>OX243894.1:15316864-16566864 GCA_945859665.1 Anorthoa munda
AGAGCTACGTGAATTTATCGCGAATATTTCGCCGTTTATACACGTTTGCAACATGCAGGTGGAATCTCAGCATATTGTTTTATTTAAATGCTATTTTGGTAAGATGTTAGATCCTCAATTAGGCTTTAACAGCTTCTTTGTTTTTAATTAAACTTGGCAAACGGGTTAGACCATAGCCTAAATATGAACAAATTCGATACTTTCTTATTCTGCTGATATGCGATATGATTCACGAGGTATATTTTTTTAAAGTGATTATGTCGTTCTCCGAATTCAACGCGATCGAAGCTGCGGATAGATGCTAGTCACTAGGAAATATATCGTCACAAACAAAATTAACCTGAAAAATAAATAAGACATGCGACTATGACCCTTAATAACAATAACAACGAAAAATTATTTTCATTTCAATAATGGGACCAATCGGCTCAATTCAGACGTAATCAGTCATTCATATGACCTTATCTGCCAAATGAAACCCAAGCCTCGAAAAGAAGTAGACATAACAAACATATTTAATTACTAAGAAAACAACATTATTCTCGTAAACAAATTAGTGTTTGTCGACTTTATGGCAACGCAAAAGTTTTTCAACGTTGACCATATATATCATCGCTTACCATAGTGTTTAAACGCGAGTCTATCAATAAAAAAACCTAGTGCTTTAGATGCTCGTGATTAAGTAATAACAGCCGCACGGATCGATCTTCAAGGTTAAGCAACGCTTGCGGAGATCGGTCCGATGATGGGTGACCATCCATTACAATCCGACATTTCTCCTTGCCTCAGAATGCACGTTAAGCTATTGTTCCGGGCTGTAATTTCTAGGATATTTGACAGTATTTTTTTCAGCATTCAGGTAGTCAGTTTTTTTTTCTACCTGGTATCTCGCAGCTCAGTCAAAATTACTGTTTAGCTGCTTAACCGGACTTTCCTGCGGAGACTAAGCTATATAGCCTCCAGCCAGGCAAAAAATTACTAAACCTAAGCGCCAACGCTGAGGGCTACCCCAGTTGGGGTCGAGATTTTTATTGAAGGGATACGCGACGAGCCTCAGCGGCGAGGACTGACGAATCGGTTTGTATTCAGGTAGTCAGAAGCCATAATAAAAACTTATACTAGTCTTTTCCAGGGTTTCCTGTTACCCAGTTACTGACTTGTGCAACACAGACAGGCATTCGTTTCATGTAAGATATTGATGATAGATGTAGATGTAGTATTAGGTCAATACATATGCAATTGGCGTTTTGTAAGGGAGGAACATAAAGTGTTTTTTTTTTAATATAATATATTTACTTAATCAAAGTATGTACCATTGCTATCTATGCACTTTTGCCATCTCATAGGTAGTTCATTGATCCCTATACTAAAAAAACCATTTGGACGGAAATCAATACAATCTTTGAAGGCGCTTTGGACTGCCCCATCGGTGTTGATTTTTTTCCCTTGCAAGGAGTTATCCAAATTTCGAAAAAAATGGTAATCTGTTGGAGCAAGGTCCGGGAAGTACGGTGGATGTCTTAGATATTCCAATTGAAGCTCCTCTAATTTGGTAACCGTCTGTTGTGCAGTGTGAGGTCTAGCGTTGTCCTGAAGCAGCAGTGGCCTAGAGCAATTGACCAGCCTCGGCTGTTTAGCAGCTAGCTTTTTCATCATGGTTTGCAGTTGCTGCAAAGAGGAGACATTTGAGATCAAAGTGGCCAGTACGAAAAAACACAAATTTCATAGGTAAGGTACCTATTATTTATCTACATTTGGTTAGACAGAAAGACCCCAACAAAGTTGGGATAAGATTTCTTCTACGGACGCTCATGAAAATGTATGAAAATTGTCGTCTCAAGTCTTTATTTGTCACAATACTGGGTATTTGTGCCGTATTTGTCACATCGAGATCCCTAATCCGGCTGAATAAACAGATGAAATAGTGATGTCTCTTTGTAATGTTATCGAAACATTCGGTACTATATATTTTAACCCCTACCGGAGATGTTTCAGAACTAAGTCGTAAAAGGCATCTTGTTCATCAATATAAGTGGTTCGATTAATTGCTTTTTAGAACTGTTACTTTAGCCCCAATCTACCATTCAAGCAGTATGGTCACACACATAACATAGAACTTTCGTAATTCTGGGGAACCATTTAACTTCGGCTAATTCAGAGTAACTTCGATAAGTATCTATTGAATAAATCAAATTAACTAGAAACATCAACACCCGAATTTTCAAAGAAGCACGTACCGTAAAGGCTCCTGCAGATTGGCCTAAAGAGACAATGCGACAGCCATTTTTGCACGACTGCCCCATAATTTTTTTCCACCAAATCTTCTAAAATTCTACAGATTATAGCCGTAGAACAATTTTGGGGGGTACTCCCCACTCCCCAGAGGAGGGTCCGGTGACGGATAGCTGCGGCGGGTTCGCGGTGAGTGCGCCATAAGTGGCACAGGAGGACACCGTGGAGTTTTAGTGTGTTAGTGTCCCACATAACTGCGCTATCTCCCCGTAATCTGTTGTTGCATCATTTGGGTTCCGTATCCGAAGGGTCCAAACGGAGCCCTTTGCTCTCATTCACGTGTCCGTCTATCTGTCTGTCGTCTGTCAAACTGGTTTATATTACCGACCCCATCGTTGTTTAGAGCTTGTTGAGTCGTTAAATGCTCTATTTTTTGTTTTAAAAATTTTGGCAAACAAAGGAATGAGAAGCCACCAAAGTCAGATTATTTTACAATTTTTTTTTCCGAAGAATTTTTTAACTTCCCTTTGACCTATGCACTTCAAATTTGTTGATAATATTTATTATTACGTATATTTTAATAAGAAATACCAATATATTGTTAAATCTGTCTGATTTTGTTCTATTAAAACCAACTTGATTTTGAGGTTTGGTACGAAACTCATTTAGGGGTGCGAAGCCCGACACGCATTCGGCCGGCTTTTTTTGTACTGCCGCGCTTAACCTCTCCATAAAAGGACTCTCTCTATTTTTGAAACAAATTCATTTCAGATCTAGGAGATCTTCAGAGTGAACTGTTTTTCATAAAACTAAAGGTCTCCTTTTTACCCGACTGCAGAAGGAGGGTAATGTGTGTTTATATGTATGTATGTATGTTTGTTCCTATGTGGCGTTCTAGAGACCAAACGCATTGGCTGATTATAATGATTCTTACGTCAATCGATTCGTATTAACCGTGCGAGTGTCACTGGCTACATTATAATTGGAAAATAAAAAATGGTGGATTTTAGGCGCCATATTGTGGGGCACCCAATTTGTGTTTATTTCCAAACCCGTCGTGTGGGGTATCAAAATAAAGGGTTTTAAGAGGTGATTTCAAAAATATATAACACTTATATGTTTAAATGTACCAAATTCAAAAATAAAATTACTAAAAAGATATAAATAAAAAAAGTTAATTAATTTAAGAAGAAAATCATGCTGTGCAGTCGGAGGATACATGTTCGCGAGCTGGCTGACCAAAACCAGATGTATCCTCCGACTGCACAGCATAATTTTCATCTTGTTTACGTCATTTTATTTTAGTTCGCTTTTAAAGCACTCGGGTTTTTTGTTTTTTTTAATTAATTTTTTTTTCCCAGTGATCTAATGAACTCATATCAATCGGACACATCGGGTCAGATGACCAGATAAGGGGAATCGCGGCAAACCCATTACAACTGCGGGTGACAGGCGAACGAGTTACCGCTTTGATAATATCAATTAACAGATGATTGGCTACATTGTCACTGCTTTTATAACCAGTTTTATCATTAAAACTTTATTTAATGATTAACTGTTTATCATAATTTAGTTTTGTATTAAATATATATACTGATGCTCTAAATTCATAATTAATTGCATTTAATTGTACTGGATAAAGTGTAATTTGTGGTTACCCGTAACTGAGTATCAAACACGGGATACTTGTATATTGCAAAAACTTTTATTTATTGATGATTTTGGTAATGTATTCTAACTTGTATAAATATATAAATATTTTCCAAATAATGTAATTTATGTATTTCTTAGTACGTGTATTTCCTTTCTATGTACGTGAATTCTCTGTCTTCTATTTCCGTGTATTTTCCTTTTTAAATATTTTTAATTTTTTGTGTTATTGTGATGTCCGATTCATTTTAATTATAAATTTGTAATATGGGTGACTTGCCTGAGAATAAACGATTTTTATTTATTTATTATTTCTCAAAATCTCTAAGAACTACAGTTTATACTAGAAATCAGTACCCGTAGACCATAACATTCAGTATCGGTCCCAGTCCCGTAGCCTAATTGCGTAAGTGAATTCGGTAAGGCAAAGGGCTTTGACCCCATAAAAGTACACATCACATCATCAGCCTATTAATTTTCCCACTGCTGGGACACAGGCCTCCTCTCTGTGAGAGGGAATGGGCCGTAATCCACCACGCGGGCCCAGTGCGGGTTGGTGGATGTCACATGTCTTCGATTTTTTTTTGGGTCTAGGACATGCCGGTTTCCTCACGATGTTTTCCTTCGCCGTTATGAGAGCAGTGGTGACGAAATAATTTACACAAAGTGCGCCTGCCTGGGCTCGAACCCACGACCTACAACTTGTAAGTCGCGGCCGATACCACTGGGCTACCACTGCTCTCGAACGTACAAACTCTCTTTAAATAATAAGGTATTGCCAAAAATAATTGGACGCTTTCATTGATGAAGATACTCTTTTGTGAAAGAGTCAATTATTTTTTGAAAATACCTAATTATTTAAAGAGTATCTGTCATACTCTTTCATAGGCCAAATGTCTTGGTGACTCAGTGGCTAAGACTGGCTTTGCCTCTCGTACTTGAGGTCGAGCGTTCGAATCCAGACAAGTACCAATGTTTTCAATTCATATGTACTTTCTAATTTAATCTTGGACATCGTTGACAAAGGTGAAGGAAAACATCGTGAGGAAACCTAGACTTACAGTGAGTTTATTATAAGATTGCGCTCCATTGGTGTAATTACTGCAAAGCCTTCCAGTGCGAGGATAAACTAATAAATAAATAGAGTCAAACCCTTTGCCTTGCCGAATTCACTTATTAGGCTGCCGGTCCCGGTCCCGCTCTCGGTCTCGATCAACAATTGTTGAGTTAAGCCACATCACTAGAAAGGACGTCCTACATTTCGGCGATAATAATTTCTAGTCTAGCAGACAGGGCGACGATAAACGTGTTTACGGGAAAGAAGTGGTTTTATTGGCACAATTTATTATTACTATAAACTATCGGTGATTGGGCCATGAGCTATTTTTTAGGACGTAACGGCTATTGTGGCTGGGGTCGGGCTCATTGTTGTATTAAGAGTGGTCTTGGAAATAAAGAAATTGTAAAAAATATATAGTTGTCTTATAAAAACACAAATGGATACTTTTATTTTGATTGAGTTAAGCAGATTTAAGGTTGCTCTAGTCGAGACGGTACGAACTATTTTGTGGGCGGGGTTAAAATGCATGCTATCTCATCCGACAACACGTGCGAAAGAGATAGATGCTGTGATGAGCAGTAAGAAGCTAGTACGCATATGAAAGCAAGAAATTGAAAAAAAATATAGTTGTCTTATTATTCTTACGTAGGTTATTTTCGTGAGGGCCTGAACTATAACTATTAGAATATTTACAATAATGTAAGTGGGTTAGCCAGTTAGTAAAATTGGAAATGTTGATTGCCAGGTATACTGAAATATTGTTGGTTCTTATGTGACACTTTTCTTTTAATTTAACAATATCTTGCACGTGACCACTATCTCGCCTGATGGTAAGCGATGATGTGGTCGACGGTGAAGCACGCTTGCCTAGATGTAACCTATTCACTCTTGACTTAAAGACTCCGGCATGCCGCTCCTTAGCTGTGCGCACAACGAAAGTATTAGCAAAACGCTTTGTGCGTATGGGTGGGATGGCCACCATTAGCGATGACGCATTGCCGTACGTCTTGTAGTCCGATGATGGAAAGGGCCACTGCGGGGATACTGAATACAATATTTACAAAGAAAAATGCAGGATATTCATTCCATCACATTATTTCAGGGGTTGAAAATACTCATGAGCTTGAACAATTTTTAGCGATATCACGACAAAAAAATTACTGAACCGCTGCATTTTCTTTGTCATAAATATTTCAAGTCTTTCAAAGTCTAGTCTTTTTTGTAAAAGTCGTATAAATTTATTAGTTTCAATGCCGGGAAAAAAATGCTTAAATACTTGCAGTATGTGTATGTATATGGGATATTAATAATCGCACATCAAATAAATAATCACTTATCAATTTATTTCCATCATTAATATACGTTTCAACACACTTGCTTATAAAGTGGCTCTAATTTCACCGCAATTAGGCACATATAATGACACCTGTAATCAAACTGTGACTTTTTCATTGCTATTATTCACAAGTTAGTAATAGAGTTTTTTTTTATTGCTTGAGTTGCTTTGTCCTTAAAAAAGTTTCGATACAAAAAAGATCGTGCTTAAGTACAAATAAATTAATGGACCTATTGCTTGATCATTTTATGCAACTTCGCATTTAAATAGATAAATTTAACTTGTACGTGTTTAATAAATAAATCTTTCACTCAAATATAACTTTTGTTTTCTCTGTAATAAAGAAAACTTGAAATTCCCCATTTTGAACGTGGCTATAACGCTATCTGCGAAAAGCTAAAAAAAAAACCTCATTCTTTTAATCTATGGCCGATCGCCATTGTTAGATGCGCGCGCATAGGAAAACTGATGATTATTTCCCGCCATTGCGAAAAAAATTTCACAATTCGTTTTCACTGTTGAAATTACAGTTATTTTAGTATTATTTTCTTCACAAGTGTGTTGAAAAACGTCGTATGATACACGTGTGTATTGATGATTACCGTCCTCGGCCCTCTTAAGACCCTCACCTAACGGCTCGGGTCTCAATGGCGCCTCAGCGGTAATCACCAACATTACACACTTGTACCATAATGTACTATTATTACATCAGAAATACCGAGTTACTGACTGCACAGCAAATTAATCAGGGCGAACAAACGTTATACTCACACATATAACAAAATAAGCCCAAGAGCAAGCGAAGCGAGCTCGGGAGCTTAGGGTACCCCGACACGAATAGGTTAGGTTCGAAGCGGATGACCGTCATCTCCTTCATGTTGGTTACTTTAGACTCTGCAGACAGAAATAGGAACCCCGCGCAGCGGGATTCCGCCGACTTTGAGCGAGCAAAGCGGGCGAACTCAGCTCTCGTCATCTCCATCATGTTAGGTTACTTTAGACCCTACAGATAGAAACAGGAGCCCCGCAATTGCTACTAAAATAATAATATTTTGAGATAACTATTTTGCTGTGCAATCAATATTTTTTATCGGAATTCGGCTTATTTTTGGATACAAACAGTTTTTTTTTTTTTTATAAGTAATAGGCTTGCGCTTGACCACTATCTCACCTGATGGTAAGCGATGATGTGGTCGACGATGAAGCACGCTTGCCTAGAAAAAACCTATTCTCTCTTGACTTAAAGACTCCCAGGTTGTAGCTATCGGGGAATACAGACTCCGGCAGGGAATTCCACTCTTTTGCTATGCGTATAGTAAAAGTATTCCTAAAACGTTTGGTGCGTATGGGTGGGATGTCCACCGTGTATCGATGACGCATCGCCGTAAGTCTCTTTGCGTTTAAATACTACCCTATGCATATTATGGTAATAAGACTTTCTTTTTCAGTAGACGGTACTCCTTTGGGAAACACAGACACCTCAAGAGTTTTCTTAGCAGTACGTATTAAACAGGAAAAGGAAATTTTCCCAGCCGTCCCGCCAATCCTGTAGGTAACAAGATCAACTCTCCTTTTCTGCACATCACCGCCACTCTTATGAGATTATTATATCAGGCATACATTTATAATTAACAGCCTGCAATTTAGTGTTAGTATGTGTAACAAATGGAGTTATGGAGGTAAGTGTAGAAGGTTAACTTATGCAATTACATAATTATTTAAATTTTTCATCAGTAGAGGTTTTTTTTATGAATGCAGCCGTACCATTCAGCTGTTTATACTTCTTTAGGTCATAGCCGACTTCAGGGCGTTCTCTGTAGACCTACTTTACATTAAAAACTTTTTACCAAAAAAATAAAACCGATATGACAAGTGTTTTGCTTTATAAGACGGTTTTATTTTTTTGTTAAAAAGTCTTTTAATTTCCACTTTTAGTTGTACATAAGGAACAAGTTCTATAGTAAGGTACCTATAATGACCACAGTGATGCCAGAACATATTACCCGAATAACATGTAACCTAAACATAACCGGTGAAATAAGAGTGTACCAGGGTGAACTGCGTCATCTGCGTACCCGTTTAGAGCATACTGGCGTGATACCTATTCCTACGTTTTGGCCAGTTTTTCAAGTCTTGATAATGTTACGGTTAACTAAGTTAAGACGACGACAGGCGCCAACGACCTTGAGGGAACAAAAGGCACACTCGTTTCACAACCGCGTGACACAACATTTTGGAGATTTTTGTACTTTCCTTATTATTCAAAGACTTTAAAAAAAATGATAATTAATAATAATAATAATAAATATCTTTATTTCCCAAAAATACAGATTATTGTAGGTACTTTAAGTTTAATTAAATTGTCTTTATAATAATAATAATCGTTTATTGCAGGCAAAATACCCATATACAAAAATAGCATTACAAGATAAGACAAAAATAAATAAATTAAAACCAGATTAAACTTTACACATATGAAGGTATGTACCCATAGTCTTATAAAACTATATAGTCTCACGTCATTTTTTGTTCTCGTTCAGGTGTACAGAAATCCAGCTTTTAAATATGGGACTAGCTAGGTTGCACGAGACAGCCCTCAAAATACTATTACTGGAACATCTCAAACTTTGCCAAAAAGACGCAATTCTCGACCTCATGATTGCGTAGAAGTCCGGGACTCTCGCTTCGGCAAACATGCTCGAAGCACTGCAGTATCTTGGTAGTTTCATAAGAGTTCGGTAAGCATTATTGTACTGAACTCTTAATGTACTGTACATCTTTTTTGTGAAGTTGCACCAAAGTTGGCAAGTGTACATCGACAGGCAATAAGCTTTGAAAAGAGTGTTCTTGACATCATTGGTGCACCTCGCAAATCGGCGTGCGAGCATGTTACTCCTCACTGAGAGGGCCCTCCGCTCTCGTTCTATATCGCAGTCATCCTGGAGTCTGTCCGTCAATATGTGCCCTAAGTATTTGAACTGCTTTACGACCTTTATGGTCGCCCCATTCAAATAAAGACTGGGTATGTTCTCCGGACCAACACCAGACTTGAAAACCATGGATTCAGTTTTGAGAACGTTATATTTCAATCCATGAGCATTAGCATAACGCTCACAGACCGACAACAATCTTCTCAATGTCTTTGAGATGGTGATTTGGTGGTGAGTGAGAATTTCATTAAAGTACGCCCGGCGGTTTTGGCGAGATGTCGTTTTCTGTCCGTTTTAGACATAACTTTACAAACTAATTACACTATAATACGATTAAAAATGTAATTTTTTTTAGAATAAATTATTAAGAAAATGGTCTAATGTAACATATATTTTTTCCAAAAAATTACGACTAGCCGTTTAGACGTGATTCACAGACAGAGTGACAGCTACTGAGGGGTATCTGCGCCTGAATTATAGAACTAAATAACCAACACCATCTACATTACCAACTTCCTCTGGGCCCAGTGTTTCCTGCCCTGAACCTTCTGTACTCCGTCCTACGTTGTCGGCGAGCAGTCATAACAGTATGGCGCTATATTATTGTCATACGCGAGTATTTGCACAATAAAGCGAGCCGCCATGCGCCAGTTGACTTCAATTAATGCCGCGATGCCAACTTAACGGTTATTTTAGGAACCGTAAACATTGGACAGGCAGTGAAGTGGGCGAGTCTATTATGAGTAGACATTCATAGGTTTGTATCGTTTAGAAATCATGGCCAAAATATTGCAGTAAGCGATGAAGAAGCAGCTTACTTCGTAATATTATGAAGAAGTATCCTGAAAACATAAATTCAGGTGTCACTTAAAACATTAAGTTTTCTTCGTATAATAAACGTATGCGTTACTTTTAGGGAGAAAGCGCACTCCAACTAGCTTTTTTTAGATATGTTGCTGTTGAACAAGATTAGTAAAATACTCAAACACATGCAGGAAACCAGAGAGCAATGGTGGCACAGTGGTATCGGCCGCGACTTACAAGTTGTAGGTCATGGTTTCGAGCCTAGGCAGGCGCTTTACTTTGTGTAAATTATTTCATCACCTCTGCTCTCGAAACCGGCATGTCCTAGAACCAAAAATTCGAAGTCGTATCATCTACCAACACGCACTGGGCCCGCGTGGTGGATTACGGCCCATTCCCTCTCACAGAGAGGAGGCCAGTGCCCCAGTAGGTACATTAATAGGCTGATGATGATGTGATGTAGGCAACCAAAGCAGGTCTCGAGACCTAGCAAACATGGAAACCAGTATTACCAAATAATTTGTAATTTAAATCTTACATTTGTGATTCTTTTAGGTCCAATTCCATTGAATTATCTAAAGAGCAGTTACTCTCGAAAATTTGTCGGGTGCTGCGGCAGAAGAACTAACTTTACATAAACTGCCGAGCAATGAAAAAGTTCTACCCACAAAATGCCGACAAACACCATAATTTAATTTTTTCGCATTTAATTTAAAATTTGAACACAATATTTACGTTTTTAGTTGGTAATATTCTGATGCGCTGTTAAATGTACTTCAATATTGCAGACGGCGTCATTAAGCTAGCCTTTCCCGTTTAGGAGTAATTTGGTGCTATGTCACTGGAACTTAGTCATTGCTCGCGAGTGTATTAATATTACAAATACGTAGAATAGGAAATATTTATTCTATACTAGCTGTTCCCCGCGGCTTCGCTCCCGTGGGCCACCCCACAGGACCGGTTTTCGGGATTAAAAAATAGCCTATGTTACTCAGGAATAACGTAGCTTTCTACTGGTGAAAGAATTTTTTAAATCGGTCCAGTAGTGTCGGAGCTTATTCGGTACAAACAAACAAACAAAAAATCTTTCCTCTTTATAATATTAGTATAGACTAAAGCAACAACAAAAATCACAATGTGAAAATATTAGATTAAAACATGATACAAAATACAAGTACCGAAAGGGTTAATAACTCAGCATTTAATGGACTATAAACACCCAGCGCTGGTTTTCAGCTGGCATCCTGCTGTGACATACATGCTAAACCGGAAAAAGTTTCAGTTAACATCATCTTATTCCTCGCCGTATCGATGATTCCAAAATTAAATATTTTTTAACCAGAATTCAGCCACGTCAATAGCTTTGTCATTTGTCTCATATAGGTCATTCAGTTTGCAGGTTTTGTTGCACAGAGAACACAACAAGAGGTTGTTTGCATTTGAATTAACATAGAACAGATACAGATATCGATTCCCAGTATTCACTTGTTTACTCCCACTAACATTGCTCACCAAACATTACCGAAAACTCAATGTAAATAAAACCTTTCAGCGAATTGAACTGCAATCAAAACTGCAAGCGGACCGAAGTTCCGACAATCGTTGCAAGGTACACAACGCTCTCCAAGGGAAATAAACACGAGTTGGACGAGTAAACATCGATTAAACTGAGTCCGTGTATCGATTTGTGCTATTTGGATGTAATTGGCACGCAGTACAGTGGAGTAACGGGGGCGCTGGCAGAGTTTTTGAGAAAGCATATTCAAGTTGATAGCTGAGTAGAGGTACAATACTCCATTTGAAATAACATAAGAAATTTTTACAACCCTTTTTAGGGTTCCGTAGCCAAATGGCAAAAAACGGAACCCTTATGGACTCTTCATTTCTGTCTTTCTCTCTGTCTGTCTGTCCGTCCGTATGTCACAGCCACTTTTTCCGAATCTATAAGAACTATGCTGTTGAAACTTGGTAAGTAGATGTATTCTGTGAACCGCATTAAGATTTTCTTACAAATATAGAAAAAAAAACAACAAATTTTGGGGGTTCCCCATACATAGAACAGAAACACAATTTTTTTTTTCATCAATCCCAATTCGTGTGGGTTATCTATGGATAGGTCTTCAAAAATTATATTGAGGTTTCTAATATCAAAATTATGATAATTATTAGATATTAAATATATTTAAAGGCGATGATAGCTCAGTGGTAGTGACGTCGGATACCGAGACGAAGGTCGCGGGTTCGAATCCTACAATGAGCTTGAGCTTTCGGTGAAGGAAAACATCGTGAGGAAACCATAGCACGGTGGTAGGGTACTTTGTAGTACCCGCCTGGCTGGCAACTACCCTCAAGTTGAAAATCTGTCGCCAAGCACCTTCCGGTGTGTTCCGACAGCAGCACTTGAGAGCCAGTTCCCTTCTAGGCTTTGTGTGCTTACCACCATCGGCCACATCATCACTGACCACGGAGAGATTGTGGTCAAACACAGGCCTATACATAGTAAAAAAAAAAAACATTTTTTTCTAATTTGCGCTAGAGAAACTTCCAAAGTGGCAAAAAGTGTGATCCCCCCTCTGTAACTTCTAAAATAAGAGAATGATAAAATTAAAAAAAAATATATGATGTACATTACCATTTAAACTGCCACCGAAAATTGGTTTAAGTAAGTAGTTTTTTTTTAATACGACATAAATCGTAAACCGCAATTTACCAAGTACGGAACCATTCGTGCGCGAGGGGCCGGTTTTTTTACATTTCGTTCAACCGATTTTGAGTTCTATCCCGTAAATATAAGGATAGCATACAAATCATAAACCTGTTACCAAAACTAACTGTTAAATACAGCTGTCATTTGTCATGTCACCAACGCAATAGCAGTCAAAATTGTTTGTATGGGCTGTAAAATGGAATTATTTAATAGTCTTAGCTCCTTTTCACACGCTCTGGTTGCCGGGTACCCGGCGGCGAATGTATAGCCATCGACGCTGGAACGTGTGAAAGCATACATTACACTTCGCCGCCGGTTACCCGGCACCGGCTACCCGGAAACCGGAGCGTGTGAAAAGGGACTAACGGTCGAAATGCCGGATTGATCTCGTAACATTTCGATAGCGTTTGACATTCCCATACATTTTTTTAATTTTCCCAATCGTTGTGGCGAGCTTTTCGTTGATAGAGTACTATTTGTCTAGAGCCATGGTATGGGCGGCTTGCTGAGAGAGCACCGAGAATGTATCTGAAGTTTGATAAAAAACAGTCTGACATTTTGTCTAGAGGATCTCAGCTATCAACTTTTCGCCCTGAATATGCTTTCTAAAAACCCTGCCAGCTCCCCCTCTATAGGCTACCGGTCGGCGAAAGCCCGATGCCGCGATGGTTTTACGAAACGACATGTTTTTGAAACCAGAAATTGGATTGGAGTTGTTTGTGAACGGCTTGACAGGTAAACATACATAACATTTCAATTTTTGAAACATAGCCCCGGAAAATATAAAGACATTTTCTACGAAAATCTTAGTGACGGTTTTTCAACGAAATTTTGTTAGTAAAAAATTAATAATAGTAATTTTGTTGTGTTTTGCTGTGTGAAAAGTGTATAAAGAAATGCATTTGCGAAAAAGAAAATATTGCTTGTCAATGTTCCTGAAAACCAATATTTTAGCAAAAACCTCGGCAACTATGGGGAGTGACAGACTTTTCGGAATTGGATCAGCACTTTCAGAGATTACACAATTGTTCTTTTTATACTAACACTAGCTGACCGCCGTGGCTTCGCTCCCGTCAACTGGCTATCTACCTACCTTCCACCCACCTATCTACCCTACCTACCAACCTACATACCCTACCTACCTTCCTACTTACCAATTTGTTCAACTATTTATTAATACTGCGAAAACTACGATACGGATGTAACCAACTTTTGTTTCTACCGGCGATCTAATTAAATTTTAGAACATAAAAGCTGCTATTGTGACTTAACTATGATAGTTAGATATATTTTCTTACTGTTTTTTTTGTAGGTAATAATGAGTACTTTATTCATGTAGTACATATTTTTTATGTATCATCAATAGTTTTCTCAGCGCACACCAAATAATGAATTTTATAGGCAAAATTTTGCTACTTTGGGTTACATTATTGCAATTTTCATAAGGATCTTTTGAAAATAAATTATAGTCTATGTTACTTGGCTGGCAATAATGTCGCTTTCCATAGGTGACAGATTTTTTACAAACGGTGCAGTAGTTTCGGAGCCTATTCCGTACAAACAAACAAACACAAAAATCATTCCTATTTATAATATTGTTATGGAATATAAACAAATAAATAATACTTTTATTATTGAACATGACTCGAATTGGAAACAGAAAAGGGGGACAATTGCCCACCAGTGGGACACAAGTTAGGTTAGAAAAAAATGTGATATTAGTTCACTGTCAGTCGGGAAGTGGAGTGGAGTGGTGATCTGCCAAAGACTTTCTCGACTAGATCAAAACTTTGGGCAGAAAAATGACCCTCGAAATAAGTAAGATTCAAACTTCTGTGAAGTTCACTTTTCACTACGCAGTACCACCCCACCTCTCACTCCCACTGTCACTCGTGGAGTGTTCTGAGCTTAGATAAAGTACCTATAGATTTTGCCATAAATTGAGCTTGATTGATAGAGCGAGATCGCAAGTTGGCAGCCCCATGTAAATAATAAGGACAGAAGATTATTTTTTGTCTTTGTCACCATGGCCGGTTTCTGTTGTTTGTCAAACCCTAATATAATGGCAGGTTTGACAAACAAACTCGGTTTTGTTTGATTTTCTGTGATTTCGTGGTATTATGTGTTAATTGAGACAAGGAATTGGGTTATTTATAGATAATAAGTGTCAGTGCGATGGTGGGTTGTCGTGTTCTTGTTGTATTGTAACACCAGAACTAACTATTGTTGTCTCATGTGCGGCCACACCATGGCAAAATCTATAGGTACTTTATCTAAGGTTCTGAGCCATCATTCGGTTTGAATTTACCTGTATCCTTGTCAGCTTCTGCTGCCAATATTTATGTTTCTTGATACATTTACTTACTACATACCAAAGTTACGTCAATGCAATTTTAATATTCACATGATTTCTATCTCAAACAGTAACAAAACAATTACATTTCGCAGTTTCATGATAATTTCATTTCGCAGAGACTGGTGTAGTTTACATAATAAATCGTGAACACAATAATATAGCAAGTATTAATGACTTGAAACCATTGCAAGCTTTCTGGATTGTGTCTGACTGTTATGAAGAGTAAACGTGAAGGAAGGGAAGGGCTATTCTTGAGAACATTACTTAGCTTTACGCCAGTATTTATTAAAGCTGTGCTTGGTCTACCTTTTGGAATCTTGGCCTCCTTTTGGGAGGCTTGTTATACTGGTAAAAATTGGGTTCATTACCGGACTACGGCGAAACAAAATTGACTTGTTATGTTTTTGACCGGTATGTGTGTATGTATATATGTTTGTAAATATGAATGTATGTATGTTCATCTGTTCCCTCGTAACTTCTAAACTACTCATCATAATTTGACAAATGAGTAGTCGTTGTAAGCGTCTTGTTTGTCCGCTGCTTATAGGCTATAAGGCGTAACATTAAATTGATAATGGCTCCCTCTAGGTGGCACTAAGTAAATAACATAAAGATTTTTTTCCCCCACCCCATCATGTGTGGTATCATTGATCAGGGATTTTAAAATGAAGGTAGGGTTATATACATGATATTTTTGTCAAGCGTACCGTTTGCGAGGTATATCCCGTCAATGTAATAAAAAATATTTTTGCCGTTTACCACTGGTTCACCACTGAATCCAATTTTTACCAGTTTATTAGGCCTGATGGTGGACTGATGCCTTGGTGCGGACCGTAGAAGTCCACTGTATGCGAAAACCACAAGACCAATCGATGTGGCAACGAGCGCCGATAGAATCCGGCAGTGGACTTCTATCGGCTGAAATCATAACGAAGAATAGGGGAGGGGTACAGTAAAAAACTGTAAAAAAAAGATAGTGGAACCATGATAGTTTAGACACGTCAGAGTAAGGTTGCTTGTAAGATTTTCACTTAATTGACTTAATTTTTGAAAATACATCTCCTAAAGAAGTTAAATAGGGGATGGAGTAATTTTTGCCGATGAAAGAAAATACTTGTATAAAGACTTCTATGTTTCAGCACCACACTTTGGCGCAAAGCCAATAATGTCAGTTACGTAAACACTGAAATTCCACGTGTATCATAAACAGCTGTTATTGTTTGGTACAATATATAGTTTTCGTAATACTGGGCTAGTATGGAGCAGGTTCGCCAGTAGAATCCAGCATATTATTCCGTACGCTTAAATTTGCCGTCTGCAGCCAACCCTGGATATAACTTTTATTGGAAAAAGAATTTAAAAAAAATTGCATATAGCAGGAGACATATCTACATATTTCACGCTTTTCCATTCGCTATTGCAAAGATTTCATTGACAAAATGTCACTTGAGCCTCTGGATCTAGATTTAGATGAATAATCTTTATTTATTTCATCATCATCATCATCTGCCTGCCCTTATCCCATGATACTTGGGGTCGGCGCAACACGTTTGCTTCTTCCATACCGTTCTATCCCCCGTCATGTTATTACTGACTCCCTTTTCTTTCATATCACTCCTCACACAGTCCATCCATCTTTTCTTTGGCCTTCCTCTCCCTCTCCATCCATCCACATTTATATTCATAACTCTTTTAGTAATATGCGTTTCATCCCTCCTCATCACATGACCATACCAGGACAAACGGTTTCCTTTCAACTTTTCTGCCACTGGCGCCACTTTCAAACTGCCTCTAATATACTCATTTCTCACTTTATCCAATCTCGTCACGCCGCACATCCATCTCAACATTCTCATCTCTGCTACATGCAATCTCCTTTCATCCATCTTTTTCACAGCCAAACATTCCGATCCATACAGTATGACAGGTCTAATCACGGACTTGTAGATTTTCCCCTTTAACTTGAGGGGCATCCGTGGGTCGCAAGTTGTTCCAGTGACCTGTCGCCATTTCATCCATCCTGATTTGATCCGGTGCGTTACGTCTCGGTCTACCTCGCCATTTCCTTGGACAAGCGACCCTAGGTACCGAAAGTCGCAGCAGATTGGTATGGGTGTTCCAGCGAGAGCTATGGGCACGGAACTGGAGAGACCGCCGAAATCGCAAAACAAGTATTCAGTTTTGCTTCTGCTCAATTTCAGGCCAACACTCTCCAGTCTGTGCCACCACACCTCCAATCTGCTCTGGACCTCTAGGCCACTCTCAGCAAAAAGATTATGCTGAGAATAATTTTTATTTATTTACGAGTATTAAAACTTCATGCAACATAAAGAGATATGGCGGACTTAATGCCTTTTATACATTCTTTACCAGGCAACCAAGGGTATATTGAATTTGCTCAAAAATACTCCCGAGATAAAAAAAGATATCCTATGTCCTAATCCAGGACATAGTCCATGTGCCAAGTTTTATCAAAACCCGTTCAGCCATTAAGAAGTGACAAAGTAACAAACAGACAGACAGCCAGAAAAACTTTCGCATTTATAATACTAAATTCTGCCCGTAAAAAGTGTTTTATCATTTTTAATTTGGTGAAGATCTGATAAAGAACTTCGGAGATATACAACAGAACTCTTCAATAAATAACGGCAAATCTCTCGGGATTGCTGCAATCGCATGTCTGTTTATTGTTTATACTATTTCATAACATAACATCACGCCAGTACGCTCGAAAGGGGTATGCAGATCTCTCATTTCACCAGTTATATTCATTTTTCATGTTATTCGGGTAATCTATTCTGTCGTTTTAGGTACTTACTTAACTACTTCCCTATTAGGTAGGTACAACTAAAAAGTGAAAAATAAAAAACTTTTTTACAAAAAAATACTACCGACTTCCAAATAAGAAAACTAGAAAGTGAAAAATAACTTTATTTTTGGAAGTCGGTGTCCATAACCTACAAAATTTGGTACCTACCAAAGACACCGACTTCCAAAAATAAAGTTATTTTTCACTTTCTAGTTTTCTTATTTGGAAGTCGGTAGTATTTTTTTGTAAAAAAGTTTTTTATTGATATAATTTAATTTATTTTTATTTGTAAACTCACTGTAAACTTATTTGTAATATTAAATTATTGTGTATGGGCTTGTACCACTGCCCTTAATACGAGTTATTTTATAACTTAGCAAGGGCGCTGGTTGCAACACCTATCTATCTGTTTTGTTAACTAATTGTAACTCTCAAATGATCTAATTGATTTATGTTAACATGCTTTTATTGACCTGAATAAATTTATTTATTTATTATTATTATTAATTAGTATAGATTAGTACGGATGGATGACAAATCTATCTCTGCAGCCAATGCAATTGCCACCCGTGAACTAATGATACAAACTCACCATTTGAACAAGCAATCTGTATCATCACAAACTTGTTCCAACAATAATTTCGCTGTAACCAAACAACCCGACACCGGTATGTAAGGGAATCTCTCGACGATTTAATCTAGAATCGCGAGAGATGCTAACTTTACTATGCAGAACAGTTTCTTAATTTTCACTATTTGTAAGCCGGTGAAAGCAATTTGTAGGTGCTCAGTTTGTGGAATTTAGGTAGTTATTCATTCAGGTAGTCAAAGACCCTTACATTTCCTTTTAATTTCAAATGGTGGCACATCTGTTGGATCATTCGGCTCCCTTCATGATGGTTGAGCCGAGTGATGCCAATCCATGCGTCTTGTTCGTGAACGGGCGCCATCATTTGGGATTGGTCATAGCTTGGCTGCCTCGGCCCGTTTTTAATTAGGTATTTATTGTATCTTTGATATGTTTGTTTTACTCTAGACGCTGTTACGTGCACGTCTTTTTACATCATTCTCGCATATATGTATTTTTCCAACAATAATTATGTAAACAAATATTTGTAATTAAAACTGATAGAAAAGAGTATCCGTGGAGTGTCTTTCACGTTCTTCTCCATAGAAACCTACTGACGCTTTCGAATGTGCAACTAGATCTCTTTCAGATCATTTTTACACACATGACCGTTTTTTTTTGGTTTGACAATTCAAAATTACCTTTTAATGGTAGTTGAAATGTGATCCTGAGTGTCAGGTCACTGGGTTCTGAGCAATTTATAAGAACATTCTGGCCAGATAGCCACGCTAAGAACTATGGTAAATGGTGACTGAATCTGTTAACCTTTGTATCACGGGATATAAAGAACCTAAGCTGAGGCAGGATCATTATCATCATTTCCTTCCCCCAAAATACCCGCTCGTCACCACTCCCTAGAGTTTCAGCTGATAACATAAAGTGGTGGTGGTGACAAACATCTCAGCAACAACGTTTGTCTATAAAGTGTTGCGTGAACCCCTCGATTTATTGGTATATGGCCAAGAGAATTTTGTTTGGACCTACATCCTCACATTTCAAAATAAACATTATTTACCTATTTTGAAGTCCAATACCATCACTTAGTTGATCAAGGTGGATGGTAAATTAACCTTCCCACAATTGCCAGTCGCAGCCAAGTGAACAATGGCATCGAATAGCTCGGCAGTTCCGCAGAAACAATAGCTCGGCTTGATTGTTCGATTCGAAGGTAGTTAACTGAGAATTTGCTGGGTCTAGACGTTGGATAGACTTCCCTGTCGATAGTAAAGTAGTGTTGGTTAATTGATTAGATTAGAGGTTACATCTAGGCACATATCAAGACATCAGTTTCTTTTTTGTTTTACCACTATCGCACGTGTTGTTAAACGACGATGTGTTCGACGTTGGAGGACGCGTGCCTAGAAGTAACCTCTTGACTTAAAACCCTCTGGTGATATAGACTAGCTATCAGGAGACACAGAGTCCAGCGGGAAATGCCACACCTTATTTATGTATTTATTCAAACTTCATGCAACATACCTACAGGTACATGTACATAGGTGGTCTCCTTACTTTAGTAGGAACCAATTTACATGCTAAATAGCAGTCAAATAGTCAGTTTGGAACTCAGAAGATATGTCCTAGGTTCGGGTCAGTAGGGATACCTTACTACAAGTATATTTACAGCCTGCTAAGGCCCAAACGGCCGGCCTGGAACCCAGAAAAATAAACAAGTGAATCACAAAAAACGTTTAGAAGCAATATTATTCCAGTCCCTGATTAAACACTGAACCGGGACAGTCTGTACACCAAATGGCTCTGATAGATGTGGATAGACCCTAAGGATCGTCACAGAACCCAAGACAATATCAAAAACAATTCCCTCCTTCTGGGCTTCGCCGTAATCGGTTAAAAAGGGCCATACTGGCGCGCCAATACGTCTCCAAATGGTCTTGCAAAAACATCTCATTCGAGGGTTATAAACAAATGCTGTGTCCTCGACCCACAGAAAACTCTTGTTTGCACACAGCGTTAGAAATAACAAAGAATGTAGAAGATTCGCAGTTTTAACTTTTACAGATGTTGTTATAAAGTTTATAGTGTGAAGAAAACAAAGCTTTCTAACCAATCAGGTTCTTTCTAAACTTTGGATCGCTACGCTTGGCCAGAGCATTCTAAAAGCGATCTTGTATCGGTCTATTATTTATTTATAACTAGCTGACCCGGCAAACTTTGTTTTGCCATAAAAACACCAAACATTAATCTACCCTACCTACCCTACCCTACCTACAACAAAAAAAGAATTAGCGAAATCGGTCCAGCCGTTCACGCGTGATGCCGTGACCAAGGGAAATAGGGATTCATTTTTATATATATAGATAAGCACACCAACAGCACTGTCAATTAAAATTAAAAAAAAAAACGGCATTTCAGTAACCATGCAAATAACAGGTATGCATGACATTGACATAATGAATATTAGAGACACTGTGCACACTGTTTATATAGGGAACGTATGTATGAAGCGAAACTCATAGAGAATACTTCGATAGGGTAAGCCGTCAAGTTGGCCTTATCAGTCCTGTGATGCTTTTGTCACCGCTAGGACTCGTAGACCTACAGTGTAATAGCAGAAATTATCTGATCTAGTTCACTTCAAACTCACAAATGGGTAGATAATGTTAAATTCAAGCTATTATGAATTTCGAAATCTACTTACATTTTTGCATTTTCAGATCAGTAGGTATTACAGTATACCGAAGAAAATGGTGCACCGTTATAGTACAGTCAATAGACGTCAATTTATAAGCCAACAAATGTATCATCATCACCAGCAGCCCGAAATCGACCACTGCAGAATAAACTTCTCTTTTCTTGTGCCAATCTTCACAATAAATGTGAACATCTAATAAAATCTCGCGGAAATAGTAAGAGCCAACCAGCTATTTAAATACATCAATAATTTACGTGTCCAATACATCACCATTAAACCCAGTCACCTACTTATACAGACAAACAGACCGAATGACCTTGACCTCAGTAGGTACTCACAGTGAACAGAACAGAGTCTGGGAAATATAGCGCGTCTGCCAGTACAGAGGCCTTAGTGCGAGTTTTTACTCACGCTCAATCGCGTTAACGTAAGAAATCCCTTAAGTCAAAATGTACGCAAAAAACCGGCCAAGTGCGAGTCGGATTTGCGCACGAAGGGTTCCGTACCATTATCGCTAAAAACGGCAAAAAAATCACGTTTGTTGTATGGGAGCCCCACATAAATATTAATTTTATTCTGTTTTTAGTATTTGTTGTTATAGCGGCAACAGAAATACATCATATTTAAGGAAATTTCAACTGTGTAGCTATCACGGTTCATGAGATACAGCCTGGTGACAGACGGACAGACAGACAGACGGATCGCGGAGTCTTAGTAATAGGGTCCCGTTTTTACCCTTTGGGTATGGAACCCTAAAAAAGAGATTATACCTCTCCGTCCTCAGACAGTGCTTATCCAATTTCAATACAAATTGACGTTTAGCAGTCGACGATGTAGCACACTTATCTAGAAGAAACCTATTCACTCTTAACTTAAAGACGCCCAGGTTGTAGCTATCAGGGAATACAGACTCTGGCAGGGCATTCCACTCCTTAGCTGTTCGCATAATAAAAGTATTCCCAAAACGTTTGGTGCGTATGGGTGGGTTGTCCACCATGTACCGATGATGCATCGCCGTATGTATTGTAGTCCGATGATGGAACGGGCTAGGAGGAATTAGCTCACCGAATTCCGTCCCGCACTACCCGAAATGTAACCGATAAAAAACCGACAGACTGGCAACTTGGCGCCGATGTTCAAGGCTCTAGAGCCTAGACTCGACTAGTATCTAATTGCAGATGAGCCTCTTGGCCCGTTTTTCTATCGCAATTGCGCTTATTTGAACGCACCTTAGAATAGTGTTGCATGTTCTAATATTTATTTTGAGAACACATGTCTCTCAAGTGTTGACATAAGCGACGATCCGAGGCACTATCCATAGCGTCCCCTTCTTGTCTACCAACCGTCGCGAGTCACGGACTTAATTAATTACTATAACTAAACTATACCACAAGTTTTATAATACGATTGTGGTATAAATGTATAAACCTTTGTTTTGAGGTGGCAACAAATTAAAATACCATCAACCTACAGTTGGACTCTTACTTCATTCAACCGCACCTCCAAGAGAACAAAAATGGGACCGGTGAACATCTTCCACCTGTGTCCCTAAACTTTATTGCTCTCATAACATGTTTACTACAATACCCAACTAATCCCCAGTCACCTAAATACACAGACAAACAGACCGAATGACCTTGACCTCAGTAGGTACTCACAGTGAACAGAACAGAGTCTGGGCAATATTGGCCGCTGCCGGTACAGTACACTTTATTGTTCGACGAAGATGTTTATTGCGTGACGTCAGCGTGTTCTAACTTGTTCGGGGATGTGAGGTAAATATTTGTATATTTGTATGTGACGTAGGTCGTCGCCTGAATTTGATGATAGAAGGTGACAGAAATATAGCTGCCTTTGTACTTGTACATAAAGTTTTAATCTTCTATCTATATATATAAAAAAAACTTTTTTGAAAAAAATACTACCGACTTCCAAGTAAGAAAACTAGAAAGTGAAAAATAACTTTATTTTTGGAAGTCGGTGTCTGTGGTAGGTACCAAATTTTTAAGTTATGGACACCGACTTCCAAAATTAAAGTTATTTTTCACTTTCTAGTTTTCTTACTTGGAAGTCGGTAGTATTTTTTTCAAAAAAGTTTTTTATTTTTCACTTTTTAGGGTTCCGTACCCAAAGGGTAAAAACGGGACCCTATTACTTTAACTCCGCGGTCCGTCTGTCTGTCTGTCTGTCTGTCTGTCACCAGGCTGTATCTCATGAACCGTGATAGTTAGACAGTTGAAATTTTCACAGATGGTGTATTTCAATTGCCGCTATGACAAATACTAAAAACAGAATAAAATATTTTTTTATGTAGGGCTCCCATACAACAAACGTACGTCACACATGATTTTTTTGCCGTTACTTGCGGTAATGGTACGGAACCCTTCGTGCGCGAGTCCGACTCGCACTTGGCCGGTTTTTAGTTGTACCTACCTAATAGGGAAGTAGTTAAGTAAGTACCTATAACGACAGAATAGATTACCCGAATAACATGAAACTTGAATATAACCGGTTAAATGAGAGACCTGCATACCCCTTTCGAGCGTACTGGCGTGATGTTATGTTACGAAATGGTATAAACAATAAACAGATATGCGATTGCAGCAATCCCGAGAGATTTGCCTTTATTTATTGAAGAGTTCTGTTGTATTTCTCCGAAGTTCTTCATCAAATCTTCACCAAATTAAAATGGGACCAATTTCGGAATATACTCTTTCAAACAAAAAAAGAATTTTCAAAATCAGTCCACAATTGACGGAGATATCGGTGAACATACATAAAAAAAAAAAAAAAAAAAAAAAAAAAAAAAACATACATAATGTCGAACATAGAACCTCCTCCTTTTTTGGTAAGTCGGTTAAAAATGAATCCCTATTTCCCTTGGTCACGGCATCACGCGTGAACGGCTGGACCGATTTCGATTATTCTTTTTTAGGTTAGGTAGGGTAGGTAGGGTAGGGTAGGTAGGGTATGGTAGGATAGGTAGGGTAGGGTAGGTAGGGTAGGGTAGGTAGGGTAGGTAGGGTAGGTAGGGTAGGGTAGGGTAGGGTAGTGTAGGGTAGTGTAGGGTAGTGTAGGGTAGTGTAGGGTAGTGTAGGGTAGGGTAGTATAGGGTAGGTAGAGTAGGGTAAGTAGGGTAGATGAATGTTTGGTGTCTTTATGGCAAAACAAAGTTTGCCGGGTCAGCTAGTAAATAAATAAATATGTGAGGTTGCTTGGAAGAGATCACGGCATGCGACAAGGCCGCCCGTTGTATGTTTTTTAGTTTTAGGTTCGTTTTTTTCTTGTATATTCTGGTGTATAATAAAGTGTACATAAATAAAGAAATAAATAAACATAGATAGAATTGCAGGGATCCTATTTGCAGCATTGTTGGTTACGCCTGTTTTCCCCAAAACAAAGTTACGTGTCGAATTGATAAACTCCTTTTTAGGGTTCCGTACCCAAAGGGTAAAAACGGGACCCTATTACTAAGACGCCGCGATCCGTCTGTCTGTCTGTCTGTCTGTCACCAGGCTGTATCTCATGAACCGTGATAGCTAGACAGTTGAAATTTTCACAGATGATATATTTCTGTTGCCGCTATAACAACAAATACTAGAAACAGAATAAAATAAATATTTAAGTGGGGCTCCCATACAACAAACGTGATTTTATTGCCGTTTTTTGCGATAATGGTACGGAACCCTTCGTGCGCGAGAAGACGGTTACAAAAAAAAAAAAGTATATATCGCTTCTTTTTCCCTTCATATCATCATCATCCTCCTACCCTTATCCCAATTTGTTTGGGTCGGTCATGTTTCTTCTCCCAAACATCTCCATTGACCGCTAACTTATCTTACCATCCATCGTTTTTATACTCTTCCTCTACCCATCAATTTATCTGCCTAGTCTTTTCCCAATTACATTGGGGTCAGCTTCCAGTCTTACCAGATTTAGCTCAGTACCAGTGTTTTACATGGAGCGACTGCCTATCTGACCTCCACAACCCAGTAACTGGGTAACACGGTACCCCTTGGCAAGGCTGGTGTCAGATCTCAAGCTTCTGACTACTCGTAACGAATGTCAAAGCTCTTCAAATGACAGCCGGGACCAACGGCTTAAGGTGCTTTCCGAGGCACGGAGGAAACTCTGTATGTTGAAATGGTCACACATCCACGGACCGACCTCGTCAAGCGTTGCTTAACCTTGATGATCGACCAGTGCGGCTGTTATTATTTAGCCACGAGCTCCTCACTCTTCCTCTACACACATAACCATTTTATACAGACACTAGCTGATGCCCGTGACTCCGTCTGCGTAGCATTAGTATTTTGAATAGCCAATTTGTTTATTCCGCGCAATAATATTGTGGGTGTGTGGGCCGCCTTACTTGAGATATTATTAGTTCACCATACAAACCCCCCTTTCCACCCCATTAAAGATTATTTCTGAAACAAAATCTATCTCCATTCCAAATTTCATCGAAATCGGTTCAGCGGTTTAAGCGTGAAAAGGTAACAGACAGAGTCTCGTCAAAAGTGTTTTATCATGCCACCCTATGTGCTATTTCTTGAGAGAGCTATTTCTTAGAGACACTGAGAGGAAGAGAATAGACGCTCTGGAAATTTGGTGCTGAAGAAAAATGCTTGGAGTGTCGTGGACTGAGTTTCGCACTAACATATCCGTCCTTCAAGAACTCTGTATCAGGCAGCGTCTATCGGCTATAGTCCAAGCTCGAGTACTCCAGTTCTTTGGACACGTGTCCCGACGATGCAATGACTCTATAGAGCGGCTTGTGGTTCAGGATAGAGTGGAAGGAACGAGAGCGGCAGGTTGCCCATGCGATGGACCGACCAGATTAAGTTTGCAGTGGGTGACCCATTGCATGAGTGCACACGAATAACAGCCGATAGAGAGGGATGGCGTCGCATCGTTAAGCAAATTATGGCAACTCGAAGTCCATCCAAGCCACGATCATTATGATGACCACGACCGCTCTGCCAAGAGTGTACCGACGAAGAAAAAATGTGCTATTCTAGACTACAATCTATCTCTGTACCAAATTTCATTCAAATCCGTTCAGCCGTTCTGGTGTAATTGAGTAACAAACATACACCCATACTTTCGCATTTATAATATTATTTGCTTCTACCAGCGGCTTCGCCCGAGTGAATGTGGAAAATTATCCCAAGGGAACATATGCCCGGGATTAAAGCAGCTTATGTGCTATTCTAGAATATAATCTATCTCTGTGACAAATTTCATCCAGACCAGCCGTTTGAGAGTGAAGAAGTAACAAACATACAAACACACATACACACACACACTCACAAACTTTCTCCTTTATAACATTATTTTGATTATTAGTATGGATTACAATGGGTACTTAGAACCACATTAAGGAAGCTATAAAAAAGATCTAATCTAATAAAACAAAACAGTATATCTTCAAAAAGGTCCATCGTAAAACCATCACGACAAATAAGCGGGTCTCTAAATAAAGTGAAATAGCCCGAAATAATAGCCTGAGTTGTGACCGTGATTCCGTTCCAAGCCATAGCCCGTAGACCGACGAGGCCGGCTACGCGGCACTTTCACAGGCCGTTAATATTTACAGGCCAGGCCATTAGCACGTGGAAAAATGTTTATTGTTTATTTAAAATTGTTGGGAGTTGGGCAGTAAAGTCGTTTTTAGGGTGCCGTACCCAAAGGGTAAAAAAACCGGACAAGTGCGAGTCGGACTCGCGCACGAAGGGTATCGTACTTGGTAAATTGCGGTTTACGATTTATGACGTATTAAAAAAAAAAACCAGCCAAGTGCGAGTCGGACTCACACACGAAGGGTTCCGTACCATTATCGCAAAACACTGCAAACAAATCAAGTTTGTTGTATGGGAGCCCCCCTTAATTTATTTTATTTTAATTTAATAATTATTATTTTTTGAAGAGAATATACAACTAAACATTCTGTGAATATTTCAAGCGTCCTACCTGTTGCCGTTATTAATATCGAGCAAAAAACGGCAAAAATATCACGTTTGTTGCATGGGAGCCCCCCTTAAGTATTTATTTTATACTGTTTTTAGTATTTCTTGTTATAGCGGCAATAGAAATACATCATCTGTGAAAATTACAACTGTCTAGCTATCACGGTTCATGAGACACAGTCTGGTGACAGACGGACAGACAGACAGACAGACAGATGGATCGCGAAATCTTAGTAAAAGGGTCCCGTTTTTACCCTTTGGGTACGGAACCCAAAACACTACTTGCTAGATCTCGTTCAAACCAATTTCCGGTGGAAGATTACATGGTAATGTACATCATATATTATATGATGGTAAGCGATGATGTGGTCGACGGTGAAGCACGCTTGCCTAGAAAAAACCCATTCACTCTTGACTTAAATAAGCTAGATTGTAGCTATCGGAAAACAGAGACTCCGGCAGGGAATTCCACTCCTTAGCTGTAAACATAATAAAAGTGTCCCCAAAACGTTTTGTGCGTATGGGTGGGATATCTACCATGTACCAATGATGCATCGCCGTACGTCTGGTAGTCCGATGATGGAACGGGCTGGGCGGAATCAAATCATGCAATTCCATCGCACACTCCCCGAAATGCAACCGATAAAAAACCGATAAGCTGGCAACTCGGCGACGATGTTCAAGGCTCTGGAGCTTTGAATTGACCAGAGCCTCATTGCCGATGAGTCTCTTGGCCCGCTTTTCAATCGACTCTAGTGCATCAAGCTGGTATTTGGCAGACCTGTCCCAGAGATAAGAACAGTACTCCATGCACGATCGGACTTGCGCTTGATACGAGTTGAGCAGCTGTTCCGACGTGAAGTACCTTCTCACCTTCGCAAGGATCCCCAACTTTTTGGCAGCCTGCTGAGCCTTTGCCTCTATGTATGGCCCAAAATTGAGAGTCGATGTCAAGTAACGCCAAGAAGCTCAAGATGGTCCGTTATTGGCACGGTTACATCACGGCAAGTTGGAGCCGGGTGAAAGTGGCTCTTTTAAGCGGAAAAAAGACACGCCTGGGTTTTAGCAGCATTAAACTTGACAAGATTGGCATCGCCCCATTCGGAGACTGCTTGCAAGGACAAGTTCAAGTCTGTCTGTCACCAAGCTGTATCTCATGAACCGTGATAGCTAGACAGTTGAAATTTTCACAGATGATGTATTTCAGTTGCCGCTATAACAAAAAATACTAATAATTTCGAACATAGAACCTCCTCCTTTTTGGTAAGTCGGTTAAAAATAGAATAAAATAAATATTTAAGTGGGGCTCCCAAACAACAAACGTGATTTTTATGCCGTTTTTTTCGATAATTATACGGAACCCTTCGTGCGCGAGTCCTACTCGCACTTGGCCGGTATTTTTTTCTATTTTTATGTGAAAATCTTAATGCGGTTCACAGCATAGTTCTTATAGTTTCGAAAAAAAGTGGCTGTGACATACGGACGGACAGACAGACAGACATGACGAATCTATAAGGGTTCCCTTTTTTACCATTTGGCTACGGAACCCTAAAAACGGGACCCTATTACTAAGACTCCGCGATCCGTCTGTCTGTCTGTCCGTCTGTCACCAGGCTGTATCTCATAAACCGTGATAGCTAGGCAGTTAAAACTAACCGATGATGTATTTCTGTTGCCGCTATAACAACAAATACTAAAAACAGAATAAAATAAATATTTAAGTGGGGCACCCATACAACAAACGTGATTTTTTGCTGTTTTCTTGCGATAATGGTACGGAACCCTTCGTGCGCGAGTCTAACTCGCACTTGGCCGGTTTTCTTTTTGGCCTTTGCTCATGTTATATTTTGTTCAAATTAATCATTAATTTTCTGAACTCAATGCAGTCATGAAAAACATTTTATCTGGAAGGGCATTTATTTGCATTCAATTCGTTTTCGTCATTATTTATAGGAAAAGATATATTATGGATCCCTTTTTTTATAATGTTCTTAAACACTCGACTATTACATAAATAGGCTACAATGTATGTATGTATGTAAGTGCGTTCGGGTCAAATCTTGCAACTGAATTCAAAAGCAGTTATCCTCCACCGTTTAAGATGAAATTTTGCATACACGTTTAGTTTGGATGACAGTGACGTCATTCTAATTCCAATATGGCGGACGGCACAAGATGGCGGACTAGTTTTTTTTTGTGCACTGCCATGATATGGGTATCAAATGTAAAGGTTTGCTATAAAGAATACGAAAAAAGCTTGTTTAAAATAATATTATTTTATGAATAATTTTATTTATAATGATCTTAAAAAAACCTTCATACGAATGGGATACGAGTGAATGCACAAACGCCCGTAAGACAGTTATAAAGATGAAAAATTGAGAGTTCTGCGCTTGATATCTAACAAAAACCGTAAAAGTACATTTTAATTACAGATTTTTATTTATAAAACCCAACTCTGAACAATACGTCTTACGTTACTCCAAAGACCTTATATATATCGCAGGGATATGATGAAAACAGGGAATTGATCAAATCTCTCTAAGAGCGAGCGTAGCGAGCTCGGGAGCTTAGGGCACCCCGACACGGACAGGTTAGGTTCGAAGGGGATGACGGGAGCTGAAGTGAGCGAGCAAAGCGAGTGAACTCAGCTCCCGTCATCTCCTTCGTGTTAGGTTACTTTAGACCCTGCATACAGAAATAGGAGCCCCGCGCAGCGGGGCTCCGTCGGCTCTGCCACACAAATACTAATTCAACGTACAAAATAAACCTTTAAATTACTACAGAAAAGTTATTTTTGTCATTTCACTGAACCAATTTTGCTTAGAGATTTGATCAATTCCCTGTTTTCATCATATCCCTGCGACATATATACTTCTTAGAAATACGTATAAGGTCTTTGTCTTACTCTGAATCTGAACTAACCTAACTCTGTCTGTCAGTTACAGCTAGGTAGTCTATTCAAAAAAAAAAATACAAAATTAATGCACATATTTTAAACAAAAAATGTTTACATAAGCTAAATCTTACTTACTCAGATTGAGAGGGAAATTGAAACGCGTTACGTTTCGTAAAAATATTTCTGCACTGTCTTCCTAAAAGTCATCATTAACTATAAAAGATAGTATCCGCAGACAAACCAGCTACCAAAAATTTTAGCCCATTTTCCTTTAAAGAAGACAACTATGAAATAGCCGTCTATATGCGCATATAAATAGAAAATAATACCTTTATATGGAACCCTGAGTAACAATAAATAACACTACGGGTTCGGGCCAAAATAATGAAGAGACCAAAATGTAAGGATATTAAATGTATGAAGATAAATACAGAAGGTCCAGACTTCGTAATCAGAGCATCGAGGAAACTGCTAAAGACAACATTGTCAAGAGTTTTCAAACAAACTAAGTGTTTCATACATACACAAACAACATACATGAACTCACAAGTGTTCTTTTTTAGGGGTTCACTCCACTGTCCGTCTTTCTGTCTGTCTGTCACCAGGATGTATCTTATGAACCGTTTTAGCTAAACAGTTGAAGTTTTCACAGATGATGTATTTCTGTTGCCGCTATAACAACAAATACTAAATCATCATCATCTGCCTGCCCTTATCCCATGCTACCTGGGGTCGGCGCAACACGTTTGCTTCTTCCATACCGTTCTATCCCCCGTCAAGTTATTACTGACTCCCTTTTCTTTCATATCACTCCTCACACAGTCCATCCATCTTTTCTTTGGCCTTCCTCTCCCTCTCCATCCATCCACATTTATATTCATAACTCTTTTAGTAATATGCGTTTCATCCCTCCTCATCACATGACCATACCAGGACAAACGGTTTCCTTTCAACTTTTCTGCCACTGGCGCCACTTTCAAACTGCCTCTAATATACTCATTTCTCACTTTATCCAATCTCGTCACGCCGCACATCCATCTCAACATTCTCATCTCTGCTACATGCAATCTCCTTTCATCCATCTTTTTCACAGCCCAACATTCCGATCCATAAAGTAAAACAAACAAAACAACAAAACAAACAACAAATACTAAATACAGAATAAAATAAATATATGTCGCCGCGCAGGCGTGAATTTGCTAATTCATTATCTTAATTAATCATTTTTAATAACATTAGAAATATTTCAATGTCTATTTAAGTTGGGTTTTGGGTTCAGCGCCATCTATTGTCTTATTGTGGAATCAATTAATGATTTGTTTGAATGAAAATCTTTCGATAAGCTAGTTTCAATGTTTAATTAATACGAGATGTTTAAATAAAACGGGAACACTTATTGTAGGACTTTTAGATTTGTTCTCATTTTAACTATTACACATTTGACGAAGTAAATATTATGACCTAATGTTATTTTTTATTACGCAAAGTTGTCAACAATGGCGGATGTTATAAATTCTTTGACCAATAACTAGATTTAATAATTTAATACGAGAACTAAACAAATTTGAGTAAATGATTAAATACTAAAAAGTCATAAGACTATTTTACACAGCTATGTATTAATGAGAAACCCAATTAATAAGATATTCAGATCACCGGAAACTTGGATAGTTTTATGATGAGATGACTATTTAAATAATAATCTTGTAAACTTTGTATTTGTGAGTATTGGGGTTGTTTAATGTTAAAATAATTAACTGAGCTGCATTTTAGTATTGTTTGCTAGCTTTATTCAACTATCCAAGTAATCAGTGTCTAAACATAAACAATATGGGAGTGCCCCCCGCTGAGAACGCGCATCGCGCGTACGATTCTCTGTGAAAAATAATAACTGTTTAATAAATCTGATTGATTAGATGTTCTAAAACCTAATAAACATGTAACCCTAGTTGTCATAAAGTGATTGTGTAAATTACAAAAAGATTTAAAAGAGTATCCTAGAGTTTCTTGGTGGGCCTTCTCTAATGATCGACAATTAGTGACCCACCCAGCCACAAAATGTGGTTGTAGCTTCAAGTTCGATTGAAAACTCAAAGTGCCTGTAACTAAATCAAATAAATACTTTCGAGTTTCAATCCAGTGATGTGTGTTATTGAAGTTCACCCGTTTCTATGAAGAATGAAGGTACCTCGACGTGACATATATAAGTGGGGCTCCCATACAACAAATGTGATTTAATTGTCGTTTTTTTGTGATAATGGTAAGGAACCCTTCGTACCCGAGTCTGACTGACACTTGTCCGGTTTTTTGTTAGTTTCAGTGAGTGTTAAACTGACAAATTATTAATGAATTTGGACCTCTAACAAAAGATACACAGATGTAACATAAATCACAATGATACAAAGGCAAGGGTATATATAACTTGGTGAAAAACACATTGCATTCTAGGTGAAATTAACCTACAATTCTGGCTACGGCTCTGACAGCATAAACCTGTCACCACCTCCTCTACAGAAAGATCAAGGAATGTCTGACGTGTTTCGAAATGGGGGTATGACGGCGTCAAGAAACTTTGGGAATATCAGGGCATGGATTCTCTAGTTTCTGCTGGTGCAACGATTCTTTGCTGTGTAGTTACATACAATGGACTAAAACTCACGCACACAAACATGCTTCACGAACAACGAGTGCTAGCGCACTCGCGAATGTCATTTATTTGAGATGACCTCACGTATACTTCTATATGTACGTAAGGCTATTTTCGTAAGTTGTATGGAGCCGACCTTCTGTAAACCTATCTACTTCGTGGCCTCGGTCCGTCCCGAACAATTCACAGGCCATTAAAATTTATAGCCCATCCGGCAGCAAGAGAAATGTTTATTTGTAACTACTATTCAATTGGTTGAATTGGCAATTATAGCAGAGATTTTAAACGAATTTTATTATTATTTGTTTCTGATTGTGTGTGATTTAACATCTGTAAATGCGTTATCATTTTAACTCCCTATGGAATGGAGTTTGAAAACAATTAAGTGTAGCTTTCCGTACAAGCCTAAAACTCCTGCCTATATACTACATTTATAGTGTAAGAAACCAAAAATCTAAATTATTAGGCTAAGCGCGCGCTACAAAATTTAATCGTAGCAACTCTAAAATTTGCAAACTTTCAATACGATTTCTTTTAGCAATATTCTAGTAATTGATATTGTTCACAAATTGCTGATTATAATCCGCAACGATTAAAATTTGTAGACGCAAAAGAGTATTTTCTCACCATTTAACTTCGAACAAACCCTTTTTGATTATCGTGTCAAAGTGTATTCTTCAATCCCTTCAAATTGACGTTAAGTTTTTGACAGTTGCCTAACATGATTTTGAATTATATTTTATTTTGCAAATAATTTTGTACATTGAAACCTTAGCAATACTAAAAATTACATTACGGATTTGTTCAAATTCTTCTTCTTTTGTAGACACTGAAGAGACTATTCGGAACTTTATTTTCGTGTGGTGAAAAATCGTTACTATCTAGGTTTACCTTGTGAAAAATCATATCTAAATTTGTTTTGAATGCAGTGATTGATGTTAATAGGGCAAGAGTATTTTCCGGACGATATTCGCTGACTGAACTAACTATTAAATCCCTTACGAGCTCATAAAAGAACTTGACAATAGAGGAAGGACCAGACAAAAATCTATTACTACCAACAATCTGGATACGTCAAGTCGCGTTCTCCAGGAGAAATCGAAAGACGCAAAAATTGCTGACCAGGAGACAGCTGCTAAAAAGCAGCGCCCTTTACCAATGATGAACGTACTAAGATCTATGTTCGGGGTCTGCAGTGGGTCTGCAGAAAAAGGCGAGGTACACGACACTATACGAAGGGTATTCGGGAATGAAATGGTGATCAAAGACAATACAGATCGACATAATCAGTTAGTATTTTGTATTTAAACATAACATAAGGCGTGAGTTGTAGGTCGTGGGTTGTAGTCGTACCCAAGCAGGCGCTTTAGGCTTGATTTCCTCTTACGCTGACGTCGGCGGTCGCGTACATCGGTCGAGCGTACGAATAAACAAAATGTTGTATGGGACACTGCACAGCGACGCTGACGTTCGCGGCAGATTTTTGCTAAGCGCCACTGATGGCGCGTCGGTCTTGCTTGCTAGCGCCACGTACGTCAGCGCGCTGACGCGCTATGCAAAGCTGAACGGTTGAAAGTAAGTACGTGTGCGTGGTACAGGCGAGCAGATGGATAATTAGCGATCGGTTTCGCACTGTGGGACCTTTTCAGTGTCATACACGATCGACGGTGCGCTCGACCGAGGTACGCGACCGATGTCAGCGTAGGGGGAAATCAAGCCTTAGTTTGTGTAAATTATTTCATCACCACTGCCCTCAAAACGGCGAAGGGAAACATCGTGAGGCATGCGGCATGTCTTAGAAACAAAAATTCGAAGACATATGACATGACATCTACTAACCCGCACTGGGCCTGCGTGATGTAAAAGGCTGATGATGCTGAAGATAAGGCGTGATCCTGTATTCCCCAAAGGGTCAGGCAGAGGTGGACCCGTAATACAATCACAATCACATTTGCCAGTTATGTTTAAGTCTTATCTAAAAGGGGGCGAGCATATTGCCATCGACCGAGCACATTTTTTTTTTTATCTTTTGTAGGTTCGCGCTTGACCACTATCTCACCTGATGGTAAGCGATGATGTGGTCGACGATGGAGCACACTTGCCTAGAAGTAACCTATTCACTCTTGACTTAAAGACGCCTAGATTGTAGCTATCGGGAAACACAGACTCCGGCAGGGAATTCCACTCCTTAGCTGTACGCATAATAAAAGTATTCTCAAAATCCAGACTCAGTAGCCATGGCTTGGTCACCCACGGTAAAGTAAAGAGGAACCCGAGGGAGGCGCTAGTCAGGGCTTTTGCCGATAAGGCGACGACGACGTAGCGGCCAACAAGTAGGTTGTGGTGCCACTTGGCAACAGAGGTGACATCGCAATTGATTCAGGCCGCGATGTCGTATGCGATGCGAGACATCACAGCTGAGGATAGGAGGCCACTGTGTGGAGGAGAGAAGTGCCGGAATTACGGTGCGCTGCTCTCTCTACCTTCTGCGGCCTGGAAGTTGTCGCCACTGCCTGATGGTGGACGCGGTGGGGCCGCAGGGCAGGAGGAGTGTCGATACGAGTATAGCGTTGGCCGCTCTCCCTATCGCCTGCGGCCGAATAATGGTAGATGGCGGGGTCACTGACCTGACTCGTCACAGGGGGACCAAGGGTGCCATACACGGGGTCGTCTGGCGCATAAGTGCTGGTTTGGGCCCTTAGTTTGCTGGGGTCGCCTGGCTGGTCAAGGCGTACAATGTGTTTGGGTGCGCCGGTGAGGGGGGGTACTCCCCAGAGGAGGGTCCGGTGACGGACAGCCACGGCGGGTTCGCGATGAGTGCTAACGCATGCCCGTGTACCCACCATAAGCGGCACAGGAGGCCACCAACTCCACTATGTCCTCGTGATAGTGTAGTATGCATGAGCATACATCCAAGTAAACACAAAATAAATAACTTAAAAAAAGAAGGAGGTTTTGCAAATAACCTAATAATACTATAAGAACCGTTTTAGAGCAACTAACTATTGTATGAGATCTTGGGATCGTTTTCCAGGTTTTCCCATTAGGAAATTCTTCACGAACAGCCAGAAATCTGGCTTTGTATCTGATCAATGTTAATAGGCTCTCTCACGGTTTCATTATGTATTTTTTATAGTAATTGGCACTCGAATAAGGCTAGTGCAGGAATAAATAAGAGAGAGATAGAACCTCTCTCTCAGCCCAGTATTGGGAAAATATCGAGCCCATCTTACACATTTTTATCATAGATTGGATTGCCTGAATAGTTTAAAATTCAGTGTTAAATTTATCAATAAAACGCAGGCCATATAAAGAAAATGACATGACATTGTATATAATCTACATGACGTCTCTCGTCTTTTTGATATTTGCACGTATTCGATTAGCTTGTGTCCACTCGATTCCGCTTGTGTCTACTTACCTCCACTTGTGTCCTCTTCGCTTTGTTCTGCCTTAGCAGGAAAGATAAAGCTCCCTGGTTGCCTTTGTCATAGGAATACACTGTTCAAGAAACACTGTGACTTCAAAAAGAAGTTATTTTTCAGAAGGAGTAAATACGTGACCCACATTCGTGAGAACCTGCCAAAGATGCTGGATGCCAAGGTATTGAACCCCACCAAGACAAAACCTAAGAAACACGCCGCTCCCGTGCCTGTGCCAGAAGTAAGAGAAACGGCCAATTTCTGGAACAGATTTCATGTAAACAAATATAACAAAACACAACATGCTATATGTGCTTACTTAAGGTGCACTTCCAAACAATTCCGCGTGACTGACGCTGCAAGACTGGAAATAGGGAAGATGACTAAATAGATTTCGTGTCGAGCATAAAAAGTCAAGATTTTTACACGCATGCGAGTGTTAAAATAAAGCCTTTTTATGCGAGACACGAACGATTCTTTTTCCACTACCTGATGAGCTTACTTAATTAAATGCAAATAAGTTCCAACAACAATTTATTAGAAACGTTCAGACTAAAAACCACATACTATATACACACGATCAACGCGCGCTTTTTCGAGAGGTAACAGGTTCAGTATCATTCTGCCAGTTTCATAGTGATGCATACAAAAGTCATTTCGTAACTGTTATGTGTGTTTATGTAATTTTGTTTTTCTTTTTTAATTTTTACTTTATAATCTTGTGTCTAAATCTTCCTATTTCGAAACGAATTTCTTAGGCAATATGTTACATAATAGACAAGCTAGTGGAAAAACTAATTTTTGTTCCGTCAGGTAGATTAATAATAAATATTGGACGCGTATTTCCAAACCGATTTCAAAAAGCAGGAGGTTCTCAATTGGACTGTATATTTTTGTATGTTTATTACGCGATTACGCCGCCAATTATGAACCGATTTTGATGATGATTGTTTTATTTGAAAGCTGGTGCTTTTGTGTGGATTTGACGAGTAGTTTTTAAGTTATCCTTAATAATGCGTATGTTCGTGGTAATATAAGGTAACAAAACTAAAAATAAAAAAGGAAGTCGGTGTCAAAAACAAAAAACAAAAATGGTACCAAACACACCATTTTCGCTTTGTAGTGTTTTGTTTTGGAAATCGGTTTATTTTTTTTCAAAGTATTTATAAATTAAAATAACGACGATAAAATTTGTAATCTCGCGTGACAGCACATTTTTGCCAAGTGTCATTATATTTGCCAACTTTTATATTGATTTGATAAAGCAAAAAATACGTTACCAATATTGTTTGTTAATCGTAATTGACAGATTAATTAGTTTATTTTATTTGTCATCCCTATTCGTGGAAAGAAGTTCATCTTAACCGGTTAAACGACCGTAATTACTGCAACAATAGAAAAGCCATGAGTCTCGCGTGGATACACGTTTCGATCGTAGCAACTGGGACATACGCGGCGACGCTAAAAGTCGGAATTGCACCTTAAAGGCCAAAGTCTCTTGATCAAAACACACAAAGCTGCGGTATGCGGTGACTGACACATTATCGTTTTAAAATCATCTAGAATGGTCTTCTATTTCGTCACAGTATGCGTCTGCGGCGAGGAGGGTTCCGACACCGCATACCACACCATTGTGCGTTCCGATCAACAGAGCAAAGCTTATCGTAGTAGTTTTAGTAACCATTTTTGAGACATTGATACTCGAACAATGAAAATTCTGTTCCTTGATAGATTTTCTAGTGATTTAGATTTGTCGATCTTATTGTAAAGTTGTATCTCAGACTGTTTTAGAAACTCGTTTTTCATTGCAATTTCAGGCAACAGAAACAAGTGATGACAGATTTGGGAGAATAGGACCCAAAATTGTTGTGTTCGATGCATCTACAGGTTAGATTCTATTAAATAGTTTTTTATCATTATGTCCTTTATTCATTTCTTTTCTTATTATCTACATTTTTAAATTAAATAAATTAGAAATAACATTAAAAGAAATAGACGCCCACCGGTATCGGGAACAGGGTCTAAGCTACCGGCGGTCAGGGCTCCAGACAGAGGAACCTTCGAACAATACGAGCCGTGTCCAGAAGTACCGCTTTCTGAATCAGCCGCCTAACGAGAGCATTCTAAGATGTTGGTCGAGGCTCATGATTATTAGGCAATTGGCTGACACGACTATCGGTACAATGATCGCTGTGTCAACATCCCACATGTCGACAACATCGCGAGCCAAGTCAAGATACTTGATTTGCTTATCTTTATTTCTCTTATCATTATTATCATTATCAGCCTATAGCATTTAGGCACATAAGTACTCTTCAATCGCAAGCCATTCATATCAATCTCGGCTATACTCATCCAGTAAAGTAAATAAGAAGTGTTTGACAGTTTGCTATGCGAAGGCAAAAGTGCCATAAAGAAATGTTTTTAACAAAAAAATAAATTGAAAAATAACTTTCTTTTTGGAAGTCGGCGTCTTCTGTATCTACCTATTTTTTTCGTTGTTGACACCGACTTAAGAATGTTATTTTTCACTTTGTAGTGATTTGATTTGGAAGTCGGTTAATTTTTTTTATTAAAAAACATATTTTTTGTTGTTACTTTTGGTACCTTTAAGCTCTATCCACACATATCAGGGGTGTGCCCGGGACGTGACAGGGCCGGGTCCCGTCAGGGGCTCAAAAAAATATCGGTGGGAACATTTTAAATGACATCGTTCACACACGTCCGTGCACGGGCCCGGGCACGTCCCGTGCACGGCCCTGATATGTGTGGATAGACCTTTAATCACCATGAAAATCATTTATCTCAGTCATATAGCCAGAGGGCTTCTCATAACAATTTCCATGTGATCTCCTCATCAGATCTTGACTTGATAACAATGGGTCCACAATTGCCGAAGAAATCGCGTAACAATCAATCAATCTGCCTAGCCTTTTCCCAGCTATATTGGGGTCGGCTTCCAGTCTAACCGGATTCAGCTGAGTACCAGTGTTTTACATGGAGCGACTGCCTATCTGACCTCCACAACCTAGTAATTGGGTAACACGGTACCCCTTGGCAAGACTGGCCGAAGAAATCGCGTAACAAATATACAAAAACATTTATACGGTCGAATTGAGAATCTTCTCCTTTTTGAAGTCGGTTGAAAAATGGAAATTGCTCGTCTAATCGCATTGCAAAGTAATTGGCCCAAGTCACCTCAATTATTTATCATTTATTATTTTTGTTGCAATAAAATATGGAGGACAAGCAAACTCTCTTCCTTATACCAAAACCGTATCGTTTACAAAACCAAAAAAATCTGTCTGATTTTAGTCGTTACAATATTAGGCCTCATATGAGCCCGCAAATTATTTCTCATTTAGACTCAATGTTCTGCCTAGAAGCAACATCAAAAGCACGTTAACCATTACGTCAGTCCCTGCTGTCCCACAGCCGTGCTCGGAATAATTAGCGTAATTTGCACTGTACCACGCTCGCTGGACAATTTGGTAATTGTAGTAAAATGGGCCGCTGTTTTGTGACTTATTTGGCCATTTTAGACGTTGTTTTAGTCTAAAATACAGTAGGAAAAAATGTCGCGAGAAATTTCGCATCCTAATGCTGTTGCATGAGACTGTTTTACAGAGGATTTTTAGTATTTATTTTACCACATTGTAATAAGTGTATTTCCCTAAAAGGTAGACTGAGTTGCTGGTTTAGTAGGTTCTCCCACATTAAGCTATTTATTAAGTGGGTAGGGCTATTGAACCCACCTACCCGAGCTCAAATAGACACTCCGGGATGTTACTGTGAAGTTGCTTACTGGATAAACCAATTAAATCTTTACCCAATCCAGGCTCCCACGCTTAGAAGTAAGGCTTATGACCACTAGTCCTATAACTGCTGTCAGTAGCAAGTACCTTACATATATTTACATGCTGTGCCCGTTTCATCATCGGTCGGTACGGTGATGCGCCATCGATACATGGTAGACATCCCACACATACGCACTAAACGTTTTGGGAATACCTTTATTATGCATACAGCTAAGGAGTGGAATTCCCTTCCGGAGTCTGTGTTTCCCGGTAGCTACAATCTAGGGGTCTTTAAGTCAAGAGTGAATAAGTTATTTCTAGGCAAGCTTACTTCACCGTCGACCACATCAACGGTTACTTAGGTGAGATAGTAGTCAAGTGCGAGCCTAATTAAAAAAAACAAATATTCGCACATACCTTACCCACCGTCTTTCCCAAGAAATCCTCTTTTAAGTTAAGTTAAGACGGGCTGGTGTCCGCAACTCCACGTCTAAGCGCGTATTTTGCGTACGGGTGGGATTCGTCTTCCTCACTTGATCCACCCCAGCTCCTCGAGGAAAGCCAGCAGCGCCTTGGTGTTGCCAACTATCCCCTGTACGGTACCTGGGTCGCCGAGGAATCTGGCCCTGTAACCAGCGATTACTGGGCAGCCTAGGAGCAGGTGTGCTGCTGTCTCGTCCTCCACCATGCACGCTCTGCACAGTGGACTGTGCGTGATCCCTAAGACAAAAAGATGCTTGTTAAAAGTCCCATGGCCAGTTGTTACGGCTGTGACTGCACGTAGCTGTGGTTTAGTTAGTCTCAGGACTTTCTGCGTGAACCGGCCATCTAAAGAGGGAAGTGCCTCCTTGGCCTGCCTGCACTCGCTGTGGTCATTCCACAATTTGTGGTGCTGTTCTCTGGTGCGCTTCCTTACCAGATTGCGGAGGTAACCGAAGGGTAGAGGTACAATGGGTTCTGGTCCCACCGCCGCCATACTGGAGCCCCTACGGGCCAGCTCGTCCGCTGCATCATTACCTCGAGAATCGCTGTGCCCCTTGATCCATTGAATGGTTACTTTGTTATGTGTACCGACCTGGTTTAGGCGTTGATGACATTCGTATATCAACCCAGAGCTAACCGTGTGGCTGCTCAGTGCCTGCAGGACGGCCATGCTGTCAGAGAGAATGCGTATGGGGAAATCCTTAACTTTCCTGGCTAGGATGGCTGTGGCTGCCAGGGTGATGCCCAAGCACTCGGCTTGAAACACCGTGTTGTGAGCCCCAAGTGGCGAGGCTAGGTGGATGTTGAGGTCCTCCGAGAACACTCCCGTACCTGTGCCAGTGCCTGTTTTGGATCCGTCTGTGAAGATCCTAAGCTCGTCAGGGCGTAGCCCTTCGCAGCGGTGGTCCTCGTGTAGTTGGATCCTGTATTTCTTGTCAAAGATGAATTGCTTAGGTATCCGGTCGTTGATTGCCTTTGTTAGAGGGAGTTCGGTGTTGAGTTCCTCAATCAGAGCGGTGTGTTGTGTCACTCTCTTACCCCATAGATCCAGTGCCTTGAGACGTACTCCCGCCATCGTTGCCTCTTGCTGTATAAACAGGTGCAGAGGGGGGAGTCCAAGCATGGCCTCGAGCGCGGCAGTCGGGGTAGTCCTCATGCAGCCCGTTATTGCCATGCAGGCCAGCCTTTGCATTCGTTGTAATCTACTCACGGCTGTAATTAGCTTGGTACGTGGCCACCACACCACGGCCCCATAGGTAATCAAGGGCCGAATCACCGCGCTGTACAACCAGAGTATGATTTTGGGGGAGAGGCCCCACTTTTTGCCTATCATTTTCTTGCATTGCCAAAAGGTGATACATGCCTTGCCCAGTTTGCTGTCCAAATGACTGCTCCAGTTTAACTTACTGTCAAGTATGACTCCCAAATACTTGACCTCGTCGGACAACTGTAGTTCCGTGTTGAACAGCTTAGGTAGGCGGAAAGGCCCTAGAGCTCTTTTTTGAGTAAACATGACTAGCTCAGTCTTAGTGGGGTTTACTGATAGGTCATACTCCCTGCACCAACGCTCCACTATGCGCAGAGCTTGCTAAGATTGCAGATGGTTCCAGTCACCTTCCCAGGTACAAGGATTGCCAGATCGTCTGCATATCCTATTGTGTAGTAACGATGCTCGTTGAGTCTGGTGATGAGATCGTTGATTACCAGATTCCATAGCAGGGGGGAAAGCACCCCTCCCTGCGGGCAGCCTCTGGCTATTAAAGCCAGCTGCTGTTCACCCGAACCACGAACTGCTCGTTTGCTTAGCATGTTGGTTATCCAGTCAATAAGTACCTGATTTACTCCGTGCTTGGAGAGTGCAGCACCGATGCTGGAGAAGTTTGTCTTATCGAAGGCCCCTTCGATGTCTATGAAAGTGCCCAGGCAGGTGCCTTTCTGATGAATCGCTTCCTCTATTTGGCTTACCACCAAGTGAAGAGCGGATTCAGTAGACTTACCCGAGCTGTACGCATGTTGGTTACCGTGTAGAGGTAATGACATCAAGGCGCCATCTCGTAGTTCCCTCTCGCACAGCCTTTCCATGGTCTTGAGTAGAAACGAGGTCAGGCTGATTGGTCTATAGGATTTGGCGTTTGTATAATCTCCCTTGCCTGGCTTTGGGATGAATATTGCTTTCACTTCCCTCCATCCTTTTGGGACGTGTCTAGCCAGGCCAGGCATGCCCTCATTAGTGGCACAAGTCTTTCTGCCACAGACTTACCTCCCCACTGCAATAGCGCAGGGAACACTCCATCTGGACCTGGCGACTTGAAAGGATGGAAGCTTTTGATGGCCCACTGGAGTTTTTCCAGCGTGATCACCCTGTGTGCGTAGAGCCAATCATCGTTAGTTGGTATCTGAGTAGTATCTTGCCAGTTAGTTACCTGGACGAAGACGCTTCCTGGGAAGTGTGTTTCTACTAGGACGCGTCTAGCTTCTTCAGGTGACGTGGTGAGCGTGTTGTCGGGTTTGCGGAGTGTGGCGAGCTCGGGTGTGTTCTGTTGTGCCAGTACTTTCCTTACCCTGTTTGCTTGTTGGCAAGATTCAATGCTACCGCAGTATTTGCGCCATCCTGCGGTACGTCTGAATCTGATGCATTTCTTACAGCTGGATTTGGCCTCGTAATAGGCGTCCCAGTCCTCATCCGTGCATGTCTTCATGGCTCTATTAAGGGCCTTTCTTACCTTACCGCGTTTGCGTTCCAACTCCGCGCCCCACCAGGGTTGTTTGCCCGGTGTTTTCCGTGGAGCTGTTACCGGGCAGGCGGCATGGTAGCTGCTTATCATCGGCTCGGTAAGTACGCTTACCTGCAGGTCTATCTGCGAAGTGCTCGTAGTAGTCAGTGCCTCGTATACGGGCGCTAGCTTTGAGTCAAGGGTGCGAGTGTAGACGGCTTTATCCGTGTTGCGCGGATTGCGCCGAGGCGGTACAGGTGCTACACAGGCCTGCATGTCAAAGCGGATCCATCTGTGATCCGAGCAGGAGGCCTCGTTGGAGACTTGCCACCCAGTGATGATTTCCACTGCACCTTCTGTTGCCAGAGTTAGGTCGATAATTGTGCGACTGCGTCTAGTGACAAACGTCGGTTCCGCGCCTGTGTTTAGTAGGGATAGGTTAGTTGTAAACAAATAGTCCACTAATGCCTTACCCCTTTCATTTTGCGTATCCATTCCCCACAGAGGGTGATGTGCGTTTGCGTCAGTCCCAATAACGATCTCTTCTCCGCTGGTCTCGCATTGGGTTACGAGGCGGACAAGATCGTGCGGAGGTGGGGTCTCCGCCTCAGGCATATAGGCCGAGGCGAAGACGATCGACACCATAGCGTCACCACGCTGCATTGTCACCCTAGCAGCAGAGATATCTCTGCAACAGAAATCATTTAGAAGCTGTGCTTTGAGGTTACCTGTAACAAAAATACACGCTCTCGGGTGATCATGGTTAGAGGTAACAAGGAGCTTACCACCGAGGTTTGAAAGTCCTTTGATTTGGCCGCCCCTAATCCACGGCTCCTGAATCAGGGCAATGGCCGAGTTTTGAACCTCCAACCACTTGTGCAATTGGGCCGTCGCTGTCTGGCTGTGGTGGAGGTTTGCCTGCACTATTTTACAGGTTGACGAAGGGGTCTCCATCTTGGGTGGGGCCCTCCTCGTCTTCCTCTAGCTGCAGACCGGCGAAAGCGTCCCCCTCGATGAAGTCATCCTCCGCCGGGCCAGAAGCCGGCGACAGCATGATGTCGTCCGGCTCCCCGCCCGACAGAGGAGCGGTGATCGTGGAATTAATCGGGGTGGCCAGCACTGCAGCTGCAGCAGGGTCGGCCGCGGATACTTCCGGGTTGATTGGCGGGGGGTTGCTCACCCCTGCATTAACGAGCTGTTTAGTGGCCGGGTCCCATCCCCGAGGGACACACATGAATCTGCCGTTGGCCCCTTGGAACTTGATGTACACCGAGCCCAGGCCAAACGACAGCCTGCGCTCGGCGTTTATCAAGGTCGGGATCTGGTCCTCAGGAACGCCTAAGACCACAAACCAGCACGCCTTTTGCCTTTCTGAGCGAATAACGACCCATTTCTTGATATCAATCCATGGGTTTTGATACCAAAGTGTCCTCGCTGCTATGTTGAGGTCCTCATATACCCCACTGTCATCCGGTATGACTATCCCGCAACGAACTTGCTTCTGCAGCTCCGATTGGCCCTTGACAGCTAGCGTGGTGCCAGCCGGGATGTCCAAGTCAGGCACCGTCCTCTTCAGCCACGCTAGGGTATAGTCATCACTACACCATAGCTTGAGCGCCCCACTGCCGTATTGCGGCTTGGCGGTGAAGGACGGCGTTTGGCGCTCGGGTGTCTCCATAGTGGGGGATAAGGCCTCGTCAATTATCCTTTTTTGGATCGCCTTGATGACCACATCCGACACTTCTTTTGCTATGGCGCCCGTGCGCTCGCAGGTTACCGCGACGCACAGATGAGCACTGGCAGCTCGGGCGTAGCTCATCGATTCAACCCACCCGGACCGGTCAAGCCGCTGCCGCTTGTGCCCCCCACGAGGCGATAAGGTCTCGTTAAGAGCCCGCTTGGCCCCGGCCTGACCCCCCCGGGCGGTCTGCCGCGACGAGGTTGCCGTCTCTGCTGGGCTGCCCGCCACCGGTTGGCTTGTGTCGAATGTGGGTTGCGCTTGTTTCCCATTTGAGAAGCTAAGGGGGGCTTTAGCCTTGCCTCGCCTCTGTTCCTGCCTTCTTTCCTTCCTGTTCAGCCTCTTACCCTGGGAGGCAGGGATAGATGGACCCGCGGGAACTGCGGGGGGGGCAAGGGCTTGTTTGTTTCTATTTTTACCCTTGCCCTTACCTTTACGAGTTTGAACAAGCCAGGTTGCCGCAGACCCAGCACTCCCAGCTGCTCACATCTGGCAGGAGACAGCGACCTCGGAGGATGTGGCCTGTGAGACCACAGTTGGGGGAGGATTGGGAGAAGGATGCCTAGGAGGGCTTGGGCGTGTGGTGGGGTTTTTCAACCCCAGCTCACCTGCCCTTGCTGTGGGAAGGGAAGGGTCAGTGCTGGTCCCATGCAGCCTTGAACCCTTATGAGCTTCAGGTTGGGACAATACACTGGACTTAGCAGAGTTAACCGCAGGTCCAGGGACATGCGGGGTGTTAGGTACACCCCGCTTGGTGACGATACCCGTTCTGGGTCCTGCAGCTTTCGCCACAGTTTTCCCAAGGGACTGTGCTTTTTTCCTGGCTACGGTTTTCACCGCGGCCGGAGGGGCGGCTGCGGTTTTCACCGCAGCCTGGGGGCGCCCGCGCAGGAGTCAGCGGAGTTAACCGCCGGTCCCGGGGCAAGAGTTTTGTCAGCTTTCGCCGACTCCACCCTTAAGGTATTCAAATCAACTACAAAATCCATGAATAAATGCAAAAAAAATCATCTCTCTGGCTCCCACCCTCCATCGAGCCCGCATCTGGGAACGTCACCACTACTTAAAGTGGGACGTTAGGACTACTTTGAGATATAGGTACGCAGGGCTGGCTTACAGTGCGACATCGGGTGCTCGTTTGGGCTGGCTTGAAAGAGCAGCCCTCCCTTACACCGTCAGCGTGACCTTCACCACCGCTTCGGCCATCCAAGGACGACCTCAGCGGACCCCACGTACCTCGCCTGTGGCCCTCTGACGGGACACCATGACCATTTCCCTACCCTTGGCTAGAGAGTAGGGCTACCGTTTCGCCTGAAATCCAGACCAAAGGGGGCGTGTTGCCTCACGGACTCACTACCACCGGAGCCGATCGACTCAACCCCCCAGGACTCCTTCATCCCTGCTTACGGCGCTCAACTGCGCAGGTCCTAGCGCAGGTGACCATTCTCTCCTACTCGTCATCAGCAAACTTTAGTGACAGCCGAGCCCGCGACCACTCAGTCACAGGAGAGTCGCGGTTAGGAGTGGATCTTGGAGTGGGTTCGGGGAGAGGATGAGGTAGGAAGGTGTTGGTGAAATTTGGGTGGGGATGGTTGTGGGTAGGAGTATGTAGGTTGTTGGTATGAGGGGATGGGAAAAGAGTGGAAAGCCCCCCACTCAAATGGGGTCGCCCGGCGTTTTCTGTTACGTCTATTTCTTAGGGAATTAGACCTATAACGGGGTGGCAACCACGAGAAGGAAAAACCCACCGGACTTGCCTTGAGGATCTACACGACTGTCGCGCTCTCCCTCAAGACCCCGCCACCCTGCCACTTCTGAGGGAGGTGGCAGGGTAGGCCTGCATCTATACTACCATGCCAAGCAGAGTGAATACAAGCAAAGCATAGACCCAGGCCCTCCCCTTCCTCTTACATGTAATAGGATTTACCCTATCAAAGGTACTCACGCTCATCTTTCATGTTATCTCCAGGTACAGGGCGCCTAGTTCTGGTGGGTGACGAGAGAGTAAGTGTGCAGGGTCTCTCCAGCTTTGCTACCATCAGAGCCACGGCTTGCGTGTATGGCAACAAGTGGATGTATGAAGTGCAGCTCGGCACTAAGGGGATTATGCAGGTATGAAGGTAGAACATAACATTGCGTCTGTGTTCCTCAGAGATTTAAGAAGAGGTGCATCTTCACTGAGTTGTGGAGGCCAGATAGGCAGTCGCTTTATGTCAAATACTAGTATTCAGCAGCATTCGGTTAGTCATCATAGACATTGAATGGAAGCTAGACCGATTGATTGAAGTAGAGCGACTTTGTCTTATTCTTTACTTAGATATCAAGGGGAGATCTCGACTACCTATTTGACCACCACAATATGGATTATACGATACCCTGTTTAAAATGAATATGAACCCAGTTAAGCTGTTACATTCAACATAATTCGCCACATTTTAAGATCCCATATCCAACATCATATCCGTTTGCCGTTCCCATTAGGGCCGCAGCATCTAAACTTGTATTTAAGGCCTCAAGATCTCGATTCCCTGAATCGTCCGTGCAGTCTGAGTAACGGTTACCTATCTGGAAGAAAAACCGTTCTAGATTTTCGTGTTGACGAACTGAATATCCTTGGTCAATGAAGACATACACAAGACACAGCCACAAGATTGATCCGTTCAAAACGTACGTACCGGAGTACAAAATCTGCCTTTTCCAGATCGGCTGGTGCACATCCTCCTGCATCTTCTCCATGGACACAGGCGTAGGGGACACCGCCCACTCCTACGCTTATGATGGAGGCCGGGTGCGGAAGTGGAACGTGGCCACATCGTCTTATGGCCAGGCCTGGTTGCCTGGGGACGTCATAGGGTCCTGCATCGACCTGGATAAGGGAACTCTCGAGTTTTATAGGTGAGAACTAACTCTTGAAATAACAAGTATATAGGGCTTATTACACTACACGGTATTCAGGGCCCTAAACTCTAATTTAGGGTAGTGTAATAACTGTTAGGGAGTTAGGGTTCTCATAATATCGACCTTATTGCTTCAGAATGATTTAGTGACCCGGTATTCAGGGCCCTGAATACCGTGTAGTGTAATAAGCCCTTAAATTTGGGCCAGCTTCTGACAGCGGCTCCGACCGCGTGAAAAGTGTTTTATCATCGCAAGGGAACATTATACGAGGATAATAAGTATGTGCTAAACCCAAATTAAAAAAATTAAAATAAAGAAAACCTCGAGATCCGTTTAGCCGTTCTGGCGTGATTGTGTAACAAACATACATCCATCCATCCAAACTTTAGCAGCAAATCTTTTTGACTCAAAATCAGAATCCCAACGTTCTAACAAGCGAGATTGCTGCACACATTCGATGTTGAACTATGACAAATAGACCCTTGACGTAACTCCAACCAACTTCGCAAAGTGGGGCAACCGCAGCGAAACGGCAGCAGGATAAGGAGCTGTGCCGCAAACTTGGAGACTAAGTTATCTCTGTCACGGGGTTCCGACGCTAAGAAAATTTGGTGCAAATAAATTCCACTAGATAGTGCGACTATCTTGCAGAGCGTAAACAGTGCGTGCGAGTGGGTGAACACACGAGCAGTGACCATGCCGTCGATTATGGTGTGCCACAGGGTAGTATTCTGGGACCGACTCTATTTCTCGTTTACATTAACGACCTCACTAACCTCCAACTACCCCGAGGCGAACTGATCTCCTATGCAGATGACACTGCTCTCCTTTTCTCCGCTGATACTTGGGATGAGGTATTCGATGCTGCCCAGGAGGGATTTAATGTTGTGAAGGGATGGCTCAGGTCCAATATCCAATCCTTAAATATCGAAAAAACTAAATATTTAACTTTTAGTACTCGCTGCCTCAGTGAGGCCATGATATATCGTCGCATCACATCACATGAATGCTTGCCTGGGGTAGACTGCTCGTGCGGATTTCTAGAGCGCGTCAATGAAATCAGGTACTTGGGTATCATTATTGATAGCAACCTTAGCTTCAGGGAACATATTAAAAAGCTAAGTGCTCGGGTACGGAAACTTATTTATGTCTTCAGAAAACTCAGGCACGCGGCTGATCCCAAATTACTTAAGCAAGTCTATTTTGCCCTTTGCCAGTCTATAATTTCTTACTGCATCTCTTCTTGGGGAGGAGCTCCGAAAACCACCCTAAAGAGAGTAGAAATAGCCCAACGAGCTATTTTAAAAACTATCTCTTTCCGCCCCTTTCTTTATCCTACAAAGCAACTTTATCAATTAAGTAAAGTTCTCACCATTCGCCAACTTTTTATTATTCGCATAATTCTTAAGCAACATGGTGATCTCACATATGACGCAGGTACTCTACTTAAACGTAGGAAATATGCAGTTTGTAAACGCACACATGTTGCTAAAACATCTTTCATCAGGAGATTCTTCATTTTTCTTGGTCCTTACCTATATGACAAAATCAACGCAATTATAAATATATATCCATTTAATAAGATCCAATGTAAAAGAAAAATTCAGAACTATTCTACAAGGACTCTCATATGATGAAACAGAAGCGCTTTTGAACATTCCCAAATAGATACCTAAGCTACATAAACACTTTCTTTAATCATTCATAATATTGCTCATATTAATTCAAATACACACACCACACACTCACCACACCCCACACATACACACACAACACACACCCCACACACACAACACACACATACACAACTTCACATGAAATGGCATTCAAATAGGATTATTTTATAATGGAAGGCTACTCAGAGACCACTATTTATAGAAGGGTATAAACTGCAATCCGAGATACAGGCTGCCGCCTAGTTCGGATGCAGAAAGTCCTATATGTACCATCGCCTAGCCGTATATTCTCATTTTACTTTTTTCCTGTTAAATGTGTGTAATATCTTTGTGGAATAAATATTATTTGATTTATTTTATTTGATTTGTTATTGAATTTTGTGTAAAATTAATATTTTTTAGGATTGGTCATAAATTTGTATTTTCTTGTTTAATCAACACTCCTAAGCACAAAATTATGGAATATTGGGCTCTTAATTCACATTTCAAAGATTATTTGAACGGATCATTTAAAATTAATTCCAATAGATGGCGCAGTTTTAAATTTCTGAGGTATTCCGCGCGATTTTTTAAATCTGTATTGTAACATAATATAATGGTACAATGAAAATATAAAAACGAGTAAAAAAAATACTATAAAACAAATCGTCACTGTATTTAAAGAAACAAGATAAAATTTCAAAATTTAAAAAAACAACCGATATATTTTTATTTCATGCTACATAATTTATCTGTAGATACGCTTTGATCGGCAATCTATTGAACACGTAATTATGACACGATATCTTGCGAAAACACCCTGATTCAAACAGTGAAACGCCCATAACTTTTGAACGGCTGAACCAATTTTATTCAAATATAGCTAAGAACACTCTCGACAAAATCACCTTTCAAACAAAAAAAAACTAAATCAAAATCGGTTCACCCGTTTGGACGCTATGATGCCACAGACAGACACACATATACACAGATTCACAGATCTTTTTCCGTCGGGGGTTAATAAATAGACACGAATCCTTTAACTTGCAAGTCACTGTTAACACCATCTATCGCTTGGGGGAGAACTGACCACGTTCAAGGTACTTTTAGTAAAATAGCCGATTAAGTCCGCCGAAAAACTAGTTACGTTGGTTACGTCGCTAGCTAGTTAGTCTAGCTAGTTACGTCGGCACGGTTTTTTTGTATGGGATAAGGCATTTGTATGCTAGTATTATATTATCTGTGCCTCTGTGCTACCACTGACGACAATGTCTTGGAAGTGGCGTAGTTCTGAGCCACCAAAAAATGATTTAATGTCGTGCCAGCGACATAAAGAAAAAGAACAAGTAAATCTGCTGTATATTAATCTTATGCGGATGGTTAGAGGCAAAATAACAATAGCCTTACAAACTTGCACATCACAACCACATATACATAAATTCATGCTTTTGAGGAGAAACTACAGAACGCCTCCTACTACGATCCGTGCAGAAGTCACAGTGGATGTTTGTGACTCTGAAGTGAGGCTCTACGAACCATTGCGCAAGAAACAGTTTGTCATCGAGTATACTGCAGTAAGCAAGATAGCACTATGCGAAAAACGTAAGCGAGTGAAAGAGGCTGTTATACAATGCTATATTCTACTTTAACATTGACACAAAAATAGCTACTGCGCAGGGTTTTGCAGCCAACTTCAAAGACACAAAGATCCGCTGTGACAACTGTACAGTCGGTAATAGTTGTTACCTGAACCACCCTAAAACGAACGAATTGGAACTCTCTGCCTGTAACATTAAGGGTTATTTCATTTGTATGAGTTTATAAGATTAGCGCTACTCGTTGAACAAATACAATAGTAATACAGATACGCAAATATGATCTTTAAAACGTTAGCGTTAGAATATAAAAGCAAAAAAGTGGTAGGTTAGTTTTGTACTCGGAACCATGTTGACATAGGTTCACTGATGTATACACTTGACGAAATTGACTTAACAAATATCGTTAAAATTAACAACTCCATTATGGTGACAAAACAGTATTCAAACGCTTATGCTAACATTACGAGTTAAAGATCAAATTGGCATTACTGTATTTTAAAATATTTGCCTACCTTGAACATGTCGTTCTAGTTCGATAAGCTCATACGTATGGAATAACACTTATCTACTGCTAATTTCAGAAGGTTCAAATTCGTCTCTATATCGGCAGGATGGGTCAGGTAAAAGCTGTTACCGACTGTACGAGTGTACGTTCCTACTCTTTCATCACCAATAAGGTACGTGTGTGGCCTGTTAGAGCGTCTAAAAGCTCCCGGCGCTTCACTCACATCTGCCTTTTCAATCAATACCTTTTGTTAATCGCCTCTCATTCATTCTCCCAAAATGACAAAACTACTTAAATAAATGTAAAAACAAAACAGAACCTTTTCGGTCGGGTAAAAAGCATTTTATAACCTAAAATCCAAGTTGCTTACCAAACAAGCTAGGATCCTAAAAGCCATCGTCTTGCCAATCTACGAAGCTTCCATTCACCTGTTATGGCAATTTCCTACCCTAAATCATTCACTCACTCAATAAGAGGATAAATCAATCCGGAAATTCATCTTCGTTCCATTCGCTATGCAATCTCGAATATGAGAATCGATTTGGTCTATTTTTATCGAGTCGAATACAAGGGCGAACTTGATATAAATATTGCTGGTACCGACTTATTAATGATTCAATGTCTGTCTTGTAAATGTCAGAACGACGACGGTTGGGGTTCGGAATAGCTTTTCAGATCACGATTTTGAATTGATAATGTATGGCATCGGTGGGTTTCAGATTGGTTTTATGAACTTCTTTCTTCGACGTGCTTAGGGCCCATGCCAGTTTGGGTCGCGAATAAATTTGAAAGAGAGTTACCGCGGCCCTTGCACAAGCAACTGTAGGAACATGGGTGGGCTTTAGTCAGTAAAAGTGACATGCCCCCGCTTCATCCAGAGCGGGAGAAATCATTGGATGATATCAAAAACAAAAAAAAAAAATTGTTGGCTAGCAAAACTCTGAACTATTTTGCTTTTGTGTCCTAGGTTAGTCTTGACAGGTCGCGGATAAATTTGAAAGAGTGTTTCCGCGGCCCTGGCACAAACAACTGAAGGAACACGGGTGGGTTTTAGTCAGTAAAAATCTGACACGCCCTCCCGCTTCACCCAGAGTGGGCGAAGTCATTGGATGATTTCCCACCCAAAAAAAAAAAGATTTCTCTTGACAAAAGCCTTGTTTACTAATCTAGGTATTTATTAATTAAAATCAACATACCTACGTTGTTGGACTTAATGGCTCAGGCATTCTCTACCAGCCAACCATGTGTGGGGGGAGATAACACGGTGGGTGCACAAAATTAAGCGTGCTTTTGGATTTTCAACGCTCGTTTCAACCGCGAGAGTTGAAAATAGTGTCTGTGTAAAAGTGCCATTAGGACGCGGTCGCAACAAGAGCTGTTATCTCTTTTTCCAAACTAGTGGACGCCATAATATCTATCTTATAGATGTAATTGCAGTTGAGCTCTTTTTGAATACAAAACAAGTAGGTAAGTTAATAGTTTAATGGGACCGCTCCCAAAGTGTCACCACCTCTGTATTACCTCAACAGGAACGGTCTATCTATGGGTCAGGCGTTCACCAATGTCACGCATGGAGCTGGTCTGGCATACTTCCCGGCAGTGTCGTTGGCGATGCAGGAACACCTGTATGCCAACTTTGGGCATGTGCCGTTCGTGTAAGTAACAGCTTTTCGTAACTCAGTTCTTTCACGTTGTCACCTGATATATTACTCATTAAGAATAATGACAACCAACCCAGTATTTACGCGTCTGAAGAATAACAAGGTATCCCAAATAATGGAATAACAAAGAGAGAACTGCATTACAGTCATCAGCACAGTAAGACTGCTTACATTTATGGAACCTGGTTTTTTGGTTTAAACCTAGCACTGCAAGCAGGCACGTAATCTCGAATTAAGTATCGCCTTAAAACCAGGCTTATACGAATTAGAGTTCTTAAAAATCAGTTATTCTAAAATTTTCACTAAATTTAACATAAAACCTCGAAACTCGCCTTTGTACATTCAAACTGTCCTTTTCAGGGTTCCGTGCCCAAAGGGTAAAAAAGGGGACCCTATTACTAAGACTCCGCGGTCCGTCTGTCTGTCAACCTGTCTGTCTGTCTGTCTCTCTGTCCGTCTGTCACCAGGCTGAATCTCATGAATCGTGATAGCTAGACAGTTGAAATTTTCACAGATAATGTATTTCTATTGCCGCTATAACAAGAAATACTAAAAACAGAATAAAATAAATATTTAATAAATATTTTCCCTTACAAAAAACGTGATATTTTTGCCGTTTTTGGCGATAACGGTACGGAACCCATCGTGCGCGAGTCCGACTCGCACTTGGCTTTGTGGGAGGCCTATGTCCAGCAGTGGACATCTTTCGGCTGATATGATGATGATGATGATCGTCTCGGTTGTAAATCCTCCTTCGTCAAAAAACACGCAATATAAATCTTTGTCTATAGTTTCCCTGTGGAAGGTTACGCAGCTCTGCAAGCTCCTCCCATCCGCGAGTGTACCCGGGCTGCCTTGCTGTTCAAGTCTCTAGAGGCACTACTGGATGAGTTAGGGCGACCGTCGGAGATCAAGTCGCTCACTGCTAAGAGTAGCAAGGTATGTAGGTACTTAAAGTGAAAACGAATGGGTCCGCGAGACGATCAAGTGCACTTGACAAGTCTCTCGTTATTGACGGTTTCACTTGATGGGGGACTTGACGTCCATTGAAGGTGCCGTCAAGTCCGGTCAAGTGGGCACGCCACAGTCACCTACAAATCTGTACATTAATTATCGCAAATTAGTGTCAGCTTATTACTTTTTTCGCATGGGTTTTCCTACCCTTATAATAATTATCTGGTATTATTTTGATGTTTTATTTCGATAACCTTAAAGGAACAATCTACCTTTGTCAGCATACTCGTTACTTTTAACTTTCCGTAGTACACGAAAATCCCTGTAGAGAGATATTAGCAATAAGACAAAATCACGCTCGTTATTTTCTTTGAATTCTTCGATGTTGCGGCCACAAATGAAAAAAAGCTTGTCAAGTCCCGTCAAGTCGCGTCAAGCGCAAGCGTATCAAGTTCCGTCAGTAAAAATTTATATGAATTACGATCAAGCCGTAGACCACTTGAAGATAGCGTCAAGTGTGCGCGGTAAACGATCAATATTCGCTTCAATCAAGCTCCATATTGGCTTGTCAAGTGCGTTTGATGGTCTCGCGGACCCATAACACCCAGTTCCCCTAATCACAAGAGGGGGCCGCGGCAGCAAGTCATGAAGAAGGTGCCAAACCGAGTTGGATGTCTTGCTTAAGAATCGGAAAAAAGTGACACAGAAACGGGCACAATTGACAAATTGAGGGCAGCCTTTCCCCTGCAATGAAACAGTGCAGCCTAGCTATAATAATAATATAAAAAGTTACTGAAACAAAAAAAAAATACTGTCAATCACGCGTTAGCTGCAGTTGAGTGAATTATTAAATGCTATCAATGAATTGTGTTCATTTTGTGCCAAATGTTATTACTCCTTTCCAGAAAATTAAGGTTTAAGTTAGCAAAATGTATGCGAGTGAATGAATTTAGACTCGTATATTATAATTTATAATCATAAATATCTCAGTTACCACATGAATTTAACGCTTAATTTTATATATTACGCATCCAGGCAAAGTCAGAGACTTCGAAAGGAGTGACTGAAGAAGAGGTGGCGTTGAGGATCCACAGCTCAAGCTCCGTGTACAGTCCACGACCGTCCCCGCATACCCTTGTCGATATACAGAGCAACGAGGTTAAGAAGATGTCCAAAAAGGTAGTTTGTCCACATAATAACCCTCCCGACCTAGTTTCAGCCACGGCACACGGTAGCCAATCTCAACGAAGATTAGCCGTACGCAGAAGTATAAGTGCACAAGCGTGTACTCAAACTGAGGTGCATTCTCACTATAACAACATTACTTTGTCTATGGCAATTTATCTACTACTAGCTGTTCCCCGCGGCTTCGCTCCCGTGGGCCACCCCACAGGACCCGTTTTCGGGATAAAAAATAGCCTATGTTACTCAGGCATAACGTAGCTTTCTATTGGTGAAAGATTTTTTTTATCGGTCCAGTAGTTTCGGAGCCTATTCGGTACAAACAAACAAACAAACAAATAATATTTCCTCTTTATAATATAGATATCGAGAGGGAACGTAGGGCGCTGGCAGTCCGTTGTAACATGTTGGCGCGCAGGTTTGCACGGTGTAGCAAGGCAGTAAAAATAACACTTTTTAAAGCTTATTGCCAAATATTTTACACGTGCAGCCTGTGGGCCAACTACACTCAGCGGGCTATCGGCGCCCTACGGGTCCAATATAATAATGGGTTTAGGATGTTGATGGGGCTGCCCCGTTTCTGCAGTGCATCAGGTATGTTCGCGGATTCTCGTGTCGATGATTTCCATGCCATCGTCAGGCAGAGATCTGCCTCTTTGCTCTGCAGAGTGCGGGCTAGCTCCAACTCCATCCTTAGAACCATAGCTTGGAGGTACGACACTCCGTTATTAGGGGATGTTGTTCTGAAATGCATTCGGAACAACAACCTCGTCACTAAATAGGTTTGTTACTTATTATGATTTAGAAATTAAGAGTATACTAACATAGGTATAAGTTTTTCTCGTTTACTAACCCATATGGATGTTACTTGTCCGAAATAAAGATTATTTTATTTTATTTTATTTTTTTATTTAATATTAGTATAGATAATCTCATTTCCTCCATCCTCTCCAGGCCTTCCTAATGTCCCTGTCCCGGCTGGTGGTGGTAGAACTGGGTGGTGTACTCCGCCTGTCATACGTGGTGGTAGCAGAGCTACTGCCTCGGCTACGAGGTCTCATCGGGCTGAGGAGTAGGAGCATACAGGTCGACCAAATCGCTGCAGACTTTTATGTGAAGTCCAGAGATGACAATTTTGTAAGGAACGTTTTCTTGTAATCCTTTTGAAAAGTGTTTATGGTGGACGAAGATCATTTTAGTGATAGAACAAATTTAAGATTAACAATAATTTAAAAAAAAGTTAATTAAAACAATCTAAAAACCCGACTGCTTAAAAAGCAAACTAAAAAGAAGTAAACAAGAAGAAAATCATGCTGTGCAGTCGGAGGATACATATTCGCGAGCTGGCTGACCAAAACCAGATGTATCCTCCGACTGCACAACATGATTTTCTTCTTGTTTACGTCTTTTTAGTTTGCTTTTTAAGCAGTCGGGTTTTTAGATTTCTTTACTTAACTTTTTTTATTTACAACTTTTTAGTTATTTTTTTTTAGAATTATGTACATTTAAACATATAAGTGTTATATATTTTTGAAATTGCCTCTTAAAATCCTTTATTTTGATACCCCACACGATAGGGATGGAAGAAAAAAAAAATCCCCACAAAATGGCGCCCAAAAGCCGCCATTTTTTTATTTTCCAATTTTAATGTAGCCAGTGACACAGTTTGGCCTCTAGAACGCCACATAGGAACAAACATACATACATATATACATACATACATAGACTGATAAACACATTACCCTCCTTCGGCAGTCGGGAAAAAAGCTTCAAAATTAGTTTTTTTTTGGGGAGGGAAAGTATTATTAGTTCCATTAGAAAATGATTGTTCCGGAATTTGTAACTGAGCCAACTGAGAATAAAAATGGCTTGGGAATTCTCTTAAAATATATATTGCTCTCTTTTTTCTTATGCGAAACTTCCCTCAAGGTCATCCTAAGGCTACTCCATGCATATATTATAACACCATGTTACAAGGGTAATTTCAACTTCCTAGGGAAATCTGTCCGCATATAAATGATATATTTAGTTTGAAGTAATTAACGGATCGCCCTTGACCGAAACACATAGAACTATCCTTTCTCAGTATTTAAGATAATTTGCTTGAATAAAACTAATTCTGTATTCCTGTGTGTTTGAACACTGGCTGAATGTAAACATTTAATTCCTGAAACTATAAACGAAAAAATTGTTCACATATATTGGCGGGCTTAAGATTCTTTTCTCAAAAATGCTTGGAAATTTGAGCATTATTTTGACAACCTTCTTCGAGATAAATCGAAATTGATGTACTGACCAAATACATGCGAGCAGCGGCCGGCAAAAGTTGTATGAAAATTCATATCTGTCATCTCTAGCGGCCAAATAAATTTTATAGTGAAGTCATAGCTGTCGTGTAATTCAAATTGGAACGATCTTTTACGCCGAAATATGGCAACCAATGAGGTAACTTACCAAAGATTTTATTTAAATTTCAAACTGGCTTGCAAATAAAAAGCTGTTTACTGAAAAAAATAAAATTATCACTTTAACGCGGTAATAGTACATTACTGCAGCTGCCAGCAAAAGAGGCATTGATGGACAAACGAGTGAATGTCCATCAATGTCTAGTTTTGGCCAAGGCTTGTATAGTACTTATCTGAAATAATGCGCAGAAATGAAAACTAAGTAGTACCTAGAACTCATTTTGTCAAATACAATTTGTACTTACGTCTGAAGAATTGCCAAACTTAAGTGGCAGTGGGCAGGGCACATTGCTCGCAGAACGGATGGCCGTTGGGGCCGAAAAGTTCTGGAATGGCGACCGCGAACCGGAAGACGATATGTTGGAAGGCCTCCCACTAGGTGGACCGATGACCTGGTTAAGGTTGCGGGAAGGCGCTGGATACGAGACGCACGGGATCGGTCAATGTGGCGACGCCTGGGGGAGGCCTATGTCCAGCAGTGGACGACTTTCGGCTGAAATGATGATGATGATGATGATGACTTACGTCTGTGTGGCTCGGCTTCGCCTCGACCCATATTTACACGTTCGTCCATCAATGCCTTTTTTGCTGGCCGCTGCAGTCACATCACATCACATCATCAGCCTATTAATGTTCCCACTGCTGGGACACAGGCCTCCTCTCTGTGAGAGGGAATGGGCCGTAATCCAACACGCGGGCCCAGTGCGGGTTGGTGGATGTCACATGTCTTCGAATTTTTGGTTCTATGACATGCCGGTTTCCTCACGATGTTTTCCTTTACCGTTTTTGAGAGCAGTGGTGATGAAATAATTTACACAAAGTAAAGCGCCTGTCTGGGTTCGAACCCACGACCTACAACTTGTAAGTCGCGGCCGATACCACTGGGCCACCACTGCCCCGTGGCCGCTGCAGTAATGTACTATTAATTCTTCCTACATTATGCAGGTTTAGGTAGGTGTATTAAAAAAAGAAAGCAGTAAACTTCATTTTTAAACCCCGACAGGTGTTATAAGTTTGACGTGTTGTATATTGGTGTATTTTTGTATCTGTCTGTGTCATCGTGGCTCCTAAACGGATTAAGTTAATAAGCCTCGGGGTTATTTTTTTAGGCATCCGTACCCAAAGGGTAAAAACGGGACCCTATTACTGAGACTTCGCGGTCCGTCTGTCTGTCTGTCTGTCTGTCACCAGGCTGTATCTCATGAACCGTGATAGCTACACAGTTGAAATTTTCACAGATGATGTATTCCTGTTGCCGCTATAACAACAAATACTAAAAAAAGAATAAAATAAATATTTAAGTAGGGCTCCCATACAATACAACAAACGTGTTTTTTTGCCGTTTTTTGCGATAATGGTACGGAACCCTTCGTGCGCGAGTCCAACTCGCACTTGGCCGGTTTTTAATTTGTACTTGTAATAAGTCAAGCAGGAGGTACTCACTTCTTTTATTCTAGAATACAAACTAAGCAGCTTTTTTGCACGCACTTTTTAAATAGTCTTACATACCTCAACTTACACATATTGTAAAGCAGATGATTGGAAGTTGATTTTCTGACATTGGTATTATTTAATGATTAATTTCCACTTTTACGCTCTTTTCTATTTGCCGAATAAATAAAGCGGCCAATTCACGGATTTAATAACAGAATAATGGTATATAATCCTCTAAAGGTTACAATCGTTTCTAAATCTGTCGGTGCCCTTTGAGTTCCGCTGACCTTTCGGTTCGGGTCAAAAATATTATAGAATTTAGGCCAGCTTCGGAAAGCGTCAGTTTTAAATGAAAATTAACTAAGCTAATTGTATCAATGTCTCTGAGAGCATCATAACTCAATTTTGTAAGCGGAAATAGCCTAAAGGTTAGATAAGCAAAACGTCTTGAGTTTGATCCCACCCAAAAGTATAAACCCACTGCAGGCTTACATCAAAATCGTAAAGGAAATGGTCCAAATGTATGGAACTGAAACCCAGAAATCGATACGAACTATAATCCATTTGAAAGAACATTAGATTTTTTTACAACCCCTTCTTGCAGTCCGTTCAACCGATTTTGAGTTCTATCCCGTAAATATAAGGATGGCATAAAAAAATAACATGAGCAAAGCTGGAGCCAAATAAAAAAACCGGCAAAGTGCGAGTCGGACTCGCGCACGGTAAATAAAGGACGGTGGAAGAAAAACCTTTTTAGGGTTCCGTACCCAAAGAGTAAAAACGGGACCCTATTACTAAGGCTCCACGATCAGTCTGTCTGTCCGTCTTTCACCAGGCTGTATCTCATGAACCGTGATAGATAGACAGTGGAAATTTCCACAGATGTAGTATTTCAGATTCCCACAATAACAACAAATACTAAAAACAGAATAAAATAAATATTTGAATTCCCATACAACAAACATGATTTTTTGTCGTTTTTGCGATAGTGGTACGAAACCCTTCGTGCGCGAGTCCGACTCGCACTTGGCCAGTTTTTTATTATTTTATTTTAGGTTACTATTATTAATTATTTAAATGTTAAGGTTCAATTTATGTCATTTGTATTCTTATTTATTCTGCCTCCAGGTGGGCCTCTCATCAAAGCTCCTGGCTCAACCATCACCACGTTTCTGTACCATGCTGGACTTGCTATGGACATTCCTGGACGAGTCCGCCTTATGTGACGTCTTAGAACACTGCGTGGTACGGGAATGTCTACTTTTTGACTTGGTATCACAGGTAAGGTACCTATAAATAAATCTTACTTTTATTATAAATGTGAATGTTTCGATGGATGTGTTTGTGGATGTGTCGGTATGTTTGTTACACAATCACGCTAGAACGGCTGAACGGATCTGGATGAATTTTGGCACAGACATAGATTATAGTCTGGAATAGCACATAGCTTACTATTCATCCCGGTATAATGTTCCCTTGGGTTCAGAAAACACTTTTCACGCTTTAAAAAAAATATCCCATGCATTTTTTTTTTTCAAATCCCAAAGACAGGGCAAGTCTCTATACATAGGATAGTTTTATCCCTGAAATCATACTTAAGGTTACACTAGTCGACGGCACGAACTATTTTGTGCGCGGAGTTAAAATGCACGCTATCTCATCCGACAACACGTGCAAAAGAGATAGATGCTGTTATGAGCATTAAGAAGCTAGTTCGCGTACGAATACACACTTTTGCAAATTTGTAGCGAAATGGATGATGATTTAATCGAAGATGATTTAGGACGAAACCGAGCGCGCGAAATTTTATAAACAGATCTTTGAGATGTCATGAAAAAACGACTAAACGTATCTGTTCAAAATAAAATTATTTGCATTGTTGAACTACTAATCTATCCCTGTATGGTGACTGTTGAGAGCAGTGGTGGCCCAGTGGTATCGGCCGTGACTTACAGGTTGTAGGTCGTGGGTTCGAGCCCAGGCAGGCGCTTTACTTTGTGTAAATTATTTCATCACCACTGCTCTCAAAACGGTGAAGGAAAACATCGTGGGGAAACCGGCATGTCCTAGAACCAAAAAATCGAAGACATGTGACATCCACCAACCCGCACTGGCCCCGCGTGGTGGATAACGGCCCATTCCCTCTCACAGAGAGGAGGCCTGTGTCCCAGCAGTGGGAACATTAATAGGCTGATGATGTGTGATGTGATGGTGACTGTTTTGCAATTTTCTGTCTTCTTATGGTATTTATTTGCGCCAAATATGCGTTAAAATTTGTGTCGAAATGTGGAACTTTCGACGCTCATAACTTTCAAATATATTTTTTTTTTATATTTTTGTTTCCATACAGGGCTAGATAATGATGACACAAATTGATATCGTTTTTTTATTTTGAACGTACATCGTCAAACAGTGGAGTAAAAGCCAGACTACGTTTGTATGGAAGAATTTTCGACTAGTATAACCTTAAGGAGGTCGAAAGGGAGGTGGAAGTTTGTACGGTGAACTAACAATTTCTCAAGTAAGGCGGCCCGCACACCTATCACACTAATATTATACTTAAGGGGGTCGAAAGGGAGGTGGGAGTTTGTACGGTGAACTAACAATTTCTCAAGTAAGGCGGCCCACACACGTATCACACAAATATTATACTTAAGGGCGTCGAAAGGGAGGTGGAAGTTTGTACGGTGAACTAACAATTTCTCAAGAAAGGCGGCCCGCACACCTACCACACTAATATTATACTTAAGGGGGTCGAAAGGGAGGTGGAAGTTTGTATGGTGAACTAACAATTTCTCAAGTAAGGCAGCCCACACACCTATCACACTAATATTATACTTAAGGGGGTCGAAAGGGAGGTGGAAGTTTGTACGGTGAACTAACAATTTCTCAAGTAATGCGGCCCACACACCTGTCACACTAATATTATACTTAAGTGGGTCGAAAGGGAGGTGGAAGTTTGAACGGTGAACTAACAATTTCTCAAATAATGCGGCCCACACACCTATCACTATACTTAAGGGGGTCTAAAGGTTGTGAGTGTGATTGTTTCTTCTTCACGCCACGACATTTACGCGGGCGAAGCCGCTGGCAGAAGCTAGTAAACAATTGAATAATAATATTACCAGCCAGTAACTACCCCACTGCAGGGAAAAGACCTCTTCTCATACAGAGAAGGCACGAGCATTGATCACCACGTGCGCTCAAAGCGGGTTGGCGATTTCAAACTTATATTAATTACAAGGCTAGGTTACCTCACGATGTCTTCCATCACCGTTGTCATTGATATCCATGATAAGCTTAAAAAGTACTTATGAATTTTAAAAAGTCACATTGGTACTTGCACGGATTTGAACCCACGAGAGAGAGGCGAAATCCACTAAGGCCACCACGACCTACCTAATCTATACTTCTATACTAATACTAATCTATACACTATAATATATAAAGTATATATGGTACTAACAACAAATAAGTAATTTTTAAGATTTTTGTCTGTCTGTCTATCTGTCTGATTGTTCCGGGGATTCCCCGAAACGGCTGGACCGATTTTGACGGGACTTTCACTGGTAGGTAGCTGATGTAATAACGAGTAACATAGGCTACGTTTGATCACGAGAAAATTCATAGTTCCGGCGGGAAACTAAAAAAATAAAAATATATTTTTACGAGTTTGACGCGGACGAAGTCGCGGGCAACAGCTTGTATATAATAATAATATTATAACGGAGAAATATTTTTTTGTTTGTTTGTTTGTTTGTACCGAAGAGGCTCCGAAACTACTGGACCGATATAAAAAAAAATATTTCACCAATAGAAAGCTACATTATTCCTGAGTGACATAGGCTATTTTTTAATCCCGAAAACGGGCCCTGTGGGGTGGCCCACGGGAGCGAAGCCGCGGGGAACAGCTTTTCTATTATAACTCGAAAATTATTGTTTCAAAGAGTTGCTAGATATCTTGTTTATGTGGAAAGCTTTTAAAATTAACCGGCCCCGATTTTCCGAGCTATAGCAAACAATATATCACGGGTATTTAACGCGATGATTTAGATTATTTATTTACCTATTTAACCCGACGTTTCGACCGTGTTGCAACGACCGTGGTCCCGGGTAGACTGGTGTCTCGGTGTACTGGCTCCGTTGGGGCAGAAAATTCTTCCTCTACCCTCACATTTCTACACACAACACTGACCGTGAAAGCGAAACGCGAAAGTTTTAAAGTTAATTTTCCGAGCAATAGTCTTGGAAATGTAATCCCGTTAATAGAGGACGGCTTATTCATGCTTGAGTGCTTAATTTTAACAGAAGAACAACAGCACATCACGCCATTATTCCCCAAAGGGTTAGAACGTCGTGGTGGCCCATTGGCTAAGACCTCGCCTCTCGTGCTGGAGGTCGTAGGTTCAAATCCGGGCAAGTACCAATGTGACTTTTTCAATTCATATGTACTCTCTAAATTTATCTTGGACATCGCTGACAACGGTGAAGGAAGACATCGTGAGGAAACCTGGACTTACAGTGAGTTTATTATAAGAACGTGCTCCATTGTTGTAATTGGTGCGAGGCGTTCCAGTGCGAGGATAAACTAATAAATAATAATAGACGGACACCTAGTCTGTCAAACGAAAGTAGAGACTGAAAAAGCGCGGCAACTTTAAAAGATATCAGCATATCAACCCCAAAACTAGTATGAAATACCTGGAATATAATTTGATACTTTAGAATTATTAATTTTACTTCGTCTGAATAAAAATACTGTAGGTACTTTAGGTAGGTAATACTTTAGATAAATTATGTATCTATCAATATGAATAAAAAGAAAACAACAGTATTCTATAATAATTTTGGTTTATTCACTACCATAATCAAAATCTGAATCTAAGACTTCCATGTGAAAAGATTCATTAAGTCACTGGAATCGTCTTCCTCCTGTTGTTTTTCTTGATATTTAGACATCATGCGAAACAACATCTCACGTAATCCACTTTTAATTATTTTATTAATTTTTCACTGAATAAATGCAGTAGTATACCATTGCCTTATAAAAAGTTTGCAAATAACTCATGTGTCTACTTTCGATCTATAGATCTTCAGAAAAAAATTGTACGTTTTTTACAATGTCACTTAAAAGCAGCTAACAGGCGACTCGGTACATTCCGCAAGTCGCTGCGTAGTAGCAAATTTAAGTGACTATGGTTGTCAGGGGTCGGATACTCCGCAATTTAAAGTGAACTTCGCAGACGTCATTAAGTTTGATCTATTAATTTAAAGAAGAAGAAATCAAATTATGTTATATTCAAACTTAAGAAGTTAGTTTATTTCTGTTATTTCCCATTTTCAGGATATGTACTTCAATCAACAAATCGAAGGTGTGTACGTACTATGTGGACTGATGCAGCACCGAGAGACCAGACACCATCTCGTCAAATACGTGTTCTTCAATAAAATCACGTTAGTACTGCATTCCGATAGTTCTAAATATATTTTATTATGTAGTGACAACTCCGTCACTGCCACCTGCAGATAAGTGATAGGTGTATAGGCTGCACTGTCACTTTATTCATTTCTACAGACTAGTAAATTTTGTGTTAGTTTAAAAAAATATTTAATTAAATGAAATATTTATTTTTATTTCTTAGAAAATGTCAAAAGTTAGTGCATAGTCCATTACTTTATGAATATTTACAGTACGCGGCCTTTCGTCGTTTAAAAACAGACTGTTTATTTGAAAGCTTTGTGCTTATGAGTGTCAGAGACAACGCTCTACAAACCCGTTCTTTTTCCAAACCTCTATTTGACATAACTGCCAGTTCCTATTTGATATAACTGCCAGTTCGTCTATTATTTAAAACTCCTTTCAGGTGCAATAACTTTTTCAGGTTCGACAATTTCCTAAACGTGAAATGTCCAGATGACAAAGTCCTACGGACGGTCATCAGAAAACCTTGGTGGCAGCGACCTACCGCTGTGCACGGAGAGACAGACCCCAGGATAGCTGGTAACCAGACTAAAGATGATAAGAGATACCACAGAGCACCGAAACACGCTAGAGAAAGATTTTCAAAAAAAAAAGTTAATTAAAAAAATCAAAAATCCCGACTGCTTAAAAAGCCGTAAACAAGAAGAAAATCACTAAGATTTTTATTTATAACTATTAAGTTATTTTTTTTTAAGATTTAGGTACATTTAAACATATAAGTGTCATATATTTTTGAAATCACCTCTTAAAACCCTTTATTTTGATACCCCACACGATGGGTTTGGATGTAAAAAATGTTTTTATCCCCCACAATATGACGCCCAAAATCCGCCATTTTTCAATTTTCCAATTTTAATGTAGCCAGTGACACTCGCAGGGTTAAGACGAATCGATTGACGTATGAATCATCAAAATCGGCCAACGCGTTTGGTCTCTGGAACGCCACATAGGAACAAACGTACATACATACATACTTACATACATACATAGACTGATAAACACATTACCCTCCTTCGGCAGTCGGGCAAAAACCAAGCGTGTCAGTACCGGAAGTAGCAGCGTTGCAAGGCCTTCCTCTGGGCTCGTGGGAATCCAATGGATGCAGGAGCACAGGACAGATAGATGTGGCGACACTAGTGGGAAGGCCTATGTCCAGCTGCGGACGTCTTTCGGCTGAAATGATGATTATGAAGCATGTCAGTAAGTGACACCGTTTATTCAAAGAAATTGCCACATGTGACAATTCTGACTGGCTTGTCAGCCGGAACTTGTGCTCAGTGCAACTTGTGTGGGCACGAATATTATGCAATGGCGTCTCTAGCCGCTTTCCGTGTTCTGTGAAAGATATTAAAAAAAAAACATTATTGGAAAACCCATTTGAAAGAATGAAAGAAAACTAGGTTATTTGGCATTTTAAGTAGGGATACAAATAAAGGCTAAACCAATGTGTCCGTGGCGTAGATGTATTACAGAAATTAGCTATTTTAGATAACCGCTGCTAACACATAACAGCTCCGTTATGTAAACAGCGGTGTAAGCAAACTAACAATTTTGTAAAATAGCTGATTAAGCAACCCATCCGACGGTAAATTGTTTCAACTATAATGTGATATTTTATTTCATGGACTAAACTGACATTTGGGGGGTTGTCACTTTATCGTTACATTAAAATAGTGTCGTACCCTGACTATCCTGAGTGATCGCTAGTTAATCGAAAATCGAAGTAGATCGAAAATAAAACTATTACACGGCATAAAAAATAATTTGTTTAGAAACTAGCGGCCCATATTTAGTTTCTACTCATTTATGTTAGACCTAATTTTATCGATTGCATTTATTTTATTGTTGATTTCATATTTAACACAATAAAAGTTCATGTTCTATGTATATGAATACTGTTATATTTAAATATATTACGTTTATATTCATAAAACATTTTGTGACTACACGTCATTTATCTCTATATTATAATATTTAATAATGCGCATTGCCGGCCAGATGTGGCGAATACGTTGAGACACGGACCTTCGGGTTTAAATTATGGTCTGACAGGGAACCTCATAAACTATGAAATTCTATTCACTGGACTCAAGAACCGAGACTCTCTACAAAAACTATGGACCATGTGTTAAAAATAAAAGTGTATCTACAGGGACCCGGCCCGGCCGGCAAGCTGAAACCACTTAGGCGAGGCGATGAAGGCAAAAAGGTTGGGGAAGAATGGGCAGTCGGTTTTGAGAGGCGCGAGAGGACGGGACTTGACTCTAGGCAGTGATAGAGGAAGGACGAAAGCGCGAAAGGTGAAAGATTGATAGTTGAGATTGAGAATCACGTAGTAAGACGGATAGAGGGGAGTGGCTACGGAATCAATAATCAAAAGTCGTGTCGTGGTAGTTATCGTGGTAACGAAATTAATTATGAAGTTAATTATAATTTAGTCTAAACCCGTATTAATATGGTGTGAGTGAGTGCCGGTATGTTTGGTAAGTTTTAATCATTATATTACATAGGTAGGGACAAATCACTAATGTACCCTTTGTTTCTAGCATGACAACTCCTTGTATTTATCTCCCAATCCACACCTTGGCAGATATTTGTCACTAGCATTTGGTCTAGGGAAGCGGTGAAGCCTTTTGTCACACGTTACATGCTCTAATCCACTATTTATACACTACACAAATACTCATTTGATTATGGACTATTATTGACTTTTAACTGACATAACATGCATGGAAGGCGGAACCGCTAATACTCACCGTTGTATAAAATAGGCTATATGATGGAAGCCCAGTGGAAGACCCCGCTGCTGACGTCACACGGTTGTCAATTACACTGGAGCAACCTCGAAATTGGGAAGTTTAAGAAAGTCGACTGACGACTTAATCCATTTCTTCATACAACAAATCGACCTCAATGAGTTCTGTATCAGACTGAGTCTACGGTGCGCTTGCTAGTTTTGTATTGTCTTAGTAAGGGTGTTAGGTCGAGGGTGAGCTATTTATTATAGCGCGCGTCCAGTAATTCTGGAAGCATGTCTCGCTCAAAACTGTCCCTGTCTTAGGATAAGACATGTTTAATTTTAGGGAAACATGTATTGTATGGACCGCTGCTAATCCTTCCTAGGACTCGCATTCGAGGCCCTGCAGTACACGTATACGACGTGCTTGCTGCTGAAAGGTGGTCTCACGTCTCTTGGGTGGGAATCTAGACTATTGTCAAGGAACCCATTAACGTAATTCAAAGTAATGTATTTCTCAAAGCAAGCGTAGCGTTCCTTCCTCTGACTTTCCGTTAGGTAAATAATGAACTTTGCAACCCCTTTGTCTAATTAACTTCATACATCACTATTGTTTTACTAATATAGTCCTTATGGCTAACAGACAGAAAAGTGTGCTGGGAAGTTTGTTTCATCGTTTCTTCTTACCAGCTATTACACCTAGGAAATGATGGTGGGATGGGCGCTTTTGGGGCTGTCTGTAGGAGAGTTGATCTAATCAACTTCAGTCACTTCTAGAGTTAAAACTCTCTGCCAATTTACTAACTTGTATTTGTATTAATGCTTGAATGTATATTCACTATCAGCGACCACTATTCGGTCTTTGGTTTAATACTCTACACATTAGTGTAAAGAGTTTCTCACACAAACTTTAGTTAATTATAACAATTTAGTTTATATCCCTTTAGTTACATTTTTATCCTTCTAACCCACTTCCAAGTTATAATTGTATATCTGTGAATTCCAAAACAAAACAAAACCATAATTTGAAATTCACGTGTACTCGGTGGAAAGGTGTCCAGGTCAGGAAGACGAACCTTACAAATTTGTGCGGCTGGATGGGGCACAGATTCTACTTCTTCAGAAGTAGCCGACCTTTTACTCTAAATCTAGGGCAGTCTAGAAAAAACGAAATTTTTATCAGCCTAGGGTCGTTTAGGAACAGTCACAATTTTTTTACACCAATTAGTAAAAATAAATTCAGGAGTCATGTCACATCGATTCGACGAATCACTTATGATTGAGCCTTACCTACAACACTATGCTCCGCGCTTGCTACATTTAAAAAAAATAAGGTCAATAGCAGCTGTCAGTTTAGTTCACGAAATTAAAAATCACAGTACAATTTGCCTTAAAGCGTATATTTCCCAATGTTTACGTGGTACTGGCCGTGCGCCCACTCTGTGCCAGTATATCAAAAATGAAATTCCTTTTGGACAGTTTTGTTTGCAAACTATTTTTTGTTTTTTGATTTACATATCCTGTGTAGGTTAGCAAAATTCTAACCATCAACTTTTCTGTGTAAAAATATTTTTTAAACCCCCAATTCGTTTTGAAGGAGTATGCAAAACCGCACAAAAATAATTTACATGAATCATCATAATCATTATCAGCCTTATAATGTTACCACTGCTGGGACACAGCCCTCCTCTCTGTGAGAGAGGGAATGGGTATTTATCCATCACGCGGGTCCAGTGTGGATTGGTGGATGAATCAATACTTTTTTTTTTTCAAATCTTTTATCCTAGCTCTTAGCCTCTTACTAAGGAGTATGCTTTAGAAAGTAACCGTTTTACGGCATCAAAGCGGAGTAAGGGCCTTAAAGTGGACGCAACATTTGGAGAAAGTGGTTCAAAATTTTGTCAAGCACAACCATGCTTATAGCTTATGGCAAGAAGTTTATGTGTAATATATGTCATTTAAAACTTTGATCAATATTATTATTGATCTGCTCGCGTTGGCTTCTATTTCACCGTTGGTAAGCGATGATGTGTCCGACGATGGAGCACGCTAGCCTAGAAGTGACTTACACTCTTGATTTAAAGACATCTATTTTTCTCCATGAGTCATGTACGTGTTTTGCTAAAAACAAAACACATACAGTACAACTATTTTCTTAATGTCCCTCGGCAATCATCGCATTTCCAAATACAAACGAATGCTAATTTCCGTGTCCATCAATTATTAGATTTATCGTGTATAATAATTTGAATTCAGAACTAAGGACTTTATTGTTGTTTTGTTTTGATTCCCGTGTGAAATATATAGAGCTGTAAAAATAGCAGCTTTAGCAGCTTTTCGCCCGTATTTTAAATAAATTACATTATGTTAAGAGAGTATTAACAACTCCAAGTTAATTGAGAGCGTCCATCATCATCAACAGCCCTTTTAATGTTCCCACTGCTGGGAAACAATTCTCCTCTCTGTGAGAGGGAAAGGGCCTTGCGGACCCATGTGGGTTGGTGGATGTCCCATGTATTCGATTTTTTGTTTCTAGGACATGCCGGTTTCCTCACGATGTTTTCCTTCACCGTTTTGAGAGCAGTGGTGGTAAAATAATTTACACAAAGTAAAGCGCCTGCCTGGGTTTGAACCCACGATCGACAACTTATAACTCGCGGCCGACACCACTAAACCACCACTGCTTTCGAGTGCGTCCGGTCTGCACCAAGTCCAAAAGAAATCCGACGACTGACGATACACGAAGTTAGCCGAGGGATATTAAGAAAATGTTTGTACTGTACATAAGTCACACAAATTTATAGTTAACGCCATTCGCAGCCTAGCACAGGTAACACAAAAATTTTATATTTACAGAAATGGCTGAAAGGGGCACTATTAACCGTTCTCCATTCGCACCCACTGGCACAGGTATAAATTTTAATTAATATAATTTGATTTGATTGAAGTAACCCAGCCGACAATGGATGTTTCCTGGGTAGAAAAATGATAATTCTATTTAGTCTGTCTGTGAGATTATCAAATAATATAGGACCCGTTTTATTGCGTTATCAAATAAAAAAAAATGACAATGATAAAGCACATCAAAGTTCAGGAGTGGGGGCTTGTGACGTCACTTTGCCAGTATAAGTGTAGCACACCGTGACGTCGCACGATATTTCAACGCACTATATCGTCGTTATTTTTGTTTACGTGGCAAAAGTAAGTAACGGACTAAATTTATATTTTTTGCCAACTACCCTAAAAGAGCTTAGACTTCACACACATGACAGTGTTCCAGATCCAGTAAAAATACCGATCCGACCAAATATACAGCTGTCCGTTTTACAGGTCTGCTTTATCGTATACGTTTTTATTCGGCAATGGCGTAGGTAGATGTATGAGCGAGTTCACACACACAACAGTATTCAAATACTGATCCCTTTTATCGGATCGAAACCACGCGTGGCGTGCCATTACCCCCAGTAGCGACGCATTCGTTAAAACGGTTCTGTAGATGTGGTGTGAACATTACCCCCAGTAGTCATGGATCCGTTAAAACGGCACTGTAAATGCGGTGTGACTATGACCTCCAGTAGCGACGGATCCGTTATAACGATCCTAGGTACTAATGTTCTGTGTGTACGAGCCCTTAGTCAGCCAGTTATCAGTTGAGATTTTAATAATAATTACAGACAAGATATCGAAGTTGATGGCGCCGGTTCAAGACGACTCCGTTATCGAAGCTCAGTACCGCGAGGACTGCAATAGGATCACGAAGGCGGTCGCACCCTTGGAACAAGTACAGGTAAGCTATAATTAATGACTTTCATGGTAATATAAAGTACCAAAAATAAAAAGATAAAAATAATAACTTAGTAACAAAAAAACTAAACCGATTTCCAAAACAAAACACTACCAAGCGACAACCCAACCCAACACGGGATAAGAATTGACGCTATACATAACACTAGCTTTTGCCCGCGACAAAATCGCATGACACTTATCAAACCGACGAGGAAGCGATTAGCAACCGACTATTTTCTTCCTGAAGAAACGGACAAAAGATACAGATACCGTATCCATAAAAGATACACATATATAAATAGTTGATCACTGGCTGTTCACACTGTCAGCAAGAAGTCTCTCACCACTAGTTTGTCGCAGCGACAAGAACTATTAATAATACTCGCTCAGCGATGCTCGCTTGGTGGTCAGAAATCACGCCGAAAGACCAAACAGCGGTCACTTCTATCTACTGTGCGGATCTGCATGCTAGCTAACTTATTATGAATTTAGAACAAGCTCGAGCGAGAAATAGCCCGTTGCACAAGAACACTCGCTTATAGAGAAGTGACAAAACTATCTAGTGTCTACCTCTACTCGCTTCTCGCTGATCGTCGGCGGTGGGATAAGAGCCTAAACAGCACAAATTCGCCTGTACAGGGTGTAACGTAGAAAGGTGTAAACATAGTTAAAAAAATTGCTTCTACCTATACAATTGAACAACTTTCTTCAAGAAAGTCATATTCAATTCTCAAGTAAAACTTTTTCACAAAAATAAACCGACTTCAATAGCAAAACACTACAAAATGCAAAATATCTTTCGTTTCGTTCGTTTTTAGGGTTCCGTACCCAAAGGGTAAAAACGGGACCCTATTACTGAGACTCCGTGGTCCGTCTGTCTGTCTGTCTGTCTGTCACCAGGCTGTATCTCATGAACCGTGATAGCTAGACAGTTGAAATTTTCACAGGGGATGTATTTCTGTTGCCGCTATAACAACAAATACTAAAAATAGAATAAAATAAATATTTAAGTGGGGCTCCCATACAACAAACGTGATTTTTGTGCCGTTTTTTTGCGATAATGGTACGGAACCCTTCGTGCGCGAGTCCAACTCGCACTTCGCCGGTTTTTTGTTAGACACCGACTTCCTTCTTTTTAGTTGTAGTACACCATTCCCATGAGCATTTTCTATAGTACAATACCTAAACGATTGACAAAATACTCATAATAACTCAATTTACACATTCGTGCTGTTTACGCTAAGGAGTTCGGTTGTATTCTCTATATCTTGTAAATTGCTGGAACGATTTTGATGAAAGTTGCACTATTCTCAAGTTGAGAGATACTTAATCCAACACAAAAAGAATGATTACGATCCGATAAGCAGTTTCGGCGAAATGCGTGAACAAACATACACTTCTGAAATTTGGCACACGTGATACGAAGCCCACATAGAATAACTGTGTGAATATTGTGCCGTTCCATGAATATTACATACATACGTGTCCAATTGATTACCTCCTTTTTTTTTAAGTCGGTAAAAACAATTTGTATCTCCCATACAAATTTTGGTCAGCTGACAAAAACTTTGCATGGAAAATCCAGAAATCCTTTGTACGGCATTGCCTGCCTGGAAAGCTTTTTTTTAAATATGATCACACCTTTCCGTTACACTCTGTAGACTAATAATTCTGTGTATTCGATTCATTCCAAAATGATCCTATTCATAACATTCTTACGACTGAACTTGCTATGATCAATTGATCACGTAATCGCGTAATATGTTTTCTATCCACATCTACAGTTACATAAGAACAGCAAGCCAAATAAACAGAAAAGTAATAAAATAAGTGCAGCCCACTCACTTGGAACAGCTCCAGGTGATGACTTAGTTAAATGAAGTCCCAAACTTCGGACAGTACATTGTCAGTGACAAATGTTGTTGAACACTTTAATTTTTTGGCATAGGTATATCTGGAATGTTTTTGTTACCCCTATGTTTTAAATAATTTCCCATTTTCATACGACTTAATCTAATTGACAGTTTATAGCTTTATGCTTATTGACATACATCGAGGGTATTTTTCTTGTTCATGGCGAGTCGATTGGAGTGGAAGAATTTTCCTATAATAGGACTTAGAATATAGGCCTAAGAATTTTGACTAATAGACAGTTGCTATTACCTAATCAAGGAAATCAAAAAATAAAAATCAAAAATCCCGCGCAGCGATCTAAAAAGATGTAAACAAGAAGAAAATCATGCTTTGCAGTCGGAATATACACATTCGAGAGCTAGATGACCAAAATCATCCGCTGACTTTTTATGGTTTCATTAACTTTTTTTTTATACAACTTTTTAGTTATAATATTTTTTTTCGAATAACTTTTAAACATATAAGTGGTATATTTTTGTAAACTCCTCTAAAAACCTTTCATTTTCATACCCCACTTGAAGGGCTTGGAAAAGAAAAATTGGAACCCCCACAGTATGGCGCCCAAAATCCGCCATGTTTCTTTTTTTTAACGTCACTTATCTAAGCACACTTGAGCGATCAAGAATTCAAGACCTATCTAACGATGTGTTATTAGGGTATTTTACTGTGTATGAGAAATAATCTACACATATGAGATAGTTCAGGCAAAAATCAGTTGGAAAATGTTAGCTTTAGTTAATAAAATAACAAAATAATTTTTTAAATTCAATTCAAAGTTTTCAGTTTTTTTTATCTGTTTTATAACACCATGAAATATGAAATAGTAGCCGCCATGTCAATACGTCATAAGGCTGTGTAAACTAAAAACTGTCAACTGATCGGCGTATCGCCCTATCGGTGTATTTGTTTCCATAGACGACTAATGTCATGACCACAGAGCAATATGGCGTCCACTGCGTCCAGCGTTTTCGTCAAACTACCCGCGCTATTTGAATATGTAAATTTTAATGCATTTTCAGGGCACTTATCGATTGAATAAAAAATTTCTGATTTTTTTAATGGCGTATTAGCTCTATAGAATTTAATTGAGACACTTTTCAAAAATGGGTGTAATACCCTATTATAAAAAAAAAAGTTAATTCAAAAATTCAAAAAACCCGACTGCTTGAAAAGCGAACTAAAAAGACGTAAACAAGGAGAAAATCATGCTGCGCAGTCGGAGGATACGTTTGGTTTTAGGCAGCCAGCTCGCGAATACGTATCCTCCGACTGCACAGCATGATTTTCTCCTTGTTTACGTCTTTTTAGTTCGCTTTTCAAGCAGTTGGGTTTTTTGAATTTTTGTATTAACTTTTTTTATTTATAACTTTTTAGTTATTTTTTTTTCGAATTTGGTACATTTAAACATATAAGTGTTATATATTTTTGAAATCACCTCTTAAAAACCTTTATTTTGATACCCCACACGATAGGCTTGGATGAAAAAAAAATTTGGCCCCCCACAATATGGCGTCCAAGAACCGCCATTTTTCTATTTTCCAATTTTAATGTAGCCAGTGACACTCGCGGGGTTAAGACGAATTGATTGACGTAAGAACCATCAAAATCGGCCCACGCGTTTGGTCTCTAGAACGCCACATAGGAACAAACATACATACATACATACTTACATACATACATACATAGACTGATAAACACATTACCCTCCTTCGGCAGTCGGGTAAAAAACCTTCTAGCGGTTTGAAAGATAATAAGGAAATTTACAAACAAATATACATACATACCTACATACAAGATACGTGTGCGCGAAAAACATAAACCTTCCTTGGCAGTCGGGTAAAAAGGAAATGTGAAAGCACAAAGCTTGCAATCGCCACGCGACCGCCAGCTTGGTTTGTTAGAAAAGTTTTGATGCCGTGGCCGCTGTGTCCTGTTTGTGAAAGTTGATAATTTCCACTGGATTTTGGTCATTAAATAATTAAATTCAAACATTACAGCCAAATGTCATGTAAGCTATTTTGTTTTGTTTTATTTAAAGGGTAAGTAAATACGGTTGCAATTCGCATAAATATTTTGTTGTTTTGGACAAAAAAGTATACCGTATCCTTCTCCAGGTTATATCTATGTTTCATTATTTCAACCCGTTTAGCGGGTCAAGCGTTAAAACGTAACAAAACAAAACGGATATTATCATATAGGAAATCATCATATCATCTAGGAAAACCGAAAATGGGCATCATCCCCAAAATAATATCACAGTTGTTGTTTAACTTGCATCAAATTTTCATCGACCTAAATAATTTTTACCAACTGCCAGCAAATTGCCAGCCTCAAGCGTGTAGGTGCATGCCAAACCCTTGACCCTGAACAAGGCCTATACCATGCTTGAAACATAAAGTTCACGGTCCAGTACCTAGGTCACGAGGAATGCTCGTTTTTTGGCAGCCTTCCCACTGCCACCGCAGTTGTTATGCAAAATAACTGGCAGGAGTAGCTATTGCACCGATAACTTCCTTTTGCCTTGGGTGATGTTCAGGGTGAATGCATGGTGGTATAGGCGTTAGCGGGAGCGATTTGTTGGCCACAGTGCGTAGTGAGTTGTTAGAGTAAACAGTAAAGAATTGTCAATTATCGATAAAGAAAAAACAATAGAAGATCGCTTACTAGCTTGTTTCTTGTCAGCGCTTGTTGGCTCTATTTGTGCGCTTGTTGGCATTTGTTGTCGCTTAGCAGACAAGATGAAAACTGCCTGCGTCGAACAACTTGTTCGGGTCGCTTGCAAACTTTTGCTAGCTGCTTGCTATGTGAATGCTCACACACGAAGGTTTTATACTTTCACTCTTCACGTTCGCCTCAGCTCTTGGAAAAGCTTTATACCCTGGCCGAGGTCTTAGACTGTGCTACACTATAGTCACATACGAAGATTTTATACTTCCACTCTTCACGTTCGCCTCAGCTCTCGCAAAAGCTTCATACCCTGGCCGAGGTCTTAGACTGTGCTACACTATAGTCACATACGAAGGTTTTATACTTCCACTCTTCACGTTCGCCTAAGCTCTCGCAAAAGCTTCATACCCTGGCCAAGGTCTTAGACTGGACTGTTGCTCACGGACCTAGCGATGGCAACATGTCGTCATTTTCAAACTAATTTGGCAAGAAAAATGTGGATCTAGTCTAGAATAATATGTTGAAGAGATTTATGGGATTATTAATTCAAGTATGGGAAGATGTGGAATGTTATTATGGGCACGCTGTTTCCGTATGGGCAGCAGTATTCTTATTTGTTTAGTGTGTGTTTTATTTTACTAATGTCGGTTTTTTGTCAGCAATCTTGAAGATTAGGTAACATACTTTGTGTAAAATTTAAGAGTGACATCCGAATTATGAATTTGTAGTTATGTCTGTAGTTTCTTCTTTAATGCTAATTTTTTACAAGTTTTCATGATAATAACAGTATTCGAAAACGGGGTTTTTTTCTTAGAACGTTTCTTAGAACGAACAAGTCTTAAGCAACCAAATAGCTTTAAATGAGTTTATATAATAGATATTTATTTATTTATTTAATACTTCATGCACACAAACGTACAGAGGCGGACTTAATGCTTTAGGCATTTTCTACCAGTCAACATTTCAGATAGAGTTAGGATCTATATTACCTACCGACTTAATAGCCCTGTTTATGTTCATGTCGTGAAGAGATGACTATTTACTAGATTCATTGCTGCCTAACCATTCGGGGATACCAGGCGTGATGTTATGTAACACAAAAAAATAAATAAAAAAAGCACTAAACTGACTTTCAAAACAAAACACTACACTGCAAAAAAATACTTTCTTTTCGAAAATCGGTGTCTTTGGTACCTCTTTTTTTTTTTCGTTTTTTACACCGACTTCCGAAAAGAGTTATTTTTCGCTTTGTAGTGTTTTTTTTTTGTTAAGAAGTCGGTTTAATTTTTTTGTTAAAATGTTTTTTATTGCACCCGACAGAGGGAGGGTAATGTTTCCGAGGGCATATTTATGTATGTATGTCCATTTCTTTAACTCGCTCAACAGTACAAACGGCTTGACGGATTTGTGATATTTGAGGTGTCGTTGGATTCGTCTCAATTGTAGGAATGACACAGGCTATATCATTTTTAATAGTCCCCCTCCCACCCCCAAAAAGGGGGTAAGACAATTTATTTTTCGTTGTCATAACAATATGGGTATCAAATGAAAGCTACTAAATAGACCATTCCAAAAATATTATTATAATATTTTTATTAAATATAATATTTTGGCACAAATTCAAGATAAACGTAACTTTGATAGCAAATACATCTATAATTTATACATTAAATATTATGAGGTGCTGCAGGCGGAGACACACAAAAATTATAAAAAGACCTACCAAAACTTCGTTTGTCACCGCTAGGAGCACCTCATAATATTTAATGTCTATTTTAGTATTTGTTTTTCTCTTTTCAGTTAATTATTTTTAGCAGTCGGGTGTTTTATTTTCAAAATTATTTAATTTTCTTTTTTTAGTTTAGTGTACGCATGATTAAGAATAACTTAAAAACTACTCGTCAGATTATGATCAAATTTAAATGGAAAGAATCATCAAAATCGGTTCACCTAGTAAAAAGTTCTGAGGTTACACACAAAAAAGATACAGTCGAATTGAGAACCTCCTCCTTTTCAAGTTATTTTATCCAACAGTTAAACAGTTGGATAAAACAGTTTTTTATATTGACATTGTTTATCCTTATTATTATGTACTTAGCATCTCTACTGTATTTTTGAACTTTTGCATGCCTTCTGGTTAAATATGGCTGTTCCTAATTGTATTGTTTATGTCACCATGTTTTTTTTGTACCCATATTTGCAAAATAAATATCTTATCTTATCTTATCTTAACAGCTGGAGTTTCTTCTACTTCTTCTCGACAACTCAGATGGGTCAAACATGGTGCCTTCAACTCGGAAGATCTTCATCGAGAAGTTCCGCAGATATATCATGGACAACTGTATTCTCGACATGGTAAATATCGACTCAGCTCCGTACGGTGATGAACGAAAGACTTGTAGCTTTAACAACTTTGATAATATTGACAGCTATCAAATGGAACGACGCTTTCTTTTAGAAGTTTTTGGATGATTGTCTACCTGACCACCTCGCGCGGAGCGGAGAAAAGATGTGCTGAGCCAACCAATAGAATTGCATAAAAACTCAGCTACGCTTAGTGGGATTTGAAAACTATTTTCATAATTCAGGAGTGAGGAGGAGCAGGGGACCGAAGCGTGGGAGCGGAATGGGGGACCGAAGCGAGGGAGCGGAATGGGGGAATGGACCGGGGAAGCGGAGCACCGCACCGCTACTTAACTCCGCATTTCTTTTTCTCTCCGCTCCGCTACCTAGCCCCGCTTCTATGGACAGATACAATCCGCAACTCCACTCCGCATCTCCGTTGCGCTGCCTCGCTCCGCTGAAGTGGACAGGCAGCTTTAAATCCGATAATCTCTTGCTCAGTCTAAGAGTCTAAAAGCCTTACTAGGCCCTTCCGTATATTTTTTTTCGTATGAAATCCCTCATTATCATCATCTACAAACTTCGTCCACTGCTGGGCTACGCTATACTAACACTCCTCCTACCCTGCGGCTCCACTGCGTTCGCCATCAGACGATGGCGATCCCGTCCAGGCCGCGAAAGTAAGGGAGAGCGGAAATAACGACACTCCTCTCCCGCCGCGGCCTTCTTCCCTCAGCCGCGATGACTCCCTTACGACATCGCGGCCCGCCTCAGTTGCTATGCAAGTGGCACCGCAACATATTTGTTGGCCACTACGTTGTCGGCTTATCGGCAAATCCCTGAAAAGCGGCCCCTCCTCTTCCTTCGCTTCATCGTGGGTGATCGATGTCGAGGCGGCGGGGCTCAGAAGCCACGGCTACTGAGCCCCGCTGCCTCGACAATGCGGGAACCCAACGCGGAGGAATCCACTCGCTCCTGTGCCAACCTCATTCAGGTTCTGCCCGGGATGGCAACAATGTCGTCTGCTGTCTCGCCGCCGGATGACCGACACCTCTTCTGCCAGTCCTTAGACTCCACTGGGACACTGCCTTACTTCACCTGTCATCACTGTACCTAGCCAGGTGTCCTGCACAGCCACATTTGTGTTCCGTAATTCATTTTGTAATTTCGTAAACCTTCGTACGTCCTCGGATTTTGACGCAGTCTAACCAAGTTGTTCTAGTTGGTTGTGGTTTGCCAGGAGTCCGAATTTCGCGATAAAAAGTGTCAGGAGGCTATATTTCAGAGGCTGTTCAACATATCGCGCACCTCGCCGGCCATCTCCTGGTGCTGCCATGCAAGGCTGCTCACTGCCGTGCTGAGGCTCTGGGACGAAAACCCCATCGGAGGCGCGTGAGTACTGCAATCAAGATATTACTGTCACCCAGTTCAGTATTTGTAACTAAAAAGGAGTCAACTTCTATTTAATGTCAAAATGTGGCAGCTTTTCCGCCTGAATTGGAGTGCGTTTGAGTCCTACTCACCATCAAATTCCTAATTTAGAACCCGGTGGTAAGGCTATTCAATTTTATTTAGTACGTATTTTCACTTAGGGCCAGTTTTTTAATTATTTTGTGTTTAGAATGTCTCAAATCAGGTAGGGTTTGTGCCAAAATTTAACAGGTTTTAAGTCTAAAGAAGAGTTCGATAATATCTTAACTAGAAATTATTCGCTCAGAAAATGGGAGTAAGTACAAATGTTATTTAACTCTTTAATTGCAGAACTGTCAAACTACAAGTACTAAATAGGGTCATTCATTGCAATAGGGAATATTTTTGCTGAATGAAATACTTATTAACTATAGTAAACAAATATGAAAGATTTTTAAAATTTCTTGGTCAGATACGAAGTTATAAAGCGTCAAAGATTAGAGTTAGAAAGAGAAGTCCGACAAGCCTTCTGACGTCAGAGGGCACGACGCCAATATAACTGCCATAGAAACCGGCATTTTCGTAGAGTGCGACTTATATATTTCTTTAAATTGTTATAATAAAAAAAGGTTGAAAGATTGTCTGGTAGATATCGGTGTCAGCGATAAGACCGCCTTTGTACCCGTATAAATAAGTTTTTCTTGTAAATGTGTATAATTTTATGGTGTACAATAAAGTATATTTATTTATTTTATTTCGGGATAAAAAACAGAAGTACAATTAAATGTGATACATACTATCTAATTAAACAAAATACTTATTATACTACTAGCAACATTATCCACTTATTACTAATTTGATAATTATTAATGCTACGTGCAAAAAAAAAAAGAGAATACATGAGCAACGTTTCTAACAACGAAATTTATGAACACAAACAGAGAAGAAAAGAAAAATACACCACTTAATAATTTATAAACAGAGAAGAGAATCGACTAGAGATTTCCTAAATTGTTGTGCTGTTAGATTAAAAATATCAGTGTTTTCAAATCTAGTGTTGTAGGAATCCACAAGTTGGCGCAGAGGAGCGCGAAAGCCAGCATTTGAATTACAGACTTGCCTGATATTAATAGAAAGTAGGCGGTATGAACGCGCTTGTCTACGCACTACTGTCCTCGGAACGATGTAACAAATTTTATTTACTAAGTCTGTACAATCATATTTGTTATGCACAATACCATGTAGAAACATTGTTCCGAGAAGCAGTCTTCTGGATTCTAGGGTTAACCGTTTGTAATTCTTAAGTAACATATCATGCGAACCGTGGCTGTGATAGCATCTGTAATGCAGAGCTCTTAGGAATTTACGTTGAACAGTCTCAATCGAGTCAATATACTTTGAGTAGTAGGGATTCCATATCATAGTAGCAAACTCCAGACAAGGTCTAACAAGCGATATATATAAGTATCTATAGGTTGATGGACGCTTGAAATCCTTGCTGTTGCGCATAACAAACCCGTACATTTTAAGGGCTTTGCTGATTACATTGTCTACATGGATATTAAAATGAAGTTTAGAGTCGAGCACCACACCGAGGTCACGCAATGAATACACTCTTTTTAATTGTGTATTAAGCAAGTGATAGTTATAAGTGTGCTGCTTTATGTTTTTGGTGAATGTAATCGAATTACATTTGGATAAGCTCAAAGAGAGTTTATTCAAGGTGCAATAGCTAGACAGTCGATCTAAGTCACTTTGAAGCTCCAAACAGTCATCAATACTTTTTATAGTTTTGTACACTTTCAAGTCATCCGCGTATAGTAAAAAGTTCGAATGCTTAAAACAAGCGTGGATATCATTTATAAACAACGTAAACAACAAAGGGCCCAAAATTGAGCCCTGAGGAACCCCGGATGTGACGGAAATTAGCTCCGATTGAAATCCGTTAATAACAATCTTTTGAGTGCGGTTTGTTATGTAAGAGGTGAACCATCTCAATAAATTGCCGCGAATACCATTGAAGGCAATTTTACGCAAAAGTAATTCGTGATCCACCTTGTCGAACGCTTTTTGAAAGTCTGTATATACTGCATCAGTTTGCAAACGATTATCCATATTTTCAAAAACATAGCCTACAAAAATAAGTAAATTTGTATAAGTAGATCTTTGTTGGACGAATCCGTGCTGTTCTTTAATTATAGCCTTGTGTAAAGTAGGATAAATTTCGTTATAAACCAGTCTCTCAAAAAGCTTCTACAAGGTAGACAGAATCGAGATCGGACGGTAGTTCTCTACGTCATCCTTTGATCCCTTTTTAAAGACAGGGGTTAAGTGAGCTATTTTCCATACATCGGGAAAAACACCCTCGCGGATACATTTATTGAACAGCAGATGAAGGGGCTCACATAATTAACTGGCAACACGTATGAAAAACGAGGGAGGAATGCCATCTGGTCCAGGTCCTTTTGAAGGGTCTAACGACTTTAGCTCCTTATAAACTTTAGAAGGCTCGATATAAATATTGTTGATAATATCACTATTATCATGAAAAATAGAAGGTGGTTGCCATGTAAGGACATCAAGAGACAATGGCTCATACACTGATTGAAAATAGTTAGAGAAAAGTTTACAAATATCACGTGGATCACTACTGGAATTACTCTTATATTTAATATTGGATGGAATTCCTGAGTTATTCCTTTTACTAGCCACATAGACCCAGAAGTGTTTGAGATTTTTATTAATATTTTGTTCTACAGTTTTTATATAGTTTGAGTAACATAAGTAACATTCTTTGTTGAACCTGCGGCGATATAGGGAAAATTACTCATAGTCAGATATATTATTGTACACTTTCCATTTGGTCCAGGCATTGCTTTTATTTTCGAATAACTTTATAAGGGGTCGAGTGAACCAAATGGGGAATTTAGAAGTTCTGTATGATTTTTGCGGGACGTGCTTTTCTAATTATACTAAACAAGCCATCATAAAATGCGTTTTCCGACTCCTCTGCTGGTAAATTTTTAAGCAAGCTGTCCCAGTCAATTTCAGATAAATCTGCCTTTATTAGATCATAATTGCCCTTAGTATAGTTATATTTGATGATTGGGCAGCGTTTCATAGGTGCATATTTCAAGTAAGGGGAAGTCACAGCACAGTAAGGAGGGTGATGTAGGTCCACGGATACTAAATAATCGCTCGGTTGGTAAACATGGCAGTGTTCGTTGGAGATCAGTAAATCCAATGTTCAAATCAAATCAAATCATTTATTTCGGTTCGGTTGTTAGCATTCGTAAAATTATGATATTGCGTAGCTTTAGATTCGGCGATGAAATTTTCTAGACATCAGGAACTGAAAGACCGGGCCTCACGGGGCTGGTTGCACGCAACACTGTCACAGGAAGACCAGTCCAAGGTCGGTAAATTAAAATCACCGATTATGTAAAAACAATGTGTCATGGGATTACTTAAAATTGTCGAAAGCATGTCCAAATATGTAGAATAGATGTCGTCTGGTGTGTTCGGTGGAATATACACCGCGCTGATAATGTGTCGCTTCGCACGATCACGGCTAGGTAATTGTATAAGTAGAAATTCTATGTGGGTATGCAAAGAGTTACCTATTATATTGGTGAAATATATGGGTTGAAGTGTTCGCAAGATAGCAACAAGAACACCTCCACCCTCGCGTTTACCAGTGGCTGCGCAATCTCGGTCGCAACGAAAGACGTTATAGCGCTCATCTATAACCTCACAATCTGCTATTTCCGACATAAGCCATGTTTCCGTTAATACAATAATGTCGTATGAGTTACTTAAGATATTCATATAAAATGTCTGAAGTTTGCCACGTATGCCCCTACAATTCTGATATTCTATTCTATTCTATTCTATTCTATTATATTCTATTCTATTCTATTCTATTCTATTCTATTCTATTCTATTCTATTCTATTCTATTCTATTCTATTCTATTCTATTATATTCTATTCTATTCTATTCCATTCCATTCCATTCTATTCTATTCTATTCTATTCTATTCTATTCTTCTATTACTTATTCTATTATTCTCTTTCGTCCATCCTGTCTCACTGAGCAGACGTGTTAGCTGTTTTTAATTAGAATAATATCGCAAACTTAAACCTCAGTTACTGTAAAGTATTTCTTATGTTAAGGACATTAAATCCGCAATCAGTGCAATCGGTGTCGTAAAGTGAAAGGCAAGCCCGGCCGTGGCGAACGCGGAGTGCCTGTGCGAGGAGTGCCGTGGACATAATTGTCGTCTCTGTCTCGCCGCGCTCGTTCTGCGACGCGTCGGCGTAGGCGCCTGCTACACGGCTACACGGCCTACGTGCTACGAGAAACGTACAATCTGCTACGAACGACCTATAGACGCTTCCTAGTGCTACGCGCCCGATTCTACAAATAAACCCGCTCATAACGGTTCCTTCGAACCGTGAGTTATAAACTTACTAATTTTGCATTATGAATACTACTCGCAGCCCACCGAAAGGTCTGTCGTCTTCAGACACGAATTTAAATCGACCCATAACTATTTCCGGTACGCAAACACCTGCTCCTAATATTACGTTGAGGTCAAACTACAAACGTGTCCGATTAGAGGACGGCGATGAGTGCAATGCCTTTGATATGTTTAGAGACGAGATGATGGAAATGCTTTCAAATTGGATGAAACAACAAGATAAAAAACTGGAGAAACTCGATAAGGGCCTTGCTAAGTTAACCAATCTCGAAAAGGGTATATCCGAAATAAAGACTGGCATTAAATCATCCAATCATGAAATTGAAAAATCTTTAGGAGAATTGTCAGCTCAAATAACGGACCTAGACAAAAAGATTGACACCTTGGATCAGGAATGGAATAACACACGTACAAAGGTTGAAGAACTGGAGGAAAGATATGAGGGTTTAGAACGTGTGATTCGAAAGACAAGTGTCGAGATAAGAGGTGTACCCAAGAAGAAAAAAGAAAAAAAGGAAGACTTGCTTAACATGGTGACCAGCCTGATCAAAAGTGTTGGGAGCGACTGCTCATTTAATGATATTAAAGACATCTACAGACTGCCGTCGAAAGCAAATGCATCAACGTCAGCAGTGGTCACGGAGTTTACCAATATCTTTGCAAAAGACAAACTTCTTAAGGTTATTAAGCAACACAACTCCTCCCACCCTAGCAGTCAACTAAATACAAAACACATTGGTCTTGAGGGCCCTGAAATGACTCTTTTCGTCTCGGAACATCTGACTTCGAAGGCAAAAAGACTTCTTTTTCTCGCTCGTGATTTTGCCAGAACAGAAAACTTCCAATATTGCTGGACTGCGAATGGCCGTGTCTTTCTGCGCAAAAAGGAAGGCGAAAAGTACACGGTTGTTACAAACGAAAACACCTTTCAGAAATTACGGGAATCCTATAAAATTAACTAATTCTCAGTATAGTTTAGCTGTATCAGCTTATATAATAATTTACAAATTGTTTTTATATATGCTAATCTTCATAGCTGATTGCAGTATAACTATTCTCACACCAAATCTCAAATTAGGTTATGCTACACAACACTACACAATCAATTTCACACATCACACATATGTTTCTCTTACATCCCTGGCTCAACTCAATTCGTTTCTCAGTTTCTATGACCTGTTATCACAACAAACCAAGTACAATCTCTCGCAATGTTACTTTCCATCCTTTTTACATTAATAGTAATTATGAATAACCAATATAATATGATTAATGACCTCGATAAGACTGATATCTACATAAACACTAAACGTAATTCGCCAAAAGAATGTTCACTGGATATTGGCGATGCTAAATCCCAACTCACAATAGTATGCCAAAATATACGTAGCATAAATAAAAATTTCGACAACTTTTCGGTATTTTTGAGTGAACTAGACTTTTTGCCAGACATAATTGTCCTGACTGAGTGTCGTTTGACTGCTAAATAACTATGTGTGCCACTATTCGAAACACTATCTCAATCAGAATGACGAAATTGCTGTTTTATGCAAAAATAATCTTCAGGTGGCTATAGAGGAGCCTTCTTTTCGGGAAGCAAATTGTCTACTTATCCACATAGGTAAATTATATACAATCTGCGCAATATATAGGTCTCCATCTTTTTATAACATTAGTAATTTCTGTGAGTCTTTGGAAAAAGTTATGCAAGGATGCAAAAGTCCCAACTGTATTATAATGGGTGATATCAATATTGATATCTCTCCCAATTCCAAGGATAGACGTGCAAGCGACTATCTGGATGCAACTGGCTACTATGGCTTTTATCCGGGACATCATTATCCTACTCATGACCGTACGTGTTTAGACCACGTTTTGATAAAATCAAAAAAAATAGTAAATGTCGTTATATGCAGCTCGGGTATAACTGACCATGACACAATTATTACTGGAATCGCTAAAGAAATTCAACGCTCCTCACCGGACTCAAAATCAAAAATTAAAATTGACTACACTAATTTGTCAAAAGCAATAGAAAACATCAATTGGAATTTTATATATAAACATGATGATGCAAACAAAGCATTTGATGATTTCGTTGATACATTAAGTAAAACAGTACAAAATTACTCAACTACAAAACCTATTCGTAACTCAAATTCTATCGAAAAACCCTGGATGACTAAAGGATTAATAAAATGCATCAGAAAAAGAGACTTATTACATATGAAAGCAAATAAAAAAACTAATAAGGATAATTTCACAATAAAGCAGCGGTATAAACACTACAGGAATATTTGCAATAACTTGATACAAAACCTAAAAAATGAGCACGACAGAAAGACTTTAGAAGATTCAAACGGTGATAGTAAAAAGACATGGTCAGCTATAAAAAGCATATGTAACATAAAAAAAGACATGACTAACAGCTTAGATCTAATACGCGCATGTCCCGACCCTAAAGACTCTCTAGATAGAGCAAATAATTTTTTCACATCTGTAGGGGAGAAGCTGGCTGCAAAAATACTTTCAAGTCTTAATAAAACTGAAGCTGAACTAGCTTTGATAACCAGTAGTTTATATCCCAACTCTTCCCCAATTAATTATTTTTATGCAAGCCCAACTGATAGTTATGAAGTCAATAAAATTATCTCTAATCTCAAAGACGCTTCAGCACCAGGATGGGATTGCATTCCAAACAAAATTTTTAAAACTTAACAAACTTCACCTTATCCCCCCGATCGTTTTTCTGTGTAATCTTAGTATCTCCTCTGGAATAGTACCATCTACTCTCAAAATGGCAAATGTGTGTCCAATTTTCAAATCTGGTGACAAGTCAGTTGTATCCAATTATCGCCCTATTTCTCTTCTCACATCGCTGTCCAAAATCCTCGAGAAGATTATGAATATTAGACTACTAAGCAGTAGTCAAATCAGTATGGTTTTCGCAAAAACAGGTCAACGGAGGATGCAGTTACAGATATAGTGGATTTTGTTGTCACCAAACTAGATGATGGTAACAAATGTACTGGCATCTTCCTTGATTTTGCGAAAGCCTTTGACACCGTCTCTAGAAGCATTCTATTGAGGAAACTTGAAGGCATAGGTGTTCGTGGCACTGCTCTTGAGTGGTTCCAGTCTTACCTCAGTAATCGCACGCAGAGGTTATCCTTGGGCAACAACTACAGTTCCTACGCCACTCTTGACTATGGAGTGCCGCAAGGTAGCGTACTGGGGCCTACTCTTTTCATTATCTATGTCAACAGCCTTTGCTCACTGTCACTCGCTAAAGCAAAAATTTTCGCCTATGCTGATGACACAGCTATAGTATTTTATGATAGGACGTGGGAGTCTCTATACGAGGCAGCTGAGTCTGGCGTGAAGCAGGTTGCACAATGGCTAAATTGCAATCTGTTGACACTAAATTTAGGTAAAACGAAGGTCATAAACTTTAGTGTCAGCGCAAGAAACACTTGTCCAAGTAAATTAGCCATCAAACTGCATACCTGCCATGGTGACTCTGTCTCGCAATGTTCATGCCCAAGCTTTGAACTAGTAGAGCACATAAAATACCTTGGTGTCTACATTGACAAGAGCCTCACCTGGACTAAGCAAATAGAGCATGTAAGTGGTCGTGTTAGGAAACTGCTACATGTCTTTAAGAGAATGGGTCAGATTGCAAACATAAGGATCTTGAAGATGATTTATCACACTCTGTGCGAATCTCTTCTAGGTTATTGTATTGCTGCATGGGGAGCTGCACTAAAGACGCATTTGATTAGGGCAGAACGCGCACAACGGGCCGTTCTCAAGGTAGCTTTTAAAAAACCTAGGCGATTTCCAACAAACATCTTATATCAAGAGACGGGTACAATGCGCGTGCGACAGATATACATTATGGCCGTAGCCCTAAGGTTCCATAAAGAGGCTCTAGTCAAGGTGGACTCCAATGTACATTCCCGAAGGAAGCCTAGATGGCGTAAGCCAAAGCGTAGACTTGATTTTGGGGAAAGGTGTTATCAATATATGGGGCCACACCTTTATAATAAGATTAATGATAAAATTAATTTATTACCCTTGACAAAATCAAAATGCAAATCGGACATCAAAACTTACTTAAAAGGTCTGGATTACGACAGCACAGAGAAACTATTAAACACTTCGTAAAAATAAACTTTTTATTTTCTATAATGTTAGTTTTGGAGACATACCTCACACACACAAATACACGCACCACACCATACAAACACACACACCACACACATACACCCACACACAAACGCACACACATTTAATACACGCACCAACGTCACTTGACTCACACTTTTGCACACACTGCAAGATACCATGCATCCCCTTATTATTATTTTTGTTTTTGTTTAACTTATCCTTTTTGTTATATATGGCCAAAATAAAACACTGTATTCCTGAACTATGATGAAAGAGACTGGCCTCCACGACACAGGGAATCCTAGTGTGGAGATCAGTGATTTATGTGTTATAAAATGTATTTTTCTTGAACAATAAAGAAATTATTATTATTATTATTATTCTATTCTATTCTATTCTATTCTATTCTATTCTATTCTATTCTATTCTATTCTATTCTATTCTATTCTATTCTATTCTATTCTATTCTATTCTATTCTATTCTATTCTATTTAAACTGGTCAAATAGCAAATATTTTTTCACTCATATTTCCTATTGAATATTTGCAATTCTTTTTTCTTTGGATGGAATAGTGTACTACACTAATTGCAAGATTTGGTTACGACAAAGACATTTTAAAAATAAGAAGAAAAAGTCTGTTCTATTTAATTTTGCATAGAATTCACCTTTTGGAATTATGCCAAGACCACTTAAAAAGCATCTTTGATCGTTCTAATTCGACTAAGAATCTTATCTTTGGCTGAGGAAGTAAATGGCATTTAAATTCAATCTTAATATATATAAATCTCGTGTCACAATGTTTGTCCTCAATGGACTCCTAAACCACTTAACCGATTATAATAAAATTCGCACACCATGTGCAGTTCGATCCAACTTGAGAGATAGGGTAGGGTAGGGTAGGGTAGGGTGGGGTAGGGTAGGGTAGGTAGGGTAGGTAGGGTAGGTAGGGTAGGTAGGGTAGGTAGGGTAGGTAGAGTAGGGTAGGGTAGGATAGGTAGGGTAGGTAGGGTAGGTAGGGTAGGTAGGGTAGGGTAGGTAGTTAGGGTAGGGTAGGTAGGGTAGGTAGGGTAGGTAGGGTAGGTAGGGTAGGTAGGGTAGGTAGGGTAGGTAGGGTAGGTAGGGTAGGTAGGGTAGGTAGGGTAGGTAGGGTAGGTAGGGTAGGTAGGGTAGGTAGGGTAGGTAGGGTAGGTAGGGTAGGTAGGGTAGGTAGGGTAGGTAGGGTAGGTAGGGTAGGTAGGGTAGGTAGGGTAGGTAGGGTAGGTAGGGTAGGTAGGGTAGGTAGGGTAGGTAGGGTAGGTAGGGTAGGTAGGGTAGGTAGGGTAGGTAGGGTAGGTAGGGTAGGTAGGGTAGGTAGGGTAGGTAGGGTAGGTAGGGTAGGTAGGGTAGGTAGGGTAGGTAGGGTAGGTAGGGTAGGTAGGGTAGGTAGGGTAGGTAGGGTAGGTAGGGTAGGTAGGGTAGGTAGGGTAGGTAGGGTAGGTAGGGTAGGTAGGGTAGGTAGGGTAGGTAGGGTAGGTAGGGTAGGTAGGGTAGGTAGGGTAGGTAGGGTAGGTAGGGTAGGTAGGGTAGGTAGGGTAGGTAGGGTAGGTAGGGTAGGTAGGGTAGGTAGGGTAGGTAGGGTAGGTAGGGTAGGTAGGGTAGGTAGGGTAGGTAGGGTAGGTAGGGTAGGTAGGGTAGGTAGGGTAGGTAGGGTAGGTAGGGTAGGTAGGGTAGGTAGGGTAGGTAGGGTAGGTAGGGTAGGTAGGGTAGGTAGGGTAGGTAGGGTAGGTAGGGTAGGTAGGGTAGGTAGGGTAGGTAGGGTAGGTAGGGTAGGTAGGGTAGGTAGGGTAGGTAGGGTAGGTAGGGTAGGTAGGGTAGGTAGGGTAGGTAGGGTAGGTAGGGTAGGTAGGGTAGGTAGGGTAGGTAGGGTAGGTAGGGTAGGTAGGGTAGGTAGGGTAGGTAGGGTAGGTAGGGTAGGTAGGGTAGGTAGGGTAGGGTAGGTAGGGTAGGGTAGGGTAGGTAGGGTAGGGTAGGGTAGGTGAATGTTTGGTGTTTTTATGGCAAAACAAAGTTTGCCGGGTCAGCTAGTATATATATATGTTTTGAACGTCATTTACACTTTCAAAAAATATTGAACTGGTTTTTATTAACTTTATCAAATAAATAAAAATCGGCATAGAAAAAGCGCATTAAAATTCGGGAGTGGGGGCTTGTGTCTAAGTCAAATATATTTATTTCAACAAGGCTAATAAGCGGTACTTTTGACCGTCAAACAATTAAAAATTTACATGTAATAAAAATGTATTCTACATTATCCGTGTCGAAGTAAAAACTGTGCCAAGGCGTGACGTTACGAGATATTTCAACTTTATTTTGCCACGTAAACATTTTTTTTTGTTTACGTGGCAAAAGGAAAATTACTTGTTCGATATTTTTCATAAAACTACCTGTCAAAAAAAATAGTTTTAGTCATCATCCCGATTCTGATATACTACAATGTTGACCTCTCTCTCTTTTACATTCACTAAGAAGACGCGGGCATCCAATATACATAAGCCAACAATAAATTTGAATAAAACTGCACCCTCGTAGACACGTCTGATAAGGGTAGCTTTTATCTTTATATAGGAATTCACACGTCGCCTCCATGCAGCGAGGCAACAATAATCTCGCTTGGAACGTTTTCTATTACATGTTTTGTTGAAACTTTTGTACGGAGTATTTTGTGTTGGCTACGTATATTTCAACAGTGAGAGAAAAGTTTTACAATTTTGTTACTGAAAAGGTAGTGAAGTATTGTGTGCGCTTTTATTTGACTGTAAAATGACAAGGCAAGAATTCGCGAAGACTTTTGAACGACAGTTTACCTTGAAACAATCCACTAGGAATCTTTCTTTCTGATTGTGATTAAACTATCCAATTTTTATTTAGGCATTCATTCTGATTCATTGAAACTGAAAAGTCTGAAATAAAACGAATTATTATAAAAACTTGTTTTGCGTTAATAATAATTTGTTTTATTTTCATATTTATTTATTCATTGACTCATAAAATGAATATTTATGAGTTTGCCATGCTTGTCCGTACTTCTCTGCTTATGTATTACATCTAGCTAACAACATAATGATACAACCTTTTGTTTGCAGTCACCCAACTCCTCATGTACCAGCTCAAACCTTTATCGACGGAGAACTAGATTTTTACAACGTTGACCGTCTTGGAGGAGTGTTGCCGTTTCTAGTCAGGACATTGAGGTGAAGCAACTTGTCTATTTTCCTCTAATCATCATCATCATATCAGCCGTTCTCTGGAGGACGGCTGATATACCCAATTATAGCTGCACCGACCAACCTTGTGCGTCTTGCATCCAGAGGATTTCCGCAGCTTTAAGCTGCCGGGTTCAGAAAGGCCAGCACCCTAATTGCGTACGTGAAATCGGCAAGGCAAAGGGTTTGATCCCATGAAAGAGTATGACAAATACTCTTTAAATATTGGACTCTTTCGAAAAGAGTATCTTCACCAATGGAACCCTTTGCCTTGCCGAATTCATTTGCACAAATAGACTGCAGATACTTAGTACTCATAGCATAGGCAGATTAATTATGTGGGGAATAATTAATCCATAGTTAATATTGCTTACAGACAGGACCTCGTCAGTGTATTGGGGGAAGACAACCCTTTCATACAAAGCTTTGAGCCGAACTACAATCGCGCTGGAGGAATTGACACAGGTACTTATCTTGTGGCATATTTTCTAATCTTTATAGTTTGCGGTTGCTACTTACTATGGAATTCGTGGTGAAAACATCTCTCGATCGTTTCTAAAAACCTGCAGCCTAATTGCGTAAATAAATTTCACAGGGCAAAGGGTATGACCCCATGAAAGAGTATGCCAAATTACCTTTAAATAATTATATATTGCCAAAAAATATTAGAATCTTTCGAAAGAATATCTTTACACATGAAAGCGTCCAATAATTTACCTATAATCGACTATGGTTACGTGTGCTACTTTGACCTGTACACGGTATTTCTGGACAAGTTTGATAGGCTCATTAATACCTGCATCAGGATTCAACCTGAGAAAATATGACCATGTGTCGAGCTGCAGATATGAGCTCAAATGGATGACCATTCGACAGAGGAGAAAGGGAAATGCCCACCGGCCATAGACACTTAGCCCGGGGTGCAAACAAATAAAATCATACGGAAATGATAATATGCAATGGAATGAATGAAATGGTAAAGGAATTGGTTCAGAAAAAAGTCTTTTTTTTTCACAAATACTGTTTTTTAACAATCATTTTACTGTAATACAAACCTACAATAACAAAGTTATCGGAGTCCATTTAGAAAGCTTATATGTTGGTGAGATCACAAAACCGCAAGAAGACAAACGAATAATACAAATGCAAACGAAGTCGAATTTTGAATAATTTGAATTACCAACTTATGACAGACAGCCGCTATGCCATGCTGTCATAATGTCAGATTCGATGTTGCCACTTATCAGACATAAAAATCGAATACGATTTTTGTTCGAATTATAATGCAACACGAATTAATTAACGAACGAATTAATTAAAGCGCCTCAAAGATTATTATTTTGTTTCTTTTAGTATTTCTAATTTTATTTGCAATTTATTTTGAGGAACAGATAAGAATGACAGTTAAATTGTGTAAAAAATTGAAATTCGCTTCTGTGTTATTTATTATCATAACATCATAAAATATCGAAAAAAAAACTAATAATATTGGCATTATAATAATATATATTGGCATTATATAAATATTACAACATAAAAAATCGATTGGAGAAAAGAGAATCGATTATATTTTGAACGAAATTAATAATTGGCAACACTTTTTATTTTATCCACAGACCAATGGCTTCCGGATTTACATAATTTCATTTTACTTTTTGGTACTTTTAATTTTGTGCAAAAATGTTGCAAACTTGTTTGGATAAATAAATACCGCGAGTAATAAACATAAAACAAGATGTATTTTTTTAACAAAAGCAAATTGTTGGGCGTTTTATAGCTTAAAATTTGCATTTCCTTTTGCGCGCTTTGACTACGCTTTTCTCTCTACTCAACTCTCCCACTTCTCTTTCTTATCTCATACCTCACTTTCAATATCTACGAACTTCACACGCTAGGAATCTGCGTTCGTCTGTCAATCTCGTCCTTCTCATACTTCTGATTTTATTAATTCTTCCTTTCACATTCAGTCCATTCTTCCCTGGAATGTGCTTCCTCTCGATATCAGGACGGGCACCAGTCAAAATGCATTTGAGCGGCAGTTGCGCCATTATTTTCTACAACAATAGCAAAGTTTAGTCATCTCAATAAAACGCCTTTCTATTATTTTATATAAATATGTTATATAGATATATTTTATATAAATATGTTATATAGATATTTATTATAGTAAATATATGTATGTATACACATATATGTGTATGTGTTTATTTTACCTATTTTACTTAAATAATTATTTCCTTTTTTTATGCACCACCATGTTATTTCTCCACCGACCTTGGTTTACTGGTAGAGAATGCCTCAGGCATTTAGTCCGCCTTTTTATTGTATGATGCACGAAGTTTTAATAAATTAATAATTAAATACTCTTTCATGGAAATACACACTAGTTTTGGAAAAGGTTCAGAAAGCATCTCAGAGGTACTTGTACAAGCGTCTATATGGATATTATCCACTCTTATACCCTTCTAACTTCCTCTTAGGCTGTTTAGGCTACAATTTTCTCGAGGTTAGAAGGAAAAATTACCAAATCATAAATATATGTTATTAATATATGTAAAATCATTCACGGGAAAACTGATGCTCCTGAACTACACGACGAACTATCCCATCTTTTTGCCCCGGTCAACTATAGACGTAGTAGAAGGCACAGATTGTTCGCCGTACCGGGGAGTCGAACCGTCGCTCGAGCCCAGTCTCCCATCCCTCGTACTCTCTCCGCGCTCAACGCTCTCTTGGATGCTAAGCCCGATTGTGATGTGTTCGCGGATGAATGGAAGAAGATTTTGTCTGTATGTCTGGAGTATTGTGAGATGAGCGTATGACTGCCGTGTATTTATAGATATTATCATTGTTGTTTATTTTTGTTCTTATTATTTTTATTTTCTTGCTTTTTTCTTTTTTGTAAACATTTCTTTAACTAATGTAATTGGCCTTGACCGTGTTATGTTAAAGTATATAAATAAATACAGTCATACTCTTCGCCCTGACACGTTCACTTACGCAATAAGGCTGCCAGTCTGTTGTGATTTATTGACAAAAATTACATCAACTCGTCTACCTGACACGAGATACAAAAGCAGAGTATGCAAGACTTTCAGAATATGAAGTAACCGTTTTCGATTTGTTAACTAAATCCGATAGTAAGTAGTGACCTATACAAAAATCCTTTTTTATTTCTATAAGTTATCGTTTAAAGACCAATTTGTTTATTTATGACATAAAGGCGTGTCCAGTTTGGCCGATCAGGCTTGGGTTCGCGCGCGACGGTTGCGGCCAGTGCATCCGCCCTCACCGAGTGGTTGGTCACCCTACGCACGATATGTTCAGGATTCCTCATTTAGGCAAAGAGTAGCTACGTATCTGCCGAAATTACACGGCAAAGCTGATACATAGAATACTATTTCTTATGTACACAATTTATATTGTGCGTACGTTACGTACAACGCTGCTGTAGGTATGCAGCGCACCGCTTACCTACAGCAGCGTTGTACGTAACGATCTTTAGACCAAAGCTTCATGGTGCATTGAATGCCTCACGATGTGACGTCACTATACTTCTTCGAATCGAGTACTAAATATGCTGTTATCACAGTGTCGCTCCGCATGGTGTTACATCACTGTAATTTATACGTAGGACAACGTAGCGGCACCTCTCAAACGTCGCAGCGTGTGGCATCTCTCTCTCAACTCGCTACACGGCCACTAGTGTATGCTCCAAGGAGAAGAACTCTTAGTAGGTCAAGAGTGGAAACATATCCTATGATCCCAGTAATGCTTCCAGACTAACAACGGTCTACCCGTACCGCCACATACGAACTACAATAAAACCCGACTACTGAAAAATCATGCTCTAAACAAGTTAATAAAATCAAAAAACCCGACTGCAAAGATATAAACAAGAAGAAAATCATGCTGTGCAGTCGGAGCGTACATTTATTCGCGAGCTGGCTGACAAAAACTATAAATATCCTCCGAATGCACAGCATGATTTTCTTCTTGTTTATATCTTTGCAGTCGGGTTTTTTTGATTTTATTAACTTTTTTATTTTCAACCTTTTAGTTATATTTAGTTTTTTCGAATGTCTTTTAAACATATAAGTGGTATATATTTTTGTAATCACCTCTAAAAACCCTTCATTTTGATACCCCACTTGGTACGACACGAAGAAAAAATTTGAAACACCCACAATATTGCGCCCAAAATCCGCCATGTTCCTTTTTTTGTATCGCCACTTATCTAAGAACACTTGGGTGGCCAAGACCTATCTAACGATATCTTAATTATAATAATCCGTCAAGGGGTTTGAAAGATACGAAGTAATAAATAATATTACATACACACTTACAAACATATAAGATACGCGCGAAAAACATAACCCTTTCCTTGCAGCCGGGTAAAAAGTATGAAACAAGAAAATATTCCTCTAAATTTACCGTGGTCGTATGCTTCTTGGCAGTATGTATTGCTTTGTTGGTAGTTGGTGCATGATTTTCCAGTAGTCGGGCTTAACTTATTTTTTATTTAAATTATTTTGGGGTTTTTGCAGAGCCTGACGGAAAAAAATTACATAAATGCTAACAAATATACTTACATACCAATTAACAAACACTTTGCGACGCCTTAGTCGGGTAAAAAATTAGTTATCATGACTTTGACGGGATTTGTCTCGCAACGGTACACTTGATAAAAATATGATGTACCAAACTATACCTTCATTTTAAAATCCCTATTCAATGATACCCATACCACACATGATGAGGCGAGCAGAAAATTTTTTTTGTTTACTTCGTGCCCCCTAGAGGGCGCCGTGTTCCATTTAATGTGATGTCACATAGCCTAACAAACAGACGCTGCCAACAACACCTCATTTGTCTAATTATGATAAGTAGTTTAGAAGTCTTGAGGGAACAGATGAACATACATACAAACACACATACCGATCAAAAACATAACCCTCCCTTTTGCTTCGCCGTAGACAGGTAAAAAGATCTGACGTAGCACTAATCCTACATCGTGCTATCAAAATTCTCTGCACGATTTGAACATGAACAACAGCCCGACCATAACCATCGGGCTATTGCCCACTTGAAATAAAACACCGGTCTCGTTGGAGGATCCTTCTTTTTCAATGCAGGTTGCTGGACTTTCCGCTGTTGCATACTAAACTAAACATTTTTTGGATGTATGGAGGGAGCTCCATACATCCAAAAAATGCTTAGATTAATTATTGCAACAAGATAAAATTACAAATTAAAAAAACCCCCTATTTAATTTTATTTCATGCTTTTTAAACTAAATATAATATACCTAGTGGCAGACACGCTTCAATCGACAATCTATCGAAACACGTAATATTGACACGATATCTTGCGAAAAATTCCAGATTCAAAGAGTAAAATGTCACCTTTCAAACAAAAAAAAACTAAATCAAAATCGGTTCATCCGTTTAGGCGCTATGATGCCACAGCCAGATACACAGCAACGCACGTCAAACTTATAACACCCTTCTTTTTTCGTCGGGGGTTAAAAAGCTACTAATAACTTGAAGTACTAAGATATATAGATAGAGCAGTGTTGGACTAGTGGTAACGGCCCCGACTTTCGTGTCGTAGATCGTGGGTTCGAACCCAGGCAGGAACCGGAGGAAACCGGCATGTCCTATAACCAAAAATTTATAGTGACATCCACTAATCCACACTGGGCCCGCGTGGTGTTCCCAGCAGTGGGGACATCAAAAGGCTATGATGACTATGATATGAGACGAAATATTTCACTATTATTTCGGGTCAAAGCACACTCAGAGTCGAAACGAAGCGTCACTCTAATATAAAAATATACATAGCATATTGACACCTATCTCCACTACGTAAAGTAGAGTCGAAGGGATGCGGCAAATTCTGTACAATGTACAGTCAAGGGTCAAAAGTGCAGTCATACTCTCCCAAAACTCAAATGGCTAGTTTTTGTAGAAGAAGTAAAATTATCCACCGCTGATTTAATATTTTGTATAGAAATTAAAGTATTATTCCTACTAGATGCGAAACGTTGAAATTCCGCTGCCTACAAAAATTTGCCTTTTCTGTTTTGGAAGAGTGTGACTGCAGTTTTGACCCTTATAGTACGCTGCACGCGTCAAATTCGCGCATATTCGATAAAATGCGCGCGCATTTTGTGTATCTTGAATGGAATGTGTGTATTACGTTGTGGTGATAGAGGTCAATATGCTATGCACATTTTTAGACCGACTCGTCAGCGTCACTTCGATTCTGTCTCAATGTGCTTTGATCCTCTGACTTTATAGCAATGGTCCTCTATGAGCCGATGTGTTCTGATTAGCCAATGCTCTTCCAAGCCACAGTCAGTGACTACCACTGGAACTTGCCAGGTGTGAGCGACATGGCAGCTGGCTCCCCGGGTCTGGCGACGCTGCCGCAGGTCATCTCTTCGATGGCCAGGTTCTTGCATCCAGCCATGCCGCCGATGCCTAACAGGTAATCTATTCAAATATTATTAGGTGTGTTACCTATTCACGTCTTAACGGCTGAACGGATTTAGATAAAACTTGACACATGGGTAAACCATGTCCTGAATTAGGACAGGTTATTTTATATCTAGGTTGTGGGTATGTTTCCTTTTATTTATTTCAACTGGCATCATTAAAGAAGGTGGTTCTAAATTAGTCTGCATGTTCTTTTTGTATGTTTGTTTCGCGTACTCCGTCAATTATGGACAGTTTATTTTTTACGTAGTGTACTTTCGATGTGGGCCCATTATCCCAAAGTCAGGATCTGATGAGGAGATTCCATAGGAATCGAGTAAACGCCTCAAATTTTATAGGCATCCATATAGCGATTTTGGTATTCTCATCTACATTGAATGACTGCGATGAAGCAAATTTAAATCAATGGTTCAAATGAAAATGTTCAAAAGATTCAGAATGTTTCAGAAAGTTTCAAAATGAAAAGGTTAAAAAAAAAATGGAGGAGCTCGTGGCTAAATAATAACAGCCGCACGGGGCGATTGAGGTTAAGCAACGCTTGACGAGGTCAGTCCGTGGATGGGTGACCATTTCAACATTTCGAGTTTCCTCCGTACCTCGGAAAGCACGTTAAGCCGTTGGTCCCGGCTGTCATTTGAAGATCTTTGACAGTCCTTACGGGTAGTCAGAAGCTTGAGATCTGACACTAGTCTTGCCTAGGGGTATTGTGCTACCCAGTTACTGGGTTATGGAGGTCAGATAGGCAGTCGCTCCATGTAAAACACTGGTACTTAGCTGAATCCGGTTAGACTGGAAGCCGACCCCAATGTAGTTGGAAAAAGGCTAGGCCGATTGATAAGTTCAAATGAAAATGCTATCGTCCAACTGATTTGGTGATGAAGCCGGAAAGTAGGCACCGGAACTCCATAATAAAACAATGTATCAAGTAATGTTTAGCCATGTTAGAATTGTTATGAGAAACCCTCTGGCTATAAATGATTTTTATAAGGTACAAAAACTAAAAAGAGAAAAATGCTTTTTTTTTTTTTAGGGAGTCGGTTTAATTTTTTACCGACTTCATTTGTTAATAGTTTTTATTATCAAATATAAACTTGTCAAAATAAAACTTACATAGGTACAAAGTACATCAGGCCTTTTTCCATGGGGGTAGGTAGAAATTACAGAACGCTACTTGCTACGATACGTACATACTCCTCTTTATTTACTTAGTTTAACTTCATACATCCAGACTTAAACACAGGTACTACGCACCGGGCCTTTTTAACCGACTTCAAAAAAAGGAGGAGGTTCCCAATTCGTCGGAATCTTTTATGTTTTTTTTATTTTATTTATGTTTCCCGATTACTGTAAGACGCCTGGACCGATTAGAAAAATTCTTCTTTTGTTTGAAAGGGTATACTTACCAGTTGGTCCCATAGTCATCAGGTTAGGATCTGATGATGGGATCTTGGAGAAATCGAGGGAACTCCTCAAATATTATAGGCATACATATAGCGATTTTGGTATTTTTGTCAACAATGCAATCATCTGCACTCAAAAAGTAAGATTTGGTGAAGTGGAACTGGTGAAGAAGACCACAGATGGTCAATAGAATTCCTTAATGCTAAGTATGTCATGGGTTATGGCAATTGGAAGTAAAAAAACAAACCGACTTCCAAAAAAAAAACACTGCAAAACGAAAAATAACTTTATTTTCTGAAGTCGGTGTCGAAACACGGAAAACAATAGACACCAAAGACAAAAAGACCTCCAACACACATTTTGAATTCCTCTCTGAATCCAGATTCGGAATTCATATTATTAATTAGGAAAGCCCGGCAACGCATACAATTTCACTATGCCTCACTCCCATTCTGATTTTTTCAGAATAAGTTAGATTATGAATTCCGACCCAGAATACAGACAGGAATTTCAGAATGTGTGTGAGTCCAGCCTAAGGTCTATGTATATTTGTATCTTCTAGGGCGTCCCGTCCCAGCATTTCCACTTACATCTGCCTTGTGGTAGTCAACTATATATATAAAAGAAAGTCGTGTTAGTTACACTATTTATAACTCAAGAACGGCTGAACCGATTTGGCTGAAAATTGGTAAGGAGGTAGCTAAGAACCAGGAGAAGGACAGGATACTTTTTATCCCGTTTAGGGTAGGGTAAGTAGGGTAGGGTATGGTAGGTAGGTTAGGTAGGTAGGGTAGGGTAGGGTAGGGTAGGTAGTGTAGGGTAGTTAGGGTAGGGTAGGTAGTGTAGGGTTGTTAGGGTAGGGTAGATGAATGTTTGGTGTTTTTATGGCAAAACAAAGTTTGCCGGTTCAGCTAGTCTTTCATAAAAATAAAACTTGTTATAGCTATTAGAAACCCCACCAAATCTGTTAAGATTCGCGAAGTAATAAAAAAAAATGTGTAAACATGTTAAGATCTTCTTTGCGTCGCCCATTAAGTAAAGTTGAAATGTATGCAGAGTTAAATTCTCATGCTAACAGCAGAAACGGCTTAATTCTCAAACACGATTTAATTTTAAGTCGCATAAAGTCTTATGCCTGTGTCTGGTACTTGGAATTGTATCGTACCGAGGCAGACTTATAGTTAAGTCATAAAGTAGAATGTCGTTTGAGAATTAGGATGTAAGCGTGTGTAGGTATTTATTTCGAGTATGTCAGTATACCGCGAGCCTACCGCAAATAAAAAATAATCAAATCCAAATTATTTATTTGTAAAAACATACGATATAATATAATAATATTTAGTACAAAAACACTAATCTATACTAATATTATAAAGAGGAAAGATTTTTTTGTTTGTATGTTTGTTTGTTTGTTTGTACCGAATAGGCTCCGAAACTACGGTCCAGTAGTTTCGGAGCCTATTTGGCCCTTGGCTATTTGCCTACAAACAAACAAATCTTTCCTCTTTATAATATTATTTAGAATTAAGTATAGAGTATAGATTGTACACCAAAATTCAGGCTGAAGAGGTCTACTGTCGGAAATAGGCCTCCCCCAAATGGCGCCACGTCGAGCCCTGTGCGTCTCGCATCTAGTGGATGCCGGAAAATTTTCATGTACACCAAATTTTTGACAGAACTCTTTATACTATGTACTACTAAGAAAATAGTTATTTATGCTACAAGTGCGGAAGGTAGGTGATGCCCGAAGACTGGCATTTTTCCTGACTCGAGTCGGGAATCATCTTACAAACGTGTATCATAAAACATTTTACTATGCATTGTGCAAGGAAATAAAAAACATAATCTGAACCAAGCAAGAAATTAATAAAATGGCGGGCTTATTCAAGCGCGCTCAGCATATTCACAGATTAACTAATAGTTCCTCGGGCTACTGCGTATGTGAAAATAGCTGTAACGCAAAAAGGCACGAGCAAAATATACGTTCTGCCACACATATTTAATGAATATTTAAAATCAATTTATTATAATATCTATATCTAGAGTAATTAAAAACGCCTTTAATGAATTTTATTTTGAATTTTATTTTACCTTTTATATGAATGATAATCTGTACTTAACTAATTTGTAAAACTTTTCTCAAATAATAAGAGCTCTATGCGACGGGCTGGCGTTGGCGTTAAAAATTTAAAAAATACTGAAAAGTAAAAAGCACTAGTGAAAAAAAGTGACACTTTCCGCACAGTTTGGCTGCTTGGAAAACGCTCTTTTCGAGGACATGCATTGTAATAGTACATTGTGATACAAGGGTGGAAAGTAGGTTATTGCAAACGAGTTGTCATTAACAAGCCCGAGCCGAAGGCGAGGGTTTTTAATGACACGAGTTTGCAATAACCTACACGCCCGTGTATCACGCGATATTTTTCAATACAGTTGTGGGAAATAGTAAAAACAAATCAAAGAATTAGATTTGTTAATTGACAAAAAAATGGACATATTTTTTTTACAACGAAAATAGCCTACACTGCCTATTCGATTTTAACAAATGTTGATGTGAAAATAATTAAATTGAAACTGGTAATTAAATATATTAAACAACCATTTAAAAGACTTTTGAGAATTAAATGCTAAAACGTACGGAATCATTAATTTTTCCTCGTATAAAATCTATTCCATTTTATTCTATGTATGAAAACTCCTTGCTACTAAACTTTTTTTAAATTGACTTATAACTAAAGGCGCGTTTTTGCAACTGGAAATTTTTACAACGAAAACAGTCTATACAGCCTATTCGATTTTAGACAAATGTTGATGTGAAAATAATCAAATTAAAACTGGTAATTAAATATATTAAACAACCATTTAAAAGACTTTTGAGAGTTCAATGCTAAAACGTACGGAATCATTCATTTATCCTCGTATAAAATCTATCCCATTTTATTCTATGTATGAAAACTCTTTGCTACTAAACTTTTTAAATTGACTTATAAATTTATAACTAAACTGCAAAACTAATGATCGAGCTCGTAAACAAAAGTCACGACCGCGTAACAGAAAGATGCCTATGCATAAGATTTAATTTTCGAATCATAATTATAGCCTCTGAAAGTATGCCATGTTTAACAACTGTATTGAAAATAAATAAACGGTTCCACAGAAACGGCTACGCAAAGCGGCTACGACGTAGCCAAAATGCTACGCTAGCTACGGCGTAGCACTACCGCTAACAGTGATTCTTTTCCACAGAACAGAGAAGACAGTAGAAATCGTATATCGCTTCATTAGTATCGGAACCAGCGTACCCAAACTCACACATATACAGGTTAATTGTATTTCGTAACACTAAGAAATCTTTGGTATGATTGGTAGTTTGAAAGTAGGAAATATGTCAGTCGTCGCTTATTTGAAAATAAACCACATTTTAATGATCATAGAGTTGTTAATTGACTACTCTTTTTAAATATTTATTACATTTTCCGTTAAAATTGCACATGGAATAGTTTAATAACCAAGTTACGCTACCCGCCGCTAGATGTCACTATACTAAATGCATTCAATTTAAAGCTGTATTTCGTCAATTATAAGATTTATATTTGCGTAATGAGGTCATTACAATTCGTTTTCCTCTAGAGATGTACCACCGTCGTTGACTTATTTATCGACAATCCGTTTTATTTTGAAACAAAACAAAATCAACAGCTAGATTCGATAAATATTATTATGCTTGAAATCAAGTCTAATCTTATGACTAATAACAAATCAAACTTACATACAAAGGGTGAGGGAAAAGGGCTCAAAGTGCATCAAAAAATTCGCCCACATCGATGTCAATGGGAAACGTGCCCAGAACGCTGTCAGCATTGCTACGTTGAATGGCAATGCTGATTCTCTGGCTGAAGAAAAGCCAGCCCTCTGGTCACGCGAACAGTCAACTAACCGTTTACTTATGTCTCGAAGCACTCGATGAGCACTCGGACCCTATGGACCTAATGTCTCAACCCCGAACGGGTCATACATATAACTGCCAATAAGGTTGTTATATTTGCGCCGTTTGAGGTTTTCTGCACCAGCAGCAGCTGCCCCAGCACAGCCCGCTGTGCTAAGAGATGGCGCAAGGGTATCGACACATTTTGCATCCCACACCAAAGGCCTACCCAACTTCCAAGGCATTATGGCCATCCCATCCGGTCTCTTCCCACCGTCGCGTGCCAAACCATTGGGTTCTAAAACAGCTGACACCACGGCGGTGACAAGAGCTCGACGTATGATGGCATTAATGATGGCACCGGCGCCCGCAGCTGCGCCGTCTGCGGCGACGTCTGCAGCCCATCTCGCGCGCCACCCAGTTTAAGAAGCGTGAGCCTTTCCTTACCAGAAACTCAAGAGCGGTTCCGTTTTCTAAAGTAGCGACCACTGTACTTGTTAGTCATATTTAAAAATAAAGAATTCAAAATAGTGTTTATATAAATTTATTCTAATACTTACGATTTATAGAAAACTATAATTAAGAATTGTCATGTTAGACTACTAATCCGTTTTTGATAATCATTATTCTGATAGAAAAATACACCCTGTGGCGTTTACGCGATAGATATTAAACTATACTCTGATTTTTAATTTCGTACACTAAACTGACATTTGGAGGTTGCCACATTATCGTTACATTAAAATATTAATTAAACAATAATTAATTAAAATATTAATTATTCGATGAACCTTTTTTCGATTAGAATACTACCAATAGATACCCATATCCATGCTTTATTCATTTTAATCTTGGTTAAGGCAGAATTCGAAAAAAAAGGGTTTGAACATGGAAATGACATGTATTTGATTAATAATACTGAATCACCAAAAAAAACCGCACACGGGTTTAAATTTTTTCAGAAAGGTATATCATAGAACACAGAGAACATTGTAAGTTTAAAATATCGATAACTCATTATCGATAACGGCAATCTCTAATTGAGTATTCGAGAACAATATGTTTGAATTTAAAAGAAAGTAGACCTTAAATTTAACAACATAAAATCAACTTTTACTTTTGTGTGGGCGGGGCAGCAGACATATGCGGAATTGTGCAAATCCCGGGGTACGCGGGCCCCGCCTACTTGCGACTTCTATTGTAGAAGGCGTTTTTTCTGTTCTGTGTTCTTTTCACTAACTGCACTATATTTTTTCTCTTGATCTTTAATCGGTTATCTTTTCTAACTTTCTTCTTCCTTGCTCCAGTAGTAACCGCTACTGCTGAGCTTAAGGTCCTGGGTTCGATGCCCGAGTTGAGCAAATTGTGATTAGGTTTTTCTATCTGAAATTTCTCAGTACCAGGCCGGAGTCTGAATTAGTACCCGGTTGATGGCTATTAGACTCAGGGTTTCTACATAGAAAATGATCTTATGTAACACACCTCATTATTATGAACGTTATTATTATTGTATAATATATCTGACAACTAGCGCCATCTGTGTATAACGCTTTAAACTGTTAGCGATTACGATTCCTTTGAGGAACGTAATCAGTAGAGGACTTAGTCAACTTCATTGACAGTATTGTAAGTGGTTCGCAGTATAACCACTAGATGTCGCTGTTTATTGATGTGTCAATCCTAGATCGCGGTGTTAAGAATTACCGCCGTTTAATGATTTCGACAGATTATTTGTCGTTCGTCAATGCAAATCCCAGCTGACAGAATCTCCGCAGATGCACCTATCTGCGGATCTCGTCCTACTTGGAAAGATCACGTGGGACATCCCTGTCAGTTGGACTTATTGGATTAGAGGACCAAGTACCCTGCCTTCGTCCAAGCGGATTTGGTTGTGTGTACTACGCCTTATTTTAAAACTTGTATATTTCCTACTTGGAATAAACACCTGCAAGCGATCTTCGTGTTTCCTTCGGACATGTGACGTCAACACACCGACAACCCCTACACTTATTAATTTTCTTAATAAATATAATCTTCTGTACGTGTGTTTGTCACCTAACGCCTCCTAAACGGCTGGACCGATTTGGATGAAATTTTGTGTATATATTTCAATGGGTTCCTGGACGGTTTGAAAACACAATTGGACATACCGACATCAGCGCAACCTACCGCGCTGATGTCGGTATGTCACCAAATTTGATAAGGCGGTACGAAGTTCGCTGGGTCAGCTTTTAAAATATACTCTTTTTAGAACACTTTCCAGTTACAACAAGAAGACATAGTTTTACAATGTAAATGTTTGTCCTATATGTTTTTGTGGTGCACAATAAAGTATATAATAATAATCATAGATTATGATGACGGGATTGTCTTGATAGCCGTGGTATACCTCTCCACTCCTCAAGCACCTCCGGACATGTTGCCCCCTTGGCGCTACGTCACTAAAGTGCTAGCGACCCTTTATGGGGGCCCATTAATTGAGTGTGCAAGTTACCCCCGGCCATTTTGAACCGACTTACCAAAAATGGAGGAGGTTCTATGTTCGACATTATGTAGGTTGTTTTAATTTTTTTTATTTTTGTTCACCAATATCTCCGTCGATTGTGGACCGATTTTGAAAAAAAATTTTTGTTTGAAAAGTTATATTCCGAAATTGGTCCCATTTTCATTTGGTGAAGATCTTCGGATATATACAACAGAACTCTTCAATAAATAACAGCAAATCTCTCAGGATTGCTGCAATCGCATGTCTGTTTATTGTTTGTACCATTTCATAACATAACATCACGCCAGTACGCTCGAAAGGGGTATGCAGATCTCTCATTTCACCGGTTATATTCAAGTTTCATGTTATTCGGGTAATCTATTCTGTCGTTATAGGTACTTACTTAATTACTTCACTATTAGGTAGGTACAACTAAAAAGTGAAAAATAAAAAACTTTTTTACAAAAAAATACTACCGACTTCACCTACCGTACCACCGACTTCCAAAAATAAAGTTATTTTTTCACTTTCTAGTTTTCTTATTTGGAAGTCGGTAGTATTTTTTTGTAAAAATATTTTTTATAGCCGTGTAGTTCAACAGTGGTCAGGCAGGGGCCGGAAATCCTCCTATAGTTTTAGGCAATCGACCCACTAAACCTACCAAATCCATTGCCCAATACATTTTTTCTCCATGTTTTTCAATAGGCCTGCATCAACCGGGGATTGTCCTTGGGTGCAATTGCATAGTGCATACAGGGATAACCGTCGGTTGGTGTCACATTTCCTGATATATGTCTAACAAGTATGTGTGAGTTGGCTTCGGCTCCTGATACGCCTTTCAAAGGACCGGGACCGTAGGGTCCCGAGATTGTCAAAAAAATCATAGATGAACCAAATAAAATAAACCAGCGTTCAGAAATTGAATATCTGCTAATAATATTTTTTTATTTTTTATTTATTGATAGGAACACCAACTACACGTTTACAAAAAATCTTACATACTTATAGTTATACTTAAAACATCATTCTGTGCAAACATGTCACTTATAGGTGAACACAACATATACAAATAAGATTTTAGGTTAATACATTAAATTAGTTGTAAGACTGATAAATTAATAAGAACAAACATATAACTTATTTAATTATGGATTATATACAAAAATAATAAAAAACATTTGCTAAAATTTATAACAGCTTAATAGCTGTGATAAATTTCAATTTCATATAAAATCATTTGATAAAAAAAAATATAAAATATATAAAAATTTAAAAACGTTGCATAAAAAATTGATAATATTTAATAATAGATTCAATTATAATTATAAATTAGGTAATTTTAGTACATTATTGACAACTTGACTAGATTATTTTGTTTTGTGAAATTACTATTGAGGATAAACTAATAACGGACAATGTTGCCCTCTAATAAAATAAAGTTATTTCTTTATTCTTTTTCTAAAATAGCCAGCAGGCTCGCCTCTTAAGACATGAGATATAAGTACAAATGGTACAATAATGTAATAATAATAAAATCGCTTATTTCTCCTCACAAAACAGACATTAAAAGTTACTTAGGTATAAAAATAACAGGTATATATGTTCGTAGTCTAGAAAGTGTGAGGAGCTGGTGTCTGAGTTAGGTATAGGAATGCCTGTATTTCAAATACACCAATGTAGGTGTAGGTACTTTTGCAGGTACACCTCTGCATAACTCTTCGGGAAATTACAGACGTGATGTCATGTATGCATGTCGGGCTGGTATCCGCAACCACTAGTCCAAGCGTGTATTTTGCTTATATGTGGGATAAATTGGTCATTCGTTCCACCCAACTCCTCAAGGAAGAACAGCAATACCTTGGTGTTACTATCTCTCGGAGGGTACCTGCACGTGATCATGCATCTTTTCTAACATTTCTCCTATCCTTTAGGACCACTGGCGAAACGTCGCTGGCTCTCAAAAGCACCAGGTCCATGATGCCGGGTGCAGGGTCCATTGATATCAGGTCTGCGTATCTTCGGCTGGTGGATGGACTCCTAGCCTTGTACCACGGAGCTGCTATCAAACATGCTGAAAAGGTAAGTCTAAAATAAGATACAAATAAAAAACATTACCCTCTTAAAGAACTTTACGAAGCGAATCCTAATGACCTCTTCATATAGACAGCGAACTGATAGCGTGGCGAAGCGTTTTATTTTTTACTAGCTGTTGCCCGCGACTTCATCCGCGTCAAACTCGTAAAAAATATATGTTTATTTTTTTAGTTTCCCGCCGGAAATATGAATTTTCTCGTGATCAAACGTAGCCTATGTTACTCGTTATTACATCAGCTATCTACCAGTGATAGTCCCGTCAAAATCGGTCCAGCCGTTTCGGGGATTACATGGAACAAACAGACAGACAGAAAGACCGACAGACAAAAATCTTAAAAATTGCTTATTTGTTGTTAGTACCGTATATACTTTCACGTGCATTCAATAAAACGTTGTTATTTTGATATTACATACAGACACTTCAATTTTATTTATTTGTATAGATTTTGTAATGTATGGTATCGTTTGAATCTAGTGACATAGAAAAGGGAAAGCAAACCGATTTCTTTGCTACGCTATCGGTTCGCTGTCTTTTTGACGAGGCCGCAGTCTACGTGGCTGAATTTTGGTGTAAAGAAATATAAACTCGGCATCATTGATAGGTACGACGAAGAAGAAGGAGAAGAAAATACTTTGGTTCTTTTTTTTTTCATGATATGGGGCAATGGCAAAGCGTGTTTTTATTATTGAGGTTGCTTATGGACACCAAAATAAAAGCTCAAACAGACTCGCGTGACGTGATATTATGATAACGACGTGACAGCTCTTTTTCATAGAAACTGCTTTACGAATAAAATATCCATATAAAAATTTATATGAAAAAGCCTTGAAGAGAAAATGTTGATGCAAAAATGTTGCCTAAATAAGCAAAATACGAGTAACACACCACACCACCACATGTAAGTGATGTAAATTCCTTGGATGGACTATTTTACAACCACATTACACCTTTTCTTAACAGGCATAATATTCTGAAAATGAAATCGCGTCGGAAATTGCACTTAGCCTGTCTACTTTTCGGTGTCATCAAGTATAAATGCCCACCATATCTGTACTCGAAGCTTGCGTGGATAAACAGTCACCGGCAGCGCAAGGCTAGGCGTTGTGCTCAACAACTGGCTACCCCGCACCACCGTACTGCAGCCTTCCGAGGAAGTTTTAGGTACGCAGCCTCCAAATGTTGGAATAACATTCCGCCGCCAATTAGGGACATAACGAATATAATAACTTTTAAGACCAATCTAAAGAAATTCGTTGTGACTTCACAAATAAAATTTAATAACATTAATATTGACAAATCGTTTATCTAATTCTTATCTTATTTTAATTTATTTCAATCCAATATTTAGTATTTAATATTAATCATAAATCATCATTAATATGAATCCATCGTATCGAAAAGTCGGGAAGAGATTGGCTGGATGTGATAAGCCGTTTGTGTCTATGCCACACTGTCATTTGGAGATTTTTGTGACAATTTTAACCATCATATTGTAGCACTTTATATACTTTATATTATAATACATTATATATATTTTTTTTATTACTTTATATTATCTATTTTACATATATATCTTTATTTTTTAATTTATAAGTTAAAGCACATATTCACATTATGAAATTATTTTAAGTATCTATTTTATTTACCCACGTCCGTGTGTCACTAGCGGGGTGCCAACTGAAAATCAGCGCTGGGTGTCTGACGCCCAGCAAATGCTGAGTTGGTAACCCTTTCGGTATGGGCACGCCCGGCGCAATAATTTTTTAAACTTGTACTTTGTACTTTTTTTACTATTCTTCTCTGTTACTTTGTGATTGTTGTTGTTGTGTTGTGTCTATGTCGAATAAATGTTTTCTATTCTATTCTATTCTATTCTATACAAAAGAACGTCTAAGTCTGAACGTCTAAGTCTGTGTTATTATTGAGGTTGCTTATGGACACCAAAATAAAAGCTCAAACAGACTCGTGTGACGTGACATTATGACAACGACGTGACAGCTCTTTTTCATAGAAACTGCTTTACGAATAAAATATCCATATAAAAATTTATATGAAAAAGCCTTGAAGAGAAAATGTAGATGCAAAAATGTTGCCTAAATAAGCAAAATACGAGTAACACACCACACCACCACATGTAAGTGATGTAAATTCCTTGGATGGACTATTTTACAAAAGAACGTCTAAGTCTGAACGTCTAAGTCTGTGTTATTATTGAGGTTGCTTATGGACACCAAAATAAAAGCTCAAACAGACTCGCGTGACGTGACATTATGACAACGACGTGACAGCTCTTTTTCATAGAAACTGCTTTACAAATAAAATATCCATATAAAAATTTATATGAAAAAGCCTTGAAGAGAAAATGTAATTGCAAAAATTTTGCATAAATAAGCAAAATACGAGTAACACACCACACCACCACATGTAAGTGATGTAAATTCCTTGGATGGACTATTTTACAAAAGAACGTCTAAGTCTGCCGCTATACCTTTATTCCAGTTGACAGTTGAATGTATATTTTTTGCTATATAGCGTGACTTGCGAAAGTAAACATCGTTTTCATATCTCGACTGCACGAAAAGCAATATAAATCATACAGGGTTATAACTTATGCATCGATACATTTCTCCCAAAGCTATTTTATTTTCAGTTATGTGAGCTAAGGGACAATCAGCTGGATATGGCAGACTGTCTCCACGACATTGAATACAGAATATACACCGTCACCACGGAGTTACAGGCTGCAGGAGGTTGGTTATTTCAGATATTTTTTGAACCAAAAGTGAGGGTTATGTTTTTGACCGGTATGTATGTATATATGTTCATCTGTTCCCTGATAACTTCTAAACTACTTATCATAATTCGATAAATGATATATCGTTGCAAGTGTCTTGTTTGTCCGCTGGTTATAGGCCATATGACGTCACATTAAATGAAATATAGCGCCCTCTAGGGGTCGAAGTCAAGAACATAAAATATTTTTTCTCTCCACCCCATCATGTGTGTTATCATTGAAAAGGGATTTTAAAATAAATGTAGGGTTTGGTACATCATATTTTTGTCAAGCATACCGTTTGCGAGACATATCCCGTCAAAATCATGAAAACAATGTTTTTACCCGACTACGGCGTCCCAAAGTGTTTGTTGATCGGTATGTAAGTATGTATGTATCATCACCATCATATCAGCCGAAAGACGTCCACTGCTGGACATAGGCCTCACCCAAGCGTCGCCACATTGACCGGTCCCGTGCGTATCGTAACCAGCAGATTCCCGCAACCTTCACCAGGTCATCGGTCCACCTGGTGGGAGACCTCGTTGCCATTCCACCAATTCGCACCAAGCGCTTCCAAACATCCTTCATAATGCGCACAGCAAAAGAGTGGAACTCACTGCCTGCGTCTGTGTTTCCGAACGCATACAACCCGAATCTCTTCAAAGTTAGAGTGAACAGGCTTCTTCTGGGTAAGCTCACTCCATCGTCGACTCTGTCTCTGTCACCGACCTAGACCAGAGTCAAGAGCAAACCCATAATAAATATAAAAAAAAAAACCTTCTATCGCAAAGTCTTTCGGTTCACGGTCGCCACTCCAGAACCTTTCTGCCCCATCAGCCATCCGTTCTGCGAGCAATGTGCCCTGCCCACTGGTGGCAGTTCTTCGGGCTATGTCGGTAAACCTGGTTCTCTTGCGGATCTCCACATTTCTGATTCGATCACGCAAGGAAACTCCAAGCATAGCCCTCTCCATTGCCCTCTGGGTGGCTATAAGCTTTTTGATGAGGTCCATTGTGATCGACCACGTCTCAGAGCCATATGTCATCACTGGTCATAAACTTTAGTCTTGAGACACTGTAGTAAGTTGAACGAGAAGATACCGCGCAACTTACCGAACGCTGCCCAGCTGAGTCAGATTCGACGGTTGACCTCTTTCTCGAAGTTGGCCCTACCCAACTGGATCGTTTGTCCCAGGTAAATATTGCCGCCCACAACTCCAAGTGTAGTCTCCACCTTGATAGGAGTGGGTGTAACATGGGCATTAAACATCACCTTGGTTTTGTCCATGTTCATCCTAAGACCCACTCTTTCGGAAGCTCTATTGAGATCATCAAGCATTGTACTGGGGTCCTCCAACGTCTCAGCCATAACCACTATATCGTCTGCAAACCAAAGGTGAGTGATGTACTCACCATTGACGTTACTGTCTAGCCTTCTCCAGTCCAGAACCATGAACATGACAAAACAAACAAACATGACATCCTTCAGTGCAGCGGTAAACAGCTTCGGAGATATGATGTCTCCCTGTCTCACACCTTGCTGCAAAAGGACGGGTTCCGAGGTCTGATCCTGAAGTTGAAATGACATGGTGGCGTTTTTGTATAAACACTTCAACACTTTGATGTACCGGTAGTCAATTTGGCACCGTTGGAGAGACTGCAGTACAGCCCAAGTCTCGATCGAATCGAAGGCCAGTTTCGCGTTATATCCCCCATGACAACAGTAAAGTGAGTTTTGAAACCATGCATGGCTCTGTCTCTCTAGAGATATCCTCATACATGGCCTCTACCTCGTCGTCGGGTTGTGCCGAGGTCGGGGCGTAGATCTGTATGACCTTCAGCGAATATCTTGCGGATATTCTGAGTATAAGGTACGCCACCCTGGTCGACACACTCTCTATCATCACCACGTTGTTCACAAGGGACTTGTGGACGATAAACCCCACACCACCCTGGGACTGCCGGTCACTCTCTCGGAAATCGAGCAGGTTCAGATTTGAGGATTATCGAGTCCTCCCCCTCTCTTCGGACTTCAGATAACCCTATAATACTCCATCGTGACCTGCTCAATATGTTCCCCGGTCCAGTCGTCGGTGTTTATACGGGTAGCCGGGTCCACTTCGGGGATTCTTAGCACCCCTTGCCACGCCATCGGCTCGACCGCTACCGTAGTCGAGGGTAGACGGGCTGCCGGGCACTCGGGGCCGTTTTTTCTGTGTGCTATACATTAGGATTAGGGGGGTTTACCATAATTGCCACGCTTGGCAGGCGGGTTGGCGATCTGTAGAGATGTGCGATTTGTAGAGCCTGAGCTCTGCAAAAACTAAAACCCCACTACTGAAAAATCATGCTCTAAAAATTAAGAAACAAGAAAATATTCTCATCTGAAATATTCACAGTGATGTTCAGAGGATAACCGTGGTCGTAAGCTACTTTGCAGAATGTATTGTTTTGTTGCGATAGGTGATTTTCAGTAGTCGGGTTTTAGTTTTTGAACTTATTCAAATTAGGCTTATAAGCTAGTGTACCCCATCATCGCTCTCATCATCGCTTAACATCAGGTGTGATAGTGGTCAAAACGTAACAGAAAAAAAAGTTGCGACCACAACCACAAATAAGAGACGTAACAGATATTTCACTCTCCGAGATCAAGTACACAATTTTGAACTCAATATCCGTGACGGTTGGGTTGATCCGTGACGGCTCGTTTTTTGCAAGGCTACCGAACTTAGACCCCCGCGCCCACCAACCACAAACTCCACACGCACGCGCGATATCTGCGCGCGCGCATATATGTAGGCATTCATCGGTGTAAGTACGGTCGAGTAAAGGAGGCCTGCCACAACTGCAAATTGTAATTTTTCACTTGTGGTCGCTACTGCTGACCATGTCGGTTCTAAAAACTGGTCTGGCTAAGTGTTATTAAGTTTTTTCATCAGGATAGCAATATCGTTGACCATAACTACTCCTTCTCGGTCGAAATCCTTTGTGAAAACTTCGCGTGATGATATTATTTCGCGTGATGTTAACCCGAGTATCGCAGAGGTTATAAATCGTTCAAGATTGAAAAAATACATGGAAAACATCCCTAAATGCAAAGTAAGAACTTCAATGAACATCAAACGTCAGAACATGTAAAGTTTCTTAGTAAATATAATCTTAATTTGGTATGTTAAGTAATCTTAATGACTAAACTTTGTTCAGGTACCTGTAGCGGGCAATCGGAGCAAGATAAGATTAAGTTGCAACTTATGGATAACATGCTGAAGGAATTGGAAAGATCTAAGTTAGTGTATGAGGTTAGTATCGTCACTTATTATGTATATATAATCATCATCTTCCTGTCCTTGTCCCAAGTTATTTGGCTTGGTGCAACACGTTTTCTTCTTCCATACCGTCCTGTCCCTCGTCACGACATCAATGACTCCCTTTTCTTTCATATCACTCCTCACACAGTCCAGCCATATTTTCTTTGGCCGTCACCTCCCTCTCCATCCATCCACATTTATATTCATAATTCTTTTGATAACATGCTTTTCATCCCTCCTCATCACATGACCATACCAGGACAATCGGTTTCCTTTCAACTTTTCTGTCTCTAGCGCCATTTTCATTTAACAGTTTATCTTTTTTGTCACACCGGACATCCATCTCAACATTGTCATCTCTTCTATATGCAATACAGGTATTAATTAGTAGGTATGTACTTAATCCCAATCCTTCGTCTTCTAGAGGTTTTGGCGGTAGTTTTGAAATTGAAAAGAAAAGAAAAGAAGTCTTTACGACTTCTAAAAGAATATATTCACGTAATAACCGCGTGGTCACAATTATTTTGGAACACCGGAAAGTAATGTGTAAATGAAAGTACACTGTGTTTGCATGTCGTAACAGTGCTTAATTGCTTAAATAACATCCTTTTAGTTTTCTTTTTTTTTGTAAGCTTTTGCCGGCGATTTCACTCTCGTAGACTATCGCACAGAAATCATGCTTTTTCCGGGATAAAAAATAGACTTTGGCACTAAGCGATATAGTACGAGCGCTCACGACCAAAACGGCAAAACGGTACGGACGGTTTTACGGTCAAATCTGTACCCAGATAGGTGGGCAGTACCGGCCAAAAACGTCACAGTGTATAAAATAATTTATCAAATACTTTTTTTTTAAAACAAACTTTTTTCGTATTCTTCTCAGTAAACCCTTTCATTTGATATCCATATCATGGCAGTGCACAAAAAACAACTACTCCACCATATTGGGCCGTCCGCCATATTGGATTTAGAATGACGTCACTTATCTAACCATGCGTTGTCATCCAAACTAAATGTGTATGCAAAATTTCATCTTAATCAGTGGAGGTTAACTGCTTTAAAATTCAGTTGTAAGATTTGACCCGAACATACATACATTGCAAGTTAATTAAAAGCTTGTAAAACAAAACGGTTTGATGTCAGATATTAAAAATGTACCTACGTAAGTTTCGTCATTTTGTTATGAAAAAGTTATACTCCATTTACTATAGCATCAGACAGAAGTTAAAAAAGGCTCTTTTAGGTGCACACTTTGTAATAAAAATACAACAAACACTATTACAGTCAAGATTGATGTGCAGTTAAATATAATCAATTTAAATAACAGCTGTCACACTTAATTGCATCTATTTAACCTATCTACCTTCTGAAATTACAAGGCCTTCATTTAATATTATTTAGTTTTTACATAAAATAATGTCGTGTCAATGTTTAAAATCTAAAAGAAGCAGGGGTGGACAGTACCGGAAACGTTTTTCATGTCACTATAACTCAACCAAATCTAAAATGTTACCTGTTCCGTTCATAAGTTGTTGTTGTTTTTCTGTTGTTGTTGTTTTGTTATCGTTATTAGTTTTGTGTTGTTCGTACAAAGTGGTACGTTTTATTGAACTATGGACAGGGACGATCCCGGTGCAGGCCCGAGTGGCTTGCAAGCGCAAAATGTACGCTCTGTAACTGCTGGTAACGCTGATCAGTATCAACAGCGAAAAATACGTGGCCCCAACGTTGATCACGACGTTAAGATATTGTCTCCCAAGAAAAAGAGAACAAAGCAAACACCGCTTCGTGCTGCAGAAAAAAAACAGTCATAAATATTTATAAAGATGATAAGGGGTCCAGGCCCGTAGGTACTCCTGCTTATAGGACGCAGTTAATTAACAAAACTGCAGAAATTGCAGGTGAGGATCATAAAATTATTATTATAAATAAATGTATTTGAAAGTAACATGCTTTGTGAGGTAATAACATACATTATTAATCTTATTTTATAGGCATATCTCGTGCAACAGTCTATAATGTACTGAAAGAGTACAATACAGAAGGTCTCCTGCAATCACCCCCTCCTCGCCAACGAAAATACTCAAAATCTGACGATTATGATGATGTAACGTTAAGTGGAATACGAAGAAAAATTCTTTCTTTTTTCTTTGATAATAAGTTACCAACGTTGGACAAGATTCTGGAAGCCGTTAATAGCTATGAGTCTCTACCTGATTTTAAAAGAAGCACTTTATACAAATTAATCAAGAACAAATTGGAAGACGGCTTATCATTGGCCATATTGTTAAAACTTTATTTAAATGTATTTCTTTTGATAATTTCAAATATATATATACATTTAAATCAATAATTGAACAACAAGTGATCATTTTATTAATGATTTGGTAATGTGACATTACCATTAATAAATAAAATTATTATTAATAAAATGATCACTCCGTTCTCCATCACTGAAAACTGGTTAAGTCTTAATGCCTCCCCTCGGAGAAAGATGTTTATGGTTGTAGATTAACCTGTTCAATGAGAGTAATGATGCAGTTTTTGCTACTTAAAGGTTAAAATCTATTTCCAGCGATCCAGTAATCTACGCCACCGGTACACAATTATTGATTTGCTTTTATTTAATTTCACAGGATCAACGGATGGATTTTTGATGGATGGTGAATTAATATTTTAAGCCAAAAAGGGTGATGGAGACCATTCCGAAATGGATGCACACAACTTTGATTCCTTTTTTCACCCCTTTCAAAACGTTGGATTAATTTTAAACTTTGCACACTTATCAAGGACCGATGACAATTTAATAATTTAAATAAGAGAGAAATATATATGTATTTGAAATACTAACTACAAAATACCTCAGCGTCAGATGTTTGAAATATCAATAACAAATAACATTTTTAAGAAGTAGTTGAATTACAAATACCAAATATGTTTTTGTATTTTTGTACCCCAATGAGTTAAAATGTCAGCCACGACTTGACAATCTTGCCGAGTTACTTGGGGCACAAAGTGCGGCTGTTATTTCGAGGAAACTGGCTGAACAGACTTGAACAACGGTTGAACAGCTTTGCACAAGGAGAAACAAAAACAATAAGAACTTTCCTGTGAATAATCCTCACCTAATAATAAAAAACCATAATCACCTTCCCTTATAGGATTCTACATGTCCAGAAAAATTTGGCTATAAAAAAAACACTAACAACCCAAATTAAAGACAATTGTAACGATTCGAACCTTATTTTAAATTCAAAATTACCAGCATTCAATCACCCTTCCCAAAAAGGTGTGTGTTCGCATGTGGAATCCAAATTAAGTGAAGGTGACATTAGGGGAGCGGCCAGGCTGTTGTTCAGCAGTGATGTGGTGGCGCCTTACTCTCCAGAAACTATTTCAGCCTTGGAGAGTAAACATCCAGCGCCTGGGGACGATCTTACCTTTCCCGACCCACCTGACACCCCCGATCTCAATTCATCCTTTCTACAGATTTCAGCCCCCCAGTTGATCGCAGCCATGAGCTCCTTCCGAAGCGGTTCCGCTGGCGGCCTCGACGGCCTGTCTCCTCAACACTTAAAAGATCTTTTAAGTTCAGGCGCCGGGGACGCTGGTGAGTCTCTTTTGAAGGAGCTTGCGGCTCTAGTCAACCTAATGCTCTCCGGCGGTGTGAACGATGCCGTCGTCGATGTCTTGTACGGGGCCAACTTATGTGCCCTGCGCAAGAAGGACGGCGGTATTCGTCCAATTGCCGTCGGGTGCACCTACAGGCGTATGGCAGCCAAAATTTGCTGTAAACTATATGGTAAAACTCTTACTTCTAAATTGCAGCCCCTACAACTTGGATTTGGCTCCAGAGGGGGTTGTGAGGCTGCCGTACATGCCCTTTCCACTTTTTTGAATTCCGGTAAGGGTGACGTCATCCTCAAGGTTGACGTTAAAAACGCCTTTAATTCCGTCAACAGGGACACTTTGTTGGCTGAAGCAAAAAAAGAGCTTCCAGAAATTTTCGGCTTTTTGTGGCAATGCTATAGGTACCCATCAAAATTATTATACAAAGACAATGTTTTGGAATCTTCAGTTGGTTGCCAACAAGGTGACCCTCTCGGGCCAGTCATTTTCAGTCTGGCTATTCATCCGATCATTCAAAAACTAAATTCGAAATTTAACGTATGGTATTTGGATGATGGAACACTAGGAGGTGACGTAGACACCGTTTTAGCAGATTTTCAATTTCTGAAAGAGCAGTTCCAATCCATCGGCCTAGAACTTAACCACTCCAAATGTGAAATTTTTCTTTGTGACAGTACCGACAGACAACCGACCCTACAGAAATTTTATGCAATAGCCCCAGAGATCAAAATTTTAGATAAAAGTTCACTGCACCTCCTAGGTTCCCCAATTTTGGAAGACAGTTTTTCTTCATTCATCGATGGCAAAATTAACCATTTTAATGATATTTCGGATAGACTCTCCCAAATTAACCTTCATTCGGCTTTTACTCTCATTAGGTATTGCTGTTTTGGACCAAATTTTATGTATTTTCTCCGCTCTTCCCCTTTATGGAAGCAGCCACTTCTCCTGGAAAAAATTGACGAAATTATTCAACGCACTCTGACATCTATCTTAAATGTGGCCTTGGATGACCGAGCCTGGACGCAAGCCACGCTACCCATTCGCTTTGGCGGGCTCGGCATCCGCAAAATTTCTAGTATAAGCCTACCGGCGTTCCTGTCTTCGGTCCACAGCACTAAAACGTTAACTACTAAAATTTTATCCCTGTCGCTGGTTAACTGTGAAGTGCCGTGCTCGACCGACGCAGTGTGCGCCTGGAAAGTGGCTTGCCCGAATACGGCGTTGCCCGAAAACCCATCTTCCCAAAGACAGTGGGATGAGCCGCTCTGCAGATTGGTACGGAATAAACTCATAAATACGTCCACCAATACTGCTGAGCGTGCTCGCCTACTGGCTGTGGGTGAGTGGGAGTCGGGCCTCTGGCTACAGGCTTTACCGTCACCCAACATAGGCACAATGTTGAGTGACACTACCTTCCGGATCGCTACATGTCTGCGACTAGGTACTCCCAGCGGAGCTCCACATCGCTGTCAATGTGGTGAAGCAGTCGACCGCCTCGGACACCATGGCCTATCCTGCAGTAGGAGCGCTGGTCGGATAGCACGGCACGCCAGCATTAATGACATCATACGTCGAGCTCTTGTCACCGCCGGGGTGCCAGCTGTTTTAGAACCCAATGGCTTGGCACGCGACGATGGGAAGAGACCGGATGGGATGACCATAATGCCTTGGAAGTTGGGTAGGCCTTTGGTGTGGGATGCAACATGTGTCGATACCCTTGCGCCATCCCATCTCCTTAGCACGGCGGGCTGTGCTGGGGCAGCTGCTGCTGGTGCAGAAAACCTCAAACGGCGCAAATATAACAACCTTATTGGCAGTTATATGTTTGAGCCGTTTGGGGTTGAGACATTAGGTCCATGGGGTCCGAGTGCTCATCGAGTTTTTCGAGACATAAGTAAACGGTTAGTCGACTGTTCGCGTGACCAGAGGGCTGGCCTTTTCTTCAGCCAGAGAATCAGCATTGCTATTCAACGTGGCAATGCTGCCAGCGTTCTGGGCACGTTTCCCATTGACATCGATGTGGAAGAATTTTTTGATGCGCTATGAGTCCTTTTCCCTCTCCCTTTTGTATGTAAGTTTGTTTTGTTATTAGTCATAAGATTAGAAATAGTCAGTTGTACATATTAAAAAATACGTAACGTATTAAAAAAAAAAAAAAAATCTTTGAAAAGTGGTTCAAATTAATATTATCAAAAGTCGAGAGTGGTGCAGTTATTGTTATGGATAATGCGCCATATCATTCGAGGAAATTGGAGAAGATGCCAACTACAGCCACACGAAAGGCAGATATTCAGGAGTGGATAAAAAACAAAAATATTCCTTTTAAGGAAAAAGATCTTAGGGTCAATTTATTATTATAGTTAAAATTATGACTTTTCTTAACACCCATGTCAATTAATTATTATAATTTGTGATGACTGAGGTAGCAGTGACTAAATTGTTAAGTGGTGTTTTGTATCGTATTTATTTAGTTTATAGAAAACATAATATATTGTATAAACTCAATTTCCTTAGTATTGTATAACTGCACAGCACGTGTGTGAGTACTATGTACCCAACTGTAAATCTACCATTTACTGTACCTATGCGTCGTTCGTTGACTTGTGTGTGCCCTGGCCGTTGAGTGTGTCATGCTCTCTCAAATGTCTCTCTGATGGTGGCGCGTGTGTTGGATCATCCGGTTCCCTTCATGATGGTTGAGCTGGGTGGTGCCAATTCATGCGTCATGTTCGTGAACGGACGCCGTCGGTTGGGATTGGTCATAACTTGACTGCTTCGGATGTTAATGTTTTTCTAGTATCTATTATATAACTGCGCAGTACATGTGTGAGTACTTCTAATACTTTTTGTCTGTAGGTGGTATAGTGGGTAGTGCTATTCTGGGTGCATTTTCCTCACATGTATGAATTTAATAATGTATGTACCTATGTTCCTAAATATTGTAAAAAAACATATTTATTTTAAAAAGAGTAAGTATGGAGTTTCTTGTGCATTCTTCTCCATAACAAGCTACTTTCCGAATGCACGGTAGAATCATTTTAATGTAACGTTCAAAAGTGCCGCTTGGTGGCCTAGTTGAAATAAAATATCTTTGTCTTTGTCTTTGGAGATATTATGATAAAGTTGTTTTTAATAAACTGGTTGTTACTATTTTTTTTTCATTTCATGTACCTATCCAAGCATCGTGAAGAGTAGATAGATAGAATACGCTTTATTGTATGCCATACATTGTATTGTTACTTACAAAAAAATCACATACATTATTTATTAAAATTATTTGAACTTGACTTGAAAATAAAAGGTTTCGTACTCCTGCTTCTGCGAGCCTCTTTTGTCTAATGTTATAATAAATGGAGTATAGTTTTCACACATTTTGCGCGTCACATGTGGCCTGAGACCATTTTCAAAAATGTAAAAAAATTTACCGAAATGTCTCATGTTTTTCCAATTTTTTTGTTTTTTTTTTTCTTTTTTGAGGTTGCCGACATCACAAAAATATTGTTTTTACACATTTTAAACGTCACCTATAACTCCAAAAACGAAAATAACATTTCGGAGTCAATCACAATACTCAATCTTAGACATTATGGTTTATTTAAATATGTACATACTTATACAATAAACAAAAGTAAACTATACAAAATTATACTTAAACTAACTACTTATGCTACATACAAAAGAAAGGTACACTTAGGCGTCGAAGTACTCCTCCACATCGCTGTCATCCGGGAACGTGCTCAGAAGACTGGCAGCATTGCCACGTTGAAAATGGCAATGCTGATTCTCTGCGCAAAGAAAGATCCAGCCCTCTGGTCACGCACAGTGTCAATCAGTCGGCGAGAGATTTCCTTAAAAAGGAGACGTGCACTCGGGCCCCATGACCCAAGCGTTTCGACCCCAAACGAAAAACTCTAAACCCCGACATTATGTAATTGGTATCTAAAATCTATCGTTCAACTACATTAAAAAAGATTGCTATGAAACACCTCGGTAATTTTTTTATTATGTTTTTTTTTTAAATGCGGTCATTATTAATTAGGTCAGACGTGACGTGGCATTTTGTTTAAACAGTACTTTTGTAATCAAAATAACCAAATCTATCAATTGTATCCGGTTTTGCCCTTAAAACGATGGAACAAAAATTTGGTCATGAGCACTCGTACCAATAGTGTAGCTCTATAAGTGAAGAATTTTCGTAATCGTAGCATAACTAAGAGATTCCATTTTACAACTATTTAAAGAAACAATGTTACCGCCTAATATTATCAGTTTAAATCATACTCAGGTTTTAAAAAACTGGTTCAAGAAACCAGTTTTCCAAGACATTCTTATATCGCATATGTCAGATCCAAGTATGTAGGATCATGATTAGACCTACTTAGTGACATACCGGTGTTAGATTATAGTCGTGGGCGCAGAATTTGGTATACGGGTAAACTAGAGAAATATCTCCTGTAACTTGTACTACTCTGGACTTAAAAGGAAACACAGATAATTCCCAGGCAGCATGTTGCCACGGCCATGTTCGAACGATCACTGTCGCTCTACAATGAACAATAACGACACCAACCACCCAGACTCCACCCAGTACCAAACAAGGTACTTGTGTATCATTTTAAGTAAACAAATCATGACATGATCCGACACATATATAATAATACATAGAAAATAATGAAGAGCAGTGGTGGCCCAGTGGTATCGGCCGCGACTTACAAGTTGTAGGTCGTGGATTCGAGCCCAGGCAGGCGCTTTACTTTGTGAAAATTATTTCATCACCACTGCTCTCAAAACGGTGAAGGAAAACATCGTGAGGAAACCGGCATGTCCTAGAACCGACAATTCGAAGACATGTGACATTCACCAACCCGCACTGGGCCCGCGTGGTGGATTACGGCCCATTCCCTCTCACAGAGAGGAGGCCTGTGTCCCAGCAGTGGGAACATTAATAGGCTAATGATGATGATGATGAATGTATAATATCTGTCATGCATATTGTTATGGTGAATACTTGGGTCCGATTTGTTTTATTAAATAATTTTATAAATAATTTTATTTCTGTAGTATTCATTAGAAAACATTATTATGATATTATAAACTCTGACATTGCTTACTTATGTATTTGATTTTATGACATGATATAACTTATTAGTTTTGTATTTATGACATTGTATAACTTATTAGTTTTGAATTTATAACATTGTATGACTTATTAGTTTTGGATTTATGACGTTGTCAGATAACGTATTAACTTAAATTTATAAGTATTCATTTGAATTTGTGACATTGAATAGATAGGGTATTAATTTATGAGATTTTCTAAGGTATTAATTGGAATTTATTAGATTTTATAGGGTATAATTTTGAATGTATAACATTGCATATGGTATTAATTAGAGTTTATGAAATTGTATAATTTTAATGATAATTTTGCATGCCTGAATTGGTGCAACACAGTGGACTGCGCATTCACATGACATCTGGAAATGTATAAAAATGTACTGTGTTGAGCAATAAATATTTGAATTTGTATTTTTCAGGAGAAATTAGAAGCAGGCTCTTTACAAATGGCGTGGGTGATAGGCGCAATCTGGACCAAACAAAGGCAGACAGAGCTGGCCAAGCACTTCTCAGGCGCCCTGCACTCCTTGAGACTGTCCTCTGACTCTGATTATGCAACACGTATACAAGTAAGTACTTTTTTTACGACAAAAAGGAGGCGGTTCTCAATTCGACTGTATTTTTTATGCGTGTTACCTCAAAACTTTTTACTAGATGAACCGATTTTGATGATTCTTTTTTAGGGTTCCGTACCCAAAGGGTAAAAACGGGATATATATACAGAGGGTAAAAACGGGATATATATATATATATAGATATATACTCCTGGATAACAAAAATGTATAAATCAAGTAATGTTTAAGTATTTATTTCCTTACAAGTAATTCATTTATTTCTAAAGATTATAAATCGTAATCTTTAGAAATAAATGAATTCAAACCGTATAATAATCAAGGTCCAGAAAACCCCACGCGACGGATAAAGGACTACGTCCTTTTATACACGTGGTGCACGGAGGGTTAAGTTGGAATAACATCGCTTTTTGCAAAACTAATCTTGTAGTTTTTTAATGCTACCTCAACGATTTAGTTTTAGCTACAATAATGAACTCTGAAAAAAGCCCATGAGATTCCTTTTATAAAAGAAAATATTATTTCAAAAAAATACCCTGTTCCTTTATCAAAGTTTGAAAGTAAGCTTCTTATATCGACGCAGGAATGTAAATAAGTTATGTAAATGTGAACGAATATTAATAGAATATTTTTGATGGTGTACAAGTTGGTGTATTTCAGGGGAACGTAAGCGTGATGTTATATTATGTTTTGTTCAGTACGCACAGGTGGCCAGCAAAGAGATCCTTCCCGGCAAGAGCTCCATACTGGGCGGGACCAGCTACGCCTCGCTACAGTTGGAGTATACGTCTAGTTCCGATCAGAGGTTTGTGCTCCTTTTTTTATTCACCAGCGACCCGTCTCGGCTTCGCACGGGTAGTAGAGAATAATCGCCGGCAAGAAAAATCGCCGGGTCTATGTCGTGTCGTTTCTACACACGACTAGTGTACACTGCGTCGGCGCTTCACAAGACAAAAATCTTGTCTACGCCAGACACGACGCGATCTGTAGGGGGTGGGGGCGGTGTGTACAGCGCACATGAGAATGTTTGAGCGAGTGGACAAAAAAAAGGAAAATAAAGGACGAACTTTTTCTCATACTGTCGCAGTTCAAAATAGAAGTTAGCAAACTCATGTTTTTGGCTTAACATAGGATGCACTCAGTATTTTCTCTTGGAGTTAGTTTCCTTTTTAATTTTTCTATACATAAAATAGGCAATCACCATTTTTTTTTGCTTGGTAGTTAACATTATTTCCCACAATTACACGACACGATGTACACCCTACAATGTCTCAACCATGACTGAACGAAACAATTCGTACCGTGTACATACTAGATTATTTCTTGCCTGCAACAGACACGACATTCTTTCGTGCACAGACCCGACAAAATTCTTCTCATGTACATGAATATTTTCATATTGTCTGTAGCCGACACGACAAATTACTTGCGGTGGACACCTGACCCGTCACAAGGGGACCAAGGGTGCCACACATGGGGTCCTCTTGCGCCCTTGTGCCGGTTTGGTTCCTGGGGTGGTCACGGCGTACAACATGTTCTCGTACGCCGGTGACGGGGTTACTCCCCAAAGGAGGGTCCGGTGACGTACAGCCGTGGTGGGTTCGCGGATGTATGCTTCCGCATTCCCGTGTTCCCGCCATAAGCGGTAAAGTAGGACACCGTGGAGTTTTAGTGGGTTAGAGTCCCACATAACTGCGCTATTTTCTCGTGGTAGCGCAGTATGCAAGAGCATTTCTCCGCACAAAAAAAAATAAAAAGATGCACTCAGTATTTTCTCTTGGAGTTAGTTTTCTTTTTAATTTTACTGTACATAAAATAGGCAATCACCATTTTTATTGCTTAGTAGTTAACATTATTTCCCACAATTACACGACACGATGTACACCCTACAATGTCTCAACCATGACTGAACGAAACAATTCGTACCGTGTACATACTAGATTATTTCTTGTCTGCAACAAACACGACATTCTTTCGTGCACAGACCCGACAAAATTCTTCTCATGTACATAAAAGAAAGAAAGAAAGAAATAAAACATTTTTATTTGTGACCCGCACAGGAGACACGAGATAAGAAAAACACAAACAATAACAAAAAAATAAAAATAAATAAACCCGTGCGAGACCAAAAAGGCTCCTATCTCAGCAACAACACATGAATATTTTCATCTTGTCTGTAGCCGACACGACAAATTTCTTGCCTTAGACACGCGGCCTTTGAATTTGCCGTAATTTTCAACAATTATCGTCATATTTTAACCATTATACCTAAACCTTCGTCATGAATCAGTATTTCTATTGGTGAAAACCGCGTGTAAATCCGTTCAGTAATTTTTGAGTTTATCGCGAACAGACAGACAGATTATCATTATTTATTTATTTAGTGAAATTGTGTTGCTTTAAAATGAATGTTTACAGCCTTATTATTTTATATTTAATTATACTTAATTGTTCTGGAGTGGCGACCGCGAACCGAGAAAGGATGCATTGGAAGGCCTCCCATAAGTGGACTGATAACCAGTTGAAGGTTGCAGGAATCCGCTGGATGCGAGACGCACGGAACCAGTCAATGTGAAACTTGTGCCTATGTCCAGCAGTGGACGTCTTTCGGCTGAAATGATGATGTTGATGAATTAATATGCTTCACTTGTGTCACTAGAGCGGTGGTGGCCCAATGCCGATATCATTACACCCCAACTTACGAGTAGGCAGGCATTTGTATAATTTATTTTATTGTCACTGCTCTTATTTCAGTGACGTACCTACGACGTGAGTAAACTACCATTTTCTAGAACAAAAATTTATGTAGGTATGCTTCACGTTTTCAGTCCTATGAGTCCAACTTCAAGAGCGACGACGCCTCGGACGGGATCCAATTCACAAGTAGGAACATCCAATCGTAAGTATCTGTAGTAGTTATTCATCCTATTTGCTCCTCGTAAAAGATGACTAATATAGTGATTGTCAGTCAAGTTGTCGTATTTTTTACTTATTTAGAGTTTTTAGAACTTACGACCTGACGAATAACACAATCACCCAATTTATCTAGTCTAATATATAAAATTTCCATGTCACAATGTTAGTTGCCGTACTCCTCCGAAACGGCTTTACCGATTTTTACCAAATTTTATATGCGTATTCAGTAGGTCTGAGAATCGGCTACTATCTATTTTCCATACCCCTAAGTGGTAAGGGTTGTTCACCCTTAAATTTTATTTTTTTATTTTTAGGGTTGGTAGGGTAGGGTAGGTAGGGTAGGGTAGGGTAGGTAGTGTAGAGTAGTTAGGATAGGGTAGGTAGTGTAGGGATGTTAGGGTAGGTAAGGTAGATGAATGTTTGGTGTTTTTATGGCAAAACAAAGTTTGCCGGGTCAGCTAGTGTTATTATAAAGGTGAAAGTTCGTGAATGTGTCAGGGCTGTAGCTAGGGGAGGGGCATTGTGTGGCAATGCCCTACCTTAAAAATACCAAAAACTAAGATAAATTATTATAATTAAATTGTTTGTCCATAGTTTGAGATAAAAAAAATCGTAGGTAGGATTATTATAATATGAAATGAAATTCACAAACTGTTGTATGTTCGGAAAAGTTAAGATACCTATTATCTTATAGGATAGGACAATATAGAAGAATATTATAAATTTACATACATTTATTCCGTACACACTAACAAGCTCACAGCACACACTACACTACACTTATATAGATCTCTCTCAGACAAGCATAGGTAGACTGTAAGTAGCTGACACACCCACAGGCCGAATACACCATCGACCTTTGGACATAATAGAAACTAGGGAATTAAACATCTTTCTATTCTAGGTCAGTGTTATACATGGTGATTGATTTAGGAGCCCGTGCTTCGAAGGCAGATAATTTATGATATTTTTTTTACTTCCGCTCTACCTGTAACCAATGCTGCCCTAACTCAAATTCGGCCCTAGCTACAGCCCTGGAATGTGTAATTTGTATGTTTGTTAATTCTTTACGCTCAAACGGCTGGACAGATCTGGATGAAATTTGTTACATACATAGATTATAGTCAGGCATAGCACACAGGGTACTTTTTATCCCGGGAATATGTTCCCTCGCGATAATTTTAGACTTTCAAGTGGGCGAAACCGCTGGCAGAAGCTAGTAGATTATAAAACATCGAATTTAAATACGTTTTATTACAAGCTTTTAATTAACTTGCAATGTATGTATGTATGTAAGTGTTCGGGTCAAATCCTGCAACTGAATTTTAAAGCAGTTATCCTCCACCGATTAAGATGAAATTTTGCATACACGTTTAGTTTGGATGACAATGCATGGTTAGATAAGTGACGTCATTCTAAATCCAATATGGCGGACAGCCCAAGATGGTGAACTCGTTATTTTTGTGCACTGCCATGATATGGGTATCAAATGAAATGGTTTGCTGAGAAGAATACGAAAAAAGCTTGTTATAAAAAAAAAATGAATTAATTATTATAAATTAACGTTCTGGAGACATACTATATATAATTTTTTAAAAGCCATCATGGTCCCGCTTTGAAAAAGGGATAGTGTTCTTTGTCCTATCTAGCTCCATCTCTCTTTCACAGTGGAACAATGATAGTTTTGATACGTCAGAGTAACGCTCCTGGGGTTGACCATAAGCTCTTACAGTAAGGTTATTTTGAGCGTGCGTAAGGGACATATGTATACAAGTCAGAGAATCAGCACTTTTTTTAACTTCAAAATTTACATTCAGACAATCTTGACGTAAAGGCCGAGGGCTCTTTAAATACACCGGCATTATGGCTTAGATCGTACAGGTGGCACAGAATTTGCAGAGTCACTGTTCGCCTTCGTGCCAGAGTACCACGTGGACGCCATGTTGGAGCTGTGCAACACGCTGAGGCTGTACATGCATCCCACCATACCTGTGCATCAGATACCAGGTGTGAGAAACCGACTTGAATACTCTTTAACGCAACATAAAATCACACCTACAATCCCCAAATGGGCATACAGTGGCGTGAAGTACACCGAATTTACGACAGTTATATTTAAAATAGGTTTAAACGTTTAGGCTGCCGCTGAGATTAAATGAATAAATAAGTATAATTTCAAAATTTAAAAAACCCCCGACAAATTTTTATTTCATGCTACATAATTTATCTAGTACATAGTAGATACGCTTAGATCAGCAATCTATTGAACACATAATTATGATACGATACCTTGCGAAAACACCCCGATTCAAACAGTAAAACGCCCATAACTTTTGAACGGCTGAACCGATTTTATTCAAACATAGCTTAGACCACTCTCGACAAAATCCCTTTCAAACAAAAAAAGAACTAAATCAAAATTGGTTCACCCGATTGGACGCTATGATGCTACAGACAGACACACATACACAGATACACAGCAACACACGTCGAACTTATAACACCGTTCTTTTTCCGTCGGGGGTTAAAAAAAGACTAATCACACTTTGGTCTTGTTAGTTATTTAATCCGATTTCGAAGTAGCAATCGCACTTACTGAACTGATCGACGGTGACCGTCGTTTGATATACTACCTAAAGCTGTTTATTATTATATTGCACTTGTCCTTCGATATGCATTACACTATTTTCACCAGTTAGAGCGATTGGTATTTTCGAACACTCTACGACGATTGACGAAATCATTGCTGAACCCGTGAAGCAAACCCGATACTCATAGCATGATACTTCTCATATGCCTGTATTTGTACAGACACCGGGTAGACACCCACGATCCCGTTCTTTGTGTGTACTTTGAAACCAAAATACCGGGGTTTGTACCTGGCATTACCATAATAAATTTTTAAGAAAAATACAATTTCTTTCATTTGAATCCTCAATATTTTTAATAGAATGGGATGACCTAGTAGTGTCCTGTGCTGCGTTCTTGTGCGCGGAGTTTGCAGACCAGCGGATAGTGCTGGCGAGCACGAGGGAGTCTCTGGTCCAGACGCTAGCGTCGTTCGCGACGCAGCCAGCCACCATGCGGGCTATTGAGAGAGTGCCGATAAAACAGTGAGTATACCTACTTTAGTGTAAAAGACAGTGCATAGATACTATAGACAGATATAATAAATTTTGAGTCAGAATCAGACTAAATTGGTGTCGTCGGCAGTGTTGAACATTTTTCGTGATCACAGATTTAAAACGTAGAATTGATCATCAGTACTTAATTTCTGCCACCTCCCAAAGTTGATTCTTTCTATGAAAAAAATCTTATTGGAATTAAGAAAAGGCTACGAGCAAGCACAACACCGGTTTCATTTTTGCAAGATCCAAGCATTGTAATCATCGTAATCGTACCTATGAGTCAGAAATTACATCTGACGTTAAGATTGCCTTTTGTTTTGTTCCATGCGAATATGTTTTTCTTCGTAGGAATTACTTATCGGTTCCTCCAGAATAGTCTATTAAATTATACATCTTTCTAACTTCTAAATTCTGGCCTGTTTTTTGTAGAAGATCAATATCGCTATATTATGTTCGTCTATACCCAGAGGCATATTTTTGCTCCAGACAGATGTGCATGGTAGAGGAGTTGGTCCGTCCGTATCAGAACCGTGCATGGGCGCAGTCCAACTGGGTGCTGGTCCGGTTCTGGCACGGCTCCGGCTTCGGCTTCCGGCACAGACAGTGGCCGCATTTAGCTGCCAGGTGATATACAAACACACTTACGCAAAGTGGTAGAGGAGGAGGTGCGTCCGCATCAGAACCGTGCATGGGCGCAGTCCAACTGGGTGCTGGTCTGGTTCTAGCACGGCTCGGGCTTCAGCTTCCGGCACAGACAGTGGCCATATTTAGCTGCCAGGTGATATACACGCACACTTACTCAAAGTCCTAAATGTGCTGGTGCGTCCGTATCAGAACCGCGCCAAGGCGCAGTCCAACCAGGTGCTAGTCCGGTTCTGGCATGGATCGGGCTCCAGCTTCCGGCACAGACAGTGGCCGCATTTATGTGTCAGGTGATATACAAATACACTTACATAAAGTGGTAGAGGAACTGGGGCGTCAGTATCAGAACCGCGCGTGGGCGCAGTCTGAGTGAAAGAAAGAAAATACATTTATTTAGTACAGACAAAAAGATACACAATATTGGTACTTCATAATAATATATATCAGATAAAATCTACATGTGCTGGTCCGGTTCTAGCACGGCTCCGGCTTTGGCTTGGCCGCATTTAGCTGCCAGGTGAGAACACAGACACATACACGGGATTAACATTATACATTACCTCATTACCTATGAGCCTTTATGAGACAGCTTTAATATTAAGGCTCTGAATTACAATCTAATCACTGACTGCTAAATGTAGTATCTGCTAAGTTAATATTGGTGCTGCAGAAAACATTTGATTTTTAATGAGATTGTAGCTTCCTTAATTATAAAATTCTCGGGAGTGTCTAGCAAGATTTTTTTATTTATTTTTTTATACTAAAATTCTCTTAGACAGCGTCAAGATTTTTATTATTTTTTTAATATAGTGCCTTATAGTGTCTTCTAACTAGCCAAAACGACTAAGTCATTTGTGGATGTATTTTTGAATCAGACTTTTCATTTAATCACTTTGGGTTATACATTAATTCGCTTTTTTATGCGTTTCGTTTTTTTTTTTTGCGTCACGTATTTTTCTTGCGTAGGTCAAACCCTGGTTTGTCAAATTCAATCTTTTTGTCAAATCTCATGATGAGTGATTTGATTGGCTTTTGTTATTTCAGTTAATTAATCAAGGATGCAAGCATTAGATTTCAAGTCTTGTCAGTTTTTTTGGGGCTGATATGTCTTTCAGTCATCTGGGTTTTTAGAGTATACATAACACACCTCTTCACATTTGCAAAGAAAATACATTTCACTATTTCTAGTAAAGTTTTAAAACAGGAAAGTGCTCAAACACAATAGCACTTTAACTGGAACTCCTGATAAAACACTTTAAACTCACAAATGTCGTGGTGTTTAAGGAGGGTTCCCTAAACACTGCAACATGTTTCTCTTTAGATAAACAATGAACACACTGAACTTTCTCTACAAAGTTTACTTGAATCAGTATTAATGTAAGAAAAAGGTTCAAAAGAGAAAAAGTATTGTTCTATTTCGGTAAAGCGTTTGTAGGTACAACATAGGGGCTGGATATATGTCGGTTCTAGTCAATCAAATAACGGATGATTTATTTTTGTTATAGCGAATAAGAGAAAATTGATTTCGGTGTATCTTTTTCGTTAGCTAAGTGCCTATGATATATTGGAACAATGTCAGTGATGTTTAGGCTCCAGAGAAAGTGACCGCACATAAACAGCCATAGCAATTGTAAAGAGACCTGAAAGAAACTGTTTGGGATTGTCATGTTATATCGGTACCGTATTTCAATCGCATACATTCTGGACTTTTTACCCGGCTGTAAGGTATCTTGTATGTATGTAATAATCTTTATTACCTCGTATCTTTCAAACCACTAGACGGATTTTCATAATTAAGACATCGTTAGATAGGTATTGACCGCCCAAGTGTTCTTAAAAAAAGTAAGTGGTGTAGTGTGTGTGGTGTAGTGTGTGTGGTGTAGTGTGTGTGGTGTAGTGTAAGTGATGTTAAAAAAGAAACATGGCGGATTTTAGGTAAAGTATTGTGGGGGTTGCATCTTATATGTTGGGTATCAAAATGAAGGGTTTTAGTGGTGATTACAAAAATATATAGCACTTGTATTTTTAGATCATTCGAAAAAAAAATGATAATTAAAAATGTATAAATAAAAAATATTAATAAAAATCAAAAAATCCGACTGGTTAATCGAACTAAAGAGATGTAAACGAGAAGAAAATCATGCTGTGCAGTCGGAGGATATTTATAGTTTTGGTCAGCCAGCTCGCGAAAATGTAAGCATGATTTTCTTCTTGTTTACATCGGAACCAGTCGTATTTTTTTTAATTTTATTATTAACAATCGATATCGCTGATAGAAAGCATGTATGGCATAAGAGGTAAAGCGCTAGATCTCATCTATTCATCAGAACAGAAAACAAATAGTAGAAATATCACAGATATGTCAGAAAACACGAACTGAGATTAAACATAGGTCAAACTCGAAAACTGTAAAAATGGGAGTACCACAAGGAAGTGTTCTAGGCCCTTTATTGTTCTTGATATATATCAATGATCTCCCAAACCATATCAATCAACCAATGGTACTATTTGCAGATGATAGCACAGTCATAATAAAAAGCGACAGAGAAAATGATTATGAGCACGTAGTCAACCAAATATTAAATAGCATAATTCAATGGTTAACCGAAAATAATCCTAAAATAAATATGGACAAAACTGTAGTGACCTACACATTACATAATTAGCATACAAGCACATCACACGTCCGGCCGGCAGCAGAGCGCACAGCGTACTGAGTCACTCGACTCAGCGCGCCCGCGCCGACTGCGACACCGGCCTGCGCCTGCGCGCCCGCGCTGGCGAGCCGTATCGAGTAGCGACAACAACCCTGCGTCGATGACCATCGGGCACTGAAGCTTGGAGGCCGAGCCGCCTGTATTTACGTGTCGCACCGCGCACGTTTGCTACGTCATCCTCTGCCGGTATCCAACCTGGATCGCAACCATTGGTCGTATAGCTCCTCGGTACCACCACTATTCGTATGCTACCCTAATCTAATATATAAGCTATGATTTATGAAAATAAACGTCAATTGATTCCTGAACTCATTCGTCTTTCATTTGCACAAGAAACCTCACACGATCAGCAACCTCTAAATTGGTGACCCCGACGTGATTTTAACAAATTATGGAGAACGCAAGTCAAGTGCCGCGAACGACGCTGTCTGAAGAAGATGTCGAGATGATCTCCGTCAAGTCTCGGATACCTCCATTCTGGCGAGACAAACCCAGATTATGGTTCGCGCAATTTGAAACCATGGTGGCGAACCAAAAACTCGGCGAAGAAGCAAAGTTTGGACTTGCTGTGGCACAACTCGACAAGGTAGACGTCGAACAAATTAGCGATATCATATTATCATCGTCCAGGACGGGTAGATTTGAAGCGCTAAAGACCCGATTATTATCCGTCTACGAGGAATCGGAAAATAAGCAGCTACAAAAATTGCTCAACGAGGTTGAACTAGGCGACCAGCGCCCTTCTCAGCTGCTGCGGCGTATGCGTGATTTGGCCCGTGACAAGATGCCCGATGAAACCCTCAGGATGTTGTGGATGAGCCACCTACCCTCATCGACGAGAGCTGTATTGGCGGTCAGCGAAGCATCGAAATTAGACTCGCTAGCAGCGATGGCAGATAAGATGAGTGAGCAGACTAAAGAGGTCAATTCCGTGTGTTCCTGCAGTCACGCTAGCACCGCGTCACAATCTTCGACACCATCGCCTAACGATCGAATTTTCAACATGATCGAGGCGCTTACGAGGGAGGTCGCTGCGTTGAAAATGGACAGATCGCGCAACTACTACCGTGGACCGCAGCGAGGCAGGTACCGGTCAAGATCTCGTTCCAAGTCCATGAATCGTGACACATCGATATGTTATTTCCATCGCAAGTTCGGCAAGGAAGCGTTTCGCTGTCAAAAGCCCTGTAACTTTGTGAGCAAGATGGGTACAAACCAGGAAAACTAGTCCCGACTTTGTCTACGACGGGAGCCGAAGTCAACGATATAACCCAACACCGTCTGTTCATAAAAGAGTTAGGTACTGGCCTGCAATTCCTCATCGACACCGGCGCGAACGTCTCGGTATTGCCTGTCAAGAGGGTTCGCAAAGAAAAAATGACGCCGAGCGAATATCTCTACGCCGCCAACGGTTCACGAATACCCTCATATGGCGAACGCACTATGACGTTGAACATCGGATTACGTCGACCGTATATGTGCAATTTCGTCGTCGCAGAAGTGACTAGACCGATTTTGGGAGCCGATTTTTTACATAAAAACCAACTGACGGTAGACATACACGGACGAAGGTTAATCGACAAAAAAACAGGCCTGTCCGTTGTCGGCTACGTAACGTCTACTTCAGACTCCAGCATCAACACCGTAGATGACCAGCAGCCATACCACGATCTACTTGCAAAGTACCCCGACATCACTCGACCGAACTTGAAGCTCTGTGACAGCGAAGTGGAACACCACATACAGACTACCGGCCCGCCATTATATGCGAAATCACGACCGCTGCCACCGCACAAGTACAAGGCAGCCAAGGCAGAATTTGACGCCATGATTGAACAAGGCATTTGTCGACCGTCGAAGAGTCCTTGGGCCAGTCCAATACACCTTGTCCTCAAGAAGGACGGCAAATACAGAGTCTGTGGAGATTATCGTCGTCTCAATGCGGTAACCGTGCCAGACCGGTACCCCATTCCAAGACTGCATGATTTTACCTACAACTTGCTAGGAAAAAAATATTTCTCCATAATAGACATGAAAAAGGCCTATTATCAAGTGAGGACTCGCGAAGAAGACATACAGAAGACAGCCGTGATCACACCATTCGGGTTATTTGAATTCCCGAGGATGTGTTTCGGTTTGCGCAACGCTGGGCAAACATTCCAGCGACACATCGACAACGTTCTACGGGGACTACCCGTTTTCCCATTTGTCGATGACATTTTATTGGCTTCTGAGACCAAAGAACAGCACAGAAAAGAGCTAGAGGATGTATTCAGAAGGCTTAACGACCATGGATTACAACTAAATGTAGCTAAGTGTACATTTGGCCAACAAACACTCAACTTTCTGGGCTACACTATAAACACCGAAGGAATTAAGCCAACTGACGAAAAGATCGAAGCCATTAAATCATACCCTCGCCCAGAAACAATCCAACAATTACGTCGATTCCTGGGAATGATAAATTTTTATCGTGAGAATACCCCACACGCCGCCGAATATCAAAAAGAACTCAACGCTTACCTAAGAGATTCGAAAAAAAACGACAAGACGAAAATTGTGTGGAGCGAGACAGCGATTCAGGCGTTTGAAAAATGCAAAGAAGACATCACCAGCGCCGTATTGTTGTCATACCCATCGTCAACATTATCTTTCGTGCTTATGACCGACGCATCCGATACTTGCGCGGGGGCGGTACTTCAACAAAAAATCCAAGGCCGTTGGAGACCGCTCGGATTTTTTTCAAAAAAGTTCAACGACGCACAAAGGAAATACAGCACGTATGACAGGGAACTAACGGCTATATACATGGCAGTACGTCACTTTCGCCGGACAATAGAAGGCCGTGACGTCACCATATTGACAGACCACAAACCTCTCACCACCGCACTGCGAGCGAACCACAAAGACGAAACTCCGAGGCGCACAAGGTATTTGGAATACATCAGCCAGTTCGTCACAGATATCAAGCACGTATCAGGCAAGGATAACTGTGTCGCCGACGCCATGTCTCGGGTGGACACAATCTCATGCCCAACACCGATAAACTACGACGAGTTAGCGAAGTCACAAAAACAAGACGAGGAACTTAAACAACTCATGAAAAGCGACCGTTACATTTTCAAGCGAATAGCACTGCCCGGTACCGCTACCCAAGTCATATGCGAGATGTCAACAAAAGGCCCACGCCCCTACTTACCGCTACAATACAGAAAGCAAGCTTATCAAGCGATACACGACCTTAATCACCCCGGCGTAAGAGCGACCAGAAGATTAACTACTACACGTTATTTCTGGTCGACCATGAAAAAAGATGTCACAACCTGGGCAAGAGCTTGCGACCAATGCCAGCGAGTGAAGGTTCATCGGCACACCAAGGCCCCAGTATCCAGTTTCATGCCAGTAGACCGCTTAAGTCATCTCCACATTGACTTAGTCGGTCCCTTACCAACGTCAAACAACTTATATACTAACCATGATCGACAGAGCAACAAAGTGGCCAGAAGCTCAGCCAATCGAGGACATGACGGCAGAAAAAGTCGCAAATACGTTGTACGAAACATGGATTGCTAGATTCGGTTGCCCCGCGACCATAACAACAGACCAAGGCAGACAGTTCGAATCCGAACTATTTAATAAGCTGATGCATCGCATGGGAATCCAGCACGTACGAACTACAGCGTACCACCCCCAATCGAACGGTTTGGTAGAACGCTGGCATCGCACACTCAAAGCATCACTCACCACTAGATTAAATACAGCGAACTGGACGTACGAGTTACCCACTGTACTACTTGGACTTCGCGCCGCTTATAAGACAGACATCGGCGCCAGTACTGCAGAATTATTATACGGCAGAACGCTACGCCTGCCTGGTGAATTCTACGGAGAAGCAATAACAACATGCAACACGTCATCGCACTTTATGAGCCATCTTAGCGAAGCATTGAAAAAAGCACAGGTGCAGCGCGAAGCAAACAAAAGCACAGCTGTTTTCATTCACGGCGATCTATACAAAACAACACATGTTTACGTTCGCAACGACGCCGTGCGCAAGCCATTAACACCTACCTACAACGGTCCGTATCGCGTCATAGATCGCACTGATAAGTACTTCACCGTTCAGTTGGAGAATAGAAGATCTAATATATCCATAGATCGGTTGAAGCCAGCATTCCAGTGCAAAGAGGAGCAAGCAGATGAAGCACCTGTCACCTACGTCACCAAATCCGGCAGGACATCAAAACCTCCTGTACGCTTCGCTGAGGGGGGAATAATGTAGTGACCTACACATTACATAATTAGCATACAAGCACATCACACGTCCGGCCGGCAGCAGAGCGCACAGCGTACTGCTACTGAGTCACTCGACTCAGCGCGCCCGCGCCGACTGCGACACCGGCCTGCGCCTGCGCGCCCGCGCTGGCGAGCCGTATCGAGTAGCGACAACAACCCTGCGTCGATGACCATCGGGCACTGAAGCTTGGAGGCCGAGCCGCCTGTATTTACGTGTCGCACCGCGCACGTTTGCTACGTCATCCTCTGCCGGTATCCAACCTGGATCGCAACCATTGGTCGTATAGCTCCTCGGTACCACCACTATTCGTATGCTACCCTAATCTAATATATAAGCTATGATTTATGAAAATAAACGTCAATTGATTCCTGAACTCATTCGTCTTTCATTTGCACAAGAAACCTCACACGATCAGCAACCTCTAAAAAACCAAGATAATACACTTTCACCACAGAACCTAACTGACAAATATAAACGTTAGTTACCAAGGCGAAATAGTACAACCTGTGACAGATACAAAGTTTCTGGGTATTAATATTGATTGAAAAACCCAACGTTTCGGCCGTGTTGCAACGACCGTGGCCACGGGTGGACCAAAAAAAATCGGGTAAATCGGGTAATCGAAACCATCACGTTAAATTCCCGTGATATATCGTTTTTCAATTATGAAACGCGATAGTTTAAAAATTAATTAATATTGATGATAGACGGACATGGAAAACACATTTAGAAAATGTCTGCAAAATAATTAATTAATCTCCCTCATTTGCTCTGTATAAACTTTCAAAAATTGTTAATAAAGAAGCCTTATTAGCAGCTTATCATGGACTTGTGGCACCTGTCCTAAGATATGGTATTATATCTTGGGGCAATTCTGTCGATAGGGAATCTGTATTTAAAGCTCAAAGGAAATGCATTAGAGCAATGTGTAATGTAGACATTAAAAAACAGCAAAACTACCAGCTGTCAACCCTATAAAAGATTAAAAATTCTGACACTGCCTTCGTTATATATATATGAACTAAATGTTTTTGTGAAATCAAACCCTAATTATTATAAGACTGCTTTTAAAAGCTACTAAAATACCATATGGGAAACCAGCACTAATCCGTAATAATTTTATTCTTGTTATGTCATCATTGATTTACAACAAATTGCCTAACGATGTCAAAAAAAATCCTGTACATCAATTTAAGTCGAAGCTGCACAAATTCGTACTGAATAAATAATATTACAAAATCAGGGACTACCTACAGGATAAAAATATAGATAGTGCTATAGTAAGAGTAATTTATTGATTTGACAGCTCTATAATTTATTTGATAGTATAATGACATGTAATTTATATCATCTGACATGTTTTTATTTAAATTTTGACATTTGTAGTATTTTGAATTTATTTAACTTTCTTTTGTATTATTTCATAAGTGTAATTATTTTGTAATATAATTTTAATAATTATTTAAATAGATTGTCAATAATATAAATATTTGCACACCTTATTAGTAATGTACACAGTATACAGTGTACTTTATAGCTATATGTAACATCTATTTGAACCTACCTGTATTAAGCAAAAGTACAATTTGATTTCATTTGATTTGAAAGTCACTTTGTCTGAGGTCGTCTTGTCAATGCAAGGATATTGATAACCATAGTTAAAATATAGATTCTGCTCACGTCGGACAACTTTTTATCATAAATCAGCACGCATGAGTCAAGCCTAAAGACACTGTTTTTCTACAACCTTTCAGTTCCCTTGCCGACTAGCAAAACTCCAATTCTGTAACAATCACACCTCACAACAGTATTAAATCGAATATGCTATCCCCATCTGTGCAGAACTTACCCCACGGACAATATACCAGCAGGTATAACTCTTGAGCGATCCGTATTCAAATATATAGTCCCTATATCATTGAGATTTATCGCCACAATATCCAAATGGAACCTATTGAACTGACTGCATGACATAGATACATTGCAGAAAGCTAGATTAGATCTAATATATCCAAGAATAGTCTATGTTGAGATGGCCATATGGACCATAATAGCAGTAGCAGCTATAGTTCAAAAGTTATACTTCAAAACTGTTTAAAATATTCTATCTATGCAGTGGTGGAATGGACTGACATTTTAAACGATTTGTTTCACGGAATGGTATTTCTACATTGTTTTTACGCGCTGTGCTTGAATTCGTGAAAGTCACAATATTAATAAAAACAACTAGAATATGAATTTCACTATATTGTTGTATATTTCTGAGTTTGCCACGTGTCGTAATTGTTTTACAAGTTTAGATATGATAAGATTTTTTTAAGAAATCACTACAAATTTTGGGCTGTTTTTCGCTCAATAAAATTTTTATTTGAGACAACTTAAGTTTCTCGTAAAACCCCGATTTCTGAATTAAGAATTAGAAATTGAATATTTGTCATATTCTATGTTACCCTAAAAACCTGTCAAACTTTGGCATTAAAGTAGGGTTTAGCACTTATAAAATTCTTAATTCAAGAATTTGCCCAGTTCCTTGAAAGACAATATTTTACTTTTTAATTATATAAAACATACACCTCATGAAGTCGAAAAAAGTTATTCAGTACTAACATTTAATACTTTTTACCCAATCAAGCCTTCTGCATGACTTTCCATATCGGTATGAACCCACTAATCAAATCAGATATCCGATATTGATAGTAACATGTATCATAACGCAGGTATGGCGACAGGGAGCCGACAGTCAACAACCTCGGGGCTAAAGTCGATGCAGGACTGATGAGCCAGTGTTTTGGTAAGTGAGTTGCTTTTCTTAATCTATGAACAAGTAAAATTTTAAGATTTAAAAAACCCCCGACATATGTTTATTTTATGCTACATAAATGATCTAGTAGTCGATCGACAATCTATTGAACACGTAATTATGACAAGGTATCTTGCGAAAACACCCCGATTCAAACATTAAAACGCCCATAGATAAATTATATAGCATACAATTTTTTTTTAATTTTTATATATTACTTGTTGTAATAGAAGTTTGGATTTTAGTACAAGGTATCAATAAAATGTTCAGAAATTCTTATTTTCTAAAGGTCCCTGTCCTTCGGAGGTGATCCAGGGCCGGATAAAGGAATACCTCGCAGCGAATCCGACCAACGCGGCTGCTTATCTGAACTCCTTGCTGAGTCAGCTCAACTGGGCCTTCTCGGAATTCATCACTATGATGCAGGAGGTAACAGCCCCAAGATAGTGCTCATAGACTAAATAGTAGGAGCGTTGCTGTCTTTTTCCTACGATGTGCGTAAGAAAGAGAAAATGACGGATCAGAGATGTAAAAAAAAATGTGTTTTTAAGCTTTACAGACTCACTAGCTGTCCCCGCGGATTATAATTATTATCTGTGCCCGCGGCTTAGCTCCCGTCTACTGGGACCGCGCCCCAACCTACCTACCATACCCTACATAATCTACCATACCTTACCTACCTTACCAACCCTGCCCTTCCCTACCTACCCAACAAAAATTGCTTATTCCTCCAAAGCCAATATCCTTCCTCAGGATGCCATCTATCTACTTGCCCAATTTCATTGAATTTCATTCTTAGGCGTGCGTGAAAAGGTAACAGACAGACGAGAGTTACTTTCGAATTTATAATATAAGTATGGATTATTAACGCCTTTTTATCTTAAGAATTCATAAAATCAGGTTTCCTGACAAAATTAAATCTAAAAAGAACATAATAACATACTCTTACTTACTGTACTCTACCTCCTTACTTTTTAGGGTTCCGTACCCAAAGGGTAAAAACGGGACCCTATTATTAAGACTTCGCGATCCGTCTGTCTGTTTGTCTGTCCGTCTGTCACCAGGCTGTATCTCATGAACCGTGATAGCTAGACAGTTGAAACAGATGATGTATTTCTGTTGCCGTTATAACAACAAACACTAACAACAGTATAAAATAAATATTTAAGGGGGCTTCCATACAACAAACGTGATATTTTTGCCGTTTTATGCTCTATATTAATAACGGCAACAGGGTAGACGCTTGAAATATTTACAGAATGTTTAGTTGTATATTCACTACAAAAAATAATTATTATTAAATAAAAGTAAAATAAATTAAGGGGGCCTCCCATACAACAAACGTGATTTTTTGCAGTGTTTTGCGATAATGGTACGGAATCCTTCGTGTGCGAGTCCGACTCGCACTTGGCCAGTTTTTCGAGACCTGAACTGAGACTTAAGTAATGTAGAGATATAATCATCATCAACCGAAATCGTCCACTGCTGGGTTCTCTCTCCGAAAAACACTTGGAAGCTCAACTTGTTTGTCTAAGAAACATGTATTTTTTACTGGAAAATTTGTTTGAGCTTATAAGGTAGTCAACTCAAAATATTACCCATGTGCTAACGGAACAAGAGGGTCAATTGCAACGTTGCCTGTATCTTGCCTCTTACATGAGTACTCTATGGAAAACATCACACCATGGTGTAAAACTTAATTTTAGCTACCTATATAAATATTTGTATTCAATTCCTCTAGATGGACCGTGTCAACATAGACGCTCAACTGGAATCCCGTCAAATCAAGCTGTGCGCGACGTGTTTCGACCTGTACCACGGCCTGGCCAGAGCTCTGGAGATGACGTTACACCTGGCACCTATGCTGCTCACCAAACCAGAAGCTTGTGACAACCAGAACGAACTGCTGTTGGGCAGGACTTGTCAGGTGAGGATCGAGAGCTTCTAATTTGCAAACGCCACAAACCGCTTTACTTCATCACCAGTCGATGGACGCGGATATTTTTTTATAACTTCTATCTTTTCTGGATCCGGTGATATATCTTTCGCTAAAATAACGTGTCCTAAATAAAGTTTTTTTAAATTCTTATTTGGATGAATTCAGTTTAAGATTAACCTTCCTCAGGCGAGAAAAGACTGACAAAAGGATTCGGTTGTGCTCATCCAAATGCCGCCCGAAAATAATTAAATCATCTAAATATATTAGACATTTGTCATAATTTAATCCTCACATGGCTAATTGGCTACAGTCATTAACCTGCTAAAAGAACTTGGACATATCTTTAACCCCTTTGTTAATCTGATACTTCACGCTTCTCTATAGGATTTTTCGTTTGGATCAGTCAACTGGTACTTGTATGATGATGATTTTTCTCAAAACAGTAATTTTTCGTTAATGTTATAGATCGAAATGTTATAATAGCTGTCTACCTATCTACCTTTGCAATATGCAGTGAAAGCATAGTTTTTTTTTGTAAATTCATAGTAAACTTTAAAAACCTTTGGAGGTACAAGGTGGAAAGTCCCGTACCTCCGTTAAAAAGGGGGATCCTCCGACCAGAAGGGTGTTGTGTCTGGTCCGGGCAACTGCCCGACCGTTATCGTCGGCCCATTGTTTGTATTCGAGTAGCGCCGAAAACTCCGCTTGCGCGAAGATTTTGTGGCGTCAGATCTTCATAGAATTACAGACAATTGTACGAGACCTGGTACAATAATCTGTAATTCTATAGGCCATACAAATTTGTTCCGTGCGGGCATCAAACCTGTGGCACGCAGCGCAGCAGTTGCAACACTACGCTAACCTTGTCGTCAAATAGTACTGAACTTCACTCAAAATTTACACCAGATCTTCCATTCCAGATCCTAATGGCAGTAGTATCCCGGGTCTGCATACGCGGTGGTGGAGGCGCCAGCTTCGCTCGCCTGGTGGCGCGTGGTCTACCGGACACGGACCGAGTGCACTACTATGTAGCTCTGGCACCAGTGGCAGGCTGCCTGATCAGGATGCTGGAGCCTAAGCTGCCTGCTGATGTAAGTAGAATTCAGTGAAACCATGGCCAGTCTTGTCAAATACAAACCGTCCATAAACTACCAATAGAAGAGTCTAAGAGATAAATGAGAAAACGCCTCATTTTCTGTGATTCCGGACATTATGAACAGCTTTTTAGACAATTTGCGTAGACAGTATACCAAAGTAGAGACTGCCTCAAAACTGTTCCACCACAGAGCAAGCTTCTTTATGTACAGTGAATGAATAAGATTTGATCACCCATCACACCATAGTCCATTGTGGTTTCGTTTTTATCAGGCTTCCGCCAAGTCCGTTTCATCATCAGATTACCAGACGTACGGCGATGCGCCACCGGTACATAGTGGACATCCCACCCATACGTAATAAACGTTTTGGGAATACTTTTATTATGCGTACAGATATGGAGGGGAATTCCCTGTCGGAGTCTGTGTTTCTCGATAGCTGCTATCTAAGTGTTTTTAAGTCAAGAGTGAATTAGTGAGTGAGAGGTTTCTTCTAGGCAACCGTGCTTCATCGTCGACCACATCATTGCTTACCATCAGGTGAGATAGTGGTCAAGTGCGAGCCTATCATTAGTAAAAAAAAAGCATAACATTATGTTTAATAATAGGTCTTAGGCAACTGAGCATATTTCCATTAACGGGGGCATAAATCTAGGCTACCGCTGTGATTATTATAAAAGAAACTAATCGCACTTCCAGTTTCCACTTTCCTTTCAGTGATCCTAGTTGTCTGATGAAGCTTTTCTGCGTGTTTACTATAGGTGAACTTAACTTTAACTTTGCGAGTTTTCTTTTGTTGCAGCACCTAGACCGAGTAACAAAAGCCTTGGTGATGGAACCGCTGTTCAGGATGGAAGGATTCGAGCTTATGCTCGGCAAGTCGAAGAATCGCAAAGTATTCACGTTTTACAATTGTAAGTGGCGTTAAAACTCTATTTGTTCTCCTTCATAAGCTAAATCCTTTGTTTATATGTTTGTAAAACGTCATCATCATCATCATCATTTCAGCCAAAAGACGTCCACTGCTAGACATAGGCTTCCCCTAAGTGCCACCAAACTGTTCGACCCTGTATGTCTCGCATCCACCAGACTCCCGCTGCCTTGACCAGGGCGTCGCTCCATCTAGTGGGAGGCCTTCCAACGTCACGTCTTCTGGTTCACGGTCGCCACCCCAAGACTTTTGGCCCCAACGGCCCTCAGTTCTGCGAGCAATGTGCCCTGCCCACTGCCACTTAAATTTGGTATTCTTCGGGCTATGTAACCTTGGTTCTCGGATGTCTTCATTTCTGATTTGATCACGCTCTGAGTTTCCTTCAGAGCATAGCTCTCTCCATTGCTTTTGTGTGACTTTAAGCCTTCTGATAAGGCCCATTGTGAGCGACCACGTTTTTGAGCCATAGGTCATCACTGGCAACACAAACTGGTCTTACTGGACACTGCCTGTCTCATCTCTGTGGTCTGGTCTGGACTTTCGTCTTGAGATACTGTGGTAAGTTGGACGAGAAGATATGCGCAACTTTCCGAACGCTGCCCAGCCGAGTCGGTTCGACGGTTGACCTCTTTCATGAAGTTGTACCTACCTTACTGTGCCGTTTATCCAAGATAGACATAACTTTCCGCAGCTTCAAGTGTAGAGGCTCCGACCTTGATAATTGTGGGTGCAACATGGGCTTTCAATAGCACTTTGGTTTTGTCCATGTTTATTTTAAGACCCACTCTTTGTGAGGCTCCACTGAGGTCATCGAGCATTGTACTGAGATCCTGCATGGTCTCAGCCATGACCACTATATCGTCGGCAAACCAAAGGAGAGCGATGTACAAGCCATTGACGTTGATGCCTAGCCCTCTCCAGTCCAGAACCTTGAAGAAATCCTCCAGTGCGTCGATAATAAGTTTCGGCGATATGACGTCTCCCTGTCTCCCACCTCGCTGCAGAAGAATTGGTACCGAGGTCTGATCCTGAAGTTGGACTGGCTTCTCTCGATCTTCACTATGTTACGGGACAATAAACCCGACACCACTCTGGGACTGCCGATCCTGACTGACGGACCCTCTCGGAAATAGATATAGCAATTACAAATACGTATTTGTATTTCAATTACGTATTTTAATTACAAGTAATTCACTGCCGAACCCTGCCTATGCTACATTTTATCCCAAAATAATACATGGTTCTTGCGGGATTAATAACGGGAGCGAAGCCGCAGAAAAAATGCTAGTGTTTAATATTACTAGATGATATAAGACATTTTTAAAATTATTATTTATTTTAGCTATTGAAAGGCCCGCGTTTGACCACTGATGCTGGTAAGCGATGGAGTACTCGACGATGGAACACGCTTGCCTAGAAAAATAAACGATGTACTTTTATTAGCTTCATCAATCTAGTACTTATCCATTCTAGATCCAGAAGACGTAACAAAAGAAGAGCTAAGAGCTCTCGAGCTGGTATCAGAGCGTCTACGCGTGGCGCGCGAAGCTATCCAGAAGGCAACGTCCCCGGGGTCCAGCGGGGCGCAGTCCGACCTGTTATGCACCATCTGCTACGCTAGGCCTGCAGACACCGCCTTCACGCCTTGTGGACATCATTCGTGCAGGTTTGTTGATATGAGCGCATACAAAGTATCTTCATTTGCATCTGCAAGTTCTCTCTTAATTTTGAGGAGGAGGTTTCGTCTCGGTCTAAGGTCCCACCCCAGCCAGAGTAACTTATATATATATACCGGGCTGGTGTTCGCAGCTCCACGTCCAAGCGCGTATTTTACGTACAGGTGGGATAAATGGGTCTTTCGATCCACCCTAGCTCTTCAAGGAAGGTCAGCGGCGCTCTGGTGTTACTGTCCCACGGAGGGTACCTAGGTTTCCGAAGTACTTTGCCCTGTATCCAGCGTTTACTGGTCAGCTTAGGAGCAGATGAGCTGCTGTCTTGTCCTTCACGTAGCCTCTGCATTGTGGACTATATGTAACTCCTACGAGCGAGGAGCTTGTGAAGGTTCTAGGCAGGTGCGAAGTATGCAAGCGCCTTTTTCATCCATACTGAAGTGTCAATGGCGGGCGCCTAGTGTGACGTGACAGAGCGACCTCGCTAGCGAGCGATCGTCTATTGTATTACTCTGATGAAACACGCCTAGCCACGACTGCGATGCACTGTGGCCACCAAATCGTGCCTGCCACCGCATTCAACCCACACTGTTTACCGCTCGATCTCTTGACTCTGGAAGTCTGGACTAAATCCTAAGCCTGCCAATATCCGACTGGGCTAGACCAATGTACTTCCTTTTTTCTCGGTTTAATTCGAGCCGGTTACTGCCCCACTGCAGGGCAAAAGCCTTTTACTTCTGTTATTTGACAGAATAGAAAAGAATGTCAAACAACACGAGTTATGGGCAGACTAGTCAATGGTTTTTGGACACCAGTTTTGTGAAAAATTCCACTTGTTTTAGAGATTTTCATATCCAAATGATTTAGGTTTAAAATTTGCTTTTAATCATTTTCAATTAATATTCTGGTTCCAGAGCCTGCATAATGCAACATCTGCTAAACAGCAAGCAATGTTTCTTCTGTAAAGCAGACATCGAATCCGTGCGAGAAATAGAACCCGCCAACAACTGATGCAATCTTGTTACGTCATCAACAGTAATGGCGGTACCGAGTTACAGTTAATTAATCTATGGAAATCATAGCCATCCTACATTGTTTTTATAAAATAAAGTATGGAGACAAGTTCTTGTATTTAGTGACGATAATGTTTGGGTATATTTTTATTAAATTATTATTTTTATTTAAATGATTTCTCTTTTAATTACTCGCCAAAAAAAACGTATAGTGAGTTTTCAAGATTTTATTAAGTACAAAGATTTTCTAGTGGTATGGTCAGGGCCCCTTGCTAAGTCCTTGAGGGGAATACGCGTAGTAAGTCAGGGGACACTCGCAGGTCCCTCGAAGTCCAGGGTGGCCGCGGGGCCCCATCGGTCCTGAAAATTCAAATATTGTAAAACTATCGAAAGCAGCTCAAAGATCAATTATTTGGTAATAGTTCTTTGACATGTAAAGCACATCGCATTAGTTTTTATCAACATTTATTTGCATCTTTTTACTAGGTTTACCCAATAAATATTTTATGACCTTACCTTCTCGTCCTGAGTCTCCTCTATCCCCTTGTCTGCCTGGATGGCCCGATGGACCCATGGGACCTGAAAACAGCGATGCATTGTTAATGATTTAATAAATTGATTAATTTAATTGTCTCTGGAATAAATCCAAACCCATGAAAACCTGCAGTAACAGCATTTTAAGTTAATATTGTGAAAATGATCACATAAAGTTTGATTTACTGATCAATACATTCCCAGACCAGTATTTACAGCTATCCATGCTAGCTATTGTGTTTGGATAACCAACAAAACCCAAACCAATGAACCCATTAAAAAAAAGACAGAATCTTTATTTGTAAACTTTATTATTGTAAGGTAATGATCTTGTTACCTATTTGCCCCCTGGGTCCCTCCGGGCCTTGCACGCCGACGCCCTGGGGCCCCCGGTCGCCCTTATCCCCCTTCTGGCCGGCAGGCCCGGGGCTACCAGGCTTGCCTGTATCGCCTGTCTCCCCAGGGTAACCTCGGGGCCCTGGCTCTCCGGAGTCACCTTGTATTCCTGGAATTATATATTATTTATTATATTAGAGAGAGTAAAAAAAGGCATGCATTCTTTCTAAAAAAAAAAGTAAAAAAAAAGTCCAGAGAGTCTGCTAACGAGATATGTAACGAAGTATACTGGGTGTAAAACTCACATACCACATCATAAACTCTCTACTTCGTTTCAAAATACAAATAGTTGACGTTGCCACAGCTGCAATATTAAAGTGAAACTGGGCTGGGCACTTCTGCCGCATGTCGGAGGAGCAATTGGCGATTTGATTACCACACAGTGGAAAACGACAACGTGACATACTTAGAAAAAAAAGTAATAGCGTCTTGACTAGACAGAATAAGCAAAGGCTATATTATTATTACATATAAGTGACAGTTAAAGACCTATAACACAGAATAAATATACAAACAGTATAACTACCTACAAACGCTCGAAACGGCACACTCACACAAACATGCGCATCGACGTGACCCCTAAGCGGCTCGTACTACTGACAGCACTGCAGAAGTGCCATAATGGTCTCGTCGGTGCGTATGGAAACTACCTACAAACGCTCGAAACGGCACACTCACACAAACATACGCACCGACGAGACCATTATGGCACTTCTGCAGTGCTGTCAGTAGTACGAGCCGCTTAGGGGTCACGTCGATGCGCATGTTTGTGTGAGTGTGCCGTTTCGAGCGTTTGTAGGTAGTTTCCATAATGTTTGTATATTTTTACTGTGCCTATAATAGACTCCTGAATGAGGTATCTTAACAGGTAGGTATTTTTACAGTCGGCTCCCGTTCACGTTACACATAATAATGGCTAATGGGGTGGTAGTCATGTTTTAAAAATTACTTCTGCCCATAGAAATGTACAACTGTCTTAAAGGAAGCCATTGTAAATTCTCAAAACAAAATAGAGGTACCACCCACTAATTTCGATCAACTATACTCCATATAAAATACTTGATCTCTGTGACAGCTGTCAAAATCAATACAGTAACAATAGCTCTTGACAGTTCAGTTTGACATATGTCGCAGAGATCAAGCTATCTTTTATGAAGTATAGTGATAATTTATTTAATATGGGCAAATTAACAGAGACACATTGCATTTTACAGGAAGATTACACAATATGTGGTAAAGTATGGCAAGTCCATTTCTGTTCTTGTAGAAATAGGTGGTTCAAAAGATGATTTGTAAAGTGTTTTCTACCTGGTGGTCCAGGGGGCCCTGGTCTGCCCGGATGTCCTCGCTTGCTGACAATAGTATTTGACGCCACTATATTACTTAAAGCCAGCTCTCCTAGACGAACTGTAGACAAAGATAATGCGATGAAATCACACGCTTTTTCAAGGCATCTTCACGATTGAACAGTTCAATACCATGAAATAGTCTGAGAATAAAACCTAGAATTGTAATCAAAACCGAATGATATAGGAGCACTGGTGGCCCTGTGGTAACAGTCTTCTTCGTGTCGATGATTCCTTCACTAAATTTTCATCGTGTTCCGTTGATTCGAAACCAAGCTGGCGCTTTAATTTGTGTAAAATATTTCTTCACCACTGATCTCAAAACGGTGAAGGAAACCGCAATGTCTTAGAACCATAAATTCGAAGACATGTGACATCCACCAACCCTCACTGGACCCGCGTGGTGAATTACGAACCATCTCCTCTCACAGAGGCCTGTATCCCAGCAGTGGGAAAATTATACGCTGATTCTGCTGCTGCAAGCTGTTTTTGCTATGCTATGATTATGATTAATACTTAACCCTAACAATTAACAAAATAAATACAAACCTTTAACGATATCTTCACAAATGTTTCTTATTTCAGCTTCGGAGATTGAAGGTGACTGAAAAAGGAATTAACAAAATTGAGTTCACATAATCACATAACTGACAAAAGTTATCATTAAATCATTCTTGGGATAATTCTTGAGAACCCATATGTTCCATGATCCATGGTTTCTTGGTTGTCTTATGACATTCCAGTGCATGGTGGACTTACAACTCGCAAAGGTCTCAGAAATCTGTTGGATACAAGAAGCAGAACTTAGGTCTCGTGGCCGTACTTAAGGGATGTCCAGCACATTGAACTTCTTCCAGCTGAATAATGTGATAGTGATATTTACCTCTCGGTCATATCTAACAGGTGCTGGTAATCCAGGTAGCCCTGGTAATCCTCTCTCACCAGGAGTGCCCGGGAGTCCGTCCATGCCGCGCATACCTGGTAGCCCGGGGAAACCTGCCTCGCCCTTCTGGAATCATAAGCATGTCGGATCATGTCATGATTTGTTTACTTAAAATGATACACAAGTTCCTTGTTAGGTACTGGGTAGAGTCTGGGTGGTATGGTGTCGATATTGTTCATTTTAGAGCGATAGTGATCGTTCGAACATGGCCGTGGCAACATGCTGCCTGGGAATTACCTGTGTTCCTTTTAAGTCCAGAGTAGTACAAGTTACAGGAGATATTTCTCTAGTTTACCCGTATCCCAAAATCTGCGCCCACGACTATAATCTAACAGCGGTGTGTCACTAAGTAGGTCAAATCATGGTCCTATATACCTGGATTTGACAAGCACATGTTACGAAGACTTTCCATATGTGATAGCAATCAGATAGAGGTAAATTTCTTCTCAGCATAAAAAGAGAAGAAAAATAAGGATGTAGGAAAGGTAGGGAGGATCACAATAATAGTACATTACTGCAGCGGCCAGCAAAAGAGGCATTGATGGACGAACGTGGAAATGTGGGCCAAGGCGAAGCCGAGGCACACATACGTATGTCCATCAATGCCTAGTTGTGGCTAAGGCTTGTATAGTGCTTTTCTCAAATAATGCGCGTAAATTAAAACTAAGTAGCACCTAGAACTCATTTTGTCAAATACAATTACTTTTCGAAATCAATGACGAACAACAATTTGAACGTTCACTTTTTTCCTAAAACAGCTTTCTATATGCAAGCCAGTTCGAAATTTAAATAAAACCTTTGATAAGTTACCTCCTTGGTTGCCATGTTTCGGAGCAAGAGATCGTTCCATTTTTAAATTACACGACAGATATGAGTTTACTATACTGTGATTTTTAATTTCGTGGACTAAACTGACAGCTGCTATTGACCTTATTTTTTTTAAATGTTGCAAGCGCGGAGCATAGTGTTGTAGGTAAGGCTCAATCATAAGTGATTCATCGAATCGATGTGACATGACTCCTGAATTTATTTTTACTAATTGGAGTAAATAAATGTTTTATGAATATAAACGTAATATATTTAAATATAACAGTATTCATACACATAGTACATGAACTTTTATTATGTTAAATATGAAATCAACAATAAAATAAATGCAATCGATAAAATTAAGTCTGACATTAATGAGTAGAAACTAAATAAGGGCCGCTAGTTTCTAAACAAATTATTTTTTTATGCCGTGAAATAATTTCATTTTCGATCTACTTCGATTTTCGGTTAACTTTCGATCACTCAGGATAGTTAGGGTACGACACTATTTTAATGTAACGATAAAGGGACAACCCCCCAAATGTCAGTTTAGTCCACGAAATAAAAAATCACATTATATGTAATTTATTTGGCCGCTAAACACGACAGATATTGATTTTCATACATTTTTTGCCGGCCGCTGCTCGCATGTATATTGGCCAGTACAGCAATTGCGATTTATCTCGAAGAAGATTGTCAAAATAATGCTCAAATTTCCAAGCATGTTTGAGAAAAGTTTTTATTTTGGTTAATAAAAAACCTGTTTTAAATAGTGTTCGATGTAATAGATTCTGCACATACTAATTCGGGTGCTTAATTATATTACACATTGTAGAATGTTTTATCTGTCCCGCGGATCCCAGGGGCCCCGGCGAGCCTGGAATAGAGACATGCTGTTGGGTTGCAGCAGCTAATCCTGGGGGTACCTGGCTGACTTGGTGGGCTTTCTGGACCCTGTTATTGACATGCAGTTGACTGTATACATCATGCTATTTAAGTTACCTGTTCCACTGGTCCCTGTGATCCCGGTGGGCCTGGAATAGAGACCTGCTGTAAAGAAGCAGCTGCTGATTCTGGAGAACCGGGTCGGCCTGGCACACCCGGTGGGCCTTTAAAACCATGTTACTGACATGTAGTTGACCATGGTCATGATAAGTACGTTACCTGTCACGCTTGTCCCTGAGGTCCCGGTGGGCCTGGCATAAAAACCTGCTGTGAAGATGCAGCTGCTGATCCTGGGGGACCCGGTGGACCTAACAGACCCGGTGAACCCACTGGATCCTGTTACTAACGGATAGACGACCATATCAATAGATCACGCAAAGTAAGTTACCTGCCCCGCTGGTCCCTGAGGCCCCGGTGGGCCTGGAATAGAAACCTGTTGTAAAGATGCAGCTGCTGATCCTGGGGGACCGGGGGGGCCTGGCTGACCCGGTGTACCTTCAGGACCCTGGGAGCAAGAAACGAAGGTTCATGAAATTTTATTTGATAGAACTGCAAACAGTAAAAAATAACAGATTCGTTAAAAAGGAGACTGTAAGTACCGGTGTGCTATCAAATACAAAAATCTGGCCAAGACAAACGCTGATGCGTTTATAGAACAAGACTAAACTGACACATAGCCAGCAATTTCCACCGACCGTGCCGCACCGGAATGCAATTTGCTATGTGTTGAGAAAAATTATTAATAAGCATGCAAATATGATATCTTCTTGGCTCAGATCAAATAAAAAGTCAAGATAGAACTTTGGAAACAACAAGGTAACGCCGCCACGCCGGTTGAAACTACGCCTTGTCGTATACATACACAATTACACGCACACACGTACAACGAAACTACGCCTTAGCTTGGCAGTCAAGCTCTCAAAAAGCTAAGGCGTAGTTTCGTAAGTACTTGTATATGTATACCGCAAGGCGTAGTTTCAAACTTTCCATCTTGACTTTTTATTTGATCTGAGCTTTTTGGTCGCTTCCATTTCCTTTTGTAGAATGCGCTCCGAAAAAGCCCGAAGCGCGCCGGTCGCTCGGTATAAATTGTAGACGATACCAACCTATTCACCATAATAAGTATGTCACACGCCGCAGTCAGACCATTTCTTCGATATATGATGAAGCAACGTGATCGAGTGCAATACAATTTCGAAGCCTGTAATGACAGACAATTATCTAGGTAAGATAAATACCGGCTCTCCGTCGAAGCCCCGCTTTCCTTCTGGGCCCGGTAGGCCTGGTGGACCCATGTTGCCGGGTGGGCCTTGCAATCCTGGGAAACCTTGAGGTCCTGATTGACCCTGCAAAACATATACGGAAATAATATTTGAAATTGATATTAAAACTGGCCAAGTGTGAGTCGGACACGCGCACGAAGGGTTCCGTACCATTATCGCAAAAAACGCCAAAAAAATCACGTTTGTTGTATGGGAGCCCCACTTAAATATTTATTTTATTCTGTTTTTAGTATTTGTTGTTATCGCGGCAAAAGAAATACATCATCTGTGAAAATTTCAACTGCCTAACTATCAAGGTTCATGAGATACAGCCTGGTGACAGACGGACAGACAGACAGACGGATCGCGGTGTCTTAGAAATAGGATCCCGTTTTTACCATTTGGGTACGGAACCCTACAAATGTACTAACGAACATTTTATGTTTCTCATATCTCAGAGTTCGTTTCAGTCTGTAAGAGCTTCATTACTTTTCAGTAGGCGGCCTATATTTTAGGTTTAAATAGCTACAACAAATATAATACTTTATTTAATTAAATGTGTAACATTACCACAGCTCCATCGCGTCCCGGTGTTCCTTGCAGGCCTGTAGCTCCAGGTCTGCCGTCCCGGCCTGGAGCACCCTTCTCGCCTTTAGCACCTATCATAAACATTGGTACGCTTCAGGATAACTTCATAAATTAAAAGTTATGAGGGAACAGATAAACATACAAACATACGGGTTACAATCATAATCCCTTTGGCTTCGCCATAATGAGAGATTGCGTTCGGATTTACCGTTAGGGGCGCTAGTGTAGACTGTAGAGTGAGGTCTCCAAATTTTATATTTCACAGTTTTTAGCTAACTATGATCCAGCCCTAGTTGTCCCCCCAGCGGTGCCCTGAGCCGAGGTTCGACCCCGCAATGGGGTAGCCCTCAGTGTGGTCGCTTATGTTTAGCGTTTTGTGCCTGACTGGAGGCTCTAGTTTTGTCTCCACAGGATCGCCCGATTAAGCACTAGCCAATCACTCTGATTGAACTGCGAGACATACATAATAAAATAAAAAACCGGCCAAGTGCGAGTCGGACTCGCGCAAGAAGGGTTCCGTACCATTATCGCAAAACACTGCAAAAAATCACGTTTGTTGTATGGAAGCCCGCCTTAATTTATTTTATTTTAATTTAATAATTATTATTTTTTAAAGTGAATATACAACTAAACATTCTGTGAATATTTCAAGCGTCTACCTGTTGCCGTAATTTAATATCGAGATTATAATAATATAGATCGTAATTTAATATCGAGTTAATATCGAGTTAATATCGAGAAAAAAACGGCAAAAATATCACGTTTTTTGTATGGGAGCCCCCCTTAAATAATTATTTTATACTGTTTATAGTATTTGTTGTTATAGCGGCAACAGAAATACATCATCTGTAAAAATTTCAACTGTCTAGCTATCACGGTTCATGAGATACAGCCTGGTGACAGACGGACAGACAGACAGACAGACGGATCGCGAAGTCTTAGTAATAGGGTCCCGTTTTTTACCCTTTGGGTACGGAACCCTAAAAAATTAAGCTTTAAGCGCTAGTTAATTTACAAATTTTTTAGTGTTGTGAATATTATCCAAATATTAAGATAGGTACGGGTTTTACCAAACATTGCTTTAATAGGGAAAATGTTATTTCCCTTTTATTCGAAAAAGTGTCTGTGCAAAACTGCGGCGTACTCGACTTTATATTTAATCGCACTTTTACGGCATTAGAAATGATATTAATTTAAACTTCCGTGCGTGTTGTAACAACATTTAACAGCTATATTAATAGACCTTACATGACAGTAGCGCCAATTAGAGGGCACAAATACAGAAGGCCCAGGAAGCCCTCATTGGATAAAAATAGCCGTGGCATCAGCACCTGTAGCCAAGTTGACAATCTACAATCGATAACGCTAGTAGTAAACGAATCAATGTCTGGGAATGACACAATGGAACGTTAAGTCACGTGGTCACACCATACAAATAGAAGGCGTTAACGATTGTAGAAAGAGATTCGATACGAAAACCGCCAAAACTATTTCATTACATCCCCCCGCACCGCGCGGTAGCGATAGAACGTGTCTCGAGTGCCCTCCGTGATTTTAAATCATTTTACAAAAAGTTTACGAATCTACAATCACAGTGTTTCGCTAATATTGCCTTAATTACCATAATAAACAATAATATTAATATAAATCTATAAAGAAAGTGTAAACAAGACTGTTTTGGTGACTTAAGTTTTATAAAGAAAAAATATCGTCAAAAGTGTTAGACGTTCGTTTGTAGTGACATACCCTCTTGAATTTGTATATTGTCACTGTACCTTCACTATTTGGCGCAGAAGTTAAAAGGGTTCAGTTATTTCATCACGATAATTAACTGTTCGCTTGGCTCGGTGGATAAGAGCTCTAGCTATACAAGTGTCCCTCAGGTCGGGGGTTCAAATCAGCAAGCGGACCGCCCGGCTCTTTTTGTGATTTAAATATTATTGTTAGATCGGTTATTTGTAAAGTATCTCAAAAAATACGCTGAATATGTCGACGCCTATGACAAAAACACCACCAAAACTACCTTCACGTTCGGCAGCAGAAACTCGAAAAATTCTCGCGGACGACAAATCAACCAACAGCACTAATAAAAATGTTACCAAAAGGACAAATAAACGGCGATGTCTGTCAGGCAATGATAACGACGATGGAGGAAGTCTGTCAGGTGATGTCAACAATGATAGCAACTACTTGGCCGAGTTCAGGAACGAAATAGCAGAAATGAGAGACATGATACATAATATGTCTTGCTTGCAAAACACCCGTATGGATAAGCTGGAGAGTTATTTTATCGAAATAAAAACTACTAACTCGAAAATAGAGGAAACTTTTAATGATATAGAAAAGTCAGTGAACTTTGTATCCGACCAGTTAACATCACTCGATACAAAAATTAATGGCTTGGAAAAAGAACGCAACTCCATGGTTTCTAAATTAACTGCGCTAGAAGAAAAAGTGGAGTCATTCGACCGTTCCTTAGTAAAGACATGCATAGAGCTTCGCAACGTACCCAAGAGAACTAAGGAATCTAAAAATATGTTATATGACGCTTTATTGGAACTAGCAAAACAACTTGATTTAAGGTTAGAAGCATCAGACATACGCGACGTTTCTCGACAGCCGTCAAAGAAGGAAAGTCCAAATTCTACCCTCACAGTCGAATTTACTAATACCATAACCAAAACCAACTTTTTGGCAGCTGTTAGAGACCTCAACAAACAGAATCCTAACAACAAACTTAACTCTTCTCACCTGGGCATAGCAGCTCCAAAAGCGCCTATTTATGCGGCGGAACAATTAACTTCCAACTCTAAACGTCTTTTCTATCTGGCACGAAATTATGCCAAGATGAACCAGTATATGTTTTGCTGGACCGTGGACGGTCGTATCATGATGAAGAAGAATCCCGACAGCCCCTCTATTGTTATTAAAACTGAACTGCAACTTCAAAGAATGTCAACACCGACTGATACAAACAATACATGACTAATTCAGCTTTTAATAGGTTCTCCTTTTATGTTATTGCTTCTCGATTCAGTTTGTTCTATGTTCACTGTATTTTATTTTGTTGAATCTTATTCTGGCACTGTATTTAAACTGTTTAATGTTGACTACTGCACACATAACACTTCAACCACCTACACTCTGTACATACGCATATATATTAACGTTTATACTACACCTGACTCACCATCACTGACTATGAAAGTCCCTAAGTTATTTATGCCTCATTTATATGGCCTTATTTATTGCATTAGTTTGCCCTTCATTACGAACAATTATGTCTAATAACATAAATGATATAATGACAAATCTTGATCAATTTTCTGTATCCGAAAATCACATATGTGCCCCTGAAGATACTAAATCTTATGTAAAAAATGGCAGCTCTTGCTTTACCACTCTAATGCAAAATATCCGGTCCATCAACTGTAATTACATAAACCTTCAAACGCTAATACACCGTGTCAATATTGAATGTGATCTCCTTGTTCTTACAGAATGCTGGCTACCGTGCTCTAGTAACTCCTCTATTCCCACTCTAAATAACTATGTAACATACAAAACAACCAAACACCTTAATCAGAGTGACGGGGTAGTCGTGTATGCTAAGTCAGATATTATAGCCACATGTGAAGAGCCTGACTTTCATGGATCGGCATCGGGCCTACTCATGACCTTAAATTCGGAAATTGCTATACTTTGCGTCTACCGCTCTCCGTCAAACGAAAACATTCATACTTTCTTTATAGCACTCAATAATATTCTTCCATCCCTCAGTTCCTACAAATCAGTTATCGTAACTGGAGACATTAACTTGGATATTAAACCCACCAACCAAGACTCACGATCCCACGAATATCTTAGCACCATGGCATATCACGGATTCCTACCAGCGCACACACTGCCTACTAGAGGCAAAAACTGCTTAGACCATATCATGATACGATCAAAGGCCACTATACTTACTCTAATCTACGACACAACGGTAACTGATCATTGCTCTTCCCTACTATGTATAAATAATAAAAAACCAAAAACAACTGCCCAGAAAACGGTATCCAGGGTGAACTACGAGGAACTTGACATTAACATCAAAAACATAGACTTTACCCCCCTTTTCCTTATGTCTGACCCTAATGATGCTATCGACAGACTTACACAAATTACAAAAAATGCCATAAACGAATGCACGACAATTGTCAAAGTCCCAGCAAGTAAAATTACTCTGAAACCGTGGATTACGCAAGGCTTGCTGCGATGTATCCGGAACCGAGACTCCCTGCACAAGAAAGTCAAACAAGCTCCAGACAATGAAACGTTAAAAATCACATATAAACGATACAGAAATTTTTGTACAAACCTTTTAAAAAAAATAAAAAGAAAATACGATTCTGAGGAATTAAATAAGGCATCTCGGAATCCTAAAAAACTTTGGGACACTATAAAAACAATCACAAATACACAAAAAAATAAAAATCCTTCCAACCAACTTCTAACTCACTCCTACTCGCCCAGTCAGTCTTGCAATGCGGTAAACGAGTTCTTCGTCAGCATTGGAAAAAAACTTGCAGAAAATATTCGGAATGTCCAAAACCATGCTCCTCCAACACTTACCTTATCATCCAGTAAATCTTTTGTCTTAGAGCAAACAGATCCTGATGAGATTATAAGTACCATTAACCAGCTAAGGATCAATGCGGCTGCTGGATGGGATGGCATACCTCAAACCTTCTTAAAAAGATATGCTCCGACTCTCGCACCCGTACTATGCCACATTTTTAACCGTTGCTTTGAATCGGCTACCTTCCCCACTTCTTTTAAAAAGGCAATTATTCACCCCATCTTCAAGGGTGGTGACGGGAGCTTGCCAAACAACTACCGCCCAATAGCGGTTCTTAGTGCCTTGTCTAAGGTGCTTGAACGCCTCATAAATAAGCGCCTGGTCCACTACCTCGAGCACTTCAAGCTGTTGTCACCTCAGCAATTTGGCTTCCGCAGGAATAAATCCACTTGTGATGCTGTCCACTTGTTAGTCAATAATATAGTGGAAAACATGAATGCTAACAAAAAAGTTCTAACTGTTTTTCTAGATCTTGCGAAAGCGTTTGACACAGTTCCCGTCTCCACTCTTCTACTCAAGCTTGAAAGTTTGGGTGTCAGGGGGGCCCCATTGGATCTCTTCGAGAGCTATTTTACCAACCGCTCACAATTAGTTACTATAGGGAATCACAAAAGTGTTGAGCTACCCATTCAGTACGGCGTGCCTCAGGGAAGCATTTTGGGGCCCACCCTGTTTCTTGTTTTTATTAACGATCTCTGCAACCTTCAAATTTCAAATGCCTCAATAGTTTCATTTGCAGATGATACTGCCATCACTTTCGCGGCAAACTCTTGGTCGGACCTCCAAGCAACTGCACAAGACGGCTTTAATTCTGCCCTGAAATGGCTTTCCTCTCACTCTCTGACTCTTAATGCCAATAAAACAAATTTCATTACTTTTTCTATCACGAACACCTCCCAACCAAAATCCTCAATCTGTATAAAAGCCCATTCTTGTTTCACACAATCTCAACCTAATTGTCAGTGTCCTACTATAGCTTCGGTGGAACAAGTTAAATATCTTGGAGTAGTTTTGGACAAAAACCTTAATTTCGGGTCACATATTAACATCCTTGCGGGTCGCATACGCAAGCTTATTTATGTTTTTAAAACTCTGCGTCATGTAGCCAACCCTTTTATTATTAGAAACGTATACTTTGCTCTTTGCCAGTCAGTCCTCATTTATTGTATTTCTTGCTGGGGTGGTGCCGCAAAGACCATACTCAAGCCTCTGGAGATAGCTCACAGAGCTATTCTAAAAGTGGCTACGTTCAGACCCATTATCTTCCCAACCACAGAACTCTATAAAACATGTAAACTACTTAATGTTAGACAACAATACATCTTACAAATAACCCTACTACAACACAAAAGAACACCTTTTAAGAACATTTCTAAACGCCGAAAAGACCTCGTCTGCACAATCCCACCACCACGCACAACATTTTTTTAAAAGTTCGCCCTCTATCTTGGCCCATCAGTTTACAATAAAATTAATGCAATAGTTCCAATTTACGGATTAAGATGTCGTATTTGCAAAAGGACTGTTCGCTCCTACTTACTGAACCTAAACTACAACGAAACAGAAGAACTCATAAGGAAGTGATTACGCCAACACAAACATGCATCACACACCACATAGAAAACTAACACACACTACACTAACACAAATAGGTACACTACTCACAATCACACTTAACACATATATTTTAATTTTTTGTTGATTTGATTATTAAATATTATATCCTATTTTGACATTCGATTTAGTACAATTTTAATTTAACTTTATATTGTTTTTAAAGCATTTTTTTTTTGTTTATTTTTGTGTTTGATTTTAACAATGTAATTTTGACCACATGTTCTTGATAAAAGTCAACCCGTATTTTTTACTACAGGGGATCGCAACTGATTCTTTTAAACACAGGTGACTTCGTCACCTATCTAGAAGAACAGTACTGCACCCACTAACTAGATGAAGACTTTTAATGACTGTCTCACTTCACCATGCAATGTATCTAGTCCTTAGTTCATGAATAAATTTATTTTATTATTATTTTATATTTTACTTGGCTTTCGTTTTATTATTTGCCAGCGGTAAAACTACTAGCGGTAAAAAAGATTGTAACATACGGAGTAGTTAAATTTATTTTGGTTATCTCCGTACTATGAGATATTGAAGTAGGTAATTCTAGAAAATATTGCAATATTATCAATTACAATCGTCGTCGTCATAGTCATCCGCCTTTTAATGTTCCCACTGCTGGGACACAGGTCTCCTCTCTGTGAGAGGGAATGGGCCTTAATCCACCACGCGGGCCCAGTGGGGATTGTTTAGATGTCACATGTCTTCGAATTTTTTGTTCTAGGCAATTGCGGTATCCTCACGATGTTTTCCTTAACCGTTTTGAGAGCAGTGGTGATAAAATAATTTACACAAAGTAAAGCGCCTGCCTGGGTTCGAACCCACGACCTACAAAATTGTAAGTTGCGGCCATTAACACTGGGCCACCACTGGTCTCAATTACAATACTGCTGTGGATATACCCCGAATAGGTGTCGACAAAGACATTTTTTTCCCGAGGGGCATGCCGCTAAAGTTGGTCGGAATATCTAAATAAAGAACAGCCAAATCCACCGTTAAAAACGGCATTCGAATATTCACAATAAAATTATAGCCTCGCCAAACTTCTTGGCCGCCCTGAAGTTGGCTTTCCGATGCGCAAGGCAAGAAACGGTGCTGTTTTGTATGAGATTTTCTACTGCGCAGCCATTGTAGCCAACTTCAGGGCGACCAAGAAGTTTGGCGAGAACTATACTAGGTTTTTACTTATAACTGTCATTAGGAAGAAGTAAATAAATACGATTCATACTTGCTTTACTGCTTTGGTGCTTAAGTTTGTGCTAAATAAATTTATTTTCTTTCCGTCTTTTCTTTTTAAGCAAACTTACCATGTAAGAGCGAGGCATTTATGTTGCTGACGGGTCCCGGGGGGCCAGGAAGTCCGCGATCACCAGGGGGACCTACAGGCCCCGATGGCCCAGGCAAGCCCTGAAGAAAGAACATCATTATTGAGAGAAGTATTCTAAATAATTGTTTGTTTATTGTATTTGCCACGAAATTGACAAAAAAAAATAGATTGTGTTGTAAATTATAAATTATTTTTGCAAGTAAATGTGTATTATCAAGCTTGTGATTTGCATGCCTTAAGGTGTAATATGGTTGGACTGTGCTATATTTTTAACAACCTTTTGTAATTACCCATATTAGCAAATAAATTATTATGAATGATGAAATGGTTTGAATCAGCCTTTATATGTAATTTAATGATAAATTTGTACGGAACAGAGAGTACGGAACACTGGTAGCAACTAGAGGTGTTATTGCTATATTTTAGATGATGACGGGGTACGGAACAGCAAATTCTATTTAGTCCACCGGTTAACTTATCAAAAAATATGTGACACGTATTTTTTTCATATTCAAATCAATTAAAATCACCAAGATAAAGCCGGAGTGGGGGCATGTGACGTCACTTCTATGTGAAAAGTATAACAAGCCATGACTTGATGCGATATTTTAACGCACTGTATCGTCATCATTTTTTGTTAACGTGACAAAAGAAAAAAATACGTGTCCAATATTTTTTGGAAATCTAACTGACGCACAAAAATTTTTTTTTTTGTCGCTGTCAATTTTTAAGAGAAAATGGAGTCACCATTTACTCTTAGGAATTGTACTCACTGAGACCACCCGGGCGTCTCTGTGTTCTGAGGTGTTGAAACCTTTTGGTTCCTTCAAAAGATGCCACATTTTACACCAATAAATTAGTTACGAACTTACATCTTTACCGTTAACTCCTGGAGGCCCTGCGTAGCCAATCAGCCCGGCTTCTCCTGGTTCACCTACATACCAAAATGAACTAAATAAAAACTTAAAATAGATTCGTCTTTTAACGTTGATGCAAGATACATAAAAATATTTTTGAAACTGTGAAAGAATACATTTACCTAGAAAGATGGCAGCAAGTCAAGGTTTGCCTGCATATACATAGACAAATGGACTAAACAATACCGCAACAGTTACAAAACTCTACTTTGTACAAAAACCGGCCAAGTGCGAGTCGGACTCGCGCACGTAGGGTTCCGTACCATTATCGCAAAAACGGCAAAATAAACACGTTTGTTGTATGGGAGCCACACTTTAATATTTATTTTATTCTGTTTTTAGTATTTGTTATTATAGCGGCAACAGAAATACATCATCTGTGTAAATAACTGTCTAGCTGTCACGGTTCATGAGATACAGCCTGGTGACAGACAGACAGATGGACAGTGGAGTCTTAGTAATAGGGTCCCGTTTTTAATCTTTGGGTACGGAACCCTAAAAAACCGAGTGACTGTCTCTTCTCTGTAGGCCGAAGTGGCTAAAGTGACTGCAAGCTTGTGTTCAAGTCACAAGCTAGCAGTCCAAACAGAATTTAGGAAAAAGACAACTACTGCCCGCACGATAGGTTCATCTCTCTTACACTTTTCTGACCGTATTCACTTTACAACTGGATGGGCACATGTAGTGCATTCTTCTATGTCACAAACTGACACCAAACAATCAGCAGCCTTATTGCGTAATGAATTCGGCAAGGCAAAGGGCAAAGAGTATGCAGAAAAAGAAAGAGTTTGAGCATTATGCTGAGTGGAAGCCTTCTTGCCACTGTCACGACATGCATCTGCTTGCTCATTCATCATCCTATTAGGTACTCAAATTTGGTATTTTATATTAATCTTACTTTTCTTTACTAACATCATTTAAGTACTTACTAATACTACCGTTAAGGGTTTAAGGCGCCGATTCGCTTGAGTAGCTGATTTTAAAATGAGAATCACGTTTAAACGGCTACTCGTAATTTTTTGCAAAAAATATATATTACATTAGACCATTGACTTAATAATTTGATCTGAGATTTTTTTTTAATCTACATTTTGATCTGAGGCTTTTTTTTTAAAGTCTTAGAATAATAAGGAAAGTACCAAAAACTACTAAATTTTTGTCAAACGAGTGCGCGTTTTGTTCCCTCAAGGTCGTTGGCGTTAGTCGTCGTCTTAACTTAAGGAGAAATCTAAAATTTTGTATGTCGTTTTTGTAGCGCATAAACACTTTTTCTTTCTTTCTTTCTTTAAAAATCGACCAGTCACATAGACGGAAATCCACATCGCTTCTTTCATCTCGCATGTGATTGGTCGATTTTTCATACTCTTTACCCTTTGCCTTGCCGAATTCATTACGCAATAAGGCTGCAGATCTCAGTTGGTCTCAGCGGTCTTAATCGTAGCAACCAGCAATGACCACCAGGCCTGGTAAACTAGCCCCAGCTACCAGCTTTCGAGGTAAAAATAAATTAACCACACCAGATATCTAAACGAAAGGTTTTTACCTTTTGCACCTAAATTCCCTTTATCTCCCTTTGGTCCGCGTCGGCCCGTTTCTCCTGGAGGTCCAACATGCCCTGGACCAGATGCCTTCAAATATAATAATAAAACATTTTAAAAATCTCGGGTAATTGCAAACACCTTCATAATTGGGTTGTTGAATTTAAAAAAAAATACGATTTTTAAAATTTATTTTGAAACTTTACATATCATAAATTATATTGTCGTTGCAAAAATCTCTTAAATATTTTTTTTCAATTTATTATAAGCAATTGAAAATCGATAAAATTTTAAAAAGAACCACCTGTCTACGAACGGGCCATGATTGATCGCCATGTTGGTGACGTCATAACGTTCAAGGCATTTCACCATAGTACAGTGTCACGTAAATTGACTAAAAATATCCGAAAATTAGTGCAAAAATATTATTTATAACAGCAAATTTTATTTAGACATGTGTGATAAAGGATTCATAAAGGCAAATTTCGAAAAGATATCCATCTGATGGACGATTTGGAAAAATTGAGCATAAGTAAAGTAGTCGTAATGAATATTACGTGATAGTGGACCGCGACCGGTGTTTGTCATTGTTTTTCATTGTACATATTACATTTAGAAACATAATTGTCATAATGTAATTGTTGTTAAATATGGGTAGGTGATATACGTGTAAAATAAAAAGCTAACAAACACGATTGGCGCGCAACTTCGACTTTAGATATCAAAAAACTTCATAGGTACCACTAAATATTATACAACCCGAAATCTGTGGAGCCTTTATTTTTATTTATTTTTTGCATAACATCCTTAAAAATTTTCGGTATTTTTAATTATTTGCATATCCCTTTATAATATTAAACACAAATATCTATATAATATAATTACAAACATTAAAAAACTTTGTAGAACAAAAACGTGAAAATATTAATTCGGTACATTTTCAAATATCTCTTAAATGCGTCGACCGATTTTCACAATTCAAACAGAAATATTAGTTTTACGCCTATATCCGTCATTTAAAATTAAAATAATGAATATATCTCCATAAACAAAAAATCATGTTTTCAAGTTACGTAATTATACAAAAATGTCAACTTTGCTCGAAAGTTCCCTTAAAAATTTACTTTTCTCAATCTTTAATGATCAAATTAAGAAATTAATCAGAATCTAATACTAAATTAGAACAAGATAACAACATAATTAACATATTCTAATTGGAATCTAGTTAGACATAGAACATTTCTCAGAACTTTAGTACAGTTTGCTAGGTTGGGTATTGCGCGAATCACATAATAATGGGGAGTTATTTGTAATATTCGTACATAATGATGCGAAGCAAGCACGATAACTTTTAAGGTTCGATATTTATAATCAATGTATTCGATATTCATCAATATATTGACGATAATAACAAGATGGAATTGGTTATAAGTCAAAACACTGTATAAGCTATGTGCCACAATGAGTAGAAATGAACGTTGTGACGTCACACGGGCTCGGCTTTGTTCGGAAAACTGTCGGGGTGTTTTCGGTACTGGATTCAAAAAAATATTTTCGGTTGGATTTTACTTTGTAATTACAATGAAAAAAAAAAACTAAAAATAGTTTTGTATGAAAACTTATATATGATCTTTCCATTTATTACAAAAAAAAAGTTGGTTCAACAAACCAATTAAGTAAGTTAGTTCTCCATGTACTAAAATAAATAAATATATTATAAATGAATTTTGTGAGAATATAAACTGTCGATAAGTTGTAAACAGATTCTATCCGCATCTTTGATTGTGAACGAATATGAATTTGGGACCAATCAGCGCACAGTTTTACAATCTATACTATTTCCTATTACTGTATCCTCTTGTAAAATTGTTTATCTGCTTCAAATAAGTACGTCCATTATTTGAACAAAATTAATAAACCAATCATTTCTTTGAAATCTAGAAGCCGAATCACACACAATTTTTTTATTTATTTTATTATTATTTTGTTCGGTTTGGTTTTGATATATCAAAATATATATATTTGCACACTGATATTGCCTGTAATGTCGCTTGAATTTGTAGTTAGACTTTTCCTTCTACATAAGATGTACAACTCAACTGTATAATATACGTATGATTTATTCGTAATTGTCGCAGACATAATACAATTGAAATAAATAAAAATCTGTAGCAGCAGTTGGAAATACTTACATTGACGACCGCCCCCGGGGGTCCCGGCTCTCCCTTGTCTCCTGGGAAGCCAGGGGCCCCTGGTATACCTGCATCCCCCTTTGTACCACGTATACCCTGAAACAAACCGATGTCTACGTACACTAATAATTTAATTAAAAAAAAAAAACAAAACGATTTATTTATTTATTATTTATTTATATTCACATAATGGTAAGTAACCTATAAACTAAGCCGCACAAAACCGTAGTAATGGTTTGACTGTGGGGTCGGTGAGTCTCCTTACACTTATTCTTAGATTTCATACTTAAAGCTAATTATTAATTAAAGACACGTTTCTAAATAATATCTTTCTAAACGATTTTTAAAGCTGTTTTTTTTCGTTTCACTCCTTATATCTGCCGGCAGACTGTTCAATAGATATGGTATTCGTTTTTTTAGGGTTCTGTCACCAAAGTAATTAGGGACCTTGGGTACATTGAATCTGCCAGCGGCCATATATCGTGTGCTATGGTTGTTGATTACGTAAGTTAAGTTATGCTATTGGGTACCATGGTGGTTAACTGCTAAAAGATACTTATGTTTATAACTTATCGGTAGAATTTTACATATTTTGAATAGTTTCCTATAATCTCCTTTACAACTGTTTTTAGTTTTTTGAGTAACAAGTAGTTTCAAAAATCGAATTTGAAGAGCTACTAATTTATCCAAGTTGCAGGTTTTGAATGTTAATCCATAGCTGTCAAGAGCATAACTCATAATAGAATCTACTAATGACATGTAAACACATCTTAATATACTAATAGGAACCTTGAAGCTTAGGTGGTACATTTTACTTAACAATATTCTTAATTTACTACAAATATAGTCTACGAGCAGTTGCCCGCGGCTTCGCTCCCGTGGGCCACCCCACAGGACCCGTTTTCAGGATAAAAAAATAGCCTATGTTACTCAGGAATAACGTAGCTTTCTATTGGTGAAAGAATTTTTTAAATTGGTCCAGTAGTTTCGGAGCCTATTCGGTACAAACAAACAAACAAACAAAAAAATCTTTCCTCTTTATAATATTAGTATAGATGTGTTGGGACCAAGAAAAGTTCTCATCTATTTTCATGCTAGGTAGGCATGCATAGGTTCCACAGTCAACTCTTTCAATAGGATTACATTTACAGTCCAGTAAGTTATTATGGTGGCATATATAATCGTGGGTAAATAAAGGCGGAGTCACACAACGAGGTCGTAAATATGGCGAATGAATTAACAATAATTTAGTTTTATCAGCGTTTAATATGAAGCCATTGTCGTGCGACCATTTTACAACAGCGTCTATATCTTGTTGAACTAGCTTGTAGGTATCGTCTATGTTAGTCCCAGAGCTAAGTATGCACAATTCATCAGCAAACATATACGCTGAACAATGCTGTAGCACTCGGCACAAGCTGTTAACATGCATAAGATAACAAATTATATTTTTGATATTTTTTCGCTTCTTTGGCATAATCCTTTAAAACGAATTGGACGTATAAAAATGTTTTTACTCAGGAAATTGATGGTTAGAATTTCTTTCTAACCTACATAGGATGTACCTAAATCAGAAAATATTTTGCAAACAAAACTGTCCAAAACGAGTTACAATATTGATATTCCGGCACCCGAGCGGGCGTAATGCCACAATGCCAGTACCGCGTTAACATTGGTATATTATAAACGCCTTACAGAAAAAAAAATACTGTGTGTTTCTTACCGGTATACCAGTCAGTCCCCTAAGTCCTTGATCTCCTTTAAGACCACGAGGTCCTACAGGGCCCTGAAATGCAGAAGTCATATTTTACAAAGGACTTTTTATGCAAATGCAATAGGGGTGTTTCCTGGGTATAAAAATGATAATTATATTAAGTCCGTCAGTGAGTTTAACAAATAATATTGGACAAGTATTTTTTGCTTTCCCAAATCAATAAAAAATTACAAAGATAAAGTGCATTAAAGTTCAGGACGTCACTATGTCAGTATAAAGTGTAATAATGGCGTGACGTCACACGTTATTTCAACGCATTACATCGTCACAGTATAAATATGGACAAACAGTATGGAAACTACCTACACACGCTCGAAATGGAGGAGACCTCTAAGCAGTTTTCACGATGCTGGCAGTAGTGCGGGCCGCTTAGGGGTCTTGTCAATACGCATGTTTGTGTGAATGTGCCGTTTCGAGCGTTTGTAGGTAGTTTCCGTACTGTCTGTCCATATTTATACTGTGACATCGTGGTCACTTTACGTTTACGTGTCAAAAGAAAAAATACGTGTCCAGTATTTTTTATTAAACTACCTGACGGACCAAAAACAAATTTTCAGTCCCTATTGGAGACGAAGTTACTCCATTATAATACTTTTTGATTGGACAGAGCTTCGATCTTCAAGATTAAGCAATGCTTGCCGCGGTTGGTCCGTGGATGGGTGACCGTCCATTACATACCGAGAATCCTCCGTGCCTCGGCAAGCACGTTAAGCCGTTGGTCCCGGCTGACAATTGTAGATCTTTGACAGTTATTATGGTTATTCAGAAGCCAGAAAATAAGACTCCAGTCTTGCCAAGGGGTCCCGTGTTATACAGTTACTGGGTTGTGGAGGTCAGATAGGCAGGTCCGTTTAAAAGACTGGTATTCAGCTACATTTGGTTAGACTGGACTTACCAAAAAGGCTAGGCAAATTTATTGAATACTGTTTTTAATTTTCAATATAAATATTATGAAAAAGAGAAATTATTAAAAATTTTATAATTTATATTAGATATTTTAATATAAAAAATACTATTTAAATAAAATTGTATAAAAATAATTTCTTTTTGGTTTATAAATTTTATTTTAAATTTATTCCGAAATAGGAAGCCACTTACTGCTGGACAAGTAGTGTTACAGACAGAAGCCACCAATGGATCGGCGAGTAAGGAAGGGTCCACGTCGTACTGCAAACAAAATAGACAAATACACTTTATGCACACTTATTTTTACACAGTCCACTTACAATATAAATGAACCTAAGTTATCTCAGTAAAAAATGTTACTAGACTTAAATAAATATTACGAGTATTATATATTAAAGAAGAAGGTATATTAAAGCACATAACATAAATTAATACACAAAACAGAAAAAAATAGAAGCCACCAGCGAGTATGGCAACCCTTCCACGTCGTGCAAACAAAATAGACAAACACACTTGTTGCACACTTATTTATCCACATTCCACTTACAATATTTATGATCTTATCTCAGTAAAAAAATGTTTTGTTAGTTTTAAATAAATATTATTTTATATATAAAGAACAAGGTATATTACATACACATAACATAAATTAATAAACAAAACAGAAAAAATTAGGCCTGCTGAACCTGTATTTACTGGGTTTTTATACAATATCCATTTAATTTTATATTTTTTTTACTTACCATAGGCGGGGACGTAGCCACTAGATATTGAGTTTTATCCTGAAAAATTTAACATTATAATTATTATTAACCGACTTACCAAAAAGGAGGAGAACTTTAATTTTGGAAATCGGTGTCTATAACGCAAAAAATTGGTACCTACGAAAGACGCAGACTTCCAAAAATAAAGTTATTTTTCACTTTGTAGTCTATTTATTTAGAAGTCGGTAGTATTTTTTTTGTAATGTTTATATATTGAATTAGAGTAAAATACAATAGAATTTTAAAACATTTCAGAATAGCCCAAAATGTCCAATGTTTTGCTTACGATTTCTTCACAGCTATCTCGACTCAGGTTGTACCGGTCACAGCTCAACGACAGCCATTGGAGATCTATCTGAAAATAACAAAGCTTGAATATTTTAAAAACTTATTTTTATAAACAAGCTTTTTTTACCCGACTGCCGAAGGAGGGTAATGTGTTTATCAGTCTATGTATGTATGTTTGTTCCTATGTGGCGTTCTAGAGACCAAACGCGTTGGCCGATTTCGATGATTCGTCTTAATCTTGCGAGTGTCACATGGCTACATTAAAATTGGAAAATACAAAAATGGCGGATTCTGGCCGCCATTTTGTGGGGGAAAATATATTTTTTTCTTCCAAACCCATCGTGTGGGGTATTAAAAATAAAGGATTTTAAGAGGCGATTTCAAAAATATATAACATTTATATGTTTAAATGTACCTAATTCTTAAAAAAAAATAACTAAAAAGACGTAAACAAGAAGAAAATCATGCTGTGCAGTCGGAGGATACATCTGGTTTTGGTTCGCCAGCTCCCGAATATGTATCCTCCGACTGCACAGCATGATTTTCTTCTTGTTTACGTCTTTTTAGTTTGCTTTTTAAGCAGTCGGGTATTTAGATTTTTTTAATTAACTTTTTTTTATAAAATGCTTTGTCACGGATAACAAACTTGTGTGAAAATTTTCAGTTCAATCGGAAATTGGAAGTGGCTCAAATTTTACTTGTTAGATTTGATTACAGACACCGGCAGCCTTATCGTTTAAGTGAATTCGGCAAGGCAGGTTTGACTCCATGAAAAAGTAAGATTAATTCTCTTTAATTAATTAGGTACTTATTGCCTTTGCATTGCAGGTGATGATACCTTAGAATTGAATTGATATAGATTTTTGGCAATACCTAATTATTTAAAGAGTATATTTATCATAATCTTTCATGAGATCACCCTTTGCCATTCTGAATTCACTTACGCTATTAGGCTGCGGGGCAGGTGAAAGTAAACAAAAGCTTGTTATTATAGCTTGATATAACGCATTCGTGCTTTCGTATTCGCGTTTGGGTATACGTGTTCTTGAGTGGAGACCGCGAACTGTAAACGTAAGGTAGGACGCCCTCAGGCTAGGTGGAATGACGAGTTTCGCAGGGTGGCTGGTAGCTGGATAAGAGTTGCCGAAAATCGAAACTAATGGCGTGCGATTGGAGAGCTGATGATAAAGTATGATATATATCTTTACATTCTTCAATAGAATCTTATAATTTTATCATTTGCCCAACAACATTAATCTTGTTTAAGGCACGGGGTCTCATTGCTAAGAAAGAAAATTTGGTTCAAATAAATCTCACTAGATGGCGCGATATGCACCTCCATCTGTTATTGAATGTGTGTAAAATTAACATTTTCTGGAATTTAACACAAACATTGTATGTTCTTGTTTAATCAACTCGCCTAAGTACAAAATTATGGAATATTGGGCTCTTAATTAACATTTCAAAGATTATTAGACGGATCATTGATGCCAATAGATGGCGCATTTTTAAATTTCTGAGGCATTCCACTCGATTGTTAAAGTTTGCATTTTAACACATTTTCGTGCAAAAAAAACTGTAAAAACGTGCCAATAAATACTAGAAAAGAAACCTTCACTGTATTTAAAGAAAAAAATAGTCACAAACCTAGTAAACCCTTTTACTTGCAAGTCGCTGCTAACACCATCTATCTATCACCGTGAAACAGAACCGAATGCGTTCGATGTACAAAAAATTACCAGATTAAGCAGACGAAAAACGCTAGTTACGTCGGCACGGTTTCTTTGTATGAGGATGAGGTATCTGTATGCTAGTATTATATTATCTGTGTTTAAGGTAAGCTAACGTTTTCCATTATTTGTATTTATCATCTTGTTGCCCCAGTCCCATGTTATTGCGGGTCGGCGGAACAAGTTTTCTTCTTCCATTCCATCGTGTCAACCGTCACCCTACCGCTGACTCGTTTTCATTCAAATCATTTCTCACACACTCCATCCATCTTTTCTTTGGCTTCCCTATTCTTCCCCTCTATTATTTTTATGAACGGAAATAAGTAGGCAAGTTGTTGCTCATTGGTTGTACGTTCAGGTTATAAACTGATCACATCATCACACATCAGCCTATTAATGTTCCCACTGCTGGGACACAGGCTTCCTTCCTCTCTGTGAGAGGGAATGGGCCGTTATCCACCTCGCGGGCCCAGTGCGCGCGTTCTAGGACATGCCGGTCCCCTCACGATGTTTTCCTTCACCGTTTTGAGAGCAGTGGTGATGAAATAATTTACACAAAGTAAAGCGCCTGCCTGGGCTCGAACCCACGACATAAAACTTGTAAGTCACGGCCGATACCACTGGGCCACCACTGCACTGAAAAAAAATTGATCATCATCATATATATCTAAAAATTATATTACGAGAAACGCTTATAAAAATCGATTTGTGATCAGCTACCTCCCCCTACTACTAATTTACTTATCTAATTTACTTATTTGCCATTTTATTTTTATTTTAAATGATTTGATACAATTTAACTATGTATTTGTAATTTTAATTAATTTAGGTATGTGCGTATGTGTGTGTTTCAATCATTGAAATAATTTAATTTGATAATATAGTCTTTTAATCGTATTGGCATGGTAATGTTTTAATAATGAAACGGACATTTAACTTTTTCTTTTAAAATTATTTAGTTTTTAGGGTAAATAACTGATGAATTCTAATTTAATCCATGACATATTTTTTTTTCTTTTTGATTTTATATTTTTTTTATATTCATTTTATAAGTTATGCGACTTACGCTGTAAATGATGTGCATACCCGTAAGTAACTTGCTTATACAGGATCGCTTCTTGTTTCTTTTTACCCGACTGCCGAAGGAGGGTAATGTGTTTATCAGTCTATGTATGTATGTATGTATGTATGTATGTATGTATGTTTGTTCCTATGTGGCGTTCTAGAAAACAAAAGCGTGGGCCGATTTTGATGATTTTTTTAATCGATTCGTCTTAACCCCGGAAAATAGCGGTTCTTGGGCGCCATATTGTGGGGGCCCAAATTTTTTTTTCTTCCCAACCTATTATGTGGGGTATCAAAATAAAGGATTTTAAGAGGTGATTTCAAAAATATATAACACTTATATGTTTAAATGTACGTAATTCGAAAAAAAAAATAACTAAAAAGTTATAAATAAAAAAAGTTAATTAAAAAATCATAAAACCCGACTGCTTGAAAAGCGAACTAAAAATACATAAACAAGGAGAAAATCATGCTGTGCAGTCGGAGGATACGTCTGGTTTTGGTCAGCCAGCTCGCGAAGATGTATCCTCCGACAGCACAGCATGATTTTCTCCTTGTTTATGTATTTTTAGTTCGCTTTTCAAGCAGTCGGGTCTTTTGATTTTTTTAATTAATTTTTTTTAATGTCGTTGGTGTGCCTTGTTAATAAAAACACTTATCTACCAAATTTTTTACAAAATGATACCAGATACCTTTAGATGCCAATTTCTACCAGAAAATCAAAATGGTATCTATCTACCTACCAACAAAATAGGTCAGGAATCTCACAAAATATATGAACTTAAAACAGGGGTTAAATGAATTTAATATCGGTTTTGAAATGATCACTCGCCGACCAAAGCAGGTAATACCCGGGCGCCATATCCGGCCCATGTGCCCCGAATATGAAATATCACCCGATGTGCCCCGGATATGACATATCGCCCGGATTAACGCAAATCCCTGCCAATGAACCGGAGCAATTCACAAGATTGTAATGTGTGCTTCAAATTATGAGCTGTGGGTTTGGGACGGATTTATACGGGTTTAAATATTAAGATGGAATTTTATCTTTACTATATATTATACTAGCTGTTCTCCGCGGCTTCGTTCACGTGGACCACCCCACAGGACCCGTTATCGGGATAAAAAATAGCCTATGTCACTCAGGAATAATGTAGCTTTCTATTGGTGAAAGAATTTTTGAAATCATCATCATTCATCCCAGTCGAGTCTGTCAAAAGTTTGCTCTTTTAACGGTGTTTTATGCATACGTGATTCTTTTATTTGAAAACACTTGCAAGAGGAGTGGGAAATTTATAAATCAATTAATTTTTTCACTCCTAAAATGAAAAAAATCTCCTTAATTTTCAGCTGAAAGACATCCACTGCTAAACCTAGAGACAAGTGACACATCGAACAGTCCTGTGCGGCTCGCATCCAGTGGATGCGTCTACCGGTACGCGGTCACCACTCCAGAACTTTTCGGCCCCATCGACATTCGTTCTGCGAACAATGTGCCCACTGCCACTGTAGTTTTGCAATTCACCGGGCTATGTTGGTAACCTTCGTTCGCCTGTGGATATCATAATTTCTAAATCGATAGGAAACGCGCGCAAGGAAATAAAATAACTTACAGGTGCAGAAGTACCGTCGTCATTCGATACAATCGTGACAGTCGTAGCATTTTTGAAGTCACGAATTTCGATCTTCTCTGGCATTAACTGAAATAATCATAGAAATCAATCAATAACCTATTATGACTCTCTCTATCTCCCTATATGCATAGTCGCCCAAAACTAAATTGCCAATTACAATATTTGTAGACGGAATTAAGTGGTCCAAGTTTTTTTTTATTTGAGATGAGTTTGCTCTTGATTCTAGTCTAGGTGATCTGGTCAGAGGTGACAGAGACAGAGACGAAGATGGATTGAGCTTACCCAGAAGAAGCCTTGCCAGGTTGAATGCGTTCGGAAACACAGACGCAGGTAGTGAGTTAATCCATGGGCGTACCCAGGGGGGGGCAGGGAGGGGCGGCTGCCCCCCCCCCCTGGAAATCTCGCAGAACATGTATGAACTCGCCTAATTACTAATCAAAGTGTAAACGGGGTCTTATGCTCTAACTTTTAAATAAACCGCGCAGTAGATTCTGGCAAAATGCATGGTGCAATTGCCTAAAAACCGCGCGCGACTAGATTCGGTAATCTTCGGTAGGGAGTTGCGAGCGACTAGCATTTATATGAAACAAGCAGGTTCATTTGCGGCTGTTTGCCCTACACACTACACTATACCTAATGTTTCATGTAGGTGTGTTTGTGTAGTGTGTATGACAAAACAGCCGCGGACGATCCGACCTAAAAAATCTGACTTGCCCCCCCCTAGGCCAGAAGCTGGGTACGCCCATGAGTAAATCTATTGTATAGTTTCAAAAGTATAGTCACATCGGTTTGATCATGACTGCACTTTTGACTGTTGACTGTACAGTCAGTGGTCAAATATACAATGACACTATATCAATGCTTAAATGTGTCTCTGTAGAAGAGGATCAATGTTTCTCGACAGATTCCATCAATAGTATAGAACCTAAAGTAGGCACAGAAGTCGTGGACCATTAACCTTCTTCTGTAACAATGGTTCCTGGCCTGTTCAGAATTGTTACCCCTGTGACTAATTAGAATTTATTAAATTTATATAGCTTTAGTAGAATGAGACTGCACTTTTGTCCACTGACTGTACATAAAACGATATTTTGAATACATTATGTATTAAATATGCACGTAATATTCATAAGCTTTTCTCAAGCAAGTTTTTTTTATAAACGTCGAAGAAAGACTAATTATGGTACTTCAAATACATTAGAATAGAATTTCTTACCTCAACGCAGTCGACAGCAACATGCACTGTTTTGTTGGAAATCGATGTGTGTATTTTGTGCCAACCGGGAGTGAAGATCTGAAAATTAAATGTTGGGCAAATTATTCTTGCCAATAATCGTCTTAGATAAAGTAATACATTTTCGCACATCACATCACACATCATCAGCCTATTAATTTTCCCACCGCTGGGACACAGGCCTCCTCTCTGTGAGAGGGAATGGGCCGTTATCCACCACGCGGGCCTAGTGCGGGTTGGTGAATGTCACATGTCTTCGAATTTTATATTCTAGGACATGCCGGTTTCCTCACGATGTTTTCCTTCACCGTTTTGAGAGCAGTGGTGATGAAAATAATTTACACAAAGTAAAGCGCCTGGCTGGGCGCGAACCCACAACCTACAACTTGTAGGTCGCGGCCGATACCACTGGGACATGTTCTCATTCGGTACAAATTATGTGAATATTTAAGGAAAAACCTGTCTTCTAGATAACTTAATCGAAGCAGAATTTCGCGAAAAGTAAGCACATCGAACTTCCTTGGCTGTTCAATTTTGACTTTCTCTAAATCCTGAACCCTGAAAACTATCTTTAAATGGCTCTTCAAAAGCTAGTTACACTCCTCCCATATAAATCTAAACACTGCGCTGAAGACAGTGGTCATCTTAGTAAATAGAAGCATGTCACAGGGTTCTATTTAGCAGTTTCTAAAACCAAAATCCTAGAAAACCCGATTAATAGTACATTATTGCAAAGGCTGGGAAATAGGCAATTGCAGGTCGAGTATAAGTTTGATTTCATAAGTTAGACTTCACTCAGACAAGCAATTGCCATTTCCGCCGAGGTATATATAGTGCTTTTCTCAAAAGAATGCAGGGAAATAAAAAGTAGTTAAATTTCCATAATTTTTCAAGTTTATGCCGTTTTTTACATGAACATTTCAGCATGGAATAAATTGCCCATAATGTAGACGGCTTTTTAGATTTAGCAATCTCATTAAAATACGCCAAAAATACTGTTTTGAAGAAAATATTCACTTTTTTATAATTTTTCCAAACATAAAATTTCATGTATTTTTCTTTTGACTTCGCTGGAAGCAGGTTTTCCATTGCCAATTTGGCTTTTGATCTTAAATCTGGTGGAGTACAATCAATCTCCATTTCACTCTCTGAACCGTTGGCACTCATTTTAATTATTAAATTTATATTTATTAAATATTTAAAATAACAAATCAAGACGAATTTTCAGCTTTCCCGCCGATTTTCTATTTATCATCTGTGCCGAAAGGCAAACGCATTTATGGCTATACAGCCAGGTGAACGCAATTTGTACTAAGCAAAGAGACTTACTTTGGTATGCCAAGAATGATAAAAGAGATCAATTCAAAGAGTATCTAATAACCCCAGCACGCCGTTTCATACTACATTGCTGGAGCGTTGTAATGTTCCAAATTCAAAAAACGCTCCAGCAATGGATTTGATTTTCTTTGTCCGTAAATTCGGTACTTCATGTGTTCTTTTTTCTAAAATAATGACAATATTTCCATGCATGTTTGAGAAAAAGCAAGTTACTCACTTCCAACTGTCAAACATAACTCAGGGCCCTCCTAGGAAGACGGCCATCTTCTTGACAACAGGTAGCAATTAATAATTATTTTTTCATTCGATCCTTTCAAAAACCGAAACCCTAAAAGAAGCTAGTTACCTACCTCCTGGCTTCGATGACTCCTGGCTGGTGGCTGCGATGTTCAATGCTCGTGCCTTCTCTATATGAGAAGAGGCATTAGTCCTGCAGTGGGACAATTACAAGCTGGTATTACTATACCCACCTCCCACACAGTCACAGGCAGGAAGGTGAGTGAAAACTGCAAGCATAAGTGAAACCACGTGGCTCCACGGCCGGTAGAAGAGACATAAGTTACAAGCTAGTGACCCACCTCCCAGCTATTAAACATGACCCTGGAGCCTCCGATGAAGACGGCGATCTTCTTGGTAACAGGTAAGAAGGTGAGCGAGAACTGCAGGCTGGATTCGGACCTCGCGCGCACCAGGCTCCACGGCCGCCGCTGACCACGGGCGTTGAATGTGCCTACCACAGTGAAGTGGGCCGGTAACCCCGTCGGGAATACGTTGCTAGGGAAACAGAGGGTTGAAGTAATGGATTTGTTTCACTAACTTGTCTATTATATGTAACACATTGCCTAAGAAATTTGTTTCAAAATATGAACATATAGACACACGATCATAACAAAAAATAAATAAAAAAAAGATGTATATATAATAACAGTTACGAAATGACTTTTGTATGGAACTGGCAGAATGATACTGAACCTGTTACCTCTCCAAAAAGCGCGCGTTGATTGTGTGTCTGTGGTGTTTAGTCTGAACGTTTCTAATAAATTGTTGTTGGAACTTATTTATATTTAATTAAGTAAGCTCACCAGGTAGTGGAAAAAGAATCGTTCTTGTCTAGCATAAAAAAGGCTTTATTTTAACACTCGCATGTAGTTTCGAAATTAGCTACATCGCTCGTGTTAAAATCTCGACTTTTTATGCTCGACACAAAATGTACTATTTGGAGCTTATTAGATAAATTGTTTTTGCATATTGCTATTCCAATAGGTTTTGCTATACCACCTGGCAGAATCTAAACGTCTAATTGGCTCAGTCGGTAAATTCTGACAAATTCATTCAGCAAGTTAGCAATCTAGAAAGAACTTTATTATTAGAAAGGAAAACGGTCACTCAACCGCTAAATTAGTTAGGAACCGAATCAGATACTGAATTAAGCCTGATGGAATAACCCGTTAAGGCTGATCAAAATGATTAATATGGGAATAAGTATTGTAGGACCAAAAAACAGCTATGGGACCGCAAAGGGATACGCTCGAACAGCTTATTTACTACAACAATATAAATGTTTTGTTCGGAAAGAACAATGGCAGGTGCCCATACATTGTTTTAGCTGAGATTAAATTCGAAAGTCATTAAATGAAAAATATCTGGTTTAACTCAGGGTGATGTTCTGAATTAGTTTGTGCAAGAATTTTTGTTCGAAAATGTAGAGAATAATAGATATATAATATATATCTATTATTCTCTACATTTTCGAACAAAAATTCTTGTCATAAACTTTTGTAGGTTGTGTCTGGGTAACTTTTAATAATGTGTTTAATAGGTAATATTATTCAATTTCGTGGAAGTAAAAAGGGAATATCGCATTAGTATTTCCCTTACCTAGTTATTTTAGCATGAAATGTGTAGTATACTCTTTGGAAAGAGTATATTTATTTAAACTAAGTGACTTTGACGTGTATCAAAAGGTTGTCGTCAACAACCAAGCTATATTTTTTTGACTTGGGTACTAGTCTTTTTGCCAATCATTAATTGAAAGTAATTCATTTATTTCTACTACACTACAATATTCTTACCTACCTGCAAGGAACATCTACACTTCGACATAAACTGTATTGTTAACTGATTTACTGCAATAAATACAATAATGATATTATTACTTAATATAGTTACTACTTGTCACTTAGCAGATAAAATATATAATGGCAACACTATGCTAAAGAAATAAACAAAAAAATCAAATAAGTAACTTTTTTTTATTATGTTTTTTTATCTATTTTGGACCAGGCCTAATTATACTTTAAAAAACATAGTCAATTAATAGAATGTATTTCGTATATAACTCACTTTCAGACGCTCAAATTTAAGTCAGCTAAAATTTCGCCATTGTTCTTTTAAGGAACAAACATAAATCAATTTTTTATATGGTTCCCACTTCATTCACCATGCCATACTCACCGCAACGGCAAAGTCAAGTTAACATCAATCCCGATCCTATAAGCTCTCTGCAGATCCTGCGAGCCCTGCACCAGGGTGATACCCTTGGTACCCGGCTGGTCCATCTTGTACACGGCGATCAGGTCTACTGTCTGGAAGTCCACGCCTCCTGGCATGTCAGGGGAGCAGGGGGATGCGATGTTCGCTTGGTGAAGCTCTGGTGTGGTGGTGTTTTCTGAAATTGTACGTTATTTTCACCTTGGATAAGGATATTTTATTAAGATTTTTTTTAATCTTTATTTATTGCCGGGGTTTTTTCTTAACAGAATATGTCACCCCGATGATTTCATACAAAATAATTACCTACTAAAAGTTGAATAAACTAGTAACCTTACACCAATTATGGTAAGATAAAGAGTTCTCCTGATCTGATAATGGTGAGGCCAGAACGCTATTATAAATGCCTACATTAAAACTATTGCCAAAAGCATCTTTGAATCCCAACCCGAACACATTCCGACAGGGTGTGATATAATTCTTCTATAACTCCACAGACAACAATTGGGAGAATCAACATTACGCATCACGAATCCGAAACTGATTAGCGTTATGTGGCCGGATCGAAGTCTCAAAGCCGTCTCAACAAGGCAGAAGAACTCGCTGAACCAAAGCATCCGTGGAAGAGATGACTGAATCGTCTTATAGGGTGGCATAATAGCAGTCAGGATTTCGGTATGTAAGTGGCTATGGTAGTAATTCATCTACCTAGAGGAAGTGTTTATAGTCAGCTGAACTACTCTACATTGAGGATACCAAAAGTATTGAAAGTGCCTCGCTTGCCTAGAACGGCAAAACACCTGGGCTAGCTTTCTAGATTCTAGATTTAAGCTGTACATATATCATGTTAATGTATCTTGTGTTTTACACAATTCTTTTTGGAACATTAATCACCAGAATACGTGGGTACTTTTCACGGTTGGCGCAGTGGTTGAGCGATTGACTGCTTGAAAATACGATGATACAGTGCGTTGAAATATCATGTGACGTCACGGTATGCTATACTTTATACTGACAGACTGACGTCACAAGGCCCCACTTTGATGCACTTTATCTTTGTCAATTTGTAAATATTTGATAAAGCAACAAATACGGGTCCAATATTATTTGATAATCTCACTGACGGACTTAATAGAATTATCATTTTTCTACCCAGGAAACATCCCTATTAAATGAGTAAAAGTTGCTCGTACGGGGAATTCCATATTTAGTACTAGCTGTCCCACACGGCTTCGCTCCCGTCAACTGGCTACCTACCTACACTACCCTACCTACCCTACATACATGAATGTTGCGCTTACGCAGCGCACGCAACGGAAGCTCCCAAAAAGAAATTCGAAACGTTCCCGTTTTTGCAACATTTTTCATTTATGCTCCGCTCCTATTGGCCGTAGCGTGATGTTATATAGCCTATAACCTTCCTCGATAAATGGACTATCCAACACAAAAATAATGTTTCAATTCCAACCAGTAGTTCCTGAGATTAGCGCGTTCAAACAAACTCTTCAGCTTTATAATATTAGTATAGATTTAAGTACCATTTTATCTAGGTTGTTTATAACAACAGTAAGTAGGCTCAAAGAATTGCCTGCTGGCAAAAATTGATTCGCTTTCACATTCGACGTATATAAATGTAGGTACCTAGTCATAAATTGTCTCGAATCAGTGCATCGAAATGGGAATTGAAAATCATTTAGTACTGACAGAACTAGTCCAGAACAATTTGATCAATTTTGTCAATGTTAAGTGTTTTTTAATGTCGGCTTATGGGACTTAAACTATCAATGATTTGTATATTTATATGTTTTTGGAGACGAAAATAGATTGCTCAATCGGTTTTTTTTCATCGGTAAGTCTACTGAAATCATTGGTAAGTTGAAAAACGAGATATACATTTCCTTATTACAAGCTTTTTTTTTACAAACTTTTATTTAATTTGCAATGTATGTATGTATGTTGTGTTCGGATCAAATCTTTCAACTGAATATTAAAGCAGTTATCCTCAACCGATTAAGATGAAATGTTGCATACACGTTAAGTTTTTATCCAATTCTTAATCCAATACAGTGGACGGCCCAAGATGGCGGACTAGTTATTTTTGTGAACTGCCATGATATGGATATCAAATGAAAGGGTTGGCTGAGAAGAATACGATAAAAGAATTTTAAATTAATAATTTTATTTTAACTTGCAATGTTTGGAAAGTGTATTCGGGTCAAATCTTGCAACTGAATTTTACCGCCGATATCCTCAACCGATTAAGATGAAATTTTGCATACACGTTTGGTTTGGATGACAATAAGCAGACAATAAGCTTTTGGTAAAAAAAAATTGGCGAAAATTATTTTCTTGCTAAACTGTTTGCCTTACCTGTTTGCCCATTGCTGGTCGGGTATGATGACATCGCGATTATAAAAAGAGTTAACCTGAAATCAAGAATAATTGATTAATAATTGGGACATCAGTAGGAATATAATGAATAGAACAAAAATTAACAAGGCTTTACCATAATTCAGGTATAAATATTCTAACAATGGTTGTATTACCAGACTTTATCTAAGGCCTATACAACCCCTCCTCCTGGTTATGATGCCCACTGGTTTAGTACCCTGTCCTTCGTGAATCCTAAACTACTAAACCTTTAACAAAAATCCTAATGGTTCACTGAAAGACGAGCGTCAGATAGCGTTTGTATGGCATTGCTGCTAAAACGGACCCTATTGGCGCAGCCGTGTAGCTGAAGCTGCAACTTTGCTGCTGACTTTGACTCCGTCTTTTAAATATTGTCTCTTTTTAAAAGTTTTAATTTTCGCCTTGTTAGTTAAATAGTCTGTGTTGGTAAAATTTTGCAATTTCATTTTAAAACAATTATCCCCAATCAAAATTTTGAAATTTTGCATACACGTTTGAAAATGTTTTTTGAATTGGAAATAAAATAATGTTATTATTTATTTATTTATTAAAACTTTATGCACAAGTACAAAGGCGGACTTAATGCCTTAGGCATTTTCTACCAGTCGACCTTAGGGTGGTGCAGCGATAAAAAAGGCACGTGCAACTAAATGTAAGGATAAGTAGAGAAAAATTTATATAAAAAGAAGAATATATATAAATATATACTTAGATATACACATACATAAACAATGTTATAGAGAAACCGAAACCAACAAATCAATTCTGTGATGATTCTGCAAACTTCTTGCGAATGTGCTCACGTGCATTAAATTTGAAAGAGAACCTACTGGCTGCCATCTTGATATTTTGATTGGTGGAACGAAGATTTTTACTGTGAGCAGAGCATAGGAATTGAACGTGAGAAGTTAGATAAGAAGGAGAAGTGGGATTATCAATAAAAGAAAACAGGGTAGTCAAGGCCCTCTGCGCTCTACGCTGACGAATGGGTAACCTGGTGGTTATTCTGGGATGTCTTTAGATTCTTCTTGATTTATTTATTTATTTAATACTTACACTTTTTATACTGCACATAAACGTACAGAGGCGGACTTAATGCCTTAGGCATTTTCTACAAGTCAACCTTTGGGTGATGGAGATACAAATAGTAGTAGGTGCAATTATGATAGTAATAATAATTTGAATACAAGGCCTAAATATAAGCTATAAATAAATAAAATTTTCTTAAAATTTTTATAAAAAAATATTTTATATATATATTTCTTTTTTTTTATTTTCAATAAATACTAAAACAAATAAACTAAATTTTTAGGTACTACATAACACTTAGTTGAAATAGACAATAAGGAAAAAATTAGCGCTGTGACGATAATACTGCCAACTTCTTACGAATGTGTTCGCAAACTTTGGCTTTGAATGATAATGACTTTGATCCAGTAAGGTAAGGCATAATCTGGACACTTCCACCATCTGCCCAAAATCCCGACCTAACATTAACTCACCGAACAGTCGCCAAAATGTCAATGCATCAAATAAATTAAACCGCCAGCCATGTCCTACTTTGGGCCATCGAATCCCGATACAGTTGGGTCAACAAATAATTGACTCGCCTCCAGCCACTTGATTTGACCTTCACCAGTCAATGAGTGGTCAGCGAGCCAATTTGATGGGTTCTTTAACGTGCTGTGACGTCAAGACTCTTGAGTGGGTCAATGTGACAAAATATATTGATTCCTCGTGGAAGGTATGTAAATGTGCAAACATTTTAGCCAATACGTCAATGAATTGGTTTGTTGGCTGACTGGCAGATAGACAACGCCTTAGGGCCGATTTCACCAATGAAACTAATCGCGATTAGTTCAACTAAACTCAAGTTATACAAATTAAGCATTCTGATTGGTTAAGACTGCTGAGTACCAATCAGAACGCTGTATTTGCTTAAACTGAGTTTCCATTGTAAAACTGATTGACTACTTGATACTTCGTATTTAAAAAGAAAAGTAAAAAAAAAATGGAAATAGACAGCGATAGCGATATGAATTCAACTCCAGAAAGTATAAATACAGCTGCAAATTGAATTGTTAATAAACTTTTACCGCAAAAGTCGCGGGATAAATATTTTTCATTCACTTGAGTTTTTATTTTGAGTAGGTATATTTAATCACGGTAGGTAGATTGGTAGTTAAAAGAAAAGTAGATTACGCACCTCGCTAAAGTGAGTAATTAATGCAATCGTGTTAATTTAGTGCCGTCGCATGCGCTCGGGCACCAACATAACACTCATGCATTAATAACTCACTTTGCGCTCGATGCAACAATCCTATTTAACACGCTTTTATGAGCTCACACACTTATCAAGGACCGATGACAATGCTATAATTTAAATTGGTTGTCCCATGTAGCTTGCCATAGGTGAAAGAATTTTTCAAATCGGTCCAGTAGTTTCGGAGCCTATTTGGTTCAAACAAACAAAAAAGTCTTTCCTCTTTATAATATTGGTGTAGAAATGTTCCGGAGAGAGCGCCTGATACGGCTATCACATCCAGGGAAGGCAGTAGGCCCGTTTATTACCCACTCCCTTCACAGGGAGGTAGTTGCAATAATAAATTGTCGTTCAAAAATAAAGTTAAATAAAAACATAAAAAAACGCTTTTTATAATATTTTTTTTTTGGTCACTATTCTTAATTAAAATTTATTGAATTTTTTTTTTTACTTTTTAGTTTGGTTTTCTATTATTTAAACTACTCCTCGTTACAAAAACGAAGCAAAATGAGCAGGTAATGCAGGTAAGGATCGTAAGTCTGTTGTTTCTGTTGTCCCCCACGGAAAAAAAGTTGTAAGTTTAAATATTTCAATACCAATGAAGAGAGGTTGAAGATTATTATGCGAAAGTCACGGACTAAATCTTGAATAATATATCAATACTAGGAATGGAACAAACAGTCATAGGTACCCTATTTAGATAAGTGGAACTTCCAATGAACAGAGGAATTAATGTGTCAATGGTTCTTGGAATAGCATGGGATCTGAGTGGCAGTTCATGGATAAAATTGCTGATGCCTACTAAATAAATGGGTAGAGATAGTAGTGGCAATTCAACGGTTTCATAAAAGTGACACACTTCTTAAGGTAGCCCTAGTCGATTATTCATCAATACATTAGTCTGGCGAACACTCCACTGTTTGACGGTGTACGTTCAAAATAAAAAAAATATATCAATTTCTCTCATCATTATCTAGCCCTATATGTAAACAAAAAAGTAAAAAGTTATGGGCGTCGAAATTTTCCATATTTCAACACTATTTTTTACGCATCTTTGGGAGCAAATAAATAACATAAGAAGAAGGAAAATTGCAAAACAGTCACCATACAGGGATAAATTAGTAGTTCAACAATGCCATATTCCCAAAGGTCTGTTTATAAATATTCGCGCACTCGTTTTCGTCCTAAATCATCATCCATTTCGCTACAAATTTGCAAAAGTGTGTATTCGTACGCGAACTAGCTTCTTACTGCTCATCACAGCATCTATCTCTTTCGCACGTGTTGTCGGATGAGATAGCATGCATTTTAACCCCGCGCACAAAATAGTTCGTACCGTCTCAACTAGAGCAACCTTAAACACGCAACTACGAAATATTATAGTCTACAAGTAGATAGAAATCTTTTGCTAGTCAGGCACACTAATAAAAATGTTGGCTGTGACTGCAATACAATACTTATTTGGGTACTAACGGATTACAAAGTTTAATTAACGATGCTCAAAATGAGTCATTGAGATTACGTTGCATTCAGTTTCATATGACAACGCAAAATTAGTCAACTCTAAGTCTAGACGTAAATTACACTTATCTGGGTTACCTTCGTTCTTCATCACTTCAGCCGAAAGACGTCCACTGCTGAACATGGGCCTCCACCAAGTTTCACTACATCGATCAGTCCTGTGCGTCTCGCATCGAGTGGATGCCCACAGTCCCAGGTCATCAGTAAACCTTGTAGGAAACCTTCCAACGCTGTGTCTTAGTTTTTAATTTATTTAAACAATGCTGCTTCAATCACTGCTGCGGGTTTTACAGATCCGTCTAACATTGATTGTGAATGCAGTGCCCGTGTCCAGGACACAAAGCACAATGCTGAGTGCCCATAAATCTGCGCCTTTAAGGCCCTAATGAACGCCACTGACGCTGCTATAATCTTGGCCATCTACCGGTCCAAAACGATCAGTGGCGTAGCATCGGTTTTTGCCACCCGGGGCCAAGCGGAAATTCACTGACCTCCCCGCGGTACGCCACTGGAAACGATATAGAACTTACCCATCGTCTCGAAAATAAGAAGGTTTTAAAAGAAACAGTACTAAATCCTACAGCAAATGAAAAACATCAGTCGTTGACCTGAGGATGGTCTAATGAAAACAAATGAAGGAATGAGTTTGTGTTTCTCCTATTCTAGTTCATTGAATCTTGATAGTTACCCTAGTAACAGGGTTCTGGGGAGTGATAATGGCTTGCAAATTGTTTCATTAGATACTTTATTGAAAAGGCAATAACCGGTGAACCGGCCAGGGTCAATCAAGCTTTATATGCCAGGAGTGAGCCGCTACCTGGCCACAACCTGGCCGTAACCGAAAAGACGCGGCGGGCCGCCGGATCGTTTTGTAAACAAACTATATTTATGACTTCCTTTCTGAGTATATTTGTTAACACTTGATATTTTTATAATGCCAATGAACAAGCCTTTTGAACGGTGTATAAATTGTTTAAAAATAAGATTTTCTTTATTAATAAAATTGGTTGTAAATATAAGTTGCAAATTTTGCATTAAAACAAGGCATTATTTACAGTTACTCCGAATCTTTTATGGCCAAGGCCAGACAACTATTCTTTGATTTTGCGTATTACTGGTACCCATGGCCAATTGAAACAAAATGCGGCACGCTTCTGGCCATCACAGCGGATAATGATGGTAGGAACCGCAGGTTTCTGATCGAAGGATTTCTAGTTGAGTATTTGTCAAACTCTAATTTAGCATAAAATACTGTCAATCTTTGGCATTGAAATAGAGTTTGACACGTTCTTAACTCAATATTCACAATTCATAAATCGAGCGCGTATCTTTTTTTTTTGTTTTGAATTCCGAAAACAAAACTTATACAGTCCACAAAGATACCTTATGCTGATCTAGCTTAGTTTACAATTTCAACAGAATAAGAGATTAGCTCCAGCCGGATCTACTATATACATATTTTACAATGCATGTCCTCGAAAAGAGCGTTTTCCAAGCAGCCAAACTGTGCGGAAAGTGTCACTTTTTTAACTAGTGCTTTTTACTTTTCTGTATTTTTTAAATTTTTATCTCCAACGTCAGCCCGACGCATAGAGTTTTTATTATTTGAGAAAAGTTTTACAAATAAGTTAAGTATAGATTATCATTCATATAAAAGGTAAAATAAAACTAATACTTCATTAAAGGCGTTTTTAATTACTCTAGATTTAGATTTTGATCCATAAATTAATTTTAAATATTCATTAAATATGTTTGGCAGAACGTATATTTTGCTCGTGCTTTTTTGCGTTACGACGTGACAGCTATTTGAACATGCGCAGTAGATATGCCCGAGGAACTATTAGTTAATCTGTGGTATGCTGAGGGTGCTAGAATAAGCCCGCTATTTTATTAATTTCTTGCTTGGTTCAGATATATTTTTTTATTTTCTCGCACAGTGCATAGTAAAATGTTGAATGATACACGTACGTAAGATGATTTCCGACTCGTGTCGATTTGCCACTCATCGGAAATCACCTACCTGCCGCACTTGTAGCATAAATAACTATAGCATACCCATTTTACAATTTTGTGTCAAAGAACAGAATATAAACTAAATATGGTCAGATATTAAACAACATTGTAATTTGTAGTAAATGAAATACTAAAATTAATGAATTTACAACCGTACCACATAGCTGACGCTTGTGAAGATTTATTACCATCGTAAGCGTAACAGTATGAATAAGGAATATTTAAGTAAATTTTTGTCTGCATTCTGTTCTAGTACTGATATAATTTGTAGTAGAAGTAGTTGCCAGCTTTTAGCAAAATATTCATCGATTTGGGCCATCACACTATAATCACACTTATATTATCACATCACAATTCACACTATCAAACTAATATTATAAAAGCGAAAGTTTGTAAGTGTGTGTGTTTGTATGTTTGTTACTTCTTCACGCTCTAACGGCTGGACGGATCTGGATGTAATTTGGCACAGAGATAGATTATAGTCTGGAATAGCACATCATCATCTTCCTGTCCTTGTCCCATGTTACTTGGGGTCGGCGCAAGACGTTTTCTTCTTCCATTACGTCCTGTCCCCCATGTCGCCATTACTGACCCCTTTTCTTTCATATCACTCCTCACAAAGTCCATCCACCTTTTCTTTGGCCGTTCCCTCCCTCTCCATCCATTCACATGTATAGTAACTCTTTTAGTAACATGCATTTCGACCCTCCTCATTGCATGACCATACCAGGTTTCCTTTCAACTTTTCTGTCACTGGCGCCACTTTCAAACTTCCTCTAATATATTTTTCACTTTATCAATTCTCGTCACTCTGCACGCCCATCTCAACATTCTCATCTCTGCTACATGCAATCTCCTTTCATCCATCTTTTTCACAGCCCAACATTCTGATCCATACAGTACGACAGGTCTAATCACGGACTTGTAAATTTTCCTCTTTCAAACAGGCAAGTTTTTATCCCGTGAATATGTTCCCTTGGGATAATTTTCGACATTCACGCGGGCGAAGCCGCTGGCAGAAGCTAGTAATATGTATATCTGACACCAGTCTTGCTAACGAGTATCGTGTTATTCAGTTACAGGGTTTTGGAGATCAGAAAGACAAACGCTCCTTGTAAAATACTGGGAGTCAGCTACATCCCCATCATGGCTAGGAAAAGACAAGGCAGATTATTTTGATTAGTAACTTATTATGCCCCAAAAGGGCCCTTTACCACACATCACATCACATCATCAGCCTCTATTAATGTTCTCACTGCTGGGACACAGGCCTCCTCTCTGTGAGAGGGAATGGGCCGTTATCCACCACGCGAGCCCAGTGCGGGTTGGTGGATGTCACATGTCTTTGAATTTTTGGTTCTAGGATATGCCGGTTTCCTCACGATGTTTTCCTTCACCGTTTTAAGAGCATTGGTTGATGAAATAATTTACACAAAGTAAACCGCCTGCCGGGTCTAGAACCCACGACCTACAACTTGTAAGTCACGGCCTACACCACTGCTCTCCCTTTCTCCCTTTACCAAGTTAGGATTTAAAAACCAAAATCTCATCTGTAGCATGGTTATAATGCACGAAAGTGTCAAGAGATTATTCAGAAACGTTATCTTATCTCCGACAGTTTAGCGAAGCTATCTGTAACTAGCTCTAAGTAGTTGAAAAGTTGAGTGAAGTTTTGCTTTTGGATGCACTGCATCCTAACTTAGAGTTGATGATTAGTCCCTGGGTGTTACCGTCTGTCTGACACTAGATTGCTTAAACTGGCGTTGCAATGAGCAATTAATTGAAGATAAAGTTTTATAGAAGAGGTGTAGTGTTATTATGAGATCACTTTTTTCGAAAATCTATGGCCCTGTTTTTAGGGTTCCGTACCCGAAGGGTCCAAACGGAGCCCTATTGCTATCACTCAGGTGTCCGTCTGTCTGTCGTCTGCCACACATGTTTTACAGCCAAACGGTTGGAGCTACAGTCTTCAAATTTTCATCTTGTTGGCAGGTCAGTAACTATTTTTAAAGGTTTTTAAGGGGGGCAAAAGGGGGGTGCGATAAAAAAACTTTCCTGCCCCTTCCAAAAAAATTGGAAAACAAAGGAATGAGAAGTGTTGTATAACTGGTTAATCAAAATTTAGAATTTATATTTCTTTTACCTCTCAATGTATTCTGAATGAAGTACTGATGTCACTTCAATAAACTAAGTCAAAACACAACATTCGTTATCAGCACTCGCCAAGATGCTACGTTTCTAAAGCGGTTGATGCTGGAACTTACTGGTGAGTCAAATGTTGTTCCTATTTACAATGATTCACAGTCTGCCCAGAAGTTGAATCCAGTCCACCAAAATAGAACCAAACACATAGACACTAGATTTCATTTTATACGTGGTTTATTAGCTAATAATGTTATCAAAGTTAAGTTATGGTATCAGTCGGATACATCTAGTTTCGGTCAGCCAGCTCGCGAATATGTATCCTCCGACTGCACAGCATGATTTTCTTCTTGTTTGCTGCTTTTTAGTTAGCTTTTTAATCAGTCGGGTTTTATGATTTTTTGAATTAACTTTTTTATAGTTTACTGACAAATACCAATATATTGATAAATCAGATTCTTCTTTGAAATTTCCTAATTTTTCCTATTAAAACTAAATTGTTTTTGCGGTAAATGTGCGAAGTCCGAAACGCACTTGGCCTTTTGACTCGTTTAGCACGCATCTAGATTTTAAACAGATTTTGCTTTTCCGGCTCTATCTATAGATCCGTTGATACTGTTGCAAATGAATGTTACTAAAAGAGTTTTAAACATAAAAACTGGCCAAGTGCGAGTCGGACTCGCACACGAAGGGTTCCGTACCATTATCGCAAAACGCTGCAAAAAAACACGTTTGTTGTATGGGAGCCCCCATTAATTTATTTTATTTTATTATTATTTTTGAAGTAAATATACAACTAAACATTCTGTGAATATTTCAAGCGTCTACCTGGTGCCGTTATTAATATCGAGCAAAAAACGGTAAAAATATCACGTTTGTTGTAAGGGAGCCCCCCTTAAATATTTATTTTATACTGTTTTTAGTATTTGTTTTTTTTTTTTTTTAGTATTTGTTGTTTAACTCTGACACCAGAGGTGGCCACACCTCACACGAAAAGAAGAAGAAGAGTATTTGTTGTTATAGCGGCAACAGAAATACATCATTTGTGAAAATTTCAACTATCTACTAATCACGGTTCTTGAGATACAGCCTAGTGACAGACGGACAGACAGACAGATAGACGGATCGCGAAGTCTTAGTAATAGGGTCCCGTTTTTACCCTTTGGGTACGGAACCCTAAAAATGGTTGGATGATTGATTGAGTGACAAGTAATATGAAAGAGGCGATTGACAGGACGAAACGGAAGAAGAAAGCGTGTTGCGCTGACCCCAAGTAACTGGGGCAGGAAGATGATGATATCCAGAGTTCCAGTGTGTTACGTTTTTCTTACCGATGTATTTTATTCAGGGAGATAAAATACTCAATTACTGCATATATATACATAAAGGCCCACCGCTTTAGTGCCGTAAAACGGTTACTTTCTAAAACATACTCTTAAGTAACGGCTAGGTTAAAAAGTTTGAAAAAATAAAGAAGTGGTTCATTTGCTGGAGCAGGAGCTCGTGGCTAAATAATAACAGCCGCACGGGAGGATACATGTTCGCGAGCTGGCTGACCAAAACCAGATGTATCCTCCGACTGCACAGCATGATTTTCTTCCTGTTTACATCTTTTTAGTTCGCTTTTTAAGCAGTCGGGTTTTTGATTTTTTTAATTAACTTTTTTATTTATAACTTTTTAGAATTAGGTACATTTAAACATATAAGTGTTATATATTTTTGAAATCACCTCTAAAAACCCTTTATTTTGATACCCCCACGATGGGTTTGGATGAAAAAAAAAAAATATTTTGTCCCCTCAATATGGCGCCCAAAATCCGCCTTTTTTATATTTTCCAATTTTAATGTAGTCAGTGACACCCGCAGGGTTAAGACAAATCGAAAAAAACGAAAACGATAGTTCTCGCCAAACTTCTGGGCCGCCCTGAACGCCCTGAACTTTACTAGCTAACTGAGCCTAAAAAAACACGTCTAAAATAGGGCGTCGAAAAATTCCTCCACATAGCTCTGTCCACTGGTAGATATTGTGCCCAAAAGACTGGCAGCATTGCCACGTTGTATGGATGGCAATGCTTATCCTCTAACTAAGATAAAATCCAGCCCTTGGGTCACGCGAAGTGTCAACTGGGCGTTTACGCAGGTCTTTGAAAAATGCCTGAGTATTCGGACCCGGACGGAGTTTCAATCCCAAACGGCTCGAAAATAAAACTTCTGATGAGGTTATTATATTTCCATCGCATGAGGTTCTCTGCAGCCGCATCGGCAGCGCCAGCACAACACGAAGAGCTTGGGATTGCGTAAAAGTATCGACACAAGAGATTTGATACTTTGTCTGTAACTACTGCAAATTATTCGACTGATTTTGATATTCGACTCAAGTTGAACTTATGAAAATGTTTCAAAATATGCGTGTGTAGGAATCAGTGTGGTGACGCTTGGGGGAGGCCTATGTCCAGCAGTGGACGATCTTTAGGCTCAAATGATGATGATGGGTGTGGGAATCACATATTCCTAGTATTCATAATAGAGTACTGTTAACACAAATCATGATGACAATCAAAAGACATCTTGATTAATGTTGTACACATGTCTGTCAAAGACGCAGTTCCGTCTTTACCAAAGGGGCACAAGGACCCTGGGCCCCGGTACATTGGGGCCCCTAAATATCATGACATTAAAATAAAACTAAGTGAAAAATAAACAAAAAAAAATTAATAAGCAGCGATGGATGTGAAAAATGGTCACCTTAATTTAATTAGATACAATTTAGGTACGAGTATTATATGAATTTCATAATAATATTATTACAAGTCATTTTGTTTATCTTGACAAGATAATATACATATTTCGACTACTAGAGGTCAAAGTCAAATATATTTATTCAACTAGGCCAATAAGCGGCACTTTTGAACGTCAAACAAAAATTAAAATATACAAGTAATAAAAGTGCATTCGGAAAAGTAGCTTGTTATGGAGAAGAATGTACAAGAAACTCCTTGGTCTCGCGCAAAATCGTTTTTCGTAGAATAAACCAAGTAGACAGGAAAATTAATGTTATAATGCTGAGAGCACTAAGAATAATAATTTGACTACGGGGCCCTACTACCTGTAAACGCCTTTCATTTCTCGGGGCCCTTCTCCCCAAACTCTGTGTGCCCAGGGGCCCCCGCATAGGTTAAGACGGCTCTGCATAGACGAATTTTACTCACAAACGTAAACGCAAATGATGAAATGCAAACGTAAGACACTATAATTGTTTGATTGTATGTTTGTACGTAATTTTACGATCGCATGATTCGGCGATGTGATACGATCATTTAATTCATTTGTTCCGTTTAGCGGAGTGTGCTACTAACGACATTCATCATCGTATTAGGTTCCTTGAATGCTTGTCCGAAGAACGAGTTAAACTATTTGTTGGGCTGCGTGAAAAGCAGTTTTATTATAATATATAGGGTGTTAGCAGGAAAGAAGGCTGGTATTGAATGATAATTTAGGATCTAACAAATTTTTAAAGGGATTTGTTTAATTATCTAAATTATTTGAAGACAAAAGACACAAGCTTTAAAAGAAAACGGACTGATTTCTGAATTGAGTATTTGAGGTTAAGAAAGTGTTAAATCCTTCTTTAGTTCCAAATTTTGACAGGTTTTCAGGCTAAAGCATAGTTTGACAAATACTCAACTCGTTCTAAGAACGATCTCAAATACTCTAGTCAGAAATCGGCCCAAAGAGTTTATATGAGTCTGATGAAATCACTGAACCCGACCGGCAAAAATTTATAAGCAAACCATGAAACAAACACTACAGAATTTACTTTCAGAGTTTTACTTATCAGACTACAATGTTTTGAAGATCCAAGTTCCAATACTCGACATAAGGTGTGATTATTTTTTTAAATGAAGCAAATATAAAGGACTTTAATTTAATTGATAAAAGAAAAAATAATTATAGTAAAAGACTAAACGCGATTTCACCCTAAAAATAAAACGGATAAAAAAAGTGCCTGCACATTTTTAATTCCCTTTTCCGGAGTTACCGGATCCAGCTAACACAAAATACATTGTAGTACATAAAATAAATAAAAGCTCACCTAAAAACCGCCATATTTCTAAAACAAAGGAACTTTTCAACTCTCACGCATAACGAGCGCGCGCGCCGATCCGCGCGACCCAACCGCTGCGTCTTATCGCAGTCCTACCGACTGGTCAGTGATCAGTGGGACACGGGACTACTGAGCCACGACTGAGATTTGAGAGCCCGCTCTGATATACATATATCAATTAATTTGCTCCTGACAGCAGCTCCTGCCAACCACAATTGAATATTTGTACTGCATGCGTACGTAACTTCATGATTCTACAATGTATATCCAAAACTGGGAAAAAATTGGTTCAGTCAGCAGAGGCCTCATAAATAACACATTAGATACACAACAACCAACAAGAAACAACAACAATAAACAAACAAGACATAGGCAAAATGCAGCTTACTGCTAAAGTAAAGTCTACTTACCAGATCAGCTCTCGACATAGTCAAAAAATTTACAAGTAAAACTGCGACAATCAAATCCAATATTTTTGCAATAAAATTAAAATTAACTTTTGGAACTATACCCGCCAATTTTTTTAAGCTGTCAAAGTTGCTCCTCTAGAAACGTTGTGGTTTTTCTCGACTGCCAGTCAGCTGCCAGAATACCGATTAGAGACGATTTAAAAAAGGTTTCTGAAAAAAGATCAAATGTATCGGGGACGCAGGGTATGATATAGTTAGCGCTGTTATATCGTTCATTTGATGCCTTCCAAGTTCTTCTGAGTTCAGGGCTAAAAGCTGAAAACATGGGTCGAAGAAACTGACCTACTGAAAAACCAACAAATATAATATTTGGAAACAATCATCGGGCTCTAATGTCTTCTTGGTCAACCAATCCGTATCTAAAAAATTCAGTCTGTATAAATAAAAAAAAGTTAATTAAAAAAATCAAAAATACGTATTCGCGAGCTAGCTGTCCAAAACCAGATGTATCCTCCGACTGCACAGCATGCTTTTCTTCTTGTTTACGGCTTTTTAGTTCGATTTTTAAGCAGTCGGGATTTTTGTTTTTTTTTTCCTTTTTATTTATTAACTTTTTTTATTTACTACTTTTTAGTTATCTTTTTTTAATATTTAGATAAATTTAAACATATAAGTGTTACATATTTTTGAAATCATCTCTTATAGCCCTTTATTTTGATACCCCACACGATAGGGTTGGAAGAAAAAAAGTTTTTGTCCCCACAATACACAATATGGCGCACAAAATCCAGCCATTTTTCTATTTTCCAATTTTAATGTAGCCAGTGACACTCGCAGGGTTAAGACGAACCGATTGACGTATGAACCATCAAAATCGGCCAACGCGTTTGGTCTTTAGAACGCCACATAGGAACAAACAAAGATACATACATACATACTTACATACATACATAGACTGATAAACACATTACCCTCCTTCGGCAGTCGGGTAAAAAAGCGTCATTTGGTCAAACAGGACTACCGTTCCTGCGACCTCAACAACGGCCAAGGGTTTAATGAAGACTTACACGAGGCTGCTGATACTCGATCCTTTCTTTGTTGCGAACGATTTTAATAGCTCATAACTTTATTAAACTAATGAGCCGCCGTATGTTTGAATCAGTACAGTTCAACGAGTTCTAAATATGAACTAACAAATCAAACAACTGCCGCCGAATGCATACGTCTGGAATTTAGAATTCTGGACTCTAGATAAAATGAGCTCTATTAAATGCTGACACTTTTGGGTTACCGACAGTGTGATTCTTCCGTAACCGCATTCGGTTGCAAATCTGTTACAATCTATTTAATCAAGGCCAATTTTTTTCTTCCATGGCTGCGTAAATGAAAAGACCATCAGCCATTTTGTTTGGTGAAATTATTAAGTCATAGTAACTACCAAGTTCGTGTTTTTCCTAATCATATTGCACCTATTTTCAAGCCATACGCAAAACAAGCTAGATATCCAACTTCAGAGTTACCTACTGCAAATCCACCCTGTAGGTCGTGAACCCAGGCAGGCAATCTATTTATTTCATTTCACCAACAAAAAAACATCGTGAGGAAACCGGTCGGTCGGAACAACTATCTTTAGGCCATTCAAATATTTGTTCCGTTCAGGAATCGAACCCGCGACACGCAGCGCAGTAGCCGATCGTGTCGTCAAAAATTATAAGCTTATGATGAAGCGGAACCCATTGATGTATAGTCATCTGGGTGTGACAAAGCGATGACACAATAATGCATTAATTATTTCAATTAAATCACACTGTCAAGGCTATTAAGAGTCTTTAAATAGGCCATCTTCCTGGAACGACTGCATGCCGACAAGGAATGCTATAGATTTCATCCGTTAATAGGTTTTAATGGGCAGAAAGATAAACGAACGCAACACCAGTAGTCTTTAATTAACGATATATTAAGTTGCTAACAAATCATTACAGCTACGTTTATTTATTTACTAGCTGTTGCCCGCGGCTTCGCTCCCGTGGACCACCCCACAGGACCCGTTTTCTGGATAAAAAAATAGCCTATGTCACTCAGGAATAATGTAGCTTTCTATTGGTGAAAGAATTTTTCAAATCGGTCCAGTAGTTTCGGAGCCTATTCGGTACAAACAAACAAACATACAAACAAACAATCAAAAAAATCTTACCTCTTTATAATATTATTATTAATTATTATATTATATTATTATTAGTATAGATTATTTTTAAATACAAGATTTGTCCTTAGAATTAACACACACAACATGAATAAAATACCACACATGAACTAATTACTTATATAACATTATAATATTCTACAGATGTTTAGTCTTTTATTTGGGACTCAATTAAGTAGGTACCTAATTACCCGACTGCCGAAGGAGGGTAATGTGTTTATCAGTCAATGTATGTATGAATGTTCTTATGTGGCGTTCTAGAGACCAAATGCGTTGGCCGTTTTTGATGATTCTTCTTAATCGATTCGTCTTAACCCTGCAATTGTCATTAACTACATTAGAATTGGAAAATAGAAAAATCGCGGCTTTTGGGCGCCATATTGTGGAGGCCCAAATTATTTTTTCTTCCCAATCCATCGTGGGGGGTATCAAAATAAAGGGTTTAAAGAAGTGATTACAAAAATAAAAAAACACTTATATGTTTAAATGTACCTAATTCTAAAAAAAATAACTAAAAAGTTGTAAATACAAAAATATTTGTATAAAACAAAAAACTCGACTGCTTAAAAAGCGAACAAAAAAGACATAAACAAGAAGAAAATCATGCAGTGCAGTCGGAGGATACATCTGGTTTTGTTCAGCCAGCTCGCGCAAATGTATCTTCCGACTGCTCAGCATGATATAAATATTATTTTTATATTTGTAATGGTAATCAAAACCGGCCGCCGCCGCGCCATCTTGGTAGGCGTTTCGGCCGCTGAGTTTCGTCCGATCCGTTAAAACAGGAATTTAATTATTATTAATATTTTTGAGTGGTATTTCAGACGAATCCGTTTTTAAACATTAACCCCCTAACAAATAACAAAGTTAAACAGAAAATAAAAAGTTGGCTTCAAACACTGGACTACGAGCGGACTGAAAAAGTCCTGCAGTAACACTATTTATTATTTATTATTAGTAACTATATTTTTTTAGATTACTACCCACTTCCAAACTAAAACACACTCACAGACCACACAAAGCCTTAAGGATTTTAAATAAAATTTTGGATTTTACTCTAATTTTACGTAATTTTGAATTAATTTTATTTTAATTTTGAGTGTGTATAATTTTATTTAACATTATTGTAATTTTAAATGATTTTTTATTCCCTTTTGACTTTATTTTATTTTGATTTTAATTTTATTTTACTCTATTTAATTGTAATTATGAAAATATTTTATTAATTGTACTCTGATTTCATTTAATTCTACCTTATTTAATTGTAATTTTGAATTTATTATTTTTATTTAATTGTAGTTTGGCATTTATTTTGAATTTATTTTACTCTGATTTTATTATTATTTTACTTTATTTTATTTTCATTTAAGTTAATTGCAAATTTTACCTAATTTTATTCTTATTTAATTTTAATTGTAAGTTATTTTAATCTTATTTAGAGCATGTTTTCAATGTTTTTATTTGATTTTCAATTGTAATGTAAACAAGTGTCAACAAGGGGAGAAGGCACTGGCTTCTGTAACACAGGTTTTTACCTAGCTCAGAAGTCAGGGTTTCAATTATATTGTTCTAAATACTTATTGCTCAATAAAAATATATTTGATTTGATTTGATATTTGAGATGTGCTGTTAATGCATATCTTTTTTTTTTTTTTTAGCCTGGAGAAATGCTCATGCATACTGCGCTACCACGGGGAGATAGATATATATATGTGGGACTCTAACCCACTAAAACTCCACGGTGTCCTCCTGTGCCGCTTATGGCGGGAACACGGGTACGCGTTAGCACTCACCGCGAACCCGCCGCGGCTGTCCGTCACCGGACCCTCCTCTGGGGATTACCTCCCATCATCGGCGCACCAGAACACACTATGCGCCGTGACCACCCCAGGGACCAAACCAGTACATGAGTGCCAGACGACCCCGTGTATGGCACCCTTGGTCCCCTTGTGACGGGTCAGAGTCAATGGCCCCGCCACCTACCATGTTTCGGCCGCAGGGGATAGGGAGAGCGGCCATCGCTATACCGACACTCCTCTTTCCCTGCGGCCCCACCGCGTCCGCCATCAGACGGTGGCGACCCCGTCCAGGCCGCGGAAGATAGGGAGAGCGGCGCACCGCAATACCGGCACTCCTCTCCCGCTGCGGCCTCCAACCCTCAGCCGTGAAATCGTATGGGTTTGGGAGACCCCATACGACATCACGGCCCGCCTCAGTTGCGATGTTGCCCAGGCAGCACCGCAACCTACATGTTGGCCGCTACGTCGTCGGCTTATCGGCAAAAACCCTGACGAGCGGCCCCTCCTCGGGTTCCTCTTCGCTTCACCGTGGGTGACCAAGCCACGGTTACTGAGCCCCCCCGCCTCGACAATGCGGGAACCCACCGGGGGGGGGGGTAATGCATATCTAATTTCTAAATAGTATAAAACAAAGAGTCTGTTGCCGCGTCTGCCATTGTCATTTCTGTATCTCCGCCAACTTCTTCTAAACTGCACAACGGATTTTGATACAGTGTTCATTATTATAAAGAGCGATAAACGAGGAAAGTTTTATGTATAAAATTTGTGTAGTGAAATTATGTAATGCTCGAATATATATCGAATGACTTAAACGACAAACTTATATGTAAAGATCGAATTTATGTAATGCAAAAATATTAGTAAGATTATAATCAGAAGTAAAAAAAGCAGCTAATAACATCGACACTCATATATTTCTTAACCTGAGCTGAGAACCACACATTGTCATTAGAGGATTAGCTTTTGGCGCTTGTTGGCAGCATATGAGGCGCCTTGTTACTCATCTCGCATTCGGCTGCCATTGTTTATAGAAGCACACGTGGGACGCAGGGTTGGCACTTTGATTAAATTTTATTTTTGGTAGTTATTCGACCATATCTCACCTGATGGTAAGCGATGATGTAGTCGACGGTGAAGCACGCTTTCCTAAGAGTAGCCTATTCACTCCTAACTTAAATACACCCAGGTTGTATCATCATCATCATCATCATTTCAGCCGAAAGACGTCCACTGCTGGACATAGGCCTTCCCCAGGCGTCGCCACATTGACCGATCCCGTGCGTCTCGCATCCAGCGCCTTCCCGCAACCTTAACCAGGTCATCGGTCCACCTAGTGGGAGGCCTTCCAACATATCGTCTTCCAGTTCGCGGTCGCCATTCCAGAAATTTTCGGCCCCAACGGCCATCCGTTCTGCGAGCAATGTGCCCTGCCCACTGCCACTTAAGTTTGGCAATTCTTCGGGCTATGTCGGTAACTTTGGTTCTCCTGCGGATATCATCATTTCTGACGTGATCACGCAAGGAAATGCCGAGCATAGCCCTCTCCATTGCCCTTTGGGTGACTTTAAGCTTTCTGATAAGGCCCATTGTGAGCGACCACGTCTCGGTCCCATAGGTGATCACTGGCAACACACACTGGTCATAGACTTTTGTCTTGAGACATTGCGGTAAATTGGACGAGAAGATACCACGCAATTTGTATGTATTGTATGTTGTACACAGGTTTTATGTATTAGGAAAAACAGACTCCGGCAGAGAATTCCATTCCTTAGTTCTATGCACAATGAAAGTATTCAAAAAACATTTAGGGCGTATGGGTGGGATGTTCATCATGCACCGATGGCGCATCACCGTATGTCTTGTAGCACTATTATTTATTCTGTGCTTGTAGTCCGATGATGAAACCGGCTAGCATTTTTTTCTCATGGCTTATTTTTGTGCATAATATAACGCTTGTTTTACTCACAGGGTCTGGCGAAGGTGCATACCTTATACTTATATTTCAGCAATTATATTAGTTTTCTGTGTTATTGGTTTATTTTTATAAATTGTACCTATACTCTATTTGAAATAACATTAGAAATGTTTACAAAACCTTTTTTACAGTCCGTTCAACCGATTTTCAGTTCTATCCCGTAATTATAAGGATGGCATAAAAAGCATAAACCTGTTACCAAAACTAACTGTATAATACAGCTGCCATTTGTCATATCACCAACGCAATGGAAGTCAAAATATGTTAAACGGGCTGTAAAATGGGCTTCCTTAAATGTCTAATGTTATCTCAAATAGATTATATTACTTATAGAAAGAATGAAACAAAGAAAGAAAGTATTAATTGCCAATTGTAACAGAACATGATCGAACCTAAATTAGCTCTCAGGCACAATATTATTTCAGTATGGAAAAAGGAGCGGGCGTAGAATAATTGCTGAGCAGTGTGAAGCGTGAGCATTATTGACGAAATGGTTTGACCACGAGGAAGAACCGGCCAAAAATAAATTTTCGCTTATTTTTTGGCTGCTTTGTAACCACAAATGCGACTGTTGAGCAATGGATTCTAGATTCGATAAAAAACCGGCAAGTGCGGTGTAATTTTATTTTTTATTTTTATCATTCTCTTATTTTAGAAGTTAAAGGGGGGTGGACACACATTTTACCACTTTGGAAGTGTCTCTCGCGCAAACTATTCAGTTAAAAAAAAAATATATTAGAAACCTCAATATCATTTTTGAAGACCTATCCATAGATACCCCATACGTATGGGTTTGAAGAAAAAAAAAATTGGGTTTCTGTTGTAAGTATAGGGAAACCTCTAAAATTTATTGTTTTTATTCAATTTTTGTGTGAAAATCTTAAGGGCGCGGCGAAGCATGAATTGTCCATACAAACGTAATACCTAAATCATTTGTAAGTTGAGCATATTTCCACCAAATTATGCTAATATTCGGATTCAGACAGTATTTATCTAGGTTCCTACGTCTTTTTTTTTTCAAAATACTTACCTAAAATTAAGTTTAAGCGAATTCCATTTCGTACATTTTTACAGCGTATTTATTCTGTGGCGTAAATGACATGTTTTCTTATTGATTTTTCTATCTTAAAAAAAACAATATCTATAAAATTGTCAACGCTATAACATAGCTCATATTATCAAGAAACAAATTATCGAAAAAAAATTAAAAAAACATTAAGTTTTCATTCATCATTTTTGGTATTACGGAACACATAAAAATAATCATACATTTTCAAAAGCTAGTATTGCTGTCGCGTCGAGCACGTCATGTCAATGTGTGTGTAGTCGTGCTTCATACGATTGAGTAGGTATCACTCGTACGGCTTTTGTTTGGGGCACTTCGGGGTTGTTTACTGTTTGTTGTATTGTATATTTTTTACCCGACTGCCGAAGGAGGGTAATGTGTTTATCAGTCTATTTATGTATGTATGTAATTATGTATGTATGTAAGTATGTATGTATGTAAGTATGTATGTATGTAAGTATGTAAGTATGTATGTATGTATGTTTGTTCCTATGTGGCGTTCTAGAAACCAAACGCGTGGGCCGATTTTGATGGTTCTTACGTCAATCGATTCGCCTTAACCCCGCGAGTGTCACTGGCTACATAAAAATTGGCAAATAGGAAAATAGCGGTTCTTGGGCGCCATATTGTAGGGGCCCAAATGTTTTTTTTTCTTCCACATCTATCGTGTGGGGTATCAAAATAAAGGATTTTAAGAGGTGATTTCAAAAATATATAACACTTATATGTTTAAATGAACCAACTTAAAAAAAAAATTAACCAAAAAGTTATAAATAAAAAAAGTTAATTAAAAAAATCAAAAATCCCGACTGCTTGAAAAGCGAACTAAAAAGACGTAAACAAGGAGAAAATCATGCTGTGCAGTCGGAGGATACGTCTGGTTTTGGTCAGCCAGCTCGCGAAGATGTATCCTCCGACAGCACAGCATGATTTTCTCCTTGTTTACGTCTTTTTAGTTCGCTTTTCAAGCAGTCGGGTTTTTTGATTGTTTTAATTAACTTTTTTTTTTGTGGTTTGTTGTCAGTGTTAGACGATTACTTTACTGTGCTGCTCGTGCGTATTTATTTATTTTCTAAGTACTTATTGTAATATTTCTGACACTATTGACCTAAGCTATGAACTTGGATTTAGATTTGCCTTGTGATTTGAACTTTGATATTGAGTAATCTACTCTCTTACGAACTTTGCGTTGTTTACGGACTTTATTATTTACGATTTGGTTTGGTTGCCGACATGGACTCCGAGCGTTGGGATGTTTCTCACAGTAAGTACCTATATCCCAATGATATAATACAATAAGTTACTATTTTTACCAGATACAAGGACAATAGCAAATAACAAACCGCAAATACTGTATTTTTATAATATGGACGCCTAAAGGACTGGCATATGAAAAAATTTAAAAAGACAACGAATTTTGGAATTCAATAGTCTTAAAATTAGAAGAGTTTTATTTTAAATGTATATTGCCTGAATTAATAGATCCCCGTTTACCTAGAAATCTGCCTATCAGAGACAGAATATAAACTTTTTTTTTTCTTTACCTACGTAATGTAGGTACAATTATTACAATGTACAATTGTACATATAAACTAAAAAGCGTGCGTAAAAATGATTTCTGATTATCATTATTGTATTTTTGTATTTCGTTCAGTCGATAATATTTATGGTCACCCTACACGACTTTATCACGTTTTGATTTATATTTTTTAAATAGATGAATGATCTATAAAGTAAAACATAACTAAATAAATGTTTATACGAAATTATTGTTTTATTTTTAATATTCTTAGATCAGAGCGCTGTTATTTGTCTGTACCTACTTATGCGTAAATAGGCATAAATTATTGGAATATTTGTCTTGTACTAATACTTTGCCTAAGTAACATTTGTATTATTTTACTTGCATGCATTATTTATTATAACAATACATATTTGAGGTTTCGTAAAAGGCATAGTTACCTACATAAATAAGACAACAGAACGCCGGCGCAGTTCGCGTTGGCCGGCTTGCCGGCTTTCGAGTCGTTATGAATGGAAGCCTATCTACTCGCACACACACGGCTGCGCACGGCGCACCGCGTGTGTGTGCAAAGCGAGATAGCAATACTCTGAACGAATTCTTCACTCGTCTCGAATTGCATTTGCGAGCTCCGTTCACAGAATACATCTACTTACCAAGTTTCAACAGCATAGTTCTTATAGTTGTAAAAAGTGGTTGTGACATACGGACGGACAGACAGACAGACAGACATGACGAATCCATAAGCGCTCCGTTTTTTGCCATTTGGCTACGGAACCCTAAAATTACTTTAATCTTTACGAGTTCACTTTGTTAAAGAGGTACTGCCGTTCCACTCTGTAGACAGTAAGTTGCCGTTCCAACTAATGCTAGGGATTGAAAGCTCAATTCGAGCTCTCTTCACCTTAGTCATCACAGAGAACTTATAACAGTATAGCACTACTGTTCATGGTATATCGTCGTGATTAATAGGGTAATTGACAAAAAAATATCTATTTAGTCAGTCAAATAACCTAAAAATAATGTACACGTATTTTTCTTTTGCCACGTAACTAAATAAATACGACGATACAGTGCGTTGAAATATCGTGTGACGTCACGATATGCTGCACTTTAGACTGACAAGCTGACGTCACAAGCTCCCACTCCTGAACTTTAGTGCGGTTTATCTTTGTCAATTTTTATTTATTTGATAAAGCAAAAAATACGGGTCCAATATTATTTGATAATCTCACTAACGGACTAAATAGAATTATCATTTATCTACCCAGGAAGCTTCTCTATTGTTTACATAGGTACCCGGTATTTTTCAGTAGCTTAATTCTCAAAACGATACTGCCAAGCTTTGTTTATTTTTGAATGTTTGTTATATCCTTTTTTTCTACATCGTATCATTTTTCGTAATTTTTTAAGCAATATAGGTAAATATGACATTATAGTGAGTAATTATGACCTAGTAATTTAGTTCTATGTTTATAGCGTTTAAGTAAATTAGGATTCAATTTACAGAGCGAAGTAATTTGAAGTACGGGGTATAGTATTTAGTCTCTCCTATAATGATCCCTGTCTAAGCTTTATCTATACTAATATTATAAAGAGGTACAGTTTGTGAGGTTGTATGGGGTAATCTCTGCATCTACTGAACCGGTTAAGATGAAATTTGGCATGGAGATAGTTTGATATCTTGGCAAGGACATAAGATAGTTTTTTTTTTTTTTTATATTGTAAAACACTTTTTACTCGGGCGAAGCCGCGGGCCGGAAATAGTTAGTTATAAAAAGCTTTTTTTTTGTATTGTTGTCTGTTTGTAATGAATAAACTCAAAAACAATTTATCCGATATCATTAACCTATAGCTCTAATGATTATTTTTCGAAAATCCTTTATAGGCATTAGGGTCGGATTTACCTATGTTGGATTTCGCAGAGATAAGTACGAAATCCACGCGAACGAAGTCGCGGACGAAGTGCTTGTTAATAATTCATTGTTTTATGTATGTAATTATGTCTATTGATGAATAAATCAATGAAATTACATAGCATAACAAGGCGCCTATAGTCCTCGAAGGGTTTTGCAAAAGTGCACCTAAATCAGGGTTGCCCAAACTGTGCGTCTCGACGCCCCGGGGCGTCGTGGTGCTATCTCACGGGCGTTTTAAACGAGAAAAAACAGCTGTTGGCACTATGAGAAATATGTAAGACAAGCCTGAAACCACAAAATACTACTTGATACATACTAACAGTTACTATTCGATAAATACAACGTAATTCAATTTTAGAGTAATGTATCCGACGAGAAGATAGCCGAACTCGAGGAAGAATTTAACAGGTTGCGATGGAGTATTATAGGGTTATCTGAAGTCCGAAGAGAAGGAGAGGACTCGATAATCCTCAAATCCGGTAACCTGCTCTATTTCCGAGAGGGTGACCGACAGTCCCAGGGTGGTGTCCGGTTTATCGTCCACAAGTCCCTTGTGAACAACGTGGTGAAGATCGAGAGTGTGTCGACCAGGGTGGCGTACCTTTTACTTAGAATATCCGCAAGATATTCGCTGAAGGTCATACAGGTATACGCCCCGACCTCGGCACACCCAGGCGACGAGGTAGAGACCATGTATGCATTCTATATATTACATATATTCTATATATTACATTCTATATATATATTCTATATATACATATGTATGATATCTCTAGAGCCATGCATGGTTTCAAAACTCACTTCACCGTTGTCATGGGGGACTTCAACGCGAAACTGGGCAAACGAGACGTGGATGAGCTGCAATGGGGCAATTTGGAGTTGGACGTCGGAACCACCGGGGTCATCTACTGGCCAGTTTTATGGAGAAGGAGGGCCTCTACATGATGAACTCCTTCTTCAGAAAGCGTGAGCACAGGAAGTGGACCTGGCAAAGCCCCGATGGTGCAACTAAAAACGAGATCGACTTCATCATGTCAACCAAGAAGCAAATGTTCAATGATGTCTCTGTGATCAATTCGTTGAAAACCGGGAGCGATCACCGCATGGTAAGGGGCACATTGAACATGGTAAGTAACAGGTAAGCTTGAAAGGTCTCGACTGATGAAGTACACGCTCCGTCCAGCACAGATCCAGGTCCAAAACCCCGAGAACTTTCAGCTCGAACTCCAGAATCGTTTCGAGTGCCTAGGAAGCTCCGTGGACGATTACAGCGATGGGTTCGTGGAAGCTGTCCATACGGTCGGATCTAAGTTTTTCAAAACCCGCCGTATTGATAGGAACAAAAAGCTTTCGGATCCTACTCTCAAGCTCATGAAGGAGAGGCGTGAGATGATCTTGCAGTCTTCAGACGTTGAAATACCGGCAGCTAAATAGACGGATCTCAAAGTCCTTGAAAAGCGACCTCAGCCGCTTTAATACTGAGCGTATTAAAGACGCGATTGAGCGGAATAAGGGCTCCAAGGTCTTTGCAAGAGGTCTGTCTATTGGGCAGAGCCAGCTCACGAAACTGAAGACCGATGATGGCAGGATCGTTTCCGCCAAACCGGAACTTCTGAGGGACATCGAGATATTCTATGGGCAGTTGTACACGTCAACCAACAAACTGTCGCGAATCTAGCGAATGACCCTAGAGCTAGATTGACCCGACATTATACCGAAGACATTCCCGAGGTCAGCCTGTATGAGATTAGGATGGCTCTGAAACAAAACACAACAACTAAGCACCGGGTGACGACGGAATTACGGCCGAACTCCTGAAGGCGGGTGGAAAACCAATACTTAAGGCCCTTCAGAAGCTGTTTGATTCCGTAATACTCGAAGGGAAAATGCCACAGGCATGGTGCAGGGGTGTGTGGTGGTAATCTTCTTCAAGAAGGGTGACAATGCACTACTGAAGAACTATAGGCCCATCACACTTCTTAGCCATGTCTAAGCTGTTTTCAAGAGTCATCACGAATCGTCTCACGCGCAGATTTGACGATTTCCAGCCTCCCGAACAAGCCGGATACCGTAAAGGCTTCGGTACCGTAGACCACATACATACGCTGCGGCAGGTTATACAGAATACCGAAGAGTATAACCTGCCTCTCTGCTTAGCGTTTGTGGACTAAGAGAAAGCCTTCGATTCGATCGAGACTTGGGCTGTACTGAAGTCTCTCCAACGGTGCCAAATTGACTACCGGTACATCGAAGTGTTGAAGTGTTTATTCAAAAACGCCACCATGTCAGTTCGACTTCAGGATCAGACTTCGGAACCAGTCCTTCTGCAGCGAGGTGTGAGACAAGGAGACGTCATATCTCCGAAACTGTTTATTGCTGCACTGGAGGATGTCTTCAAGGTTCTGGACTGGAGAGTATCAACGTCAATGGCGAGTACATTACTCACCATCGGTTTGCCGACGATATAGTGGTTATGGCTGAGACCATGGAGGACCTCAGTACAATGCTCTATGATCTCAGTAGAGGTTCCGAAAGAGTGGGTCTTAGGATGAACATGGATAAATCCAAGGTGATGTTGAATGCCCAGGTTACACCCACTCCTATCAAGGTCGGAGACTCTACACTCGAAGTTGTGGGTGACTATGTCTACCTGGGACAAACGATCCAATTGGGTAGGGCCAACTTCGAGAAAGAGGTCAACCGTCGCATCCGACTCGGCTGGGCAGCTTTCGGTAAGTTGCGTGGTGTCTTTTCGTCCAACTTACTACAGTATCTCAAGACGAAAGTCTATGACCATTGTGTGTTGCCAGTGATGACATATGGCTCGTGAGACGTGGTCGCTTACAATGGGCCTCATCAGAAAGCTTACAGTGAAGTAGTAATGTAAAGAACCAGGGTTACCGACATAGCCCGAAGAATTGCCAAACTTAAGTGGCAGTGGGCAGGGCACATTGCTCGCAGAACGGATGGCCGATGGGGCAGAAAGGTTCTGGAGTGGCGAACGCGAACCGAAAGACGTTGCGTTGTAAGGCCTCCCACTAGGTGGACCGATGACCTGGTGAAGGTTGCAGGGATCCGCTAGTTGCGAGACGCACGAGACCGGTCAATGTGGCGAAGCTTAGGGGAGGCCTATGCCCAGCAGTGGACGTCTTTCGGCTGATATGATAATGATGAGTTGGTAATCGAACCCAGGACCTCATGCTCAGCAGTAGCACTTGAGATCACTAGATCAACGAGTTGATGAACTCAATGAAAGTATAGAAATAGTGTATGTTAGCTCGTTGGTGAAGGGATGAGTGGACTGTATAAAAAGGCGGTTGGTTTTAAAGCCGTTGTATTTTAACTATATTAAACCTGTCCCGGACAAACAATATTCGTTTTAATTGAGAGGCGTCGACTGTCGCGGTGGAGTCCGTGGTAGCTAGTGGCTCTCGACCCGCGCTGCGGTGCGCTGATGTCGCGCCGCAGAGCGACGCCGCGTGGGCCTGCGCGTGCGCCTGTCCGAATTGCAGAAGGCGCGCGCTGGTCGCGAGCACAGAATAAATATACAAACAGTATGTAAACTACGTACAAACGCTCGAAACGGCACACTCACACAAACATGTGCATCGACGAGACCCCTAAGCGGCTCGCGTTACTGAGAGAGAGAAGTACCTTAATGGTTTCAAATCCCAACATGTACTGAATGTTACTGTAAAAGTCCGATAAAGATTTTACGTGTCTTGGTAAAATCTAAGATTTATCAAGACACGTAAAACTGCCAAATGATCTGTGATAATCGTGCATTTCGGTGTTTTACCAGCAATCACACGGTAAATCTGGTACCGAAGAACATATAAGACCGTGAGATTTTTATGAAAAAGGAAATAGCTCGCCTTTGTGCCTGGTACTGTGACAAAATTTAACATACCATAAGGAAAATATTTATTATCTTTCAGACAAGGCACGCTTGCTCACGCTGTGACCCCGATACAAAACCACTACTATTAAGTAACAATTATGAAATGTTTAGGTACAATAAACTGATGTGGAGCAGGATGAAGTCACATATTACCCCGTAGAGTGTCTGATAGCGCTGGGATAGCCCTGCGCAATGACGGTAAGCAACTACAAGTCACACGGACAAACACTGAAGGCAGCGGACGTCGACCTCATGAACAGCTGCTTCTGTCAACTATACGCTTACTCTTGCATCAACAGTCCTGACTTTTTATAAATGTTGGCTGCTAATAGCAATACCACTAAAGTAATTGACAGAGACGTTTAATAAATAATAATGAACACAATTCACGCGGGCGAAGCCGCTGGCAGAAGCTAGTAATTAATAATTAGACTTCGTCAGAAATCAATCCTGACAACTCTTCAATACACCTGTCAATTTTTGTAGTTTCAATGAAGATCATCGCACGAATTGTGGTTCGATATGTAATCACTCAAAACACTTTTTAGTCTAACTTTTACATGCTGTAACTTTGAAATCCAGACCCACATTCTGCGGATTATATTTAACATTAGCAATCCGCCCGCGACTTAGTTCGCGTGATTTCGTTTATCCTATAAATGATTTTCTTGTAAGCAGTTAGTGAAGGCGACCAAAAATAAGCTATTATTAAAACAATAAAAAACTGGGTATCGTAGATATACAGGGTTTATTGGATTGGGACGATTCGTTATTTGTCTTAACGAATAATAAATTTTAGGTTACCGCCACAAAGTAAAATCCTCCCCTAAAAACTTATCAACCCTTTTTTGCCGCGTTGAGGGTCGAGTTTTGAACAACCCTAATATGCTATTCACTCTTTTCTTCTCTCTTTTATTTATCGTTTACGTTAGTCAGATTGCGCAGTGAGATTCCTCAAAAAAACTTTAACACTTTAACGCTAACCCTATCTTTTTAAAATGTTTTATGTAAATTTTGATTATCAACTTTACGTTGGTGAGGAATTCGATTTTACACACAAAATAATTTTGACCCTTTTCACCTCGTGAAAGGTTGAATTGCCGCAAAATCGCGCTTTAGTGCTCCCCTAGAACCCTACGTCTAAAACGAAACCCTGTCCAGTAAGATTCTTAGCTTGAGTTAGTTACGAGAAACTTATAATGACAACTTTTATTGTTTCCTTAGGTTGGTATTTATGTCAAGTTTCAAATGTGTTATCCCAAGAAATAAGATTCTTCAAAAACATTTTAATACCCCCTAAATCGACTTTGGGGGTTGCTTCCAAAGACTAATAATGATAACCTTTATTGTTTATTGAGGTTGGTATTTGTGTCAAGTTTCATGTTTATTAACCCAAGATATAAGATTCTTCAAAAAAAATTAACATCCCCTAAATCATCTTTTGGTGGTAGTTTCGAAAAACTAACAATGAAAGCCTTTATTGTTTATTTAGATTGGTATTTATGTCATGTTTCAAGTTTTTTAACTGAAGTAATAAGATTCTTTAAAAAAATTAACATCCCCTAAATAATCTCTTGGGGACATTGATTTGAAAAACTAAGAATGAAAGCCTTTATTGTTTATTTAGATTGGTATTTGTGGCATGTTTCAAGTTTATTGACCCAAGAAATCAGATTTTTCCATACAAACTTCAACACCCCCTAAATCATAATATGGGGGTAGTTTCAAAAAACAAATAATGTCAATCTTCATCATTTACTATTTGTGCTAAGTTTCATTAATTTTGGCCGAAGGATTTAGATTTTTTATACAAACTATAAACCCTCTTTTTACCCCCTTACGGGTGGAATTTCCAAAAATCCTTTCTTAGTGCACACTTACGTCAATTGAGGAACCTTTCTGCCAAATTTCATGATTCTAGGCTTAGCAGTTTCGGCTGTGCGTTGATTGACCAGTCAGTGAGTCAGTCACTCAGTCACCTTTCGATTTTATAGATATAGATTGATAGATACATAGATTAGGTAACTGCTTAGTTAAATAGTAATTTGCTATAAATTCCAAAAGATCAAGACGATGCCATCTCCTTTGAGTTAAACTTGTCTGTCTGGGCCTTGCCATTGGTCGAGTCGCTCGGCTCAGTGCTGACGGCCGTCAGAATCTACCAATGACGAGCTCACGGCGACCGTCAGCGCCGACAGTCAGCGTCGGTCAGTTTGACTCTAAAATTAGCCAAAGCGTATTTTCAGTTTCACACCTTGGCTTTTGGTGGTGGTTGTCCGGGTTACACAAGGTAAACCTTTCAAGGTCTGTCTCCTGCTTTTTTTTTCGGACAATTCCACTGCAACTCCTGGAAGCCATTATCAACAGGAGCGACCACCAGAAAAGCGCCGAGGCAATGAACTTCGACGAAATTCTGGAGAAACCAAAACCAAAAACCAAACCAAACCAAATTAATCAGAAAAGATTAACAGAGGAGTAGGAAAAAAAACATTATTTACGCTTCCCTCCATATCAAGCAGGAGACAGAACAAACAAGGCCAATAGGCCCAAAGGGTCGTTTGCCATTAATATTGTCATTAATATTAATGGGTACTAACATTGGGAGCTGTTATATATGATTCCAATAATAGGTATGGCAAAAACGCTTGAGCGCACGGAAATGTGTTCTAGTTTCCACAAGGTCCGTAATGTAAATAACTCTGGCTTCTGACTATCCGTAATAACTATCTCTATCTACAAATAACAGCCGAGGCACGGAGGAATCTCGATATGTAAAGATGGTCACCCATCCACGGACCGACCTTGGCTAACGTTGCTTAACCTTAAATCTCGAACCGTGTGGCTGTTATTATTTATCCTGTTACGAAATCAAAACAACTAAAACAACAAAATCACATACGTAACAATTTTATTATTGATTTTGTGTTTGTGCCACTATGTTAGTCGCGTCACCAACTTGCATCAAAATCACCGCAAACGCAGCAGCAACCTGTTTTAAAAGAAAAATAAAATTAAAACAAATCATTCTCATAAAAAAAGAAAGAATAAGATTTAAAAAATAAAAATCTGAGTACATGAATAGCGGGATAGCCCCAACACAAGTATAATTCTAAACTTACTGCGGCTACTATGTAATGCAGAATATTGTATGTTACAGCGGTTTGAGAAACCTTAAAATATTTATTATATTTTTTATTTATTTAATGACTAGTCTAAACACTGATTATATTAGAATCAAATAAAACTCACATCACGCCTGAACTCAAAGCAGAGGAACAAAGGGTTAAGCAAAGATATAGTCCTCGCCAAACTTCTTGGCCGCCCTGAAGTTGGTTTACCGCATGCGCGTTTTTGTACGAGATTTACTACTGCGCAGCCATTGTAGCCAACTCCAGGGCGGCCAAGAATTTGGCGAGAACTATACACCTATATACACGCACATTTCGACTCTTAAGTTAAATTAAGAATCTGCTAAAAAGTGCTTAAACTAACCATAATGGTTATAGTACATTACTGCAGCGGCCAGCAAAAGAGGTATTGATGGACGAACGTGTAAATGTGGGCCGAGGCGAAGCCGAGGCACACATACGTAAGTACATCAATGCCTAGTTGCGGCCAAGGCTTGTATAGTACTTTTCTCAAATAATGCGCGGAAATTAAAACTAAGTATTACCTAGAACTCATTTTGTCAAATACAATTATTACTTTCCAAAATCAATTACGAACAACGAGTAACAAGAATTTTGCCCGCGTTAAAATGTTCTATGTTTTTTTTTTCAATAAACAGCTTTCTATGTACAAGCCAGTTCGAAATTTAAATAAAACCTTTGATAAGATACCTCCTTGGTTGCCATGTCTCGGAGTAAAAGATCGTTCCATTTTTAAATTACACGTCAGATATGAGTTTACTATGGAATTTATTTGGCCGCTAGACACGACAGATATGGATTTTCATACAACTTTTGCCGGCCGCTGCTCGCATGTATTTGTCCAGTACAGCAATTTCGATTTATCTCGAAGAAGGTTGTCAAAATAATGCTCACATTTCCAAGCATGTTTGAGAAAAAAAGTTTTTCTATAAATATGTTATCAATATTAAACTATCGCAAGCGTGCCTGCTGTCTGGGACTGGGCGCCCCCAGGCACTATCCAGCCTTACCTCTACAAGCGGGCTCTGTAGACCGTGGACATAATTTCCCTTGCTATTCGTGGGAAAAAAATGAGTCTAAATAATCTACTCGAGGACGGCGGTGATGCTCGCCACACGCCACGTCAATTGTTCTCATGGGGCGAAAAGCGAGCTGCGGAGTGTCGCTTAGCTACGCTGAATGTGCAGGGATGAGATAAATGAAGTATGTGAAATAGTGAAGGACATAAGGATAGATGTGTTATGTGTGAATGAGACAAAAAGAAAGGAAGTGGATATATCTAAACACGGGTCCCCGACCGCTATCTGGTCCGGTGTTCAAGAGACACAGTTGGCCTGTCAGGGTTATCCTCTCGGAGCGGATTAAGAGGTGTGTAAAAGATTATGCTTGTGTAAGCCCTAGGATTCTATGGGTGAGAGTTAAGGTGGGCCTACACCCTATCTTTATTTTGTGCGTGTATGCGCCCGATATGGGATGCTCACCTTCTGAGAGAGAGGAATTCTGGGGAAGTTAAGAGATATATTGAATGATTGTAGGTCTAACGAGAAGATTATTATGCTCGGCGACTTTAATAGTTGGTTTGGTGTGAAGAGGAATAGGTTCGAAAAAGTATTAGAGGCATTCGTTGACAATAGAGTGAATGAGAATGGGATGAATTTACTGGAAGTATGTGTAGAGAAGGGCCTGTGTGTAATGAACACTATGTTTGATCATAGAAAGAACCATAGGTATACGTGAAAAAGGCAAGACAGTAGAAGTATGATTGATTTTGTTATTGTAGGTGAAAGATTGAAGAGCAAAGTTGCAGATACAAGAGCCTATCGGGGTGCTAATGTAGGGACTGATCACTATCTGGTTATGTGTCGTAGTTTTAATAAATAGAGTGGTAAAAGTGACGGATGCACAATTATGGGACGTGCAAGCAGGATTTAGAGAGGGAATGGGCTGTATGGATCAGATCTTCTCTTTGAGGAGCATAGCTGAAAAACATCTGGCAAAGCACTAAAAGTCTACTGTGCTTTCGTTGACTTGGAGAAGGCCTATGACAGTGTGTGGAGGGATGAACTGTGGTCGGCGCTATCCGGATACGGTTTGGACTGGCGCTGGGTACGGGCACTGAAATCTCTATATATTCCAGTGCTTGTGTTAGGTTTAATGGGGCGTATACGGACTGGTTTTCCATCTCAAGGGGTGTTAGACAGGGCTTTGTAGCGTCACTGTGGCTGTTCAACTTGTACATGGATAGGTAGGTCTTGATAGGTTTGAAAGAGCATGAGTGCGGATTGAGGATGAATGAGTTGCCTGCCAATGCCTTCTCTATGCAAATGATCAAGTTCTACTTGCATCGTCAGCAAGACATGGTGACTGTGATGAATTAAGCTTTTAAGTTAAAAGGGATGAGTATAAATATGAACAAGACTAAGGTAATGGTGTTTGAAAGAGAAGACGATGTATTGGAGTGTAAAGTGAAAATAAATGATAAGAATGTGGAGCAAGTGAACGAGTTTATATATCTGGGAAGTATGTTCACAAGGGATGGAAATATTGAAGAGGATGTGGAAAGGAGAGTGAATGCAGGGAATAAAGTGAATGGTGCTATACATGCGGTTGTGATCAGCAAATCGATGTCTCCGGAAGCTCGACTCGCCGTTCACAACAGCGTGCTGGTGCCTACACTTATGCATGGAAGTGAAGGTTGGGTATGCCAGAAAATATGTGAAAGTAGGATTAATGCAGTAGCAATGCGTTCCTTGTGAAATATGTGTGGTGTAACTTTAAATGATAGATTGAGGAATGAGGTAATAAGACAACGTAGAGGATTAAAAGAAGATGTAGCGACTATAATTGAAAAGAGTATGTTAAGATGGTTTGGCCATGTTGAGAGGAATGGGAGAACGCCGGGAGGGGATGCCCTAGAAAGACATACATAGACCTTATAGGTGATGTTCTTCAGAAAGCCCAGGTGCGCATTACTGATAACCGCCGTGTGTGTATGACTAGATGTATGAATGTGAGTGAAGCAAAAGAAGTATGTAAGGATCGTAGCAGGTGGCGTTCTGTAGTTTCTGCCTACCCCCATGGGAAAAAGGCGTGAGTTTATGTATGTATATAATATTAAACTATCTAGCTATTTCTCCAAATCGCAAAGATGTAAACAAGAAGAAAATCATGCTGTGCAGTCGGAGGATCAGGGGATCAGCCAGTTTGCGAATATTTATCCTCCGTCTGCACAGCGTGATTTTCTCGAAAGAACTTGTCTATTAGGTACAACTAAAGAGGGGAAAAAAATACAAAAAAAATCTACTGACCTCCAAATATAAAATACCACAAAGTGAAAAATTTTTGGAAGTCGGTGTCTTTGGTAGGTATCAATTTTTTTCACTGTATTCACTTTTTATTTGTACCTACAAGTTCTTTAGGGTTGTGTAACGTTTAAAATAATAACAAAAGATCTAATAATCATATGATCTAATATCATTGAATATACTTTTTTTTTAATATAACGATCAAATGAATGAATGAATGAATGAATTATTGATATAATTTCATTTAACCTAATTTTATATGGTATAATGAACATTTTATATAATGCACATTTTGAGTATAATATTCAGTTACTATAATATTCAAAATCTATAAGTAACGTTATATTAAACGTTTACATTGTTTTGTATATTTTTGCAAAAATTGAGAGAAGTTTTTACGCCAGCCATTTTCGCAATCGCATTCTGTAAAAACAAGCGGCACATAAATATTGCTTGTTATTAGTTTGCTTTTATGCGGGTGGATATTTTTTTTTTTACTTTCTGTCATACAGCTAAAATATTTAATGTATGTCTTGACTATTGCGATCTGGATATTCACACCGGCTTGTAGTTAAATAGGTCGAATCTGTTCCAAAACCGAATCGGGGCAGCCCGACTTCATGTTGTCTTTTGGCTGACCCCTAGAATGAATATTTAAACCGGAGGCGCGAAGGGAGAGCAGGCCTCGCTCGCTGTAACGAAGCATAGGCTTCCGTGCTAGCAGCAGCGGCTGAGGCTGGGCGCTGGAGGCGACCACCTAGCCGAAGCTGGTAGCCGGTGAGCATGGGTGCCTATCCTTTGTTACGTAAGGGCGAAGGGACTGCACGTCCCGCAGCGCCGGAGACGATGCAGAAGCGACTTTAGTGTTTTGAGCTTAGTTTACAATATCTTTTTTTCTCAAATATGGTGTTTTACCTTAGAAAATTAAGTCAACTGAACGTTATATAAATATACTAATTGAAAATTATATGACTTTAATGTATACTAAATGTTATTAGAGCATATGAAGGATATATGAAATATAACATTAGATCACATGAAATTAGGTTATTTATTTTTATAGCATATGCAAATTATATCATCTGAACGTTATTTCAAGTTATATTATACTAAGTGTTATTATACCATACATTACACACCCGTTCTTAAGTAGGGTACCTACAATGCCAGAATAGATTATCCGAATATAATGAAACTTGAACATAACGGGTGAAATCAGAGTGTACCAAAGTGATCTACACATCTGTGTACCCCTTTAGAGCGTACTGGATGGCGTGGTGTAATGTTATGAAATGGTATAAACAATAAACAGACATGTGATTGCAGCAACCACTAGAGATTTGCCGTCATTTATTGAAGAGTTCTGTTGTATATCCCCGAAGTTATTCATAAGATCACCACCAAATTAAAATGGGACCAATTTGGGTACATACTCTTTCAAATAAAAAATAATTTTCTGATTCGCTCCACAATTGACGGAGAAATTGATGAACAAAAACAAGAAAATAAAAACCAACGTAAAGTCGAACATAGTACCTCCTCCTTTTTGGTAAGTCGGTTAGAATGAGAAACGTCATCAGACTTCTTAGATTGTCACGATTATATATCAAAATATTTTTTCTTACCATGTAGATGTATCTCCATGCGTTTGACTCCATTATTAGGTATTATTTACTTTATTTCTTTTGTAATTATTGTTGATACAAGCGTTGGCTTATACAACTCAAAAGTGATGCACAAAACACTTCTAATTAGGCAGTTTATATACTAGTACTATAGCTTGGATGGCGAACCTTTATCGGTGGTCGTGACATTTTTGATAAATAGTTAATAATCATGTGGTCACGACGCACACGAAAAGCCATAAAAAAATATTGACTCATTGTTTTATTGATCAAAATATAAAATAAAAGGTAATTAAAGAAAAAAGTCAAATTACGATCGTTGATCGTAATTTGACTTCGTTTTTAGGGTTCCGTACCCAAAGGGTAAAAACGGGACCCTATTACTAAGACTTTGCGATCCGTCTGTCTGTCTGTCTGTCCGTCTGTCACCAGGCTGTATCTCATTAACCGTGATAGCTAGACAGTTAAAATTTTCACTGATGATGTATTTCTGTTGCCGCTATAACAACAAATACTAAAAACAGTATATAATAAATATTTAAGGGGGGCTCCCATACAACAAACGTGATATTTTTGCCGTTTTTTGCTCGATATTGATAACGGCAACAGGTAGACGCTTGAAATATTCACAGAATGTTATGTTGTATATTCACTTCAAAAAATAACAATTATTAAATTAAAATAAAATAAATTAAGGGGGGCTCCCATACAACAAACGTGATTTTTTTGCAGTGTTTTGCGATAATGGTACGGAACCCTTTGTGTGCGAGTCCGACTCGCACTTGGCCGGTTTTTTTTAGCATGCGAAGTACATGCAATCGCGTCATCTAGTTAGATTTATATCTGTGGCTGTTACGCTTCGTGTCAGGGATTTGATTCCCGCGCGGAACAAATGTTTGTATGACGCGATAGTTGTTCCGGATCTGGTTGTTTGTGTATATCTTGAATTTTTATTTTGAGTTCATCATCGTTTTCAGCGAAAACCATTAAAACGACATCCATGACGAAAAGTTGACAAATTTTCTTTGGCACCATCTTGGATTTTGTTAACGACCCCATATTCGTTATTAGCGAACCCAAAAATCATGAAAATTACTTCTTCCTATGCGTTGTCGTCATTACTGAGGGTCGTGCCCGTCTTGGAAAGTTTTGACGAAAACATTGTCTTGCTGCTTCGGCTCTTCTTGAAATGGTTACAATGGGGCCTAAACTCGCCCTGATCTTGTCTGACCACAAAAAAAGTTCCACTACATAAAATATTGCTATTCAGTAAAGGATTAAGCTGGCATGTATTTTTTTTATTAAAAATTGGGTACTTGCTTTTTGAGCGACGCGAAGTCTATGGAGCTTCATTTCCGTTCCACTGTGCGGTGACGTCAGAACAACTCTGACTACGCGATGTCTCGCACGTGCGTGCGAGGTTATAAATAAAAATTGAAGATAAAATTATCGAGTGTGTTCGCAGCAGATAATTGCGTCCTCATAGTGCTTACACACGTTCGAATTTGGTCCGGCCGGACCACGGATTTGTGGGCGGGGTTAGTCCGGCCCGGACCATATCCGAGCGTGTGTAGCGTAGTCCGCCGCACATTATTATTATTAACTGAGTCTGTCTCTGTCCACCAAACGTGTGTAAGCGAGAAAGAATTTGTGGGCTGAGTTAGTCCGGCCGGACCAAATGTGTGTGGGCCCGCGCGCGCGCCTGTCCGAATTGCAGAAGGCGCGCGCTGGCCGCGAGCACAGAATAAATATACAAACAGTATGTAAACTACGTACAAACGCTCGAAACGGCACACTCACACAAACATGTGCATCGACGAGACCCCTAAGCGGCTCGCGTTACTGAGAGAGAGAAGTACCTTAATGGTTTCAAATCCCAACATGTACTGAATGTTACTGTAAAAGTCCGATAAAGATTTTACGTGTCTTGGTAAAATCTAAAATTTACCAAGACACGTAAAACTGCCAAATGATCTGTGATAATCGTGCATTTCGGTGTTTTACCAGCAATCACACGGTAAATCTTAGATACTGGTAAATGTTGAAACATTGTGATTTCTATGATACAAAAGAGAACAATTAAGGACTGATTGATTAGTTTCATTTTTGAATTTCAACAATCCCTGTCACTAATAGATTGTTACTTCTTCAAGTCCGTCTGCGGGGCAATCATGGCCGGAGAACGCATAAGACCGTGAGATTTTTATGAAAAAGGAAATAGCACGCCTTTGTGCCTGGTACTGTGACAAAATTTAACATACAAGGCACGATAATTACGCTTGCTCACGCTGTGACCCCGATACAAAACCACTACTATTAAGTAACAATTATGAAATGTTTAGGTACAATAAACTGGTGTGGAGTAGGATGAAGTCACATATTATCCCGTAGAGTGTCTGATAGCGCTGGGACAGCCCTGCGCAATGACGGTAAGCAACTACAACTCACACGGACAAACACTGAAGGCAGCGGGCGTCGACCTCATGAACAGCTGCTTCTGTCAACTATACGCTTACTCTTGCATCAACAGTCCTGACTTTTTATAAATGTTGGCTGCTAATAGCAATACCACTAAAGTAATTGACAGAGACGTTTAATAAATAATAATGAACTCAATTCACGCGGGCGAAGCCGCTGGCAGAAGCTAGTAATTAATAATTAGACTTCGTCAGAAATCAATCCTGACATCTCTTCAATACACCTGTCAATTTTTGTAGTTTCAATGAAGATCATTGCACGAATTGTGGTTCGATATGTAATCACTCAAAACACTTTTTAGTCTAACTTTTACATGCTGTAACTTTGAAATCCAGACCCACATTCTGCGGATTATATTTAACACTAGCAATCCGCCCGCGACTTCGTTCGCGTGATTTCGTTTATCCTATTAATGATTTTCTTATATGTAGTTAGTGAAGGCGACCAAAAATAAGCTATTATTAAAACAATAAAAAACAATAAATATGCTATTCACTCTTTTCTTCTCTTTTTTATTTATCCTTTACGTTAGTCAGATTGCGCAGTGAGATTCCTCAAAAAAACTTTAACACTTTAACGCTAACCCTATCTGGGAGGGAGTTTTTAAAATGTTTTATGTAAATTTTGATTATCAACTTTACGTCGGTGAGGAATTCGATTTTACATACAAAATAATTTTGACCCTTTTCACCTCCTGAAAGGTTGAATTGCCGCAAAATCGCGCTTTAGTGCTCCCCTAGAACCCGACCTCTAAAACGAAACCCTGTCCAGTAAGATCATAGATATATAAACAAGAGATCATAGATATTAAACTGTATTTAATATTTCTAAGAGTAAGATTCTTAGCTTGAGTTAGTTACGAGAAACTTATAATGACAACCTTTATTGTTTCCTTAGGGTGGTAGTTGTGCCAGGTTTCAAATGTAAGAACCTAAGAATTGAGATTATTCAAAAACACTTTAATACCCCCTAAATCGTCTTTTGGGGGTGGTTGCAAAAAACTAATAATGACAACCTTTATTGTTTATTCAGGTTTGTTTATGTCAAGTTTCATGTTTATTAATCCAAGATATGAGATTCTTCACAAAAATTAACATCCCTTAAATAGGTAATCTTTTGGGGGTTGTTTCGAAAAACTAAGAATGAAAGCCTTTATTGTTTATTTAGATTGGTATTTATGTCAAGTTTCAAATGTGTTATCCCAAGAAATAAGATTCTTCAAAAACATTTTAATACCCCCTAAATCGACTTTGGGGGTTGCTTCAAAAGACTAATAATGATAACCTTTATTGTTTATTAAGGTTGGTATTTGTGTCAAGTTTCATGTTTATTAACCCAAGATATAAGATTCTTCAAAAAAAATTAACATCCCCTAAATCATCTGTTGGTGGTAGTTTCGAAAAACTAATAATGAAAGCCTTTATTGTTTATTTAGATTGGTATTTATGTCAAGTTTCAAGTTTTTTAAGTGGAGTAATAAGATTCTTCAAAAAAATTAACATCCCCTAAATAATCTCTTGGGGACATTGTTTTGAAAAACTAAGAATGAAAGCCTTTATTGTTTATTTAGATTGGTATTTGTGGCATGTTTCAAGTTTATTGACCCAAGAAATTAGATTTTTCCATACAAACTTCAACACCCCCTAAATCATCATATGGGGGTAGTTTCAAAAAACAAATAATGTCAATCTTCATCATTTACTATTTGTGCTAAGTTTCATTAATTTTGGCCGAAGGATTTAGATTTTTCATACAAACTATAAACCCCCGTTTTACCCCCTTACGGGTGGAATTTCCAAAAATCCTTTCTTAGTGCACACTTACGTCACTTGAGGAACCTTTCTGCCAAATTTCATGATTCTAGGCTTAGCAGTTTCGGCTGTGCGTTGATTGACCAGTCAGTGAGTCAGTCACTCAGTCACCTTTCGATTTTATAGATATAGATAGATAGATACATAGATTAGGTAACTGCTTAGTTAAATAGTAATTTGCTATAAATTCCAAAAGATCAAGACGATGCCATCTCCTTTGAGTTAAACTTGTCTGTCTGGGCCTTGCCATTGGTCGAGTCGCTCGGCTCAGTGCTGACGGCCGAATCTACCAATGACGAGCTCACGGCTACCGTCAGCGCCGACAGTCAGCGTCGGTCAGTTTGACTCTAAAATTAGCCAAAACGTATTTTCAGTTTCACACCTTGGCTGTTGGTGGTGGTTGTCCGGGTTACACAAGGTAAACCTTTCAAAGTCTGTCTCCTGCTTGATATCGAAAACATGTTTTTTTTTTCCACTCCTGTGTTATTTTTTTCTGATAAAAAAAAAAACGCTTGAGCGCACGGAAATGTGTTCTAGTTTCCACAAGGTCCGTAATGTAAATAACTCTGGCTTCTGACTATCCGTAATAACTATCTCTATCTACAAATAACAGCCGAGGCACGGAGGAATCTCGATATGTAAAGATGGTCACCCATCCACGGACCGACCTTGGCTAACGTTGCTTAACCTTAAATCTCGAACCGTGTGGCTGTTATTATTTATCCTGTTATGAAATCAAAACAATTAAAACAACAAAATCACATACGTAACAATTTTATTATTGACTTTGTGTTTCTGCCAATAAATTAGTCGCGTCACCAACTTGCATCAAAATCACCGCAAACGAAGCAGCAACCTGTTTTAAAATAAAAATAAATTAAAACAAATCATTCTCATAAAAAATGAAAGAATAAGATTTAAAAAATAAAAATCTGAGTACATGAATAGCGGGATAGCCCCAACACAAGTATAATTCTTAACTTACTGGGGCAACTATGTAATGCAGAATATTGTATGTTACAGCGGTTTGAGAAACCTTAAAATATTTATTATATTTTTTATTTATTTAATGACTAGTCTAAACACTGATTATATTAGAATCAAATAAAACTCACATCACGCCTGAACTCAAAGCAGAGGAACAAAGGGTTAAGCAAAGATATAGTCCTCGCCAAACTTCTTGGCCGCCCTGAAGTTGGTTTACCGCATGCGCGTTTTTGTACGAGATTTACTACTGCGCAGTCATTGTAGCCAACTCCAGGGCGGCCAAGAATTCGGCGAGAACTATACACCTATATACACGCACATTTCGACTCTTAAGTTAAATTAAGAATCTGCTAAAAAGTGCTTAAACTAACCATAATGGTTATAGTACATTACTGCAGCGGCCAGCAAAAGAGGCATTGATGGACGAACGTGTAAATGTGGGCCGAGGCGAAGCCGAGGCACACATACGTAAGTACATCAATGCCTAGTTGCGGCCAAGGCTTGTATAGTACTTTTCTCAAATAATGCGCGGAAATTAAAACTAAGTATTACCTAGAACTCATTTTGTCAAATACAATTATTACTTTTCAAAATCAATTACGAACAACGAGTAACAAGAATTTTGCCCGCGTTAAAATGTTCTATGTATTTTTTTTCAATAACCAGCTTTCTATGTACAAGCCAGTTCGAAATTTAAATAAAACCTTTGATAAGATACCTCCTTGGTTGCCATGTCTCGGAGTAAAAGATCGTTCCATTTTTAAATTACACGACAGATATGAGTTTACTATGGAATTTATTTGGCCGCTAGACACGACAGATATGGATTTTCATACAACTTTTGCCGGCCGCTGCTCGCATGTATTTGTCCAGTACAGCAATTTCGATTTATCTCGAAGAAGGTTGTCAAAATAATGCTCACATTTCTGGGACTGGGCGCCCTCAGGCACTATCCAGCCTTACCTCTACAAGCGGGCTCTGTAGACCGTGGACATAATTTCCCTTGCTATTCGTGGGAACAAAATGAGTCTAAATAATCTACTCGAGGACGGCGGTGATGCTCGCCACACGCCACGTCAATTGTTCTCATGGGGCGAAAAGCGAGCTGCGGAGTGTCGCTTAGCTACGCTGAATGTGCAGGGATGAGATGGATGAAGTATGTGAAATAGTGAAGGACAAAAGGATAGATGTGTTATGTGTGAATGAGACAAAAAGAAAGGAAGTGGATATATCTAAACACGGGTCCCTGACCGCTATCTGGTCCGGTGTTCAAGAGACACAGTTGGCCTGTCAGGGTTATCCTCTCGGAGCGGATTAAGAGGTGTGTAAAAGATTATGCTTGTGTAAGCCCTAGGATTCTATGGGTGAGAGTTAAGGTGGGCCTACACCCTATCTTTATTTTGTGCGTGTATGCGCCCGATATGGGATGCTCACCTTCTGAGAGAGAGGAATTCTGGGGAAGTTAAGAGAAATATTGAATGATTGTAGGTCTAACGAGAAGATTATTATGCTCGGCGACTTTAATAGTTGGTTTGGTGTGAAGAGGAATAGGTTCGAAACAGTATTAGAGGCATTCGGTGACAATAGAGTGAATGAGAATGGGATGAATTTACTGGAAGTATGTGTAGAGAAGGGCCTGTGTGTAATGAACACTATGTTTGATCATAGAAAGAACCATAGGTATACGTGGGAAAGGCAAGACAGTAGAAGTATGATTGATTTTGTTATTGTTGGTGAAAGATTGAAGAGCAAAGTTGCAGATACAAGAGCCTATCGGGGTGCTAATGTAGGGACTGATCACTATCTGGTTATGTGTCGTAATTTTAATAAATAGAGTGGTAAAAGTGACGGATGAACAATTATGGCAGCAGGATTTAGAGAGGGAATGGGCTGTATGGATCAGATCTTCTCCTTGAGGAGCATAGCTGAAAAACATCTGGCAAAGCACTAAAAGTCTACTGTGCTTTCGTTGACTTGGAGAAGGCCTATGACAGTGTGTGGAGGGATGAACTGTGGTCAACGCTATCCGGATACGGTTTGGACTGGCGCTTGGTACGGGCACTGAAATCTCTATATATTCCAGTGCTTGTGTTAGGATTAATGGGGCGTATACGGACTGGTTTTCCATCTCAAGGGGTGTTAGACAGGGCTTTGTAGCGTCACCGTGGCTGTTCAACTTGTACATGGATAGTTGTCTGATAGGTTTGAAAGAGCATGAACTGCGGATTGAGGATGAATGAGTTGCCTGTCAAATGCCTTCTCTATGCAAATGATCAAGTTCTACTTGCATCGTCAGCAAGACATGATGACTGTGATGAATTAAGCTTTTAAGTTAAAAGGGATGAGTATAAATATGAACAAGACTAAGGTAATGGTGTTTGAAAGAGAAGACGATGTATTGGAGTGTAAAGTGAAAATAAATGATAAGAATGTGGAGCAAGTGAACGAGTTTATATATCTGGGAAGTATGTTCACAAGGGATGGAAATATTGAAGAGGATGTGGAAAGGAGAGTGAATGCAGGGAATAAAGTGAATGGTGCTATACATGCGGTTGTGATCAGCAAATCGATGTCTCCGGAAGCTCGACTCGCCGTTCACTATAGCGTGCTGGTGCCTACACTTATGTATGGAAGTGAAGGTTGGGTATGCCAGAAAATATATGAAAGTAGGATTAATGCAGTAGAAATGCGTTCCTTGCGAAGTATGTGTGGTGTAACTTTAAATGATAGATTGAGGAATTAGGTAATAAGACAACGTAGAGGATTAAAAGAAGATGTAGCGACTATAATTGAAAAGAGTATGTTAAGATGGTTTGGCCATGTTGAGAGGATGAATGAAAGGCGACTAACGAAAGGTATTTACAAGACAGACGTGAATGGGAACGCCGGGAGGGGATGCCCTAGATAGACATACATAGACCTTATAGGTGATGTTCTTCAGAAAGCCCAGGTGCGCATTACTGATAACCGCCGTGTGTGTATGACTAGATGGATGAATGTGAGTGAAGCAAAAGAAGTATGTAAGGATCGTAGCAGGTGGCGTTCTGTAGTTTCTGCCTACCCCCATGGGAAAAAGCCGTGAGTTTATGTATGTATATAATATTAAACTATCTAGCTATTTCTCCAAATCGCAAAGATGTAAACAAGAAGAAAATCTGATCAAATGCTGTGCAGTCGGAGGATCAGGGGATCAGCCAGTTTGCGAATATTTATCCTCCGTCTGCACAGCGTGATTTTCTCGAAAGAACTTGTCTATTAGGTACAACTAAAGAGGGGAAAAAAATACAAAAAAAATCTACTGACCTCCAAATATAAAATACCACAAAGTGAAAAATAACTTTCTTTTTGGAAGTCGGTGTCTTTGGTAGGTATCAATTTTTTTCACTGTATTCACTTTTTATTTGTACCTACAAGTTCTTTAGGGTTGTGTAACGTTTAAAATAATAACAAAAGATCTAATAATCATATGATCTAATATCATTGAATATACTTTTTTTTTAATATAACGATCAAATGAATGAATGAATTATTGATATAATTTCATTTAACCTAATTTTATATGGTATAATGAACATTTTATATAATGCACATTTTGAATAATATTCAATTAATATAATATTCAGTTACTATAATATTCAAAATCTATAAGTAACGTTATATTAAACGTTTACATTGTTTTGTATATTTTTGCAAAAATTGAGAGAAGTTTTTACGCCAGCCATTTTCGCAATCGCATTCTGTAAAAACAAGCGGCACATAAATATTGCTTGTTATTAGTTTGCTTTTATTCAAATTCAAATTCAAAATCTTTATTTCGAGCGATGACTCATATAGGGTTAGTAACAATGTGCTTAAAACTAAGTGTTAGTAAACAACACGATACGGTGACACATGTAACTGACAGCAGTGAACTATATACGGACAATCCACTCTGTCAGCAATCATTTTCAGAACCCTGTTAGGACTGCCCATGACTCGGGCCACCATTGAAGTTGCACGCTTGCGCATTATCGCGTAAAAACAATCAACACGCGCCGCCGCAAACATCCCTGACGCACTACAACGCCAAGGCAACCCCATCAGTTTTCTGAACGCGTTACTATACTGGACACGAAGGGCTCCATACGATGCCCGCGAATAATTCTCCCACAGGCTGCAAGTGTAGAAGGTGGTACAGAATGCTCTAAAGAGCGTCACCTTTACTTCTGCAGTACAACGTGCAAACCTGCGAGCTATCATATTCGCACGCACGGAAAGAGCCCTCCGTTCCCTTTCAATGTCAGCATTGTCCTTGAGGTCAGTGGTGACCAAATGACCTAGGTATTTAAATTGTTCCACTCGCTCAAGGGTAACACCGTTTAGCCGTATAGGAGGCACATCAGGAAGGTACCTGGTCCCCGCCCCAAAAACAATGTACTGACTTTTCTGACCGTTATACAACAACCCATGTTCAGTTGCGTAACTTTCACATATGGCCAATAGTGTCCTGATACCACCGACTGACGCGCTCAGCAGCACCATATCGTCAGCGTAGCTTAAATTATTGACACAGACACCGTCAATATGACAACCAACATGTTGACTGCTAAGCGCCTCAATCAGGGCATTCATATACAAATTGAAGAGGGCAGGGGAGGTCAAACCCCCCTGTCTCACTCCACACTCCAATTGATAAGGCTTCGACAGCACACCCGCCCACCGAACACTGTTGATCTGGCCTCCATACCAATGCCTGAAGATACTTATAAGCTCGATAGGCAAGCTTATAGCTTCAAGTTTCCTCCATAATATATCGTAGGAAACCAGATCAAAAGCTCTAGACAGATCGAGGAAGCAAGCGAAAACAGGTGTTCCTCTTTTTGTGTAGTACCTGACGGCCTGCTTGAGACACAGAACTGCACTCTCTGTAGAAAGTCCAGGCCGAAACCCGAACTGATTGTCGTGCAGCACAAGATGCTTGTTTAGCTGTGTATCAAGCAGACCATCAAGCATCTTAGCGACTATGGTTGCTAGAGAAATAGGTCTATAGTTTCCCTTATCCGAAAGATCACCTGATTCCCAGATTTATGCGGGTGGATATTTTTTTTTTTACTTTCTGTCATACAGCTAATATATTTAATGTATATCTTGACTATTGCGATCTGGATATTCACACCGGCTTGTAGTTAAATAGGTCGAATCTGTTCCAAAACCGAATCGGGGCACCCCGACTTGATGTTGTCTTTTGGCTGACCCCTAGAATGAATATATAAACCGGAGGCGCGAAGGGAGAGCAGGCCTCGCTCGCTGTAACGAAGCATAGGCTTCCGTGCTAGCAGCAGCGGCTGAGGCTGGGCGCTGGAGGCGACCACCTAGCCGAAGCTGCGGAGGTGAGCATGGGTGCCTATCCTTTGTTACGTAAGGGCGAAGGGGCTGCACTTCCCGCAGCGCCGGAGACGATGCAGAAGCGACTTTAGTGTTTTGAGCTTAGTTTACAATATATTTTTTTCTCAAATATGGTGTTTTACCTTAGAAAATTAAAATTAGGTCAACTGAACGTTAAATAAATATACTAATTGAAAATTATATGACTTTAATGTATACTAAATGTTATTAGAGCATATGAAGGATATATGAAATATAACATTAGATCACATGAAATTAGGTTATTTATTTTTATAGCATATGCAAATTATATCATCTGAACGTTATTTCAAGTTATATTATACTAAGTGTTATTATACCATACATTACACACCCGTTCTTAAGTAGGGTACCTATAATGCCAGAATAGATTATCCGAATATAATGAAACTTGAACATAACGGGTGAAATCAGAGTGTACCAAAGTGATCTACACATCTGTGTACCCCTTTAGAGCGTACTGGATGGCGTGGTGTAATGTTATGAAATGGTATAAACAATAAACAGACATGTGATTGCAGCAACCACTAGAGATTTGCCGTCATTTATTGAAGAGTTCTGTTGTATATCCCCGAAGTTATTCATAAGATCACCACCAAATTAAAATGGGACCAATTTGGGTACATACTCTTTCAAATAAAAAATTATTTTCTGATTCGCTCCACAATTGACGGAGAAATTGATGAACAAAAACAAGAAAATAAAAACCAACGTAAAGTCGAACATAGTACCTCCTCCTTTTTGGTAAGTCGGTTAGAATGAGAAACGTCATCAGACTTCTTAGATTGTCACGATTATATATCAAAATATTTTTCTTACCATGTAGATGTATCTCCATGCGTTTGACTCCATTATTAGGTATTATTTACTTTATTTCTTTTGTAATTATTGTTGATACAAGCGTTGGCTTATACAACTCAAAAGTGATGCACAAAACACTTCTAATTAGGCAGTTTATATACTAGTACTATAACTTGGATGGCGAACCTTTATCGGTGGTCGTGACATTTTTGATAAATAGTTAACAATCATGTGGTCACGACGCACATGAAAAGCCATAAAAATATTGACTCATTGTTTTATTGAACAAAATATAAAATAAAAAGTAATTAAAGAAAAGGGGAATAAATATAATGACCACCAAAAAAAACTTTGTGACGATAACCCCTAACCACCAAATCTAGTAATATACTGACAAAAATAGTAAATGATCACCAAATTTAGTAAATTGATCACCAAATTTTAATAGCAAATTATTGCGCTATTTAATGTTGTAAAATAGGTTAGGTTAGGTTAGAACTGTGACCAACCGCGCGCGAGCCGAGCGAGCAAAGCGAGCGGTGCCGCGGCAGCGGCCGGCGAGCGCTACTTCCAAGTTGCTCCCAGAAATTTTATAATCTTTTTGGTCATTGGTTTAATTTTGGTGATCATTTACTACTTTTGGTGATCATTTACTACTTTTGGGTTAACAATGATTTATTTGGAGTCATTTTGCCTAAACAGGATAGCGAGATGTTAAAACTTTGGTTATAATTTTACAATAAGATGCGGGTTTAATTTTGGTGATCATTTACTATTTTTGTCTGTTATATGTTACTATATCTGGTGGTAAGTTAAACATAAGCCAAAGAAAAGTCGTGAGAAAGCGTGGCCTTCCGCCACTGGTAAAATAAGTAAGTTTAACCTTATATAAATAAAAATATCACTAAGCCTAGTCGTTAATGAGTAGTAGTCTTCAGAAAATAACCGTTTTACGGCACAAGTGAACGAGTTTATATATCTGGGAAGTATGTTCACATGGGATGGAAATATTGAAGAGGATGTGGAAAGGAGAGTGAATGCAGGGAATAAAGTGAATAGTGCTATACATGCGGTTGTGATCAGCAAATCGATGTCTCCGGAAGCTCGACTCGCCGTTCACAACAGCGTGCTGATGCCTACACTTATGTATGGAAGTGAAGGTTGGGTATGCCAGAAAATATATGAAAGTAGGATTAATGCAGTAGAAATGCCTTCCTTGCGAAGTATGTGTGGTGTAACTTTAAATGATAGATTGAGGAATGAGGTAATAAGACAACGTAGAGGATTAAAAGAAGATGTAGCGACTAAAATTGAAAAGAGTATGTTAAGATGGTTTGGCCATGTTGAGAGGATGAATAAAAGGCGACTAACGAAAGGTATTTACAAGACAGACGTGAATGGGAACGCCGGGAGGGGATGCCCTAGAAAGACATACATAGACCTTATAGGTGATGTTCTTCAGAAAGACCAGGTGCGCATTACTGATAACCGCCGTGTCTGTATGACTAGATGTATGAATGTGAATGAAGCAAAAGAAGTATGTAAGGATCGTAGCAGGTGGCGTTCTGTAGTTTCTGCCTACCCCCATGGGAAAAAGCCGTGAGTTTATGTATGTATATAATATTAAACTATCTAGCTATTTCTCCAAATCGCAAAGATGTAAACAAGAAGAAAATCTGATCAAATGCTGTGCAGTCGGAGGATCAGGGGATCAGCCAGTTTGCGAATATTTATCCTCCGTCTGCACAGCGTGATTTTCTCGAAAGAACTTGTCTATTAGGTACAACTAAAGAGGGGAAAAAAATACAAAAAAAATCTACTGACCTCCAAATATAAAATACCACAAAGTGAAAAATAACTTTCTTTTTGGAAGTCGGTGTCTTTGGTAGGTATCAATTTTTTTCACTGTATTCACTTTTTATTTGTACCTACAAGTTCTTTAGGGTTGTGTAACGTTTAAAATAATAACAAAAGATCTAATAATCATATGATCTAATATCATTGAATATACTTTTTTTTTAATATAACGATCAAATGAATGAATGAATTATTGATATAATTTCATTTAACCTAATTTTATATGGTATAATGAACATTTTATATAATGCACATTTTGAATAATATTCAATTAATATAATATTCAGTTACTATAATATTCAAAATCTATAAGTAACGTTATATTAAACGTTTACATTGTTTTGTATATTTTTGCAAAAATTGAGAGAAGTTTTTACGCCAGCCATTTTCGCAATCGCATTCTGTAAAAACAAGCGGCACATAAATATTGCTTGTTATTAGTTTGCTTTTATTCAAATTCAAATTCAAAATCTTTATTTCGAGCGATGACTCATATAGGGTTAGTAACAATGTGCTTAAAACTAAGTGTTAGTAAACAACACGATACGGTGACACATGTAACTGACAGCAGTGAACTATATACGGACAATCCACTCTGTCAGCAATCATTTTCAGAACCCTGTTAGGACTGCCCATGACTCGGGCCACCATTGAAGTTGCACGCTTGCGCATTATCGCGTAAAAACAATCAACACGCGCCGCCGCAAACATCCCTGACGCACTACAACGCCAAGGCAACCCCATCAGTTTTCTGAACGCGTTACTATACTGGACACGAAGGGCTCCATACGATGCCCGCGAATAATTCTCCCACAGGCTGCAAGTGTAGAAGGTGGTACAGAATGCTCTAAAGAGCGTCACCTTTACTTCTGCAGTACAACGTGCAAACCTGCGAGCTATCATATTCGCACGCACGGAAAGAGCCCTCCGTTCCCTTTCAATGTCAGCATTGTCCTTGAGGTCAGTGGTGACCAAATGACCTAGGTATTTAAATTGTTCCACTCGCTCAAGGGTAACACCGTTTAGCCGTATAGGAGGCACATCAGGAAGGTACCTGGTCCCCGCCCCAAAAACAATGTACTGACTTTTCTGACCGTTATACAACAACCCATGTTCAGTTGCGTAACTTTCACATATGGCCAATAGTGTCCTGATACCACCGACTGACGCGCTCAGCAGCACCATATCGTCAGCGTAGCTTAAATTATTGACACAGACACCGTCAATATGACAACCAACATGTTGACTGCTAAGCGCCTCAATCAGGGCATTCATATACAAATTGAAGAGGGCAGGGGAGGTCAAACCCCCCTGTCTCACTCCACACTCCAATTGATAAGGCTTCGACAGCACACCCGCCCACCGAACACTGTTGATCTGGCCTCCATACCAATGCCTGAAGATACTTATAAGCTCGATAGGCAAGCTTATAGCTTCAAGTTTCCTCCATAATATATCGTAGGAAACCAGATCAAAAGCTCTAGACAGATCGAGGAAGCAAGCGAAAACAGGTGTTCCTCTTTTTGTGTAGTACCTGACGGCCTGCTTGAGACACAGAACTGCACTCTCTGTAGAAAGTCCAGGCCGAAACCCGAACTGATTGTCGTGCAGCACAAGATGCTTGTTTAGCTGTGTATCAAGCAGACCATCAAGCATCTTAGCGACTATGGTTGCTAGAGAAATAGGTCTATAGTTTCCCTTATCCGAAAGATCACCTGATTCCCAGATTTATGCGGGTGGATATTTTTTTTTTTACTTTCTGTCATACAGCTAATATATTTAATGTATATCTTGACTATTGCGATCTGGATATTCACACCGGCTTGTAGTTAAATAGGTCGAATCTGTTCCAAAACCGAATCGGGGCACCCCGACTTGATGTTGTCTTTTGGCTGACCCCTAGAATGAATATATAAACCGGAGGCGCGAAGGGAGAGCAGGCCTCGCTCGCTGTAACGAAGCATAGGCTTCCGTGCTAGCAGCAGCGGCTGAGGCTGGGCGCTGGAGGCGACCACCTAGCCGAAGCTGCGGAGGTGAGCATGGGTGCCTATCCTTTGTTACGTAAGGGCGAAGGGGCTGCACTTCCCGCAGCGCCGGAGACGATGCAGAAGCGACTTTAGTGTTTTGAGCTTAGTTTACAATATATTTTTTTCTCAAATATGGTGTTTTACCTTAGAAAATTAAAATTAGGTCAACTGAACGTTAAATAAATATACTAATTGAAAATTATATGACTTTAATGTATACTAAATGTTATTAGAGCATATGAAGGATATATGAAATATAACATTAGATCACATGAAATTAGGTTATTTATTTTTATAGCATATGCAAATTATATCATCTGAACGTTATTTCAAGTTATATTATACTAAGTGTTATTATACCATACATTACACACCCGTTCTTAAGTAGGGTACCTATAATGCCAGAATAGATTATCCGAATATAATGAAACTTGAACATAACGGGTGAAATCAGAGTGTACCAAAGTGATCTACACATCTGTGTACCCCTTTAGAGCGTACTGGATGGCGTGGTGTAATGTTATGAAATGGTATAAACAATAAACAGACATGTGATTGCAGCAACCACTAGAGATTTGCCGTCATTTATTGAAGAGTTCTGTTGTATATCCCCGAAGTTATTCATAAGATCACCACCAAATTAAAATGGGACCAATTTGGGTACATACTCTTTCAAATAAAAAATTATTTTCTGATTCGCTCCACAATTGACGGAGAAATTGATGAACAAAAACAAGAAAATAAAAACCAACGTAAAGTCGAACATAGTACCTCCTCCTTTTTGGTAAGTCGGTTAGAATGAGAAACGTCATCAGACTTCTTAGATTGTCACGATTATATATCAAAATATTTTTCTTACCATCTAGATGTATCTCCATGCGTTTGACTCCATTATTAGGTATTATTTACTTTATTTCTTTTGTAATTATTGTTGATACAAGCGTTGGCTTATACAACTCAAAAGTGATGCACAAAACACTTCTAATTAGGCAGTTTATATACTAGTACTATAACTTGGATGGCGAACCTTTATCGGTGGTCGTGACATTTTTGATAAATAGTTAACAATCATGTGGTCACGACGCACATGAAAAGCCATAAAAATATTGACTCATTGTTTTATTGAACAAAATATAAAATAAAAAGTAATTAAAGAAAAGGGGAATAAATATAATGACCACCAAAAAAAACTTTGTGACGATAACCCCTAACCACCAAATCTAGTAATATACTGACAAAAATAGTAAATGATCACCAAATTTAGTAAATTGATCACCAAATTTTAATAGCAAATTATTGCGCTATTTAATGTTGTAAAATAGGTTAGGTTAGGTTAGAACTGTGACCAACCGCGCGCGAGCCGAGCGAGCAAAGCGAGCGGTGCCGCGGCAGCGGCCGGCGAGCGCTACTTCCAAGTTGCTCCCAGAAATTTTATAATCTTTTTGGTCATTGGTTTAATTTTGGTGATCATTTACTACTTTTGGTGATCATTTACTACTTTTGGGTTAACAATGATTTATTTGGAGTCATTTTGCCTAAACAGGATAGCGAGATGTTAAAACTTTGGTTATAATTTTACAATAAGATGCGGGTTTAATTTTGGTGATCATTTACTATTTTTGTCTGTTATATGTTACTATATCTGGTGGTAAGTTAAACATAAGCCAAAGAAAAGTCGTGAGAAAGCGTGGCCTTCCGCCACTGGTAAAATAAGTAAGTTTAACCTTATATAAATAAAAATATCACTAAGCCTAGTCGTTAATGAGTAGTAGTCTTCAGAAAATAACCGTTTTACGGCACAAGTGAACGAGTTTATATATCTGGGAAGTATGTTCACATGGGATGGAAATATTGAAGAGGATGTGGAAAGGAGAGTGAATGCAGGGAATAAAGTGAATAGTGCTATACATGCGGTTGTGATCAGCAAATCGATGTCTCCGGAAGCTCGACTCGCCGTTCACAACAGCGTGCTGATGCCTACACTTATGTATGGAAGTGAAGGTTGGGTATGCCAGAAAATATATGAAAGTAGGATTAATGCAGTAGAAATGCCTTCCTTGCGAAGTATGTGTGGTGTAACTTTAAATGATAGATTGAGGAATGAGGTAATAAGACAACGTAGAGGATTAAAAGAAGATGTAGCGACTAAAATTGAAAAGAGTATGTTAAGATGGTTTGGCCATGTTGAGAGGATGAATAAAAGGCGACTAACGAAAGGTATTTACAAGACAGACGTGAATGGGAACGCCGGGAGGGGATGCCCTAGAAAGACATACATAGACCTTATAGGTGATGTTCTTCAGAAAGACCAGGTGCGCATTACTGATAACCGCCGTGTCTGTATGACTAGATGTATGAATGTGAATGAAGCAAAAGAAGTATGTAAGGATCGTAGCAGGTGGCGTTCTGTAGTTTCTGCCTACCCCCATGGGAAAAAGGCGTGAGTTTATGTATGTATATAATATTAAACTATCTAGCTATTTCTCCAAATCGCAAAGATGTAAACAAGAAGAAAATCTGATCAAATGCTGTGCAGTCGGAGGATCAGGGGATCAGCCAGTTTGCGAATATTTATCCTCCGTCTGCACAGCGTGATTTTCTCGAAAGAACTTGTCTATTAGGTATGCAACTAAAGAGGGGAAAAAAATACAAAAAAAATCTACTGACCTCCAAATATAAAATACCACAAAGTGAAAAATAACTTTCTTTTTGGAAGTCGGTGTCTTTGGTAGGTATCAATTTTTTTCACTGTATTCACTTTTTATTTGTACCTACAAGTTCTTTAGGGTTGTGTAACGTTTAAAATAATAACAAAAGATCTAATAATCATATGATCTAATATCATTGAATATACTTTTTTTTTAATATAACGATCAAATGAATGAATGAATGAATGAATTATTGATATAATTTCATTTAACCTAATTTTATATGGTATAATGAACATTTTATATAATGCACATTTTGAGTATAATATTCAGTTACTATAATATTCAAAATCTATAAGTAACGTTATATTAAACGTTTACATTGTTTTGTATATTTTTGCAAAAATTGAGAGAAGTTTTTACGCCAGCCATTTTCGCAATCGCATTCTGTAAAAACAAGCGGCACATAAATATTGCTTGTTATTAGTTTGCTTTTATGCGGGTGGATATTTTTTTTTTTACTTTCTGTCATACAGCTAAAATATTTAATGTATGTCTTGACTATTGCGATCTGGATATTCACACCGGCTTGTAGTTAAATAGGTCGAATCTGTTCCAAAACCGAATCGGGGCACCCCGACTTCATGTTGTCTTTTGGCTGACCCCTAGAATTAATATTTAAACCGGAGGCGCGAAGGGAGAGCAGGCTTCGCTCGCTGTAACGAAGCATAGGCTTCCGTGCTAGCAGCAGCGGCTGAGGCTGGGCGCTGGAGGCGACCACCTAGCCGAAGCTGCGGAGGTGAGCATGGGTGCCTATCCTTTGTTACGTAAGGGCGAAGGGGCTGCACGTCCCGCAGCGCCGGAGACGATGCAGAAGCGACTTTAGTGTTTTGAGCTTAGTTTACAATATCTTTTTTTCTCAAATATGGTGTTTTACCTTAGAAAATTAAGTCAACTGAACGTTATATAAATATACTAATTGAAAATTATATGACTTTAATGTATACTAAATGTTATTAGAGCATATGAAGGATATATGAAATATAACATTAGATCACATGAAATTAGGTTATTTATTTTTATAGCATATGCAAATTATATCATCTGAACGTTATTTCAAGTTATATTATACTAAGTGTTATTATACCATACATTACACACCCGTTCTTAATTAGGGTACCTATAATGCCAGAATAGATTATCCGAATATAATGAAACTTGAACATAACGGGTGAAATCAGAGTGTACCAAAGTGATCTACACATCTGTGTACCCCTTTAGAGCGTACTGGATGGCGTGGTGTAATGTTATGAAATGGTATAAACAATAAACAGACATGTGATTGCAGCAACCACAAGAGATTTGCCGTCATTTATTGAAGAGTTCTGTTGTATATCCCCGAAGTTATTCATAAGATCACCACCAAATTAAGATGGGACCAATTTGGGAACATACTTTTTCAAATAAAAAATAATTTTCTGATTCGCTCCACAATTGACGGAGAAATTGATGAACAAATACAAGAAAATAAAAACAAACGTAAAGTCAAACATAGTAACTCCTCCTTTTTGGAAAGTCGGTTAGAATGAGAAACGTCATCAGACTTCTTAGATTGTCACGATTATATATCAAAATATTTTTTCTTACCATGTAGATGTATCTCCATGCGTTTGACTCCATTATTAGGTATTATTTACTTTATTTCTTTTGTAATTATTGTTGATACAAGCGTTGGCTTATACAACTCAAAAGTGATGCACAAAACACTTCTAATTAGGCAGTTTATATACTAGTACTATAGCTTGGATGGCGAACCTTTATCGGTGGTCGTGACATTTTTGATAAATAGTTAATAATCATGTGGTCACGACGCACACGAAAAGCCATAAAAAAATATTGACTCATTGTTTTATTGATCAAAATATAAAATAAAAGGTAATTAAAGAAAAAAGTCAAATTACGATAGTTGATCGTAATTTGACTTCGTTTTTAGGGTTCCGTACCCAAAGGGTAAAAACGGGACCCTATTACTAAGACTTCGCGATCCGTCTGTCTGTCTGTCTGTCCGTCTGTCACCAGGCTGTATCTCACTAACCGTGATAGCTAGACAGTTAAAATTTTCACTGATGATGTATTTCTGTTGCCGCTATAACAACAAATACTAAAAACAGTATATAATAAATATTTAAGGGGGCTCCCATACAACAAACGTGATATTTTTGCCGTTTTTTGCTCGATATTGATAACGGCAACAGGTAGACGCTTGAAATATTCACAGAATGTTTAGTTGTAAAGGGTCTTTCAACAAGGACAGGTCGATGTTAAAATTGAATAAAACAAGATGTGTGTGAGATATTAACGAAATTTATTTTTTATTTAAAAGGCCCATTTATGCCATTATGGATGGAATATGACATCGTTCAAATGTCCGCCACGGCTTCGTATGGTGGCACAAATCCGAGAGGTCCAATTTTTAATTAAATAATCGGTAAATCTTAGATACTGGTAAATGTTGAAACATTGTGATTTCTATGATACAAAAGAGAACAATTCAGGACTGATTGATTATTTTCATTTTTGAATTTCAACAATCCCTGTCACTAATAGATTGTTACTTCTTCAAGTCCGTCTGCGGGGCAATCATGGCCGGAGAACGCATAAGACCGTGAGATTTTTATGAAAAAGGAAATAGCACGCCTTTGTGCCTGGTACTGTGACAAAATTTAACATACCATAAGGAAAATATTCATTATCTTTCAGACAAGGCACGACAATTACGCTTGCTCACGCTGTGACCCCGATACAAAACCACTACTATTAAGTAACAATTATGAAATGTTTAGGTACAATAAACTGGTGTGGAGTAGGATGAAGTCACATATTATCCCGTAGAGTGTCTGATAGCGCTGGGACAGCCCTGCGCAATGACGGTAAGCAACTACAACTCACACGGACAAACACTGAAGGCAGCGGGCGTCGACCTCATGAACAGCTGCTTCTGTCAACTATACGCTTACTCTTGCATCAACAGTCCTGACTTTTTATAAATGTTGGCTGCTAATAGCAATACCACTAAAGTAATTGACAGAGACGTTTAATAAATAATAATGAACTCAATTCACGCGGGCGAAGCCGCTGGCAGAAGCTAGTAATTAATAATTAGACTTCGTCAGAAATCAATCCTGACATCTCTTCAATACACCTGTCAATTTTTGTAGTTTCAATGAAGATCATTGCACGAATTGTGGTTCGATATGTAATCACTCAAAACACTTATTAGTCTAACTTTTACATGCTGTAACTTTGAAATCCAGACCCACATTCTGCGGATTATATTTAACACTAGCAATCCGCCCGCGACTTCGTTCGCGTGATTTCGTTTATCCTATTAATGATTTTCTTATATGTAGTTAGTGAAGGCGACCAAAAATAAGCTATTATTAAAACAATAAAAAACAATAAATATGCTATTCACTCTTTTCTTCTCTTTTTTATTTATCCTTTACGTTAGTCAGATTGCGCAGTGAGATTCCTCAAAAAAACTTTAACACTTTAACGCTAACCCTATCTGGGAGGGAGTTTTTAAAATGTTTTATGTAAATTTTGATTATCAACTTTACGTCGGTGAGGAATTCGATTTTACATACAAAATAATTTTGACCCTTTTCACCTCCTGAAAGGTTGAATTGCCGCAAAATCGCGCTTTAGTGCTCCCCTAGAACCCGACCTCTAAAACGAAACCCTGTCCAGTAAGATCATAGATATATAAACAAGAGATCATAGATATTAAACTGTATTTAATATTTCTATGAGTAAGATTCTTAGCTTGAGTTAGTTACGAGAAACTTATAATGACAACCTTTATTGTTTCCTTAGGGTGGTAGTTGTGCCAGGTTTCAAATGTAAGAACCTAAGAATTGAGATTATTCAAAAACACTTTAATACCCCCTAAATCGTCTTTTGGGGGTGGTTGCAAAAAACTAATAATGACAACCTTTATTGTTTATTCAGGTTTGTTTATGTCAAGTTTCATGTTTATTAATCCAAGATATGAGATTCTTCACAAAAATTAACATCCCTTAAATAGGTAATCTTTTGGGGGTTGTTTCGAAAAACTAAGAATGAAAGCCTTTATTGTTTATTTAGATTGGTATTTATGTCAAGTTTCAAATGTGTTATCCCAAGAAATAAGATTCTTCAAAAACATTTTAATACCCCCTAAATCGACTTTGGGGGTTGCTTCAAAAGACTAATAATGATAACCTTTATTGTTTATTAAGGTTGGTATTTGTGTCAAGTTTCATGTTTATTAACCCAAGATATAAGATTCTTCAAAAAAAATTAACATCCCCTAAATCATCTGTTGGTGGTAGTTTCGAAAAACTAATAATGAAAGCCTTTATTGTTTATTTAGATTGGTATTTATGTCAAGTTTCAAGTTTTTTAAGTGGAGTAATAAGATTCTTCAAAAAAATTAACATCCCCTAAATAATCTCTTGGGGACATTGTTTTGAAAAACTAAGAATGAAAGCCTTTATTGTTTATTTAGATTGGTATTTGTGGCATGTTTCAAGTTTATTGACCCAAGAAATTAGATTTTTCCATACAAACTTCAACACCCCCTAAATCATCATATGGGGGTAGTTTCAAAAAACAAATAATGTCAATCTTCATCATTTACTATTTGTGCTAAGTTTCATTAATTTTGGCCGAAGGATTTAGATTTTTCATACAAACTATAAACCCCCGTTTTACCCCCTTACGGGTGGAATTTCCAAAAATCCTTTCTTAGTGCACACTTACGTCACTTGAGGAACCTTTCTGCCAAATTTCATGATTCTAGGCTTAGCAGTTTCGGCTGTGCGTTGATTGACCAGTCAGTGAGTCAGTCACTCAGTCACCTTTCGATTTTATAGATATAGATAGATAGATACATAGATTAGGTAACTGCTTAGTTAAATAGTAATTTGCTATAAATTCCAAAAGATCAAGACGATGCCATCTCCTTTGAGTTAAACTTGTCTGTCTGGGCCTTGCCATTGGTCGAGTCGCTCGGCTCAGTGCTGACGGCCGAATCTACCAATGACGAGCTCACGGCTACCGTCAGCGCCGACAGTCAGCGTCGGTCAGTTTGACTCTAAAATTAGCCAAAACGTATTTTCAGTTTCACACCTTGGCTGTTGGTGGTGGTTGTCCGGGTTACACAAGGTAAACCTTTCAAAGTCTGTCTCCTGCTTGATATCGAAAACATGTTTTTTTTTTCCACTCCTGTGTTATTTTTTTCTGATAAAAAAAAAAACGCTTGAGCGCACGGAAATGTGTTCTAGTTTCCACAAGGTCCGTAATGTAAATAACTCTGGCTTCTGACTATCCGTAATAACTATCTCTATCTACAAATAACAGCCGAGGCACGGAGGAATCTCGATATGTAAAGATGGTCACCCATCCACGGACCGACCTTGGCTAACGTTGCTTAACCTTAAATCTCGAACCGTGTGGCTGTTATTATTTATCCTGTTATGAAATCAAAACAATTAAAACAACAAAATCACATACGTAACAATTTTATTATTGACTTTGTGTTTCTGCCAATAAATTAGTCGCGTCACCAACTTGCATCAAAATCACCGCAAACGAAGCAGCAACCTGTTTTAAAATAAAAATAAATTAAAACAAATCATTCTCATAAAAAATGAAAGAATAAGATTTAAAAAATAAAAATCTGAGTACATGAATAGCGGGATAGCCCCAACACAAGTATAATTCTTAACTTACTGGGGCAACTATGTAATGCAGAATATTGTATGTTACAGCGGTTTGAGAAACCTTAAAATATTTATTATATTTTTTATTTATTTAATGACTAGTCTAAACACTGATTATATTAGAATCAAATAAAACTCACATCACGCCTGAACTCAAAGCAGAGGAACAAAGGGTTAAGCAAAGATATAGTCCTCGCCAAACTTCTTGGCCGCCCTGAAGTTGGTTTACCGCATGCGCGTTTTTGTACGAGATTTACTACTGCGCAGTCATTGTAGCCAACTCCAGGGCGGCCAAGAATTCGGCGAGAACTATACACCTATATACACGCACATTTCGACTCTTAAGTTAAATTAAGAATCTGCTAAAAAGTGCTTAAACTAACCATAATGGTTATAGTACATTACTGCAGCGGCCAGCAAAAGAGGCATTGATGGACGAACGTGTAAATGTGGGCCGAGGCGAAGCCGAGGCACACATACGTAAGTACATCAATGCCTAGTTGCGGCCAAGGCTTGTATAGTACTTTTCTCAAATAATGCGCGGAAATTAAAACTAAGTATTACCTAGAACTCATTTTGTCAAATACAATTATTACTTTTCAAAATCAATTACGAACAACGAGTAACAAGAATTTTGCCCGCGTTAAAATGTTCTATGTATTTTTTTTCAATAACCAGCTTTCTATGTACAAGCCAGTTCGAAATTTAAATAAAACCTTTGATAAGATACCTCCTTGGTTGCCATGTCTCGGAGTAAAAGATCGTTCCATTTTTAAATTACACGACAGATATGAGTTTACTATGGAATTTATTTGGCCGCTAGACACGACAGATATGGATTTTCATACAACTTTTGCCGGCCGCTGCTCGCATGTATTTGTCCAGTACAGCAATTTCGATTTATCTCGAAGAAGGTTGTCAAAATAATGCTCACATTTCTGGGACTGGGCGCCCTCAGGCACTATCCAGCCTTACCTCTACAAGCGGGCTCTGTAGACCGTGGACATAATTTCCCTTGCTATTCGTGGGAACAAAATGAGTCTAAATAATCTACTCGAGGACGGCGGTGATGCTCGCCACACGCCACGTCAATTGTTCTCATGGGGCGAAAAGCGAGCTGCGGAGTGTCGCTTAGCTACGCTGAATGTGCAGGGATGAGATGGATGAAGTATGTGAAATAGTGAAGGACAAAAGGATAGATGTGTTATGTGTGAATGAGACAAAAAGAAAGGAAGTGGATATATCTAAACACGGGTCCCTGACCGCTATCTGGTCCGGTGTTCAAGAGACACAGTTGGCCTGTCAGGGTTATCCTCTCGGAGCGGATTAAGAGGTGTGTAAAAGATTATGCTTGTGTAAGCCCTAGGATTCTATGGGTGAGAGTTAAGGTGGGCCTACACCCTATCTTTATTTTGTGCGTGTATGCGCCCGATATGGGATGCTCACCTTCTGAGAGAGAGGAATTCTGGGGAAGTTAAGAGAAATATTGAATGATTGTAGGTCTAACGAGAAGATTATTATGCTCGGCGACTTTAATAGTTGGTTTGGTGTGAAGAGGAATAGGTTCGAAACAGTATTAGAGGCATTCGGTGACAATAGAGTGAATGAGAATGGGATGAATTTACTGGAAGTATGTGTAGAGAAGGGCCTGTGTGTAATGAACACTATGTTTGATCATAGAAAGAACCATAGGTATACGTGGGAAAGGCAAGACAGTAGAAGTATGATTGATTTTGTTATTGTTGGTGAAAGATTGAAGAGCAAAGTTGCAGATACAAGAGCCTATCGGGGTGCTAATGTAGGGACTGATCACTATCTGGTTATGTGTCGTAATTTTAATAAATAGAGTGGTAAAAGTGACGGATGAACAATTATGGCAGCAGGATTTAGAGAGGGAATGGGCTGTATGGATCAGATCTTCTCCTTGAGGAGCATAGCTGAAAAACATCTGGCAAAGCACTAAAAGTCTACTGTGCTTTCGTTGACTTGGAGAAGGCCTATGACAGTGTGTGGAGGGATGAACTGTGGTCAACGATATCCGGATACGGTTTGGACTGGCGCTTGGTACGGGCACTGAAATCTCTATATATTCCAGTGCTTGTGTTAGGATTAATGGGGCGTATACGGACTGGTTTTCCATCTCAAGGGGTGTTAGACAGGGCTTTGTAGCGTCACCGTGGCTGTTCAACTTGTACATGGATAGTTGTCTGATAGGTTTGAAAGAGCATGAACTGCGGATTGAGGATGAATGAGTTGCCTGTCAAATGCCTTCTCTATGCAAATGATCAAGTTCTACTTGCATCGTCAGCAAGACATGATGACTGTGATGAATTAAGCTTTTAAGTTAAAAGGGATGAGTATAAATATGAACAAGACTAAGGTAATGGTGTTTGAAAGAGAAGACGATGTATTGGAGTGTAAAGTGAAAATAAATGATAAGAATGTGGAGCAAGTGAACGAGTTTATATATCTGGGAAGTATGTTCACAAGGGATGGAAATATTGAAGAGGATGTGGAAAGGAGAGTGAATGCAGGGAATAAAGTGAATGGTGCTATACATGCGGTTGTGATCAGCAAATCGATGTCTCCGGAAGCTCGACTCGCCGTTCACTATAGCGTGCTGGTGCCTACACTTATGTATGGAAGTGAAGGTTGGGTATGCCAGAAAATATATGAAAGTAGGATTAATGCAGTAGAAATGCGTTCCTTGCGAAGTATGTGTGGTGTAACTTTAAATGATAGATTGAGGAATTAGGTAATAAGACAACGTAGAGGATTAAAAGAAGATGTAGCGACTATAATTGAAAAGAGTATGTTAAGATGGTTTGGCCATGTTGAGAGGATGAATGAAAGGCGACTAACGAAAGGTATTTACAAGACAGACGTGAATGGGAACGCCGGGAGGGGATGCCCTAGATAGACATACATAGACCTTATAGGTGATGTTCTTCAGAAAGCCCAGGTGCGCATTACTGATAACCGCCGTGTGTGTATGACTAGATGGATGAATGTGAGTGAAGCAAAAGAAGTATGTAAGGATCGTAGCAGGTGGCGTTCTGTAGTTTCTGCCTACCCCCATGGGAAAAAGCCGTGAGTTTATGTATGTATATAATATTAAACTATCTAGCTATTTCTCCAAATCGCAAAGATGTAAACAAGAAGAAAATCTGATCAAATGCTGTGCAGTCGGAGGATCAGGGGATCAGCCAGTTTGCGAATATTTATCCTCCGTCTGCACAGCGTGATTTTCTCGAAAGAACTTGTCTATTAGGTACAACTAAAGAGGGGAAAAAAATACAAAAAAAATCTACTGACCTCCAAATATAAAATACCACAAAGTGAAAAATAACTTTCTTTTTGGAAGTCGGTGTCTTTGGTAGGTATCAATTTTTTTCACTGTATTCACTTTTTATTTGTACCTACAAGTTCTTTAGGGTTGTGTAACGTTTAAAATAATAACAAAAGATCTAATAATCATATGATCTAATATCATTGAATATACTTTTTTTTTAATATAACGATCAAATGAATGAATGAATTATTGATATAATTTCATTTAACCTAATTTTATATGGTATAATGAACATTTTATATAATGCACATTTTGAATAATATTCAATTAATATAATATTCAGTTACTATAATATTCAAAATCTATAAGTAACGTTATATTAAACGTTTACATTGTTTTGTATATTTTTGCAAAAATTGAGAGAAGTTTTTACGCCAGCCATTTTCGCAATCGCATTCTGTAAAAACAAGCGGCACATAAATATTGCTTGTTATTAGTTTGCTTTTATTCAAATTCAAATTCAAAATCTTTATTTCGAGCGATGACTCATATAGGGTTAGTAACAATGTGCTTAAAACTAAGTGTTAGTAAACAACACGATACGGTGACACATGTAACTGACAGCAGTGAACTATATACGGACAATCCACTCTGTCAGCAATCATTTTCAGAACCCTGTTAGGACTGCCCATGACTCGGGCCACCATTGAAGTTGCACGCTTGCGCATTATCGCGTAAAAACAATCAACACGCGCCGCCGCAAACATCCCTGACGCACTACAACGCCAAGGCAACCCCATCAGTTTTCTGAACGCGTTACTATACTGGACACGAAGGGCTCCATACGATGCCCGCGAATAATTCTCCCACAGGCTGCAAGTGTAGAAGGTGGTACAGAATGCTCTAAAGAGCGTCACCTTTACTTCTGCAGTACAACGTGCAAACCTGCGAGCTATCATATTCGCACGCACGGAAAGAGCCCTCCGTTCCCTTTCAATGTCAGCATTGTCCTTGAGGTCAGTGGTGACCAAATGACCTAGGTATTTAAATTGTTCCACTCGCTCAAGGGTAACACCGTTTAGCCGTATAGGAGGCACATCAGGAAGGTACCTGGTCCCCGCCCCAAAAACAATGTACTGACTTTTCTGACCGTTATACAACAACCCATGTTCAGTTGCGTAACTTTCACATATGGCCAATAGTGTCCTGATACCACCGACTGACGCGCTCAGCAGCACCATATCGTCAGCGTAGCTTAAATTATTGACACAGACACCGTCAATATGACAACCAACATGTTGACTGCTAAGCGCCTCAATCAGGGCATTCATATACAAATTGAAGAGGGCAGGGGAGGTCAAACCCCCCTGTCTCACTCCACACTCCAATTGATAAGGCTTCGACAGCACACCCGCCCACCGAACACTGTTGATCTGGCCTCCATACCAATGCCTGAAGATACTTATAAGCTCGATAGGCAAGCTTATAGCTTCAAGTTTCCTCCATAATATATCGTAGGAAACCAGATCAAAAGCTCTAGACAGATCGAGGAAGCAAGCGAAAACAGGTGTTCCTCTTTTTGTGTAGTACCTGACGGCCTGCTTGAGACACAGAACTGCACTCTCTGTAGAAAGTCCAGGCCGAAACCCGAACTGATTGTCGTGCAGCACAAGATGCTTGTTTAGCTGTGTATCAAGCAGACCATCAAGCATCTTAGCGACTATGGTTGCTAGAGAAATAGGTCTATAGTTTCCCTTATCCGAAAGATCACCTGATTCCCAGATTTATGCGGGTGGATATTTTTTTTTTTACTTTCTGTCATACAGCTAATATATTTAATGTATATCTTGACTATTGCGATCTGGATATTCACACCGGCTTGTAGTTAAATAGGTCGAATCTGTTCCAAAACCGAATCGGGGCACCCCGACTTGATGTTGTCTTTTGGCTGACCCCTAGAATGAATATATAAACCGGAGGCGCGAAGGGAGAGCAGGCCTCGCTCGCTGTAACGAAGCATAGGCTTCCGTGCTAGCAGCAGCGGCTGAGGCTGGGCGCTGGAGGCGACCACCTAGCCGAAGCTGCGGAGGTGAGCATGGGTGCCTATCCTTTGTTACGTAAGGGCGAAGGGGCTGCACTTCCCGCAGCGCCGGAGACGATGCAGAAGCGACTTTAGTGTTTTGAGCTTAGTTTACAATATATTTTTTTCTCAAATATGGTGTTTTACCTTAGAAAATTAAAATTAGGTCAACTGAACGTTAAATAAATATACTAATTGAAAATTATATGACTTTAATGTATACTAAATGTTATTAGAGCATATGAAGGATATATGAAATATAACATTAGATCACATGAAATTAGGTTATTTATTTTTATAGCATATGCAAATTATATCATCTGAACGTTATTTCAAGTTATATTATACTAAGTGTTATTATACCATACATTACACACCCGTTCTTAAGTAGGGTACCTATAATGCCAGAATAGATTATCCGAATATAATGAAACTTGAACATAACGGGTGAAATCAGAGTGTACCAAAGTGATCTACACATCTGTGTACCCCTTTAGAGCGTACTGGATGGCGTGGTGTAATGTTATGAAATGGTATAAACAATAAACAGACATGTGATTGCAGCAACCACTAGAGATTTGCCGTCATTTATTGAAGAGTTCTGTTGTATATCCCCGAAGTTATTCATAAGATCACCACCAAATTAAAATGGGACCAATTTGGGTACATACTCTTTCAAATAAAAAATAATTTTCTGATTCGCTCCACAATTGACGGAGAAATTGATGAACAAAAACAAGAAAATAAAAACCAACGTAAAGTCGAACATAGTACCTCCTCCTTTTTGGTAAGTCGGTTAGAATGAGAAACGTCATCAGACTTCTTAGATTGTCACGATTATATATCAAAATATTTTTCTTACCATGTAGATGTATCTCCATGCGTTTGACTCCATTATTAGGTATTATTTACTTTATTTCTTTTGTAATTATTGTTGATACAAGCGTTGGCTTATACAACTCAAAAGTGATGCACAAAACACTTCTAATTAGGCAGTTTATATACTAGTACTATAACTTGGATGGCGAACCTTTATCGGTGGTCGTGACATTTTTGATAAATAGTTAACAATCATGTGGTCACGACGCACATGAAAAGCCATAAAAATATTGACTCATTGTTTTATTGAACAAAATATAAAATAAAAAGTAATTAAAGAAAAGGGGAATAAATATAATGACCACCAAAAAAAACTTTGTGACGATAACCCCTAACCACCAAATCTAGTAATATACTGACAAAAATAGTAAATGATCACCAAATTTAGTAAATTGATCACCAAATTTTAATAGCAAATTATTGCGCTATTTAATGTTGTAAAATAGGTTAGGTTAGGTTAGAACTGTGACCAACCGCGCGCGAGCCGAGCGAGCAAAGGGAGCGGTGCCGCGGCAGCGGCCGGCGAGCGCTACTTCCAAGTTGCTCCCAGAAATTTTATAATCTTTTTGGTCATTGGTTTAATTTTGGTGATCATTTACTACTTTTGGTGATCATTTACTACTTTTGGGTTAACAATGATTTATTTGGAGTCATTTTGCCTAAACAGGATAGCGAGATGTTAAAACTTTGGTTATAATTTTACAATAAGATGCGGGTTTAATTTTGGTGATCATTTACTATTTTTGTCTGTTATATGTTACTATATCTGGTGGTAAGTTAAACATAAGCCAAAGAAAAGTCGTGAGAAAGCGTGGCCTTCCGCCACTGGTAAAATAAGTAAGTTTAACCTTATATAAATAAAAATATCACTAAGCCTAGTCGTTAATGAGTAGTAGTCTTCAGAAAATAACCGTTTTACGGCACAAGTGAACGAGTTTATATATCTGGGAAGTATGTTCACATGGGATGGAAATATTGAAGAGGATGTGGAAAGGAGAGTGAATGCAGGGAATAAAGTGAATAGTGCTATACATGCGGTTGTGATCAGCAAATCGATGTCTCCGGAAGCTCGACTCGCCGTTCACAACAGCGTGCTGATGCCTACACTTATGTATGGAAGTGAAGGTTGGGTATGCCAGAAAATATATGAAAGTAGGATTAATGCAGTAGAAATGCCTTCCTTGCGAAGTATGTGTGGTGTAACTTTAAATGATAGATTGAGGAATGAGGTAATAAGACAACGTAGAGGATTAAAAGAAGATGTAGCGACTAAAATTGAAAAGAGTATGTTAAGATGGTTTGGCCATGTTGAGAGGATGAATAAAAGGCGACTAACGAAAGGTATTTACAAGACAGACGTGAATGGGAACGCCGGGAGAGGATGCCCTAGAAAGACATACATAGACCTTATAGGTGATGTTCTTCAGAAAGACCAGGTGCGCATTACTGATAACCGCCGTGTCTGTATGACTAGATGTATGAATGTGAATGAAGCAAAAGAAGTATGTAAGGATCGTAGCAGGTGGCGTTCTGTAGTTTCTGCCTACCCCCATGGGAAAAAGGCGTGAGTTTATGTATGTATATAATATTAAACTATCTAGCTATTTCTCCAAATCGCAAAGATGTAAACAAGAAGAAAATCTGATCAAATGCTGTGCAGTCGGAGGATCAGGGGATCAGCCAGTTTGCGAATATTTATCCTCCGTCTGCACAGCGTGATTTTCTCGAAAGAACTTGTCTATTAGGTATGCAACTAAAGAGGGGAAAAAAATACAAAAAAAATCTACTGACCTCCAAATATAAAATACCACAAAGTGAAAAATAACTTTCTTTTTGGAAGTCGGTGTCTTTGGTAGGTATCAATTTTTTTCACTGTATTCACTTTTTATTTGTACCTACAAGTTCTTTAGGGTTGTGTAACGTTTAAAATAATAACAAAAGATCTAATAATCATATGATCTAATATCATTGAATATACTTTTTTTTTAATATAACGATCAAATGAATGAATGAATGAATGAATTATTGATATAATTTCATTTAACCTAATTTTATATGGTATAATGAACATTTTATATAATGCACATTTTGAGTATAATATTCAGTTACTATAATATTCAAAATCTATAAGTAACGTTATATTAAACGTTTACATTGTATTGTATATTTTTGCAAAAATTGAGAGAAGTTTTTACGCCAGCCATTTTCGCAATCGCATTCTGTAAAAACAAGCGGCACATAAATATTGCTTGTTATTAGTTTGCTTTTATGCGGGTGGATATTTTTTTTTTTACTTTCTGTCATACAGCTAAAATATTTAATGTATGTCTTGACTATTGCGATCTGGATATTCACACCGGCTTGTAGTTAAATAGGTCGAATCTGTTCCAAAACCGAATCGGGGCACCCCGACTTCATGTTGTCTTTTGGCTGACCCCTTTTTTTTTTTTTTTTTTTTTTTTTTTTTTTTTTTTTTTTTTTTTTTTTTTTTTTTGGGTGGGAAATCATCCAATGACTTCTCCCGCTCTGGGTGAAGCGGGAGGGCGTGTCAGACTTTTACTGACTAAAACCCACCCGTGTTCCTTCAGTTGCTTGTGCCAGGGCCGCGGTAACTCTCTTTCAAATTTATCCGCGACCCTGACAGGCATCGGCCCTAGCGGACCCCGTCAACTTTTGCTGACATCTCTTTGAGGCGCGCGTGGAACACTACGCGCCGTCGACTCGGGCCTGGTCCTTATCGGACGGCGAGCTACCCATTACTCGCCGTCCGCAAGCCCGCGCCTACGGTGGCCGGAAATCGGCTTGCGACTCCCGACGCCCGGGGCGTCTCCTGCGGTGGCTAGGGGCGTGAGGGCGTCTCCGTTGTGTCTCCCTCACGCGTTCCGCCTCCTCCTTTGCGAGCATTACTGCTTCGCTGAAGGAGGTGACGGCTTCCCATGCGCTCTCGCTTCGTACCATGGCCTGAACCAGGGCCGGACGCGAGAGGTCGCCACCGCTGATCGCCTCCACGAGGACACGGCGGTGCTCCGCCCAAGCGGGGCAGACCTCCACCGTATGCTCCACCGTGTCTTCCGGGCGATCCACACAATGGTGACACCCGGGCGTTTCCTCCCGCCTTATCCTGAACAGGAACCTCCCGAAGCAGCCGTGTCCGGTGAGGATCTGCGTCAGGCGGAAGGTGAGGACGCCGTGGCGCCTCTCTAGCCACTCCTCAAAGAGGGGCCTTATCGCCGCAATCGTGGCGTGCCCAGCACTGGGTTGCGATAGTCGCTCTCTCCAAGACGCCATGAGATCCTGCCGGAGCTCTGTCCGCCGTGCCACGATTTGTCGCGGCAACGGAGTTTCGCCCCGGCGTTTCGCCTCCTCGCGCCACTCCCAAATGTGCGCGAGGACTTTTGCCTCCAGATCCCATGGCGGCAATCCGGCAAGGAGGCTCGCCGCCTCACCGGAGACCGTGCGGTATCCCCGGACCAGCCGGATGGCCATGACCCTTTGGGACGCGTTCAACCAGCGGGATGGTCGCCGTCTCAAGGAACGCGCCCACACCGGTGCACCATAAAGGGCCATGGACCGCACGACCCCCGCATAGAGCCTCCGGCAGGAGGCGTTTGGACCCCCTAGATTGGGCAGGAGTCGCTTGAGGGCAGCCCCGGCCCGCTCCAGTCTGGGAGCCAAACGTCGGAAATGCTCCACGAAATTCCACCGGCTGTCGAGGACGAGTCCCAGGTACTTCATCGTCGACCCGACGCCGATGTGAACCCCTCCTACCGTTATTTGGGAGCCCGGCGGTGGCGCGTTCCGAGGACCATGAAAACACATGGCCTCGGACTTGTGCAAGGCCACCTCGAGTCCCAATTGCCGGATCCTCTCAACGACTATCGCAACCCCGCGTGTCGCTAGTTCAGCCGCCGCCTGGTTTGGCTGACCCCTAGAATGAATATTTAAACCGGAGGCGCGAAGGGAGAGCAGGCTTCGCTCGCTGTAACGAAGCATAGGCTTCCGTGCTAGCAGCAGCGGCTGAGGCTGGGCGCTGGAGGCGACCACCTAGCCGAAGCTGCGGAGGTGAGCATGGGTGCCTATCCTTTGTTACGTAAGGGCGAAGGGGCTGCACGTCCCGCAGCGCCGGAGACGATGCAGAAGCGACTTTAGTGTTTTGAGCTTAGTTTACAATATCTTTTTTTCTCAAATATGGTGTTTTACCTTAGAAAATTAAGTCAACTGAACGTTATATAAATATACTAATTGAAAATTATATGACTTTAATGTATACTAAATGTTATTAGAGCATATGAAGGATATAATTATGAAATATAACATTAGATCACATGAAATTAGGTTATTTATTTTTATAGCATATGCAAATTATATCATCTGAACGTTATTTCAAGTTATATTATACTAAGTGTTATTATACCATACATTACACACCCGTTCTTAATTAGGGTACCTATAATGCCAGAATAGATTATCCGAATATAATGAAACTTGAACATAACGGGTGAAATCAGAGTGTACCAAAGTGATCTACACATCTGTGTACCCCTTTAGAGCGTACTGGATGGCGTGGTGTAATGTTATGAAATGGTATAAACAATAAACAGACATGTGATTGCAGCAACCACAAGAGATTTGCCGTCATTTATTGAAGAGTTCTGTTGTATATCCCCGAAGTTATTCATAAGATCACCACCAAATTAAGATGGGACCAATTTGGGAACATACTTTTTCAAATAAAAAATAATTTTCTGATTCGCTCCACAATTGACGGAGAAATTGATGAACAAATACAAGAAAATAAAAACAAACGTAAAGTCAAACATAGTAACTCCTCCTTTTTGGAAAGTCGGTTAGAATGAGAAACGTCATCAGACTTCTTAGATTGTCACGATTATATATCAAAATATTTTTTCTTACCATGTAGATGTATCTCCATGCGTTTGACTCCATTATTAGGTATTATTTACTTTATTTCTTTTGTAATTATTGTTGATACAAGCGTTGGCTTATACAACTCAAAAGTGATGCACAAAACACTTCTAATTAGGCAGTTTATATACTAGTACTATAGCTTGGATGGCGAACCTTTATCGGTGGTCGTGACATTTTTGATAAATAGTTAATAATCATGTGGTCACGACGCACACGAAAAGCCATAAAAAAATATTGACTCATTGTTTTATTGATCAAAATATAAAATAAAAGGTAATTAAAGAAAAAAGTCAAATTACGATCGTTGATCGTAATTTGACTTCGTTTTTAGGGTTCCGTACCCAAAGGGTAAAAACGGGACCCTATTACTAAGACTTCGCGATCCGTCTGTCTGTCTGTCTGTCCGTCTGTCACCAGGCTGTATCTCACTAACCGTGATAGCTAGACAGTTAAAATTTTCACTGATGATGTATTTCTGTTGCCGCTATAACAACAAATACTAAAAACAGTATATAATAAATATTTAAGGGGGCTCCCATACAACAAACGTGATATTTTTGCCGTTTTTTGCTCGATATTGATAACGGCAACAGGTAGACGCTTGAAATATTCACAGAATGTTTAGTTGTAAAGGGTCTTTCAACAAGGACAGGTCGATGTTAAAATTGAATAAAACAAGATGTGTGTGAGATATTAACGAAATTTATTTTTTATTTAAAAGGCCCATTTATGCCATTATGGATGGAATATGACATCGTTCAAATGTCCGCCACGGCTTCGTATGGTGGCACAAATCCGAGAGGTCCAATTTTTAATTAAATAATCGGTAAATCTTAGATACTGGTAAATGTTGAAACATTGTGATTTCTATGATACAAAAGAGAACAATTCAGGACTGATTGATTATTTTCATTTTTGAATTTCAACAATCCCTGTCACTAATAGATTGTTACTTCTTCAAGTCCGTCTGCGGGGCAATCATGGCCGGAGAACGCATAAGACCGTGAGATTTTTATGAAAAAGGAAATAGCACGCCTTTGTGCCTGGTACTGTGACAAAATTTAACATACCATAAGGAAAATATTCATTATCTTTCAGACAAGGCACGATAATTACGCTTGCTCACGCTGTGACCCCGATACAAAACCACTACTATTAAGTAACAATTATGAAATGTTTAGGTACAATAAACTGGTGTGGAGTAGGATGAAGTCACATATTATCCCGTAGAGTGTCTGATAGCGCTGGGACAGCCCTGCGCAATGACGGTAAGCAACTACAACTCACACGGACAAACACTGAAGGCAGCGGGCGTCGACCTCATGAACAGCTGCTTCTGTCAACTATACGCTTACTCTTGCATCAACAGTCCTGACTTTTTATAAATGTTGGCTGCTAATAGCAATACCACTAAAGTAATTGACAGAGACGTTTAATAAATAATAATGAACTCAATTCACGCGGGCGAAGCCGCTGGCAGAAGCTAGTAATTAATAATTAGACTTCGTCAGAAATCAATCCTGACATCTCTTCAATACACCTGTCAATTTTTGTAGTTTCAATGAAGATCATTGCACGAATTGTGGTTCGATATGTAATCACTCAAAACACTTTTTAGTCTAACTTTTACATGCTGTAACTTTGAAATCCAGACCCACATTCTGCGGATTATATTTAACACTAGCAATCCGCCCGCGACTTCGTTCGCGTGATTTCGTTTATCCTATTAATGATTTTCTTATATGTAGTTAGTGAAGGCGACCAAAAATAAGCTATTATTAAAACAATAAAAAACAATAAATATGCTATTCACTCTTTTCTTCTCTTTTTTATTTATCCTTTACGTTAGTCAGATTGCGCAGTGAGATTCCTCAAAAAAACTTTAACACTTTAACGCTAACCCTATCTGGGAGGGAGTTTTTAAAATGTTTTATGTAAATTTTGATTATCAACTTTACGTCGGTGAGGAATTCGATTTTACATACAAAATAATTTTGACCCTTTTCACCTCCTGAAAGGTTGAATTGCCGCAAAATCGCGCTTTAGTGCTCCCCTAGAACCCGACCTCTAAAACGAAACCCTGTCCAGTAAGATCATAGATATATAAACAAGAGATCATAGATATTAAACTGTATTTAATATTTCTATGAGTAAGATTCTTAGCTTGAGTTAGTTACGAGAAACTTATAATGACAACCTTTATTGTTTCCTTAGGGTGGTAGTTGTGCCAGGTTTCAAATGTAAGAACCTAAGAATTGAGATTATTCAAAAACACTTTAATACCCCCTAAATCGTCTTTTGGGGGTGGTTGCAAAAAACTAATAATGACAACCTTTATTGTTTATTCAGGTTTGTTTATGTCAAGTTTCATGTTTATTAATCCAAGATATGAGATTCTTCACAAAAATTAACATCCCTTAAATAGGTAATCTTTTGGGGGTTGTTTCGAAAAACTAAGAATGAAAGCCTTTATTGTTTATTTAGATTGGTATTTATGTCAAGTTTCAAATGTGTTATCCCAAGAAATAAGATTCTTCAAAAACATTTTAATACCCCCTAAATCGACTTTGGGGGTTGCTTCAAAAGACTAATAATGATAACCTTTATTGTTTATTAAGGTTGGTATTTGTGTCAAGTTTCATGTTTATTAACCCAAGATATAAGATTCTTCAAAAAAAATTAACATCCCCTAAATCATCTTTTGGTGGTAGTTTCGAAAAACTAATAATGAAAGCCTTTATTGTTTATTTAGATTGGTATTTATGTCAAGTTTCAAGTTTTTTAAGTGGAGTAATAAGATTCTTCAAAAAAATTAACATCCCCTAAATAATCTCTTGGGGACATTGTTTTGAAAAACTAAGAATGAAAGCCTTTATTGTTTATTTAGATTGGTATTTGTGGCATGTTTCAAGTTTATTGACCCAAGAAATTAGATTTTTCCATACAAACTTCAACACCCCCTAAATCATCATATGGGGGTAGTTTCAAAAAACAAATAATGTCAATCTTCATCATTTACTATTTGTGCTAAGTTTCATTAATTTTGGCCGAAGGATTTAGATTTTTCATACAAACTATAAACCCCCGTTTTACCCCCTTACGGGTGGAATTTCCAAAAATCCTTTCTTAGTGCACACTTACGTCACTTGAGGAACCTTTCTGCCAAATTTCATGATTCTAGGCTTAGCAGTTTCGGCTGTGCGTTGATTGACCAGTCAGTGAGTCAGTCACTCAGTCACCTTTCGATTTTATAGACATAGATAGATAGATACATAGATTAGGTAACTGCTTAGTTAAATAGTAATTTGCTATAAATTCCAAAAGATCAAGACGATGCCATCTCCTTTGAGTTAAACTTGTCTGTCTGGGCCTTGCCATTGGTCGAGTCGCTCGGCTCAGTGCTGACGGCCGAATCTACCAATGACGAGCTCACGGCTACCGTCAGCGCCGACAGTCAGCGTCGGTCAGTTTGACTCTAAAATTAGCCAAAACGTATTTTCAGTTTCACACCTTGGCTGTTGGTGGTGGTTGTCCGGGTTACACAAGGTAAACCTTTCAAAGTCTGTCTCCTGCTTGATATCGAAAACATGTTTTTTTTTTCCACTCCTGTGTTATTTTTTTCTGATAAAAAAAAAACGCTTGAGCGCACGGAAATGTGTTCTAGTTTCCACAAGGTCCGTAATGTAAATAACTCTGGCTTCTGACTATCCGTAATAACTATCTCTATCTACAAATAACAGCCGAGGCACGGAGGAATCTCGATATGTAAAGATGGTCACCCATCCACGGACCGACCTTGGCTAACGTTGCTTAACCTTAAATCTCGAACCGTGTGGCTGTTATTATTTATCCTGTTATGAAATCAAAACAATTAAAACAACAAAATCACATACGTAACAATTTTATTATTGACTTTGTGTTTCTGCCAATAAATTAGTCGCGTCACCAACTTGCATCAAAATCACCGCAAACGAAGCAGCAACCTGTTTTAAAATAAAAATAAATTAAAACAAATCATTCTCATAAAAAATGAAAGAATAAGATTTAAAAAATAAAAATCTGAGTACATGAATAGCGGGATAGCCCCAACACAAGTATAATTCTTAACTTACTGGGGCTACTATGTAATGCAGAATATTGTATGTTACAGTGGTTTGAGAAACCTTAAAATATTTATTATATTTTTTATTTATTTAATGACTAGTCTAAACACTGATTATATTAGAATCAAATAAAACTCACATCACGCCTGACCTCAAAGCAGAGGAACAAAGGGTTAAGCAAAGATATAGTCCTCGCCAAACTTCTTGGCCGCCCTGAAGTTGGTTTACCGCATGCGCGTTTTTGTACGAGATTTACTACTGCGCAGTCATTGTAGCCAACTCCAGGGCGGCCAAGAATTCGGCGAGAACTATACACCTATATACACGCACATTTCGACTCTTAAGTTAAATTAAGAATCTGCTAAAAAGTGCTTAAACTAACCATAATGGTTATAGTACATTACTGCAGCGGCCAGCAAAAGAGGCATTGATGGACGAACGTGTAAATGTGGGCCGAGGCGAAGCCGAGGCACACATACGTAAGTACATCAATGCCTAGTTGCGGCCAAGGCTTGTATAGTACTTTTCTCAAATAATGCGCGGAAATTAAAACTAAGTATTACCTAGAACTCATTTTGTCAAATACAATTATTACTTTTCAAAATCAATTACGAACAACGAGTAACAAGAATTTTGCCCGCGTTAAAATGTTCTATGTATTTTTTTTCAATAAACAGCTTTCTATGTACAAGCCAGTTCGAAATTTAAATAAAACCTTTGATAAGATACCTCCTTGGTTGCCATGTCTCGGAGTAAAAGATCGTTCCATTTTTAAATTACACGACAGATATGAGTTTACTATGGAATTTATTTGGCCGCTAGACACGACAGATATGGATTTTCATACAACTTTTGCCGGCCGCTGCTCGCATGTATTTGTCCAGTACAGCAATTTCGATTTATCTCGAAGAAGGTTGTCAAAATAATGCTCACATTTCTGGGACTGGGCGCCCTCAGGCACTATCCAGCCTTACCTCTACAAGCGGGCTCTGTAGACCGTGGACATAATTTCCCTTGCTATTCGTGGGAACAAAATGAGTCTAAATAATCTACTCGAGGACGGCGGTGATGCTCGCCACACGCCACGTCAATTGTTCTCATGGGGCGAAAAGCGAGCTGCGGAGTGTCGCTTAGCTACGCTGAATGTGCAGGGATGAGATGGATGAAGTATGTGAAATAGTGAAGGACAAAAGGATAGATGTGTTATGTGTGAATGAGACAAAAAGAAAGGAAGTGGATATATCTAAACACGGGTCCCTGACCGCTATCTGGTCCGGTGTTCAAGAGACACAGTTGGCCTGTCAGGGTTATCCTCTCGGAGCGGATTAAGAGGTGTGTAAAAGATTATGCTTGTGTAAGCCCTAGGATTCTATGGGTGAGAGTTAAGGTGGGCCTACACCCTATCTTTATTTTGTGCGTGTATGCGCCCGATATGGGATGCTCACCTTCTGAGAGAGAGGAATTCTGGGGAAGTTAAGAGAAATATTGAATGATTGTAGGTCTAACGAGAAGATTATTATGCTCGGCGACTTTAATAGTTGGTTTGGTGTGAAGAGGAATAGGTTCGAAACAGTATTAGAGGCATTCGGTGACAATAGAGTGAATGAGAATGGGATGAATTTACTGGAAGTATGTGTAGAGAAGGGCCTGTGTGTAATGAACACTATGTTTGATCATAGAAAGAACCATAGGTATACGTGGGAAAGGCAAGACAGTAGAAGTATGATTGATTTTGTTATTGTTGGTGAAAGATTGAAGAGCAAAGTTGCAGATACAAGAGCCTATCGGGGTGCTAATGTAGGGACTGATCACTATCTGGTTATGTGTCGTAATTTTAATAAATAGAGTGGTAAAAGTGACGGATGAACAATTATGGCAGCAGGATTTAGAGAGGGAATGGGCTGTATGGATCAGATCTTCTCCTTGAGGAGCATAGCTGAAAAACATCTGGCAAAGCACTAAAAGTCTACTGTGCTTTCGTTGACTTGGAGAAGGCCTATGACAGTGTGTGGAGGGATGAACTGTGGTCAACGCTATCCGGATACGGTTTGGACTGGCGCTTGGTACGGGCACTGAAATCTCTATATATTCCAGTGCTTGTGTTAGGATTAATGGGGCGTATACGGACTGGTTTTCCATCTCAAGGGGTGTTAGACAGGGCTTTGTAGCGTCACCGTGGCTGTTCAACTTGTACATGGATAGTTGTCTGATAGGTTTGAAAGAGCATGAACTGCGGATTGAGGATGAATGAGTTGCCTGTCAAATGCCTTCTCTATGCAAATGATCAAGTTCTACTTGCATCGTCAGCAAGACATGATGACTGTGATGAATTAAGCTTTTAAGTTAAAAGGGATGAGTATAAATATGAACAAGACTAAGGTAATGGTGTTTGAAAGAGAAGACGATGTATTGGAGTGTAAAGTGAAAATAAATGATAAGAATGTGGAGCAAGTGAACGAGTTTATATATCTGGGAAGTATGTTCACAAGGGATGGAAATATTGAAGAGGATGTGGAAAGGAGAGTGAATGCAGGGAATAAAGTGAATGGTGCTATACATGCGGTTGTGATCAGCAAATCGATGTCTCCGGAAGCTCGACTCGCCGTTCACTATAGCGTGCTGGTGCCTACACTTATGTATGGAAGTGAAGGTTGGGTATGCCAGAAAATATATGAAAGTAGGATTAATGCAGTAGAAATGCGTTCCTTGCGAAGTATGTGTGGTGTAACTTTAAATGATAGATTGAGGAATTAGGTAATAAGACAACGTAGAGGATTAAAAGAAGATGTAGCGACTATAATTGAAAAGAGTATGTTAAGATGGTTTGGCCATGTTGAGAGGATGAATGAAAGGCGACTAACGAAAGGTATTTACAAGACAGACGTGAATGGGAACGCCGGGAGGGGATGCCCTAGATAGACATACATAGACCTTATAGGTGATGTTCTTCAGAAAGCCCAGGTGCGCATTACTGATAACCGCCGTGTGTGTATGACTAGATGGATGAATGTGAGTGAAGCAAAAGAAGTATGTAAGGATCGTAGCAGGTGGCGTTCTGTAGTTTCTGCCTACCCCCATGGGAAAAAGCCGTGAGTTTATGTATGTATATAATATTAAACTATCTAGCTATTTCTCCAAATCGCAAAGATGTAAACAAGAAGAAAATCTGATCAAATGCTGTGCAGTCGGAGGATCAGGGGATCAGCCAGTTTGCGAATATTTATCCTCCGTCTGCACAGCGTGATTTTCTCGAAAGAACTTGTCTATTAGGTACAACTAAAGAGGGGAAAAAAATACAAAAAAAATCTACTGACCTCCAAATATAAAATACCACAAAGTGAAAAATAACTTTCTTTTTGGAAGTCGGTGTCTTTGGTAGGTATCAATTTTTTTCACTGTATTCACTTTTTATTTGTACCTACAAGTTCTTTAGGGTTGTGTAACGTTTAAAATAATAACAAAAGATCTAATAATCATATGATCTAATATCATTGAATATACTTTTTTTTTAATATAACGATCAAATGAATGAATGAATTATTGATATAATTTCATTTAACCTAATTTTATATGGTATAATGAACATTTTATATAATGCACATTTTGAATAATATTCAATTAGTATAATATTCACTTACTATAATATTCAAAATCTATAAGTAACGTTTAATATAATATAGAAACGTTTACATTGTTCAGCCATTTTCGCAATCGCATTCTGTAAAAACAAGCGGCACATAAATATTGCTTGTTATTAGTTTGCTTTTATGCGGGTGGATATTTTTTTTTTTACTTTCTGTCATACAGCTAAAATATTTAATGTATGTCTTGACTATTGCGATCTCGATATTCACACCGGCTTGTAGTTAAATAGGTCGAATCTGTTCCAAAACCGAATCGGAGCACCCCGACTTCATGTTGTCTTTTGGCTGACCCCTAGAATGAATATATAAACCGGAGGCGCGAAGGGAGAGCAGGCCTCGCTCGCTGTAACGAAGCATAGGCTTCCGTGCTAGCAGCAGCGGCTGAGGCTGGGCGCTGGAGGCGACCACCTAGCCGAAGCTGCGGAGGTGAGCATGGGTGCCTATCCTTTGTTACGTAAGGGCGAAGGGGCTGCACGTCCCGCAGCGCCGGAGACGATGCAGAAGCGACTTTAGTGTTTTGAGCTTAGTTTACAATATCTTTTTTTCTCAAATATGGTGTTTTACCTTAGAAAATTAAAATTAGGTCAACTGAACGTTATATAAATATACTAATTGAAAATTATATGACTTTAATGTATACTAAATGTTATTAGAGCATATGAAGGATATATGAAATATAACATTAGATCACATGAAATTAGGTTATTTATTTTTATAGCATATGCAAATTATATCATCTGAACGTTATTTCAAGTTATATTATACTAAGTGTTATTATACCATACATTACACACCCGTTCTTAAGTAGGGTACCTACAATGCCAGAATAGATTATCCGAATATAATGAAACTTGAACATAACGGGTGAAATCAGAGTGTACCAAGGTGATCTACACATCTGTGTACCCCTTTAGAGCGTACTGGATGGCGTGGTGTAATGTTATGAAATGGTATAAACAGACATGTGATTGCAGCAACCACTAGAGATTTGCCGTCATTTATTGAAGAGTTCTGTTGTATATCCCCGAAGTTATTCATAAGATCACCACCAAATTAAAATGGGACCAATTTGGGTACATACTCTTTCAAATAAAAAATAATTTTCTGATTCGCTCCACAATTGACGGAGAAATTGATGAACAAAAACAAGAAAATAAAAACCAACGTAAAGTCGAACATAGTACCTCCTCCTTTTTGGTAAGTCGGTTAGAATGAGAAACGTCATCAGACTTCTTAGATTGTCACGATTATATCTTAATATATATATTTCTTGTGTGCGTGTGTATGTGACTGAACTCCTCCTAAACGACTGGACCGATTTTGATGAAATTTTTTGTGTGTGTTCGTGGAGATTCGAGAATGGTTTAGATTTAGAAAAAAAAAAAAAAAAAAAAATTGGAAAATTAGGGTAGGGTAGGTAGGGTAGGGTAGGTAGGGTAGGGTAGGTAGGCTAGGGTAGGTAGGGTAGGGTAGGTAGGGTAGGGTAGGTAGGGTAGGGTAGGTAGGGTAGGGTAGGTAGGGTAGGGTAGGTAGGGTAGGTAGGGTAGGGTAGGTAGGGTAGGGTAGGTAGGGTAAGTAGGGTAGGTAGGGTAGGGTAGGTAGGGTAGGGTAGGGTAGGTAGGGTAGATGCATATTAGGTGTTTTTATGGCAAAACAAAGTTTGCCGGGTCAGCTAGTATCAAAATATTTTTCTTACCATGTAGATGTATCTCCATGCGTTTGACTCCATTATTAGGTATTATTTACTTTATTTCTTTTGTAATTATTGTTGATACAAGCGTTGGCTTATACAACTCAAAAGTGATGCACAAAACACTTCTAATTAGGCAGTTTATATACTAGTACTATAGCTTGGATGGCGAACCTTTATCGGTGGTCGTGACATTTTTGATAAATAGTTAACAATCATGTGGTCACGACGCACACGAAAATCCATAAAAAAATATTGACTCATTGTTTTATTGAACAAAATATAAAATAAAAGGTAATTAAAGAAAAGTCGTGAGAAAGCGTAGCCTTCCGCCACTGGTAAAATAAGTAAGTTTAACCTTATATAAATAAAAATATCACTAAGCCTAGTCGTTAATGAGTAGTAGTCTTCAGAAAATAACCGTTTTACGGCACTAATCGGGTATAAGGTCCACATACACATTCTTTACTGCAATTGAGGACAACATGATTGGCGAAGTCGCTGAGCGATAGGCTGTTACCACAGGCATCAATCTAACTAGACAACGCAAGTCCCTCAATCTGTATGAAAACCAAGCGTGACACTTTTTCATACACAATTTAATTTAAATTTACTTACCAATGAAAGAAGGCATTTCCAATGCCTCGGCCAACTTTTTCTATACTGTCTTTACAACTCAATATGTCATAAAAAAGCATTTTTCTAGATTTCGGTAGATTTCCGGTGTCAATAATGCAAAATGAAAAGCTCAAATTACGATCGTTGATCGTAATTTGACTTCGTTTTTAGGGTTCCGTACCCAAAGGGTAAAAACGGGACCCTATTACTAAGACTTTGCGATCCGTCTGTCTGTCTGTCTGTCCGTCTGTCACCAGGCTGTATCTCATTAACCGTGATAGCTAGACAGTTAAAATTTTCACTGATGATGTATTTCTGTTGCCGCTATAACAACAAATACTAAAAACAGTATATAATAAATATTTAAGGGGGGCTCCCATACAACAAACGTGATATTTTTGCCGTTTTTTGCTCGATATTGATAACGGCAACAGGTAGACGCTTGAAATATTCACAGAATGTTATGTTGTATATTCACTTCAAAAAATAACAATTATTAAATTAAAATAAAATAAATTAAGGGGGGCTCCCATACAACAAACGTGATTTTTTTGCAGTGTTTTGCGATAATGGTACGGAACCCTTTGTGTGCGAGTCCGACTCGCACTTGGCCGGTTTTTTTTAGCATGCGAAGTACATGCAATCGCGTCATCTAGTTAGATTTATATCTGTGGCTGTTACGCTTCGTGTCAGGGATTTGATTCCCGCGCGGAACAAATGTTTGTATGACGCGATAGTTGTTCCGGATCTGGTTGTTTGTGTATATCTTGAATTTTTATTTTGAGTTCATCATCGTTTTCAGCGAAAACCATTAAAACGACATCCATGACGAAAAGTTGACAAATTTTCTTTGGCACCATCTTGGATTTTGTTAACGACCCCATATTCGTTATTAGCGAACCCAAAAATCATGAAAATTACTTCTTCCTATGCGTTGTCGTCATTACTGAGGGTCGTGCCCGTCTTGGAAAGTTTTGACGAAAACATTGTCTTGCTGCTTCGGCTCTTCTTGAAATGGTTACAATGGGGCCTAAACTCGCCCTGATCTTGTCTGACCACAAAAAAAGTTCCACTACATAAAATATTGCTATTCAGTAAAGGATTAAGCTGGCATGTATTTTTTTATTCAAAATTGGGTACTTGCTTTTTGAGCGACGCGAAGTCTATGGAGCTTCATTTCCGTTCCACTGTGCGGTGACGTCAGAACAACTCTGACTACGCGATGTCTCGCACGTGCGTGCGAGGTTATAAATAAAAATTGAAGATAAAATTATCGAGTGTGTTCGCAGCAGATAATTGCGTCCTCATAGTGCTTACACACGTTCGAATTTGGTCCGGCCGGACCACGGATTTGTGGGCGGGGTTAGTCCGGCCCGGACCATATCCGAGCGTGTGTAGCGTAGTCCGCCGCACATTATTATTATTAACTGAGTCTGTCTCTGTCCACCAAACGTGTGTAAGCGAGAAAGAATTTGTGGGCTGAGTTAGTCCGGCCGGACCAAATGTGTGTGGGCCCGCGCGCGCGCCTGTCCGAATTGCAGAAGGCGCGCGCTGGCCGCGAGCACAGAATAAATATACAAACAGTATGTAAACTACGTACAAACGCTCGAAACGGCACACTCACACAAACATGTGCATCGACGAGACCCCTAAGCGGCTCGCGTTACTGAGAGAGAGAAGTACCTTAATGGTTTCAAATCCCAACATGTACTGAATGTTACTGTAAAAGTCCGATAAAGATTTTACGTGTCTTGGTAAAATCTAAAATTTACCAAGACACGTAAAACTGCCAAATGATCTGTGATAATCGTGCATTTCGGTGTTTTACCAGCAATCACACGGTAAATCTTAGATACTGGTAAATGTTGAAACATTGTGATTTCTATGATACAAAAGAGAACATTTAAGGACTGATTGATTAGTTTCATTTTTGAATTTCAACAATCCCTGTCACTAATAGATTGTTACTTCTTCAAGTCCGTCTGCGGGGCAATCATGGCCGGAGAACGCATAAGACCGTGAGATTTTTATGAAAAAGGAAATAGCACGCCTTTGTGCCTGGTACTGTGACAAAATTTAACATACCATAAGGAAAATATTCATTATCTTTCAGACAAGGCACGATAATTACGCTTGCTCACGCTGTGACCCCGATACAAAACCACTACTATTAAGTAACAATTATGAAATGTTTAGGTACAATAAACTGGTGTGGAGTAGGATGAAGTCACATATTATCCCGTAGAGTGTCTGATAGCGCTGGGACAGCCCTGCGCAATGACGGTAAGCAACTACAACTCACACGGACAAACACTGAAGGCAGCGGGCGTCGACCTCATGAACAGCTGCTTCTGTCAACTATACGCTTACTCTTGACTGATCAACAGTCCTGACTTTTTATAAATGTTGGCTGCTAATAGCAATACCACTAAAGTAATTGACAGAGACGTTTAATAAATAATAATGAACTCAATTCACGCGGGCGAAGCCGCTGGCAGAAGCTAGTAATTAATAATTAGACTTCGTCAGAAATCAATCCTGACATCTCTTCAATACACCTGTCAATTTTTGTAGTTTCAATGAAGATCATTGCACGAATTGTGGTTCGATATGTAATCACTCAAAACACTTTTTAGTCTAACTTTTACATGCTGTAACTTTGAAATCCAGACCCACATTCTGCGGATTATATTTAACACTAGCAATCCGCCCGCGACTTCGTTCGCGTGATTTCGTTTATCCTATTAATGATTTTCTTATATGTAGTTAGTGAAGGCGACCAAAAATAAGCTATTATTAAAACAATAAAAAACAATAAATATGCTATTCACTCTTTTCTTCTCTTTTTTATTTATCCTTTACGTTAGTCAGATTGCGCAGTGAGATTCCTCAAAAAAACTTTAACACTTTAACGCTAACCCTATCTGGGAGGGAGTTTTTAAAATGTTTTATGTAAATTTTGATTATCAACTTTACGTCGGTGAGGAATTCGATTTTACATACAAAATAATTTTGACCCTTTTCACCTCCTGAAAGGTTGAATTGCCGCAAAATCGCGCTTTAGTGCTCCCCTAGAACCCGACCTCTAAAACGAAACCCTGTCCAGTAAGATCATAGATATATAAACAAGAGATCATAGATATTAAACTGTATTTAATATTTCTATGAGTAAGATTCTTAGCTTGAGTTAGTTACGAGAAACTTATAATGACAACCTTTATTGTTTCCTTAGGGTGGTAGTTGTGCCAGGTTTCAAATGTAAGAACCTAAGAATTGAGATTATTCAAAAACACTTTAATACCCCCTAAATCGTCTTTTGGGGGTGGTTGCAAAAAACTAATAATGACAACCTTTATTGTTTATTCAGGTTTGTTTATGTCAAGTTTCATGTTTATTAATCCAAGATATGAGATTCTTCACAAAAATTAACATCCCTTAAATAGGTAATCTTTTGGGGGTTGTTTCGAAAAACTAAGAATGAAAGCCTTTATTGTTTATTTAGATTGGTATTTATGTCAAGTTTCAAATGTGTTATCCCAAGAAATAAGATTCTTCAAAAACATTTTAATACCCCCTTAATCGACTTTGGGGGTTGCTTCAAAAGACTAATAATGATAACCTTTATTGTTTATTAAGGTTGGTATTTGTGTCAAGTTTCATGTTTATTAACCCAAGATATAAGATTCTTCAAAAAAAATTAACATCCCCTAAATCATCTTTTGGTGGTAGTTTCGAAAAACTAATAATGAAAGCCTTTATTGTTTATTTAGATTGGTATTTATGTCAAGTTTCAAGTTTTTTAAGTGGAGTAATAAGATTCTTCAAAAAAATTAACATCCCCTAAATAATCTCTTGGGGACATTGTTTTGAAAAACTAAGAATGAAAGCCTTTATTGTTTATTTAGATTGGTATTTGTGGCATGTTTCAAGTTTATTGACCCAAGAAATTAGATTTTTCCATACAAACTTCAACACCCCCTAAATCATCATATGGGGGTAGTTTCAAAAAACAAATAATGTCAATTTTCATCATTTACTATTTGTGCTAAGTTTCATTAATTTTGGCCGAAGGATTTAGATTTTTCATACAAACTATAAACCCCCGTTTTACCCCCTTACGGGTGGAATTTCCAAAAATCCTTTCTTAGTGCACACTTACGTCACTTGAGGAACCTTTCTGCCAAATTTCATGATTCTAGGCTTAGCAGTTTCGGCTGTGCGTTGATTGACCAGTCAGTGAGTCAGTCACTCAGTCACCTTTCGATTTTATAGATATAGATAGATAGATACATAGATTAGGTAACTGCTTAGTTAAATAGTAATTTGCTATAAATTCCAAAAGATCAAGACGATGCCATCTCCTTTGAGTTAAACTTGTCTGTCTGGGCCTTGCCATTGGTCGAGTCGCTCGGCTCAGTGCTGACGGCCGAATCTACCAATGACGAGCTCACGGCTACCGTCAGCGCCGACAGTCAGCGTCGGTCAGTTTGACTCTAAAATTAGCCAAAACGTATTTTCAGTTTCACACCTTGGCTGTTGGTGGTGGTTGTCCGGGTTACACAAGGTAAACCTTTCAAAGTCTGTCTCCTGCTTGATATCGAAAACATGTTTTTTTTTTCCACTCCTGTGTTATTTTTTCTGATAAAAAAAAAACGCTTGAGCGCACGGAAATGTGTTCTAGTTTCCACAAGGTCCGTAATGTAAATAACTCTGGCTTCTGACTATCCGTAATAACTATCTCTATCTACAAATAACAGCCGAGGCACGGAGGAATCTCGATATGTAAAGATGGTCACCCATCCACGGACCGACCTTGGCTAACGTTGCTTAACCTTAAATCTCGAATCGTGTGGCTGTTATTATTTATCCTGTTATGAAATCAAAACAATTAAAACAACAAAATCACATACGTAACAATTTTATTATTGACTTTGTGTTTCTGCCAATAAATTAGTCGCGTCACCAACTTGCATCAAAATCACCGCAAACGAAGCAGCAACCTGTTTTAAAATAAAAATAAAATTAAAACAAATCATTCTCATAAAAAATGAAAGAATAAGATTTAAAAAATAAAAATCTGAGTACATGAATAGCGGGATAGCCCCAACACAAGTATAATTCTTAACTTACTGGGGCTACTATGTAATGCAGAATATTGTATGTTACAGTGGTTTGAGAAACCTTAAAATATTTATTATATTTTTTATTTATTTAATGACTAGTCTAAACACTGATTATATTAGAATCAAATAAAACTCACATCACGCCTGACCTCAAAGCAGAGGAACAAAGGGTTAAGCAAAGATATAGTCCTCGCCAAACTTCTTGGCCGCCCTGAAGTTGGTTTACCGCATGCGCGTTTTTGTACGAGATTTACTACTGCGCAGTCATTGTAGCCAACTCCAGGGCGGCCAAGAATTCGGCGAGAACTATACACCTATATACACGCACATTTCGACTCTTAAGTTAAATTAAGAATCTGCTAAAAAGTGCTTAAACTAACCATAATGGTTATAGTACATTACTGCAGCGGCCAGCAAAAGAGGCATTGATGGACGAACGTGTAAATGTGGGCCGAGGCGAAGCCGAGGCACACATACGTAAGTACATCAATGCCTAGTTGCGGCCAAGGCTTGTATAGTACTTTTCTCAAATAATGCGCGGAAATTAAAACTAAGTATTACCTAGAACTCATTTTGTCAAATACAATTATTACTTTTCAAAATCAATTACGAACAACGAGTAACAAGAATTTTGCCCGCGTTAAAATGTTCTATGTATTTTTTTTCAATAAACAGCTTTCTATGTACAAGCCAGTTCGAAATTTAAATAAAACCTTTGATAAGATACCTCCTTGGTTGCCATGTCTCGGAGTAAAAGATCGTTCCATTTTTAAATTACACGACAGATATGAGTTTACTATGGAATTTATTTGGCCGCTAGACACGACAGATATGGATTTTCATACAACTTTTGCCGGCCGCTGCTCGCATGTATTTGTCCAGTACAGCAATTTCGATTTATCTCGAAGAAGGTTGTCAAAATAATGCTCACATTTCTGGGACTGGGCGCCCTCAAGCACTATCCAGCCTTACCTCTACAAGCGGGCTCTGTAGACCGTGGACATAATTTCCCTTGCTATTCGTGGGAACAAAATGAGTCTAAATAATCTACTCGAGGACGGCGGTGATGCTCGCCACACGCCACGTCAATTGTTCTCATGGGGCGAAAAGCGAGCTGCGGAGTGTCGCTTAGCTACGCTGAATGTGCAGGGATGAGATGGATGAAGTATGTGAAATAGTGAAGGACAAAAGGATAGATGTGTTATGTGTGAATGAGACAAAAAGAAAGGAAGTGGATATATCTAAACACGGGTCCCTGACCGCTATCTGGTCCGGTGTTCAAGAGACACAGTTGGCCTGTCAGGGTTATCCTCTCGGAGCGGATTAAGAGGTGTGTAAAAGATTATGCTTGTGTAAGCCCTAGGATTCTATGGGTGAGAGTTAAGGTGGGCCTACACCCTATCTTTATTTTGTGCGTGTATGCGCCCGATATGGGATGCTCACCTTCTGAGAGAGAGGAATTCTGGGGAAGTTAAGAGAAATATTGAATGATTGTAGGTCTAACGAGAAGATTATTATGCTCGGCGACTTTAATAGTTGGTTTGGTGTGAAGAGGAATAGGTTCGAAACAGTATTAGAGGCATTCGGTGACAATAGAGTGAATGAGAATGGGATGAATTTACTGGAAGTATGTGTAGAGAAGGGCCTGTGTGTAATGAACACTATGTTTGATCATAGAAAGAACCATAGGTATACGTGGGAAAGGCAAGACAGTAGAAGTATGATTGATTTTGTTATTGTTGGTGAAAGATTGAAGAGCAAAGTTGCAGATACAAGAGCCTATCGGGGTGCTAATGTAGGGACTGATCACTATCTGGTTATGTGTCGTAATTTTAATAAATAGAGTGGTAAAAGTGACGGATGAACAATTATGGCAGCAGGATTTAGAGAGGGAATGGGCTGTATGGATCAGATCTTCTCCTTGAGGAGCATAGCTGAAAAACATCTGGCAAAGCACTAAAAGTCTACTGTGCTTTCGTTGACTTGGAGAAGGCCTATGACAGTGTGTGGAGGGATGAACTGTGGTCAACGCTATCCGGATACGGTTTGGACTGGCGCTTGGTACGGGCACTGAAATCTCTATATATTCCAGTGCTTGTGTTAGGATTAATGGGGCGTATACGGACTGGTTTTCCATCTCAAGGGGTGTTAGACAGGGCTTTGTAGCGTCACCGTGGCTGTTCAACTTGTACATGGATAGTTGTCTGATAGGTTTGAAAGAGCATGAACTGCGGATTGAGGATGAATGAGTTGCCTGTCAAATGCCTTCTCTATGCAAATGATCAAGTTCTACTTGCATCGTCAGCAAGACATGATGACTGTGATGAATTAAGCTTTTAAGTTAAAAGGGATGAGTATAAATATGAACAAGACTAAGGTAATGGTGTTTGAAAGAGAAGACGATGTATTGGAGTGTAAAGTGAAAATAAATGATAAGAATGTGGAGCAAGTGAACGAGTTTATATATCTGGGAAGTATGTTCACAAGGGATGGAAATATTGAAGAGGATGTGGAAAGGAGAGTGAATGCAGGGAATAAAGTGAATGGTGCTATACATGCGGTTGTGATCAGCAAATCGATGTCTCCGGAAGCTCGACTCGCCGTTCACTATAGCGTGCTGGTGCCTACACTTATGTATGGAAGTGAAGGTTGGGTATGCCAGAAAATATATGCAAGTAGGATTAATGCAGTAGAAATGCGTTCCTTGCGAAGTATGTGTGGTGTAACTTTAAATGATAGATTGAGGAATTAGGTAATAAGACAACGTAGAGGATTAAAAGAAGATGTAGCGACTATAATTGAAAAGAGTATGTTAAGATGGTTTGGCCATGTTGAGAGGATGAATGAAAGGCGACTAACGAAAGGTATTTACAAGACAGACGTGAATGGGAACGCCGGGAGGGGATGCCCTAGATAGACATACATAGACCTTATAGGTGATGTTCTTCAGAAAGCCCAGGTGCGCATTACTGATAACCGCCGTGTGTGTATGACTAGATGGATGAATGTGAGTGAAGCAAAAGAAGTATGTAAGGATCGTAGCAGGTGGCGTTCTGTAGTTTCTGCCTACCCCCATGGGAAAAAGCCGTGAGTTTATGTATGTATATAATATTAAACTATCTAGCTATTTCTCCAAATCGCAAAGATGTAAACAAGAAGAAAATCTGATCAAATGCTGTGCAGTCGGAGGATCAGGGGATCAGCCAGTTTGCGAATATTTATCCTCCGTCTGCACAGCGTGATTTTCTCGAAAGAACTTGTCTATTAGGTACAACTAAAGAGGGGAAAAAAATACAAAAAAAATCTACTGACCTCCAAATATAAAATACCACAAAGTGAAAAATAACTTTCTTTTTGGAAGTCGGTGTCTTTGGTAGGTATCAATTTTTTTCACTGTATTCACTTTTTATTTGTACCTACAAGTTCTTTAGGGTTGTGTAACGTTTAAAATAATAACAAAAGATCTAATAATCATATGATCTAATATCATTGAATATACTTTTTTTTTAATATAACGATCAAATGAATGAATGAATTATTGATATAATTTCATTTAACCTAATTTTATATGGTATAATGAACATTTTATATAATGCACATTTTGAATAATATTCAATTAGTATAATATTCACTTACTATAATATTCAAAATCTATAAGTAACGTTTAATATAATATAGAAACGTTTACATTGTTTTGTATATTTTTGCAAAAATTGAGAGAAGTTTTTACGCCAGCCATTTTCGCAATCGCATTCTGTAAAAACAAGCGGCACATAAATATTGCTTGTTATTAGTTTGCTTTTATGCGGGTGGATATTTTTTTTTTTACTTTCTGTCATACAGCTAAAATATTTAATGTATGTCTTGACTATTGCGATCTCGATATTCACACCGGCTTGTAGTTAAATAGGTCGAATCTGTTCCAAAACCGAATCGGAGCACCCCGACTTCATGTTGTCTTTTGGCTGACCCCTAGAATGAATATATAAACCGGAGGCGCGAAGGGAGAGCAGGCCTCGCTCGCTGTAACGAAGCATAGGCTTCCGTGCTAGCAGCAGCGGCTGAGGCTGGGCGCTGGAGGCGACCACCTAGCCGAAGCTGCGGAGGTGAGCATGGGTGCCTATCCTTTGTTACGTAAGGGCGAAGGGGCTGCACGTCCCGCAGCGCCGGAGACGATGCAGAAGCGACTTTAGTGTTTTGAGCTTAGTTTACAATATCTTTTTTTCTCAAATATGGTGTTTTACCTTAGAAAATTAAAATTAGGTCAACTGAACGTTATATAAATATACTAATTGAAAATTATATGACTTTAATGTATACTAAATGTTATTAGAGCATATGAAGGATATATGAAATATAACATTAGATCACATGAAATTAGGTTATTTATTTTTATAGCATATGCAAATTATATCATCTGAACGTTATTTCAAGTTATATTATACTAAGTGTTATTATACCATACATTACACACCCGTTCTTAAGTAGGGTACCTACAATGCCAGAATAGATTATCCGAATATAATGAAACTTGAACATAACGGGTGAAATCAGAGTGTACCAAAGTGATCTACACATCTGTGTACCCCTTTAGAGCGTACTGGATGGCGTGGTGTAATGTTATGAAATGGTATAAACAATAAACAGACATGTGATTGCAGCAACCACTAGAGATTTGCCGTCATTTATTGAAGAGTTCTGTTGTATATCCCCGAAGTTATTCATAAGATCACCACCAAATTAAAATGGGACCAATTTGGGTACATACTCTTTCAAATAAAAAATACTTTTCTGATTCGCTCCACAATTGACGGAGAAATTGATGAAACAAGAAAATAAAAACCAACGTAAAGTCGAACATAGTACCTCCTCCTTTTTGGTAAGTCGGTTAGAATGAGAAACGTCATCAGACTTCTTAGATTGTCACGATTATATCTTAATATATATATTTCTTGTGTGCGTGTGTATGTGACTGAACTCCTCCTAAACGACTGGACCGATTTTGATGAAATTTTTTGTGTGTGTTCGTGGAGATTCGAGAATGGTTTAGATTTAGAAAAAAAAAAAAAAAAAAAAAAATGGAGAATTAGGGTAGGGTAGGTAGGGTAGGGTAGGTAGGGTAGGGTAGGTAGGCTAGGGTAGGTAGGGTAGGGTAGGTAGGGTAGGGTAGGTAGGGTAGGGTAGGTAGGGTAGGGTAGGTAGGGTAGGGTAGGTAGGGTAGGTAGGGTAGGGTAGGTAGGGTAGGGTAGGTAGGGTAGGGTAGGTAGGGTAAGTAGGGTAGGTAGGGTAGGGTAGGTAGGGTAGGGTAGGTAGGGTAGGGTAGGGTAGGTAGGGTAGATGCATATTAGGTGTTTTTATGGCAAAACAAAGTTTGCCGGGTCAGCTAGTGTCAAAATATTTTTCTTACCATGTAGATGTATCTCCATGCGTTTGACTCCATTATTAGGTATTATTTACTTTATTTCTTTTGTAATTATTGTTGATACAAGCGTTGGCTTATACAATTCAAAAGTGATGCACAAAACACTTCTAATTAGGCAGTTTATATACTAGTACTATAGCTTGGATGGCGAACCTTTATCGGTGGTCGTGACATTTTTGATAAATAGTTAACAATCATGTGGTCACGACGCACACGAAAATCCATAAAAAAATATTGACTCATTGTTTTATTGAACAAAATATAAAATAAAAGGTAATTAAAGAAAAGTCGTGAGAAAGCGTAGCCTTCCGCCACTGGTAAAATAAGTAAGTTTAACCTTATATAAATAAAAATATCACTAAGCCTAGTCGTTAATGAGTAGTAGTCTTCAGAAAATAACCGTTTTACGGCACTAATCGGGTATAAGGTCCACATACACATTCTTTACTGCAATTGAGGACAACATGATTGGCGAAGTCGCTGAGCGATAGGCTGTTACCACAGGCATCAATCTAACTAGACAACGCAAGTCCCTCAATCTGTATGAAAACCAAGCGTGACACTTTTTCATACACAATTTAATTTAAATTTACTTACCAATGAAAGAAGGCATTTCCAATGCCTCGGCCAACTTTTTCTATACTGTCTTTACAACTCAATATGTCATAAAAAAGCATTTTTCTAGATTTCGGTAGATTTCCGGTGTCAATAATGCAAAATGAAAAGCTCAAATTACGATCGTTGATCGTAATTTGACTTCGTTTTTAGGGTTCCGTACCCAAAGGGTAAAAACGGGACCCTATTACTAAGACTTTGCGATCCGTCTGTCTGTCTGTCTGTCCGTCTGTCACCAGGCTGTATCTCATTAACCGTGATAGCTAGACAGTTAAAATTTTCACTGATGATGTATTTCTGTTGCCGCTATAACAACAAATACTAAAAACAGTATATAATAAATATTTAAGGGGGGCTCCCATACAACAAACGTGATATTTTTGCCGTTTTTTGCTCGATATTGATAACGGCAACAGGTAGACGCTTGAAATATTCACAGAATGTTAAGTTGTATATTCACTTCAAAAAATAACAATTATTAAATTAAAATAAAATAAATTAAGGGGGGCTTCCATACAACAAACGTGATTTTTTTGCAGTGTTTTGCGATAATGGTACGGAACCCTTTGTGTGCGAGTCCGACTCGCACTTGGCCGGTTTTTTTTAGCATGCGAAGTACATGCAATCCCGTCATCTAGTTAGATTTATATCTGTGGCTGTTACGCTTCGTGTCAGGGATTTGATTCCCGCGCGGAACAAATGTTTGTATGACGCGATAGTTGTTCCGGATCTGGTTGTTTGTGTATATCTTGAATTTTTATTTTGAGTTCATCATCGTTTTCAGCGAAAACCATTAAAACGACATCCATGACGAAAAGTTGACAAATTTTCTTTGGCACCATCTTGGATTTTGTTAACGACCCCATATTCGTTATTAGCGAACCCAAAAATCATGAAAATTACTTCTTCCTATGCGTTGTCGTCATTACTGAGGGTCGTGCCCGTCTTGGAAAGTTTTGACGAAAACATTGTCTTGCTGCTTCGGCTCTTCTTGAAATGGTTACAATGGGGCCTAAACTCGCCCTGATCTTGTCTGACCACAAAAAAAGTTCCACTACATAAAATATTGCTATTCAGTAAAGGATTAAGCTGGCATGTATTTTTTTATTCAAAATTGGGTACTTGCTTTTTGAGCGACGCGAAGTCTATGGAGCTTCATTTCCGTTCCACTGTGCGGTGACGTCAGAACAACTCTGACTACGCGATGTCTCGCACGTGCGTGCGAGGTTATAAATAAAAATTGAAGATAAAATTATCGAGTGTGTTCGCAGCAGATAATTGCGTCCTCATAGTGCTTACACACGTTCGAATTTGGTCCGGCCGGACCACGGATTTGTGGGCGGGGTTAGTCCGGCCCGGACCATATCCGAGCGTGTGTAGCGTAGTCCGCCGCACATTATTATTATTAACTGAGTCTGTCTCTGTCCACCAAACGTGTGTAAGCGAGAAAGAATTTGTGGGCTGAGTTAGTCCGGCCGGACCAAATGTGTGTGGGCCCGCGCGCGCGCCTGTCCGAATTGCAGAAGGCGCGCGCTGGCCGCGAGCACAGAATAAATATACAAACAGTATGTAAACTACGTACAAACGCTCGAAACGGCACACTCACACAAACATGTGCATCGACGAGACCCCTAAGCGGCTCGCGTTACTGAGAGAGAGAAGTACCTTAATGGTTTCAAATCCCAACATGTACTGAATGTTACTGTAAAAGTCCGATAAAGATTTTACGTGTCTTGGTAAAATCTAAAATTTACCAAGACACGTAAAACTGCCAAATGATCTGTGATAATCGTGCATTTCGGTGTTTTACCAGCAATCACACGGTAAATCTTAGATACTGGTAAATGTTGAAACATTGTGATTTCTATGATACAAAAGAGAACATTTAAGGACTGATTGATTAGTTTCATTTTTGAATTTCAACAATCCCTGTCACTAATAGATTGTTACTTCTTCAAGTCCGTCTGCGGGGCAATCATGGCCGGAGAACGCATAAGACCGTGAGATTTTTATGAAAAAGGAAATAGCACGCCTTTGTGCCTGGTACTGTGACAAAATTTAACATACCATAAGGAAAATATTCATTATCTTTCAGACAAGGCACGATAATTACGCTTGCTCACGCTGTGACCCCGATACAAAACCACTACTATTAAGTAACAATTATGAAATGTTTAGGTACAATAAACTGGTGTGGAGTAGGATGAAGTCACATATTATCCCGTAGAGTGTCTGATAGCGCTGGGACAGCCCTGCGCAATGACGGTAAGCAACTACAACTCACACGGACAAACACTGAAGGCAGCGGGCGTCGACCTCATGAACAGCTGCTTCTGTCAACTATACGCTTACTCTTGACTGATCAACAGTCCTGACTTTTTATAAATGTTGGCTGCTAATAGCAATACCACTAAAGTAATTGACAGAGACGTTTAATAAATAATAATGAACTCAATTCACGCGGGCGAAGCCGCTGGCAGAAGCTAGTAATTAATAATTAGACTTCGTCAGAAATCAATCCTGACATCTCTTCAATACACCTGTCAATTTTTGTAGTTTCAATGAAGATCATTGCACGAATTGTGGTTCGATATGTAATCACTCAAAACACTTTTTAGTCTAACTTTTACATGCTGTAACTTTGAAATCCAGACCCACATTCTGCGGATTATATTTAACACTAGCAATCCGCCCGCGACTTCGTTCGCGTGATTTCGTTTATCCTATTAATGATTTTCTTATATGTAGTTAGTGAAGGCGACCAAAAATAAGCTATTATTAAAACAATAAAAAACAATAAATATGCTATTCACTCTTTTCTTCTCTTTTTTATTTATCCTTTACGTTAGTCAGATTGCGCAGTGAGATTCCTCAAAAAAACTTTAACACTTTAACGCTAACCCTATCTGGGAGGGAGTTTTTAAAATGTTTTATGTAAATTTTGATTATCAACTTTACGTCGGTGAGGAATTCGATTTTACATACAAAATAATTTTGACCCTTTTCACCTCCTGAAAGGTTGAATTGCCGCAAAATCGCGCTTTAGTGCTCCCCTAGAACCCGACCTCTAAAACGAAACCCTGTCCAGTAAGATCATAGATATATAAACAAGAGATCATAGATATTAAACTGTATTTAATATTTCTATGAGTAAGATTCTTAGCTTGAGTTAGTTACGAGAAACTTATAATGACAACCTTTATTGTTTCCTTAGGGTGGTAGTTGTGCCAGGTTTCAAATGTAAGAACCTAAGAATTGAGATTATTCAAAAACACTTTAATACCCCCTAAATCGTCTTTTGGGGGTGGTTGCAAAAAACTAATAATGACAACCTTTATTGTTTATTCAGGTTTGTTTATGTCAAGTTTCATGTTTATTAATCCAAGATATGAGATTCTTCACAAAAATTAACATCCCTTAAATAGGTAATCTTTTGGGGGTTGTTTCGAAAAACTAAGAATGAAAGCCTTTATTGTTTATTTAGATTGGTATTTATGTCAAGTTTCAAATGTGTTATCCCAAGAAATAAGATTCTTCAAAAACATTTTAATACCCCCTAAATCGACTTTGGGGGTTGCTTCAAAAGACTAATAATGATAACCTTTATTGTTTATTAAGGTTGGTATTTGTGTCAAGTTTCATGTTTATTAACCCAAGATATAAGATTCTTCAAAAAAAATTAACATCCCCTAAATCATCTTTTGGTGGTAGTTTCGAAAAACTAATAATGAAAGCCTTTATTGTTTATTTAGATTGGTATTTATGTCAAGTTTCAAGTTTTTTAAGTGGAGTAATAAGATTCTTCAAAAAAATTAACATCCCCTAAATAATCTCTTGGGGACATTGTTTTGAAAAACTAAGAATGAAAGCCTTTATTGTTTATTTAGATTGGTATTTGTGGCATGTTTCAAGTTTATTGACCCAAGAAATTAGATTTTTCCATACAAACTTCAACACCCCCTAAATCATCATATGGGGGTAGTTTCAAAAAACAAATAATGTCAATCTTCATCATTTACTATTTGTGCTAAGTTTCATTAATTTTGGCCGAAGGATTTAGATTTTTCATACAAACTATAAACCCCCGTTTTACCCCCTTACGGGTGGAATTTCCAAAAATCCTTTCTTAGTGCACACTTACGTCACTTGAGGAACCTTTCTGCCAAATTTCATGATTCTAGGCTTAGCAGTTTCGGCTGTGCGTTGATTGACCAGTCAGTGAGTCAGTCACTCAGTCACCTTTCGATTTTATAGATATAGATAGATAGATACATAGATTAGGTAACTGCTTAGTTAAATAGTAATTTGCTATAAATTCCAAAAGATCAAGACGATGCCATCTCCTTTGAGTTAAACTTGTCTGTCTGGGCCTTGCCATTGGTCGAGTCGCTCGGCTCAGTGCTGACGGCCGAATCTACCAATGACGAGCTCACGGCTACCGTCAGCGCCGACAGTCAGCGTCGGTCAGTTTGACTCTAAAATTAGCCAAAACGTATTTTCAGTTTCACACCTTGGCTGTTGGTGGTGGTTGTCCGGGTTACACAAGGTAAACCTTTCAAAGTCTGTCTCCTGCTTGATATCGAAAACATGTTTTTTTTTTCCACTCCTGTGTTATTTTTTTCTGATAAAAAAAAAACGCTTGAGCGCACGGAAATGTGTTCTAGTTTCCACAAGGTCCGTAATGTAAATAACTCTGGCTTCTGACTATCCGTAATAACTATCTCTATCTACAAATAACTGCCGAGGCACGGAGGAATCTCGATATGTAAAGATGGTCACCCATCCACGGACCGACCTTGGCTAACGTTGCTTAACCTTAAATCTCGAACCGTGTGGCTGTTATTATTTATCCTGTTATGAAATCAAAACAATTAAAACAACAAAATCACATACGTAACAATTTTATTATTGACTTTGTGTTTCTGCCAATAAATTAGTCGCGTCACCAACTTGCATCAAAATCACCGCAAACGAAGCAGCAACCTGTTTTAAAATAAAAATAAAATTAAAACAAATCATTCTCATAAAAAATGAAAGAATAAGATTTAAAAAATAAAAATCTGAGTACATGAATAGCGGGATAGCCCCAACACAAGTATAATTCTTAACTTACTGGGGCTACTATGTAATGCAGAATATTGTATGTTACAGTGGTTTGAGAAACCTTAAAATATTTATTATATTTTTTATTTATTTAATGACTAGTCTAAACACTGATTATATTAGAATCAAATAAAACTCACATCACGCCTGAACTCAAAGCAGAGGAACAAAGGGTTAAGCAAAGATATAGTCCTCGCCAAACTTCTTGGCCGCCCTGAAGTTGGTTTACCGCATGCGCGTTTTTGTACGAGATTTACTACTGCGCAGTCATTGTAGCCAACTCCAGGGCGGCCAAGAATTCGGCGAGAACTATACACCTATATACACGCACATTTCGACTCTTAAGTTAAATTAAGAATCTGCTAAAAAGTGCTTAAACTAACCATAATGGTTATAGTACATTACTGCAGCGGCCAGCAAAAGAGGCATTGATGGACGAACGTGTAAATGTGGGCCGAGGCGAAGCCGAGGCACACATACGTAAGTACATCAATGCCTAGTTGCGGCCAAGGCTTGTATAGTACTTTTCTCAAATAATGCGCGGAAATTAAAACTAAGTATTACCTAGAACTCATTTTGTCAAATACAATTATTACTTTTCAAAATCAATTACGAACAACGAGTAACAAGAATTTTGCCCGCGTTAAAATGTTCTATGTATTTTTTTTCAATAACCAGCTTTCTATGTACAAGCCAGTTCGAAATTTAAATAAAACCTTTGATAAGATACCTCCTTGGTTGCCATGTCTCGGAGTAAAAGATCGTTCCATTTTTAAATTACACGACAGATATGAGTTTACTATGGAATTTATTTGGCCGCTAGACACGACAGATATGGATTTTCATACAACTTTTGCCGGCCGCTGCTCGCATGTATTTGTCCAGTACAGCAATTTCGATTTATCTCGAAGAAGGTTGTCAAAATAATGCTCACATTTCTGGGACTGGGCGCCCTCAGGCACTATCCAGCCTTACCTCTACAAGCGGGCTCTGTAGACCGTGGACATAATTTCCCTTGCTATTCGTGGGAACAAAATGAGTCTAAATAATCTACTCGAGGACGGCGGTGATGCTCGCCACACGCCACGTCAATTGTTCTCATGGGGCGAAAAGCGAGCTGCGGAGTGTCGCTTAGCTACGCTGAATGTGCAGGGATGAGATGGATGAAGTATGTGAAATAGTGAAGGACAAAAGGATAGATGTGTTATGTGTGAATGAGACAAAAAGAAAGGAAGTGGATATATCTAAACACGGGTCCCTGACCGCTATCTGGTCCGGTGTTCAAGAGACACAGTTGGCCTGTCAGGGTTATCCTCTCGGAGCGGATTAAGAGGTGTGTAAAAGATTATGCTTGTGTAAGCCCTAGGATTCTATGGGTGAGAGTTAAGGTGGGCCTACACCCTATCTTTATTTTGTGCGTGTATGCGCCCGATATGGGATGCTCACCTTCTGAGAGAGAGGAATTCTGGGGAAGTTAAGAGAAATATTGAATGATTGTAGGTCTAACGAGAAGATTATTATGCTCGGCGACTTTAATAGTTGGTTTGGTGTGAAGAGGAATAGGTTCGAAACAGTATTAGAGGCATTCGGTGACAATAGAGTGAATGAGAATGGGATGAATTTACTGGAAGTATGTGTAGAGAAGGGCCTGTGTGTAATGAACACTATGTTTGATCATAGAAAGAACCATAGGTATACGTGGGAAAGGCAAGACAGTAGAAGTATGATTGATTTTGTTATTGTTGGTGAAAGATTGAAGAGCAAAGTTGCAGATACAAGAGCCTATCGGGGTGCTAATGTAGGGACTGATCACTATCTGGTTATGTGTCGTAATTTTAATAAATAGAGTGGTAAAAGTGACGGATGAACAATTATGGCAGCAGGATTTAGAGAGGGAATGGGCTGTATGGATCAGATCTTCTCCTTGAGGAGCATAGCTGAAAAACATCTGGCAAAGCACTAAAAGTCTACTGTGCTTTCGTTGACTTGGAGAAGGCCTATGACAGTGTGTGGAGGGATGAACTGTGGTCAACGCTATCCGGATACGGTTTGGACTGGCGCTTGGTACGGGCACTGAAATCTCTATATATTCCAGTGCTTGTGTTAGGATTAATGGGGCGTATACGGACTGGTTTTCCATCTCAAGGGGTGTTAGACAGGGCTTTGTAGCGTCACCGATATACCGGATAGTTGTCTGATAGGTTTGAAAGAGCATGAACTGCGGATTGAGGATGAATGAGTTGCCTGTCAAATGCCTTCTCTATGCAAATGATCAAGTTCTACTTGCATCGTCAGCAAGACATGATGACTGTGATGAATTAAGCTTTTAAGTTAAAAGGGATGAGTATAAATATGAACAAGACTAAGGTAATGGTGTTTGAAAGAGAAGACGATGTATTGGAGTGTAAAGTGAAAATAAATGATAAGAATGTGGAGCAAGTGAACGAGTTTATATATCTGGGAAGTATGTTCACAAGGGATGGAAATATTGAAGAGGATGTGGAAAGGAGAGTGAATGCAGGGAATAAAGTGAATGGTGCTATACATGCGGTTGTGATCAGCAAATCGATGTCTCCGGAAGCTCGACTCGCCGTTCACTATAGCGTGCTGGTGCCTACACTTATGTATGGAAGTGAAGGTTGGGTATGCCAGAAAATATATGCAAGTAGGATTAATGCAGTAGAAATGCGTTCCTTGCGAAGTATGTGTGGTGTAACTTTAAATGATAGATTGAGGAATTAGGTAATAAGACAACGTAGAGGATTAAAAGAAGATGTAGCGACTATAATTGAAAAGAGTATGTTAAGATGGTTTGGCCATGTTGAGAGGATGAATGAAAGGCGACTAACGAAAGGTATTTACAAGACAGACGTGAATGGGAACGCCGGGAGGGGATGCCCTAGATAGACATACATAGACCTTATAGGTGATGTTCTTCAGAAAGCCCAGGTGCGCATTACTGATAACCGCCGTGTGTGTATGACTAGATGGATGAATGTGAGTGAAGCAAAAGAAGTATGTAAGGATCGTAGCAGGTGGCGTTCTGTAGTTTCTGCCTACCCCCATGGGAAAAAGCCGTGAGTTTATGTATGTATATAATATTAAACTATCTAGCTATTTCTCCAAATCGCAAAGATGTAAACAAGAAGAAAATCTGATCAAATGCTGTGCAGTCGGAGGATCAGGGGATCAGCCAGTTTGCGAATATTTATCCTCCGTCTGCACAGCGTGATTTTCTCGAAAGAACTTGTCTATTAGGTACAACTAAAGAGGGGAAAAAAATACAAAAAAAATCTACTGACCTCCAAATATAAAATACCACAAAGTGAAAAATAACTTTCTTTTTGGAAGTCGGTGTCTTTGGTAGGTATCAATTTTTTTCACTGTATTCACTTTTTATTTGTACCTACAAGTTCTTTAGGGTTGTGTAACGTTTAAAATAATAACAAAAGATCTAATAATCATATGATCTAATATCATTGAATATACTTTTTTTTTAATATAACGATCAAATGAATGAATGAATTATTGATATAATTTCATTTAACCTAATTTTATATGGTATAATGAACATTTTATATAATGCACATTTTGAATAATATTCAATTAGTATAATATTCACTTACTATAATATTCAAAATCTATAAGTAACGTTTAATATAATATAGAAACGTTTACATTGTTTTGTATATTTTTGCAAAAATTGAGAGAAGTTTTTACGCCAGCCATTTTCGCAATCGCATTCTGTAAAAACAAGCGGCACATAAATATTGCTTGTTATTAGTTTGCTTTTATGCGGGTGGATATTTTTTTTTTTACTTTCTGTCATACAGCTAAAATATTTAATGTATGTCTTGACTATTGCGATCTCGATATTCACACCGGCTTGTAGTTAAATAGGTCGAATCTGTTCCAAAACCGAATCGGAGCACCCCGACTTCATGTTGTCTTTTGGCTGACCCCTAGAATGAATATATAAACCGGAGGCGCGAAGGGAGAGCAGGCCTCGCTCGCTGTAACGAAGCATAGGCTTCCGTGCTAGCAGCAGCGGCTGAGGCTGGGCGCTGGAGGCGACCACCTAGCCGAAGCTGCGGAGGTGAGCATGGGTGCCTATCCTTTGTTACGTAAGGGCGAAGGGGCTGCACGTCCCGCAGCGCCGGAGACGATGCAGAAGCGACTTTAGTGTTTTGAGCTTAGTTTACAATATCTTTTTTTCTCAAATATGGTGTTTTACCTTAGAAAATTAAAATTAGGTCAACTGAACGTTATATAAATATACTAATTGAAAATTATATGACTTTAATGTATACTAAATGTTATTAGAGCATATGAAGGATATATGAAATATAACATTAGATCACATGAAATTAGGTTATTTATTTTTATAGCATATGCAAATTATATCATCTGAACGTTATTTCAAGTTATATTATACTAAGTGTTATTATACCATACATTACACACCCGTTCTTAAGTAGGGTACCTACAATGCCAGAATAGATTATCCGAATATAATGAAACTTGAACATAACGGGTGAAATCAGAGTGTACCAAAGTGATCTACACATCTGTGTACCCCTTTAGAGCGTACTGGATGGCGTGGTGTAATGTTATGAAATGGTATAAACAATAAACAGACATGTGATTGCAGCAACCACTAGAGATTTGCCGTCATTTATTGAAGAGTTCTGTTGTATATCCCCGAAGTTATTCATAAGATCACCATTAAATTAAAATGGGACCAATTTGGGTACATACTCTTTCAAATAAAAAATAATTTTCTGATTCGCTCCACAATTGACGGAGAAATTGATGAACAAAAACAAGAAAATAAAAACCAACGTAAAGTCGAACATAGTACCTCCTCCTTTTTGGTAAGTCGGTTAGAATGAGAAACGTCATCAGACTTCTTAGATTGTCACGATTATATCTTAATATATATATTTCTTGTGTGCGTGTGTATGTGACTGAACTCCTCCTAAACGACTGGACCGATTTTGATGAAATTTTTTGTGTGTGTTCGTGGAGATTCGAGAATGGTTTAGATTTAGAAAAAAAAAAAAAAAAAAAAATTGGAAAATTAGGGTAGGGTAGGTAGGGTAGGGTAGGTAGGGTAGGGTAGGTAGGCTAGGGTAGGTAGGGTAGGGTAGGTAGGGTAGGGTAGGTAGGGTAGGGTAGGTAGGGTAGGTAGGTAGGGTAGGTAGGGTAGGTAGGGTAGGGTAGGTAGGGTAGGGTAGGTAGGGTAAGTAGGGTAGGTAGGGTAGGGTAGGTAGGGTAGGGTAGGTAGCGTAGGGTAGGGTAGGTAGGGTAGATGCATATTAGGTGTTTTTATGGCAAAACAAAGTTTGCCGGGTCAGCTAGTATCAAAATATTTTTCTTACCATGTAGATGTATCTCCATGCGTTTGACTCCATTATTAGGTATTATTTACTTTATTTCTTTTGTAATTATTGTTGATACAAGCGTTGGCTTATACAACTCAAAAGTGATGCACAAAACACTTCTAATTAGGCAGTTTATATACTAGTACTATAGCTTGGATGGCGAACCTTTATCGGTGGTCGTGACATTTTTGATAAATAGTTAACAATCATGTGGTCACGACGCACACGAAAATCCATAAAAAAATATTGACTCATTGTTTTATTGAACAAAATATAAAATAAAAGGTAATTAAAGAAAAGTCGTGAGAAAGCGTAGCCTTCCGCCACTGGTAAAATAAGTAAGTTTAACCTTATATAAATAAAAATATCACTAAGCCTAGTCGTTAATGAGTAGTAGTCTTCAGAAAATAACCGTTTTACGGCACTAATCGGGTATAAGGTCCACATACACATTCTTTACTGCAATTGAGGACAACATGATTGGCGAAGTCGCTGAGCGATAGGCTGTTACCACAGGCATCAATCTAACTAGACAACGCAAGTCCCTCAATCTGTATGAAAACCAAGCGTGACACTTTTTCATACACAATTTAATTTAAATTTACTTACCAATGAAAGAAGGCATTTCCAATGCCTCGGCCAACTTTTTCTATACTGTCTTTACAACTCAATATGTCATAAAAAAGCATTTTTCTAGATTTCGGTAGATTTCCGGTGTCAATAATGCAAAATGAAAAGCTCAAATTACGATCGTTGATCGTAATTTGACTTCGTTTTTAGGGTTCCGTACCCAAAGGGTAAAAACGGGACCCTATTACTAAGACTTTGCGATCCGTCTGTCTGTCTGTCTGTCCGTCTGTCACCAGGCTGTATCTCATTAACCGTGATAGCTAGACAGTTAAAATTTTCACTGATGATGTATTTCTGTTGCCGCTATAACAACAAATACTAAAAACAGTATATAATAAATATTTAAGGGGGGCTCCCATACAACAAACGTGATATTTTTGCCGTTTTTTGCTCGATATTGATAACGGCAACAGGTAGACGCTTGAAATATTCACAGAATGTTATGTTGTATATTCACTTCAAAAAATAACAATTATTAAATTAAAATAAAATAAATTAAGGGGGGCTCCCATACAACAAACGTGATTTTTTTGCAGTGTTTTGCGATAATGGTACGGAACCCTTTGTGTGCGAGTCCGACTCGCACTTGGCCGGTTTTTTTTAGCATGCGAAGTACATGCAATCGCGTCATCTAGTTAGATTTATATCTGTGGCTGTTACGCTTCGTGTCAGGGATTTGATTCCCGCGCGGAACAAATGTTTGTATGACGCGATAGTTGTTCCGGATCTGGTTGTTTGTGTATATCTTGAATTTTTATTTTGAGTTCATCATCGTTTTCAGCGAAAACCATTAAAACGACATCCATGACGAAAAGTTGACAAATTTTCTTTGGCACCATCTTGGATTTTGTTAACGACCCCATATTCGTTATTAGCGAACCCAAAAATCATGAAAATTACTTCTTCCTATGCGTTGTCGTCATTACTGAGGGTCGTGCCCGTCTTGGAAAGTTTTGACGAAAACATTGTCTTGCTGCTTCGGCTCTTCTTGAAATGGTTACAATGGGGCCTAAACTCGCCCTGATCTTGTCTGACCACAAAAAAAGTTCCACTACATAAAATATTGCTATTCAGTAAAGGAATAAGCTGGCATGTTTTTTTTTTCAAAATTGGGTATTTGTTTTTTGAGCTACGCGAAGTCTATGGAGCTTCATTTTCGTTCCACTGTGCGGCGACGTCAGAACAACTCTGACTACGCAATGTCTCGCACGTGCGTGCGAGTTTATAAATAAAAATTGAAGAAAAAATTATCGAGTGTGTTCGCAGCAGATAATTGCGTCCTCATAGTGCTTACACACGTTCGAATTTGGTCCGGCCGGACCACGGATTTGTGGGCGGGGTTAGTCCGGCCCGGACCATATCCGAGCGTGTGTAGCGTAGTCCGCCGCACATTATTATTATTAACTGATTCTGTCTCTGTCCACCAAACGTGTGTAAGCGAGAAAGAATTTGTGGGCTGAGTTAGTCCGGCCGGACCAAATGTGTGTGGGCCCGCGCGCGCGCCTGTCCGAATTGCAGAAGGCGCGCGCTGGCCGCGAGCACAGAATAAATATACAAACAGTATGTAAACTACGTACAAACGCTCGAAACGGCACACTCACACAAACATGTGCATCGACGAGACCCCTAAGCGGCTCGCGTTACTGAGAGAGAGAAGTACCTTAATGGTTTCAAATCCCAACATGTACTGAATGTTACTGTAAAAGTCCGATAAAGATTTTACGTGTCTTGGTAAAATCTAAAATTTACCAAGACACGTAAAACTGCCAAATGATCTGTGATAATCGTGCATTTCGGTGTTTTACCAGCAATCACACGGTAAATCTTAGATACTGGTAAATGTTGAAACATTGTGATTTCTATGATACAAAAGAGAACATTTAAGGACTGATTGATTAGTTTCATTTTTGAATTTCAACAATCCCTGTCACTAATAGATTGTTACTTCTTCAAGTCCGTCTGCGGGGCAATCATGGCCGGAGAACGCATAAGACCGTGAGATTTTTATGAAAAAGGAAATAGCACGCCTTTGTGCCTGGTACTGTGACAAAATTTAACATACCATAAGGAAAATATTCATTATCTTTCAGACAAGGCACGATAATTACGCTTGCTCACGCTGTGACCCCGATACAAAACCACTACTATTAAGTAACAATTATGAAATGTTTAGGTACAATAAACTGGTGTGGAGTAGGATGAAGTCACATATTATCCCGTAGAGTGTCTGATAGCGCTGGGACAGCCCTGCGCAATGACGGTAAGCAACTACAACTCACACGGACAAACACTGAAGGCAGCGGGCGTCGACCTCATGAACAGCTGCTTCTGTCAACTATACGCTTACTCTTGCATCAACAGTCCTGACTTTTTATAAATGTTGGCTGCTAATAGCAATACCACTAAAGTAATTGACAGAGACGTTTAATAAATAATAATGAACTCAATTCACGCGGGCGAAGCCGCTGGCAGAAGCTAGTAATTAATAATTAGACTTCGTCAGAAATCAATCCTGACATCTCTTCAATACACCTGTCAATTTTTGTAGTTTCAATAAAGATCATTGCACGAATTGTGGTTCGATATGTAATCACTCAAAACACTTTTTAGTCTAACTTTTACATGCTGTAACTTTGAAATCCAGACCCACATTCTGCGGATTATATTTAACACTAGCAATCCGCCCGCGACTTCGTTCGCGTGATTTCGTTTATCCTATTAATGATTTTCTTATATGTAGTTAGTGAAGGCGACCAAAAATAAGCTATTATTAAAACAATAAAAAACAATAAATATGCTATTCACTCTTTTCTTCTCTTTTTTATTTATCCTTTACGTTAGTCAGATTGCGCAGTGAGATTCCTCAAAAAAACTTTAACACTTTAACGCTAACCCTATCTGGGAGGGAGTTTTTAAAATGTTTTATGTAAATTTTGATTATCAACTTTACGTCGGTGAGGAATTCGATTTTACATACAAAATAATTTTGACCCTTTTCACCTCCTGAAAGGTTGAATTGCCGCAAAATCGCGCTTTAGTGCTCCCCTAGAACCCGACCTCTAAAACGAAACCCTGTCCAGTAAGATCATAGATATATAAACAAGAGATCATAGATATTAAACTGTATTTAATATTTCTATGAGTAAGATTCTTAGCTTGAGTTAGTTACGAGAAACTTATAATGACAACCTTTATTGTTTCCTTAGGGTGGTAGTTGTGCCAGGTCTCAAATGTAAGAACCTAAGAATTGAGATTATTCAAAAACACTTTAATACCCCCTAAATCGTCTTTTGGGGGTGGTTGCAAAAAACTAATAATGACAACCTTTATTGTTTATTCAGGTTTGTTTATGTCAAGTTTCATGTTTATTAATCCAAGATATGAGATTCTTCACAAAAATTAACATCCCTTAAATAGGTAATCTTTTGGGGGTTGTTTCGAAAAACTAAGAATGAAAGCCTTTATTGTTTATTTAGATTGGTATTTATGTCAAGTTTCAAATGTGTTATCCCAAGAAATAAGATTCTTCAAAAACATTTTAATACCCCCTAAATCGACTTTGGGGGTTGCTTCAAAAGACTAATAATGATAACCTTTATTGTTTATTAAGGTTGGTATTTGTGTCAAGTTTCATGTTTATTAACCCAAGATATAAGATTCTTCTAAAAAAATTAACATCCCCTAAATCTTCTTTTGGTGGTAGTTTCGAAAAACTAATAATGAAAGCCTTTATTGTTTATTTAGATTGGTATTTATGTCAAGTTTCAAGTTTTTTAAGTGGAGTAATAAGATTCTTCAAAAAAATTAACATCCCCTAAATAATCTCTTGGGGACATTGTTTTGAAAAACTAAGAATGGAAGCCTTTATTGTTTATTTAGATTGGTATTTGTGGCATGTTTCAAGTTTATTGACCCAAGAAATTAGATTTTTCCATACAAACTTCAACACCCCCTAAATCATCATATGGGGGTAGTTTCAAAAAACAAATAATGTCAATCTTCATCATTTACTATTTGTGCTAAGTTTCATTAATTTTGGCCGAAGGATTTAGATTTTTCATACAAACTATAAACCCCCGTTTTACCCCCTTACGGGTGGAATTTCCAAAAATCCTTTCTTAGTGCACACTTACGTCACTTGAGGAACCTTTCTGCCAAATTTCATGATTCTAGGCTTAGCAGTTTCGGCTGTGCGTTGATTGACCAGTCAGTGAGTCAGTCACTCAGTCACCTTTCGATTTTATAGATATAGATAGATAGATACATAGATTAGGTAACTGCTTAGTTAAATAGTAATTTGCTATAAATTCCAAAAGATCAAGACGATGCCATCTCCTTTGAGTTAAACTTGTCTGTCTGGGCCTTGCCATTGGTCGAGTCGCTCGGCTCAGTGCTGACGGCCGAATCTACCAATGACGAGCTCACGGCTACCGTCAGCGCCGACAGTCAGCGTCGGTCAGTTTGACTCTAAAATTAGCCAAAACGTATTTTCAGTTTCACACCTTGGCTGTTGGTGGTGGTTGTCCGGGTTACACAAGGTAAACCTTTCAAAGTCTGTCTCCTGCTTGATATCGAAAACATGTTTTTTTTTTCCACTCCTGTTTTATTTTTTTCTGATAAAAAAAAAACGCTTGAGCGCACGGAAATGTGTTCTAGTTTCCACAAGGTCCGTAATGTAAATAACTCTGGCTTCTGACTATCCGTAATAACTATCTCTATCTACAAATAACAGCCGAGGCACGGAGGAATCTCGATATGTAAAGATGGTCACCCATCCACGGACCGACCTTGGCTAACGTTGCTTAACCTTAAATCTCGAACCGTGTGGCTGTTATTATTTATCCTGTTATGAAATCAAAACAATTAAAACAACAAAATCACATACGTAACAATTTTATTATTGACTTTGTGTTTCTGCCAATAAATTAGTCGCGTCACCAACTTGCATCAAAATCACCGCAAACGAAGCAGCAACCTGTTTTAAAATAAAAATAAAATTAAAACAAATCATTCTCATAAAAAATGAAAGAATAAGATTTAAAAAATAAAAATCTGAGTACATGAATAGCGGGATAGCCCCAACACAAGTATAATTCTTAACTTACTGGGGCTACTATGTAATGCAGAATATTGTATGTTACAGTGGTTTGAGAAACCTTAAAATATTTATTATATTTTTTATTTATTTAATGACTAGTCTAAACACTGATTATATTAGAATCAAATAAAACTCACATCACGCCTGAACTCAAAGCAGAGGAACAAAGGGTTAAGCAAAGATATAGTCCTCGCCAAACTTCTTGGCCGCCCTGAAGTTGGTTTACCGCATGCGCGTTTTGTACGAGATTTACTACTGCGCAGTCATTGTAGCCAACTCCAGGGCGGCCAAGAATTCGGCGAGAACTATACACCTATATACACGCACATTTCGACTCTTAAGTTAAATTAAGAATCTGCTAAAAAGTGCTTAAACTAACCATAATGGTTATAGTACATTACTGCAGCGGCCAGCAAAAGAGGCATTGATGGACGAACGTGTAAATGTGGGCCGAGGCGAAGCCGAGGCACACATACGTAAGTACATCAATGCCTAGTTGCGGCCAAGGCTTGTATAGTACTTTTCTCAAATAATGCGCGGAAATTAAAACTAAGTATTACCTAGAACTCATTTTGTCAAATACAATTATTACTTTTCAAAATCAATTACGAACAACGAGTAACAAGAATTTTGCCCGCGTTAAAATGTTCTATGTATTTTTTTTCAATAAACAGCTTTCTATGTACAAGCCAGTTCGAAATTTAAATAAAACCTTTGATAAGATACCTCCTTGGTTGCCATGTCTCGGAGTAAAAGATCGTTCCATTTTTAAATTACACGACAGATATGAGTTTACTATGGAATTTATTTGGCCGCTAGACACGACAGATTTATACAACTTTTGCCGGCCGCTGCTCGCATGTATTTGTCCAGTACAGCAATTTCGATTTATCTCGAAGAAGGTTGTCAAAATAATGCTCACATTTCTGGGACTGGGCGCCCTCAGGCACTATCCAGCCTTACCTCTACAAGCGGGCTCTGTAGACCGTGGACATAATTTCCCTTGCTATTCGTGGGAACAAAATGAGTCTAAATAATCTACTCGAGGACGGCGGTGATGCTCGCCACACGCCACGTCAATTGTTCTCATGGGGCGAAAAGCGAGCTGCGGAGTGTCGCTTAGCTACGCTGAATGTGCAGGGATGAGATGGATGAAGTATGTGAAATAGTGAAGGACAAAAGGATAGATGTGTTATGTGTGAATGAGACAAAAAGAAAGGAAGTGGATATATCTAAACACGGGTCCCTGACCGCTATCTGGTCCGGTGTTCAAGAGACACAGTTGGCCTGTCAGGGTTATCCTCTCGGAGCGGATTAAGAGGTGTGTAAAAGATTATGCTTGTGTAAGCCCTAGGATTCTATGGGTGAGAGTTAAGGTGGGCCTACACCCTATCTTTATTTTGTGCGTGTATGCGCCCGATATGGGATGCTCACCTTCTGAGAGAGAGGAATTCTGGGGAAGTTAAGAGAAATATTGAATGATTGTAGGTCTAACGAGAAGATTATTATGCTCGGCGACTTTAATAGTTGGTTTGGTGTGAAGAGGAATAGGTTCGAAACAGTATTAGAGGCATTCGGTGACAATAGAGTGAATGAGAATGGGATGAATTTACTGGAAGTATGTGTAGAGAAGGGCCTGTGTGTAATGAACACTATGTTTGATCATAGAAAGAACCATAGGTATACGTGGGAAAGGCAAGACAGTAGAAGTATGATTGATTTTGTTATTGTTGGTGAAAGATTGAAGAGCAAAGTTGCAGATACAAGAGCCTATCGGGGTGCTAATGTAGGGACTGATCACTATCTGGTTATGTGTCGTAATTTTAATAAATAGAGTGGTAAAAGTGACGGATGAACAATTATGGCAGCAGGATTTAGAGAGGGAATGGGCTGTATGGATCAGATCTTCTCCTTGAGGAGCATAGCTGAAAAACATCTGGCAAAGCACTAAAAGTCTACTGTGCTTTCGTTGACTTGGAGAAGGCCTATGACAGTGTGTGGAGGGATGAACTGTGGTCAACGCTATCCGGATACGGTTTGGACTGGCGCTTGGTACGGGCACTGAAATCTCTATATATTCCAGTGCTTGTGTTAGGATTAATGGGGCGTATACGGACTGGTTTTCCATCTCAAGGGGTGTTAGACAGGGCTTTGTAGCGTCACCGTGGCTGTTCAACTTGTACATGGATAGTTGTCTGATAGGTTTGAAAGAGCATGAACTGCGGATTGAGGATGAATGAGTTGCCTGTCAAATGCCTTCTCTATGCAAATGATCAAGTTCTACTTGCATCGTCAGCAAGACATGATGACTGTGATGAATTAAGCTTTTAAGTTAAAAGGGATGAGTATAAATATGAACAAGACTAAGGTAATGGTGTTTGAAAGAGAAGACGATGTATTGGAGTGTAAAGTGAAAATAAATGATAAGAATGTGGAGCAAGTGAACGAGTTTATATATCTGGGAAGTATGTTCACAAGGGATGGAAATATTGAAGAGGATGTGGAAAGGAGAGTGAATGCAGGGAATAAAGTGAATGGTGCTATACATGCGGTTGTGATCAGCAAATCGATGTCTCCGGAAGCTCGACTCGCCGTTCACTATAGCGTGCTGGTGCCTACACTTATGTATGGAAGTGAAGGTTGGGTATGCCAGAAAATATATGAAAGTAGGATTAATGCAGTAGAAATGCGTTCCTTGCGAAGTATGTGTGGTGTAACTTTAAATGATAGATTGAGGAATTAGGTAATAAGACAACGTAGAGGATTAAAAGAAGATGTAGCGACTATAATTGAAAAGAGTATGTTAAGATGGTTTGGCCATGTTGAGAGGATGAATGAAAGGCGACTAACGAAAGGTATTTACAAGACAGACGTGAATGGGAACGCCGGGAGGGGATGCCCTAGATAGACATACATAGACCTTATAGGTGATGTTCTTCAGAAAGCCCAGGTGCGCATTACTGATAACCGCCGTGTGTGTATGACTAGATGGATGAATGTGAGTGAAGCAAAAGAAGTATGTAAGGATCGTAGCAGGTGGCGTTCTGTAGTTTCTGCCTACCCCCATGGGAAAAAGCCGTGAGTTTATGTATGTATATAATATTAAACTATCTAGCTATTTCTCCAAATCGCAAAGATGTAAACAAGAAGAAAATCTGATCAAATGCTGTGCAGTCGGAGGATCAGGGGATCAGCCAGTTTGCGAATATTTATCCTCCGTCTGCACAGCGTGATTTTCTCGAAAGAACTTGTCTATTAGGTACAACTAAAGAGGGGAAAAAAATACAAAAAAAATCTACTGACCTCCAAATATAAAATACCTCAAAGTGAAAAATAACTTTCTTTTTGGAAGTCGGTGTCTTTGGTAGGTATCAATTTTTTTCACTGTATTCACTTTTTATTTGTACCTACAAGTTCTTTAGGGTTGTGTAACGTTTAAAATAATAACAAAAGATCTAATAATCATATGATCTAATATCATTGAATATACTTTTTTTTTAATATAACGATCAAATGAATGAATGAATTATTGATATAATTTCATTTAACCTAATTTTATATGGTATAATGAACATTTTATATAATGCACATTTTGAATAATATTCAATTAGTATAATATTCACTTACTATAATATTCAAAATCTATAAGTAACGTTTAATATAATATAGAAACGTTTACATTGTTTTGTATATTTTTGCAAAAATTGAGAGAAGTTTTTACGCCAGCCATTTTCGCAATCGCATTCTGTAAAAACAAGCGGCACATAAATATTGCTTGTTATTAGTTTGCTTTTATGCGGGTGGATATTTTTTTTTTTACTTTTTGTCATACAGCTAAAATATTTAATGTATGTCTTGACTATTGCGATCTCGATATTCACACCGGCTTGTAGTTAAATAGGTCGAATCTGTTCCAAAACCGAATCGGAGCACCCCGACTTCATGTTGTCTTTTGGCTGACCCCTAGAATGAATATATAAACCGGAGGCGCGAAGGGAGAGCAGGCCTCGCTCGCTGTAACGAAGCATAGGCTTCCGTGCTAGCAGTAGCGGCTGAGGCTGGGCGCTGGAGGCGACCACCTAGCCGAAGCTGCGGAGGTGAGCATGGGTGCCTATCCTTTGTTACGTAAGGGCGAAGGGGCTGCACGTCCCGCAGCGCCGGAGACGATGCAGAAGCGACTTTAGTGTTTTGAGCTTAGTTTACAATATCTTTTTTTCTCAAATATGGTGTTTTACCTTAGAAAATTAAAATTAGGTCAACTGAACGTTATATAAATATACTAATTGAAAATTATATGACTTTAATGTATACTAAATGTTATTAGAGCATATGAAGGATATATGAAATATAACATTAGATCACATGAAATTAGGTTATTTATTTTTATAGCATATGCAAATTATATCATCTGAACGTTATTTCAAGTTATATTATACTAAGTGTTATTATACCATACATTACACACCCGTTCTTAAGTAGGGTACCTACAATGCCAGAATAGATTATCCGAATATAATGAAACTTGAACATAACGGGTGAAATCAGAGTGTACCAAAGTGATCTACACATCTGTGTACCCCTTTAGAGCGTACTGGATGGCGTGGTGTAATGTTATGAAATGGTATAAACAATAAACAGACATGTGATTGCAGCAACCACTAGAGATTTGCCGTCATTTATTGAAGAGTTCTGTTGTATATCCCCGAAGTTATTCATAAGATCACCACCAAATTAAAATGGGACCAATTTGGGTACATACTCTTTCAAATAAAAAATAATTTTCTGATTCGCTCCACAATTGACGGAGAAATTGATGAACAAAAACAAGAAAATAAAAACCAACGTAAAGTCGAACATAGTACCTCCTCCTTTTTGGTAAGTCGGTTAGAATGAGAAACGTCATCAGACTTCTTAGATTGTCACGATTATATCTTAATATATATATTTCTTGTGTGCGTGTGTATGTGACTGAACTCCTCCTAAACGACTGGACCGATTTTGATGAAATTTTTTGTGTGTGTTCGTGGAGATTCGAGAATGGTTTAGATTTAGAAAAAAAAAAAAAAAAAAAAAATTGGAAAATTAGGGTAGGGTAGGTAGGGTAGGGTAGGTAGGGTAGGGTAGGTAGGCTAGGGTAGGTAGGGTAGGGTAGGTAGGGTAGGGTAGGTAGGGTAGGGTAGGTAGGGTAGGGTAGGTAGGGTAGGGTAGGTAGGGTAGGTAGGGTAAGTAGGGTAGGTAGGGTAGGTAGGGTAGGGTAGGTAGGGTAGGGTAGGTAGGGTAGGGTAGGTAGGGTAGGGTAGGGTAGGTAGGGTAGATGCATATTAGGTGTTTTTATGGCAAAACAAAGTTTGCCGGGTCAGCTAGTATCAAAATATTTTTCTTACCATGTAGATGTATCTCCATGCGTTTGACTCCATTATTAGGTATTATTTACTTTATTTCTTTTGTAATTATTGTTGATACAAGCGTTGGCTTATACAACTCAAAAGTGATGCACAAAACACTTCTAATTAGGCAGTTTATATACTAGTACTATAGCTTGGATGGCGAACCTTTATCGGTGGTCGTGACATTTTTGATAAATAGTTAACAATCATGTGGTCACGACGCACACGAAAATCCATAAAAAAATATTGACTCATTGTTTTATTGAACAAAATATAAAATAAAAGGTAATTAAAGAAAAGTCGTGAGAAAGCGTAGCCTTCCGCCACTGGTAAAATAAGTAAGTTTAACCTTATATAAATAAAAATATCACTAAGCCTAGTCGTTAATGAGTAGTAGTCTTCAGAAAATAACCGTTTTACGGCACTAATCGGGTATAAGGTCCACATACACATTCTTTACTGCAATTGAGGACAACATGATTGGCGAAGTCGCTGAGCGATAGGCTGTTACCACAGGCATCAATCTAACTAGACAACGCAAGTCCCTCAATCTGTATGAAAACCAAGCGTGACACTTTTTCATACACAATTTAATTTAAATTTACTTACCAATGAAAGAAGGCATTTCCAATGCCTCGGCCAACTTTTTCTATACTGTCTTTACAACTCAATATGTCATAAAAAAGCATTTTTCTAGATTTCGGTAGATTTCCGGTGTCAATAATGCAAAATGAAAAGCTCAAATTACGATCGTTGATCGTAATTTGACTTCGTTTTTAGGGTTCCGTACCCAAAGGGTAAAAACGGGACCCTATTACTAAGACTTTGCGATCCGTCTGTCTGTCTGTCTGTCCGTCTGTCACCAGGCTGTATCTCATTAACCGTGATAGCTAGACAGTTAAAATTTTCACTGATGATGTATTTCTGTTGCCGCTATAACAACAAATACTAAAAACAGTATATAATAAATATTTAAGGGGGGCTCCCATACAACAAACGTGATATTTTTGCCGTTTTTTGCTCGATATTGATAACGGCAACAGGTAGACGCTTGAAATATTCACAGAATGTTAAGTTGTATATTCACTTCAAAAAATAACAATTATTAAATTAAAATAAAATAAATTAAGGGGGGCTTCCATACAACAAACGTGATTTTTTTGCAGTGTTTTGCGATAATGGTACGGAACCCTTTGTGTGCGAGTCCGACTCGCACTTGGCCGGTTTTTTTTAGCATGCGAAGTACATGCAATCGCGTCATCTAGTTAGATTTATATCTGTGGCTGTTACGCTTCGTGTCAGGGATTTGATTCCCGCGCGGAACAAATGTTTGTATGACGCGATAGTTGTTCCGGATCTGGTTGTTTGTGTATATCTTGAATTTTTATTTTGAGTTCATCATCGTTTTCAGCGAAAACCATTAAAACGACATCCATGACGAAAAGTTGACAAATTTTCTTTGGCACCATCTTGGATTTTGTTAACGACCCCATATTCGTTATTAGCGAACCCAAAAATCATGAAAATTACTTCTTCCTATGCGTTGTCGTCATTACTGAGGGTCGTGCCCGTCTTGGAAAGTTTTGACGAAAACATTGTCTTGCTGCTTCGGCTCTTCTTGAAATGGTTACAATGGGGCCTAAACTCGCCCTGATCTTGTCTGACCACAAAAAAAGTTCCACTACATAAAATATTGCTATTCAGTAAAGGATTAAGCTGGCATGTATTTTTTTATTCAAAATTGGGTACTTGCTTTTTGAGCGACGCGAAGTCTATGGAGCTTCATTTCCGTTCCACTGTGCGGTGACGTCAGAACAACTCTGACTACGCGATGTCTCGCACGTGCGTGCGAGGTTATAAATAAAAATTGAAGATAAAATTATCGAGTGTGTTCGCAGCAGATAATTGCGTCCTCATAGTGCTTACACACGTTCGAATTTGGTCCGGCCGGACCACGGATTTGTGGGCGGGGTTAGTCCGGCCCGGACCATATCCGAGCGTGTGTAGCGTAGTCCGCCGCACATTATTATTATTAACTGAGTCTGTCTCTGTCCACCAAACGTGTGTAAGCGAGAAAGAATTTGTGGGCTGAGTTAGTCCGGCCGGACCAAATGTGTGTGGGCCCGCGCGCGCGCCTGTCCGAATTGCAGAAGGCGCGCGCTGGCCGCGAGCACAGAATAAATATACAAACAGTATGTAAACTACGTACAAACGCTCGAAACGGCACACTCACACAAACATGTGCATCGACGAGACCCCTAAGCGGCTCGCGTTACTGAGAGAGAGAAGTACCTTAATGGTTTCAAATCCCAACATGTACTGAATGTTACTGTAAAAGTCCGATAAAGATTTTACGTGTCTTGGTAAAATCAAAAATTTACCAAGACACGTAAAACTGCCAAATGATCTGTGATAATCGTGCATTTCGGTGTTTTACCAGCAATCACACGGTAAATCTTAGATACTGGTAAATGTTGAAACATTGTGATTTCTATGATACAAAAGAGAACATTTAAGGACTGATTGATTAGTTTCATTTTTGAATTTCAACAATCCCTGTCACTAATAGATTGTTACTTCTTCAAGTCCGTCTGCGGGGCAATCATGGCCGGAGAACGCATAAGACCGTGAGATTTTTATGAAAAAGGAAATAGCACGCCTTTGTGCCTGGTACTGTGACAAAATTTAACATACCATAAGGAAAATATTCATTATCTTTCAGACAAGGCACGATAATTACGCTTGCTCACGCTGTGACCCCGATACAAAACCACTACTATTAAGTAACAATTATGAAATGTTTAGGTACAATAAACTGGTGTGGAGTAGGATGAAGTCACATATTATCCCGTAGAGTGTCTGATAGCGCTGGGACAGCCCTGCGCAATGACGGTAAGCAACTACAACTCACACGGACAAACACTGAAGGCAGCGGGCGTCGACCTCATGAACAGCTGCTTCTGTCAACTATACGCTTACTCTTGCATCAACAGTCCTGACTTTTTATAAATGTTGGCTGCTAATAGCAATACCACTAAAGTAATTGACAGAGACGTTTAATAAATAATAATGAACTCAATTCACGCGGGCGAAGCCGCTGGCAGAAGCTAGTAATTAATAATTAGACTTCGTCAGAAATCAATCCTGACATCTCTTCAATACACCTGTCAATTTTTGTAGTTTCAATGAAGATCATTGCACGACTTGTGGTTCGATATGTAATCACTCAAAACACTTTTTAGTCTAACTTTTACATGCTGTAACTTTGAAATCCAGACCCACATTCTGCGGATTATATTTAACACTAGCAATCCGCCCGCGACTTCGTTCGCGTGATTTCGTTTATCCTATTAATGATTTTCTTATATGTAGTTAGTGAAGGCGACCAAAAATAAGCTATTATTAAAACAATAAAAAACAATAAATATGCTATTCACTCTTTTCTTCTCTTTTTTATTTATCCTTTACGTTAGTCAGATTGCGCAGTGAGATTCCTCAAAAAAACTTTAACACTTTAACGCTAACCCTATCTGGGAGGGAGTTTTTAAAATGTTTTATGTAAATTTTGATTATCAACTTTACGTCGGTGAGGAATTCGATTTTACATACAAAATAATTTTGACCCTTTTCACCTCCTGAAAGGTTGAATTGCCGCAAAATCGCGCTTTAGTGCTCCCCTAGAACCCGACCTCTAAAACGAAACCCTGTCCAGTAAGATCATAGATATATAAACAAGAGATCATAGATATTAAACTGTATTTAATATTTCTATGAGTAAGCTTCTTAGCTTGAGTTAGTTACGAGAAACTTATAATGACAACCTTTATTGTTTCCTTAGGGTGGTAGTTGTGCCAGGTTTCAAATGTAAGAACCTAAGAATTGAGATTATTCAAAAACACTTTAATACCCCCTAAATCGTCTTTTGGGGGTGGTTGCAAAAAACTAATAATGACAACCTTTATTGTTTATTCAGGTTTGTTTATGTCAAGTTTCATGTTTATTAATCCAAGATATGAGATTCTTCACAAAAATTAACATCCCTTAAATAGGTAATCTTTTGGGGGTTGTTTCGAAAAACTAAGAATGAAAGCCTTTATTGTTTATTTAGATTGGTATTTATGTCAAGTTTCAAATGTGTTATCCCAAGAAATAAGATTCTTCAAAAACATTTTAATACCCCCTAAATCGACTTTGGGGGTTGCTTCAAAAGACTAATAATGATAACCTTTATTGTTTATTAAGGTTGGTATTTGTGTCAAGTTTCATGTTTATTAACCCAAGATATAAGATTCTTCAAAAAAAATTAACATCCCCTAAATCATCTTTTGGTGGTAGTTTCGAAAAACTAATAATGAAAGCCTTTATTGTTTATTTAGATTGGTATTTATGTCAAGTTTCAAGTTTTTTAAGTGGAGTAATAAGATTCTTCAAAAAAATTAACATCCCCTAAATAATCTCTTGGGGACATTGTTTTGAAAAACTAAGAATGAAAGCCTTTATTGTTTATTTAGATTGGTATTTGTGGCATGTTTCAAGTTTATTGACCCAAGAAATTAGATTTTTCCATACAAACTTCAACACCCCCTAAATCATCATATGGGGGTAGTTTCAAAAAACAAATAATGTCAATCTTCATCATTTACTATTTGTGCTAAGTTTCATTAATTTTGGCCGAAGGATTTAGATTTTTCATACAAACTATAAACCCCCGTTTTACCCCCTTACGGGTGGAATTTCCAAAAATCCTTTCTTAGTGCACACTTACGTCACTTGAGGAACCTTTCTGCCAAATTTCATGATTCTAGGCTTAGCAGTTTCGGCTGTGCGTTGATTGACCAGTCAGTGAGTCAGTCACTCAGTCACCTTTCGATTTTATAGATATAGATAGATAGATACATAGATTAGGTAACTGCTTAGTTAAATAGTAATTTGCTATAAATTCCAAAAGATCAAGACGATGCCATCTCCTTTGAGTTAAACTTGTCTGTCTGGGCCTTGCCATTGGTCGAGTCGCTCGGCTCAGTGCTGACGGCCGAATCTACCAATGACGAGCTCACGGCTACCGTCAGCGCCGACAGTCAGCGTCGGTCAGTTTGACTCTAAAATTAGCCAAAACGTATTTTCAGTTTCACACCTTGGCTGTTGGTGGTGGTTGTCCGGGTTACACAAGGTAAACCTTTCAAAGTCTGTCTCCTGCTTGATATCGAAAACATGTTTTTTTTTTCCACTCCTGTGTTATTTTTTTCTGATAAAAAAAAAACGCTTGAGCGCACGGAAATGTGTTCTAGTTTCCACAAGGTCCGTAATGTAAATAACTCTGGCTTCTGACTATCCGTAATAACTATCTCTATCTACAAATAACAGCCGAGGCACGGAGGAATCTCGATATGTAAAGATGGTCACCCATCCACGGACCGACCTTGGCTAACGTTGCTTAACCTTAAATCTCGAACCGTGTGGCTGTTATTATTTATCCTGTTATGAAATCAAAACAATTAAAACAACAAAATCACATACGTAACAATTTTATTATTGACTTTGTGTTTCTGCCAATAAATTAGTCGCGTCACCAACTTGCATCAAAATCACCGCAAACGAAGCAGCAACCTGTTTTAAAATAAAATTAAAACAAATCATTCTCATAAAAAATGAAAGAATAAGATTTAAAAAATAAAAATCTGAGTACATGAATAGCGGGATAGCCCCAACACAAGTATAATTCTTAACTTACTGGGGCTACTATGTAATGCAGAATATTGTATGTTACAGTGGTTTGAGAAACCTTAAAATATTTATTATATTTTTTATTTATTTAATGACTAGTCTAAACACTGATTATATTAGAATCAAATAAAACTCACATCACGCCTGAACTCAAAGCAGAGGAACAAAGGGTTAAGCAAAGATATAGTCCTCGCCAAACTTCTTGGCCGCCCTGAAGTTGGTTTACCGCATGCGCGTTTTTGTACGAGATTTACTACTGCGCAGTCATTGTAGCCAACTCCAGGGCGGCCAAGAATTCGGCGAGAACTATACACCTATATACACGCACATTTCGACTCTTAAGTTAAATTAAGAATCTGCTAAAAAGTGCTTAAACTAACCATAATGGTTATAGTACATTACTGCAGCGGCCAGCAAAAGAGGCATTGATGGACGAACGTGTAAATGTGGGCCGAGGCGAAGCCGAGGCACACATACGTAAGTACATCAATGCCTAGTTGCGGCCAAGGCTTGTATAGTACTTTTCTCAAATAATGCGCGGAAATTAAAACTAAGTATTACCTAGAACTCATTTTGTCAAATACAATTATTACTTTTCAAAATCAATTACGAACAACGAGTAACAAGAATTTTGCCCGCGTTAAAATGTTCTATGTATTTTTTTTCAATAGACAGCTTTCTATGTACAAGCCAGTTCGAAATTTTAATAAAACCTTTGATAAGATACCTCCTTGGTTGCCATGTCTCGGAGTAAAAGATCGTTCCATTTTTAAATTACACGACAGATATGAGTTTACTATGGAATTTATTTGGCCGCTAGACACGACAGATATGGATTTTCATACAACTTTTGCCGGCCGCTGCTCGCATGTATTTGTCCAGTACAGCAATTTCGATTTATCTCGAAGAAGGTTGTCAAAATAATGCTCACATTTCTGGGACTGGGCGCCCTCAGGCACTATCCAGCCTTACCTCTACAAGCGGGCTCTGTAGACCGTGGACATAATTTCCCTTGCTATTCGTGGGAACAAAATGAGTCTAAATAATCTACTCGAGGACGGCGGTGATGCTCGCCACACGCCACGTCAATTGTTCTCATGGGGCGAAAAGCGAGCTGCGGAGTGTCGCTTAGCTACGCTGAATGTGCAGGGATGAGATGGATGAAGTATGTGAAATAGTGAAGGACAAAAGGATAGATGTGTTATGTGTGAATGAGACAAAAAGAAAGGAAGTGGATATATCTAAACACGGGTCCCTGACCGCTATCTGGTCCGGTGTTCAAGAGACACAGTTGGCCTGTCAGGGTTATCCTCTCGGAGCGGATTAAGAGGTGTGTAAAAGATTATGCTTGTGTAAGCCCTAGGATTCTATGGGTGAGAGTTAAGGTGGGCCTACACCCTATCTTTATTTTGTGCGTGTATGCGCCCGATATGGGATGCTCACCTTCTGAGAGAGAGGAATTCTGGGGAAGTTAAGAGAAATATTGAATGATTGTAGGTCTAACGAGAAGATTATTATGCTCGGCGACTTTAATAGTTGGTTTGGTGTGAAGAGGAATAGGTTCGAAACAGTATTAGAGGCATTCGGTGACAATAGAGTGAATGAGAATGGGATGAATTTACTGGAAGTATGTGTAGAGAAGGGCCTGTGTGTAATGAACACTATGTTTGATCATAGAAAGAACCATAGGTATACGTGGGAAAGGCAAGACAGTAGAAGTATGATTGATTTTGTTATTGTTGGTGAAAGATTGAAGAGCAAAGTTGCAGATACAAGAGCCTATCGGGGTGCTAATGTAGGGACTGATCACTATCTGGTTATGTGTCGTAATTTTAATAAATAGAGTGGTAAAAGTGACGGATGAACAATTATGGCAGCAGGATTTAGAGAGGGAATGGGCTGTATGGATCAGATCTTCTCCTTGAGGAGCATAGCTGAAAAACATCTGGCAAAGCACTAAAAGTCTACTGTGCTTTCGTTGACTTGGAGAAGGCCTATGACAGTGTGTGGAGGGATGAACTGTGGTCAACGCTATCCGGATACGGTTTGGACTGGCGCTTGGTACGGGCACTGAAATCTCTATATATTCCAGTGCTTGTGTTAGGATTAATGGGGCGTATACGGACTGGTTTTCCATCTCAAGGGGTGTTAGACAGGGCTTTGTAGCGTCACCGTGGCTGTTCAACTTGTACATGGATAGTTGTCTGATAGGTTTGAAAGAGCATGAACTGCGGATTGAGGATGAATGAGTTGCCTGTCAAATGCCTTCTCTATGCAAATGATCAAGTTCTACTTGCATCGTCAGCAAGACATGATGACTGTGATGAATTAAGCTTTTAAGTTAAAAGGGATGAGTATAAATATGAACAAGACTAAGGTAATGGTGTTTGAAAGAGAAGACGATGTATTGGAGTGTAAAGTGAAAATAAATGATAAGAATGTGGAGCAAGTGAACGAGTTTATATATCTGGGAAGTATGTTCACAAGGGATGGAAATATTGAAGAGGATGTGGAAAGGAGAGTGAATGCAGGGAATAAAGTGAATGGTGCTATACATGCGGTTGTGATCAGCAAATCGATGTCTCCGGAAGCTCGACTCGCCGTTCACTATAGCGTGCTGGTGCCTACACTTATGTATGGAAGTGAAGGTTGGGTATGCCAGAAAATATATGAAAGTAGGATTAATGCAGTAGAAATGCGTTCCTTGCGAAGTATGTGTGGTGTAACTTTAAATGATAGATTGAGGAATGAGGTAATAAGACAACGTAGAGGATTAAAAGAAGATGTAGCGACTATAATTGAAAAGAGTATGTTAAGATGGTTTTGCCATGTTGAGAGGATGAATGAAAGGCGACTAACGAAAGGTATTTACAAGACAGACGTGAATGGGAACGCCGGGAGGGGATGCCCTAGATAGACATACATAGACCTTATAGGTGATGTTCTTCAGAAAGCCCAGGTGCGCATTACTGATAACCGCCGTGTGTGTATGACTAGATGGATGAATGTGAGTGAAGCAAAAGAAGTATGTAAGGATCGTAGCAGGTGGCGTTCTGTAGTTTCTGCCTACCCCCATGGGAAAAAGCCGTGAGTTTATGTATGTATATAATATTAAACTATCTAGCTATTTCTCCAAATCGCAAAGATGTAAACAAGAAGAAAATCTGATCAAATGCTGTGCAGTCGGAGGATCAGGGGATCAGCCAGTTTGCGAATATTTATCCTCCGTCTGCACAGCGTGATTTTCTCGAAAGAACTTGTCTATTAGGTACAACTAAAGAGGGGAAAAAAATACAAAAAAAATCTACTGACCTCCAAATATAAAATACCACAAAGTGAAAAATAACTTTCTTTTTGGAAGTCGGTGTCTTTGGTAGGTATCAATTTTTTTCACTGTATTCACTTTTTATTTGTACCTACAAGTTCTTTAGGGTTGTGTAACGTTTAAAATAATAACAAAAGATCTAATATCATTGAATATACTTTTTTTTTAATATAACGATCAAAAGAATGAATGAATGAATTATTGATATAATTTCATTTAACCTAATTTTATATGGTATAATGAACATTTTATATAATGCACATTTTGAATAATATTCAATTAATATAATATTCAGTTACTATAATATTCAAAATCTATAAGTAACGTTATATTAAACGTTTACATTGTTTTGTATATTTTTGCAAAAATTGAGAGAAGTTTTTACGCCAGCCATTTTCGCAATCGCATTCTGTAAAAACAAGCGGCACATAAATATTGCTTGTTATTAGTTTGCTTTTATGCGGGTGGATATTTTTTTTTTTACTTTCTGTCATACAGCTAAAATATTTAATGTATGTCTTGACTATTGCGATCTCGATATTCACACCGGCTTGTAGTTAAATAGGTCGAATCTGTTCCAAAACCGAATCGGAGCACCCCGACTTCATGTTGTCTTTTGGCTGACCCCTAGAATGAATATATAAACCGGAGGCGCGAAGGGAGAGCAGGCCTCGCTCGCTGTAACGAAGCATAGGCTTCCGTGCTAGCAGCAGCGGCTGAGGCTGGGCGCTGGAGGCGACCACCTAGCCGAAGCTGCGGAGGTGAGCATGGGTGCCTATCCTTTGTTACGTAAAAAAAAAAAAAAAAAAGGGGTCCGCGCTTTTTTTTTTTTTTTTTTTGGCGTGGTAAATCATCCAATGACTTCTCCCGCTCTGGGTGAAGCGGGAGGGCGTGTCAGACTTTTACTGACTAAAACCCACCCGTGTTCCTTCAGTTGCTTTTGCCAGGGCCACGGTAACTCTCTTTCAAATTTATCCGCGACCCAGACAGGCATCGGCCCTATCGGACCCCGTCACTGTGCTGACATCTCTTTGAGGCGCGCGTGAAACACTACGCGCCATAAACTCGGGCTTGGTCCTTATCGGACGGCGAGCTACCCATTACTTTCCGTCCGCAAGCCCGCGCCTACGGTGGCCGGGAATCGGCTTGCGACTCCCGACGCCCGGGTCGTCTCCTGCGGTGGTTAGGGGCATGAGGGCGCCTCCTTTGCGTCTCCCTCACGCGTTCCGCCTCCTCCTTTGCGAGCATAACTGCTTCGCAGAAGGAGGAGACAGCTTCCCATACCCTCTCGCTCCGTACCATGGCCTGCACCAGGGCGGGACGCGAGAGGTCGCCACCGCCGATCGCCTCCATGAGGACACGGCGGTGCTCCGCCCAAGCGGAGCAGATCTCCACCGTATGCTCCACCGTGTCCTCAGGGCGGTCCACACAATGGTGACACCCGGGCGTTTCCTCCCGCCTTATCCTGAACAGGAACCTCCCGAAACAGCCGTGTCCGGTGAGGACCTGCGTCAGGCGGAAGGTGAGGACGCCGTGACGCCTCTCAAGCCACTCCTCAAAGAGGGGCCTTACCGCCGCAATTGTGGCGTGCCCATTTGGCTGACCCCTAGAGTGAATATATAAACCGGAGGCACGAAGGGAGAGCAGGCCTCGCTCGCTGTAACGAAGCATAGGCTTCCGTGCTAGCAGCAGCGGCTGAGGCTGGGCGCTGGAGGCGACCACCTAGCCGAAGCTGCGGAGGTGAGCATGGGTGCCTATCCTTTGTTACGTAAGGGCGAAGGGGCTGCACTTCCCGCAGCGCCGGAGACGATGCAGAAGCGACTTTAGTGTTTTGAGCTTAGTTTACAATATATTTTTTTCTCAAATATGGTGTTTTACCTTAGAAAATTTAAATTAGGTCAACTGAACGTTAAATAAATATACTAATTGAAAATTATATGACTTTAATGTGTACTAAATGTTATTAGAGCATATGAAGGATATATGAAATATAACATTAGATCACATGAAATTAGGTTATTTATTTTTATAGCATATGCAAATTATATCATCTGAACGTTATTTCAAGTTATATTATACTAAGTGTTATTATACCATACATTACACACCCGTTCTTAAGTAGGGTACCTACAATGCCAGAATAGATTATCCGAATATAATGAAACTTGAACATAACGGGTGAAATCAGAGTGTACCAAAGTGATCTACACATCTGTGTACCCCTTTAGAGCGTACTGGATGGCGTGGTGTAATGTTATGAAATGGTATAAACAATAAACAGACATGTGATTGCAGCAACCACTAGAGATTTGCCGTCATTTATTGAAGAGTACTGTTGTATATCCCCGAAGTTATTCATAAGATCACCACCAAATTAAAACGGGACCAATTTGGGAACATACTCTTTCAAATAAAAAATAATTTTCTGATTCGCTCCACAATTGACGGAGAAATTGATGAACAAAAACAAGAAAATAAAAACAAACGTAAAGTCGAACATAGTACCTCCTCCTTTTTGGAAAGTCGGTTAGAATGAGAAACGTCATCAGACTTCTTAGATTGTCACGATTATATGTCAAAATATTTTTTCTTACCATGTAGATGTATCTCCATGCGTTTGACTCCATTATTAGATATTATTTCCTTTATTTCTTTGTAATATGTAATTATTGTTGATACAAGCGTTGGCTTATACAACTTAAAAGTGATGCACAAAACACTTCTAATTAGGCAGTTTATATACTAGTACTATAGCTTGGATGGCGAACCTTTATCGGTGGTCGTGACATTTTTGATAAATAGTTAATAATCATGTGGTCACGACGCACACGAAAAGCCATATAAAAATATTGACTCCTTGTTTTATTGATCAAAATATAAAATAAAAGGTAATTAAAGAAAAGTCGTGAGAAAGCGTCAATTGTGGCGCGAATCAGAAAATTATTTTTTATTTGAAAGAGTATGTTCCCAAATTGGTCCCATTTTAATTTGGTGGTGATCTTATGAATAACTTCGGGGATATACAACAGAACTCTTGTTCTTGTGATCTAATGTTATATTTCAGATATACTTCATATGCTCTAATAACATTTAGTATACATTAAAGTCATATAATTTTCAATTAGTATATTTATATAACGTTCAGTTGACCTAATTTTAATTTTCTAAGGTAAAACACCATTATTTGAGAAAAAAAGATATTGTAAACTAAGCTCAAAACACTAAAGTCGCTTCTGCATCGTCTCCGGCGCTGCGGGAAGTGCAATCCCTTCGCCCTTACGTAACAAAGGATAGGCACCCATGCTCACCTCCGCAGCTTCGGCTAGGTGGTCGCCTCCAGCGCCCAGCCTCAGCCGCTGCTGCTAGCACGGAAGCCTATGCTTCGTTACAGCGAGCGAGGCCTGCTCTCCCTTCGCGCCTCCGGTTTATATATTCATTCTAGGGGTCAGCCAAAAGACAACATGAAGTCGGGGTGCCCCGATTCGGTTTTCGGAACAGATACGACCTATTTAACTACAAGCCGGTGTGAATACCGAGATCGCAATAGTCAAGACATTAAATATTTTAGCTGTATGACAGAAAGTAAAATAGAAAAATATCCACCCGCATAAAACCAAACTAATAACAAGCAATATTTATGTGCCGCTTGTTTTTACAGAATGCGATTGCGAAAATGGCGCGGCCATAGGGTTTTGGTCTTACAGCTCCTGAAATATAAACCTAGGTTTTTTTTGTGTATTTTTACATAGATTGACAAATTCAAATCTAGGGTTTACAAAAAGCTTCAGACCTCTGCGATGATTTTTCAGGGAGATATCGGCGATAACGTGTTTTTCACCGTTTCAATGGCGCGGCCATAGGGTTTTTGTCTTACAGCTCCTGAAATATAAACCTAGGATTTTTTTGTGTATTTTTACATACTTTGACAAATTTGTGGTTTTGAGAATCAACTTTTAAAAATCTTTACATAATCTTGGCATAGTTTTTTTTTTTTTAATCTCCGTGGCCGCGCCATCGAAACGCATACATTAGAACGTGTGTAAGCACTATTAGTTTCACTACTAGTTTCTAGGTAAACATAATCTTCGTTGAATAAGCTATGTTGTCTATGAAATAAGCGCTTGGACGCGTCCGCAAGCCGCATCCCAAACGAGTGTGCACACATATCAGCCGCGGCAGTAAGTCGCTGTGACTACACGTCATTTATCTCTATATTATAATATTTAAAACTGCGCATTGCCGGCCAGATGTGGCGAATACTTAGAGACAAGGACCTTCGGGTTTAAATTATGGTCTGACAGGCAACCTCATAAACTATGAAATTCTATTCATTTTAAAAATAGTGAAGCGATAATGGACCTTTAACAAAAACAAAGTGGCCAAAAGCACAGGAATAGGGACTTAATATCCGAGATTCTCTACAAAAACTAAGGACCATGTGTTAACAATAAAAGTAGATACACGGACCCGGCCCGGCCGGCAAGCTGAAAACACTTAGGCGAGGCGATGAAGGGCTCGAAGCGTGGTTGCCGGGAGCGTGGTGGTATGTGAACAAGAAAAAGGTTGGAGAAAGAATGGGCAGTCGGTTCTGAGAGGCGCGAGAGGTCGGGACTTGACTGTAGGCATTGAGAGAGGAAGGACGAAAGATGAAGAGTGGCTATGCAACCAATAATCAAAAGTCGTGTCGTGGTAGATATCGTGTAACGAATTTAATTATTAAATTAATTATAATTAGTCTAACCCCGTATTAATATTGTGAGTGAGTGAGTGCCGGTATGTTTGGTAAGTTTTTATCATTATATTACATAGGTAGGAACAAATCACTAATGTACCTTTTGGTTCTGGCGTGGCGAGACATTGTAATTATTTCCTAATCCACACCTTGGCAGATATTTGTCACTAGCATTTGGTCTAGGGAAGCGGTGAAGTCTTCTTTCACACTATCATACCCTAATTCATCATTTATACACTAAACAATTACTCATTTGATTAAGGGCCTTTATTGAGCATTAACTGACATTACATACATGGAAGGCGGAACCGCTAATATTCATTTCTATAAAATAGGCTAATTATGGCCGCTCTTAATTGGGCACGTAGGACAACCAAATGTTAGTTGTTAAAATATACTGTTTCCTATAGAAGGTCTAGCTCAGAACACTTCGCGTAATACTTGCTGTCGCTCAGATCCAGGGAGATGGGTTAGGATTCACACGGTAGGCTTCATAAAGAACCCCAAATTACATCGTCTAATGACGTCTAGGGAACGTGTCTCGTTAAAACCACTCCAAGCCAATTGTAAAGGCAATACTAAATCGTCACTATTTAGCGGGACACGATATTGGATGGCTGCCGCTCCTAGCGGCCCCGAAAATCCACGCAATGGGCAGATTAAGGAAATGAGAAGCGACGAATAAATCCGCTCCGATGTACAGCAAGTATCTATCGCAATAAGTTCTGCTACAGACTGAGTCTACGATACGCTTGCATTATTTTTGTATTGTCTTTGTAAAGGGTGTTATGTCGAGGGAGAGCTATTTACCATAGCGCGCGACCAATAATTCTGATAGCATGTCTCGCTCAAATGGCAGAGGCAATTAGGCACAAAACTGACCACTGTCTTAGGACTGGGCAAGGCATGCTAGAGCATAGGGAGCTTGTACTCTTGGAGCCGCAGCAGATTCTCTCTAGAACCAGCAGTCTAAGCCCGGCAGTACACGTAACGACGTGCCTGCAGCTGAAAGGCGTTCGCAAGTCACTTGAATGGGAATCTAGACTATTGTCTAGGAACATTTAACGTAATTCAAACCAATGTATTACTCAAAGCAAGCGTAGCGTTCCTTCCTCTAACCTTCCGATAGGTATATAATGCACTTTGCAACCCCTTTGTCTAATTAACTTCATACATCACTATTGTTTTACTAATATAGTCCATATGGCTAACAGACAGAAAAGTGTGCTGGGAAGTTTGTTTCGTCATTTCTTCTTGCCAGCTATTACACCTAGGAAATGATGGCGGGATGGGCGCTTTTGGGGCTGTCTGTAGGAGAGTTGATCTAATCAACTCCAGTCACTTCTAGAGTTAAAACTCTCTGCCAATTTAGTTACTTGTATTTGAATAATGCTTGAATGTATATTCACTATCAGCGACCACTATTCGGTCTTTGGTTTAATACTCTATACATTAGTGTTAAGAGTTTCTCACACAAACTTTAGTTAATTATAACAATTTAGTTTATATCCCTTTAGTTACATTTTATCCTTCTAAACCACTTCCAAGTTATAATCTTATAACTGTGAATTCCAAAACAAAACAAAACCATAATTTGGAATTCACGTGTACTCGGTGGAAAGGTGTCCAGGTCAGGAAGACGAACCTTACAAATTTGTGCGGCTGGATGGGGCACAGATTCTACTTCTTCAGAAGTAGCCGACCTTTTACTCTAAATCTAGGGCAGTTTAGGAAAAACGAAATTTTTATCAGCCTAGGGTCTTTTAGGAACAGTCACATCGCGTCCGTCAGCCGCCGGCCGCATCCGACAATTTGTTTCCAGCTTAAATGATGTTACAATTTTTTTTTTTAACTTATATTATCTTTTAAAATAAAAAAATGAGTTCGCATTTAATACATTTTGTGTGAGTAAAATGGTATTTTGTGAAAACTGCACATTGTTGATTTTTTAAGGTTACTAAGGAAAGTTAAAAAAGTTAATTAAAAAAACATTTTACAATAAAATTAATATCATATAATAAGGAGTGTTTTCTCCACGTTCTTTTAATAAAGTTCATGTTGAGAATAATGGTATCCATTGTCTCGTGTGATTGTCTCAATAATTCCTGTACAACGGCACTTCGCAGTTCACCCACATTGACAGGAGTAGGTATTATGAATTTTTCCCTTCATATTATCAGGTCCCAAAGGTGTTCTATAGGATGCATAACTGATGTTATCGCCGGCTATTCCAAAACTGCGATATTGACATTTTTAACATCGACCGAAGTTGAAAAAGTGGTACGTGGCCGAGCATTATCCTGGATAAAAACGATGTGACCCCAGATAAAAGGGCAAATCATATCACATTTTATTCTTAAATAACACTTCCACAGCGAACTTTAATAAGATCTTCTCTATAGATTACCACCAAGTCCGTACGAGCTCCAAAACATATCCTATCTGAATCCAATATTGTTCCTCTACCATACGCCACAGTAGATTTTTTTTTTTTTGATTATGTTGTTCTTGTTCATGATAAAACATTTAATGCAGTCCATCAATTCCATTTAAATAACTTTCACACTTATCACTATACAATATTTTACTCCATTAGTCCGTTGGCCAAAGTTGATGTTTTCTAGCAAAAGTTATACTGTTTCTAAGGAGTGTGCCTCAAGTTATGGACCTTTGGCGGGCACGAACAAACTAAAACCAGCTTTCTTCAACCTCCTTCGCACCGTAAGCTCACTTACTGTTGCACCTCGAACTTCCTCCATGTCATTTCAGCTTGGACGGCCTTTAAACGCAGGTTTTTGCGAACGCGAAACTAAATGAAACGAAAATTGGGTAGCTGAATTTAAAAAAAAATACGATTTTTTAAATGTATTTTGAAACTTTACATATCTTAAATTATATTGTCGTTGCAGAAATCTCATAATTTTTTTTTTTTTTATTTATGTAAGCAATTGAAAATCGATAAAATTTTAAAAAGAACCACCTGTCTACAAACGGGCCATGATTGGTCGCCATGTTGGTGACGTCATAACGTTCAAGGAATTTCACGATAATACAGTGTCAACTGCACGTGAATTGACTAAAAATATCCGAAGATTAGTGCAAAAATATTATTAAACAACAAATATTATTTAGTCATGTGTGATAAAGGATTCATAAAGGCTAATGTCGATAATATACCCTGATGGAAGATTTGGAAGTTTTGAGCATAAATAAAGTAGTCGTAATGAATATTACGTGTTAGTGGACCGGGTTAGTTATTGTTGTTTACCAGGACTTTGAATATCAAAAAATTTCATTAGATACCACTAAATATGATACACATAAACATAACATTTACGTTAATTCACATTATTTACATATCCCTTAATAATATTAAACACTAATATCTATATTACATATTTACAAACACTAAAAAGTTTGTAGAACAGAAACGTGAAGATACATTGAGGTATTAATGTACTAATGTGAAAATATTAACTTGGTAGATTTTCCTTACACTAATTCGTCAGTAAATATCTCTTAAATGCGTCGACCGCTTTTCATAATTCAAACAGAAATATTAGTTTTACGCCTATATATGTCATTTAAGAATAAAATAATGAATATATCTCCATAAACAAAAAAACATGTTTTCAAGTTACGTAATTACACAACAATGTCAACTTTGCTCGAAAGTTTCCTTAAAAATTTACTTTTCTCAGTCTTTAATGATCAAAGTAAGAAATTAATACGGATCTAATACTAAATTAAAACAAGATAACAACATAATTAACACATTATAATTGGCATCTAGTTAGACATCTTATCTTATCTTATGGAGGGGCCGAGAAATATCTCGGACACTTCGACCCATTGGGATCTATTGTGGTCCCCTAGATAACTTACTCATCCCCAATCTCGTTGAAAACTGTTTTCATGAGTTTTACAACGAGACTAGGAGATATGAGCCTATAGTCTTCTGGTTTTGGATATCAATCCCCTAGTAGACTCATTCGCTTACCAGCCAGTGCATCGCATGTGCACAGAAGGTGCTCCATGCGTTCCGTATGTTCCCCACACAACCTGCACATTGGTGTCGCGGTTAGACCCATCTTCATGAGCATGTCGTTGGTTCCAAAGTGCCCAGTAAAGGCCCCTAGCAGGTAGCGGATTTGCCCCCTGCTCATGTTCCAAATGCATTCCCGGGCTCTGAACGTAGAGCCTAGGAATTTCTTGGAGTGTTGCAGACCGGTATTAGACAGCCAATAAGTTCGTTGTCTGTGATCTGCAAACTCCCTAAATGCGGCTTTTACGAGACACGTCGAAATGCCTACACATGGTTCTGGACCCACAAAGTCATTTGCTGAGCCCTCTCTTGCCAGTTCATCAGCCACTTCGTTACCATGGATTCCTTTGTGTCCAGGGACCCACATCAGTCTTACCCTGTTGTGCTTCCCAAGCCTGTTTAGGGCCTGGATAGCATCCAGAATAAGCCCGGAGTCCACTTTGTAGGATGCCATGGCTTTAATTGCAGCCTGACTGTCACTAAGAATATATATGGATTTACCTCTGGTTCCTCTATCTATATTCTCTTGAGCACAGGTTATTATGGCAAATGTTTCCGCTTGGAATACAGTTGCCATCTTCCCTAAGCTTTTGCTACATTTGTAACCTTTTGCGTATATGCCCGCTCCTGTACCTGATTCCATTTTGGATCCATCAGTGTACCACACCAGACTGTTTTGTTCTGGTGGATCGAGTCCCTTCTTCCAGTCCTCTATTGTAGGGATTTGGACCTTAAAAGACCTTTGAAACACAAATATAGGTTGAATTTTATCGGATAACATGCTTGTTACCCGATCCAGGCCTTCATTCTCATCAAACTTTGTATGGTTAGTCTTTGGCTTGGAGGCATCCCACAGTCCAGCAATAGCAAGACGATGTAATGCCTTCCTTGCCTCGAATTCAACCATCATATGCAGAGGAGGGATATTGAGGTATCTCTCAATCGCTGCCGTAGGTGTTGTCCTGAAAGCACCCGTGATGCCGAGACACACTGTTCTTTGTAACCTGGTGAGTGGCGCTTTGCACGAAGCAAGCTTTGTTCTAGGCCACCACACTATGCTTCCGTATGTGATAATAGGTATTATCATTGTCCGGTACAGCCATCGTATCACTTTGGGCTTTAGCCCCCAAGTTTTACCGTAGGTGGAACGACACATGCCGAACACTCGTAAGGCCTTTGTCGTTATATTTTCCACATGAGTTTTCCACCTGAGTTCTTTATCAAGCGTTACACCCAGATATTTAACTTCGGTGGACCAGGGCAGCTTTATTCCATTGAGGGAGAGCTCTCCTAGGTTTTCTAGTTGTCTCTTCCTCGTGAATGGAATAATGACTGCTTTGCTTGGGTTGATAGAGAGGTGGTTCTTTGTACACCATTCCTCTGTCATCCTCAATGCCTGTTGTAATAATCCAGACACTATGTTCGGGAATTTACCATTGACCATTATTGCTATGTCATCTGCATAGCCTACTGTGTAGAATGGTCCGGTATTGAGTTTGGTGAGTAGCGAGTCTACTACCAAGCACCACAATAATGGTGACAGCACCCCGCCTTGCGGGCAACCTCTTGTTGTTTTTGCACTAAGTCTGTCTCCCATCAGTTCCGATCTGACTATTCTGCTTCTCAGCATATGGTCGATCCAGTTGCACGTGGCATCGTTGATGCCATGTTCCTTTGCAGCAATGCGTATGGACTCAAATGTTGTTTTGTCAAAGGCTCCCTCTATGTCGAGGAAAGCCCCGACACAGATCTCTTGTCCCTCTAGCGCAACCTCAGCTCGACTCGCAACATAGTGCAATGCCGTTTCAGTAGATTTGCCAGGGCTGTAGGCGCACTGTAGTTTATGTAGAGGGAATACTTTCAGTGGTCCCTCTCTTAGATACCTGTCTACCAGTTTCTCCAGAGTTTTTAAGAGAAAGGATGATAGACTGATGGGCCTGTAAGCCTTAGCTTCTTCATAAGTCGGTCTACCCACCTTCGGTATAAAGGTGACTTTGACCTCCCTCCATGCCTTGGGTACGTACCCAAAGGCTATGCAGGCTCTGTAGAGCTTACTTAGATGGGGTATCAAAACAGATGCCCCTTCCTGCAATAGTATTGGGTAGATGCCATCCGGACCAGGGGATTTGAGAGGCTGGAAGCCCGCTATGGCCAGCTTCAGTTTATTTTCATCTACCACTTCCTTTGCCGTGAGCCAGTTACTTTTGGACGTGTGCCTTGTTAGCTCGTCCCTCGCGACTGGTTCCTCTTCATCGCTATTGCGCAGTATACATTCCGGGAAGTGGGTCCTAAACATCACGCCCAGAGTGTCCTGTCCAGTTTCCGTGAGACACCCATTCTCATCCTTTACAGATGATAGTGGGTTTGTCTTAGTTATGGACATTGCTTTGCACAACCTCATTCCACTAGGCAGAGTTTCGATGGAGGTGCAATGCTGTCGCCAATTGGTTCTTTTGGCCTTGCGTACCGCCGTATTATACCTCGTTAGCATGCTATGATAGCCAGAAAAATCCTTCCTGGCTTTTGCATCATTAAAGGCCTGTCGTGTTTCCTGACGTATTTTGACTAGTTCAGGAGTCCACTATGGTACCTTTTTGCAAAAGGCCTTTTTCTCTGGGCAGTTATCTTCCCATGCACCGATGATGCCCGCCTTGATTCTGTCCGCTTCGAATTCTATATCCAGTATGGAATTAAGCTTACCTTTAGGGCTCCCTAGATTTACTCTGAGGTCCCTCCTGTATGAGTCCCAATTTGTATGCCTTGGGTTTCTCCTTCGTCTAGTTTCGGCTTCTCCCGCCGTCCTAAACCTAAAGCATATATAATTATGGTCAGACAGAGAGATTTCGTCCGATACATGCCAATTTTCAATATGAGCGCTGGCCCTGTTTGAAGCCAGTGTCAGGTCAATCACTTCAGTTCTCGCAGAGGTCCTGAAAGTAGGTTTATTGCCTGCGTTAAGGATTTGTAAAGAAGAGCTTACCACAAAGTCCAACAAATCCTCCCCTCGTTTGTTGACATCTGAGCTGCCCCAAACGACGTGGTGTGCATTCGCGTCGCAGCCAAGTATCAGGTCGAGATTTCCTTGGTTGCCGTAGTCAACCAGTCTTCTAATTAGAGGTGTTACTGGTTCCTTTTGTTCATATGGGAGGTAGGCAGAGGCAAGGATAATTCTCCTTTTCTCTGTTCCCGCCCCCACTTGGATCAGAGCTGTTGTGAGATCCCTGTAACAGAAAGTACGTAAGGGCATTGCCTCTATACCGCCCCTGATATAGATACAAGTCCTCGCGTCATTAGTTGGACAGTCATAGAGCACCATGCCTCCTGTCCCACCTAGGCCTTTTATAGTTCCCTTATACAGATAAGGTTCCTGAATCAAGGCAATGTCGTATGTATTAAGCTTCAGTTGCCGAGCCAGAAGGGCAGTAGCGGCTCTGCAATGATGCAAATTGATTTGTACACACCTTAGTCCTTCCATCTTGGATGTCTTGATGGGTTCGTGTTGTTGTTGGGGTACCTCAGTTTTGAGGCTCCCCCTCCATCGCACCCTCCTCGAGAGCAGTTGGCGACTGAATCCCCAGGGTATCGAGGCCCTCAAGGATGTCATCCTCGAGGTCCCCCTCTGACGCCCCGGTCTGGATCTCTGCCTCCTGCGCTACGTCGTCAGCAGAGACTTCGTCGATGGCCTTCTCACCCTGCGGTGGACCATCTTCGGAGGGCTCCACTCCTGCTTCCGCAGTGGTCGCCTCTCCCTTGTCCTCTTCCAGGAGCTTGAACGAGTAACGTTCAATTCCTCCTGGAAGAGAGTAGCCCGCGGCCTTGATGACCCCAGCGGACACCCCATCCATGAGGACGATACGACGGATGCCGGTCTGCTCAGTGAGAGTATTCACGACCTTCCAGTCGTCCGTCCTCAAGGCAGGATTAAGCCGCTGGAGCAATCGAATGGCCCGGGCAGAGTCCTTCAACGCCAAGTTTCTACTCTTCCATGCCATTTTGACTGGCTTTGGAAGGTCCTTGGCGTCGACGACCTTGAGTTTCAGGGGGCCAAGTTCCACATTGTGGATGGCACCCCGAAACCAGTTAGCTGCTTCAGAGTTGTCGCAGGATACATGAACCGCACCTGCGACAACTCCGGGAGCAACCGTGAGAACAGGCAGAGGATCCGGCGCCACTTCCAGTTTCTCAATTATGAGCTCCTGGATTGGCACCAAGTCCTCCGCCTTCAAGTACTCCTCCGGGTACTTGACTGTGATGACAGCGAGTTTCACAGCCGCCACCGCATCCCTAAAGGATTCGGCTGAGGATGATTGCCCTTGGGTCTTCATCCTCTTGGCCGCCATGTCCCCGCTGTCACCGCTGAGAACAGCACGCGGTCTCTTTGATGGGCCCTCCGTAGGAGTCCCCTCTAGAGCCGCCTGCTGTCTCAGCTTTTGGCGCTTTTTTCGCTGCGCCCCAGATCGTCCAACCGGAAGCCAGCCTGATTCATGCCGGCCGCCGGGAGACGACGAGGTGCTGCCTTTGCAGGTCGCGTCCGGGGCCGCAGGGTCCGAGGTCGTTCGACCTCTAACGCAAGGGTCCCGTGTCGTGCCAGCTTTGGCAGCACTTTTATGCCCGGTGGGCTGGGTTGCAGTTCCGCCCTTCGGTGGTCCCACAGCAGTGCCGACCCTCGACAGTGCCGCAGCAGTACCGTCATATGACAGTCCCGCCGCAGCCCCACCTCGAGACGATCCCACTGCAGTCTCGCCTCTGGGCGTTCCTGCTGAGGAAGATGCAGTCCCGGCTTGCGCCGGTCCCGCCTTCTGGTGTGCAGTCCCAACTTTCGCCGGTCCCGCCTTTTGGAGCGCAGTCCCAGCTTTCGCCGGTCCTTTCGCCTTGTGGTTTTTTTTATTAAAAGTATCCATTTAAAAATACCGATTGAAAATTTCGTCCCTCGACTATCCCCACCCGCCATGGAGTGCTCAAGTGGCGATGCTACGGTAGCACCAGGGATTAGTCGAGGGATATAGCCCCCCCCCCATTAGTTGCTCACGAGACTGCACGGCACTAACCCACACCGCTACCACTAGCGATGCGAGCGAACGCCGCCGTCTGCAAGCCCCCAATGGGAGTGAACTCGCCTGAGGGCCGTCTGACCGGACCCCGCAGCCGATTGACCGTAGCTGGCTAGGCTACGGCCTCCCGTGTGAGAAGAAATCCGGGCCAAAGTGGAGTGTTGCCTCAGAGACGTTAAACCGCCTACGCTCATCGGCTCAGCCACCAGGATCCCATCACCCTTCCGTACGGGTCCCCGCGCACGGCACAAACACGCGGGAGGTCATTGCTATCCATCAATTGTCAATCATCTTGATCAATGGTGGACACCCAGGGGCATGACCTCGCCACCCCTGCGTTGCGTCGCCCGGTGTTTTCAGTTACGTCTATTTCAGAGGGAATTAGACCAATAACAGGGCGGCAACCACGAGAAGGAAAATCACCGCACTTGCCTTGAGGATCTACACGACCGTTGCGCTCTCCCTCAAGACCACGCCACCTTGCCGGCTCTGAAGGAGCCAGGCAAAGTAGGACTGCATCAACAAAGCCAAGCCCACAGGGCTTGTCGCTGACAGCTCAAAGCGTAAGTTTGCTAACACAGACCAGCCCCCAGTTAGACATAGAACATTTCCCAAATTTAGTACAGATTGCTATTTTTGTAGTGTTTGTACATAATGATTCGAAGCAAGCACGATAACTTTTAAGGTTCGATATTTATGATCAATATATTCGATATTCATATTGACGATAATAACAAGATTGAATCGGTTAAAAGTCAAAACACTGTATTTAAGCTATGTGCCACAATGAGTAGAAATGAACGTTGTGACGTCACACGGGCTCGGGTTTGTTCGGAAAACTGTCGGGGTCTTTTCGGTACTGGATTCAAAAAATATTTTCGATTGGATTTTACTTTGTAATTACAATGAAAAAAAAATCTAAAAATAGTTTTGTATGAACACTTATATATTATGATCTTTCCATTTCTTTGGAAAAAAAAATGGTTCAACAAACCAATTCCTGTTAGTAGTACGGGTTTTCTACCTTGTCCTGATTTCCTCACAAAAAATAGTCTCTTTGAATTATTGTAAATGGTTGAAACCGGTAAACGATGAATTATGCACATCATCATTTCTCCTCATCTCAGGTGCCCCTGGCCCTCTCAGTTTGGATTAAGTTGGCCAGTGGCCACAATGGCATCGTTAACTTCGAAAAAGATCTAACGTTAAAAAAGAAACAAATAATTCAGTAACTAAGTAATTGAATTTTTTCGAAATTTTATAACATATTCTTAAAGTGGCAATAAGCGAAATTCTCTTAAAATGATGTAACTTCGAATAAAGTTAAAACAATCGCTTGAAACGTGATGTTCAATTGTTGTTATCAATTTGGCATAACTGGTTTTATTATAAAAGAAAAGATAAACCAGCAGGTAACGGTAAAATAAAGATTTACGATAATATTTTGCTTGTTTCGCTAATTTTGCCAGTGTGTGTAGTTAGGCTATGTAAGTACTGCTACTGGAAAAACGAGATTGGTTGAAACAGCAACTTTTAACTCGGTGGTGCCAAAGTGGTACACTGGCTCATTCGTCACTTACTAACGCTGATTAGTAATGTAATTAGCACTTCTGTCCCGCTTTTGATGAATACAAGTTAAATACTTTCCAGGGGGGTGACCTTATGCTCTTAGAGTAAGGTTATTTTGAGAGTGTGTAAGGAACAGATGTATATGACTTGTATACATCTGTCACTTAAGCGATCTCAAAATAACCTTACTCTAAAGGCTTATGGTCACCCCCCAGATTCAGTTGCCTAAAAGTCAAGAATAGTAGGTAGGTATCTGGTATGAGTCTCGTCTGTAACAACAGAGCAAAGGCCAGGGTCAACAATTGTTCACTTTAAAGTCCGCCCCCCTTGTAGTTGATTGCAGAACCGACCTAGTTTAATTATTATAACGTCAACAGCAACAGTAACCAAACCCTTTAATGGATGTTGTTAATATTACTCATATTCCATGCATTGTCTCTATTTTTAAAGCTAAACCGAAACGTGGGGTCATATTGCATATTTGTCTTTATATAAAGTCAATCAGTTCGGTTTTATGCCTGGTTGGGTTACAACGGATAACATTTTCGCAACCCGCAATTTCGCAGTTGTGCGAGAAATATTGAAAAACACATACAAATTTACACATGGTGTTTTTTTTTTACCTCGAAAAGGCATACGTGTTGTGGAGGGCCCTTAAGAAGAAAGGTGTACCTGGGAAGTATGTACCTACAGTTGATCCGAGCGATGTAAAGTCTATGCAGTATCCAAGTCCGGTCTACAGTGGGCACTACTGGTAGCTTATGTGTGGCAGTCGGGTTGCACCAAGGGTCGGCCCTCAGTCCTTACCTCTTCCTGATGATAATGGACGCTCTGCCGTCTGACATACAGGACGAGGCACCCTGGTGTTTGCCAATAACTTTGTCTCTGTGCTGATTGCCGAGGACCAGACTATATTAGAGGTGTGAGACTGCACAGACTCTGACTTCTGCTCAATTTCAGGCCAATACTCTCCGTATTGGCTGCAGAACCAAAACAGAAAACTTGTTCTGTGATTTTGGCGGTGTCTCCAAATCCGCGCACATAGCTCTTGATGGAACGGCCATACCGATCTGCTCCAACTTCCGTTACCTAGGGTCGCTTGTCCAAGGGTATGGTGAGGTAGACCGAAACGTAACGCACTGGCTCAAGTCAGAATGGATAATATGGCGACAGGTCACAGGTCAGGAACAACTTGTAATTAGGCGTGTCTTTTTGCCGGTAAAAAGAGCAAATTCCATCCGGCTCCATCTTTCCGCGGTGTAACCGTGCCGTTAACGGACCATCTCGAACTTCTTGGCGTTACGTTGACATCGACTCAATTTCGGTCCATTCAATGAGACGAAGGCTCAGTTGGCTGCAAAACAGTTGGGGATCCTATAAGATAGCTGCTCAACTTGTATAAAGCGCAAGTACAGACATGCATAGATTACTGTTCTCATCTCTGGGACGGATCTGCCAAATACCAGCTTGATGCACTTGAGTCGATTGACAGACGGGCCAAGAGGCTTATTGGCAACGATGCACACTGGTCGCGTCAAAGCTCCGAAAGCTTCGAACATCGACGCCGAGTTGCCAGCCTGTCGGTTTTTAATCGGTTACATTTCGGAGAGTGTGCTATGGAACTGCACAATTTCATTCCGCCTAGCACTTTCCATTAGCACTATTAGACGCACGGCAATGCACCATCGGCATCCCACCCATACGCACAAATCGTTTTACGAATACTTTCATTGTGAGTACAGCTAAAGAATGGAATTCCCTGCCGGAGTCTTTGTTTCCTGATAGCTACAACCTTGAGGTCTTCAAGACAAGAGTGAACAGAATACTACTAGGCAAGCGCGAACACCGTCAACCACATTATCGCTTACATCAGGTGAGATAGTAGTCAAGCGCGAGCCTATCTATTATAAACAAGTGCGAGTCGGACTCGCGCAAGAAGGGTTCCGTACCATTATTGCAAAAAATGGCAAAAAAATAACGTTTGTTGTATGGGAGCCCCATTTAAATATTTATTTTATTCTGTTTTTAGTATTTGTTGTTGTAGCGGCAACAGAAATACATCATCTTTGAAAATTTCAACTGTCTAGCTATCACGGTTCATGAGATACAACCTGGTGACAGACGGACAGACAGACAGACGGATCGAGGAGTCTTAGTAATAGGGTCCCGTTGTTACCCTTTGGGTACGGAACCCTAAAAATAAACCGGCGAAGTGCGAGTCCGACTCGTGCACCGAGGAGGGTTCCGTACAAACAGTTACATTCAACAACATAATTTTGATAAAAATACTGAATTTCCTAAACAATGATAGCACCGAACGAAAAGGAAAAAACCGGCCAAGTGCGAGTCGGACTCACGCACGAAGGGGTTCGTACCATAATCGCAAAAACCGGCAAAAAAATCACGTTTGTTGTATGGGCTACCCCCACTTAAATATTGTTTTTATTCTGTTTTTAGTATTTGTTGTTAGGCAGTTTAACTTTTTTTTCGTTTTGGGACAAAATTGAACCCCAGGGCTAATGTACCCCATCACCCGGAGGACACGGTGGAGCATTCGGTGCAGATCTGCCCCGCTTGGGCGGAGCACCGCCGTGTCCTCATGGAGGCGATCAGCGGTGGCGACCTCTTGCGGCCGACCCTGTTTCAGGACATGGTACGGAGCGAGGAGAGGGCATGGGAAGCTGTCACCTCCTTCTGCGAAGCAGTAATGCTCGCGAAGGAGGAGGCGGAACGCGTGAGGGAAACGCAACGGAGACTCCCTCGCGCCCCTAGCCACCGCAGGAGACGTCCTGGGCGTCGGGCGTCGCAAACCGATTCCCGGCCACCGTAGGCGCGGGCTTGCGGGCGGCAAGTAATGGGTAGCTCGCCGTCCGATAAGGACCAGGCCCGAGTAGACGGCGCGTGGTGTTCTACGCGCGCCTTAAAGAGATGTCAGCAAAAATTGACGGGGGCTGATGTCTGTCTGGGTCGCGGATAAATTTGAAAGAGTGTTACCGCGGCCCTGGCACAAAGAACTGAAGGAACATGGGTGGGTTTAAGTCAGTAAAAGTCTGACACGCCCTCCCGCTTCACCCAGAGCGGGAGAAGTCATTGGATGATATCCCAACCAAAAAAACGTTGTCGGCGTGGTTAATATGTATATCTATGCCAAATTATAGCTTTCTAGTATTAATAGTCTCTGAGCTAAGCTGCGGACAGACGGACATGGCGAAACTATAAGGATTCCTTGTTTACAGATTCAAGTGTCAATTAGCAGACACAATATAAATTACCATTGTTTTAATCCGATTCGTCATTATGGACAATTGAGCGGGGAACCCAAAAAATCGATGGACTGTGTGAGGAGTAATATGAAAGAAACGGGAGTCAGTGATAGCGGGACGGTGTGTAAGACGAAAACGTGATGCGCCGAACCCATGTAACATGGTTTATGGGCAGGAACTAGGTAGATGATGATATAAAAACAATCAGTCTGCGAAATTTTGGTACCTAGCCTATGCGTTTGGTTTTATTCAAACAAACAAGTCTGTGCAAATTTTTATTTTTCTTTTTGTACTATAATTTATTTTGACATTTTATTAATGTATTTTTTTCTCTATCTTATTTTATGATCTTTGACTATTTTTTTATTAACAAATGACTCATTAGCTAAACACATTGAGCTAGGAAAAGGCCTTTTAAGTGCTTTTTAAGGTTTAGGTAGGCAATTTATTTTTTGTAGGTTGTTCCAGTACTTATTATTTTATATGTCTATGGCTAAACAAAACATATCCCGCCATCTGCCGGGTGATAGTGCTAGTTAAACTCAAACAAACTGTGCTGGCTCCAACTTGCCCAGCGAGCAAGACCAATTGTCGTGTTTCGCAACCGAAAAGATTTTCAAATATATGAATAATATGTAATTTCTAGACATTTATTTTTAATGCCTTGGGATGCTATTATTTATTTAAGAAGGCCTCATGTTTCGATTCGATAGGGCAACATTAACTACATTCCATTACGCATAACGTTGTTTCTGAATTAATTGAAAAAACGAATTCTAATATTTCAATTGCACTCTACACTTGTAAAATAACAGTCAATAATTTGATTTAAAATAGACTGGACATGATTTCTAACAACTGAGGTGTTGCACTGTTTGCCACAGTTTCTATAAAACTACCTGTTTGCAACTGGTAGGCACTAGGCAACGCTGGGCAACGTTATAATTTGTCATCTTAACGATTACCGACCCAGTCTTTTGCTTCTCAAAACGAAACGTAAAAGTTGTCTTGTCTTCAACGTGAACAAGCGCTGCATTGCATCATTATTTTAGTTATTTCCCAAAATTATTAGCAAAATAACTAATATAACACAAACAAGGTATTAAAATACGCCGATTGTCAGTTTTACCTCGCAAGAGTCGTTTAAAATTCGAATGTATAGGTTATGAATATAAAAATTGTTTCAGATGCCTCTTTCGAATCGGTATTACCAAGAAAAGTATCCGGAGGTGGAAGATGTGGTGATGGTGAATGTGCGCTCCATCGCGGAGATGGGCGCGTACGTGCACCTGCTAGAATACAACAACATTGAGGGCATGATCTTGCTGTCTGAGTTGTCCAGGCGTCGTATCAGGTCCATCAACAAATTGATCAGAGTGGGCAAGACTGAGCCCGTTGTCGTCATCAGAGTGGACAAAGAAAAAGGTAACGCTTTGTTTTTGATACTTTTCCTGTCAATATATATAATAGTAAAGGAAAACTTGTCAAGTGAGGTTACAAATTTCATCTCAAGTTTAATTTTTTTCTGATATGACAAGCTAATCAATTTGTTCCATTACATATTTAAAGTTACACTAACTTCTTATCATTGCTGTATAAACTATTAAATTGATTTCAATATAATAATGTAAACAACTCTTCCTTTAATAATTTGTTTATTAAGCATGGTCATTTTATTAATGGCCTTATATATAAAACTCTTTTAACTGATTAGCAGATTGTATATTTACCTATCTATACTAATAATATTATAAAGAGCAAAGATTTTTTTGTTTGTTTGTTTGTACCAAATAGGCTCCGAAACTACTGGACCGTTTAAAAAAATTCTTTCACCAATAGAAAGCTACGTTATTCCTGAGTAACATAGGCTATTTTTTAATCCCGAAAACGGGTCCTGTGGGGTGGCCCACGGGAGCGAAGCCGCGGGCAACTGCTCGTATTCTATAAAGAAAATGTGAATTAAACATCTGCTAATCAATTTACAAAAAGCATCAAGATTTTAATAAGGGCAATATAATATATAATTGAAAGATTACCTCCTCTGCTTTCTATGTACATACCTACCTCCGTTTGGAAACCATAAAATAACTTTTATGACAAATCAATTTACCTCCTCATTCAACGAACATCCTCCAATAAGCATTACCCCTGGGGTTGAGTACAGAATATGACCCATATGCTGGAGTGCCCCAACTGCCTATACACCTGCATCATTCAGGGCCTTATGAATGTCTCTGATGCTGCTTTTGATGCGGCCACCTACTAGGCCAAAATTTTCTGGAAAGTTAAACATACACTCCGGAATAAGAAATATAGTTTTAACCATACCTCTGAAAACAAGTAAAATTAAAAACCACCAGCATACTTTTATCTCATACTAATAATTTATCTAGTAGTTGCTTCAATCAACAATCTATAAAACATGTAATTATGTCAAGATATCTTGCGAAAACCACCCAATTGAAAAATAAATGCCCATAACTTTTGAACAGCTGAACTGATTTTCATCAAACATAGCTAAGAACACTCTCGAAAAAGTCACCATTCAAACAAAAAAAACTAAATCAAAATTGGTCCATCCATTTAGGAGCGATGAGTCGACAGACAGATACACAAACACACATCAAACTTATAACACCCCTCTTTTCCATGAGAAGATGGATTTCCTTACATTAATGTTTCACATCCTCACTTTCCAGGTTACATAGACTTGTCTAAACGTCGTGTATCCGCAGAGGATATAGACAAATGTACCGAAAGGTATGCTAAAGCAAAAGCCGTGAACTCTATTCTGCGTCACGTGGCTGAACTCTTACACTATGAGAGCTCGGAACAGCTGGAGGAGCTTTACAAGAAAACTGCGTGGTTGTTTGAGGAGAAATACAAGAAGAAGGCTTCGGCTTATGACTTTTTCAAACAGGCTGCTGTGTAAGTGATTGATTTCATGCTCTCCTGTGACTTTCCTGGTAGAGACTAATTAACTGGCTTCCCAATAATAATAACAGTCTTCCAAACCAAATGTAAATACAGTATCAAAAAATAATTATTAAACTAACCACAATATTATGTAAACTCTCGAATTGGTTTGTTCCGTCTTAGGCCTTCTAAGTGATATATATATAGTCTGATTTTTGCATATTATTATGCCAAGTATTTGTTTGTTACAGGCATAATTTATCTACAAGCTAAGACAAGTATCTATCTTATTGCTAGGTTTACGTGCAAATACAGAATCATCATCTTCCTGTCCTTGTCCCATGTTACTTGGGGACGGCGCAACACGTTTTCTTCTATCGGTATAGAACCGCCCTGTCCCCTGCCACGCTATCACTGACTTCCTCTTCTTTTATATCACTCCTCACACAGTCCATCCATCTTTTCATTGGCCGACCCTCCCTCTCCATCCATCCACATTTTTATTCATAACTCTTTTAGTAACATGCGTTTCATCCCTCCTCATCACATGACCATACCAGGACAAACTACGTCACTTTTAAACATCCTCTAATATACTCTTTTATATATGTCTAAATACAGAAAATGTACATAACAAAATAAATAAGTATTTTCTCATTCAATCTTCCAGGGACCCCTCAGTCCTAAACGAATGTGGTCTTGATGAGAACACAAAGGAGGTGCTCCTAGCCAACATCAAGAGGAAGCTAACTTCCCAAGCAGTGAAGATCCGCGCTGACATAGAGTGTGCATGCTACGGCTATGAGGGCATTGATGCTGTCCGTGCTGCTTTGAAGGCTGGCCTATCACTGTCGACCGTGGATTTACCAATCAAGATTAATCTTATTGCTCCACCTTTGTATGGTAAGTGTAAAGTCTTGGACACTGAAATTCACTGTTTTTCACAATTTACTTCTTTTTCCCAGCCAACTATGATTTTAGGGGGACTTAGCAAAACATATCAAAAGGTGTGTCAGCAGCATAGTGTACATAGAGTTATTGGAAAAACTATGTTGCAGATTAATTTGGCAGGCCTCCCACCAGGTGGTCCGATGACCTGGTGAAGGTTGCGGGGATCCGCTGGTTGCGAGACGCACGGGACCGGTCAATGTGGGGACACTTGGGGGAGGCCTATGTCCAGCAGTGGACGTCTTTCGGCTGATATGATGATGATGAGATTAATTATATATATATACTAGCTGTTGCCCGCGACTTCGTCCGCGTGGTTAAGAAGATATAAAGTTTAGTGATGTTTAACGCAAACTATTTTTATATTTCAGTCAACAGAAAATGCCTATCACACTAAGCATCATTTTTTAAAGCACGAATTAGAAAAAAAATATAGAGTATCACAAAATTCTTTCTTAGCTTATGTCTCCTACTCATAAACTCTAGACTTGCTAAATTTCAGGACAGTAGTACAAAAAGACATCCGGACTTTCATACAAACATGCGAGAGCCCTTAAACCGCCTTAATCCGGCCCTGTTGCAAAATTCGTTCTTAGCGGACGTTTACTAACTATGAACTACCTCCATGCCAAATTTCAAGATAGGTAGTAGTTAAAAAAATGAAGCACTTTCACATAAACTTGCGAGAGCCCTTAGGCCTCCTTTATCCGGCCCTGTCGCAAAATCCTTTCTTAGCTGACATCTACTAACTATAAACTACTTTCATGACAAATTTCAAGTTTGTCGCACAAAAAATGAAGGACTTTCATACAAACTTGCGCGAGCCCTTAGACCCCTAAATCCGGCCCTGTCGCAAAATCCGTTCTTAGCGGACGTTTACTAACTATGAACTACCTCTATGCCAAATTTCAAGATTGTAGTTAAAAAAATGAAGCACTTTCATATAAACTTGCGAGAGCCCTTTGACCTCCTTTATCCGGCCCTGTCACAAAATCCGTTCTTAGCTGACATCTACTAACCATAAACTACTTTCATGACAAATTTCAAGTTTGTAGCACAAAAAATGAAGGACTTTCATACAAACTTGCGAGAGCCCTTAGACCCCTAAATCCGGCCCTGTCACAAAATCCGTAATTAGCGGACGTTTACTAACTATGAACTACCTCTATGCCAAATTTCAAGATTGTAGTTAAAAAAATGAAGCACATTCATGTAAACTTGCGAGAGCCCTTTGACCTCCTTTATCCGGCCCTGTCGCAAAATCCTTTCTTAGCTGACATCTACTAACTATAAACTACTTTCATGACAAATTTCAAGTATGTAGCACAAAAAATTAAGGACTTTCATACAAACTTGCGCGAGCCCTTAGACCCCTAAATCCGGCCCTGTCGCAAAATCCGTTCTTAGCGGACGTTTACTAACTATGAACTACCTCTATGCCAAATTTCAAGATTGTAGTTAAGAAAATGAAGCACTTTCATATAAACTTGCGAGAGCCCTTTGACCTCCTTTATCCGGCCCTGTCGCAAAAACCGTTCTTAGCTGACATCTACTAACTATAAACTACTTTCATGACAAATTTCAAGTTTGTAGCTCAAAAAATTAAGGACTTTCATACTAACTTGCGATAGCCCTTAGATCCCCTAAATCCGGCCCCGTCGTAAAATCCGTTCTTAGCGGACGTCTACTAACTATAAACTACCTCCCTCCCAAATTTCATATTTATACGTCAAGCAGTTTTCGATATTTCGTGATAGGTGAATGAGTGACCTTTCGCTTTTAAGTAGATATTTAAGATTCTTCAAAAAATCTTTTAACACCCCCTAAATCGAATTTTGAGGGGTAGGTTCGAAAAACTTATAATGACAACCTTTATTGTTTACTGTTGATATTTGTGTCAAGTTTCAAGTTTATTAAACTAAGAAGTAAGATTCTTCAAAAAAAATAATCGACTTTTGGGGGTATTTTTGTAAAACTAATAGTTGCAACCTTTTGTTGCTTACTTAGTTGGGTATTTATGCCAAGTTTCAAGTTTATTAACCTAATAATAAGATTTTTCAAAAAAACTTTAACACCCCCTAAATCGTCTTTTGGGGGTAGTTTCAAAAAACTAATAATAACAACATTTATTATTTATTTTGTTTAGTATTTATGTAATGTTTCAAGTTTAGTTACCCATGAAATAAAATTCTGCCATACAAATTTCAACACCCCCTAAATCGACTTGAGGGAGTAGTTTCAAAAAACTAATAATGTCAATCTTTATCATATACTTAGATTACTATTTGTGCCAAGTTTCACAAATATTAGCCGAAGGAATTAGATTTTTCATACAAACTTTGCCCCCCTTTTTGACCCCCTTAGGGGTAGAAATTCGGAAAATCCTTTCTTATCGGATGCTTACATCATACAAAGAATACACCTTTCAAGTTTCAGGTCTCTACGTTCAGCGGTTTGGGCTGTGCGTTGATCCGTCAGTCAGTCATTCAGGACAAAGCATTTTATATATATAGATTATAGAAAAAAAACTATTTTGTAATTAAAAAAAATAGAGGACACCCGTATCGGGAACAGGGTCCAAGCTACCGGCGGGCTCCAGAGAAAAGAATCTCCGAACAATACAAGCCGTGTCCAGAAGTACTGCTTTCTGAATCAAGCCCTTGATCCAGCCGCCTAACGAGAGCCTCCTAAGGTGTCGGTCGAATTATTATTATTATTCCTTTTTTCATATTTTCAGTAATGACAACATCCACTCCGGAGAAAACAGACGGTCTCAAAGCACTGCAAGATGCCATCGACAAAATAAAGGAAACCATAGACTCCGCTGGCGGTGTATTCAATGTGCAGATGGCGGTAAGTTGAAATGAATCAATAATAGGGATGAGCCGACTATGGACTTGTCAGCACTGAAATGGCCGTCTAGTTGCCAAGTATTATAAATGCGACTGGTGTCTGATTATTACACGACGCTTACGACCTTCTTTTCACGAATTTCCAGTGTCGCCGCTTTCAGTTCCGTAGCATATGTGAAAAGTATTTTATCTAGGCCCCTTCATCCCTTGTCGATCCAACTCTAATAAATAATAAAATAACTGTTCCATGCAAACTACACTTGAAATATGTGTACGTAGTATAAATATAGCCATAATGCCAGAAATCTAATATATATTGAGGCAAAGGCTCAGCTGGCTGCCAAAAAGTTGGGGATTCTTGCGAAGGTGAGAAGGTACTTCACGCCGGAACAGCTGCTCAACTTGTATCAAGCGCAAGTTCGATCGTGCATGGAGTACTGTTCTCATCTCTGGGATGGATCTGCCAAACACCAGCTTAATGCTCTAGAGTCGATTGAAAAGCGGGCTAAGAAACTCATCGGCAATGAGGCACTGGTCAAGTCAAAGCTCCAGAGCCTGGAACATCGTCGCCGAGTTGCCAGCTTGTCGGTTTTTTATCGGTTACATTTCGGAGAGTGTGCGATGGAATTGCATGATTTAATTCCGCCCAGCCCGTTCCATCATCGGACTACCAGACGTACGGCGTTGCGTCATCGGTACATGGTGGACATCCCACCCATACGCACAAAACGTTTTGGGGACACTTTCATTATGCGTACAGCTAAGGAGTGGAATTCCCTGCCGGAGTCTGTATTTCCCGATAGCTACAATCTAGGGGTCTTTAAGTCAAGAGTGAATGGGTTTCTTCTAGGCAAGCGTGCTTCATCGTCGACCTCATCATCGCTTACCATCAGGTGAGATAGTGGTCAAGCGCAAGCCTATAGACAATAAAAAAAAAAAAAAATCTGCCCAATGACGAAAAAAAACGCGCTCGAGGGATGCTGTCGCGCGGCCGTGTCTGTGACGTCACAAGTCGCGTCACCCAGTGTTCTCGCTGCGTGGCCGGCCGTGCGGCTGTGATGCCCAGTGAACATGAGATTATGAGATCTGAGGGCTTAGCAATAACAGCCTGCTACTGGAAATCCCAATCTAGGCAAGCGTGGCTCATAGTTGATTACAACATCGGGCCTAGTGCAGGTGTCACATGACTTCGATTTTTTTGTTCTAAGAACATGTCGGTTTCCTCGCGATGTTTTCCTTCACCGTTTTGAGAACAGTGGTGATGAAATAATTTACACAAAGTAAAGAGCCTGTCTGGGTTCGAACCCACGACCTACAACTTGTAAGTCGTGGCCGTTACTATTGGTCCACCATTGCTCCGCGAGCCTTTCAATAATAAAAAATCATTCGAGAAATACTTGCTAGATTTAAGAATCGAACTCTTTGGAAATTATAGCCCTCGCCAAACTTCTTGGCCGCCCTGAAGTTGGTTTACGAAACGGTGCTGTTTTTACCCGACTGCCGAAGGAGGGTAATGTGTTTATCAGTCTATGTATGTATGTATGTTTGTTCCTATGTGGCGTTCTAGAGACCAAACGCGTGGGCCAATTTTGATGGTTCTTACGTCAATCGATTCGTCTTAACCCCGCGAGTGTCACTGGCTACATGAAAATTGGAAAAAAGGAAAATGGCGGTTTTTGGGCCCACATTTTTTTTTCTTGCAAACCTATCGTGTGGGGTATCAAAATAAAGGATTTTAAGAGGCGATTTCAAAAATATATAACACTTATATGTTTAAATGTACCTAATTCGAAAAATAACTAAAAAGTTATAAAAAAAAAAAAAAAAAAAAAAAACAAAAAACCCGACTGCTTGAAAAGCGAACTAAAAAGACGTAAACAAGAAGAAAATCATGCTGTGCAGTCGGAGGATACGTCTGGTTTTGGTCAGCCAGCTCGGGAAGATGTATCCTCCGACAGCACAGCATGATTTTCTCCTTGTTTACGTCTTTTTAGTTCGCTTTTCAAGCAGTCGGGTTTTTTGATTTTTTTAATTATTGTACGAGATTTTCTACTACGAAGCCATTGTAGCCAACTTCAGGACGGCCAAGAAGTTTGGCGAGAACTATACTGTCCTTACATTGACACTGTCTCGAAGCGTCTATTAAAAAATTTACACAGTACATTGACCCCTATCTTTACAATTTTCGGTCGAATGCACGTGTTTATCTATATATATAAAAGAAAGTCGTGTTAGTTACACTATTTATAACTCAAGAACGGCTGAAACGATTTGGCTGAAAATAGGTAGGGAGGTAGCTAAGAACCAGGAGAAGGACATAGGATACTTTTTATCCCTTTTAGGGTCGGGTAGGGTAAGTAGGGTAGGGTAGGTAGGGTAGGGTAGGTAGGGTGGTAGGTAGGGTAGGGTAGGGTAGGTAGGTAGGGTAGGGTAGGTAGGTTAGGGTAGGTAGGGTAGGGTAGGATAGGTAGGGTAGGGTAGGATAGGTAGGGTAGGGTAGGGTAGGTAGGGTGGATGAATGTTTGGTGTTTTTATGGCAAAACAAAGTTTGCCGGGCCAGCTAGTTTTTTATAACGTCAACACAAACTATTTAATCTGCCTAGCAACAATCAAAACTTGATTTTTACAAGCTTCTAGCCACCGTACCATGACGTGGCAAAACTATCATGGTGTGACTGGTAAAAAGGGACAGATGCAAGTCATATACATCTGTCCCTTACACACACTCGAAATAACCTTGCTCTAAGAGCTTATGGTTCGTATTCAAAATTTGACCCACTTCCTAGTGTGCAATTGTCTGACAATTTGCACACACGTTTGTATCTCGTGACAACGTAATTTTGTAATATAAAAGTTTTATTTGATTTATTTAAACGCGTGTATTTAGGATCCTCTTGTAATAATAAAATATCAGCCAATAATATTATCGTTATACATTGCAGCCTAAGGTGGTGACAGCGACGGACGAGGCGGAACTCGCGCGGCAGATGGAGCGCGCGGAGGCCGAGAACGCAGAGGTGGCCGGGGACTCCGCAGAGGAGGATGAGGACCAAGGTCTGTTCCGTTGCCTTTCAGACTTCGATAATCATTCCACTGCTGGACATAGGCCTCCTCCAAGCGTCATCACACTCATCGGTCATGTGCGTCTCGCAGTCATCGGATGCCCTCAGCCTTACCAGGCACTAATCCTACTTAATAATATAATATTAAAAATGCGAAAGTTTGTGGATCTGGATGATTGGAACAAAGATAGACTACAGTCAGGAATAGCACATAGGATACTTTTTATCCCGGAAATATATTCTCTCGGGACTATTTTCGACATTCACGCGGGCAATGCCGCTGGCAGAAGCTAGTAAAGAACTAAATAAACAATCCCATACTATAATTCACAAAACTGTTGCTAATTACATAATTGAACATTTGGGTGAGGTCAAGCGAGGTGGATATATTTAGCAATCTATATTGCAAGTGGCATACGACCACGACTATCCTCTAAGATTTTTTTTATTCTTGTTTCATACTTTTCAGAGCACGATTTTACTGTTGTCGGGTTTTAGTTTTTAAACTTAATTTTTTGTTATATTTTCTAAGTTTGACGTGTGTACTTTGTATTTGTCTGGCATCATAGCTCCTAAACGGATGAACCGATTCTGATTTCGTTTTTTTTTTTTTGTTTTGAAGGTGACTTTAAACAAAAAAGTTATGGACGTTTTACGGTTTGAATCGGGGTGTTTTCGCAAGATATCGTGTCATAATTAAGTGTTCAATACATTGTCGGTCGAATCGTGTCTTCTACTATATAAATTACTAGCTGTTTTTCGCGGATTCGCTCCCGTGGACCACCCCACAGGACCCGTTTTCGGGATTCAAAAATAGCCTATGTCATTCAAGAATAATGTAGCTTTCTATTGGTGAAAGAATTTTTTTAATCAGTCCAGTAGTTTCGAAACAAACAAATAAACAAAAAAATCTTTCCTCTTTATAATATTGGTATGGTATAGATGTAGAATGAAATAAAAATGTGCCAGCGGTTTTTAAAAATTAAACTTGTGTAGTAACTAATGCTATCGTTCTTACAGGTATGGGCGACGTACGCGTGGACGATGAACCGCAACAGAACGGCGCGTCGGACGAAGAAGAAGACTAACTCGCTATATATGTCCCTCTATATATACTATTATATAACTTAATATACATTCGTTTTATACATAGACACCCTTTCATTTCGTTACAACCCTAATACATATTTGTCACCATTGACATACGTTCTACCGATAGATATGAACATTCATGAAAACCATTTGTTCAAATGCTGGTGAGTTACAACTAAAGTTCGCTGCAGCGCTAAACATTATTCATGTTGTCTAATCAAACTATTAAAGCCTGCAGCGCTAGATCGCTTATAGAGTTTAGTTTACTCTCGTTCAAAACGTCGTAAGCGCCATGAAATTCGTGTAAAGTAAGGTGTACGGATTGATACGTTGGTCTGACCAGATCCGCACCGCTCTTGAACTTGAATCTCCAGTTTACAACGCCCTCCACACCGCCAAAGACAGAAACAGTGGAGAATGATCGTTCGAGAAAAGGTGATGCAGGAGGGAGGTCACGACCCTAAATACTGAAAAAATCGACGCAAGGAGGGAAACAGGGTGAGGGAACAGAGTAAGTGTTCGGATCGCCCAGAATAAGTGCGTAGTACATATACCTATATCGGATATTTGTCACAACACGGTCAAAAAAATAACTTTGCACATCGACTGTCATTGACCTCCTCCCGCCAACCCGCGCGGCGCCCCGCGTTCGCCACGTGCGCCAATACCGAGAGTCGAATGGAGTAAAGTCCAATGTGTGGCTGACTCTGGCTTGGCCACCATCAGGGATTTTAATTTTGATAACACAAATATTTAGTCGGTAATTGGTCGAAATTAGTCGCCAAATATTAGATTTAGTCGGTCACTGGTTCAAAAGTTAGAAGGGTTGTTAGGTGGCCGATCTGGAGAGACTCTCCCCAGCTTGGCCAAATTTATATCTCAAAAACTAGGGCACCTAGCGAAGATCTGTTTTCTCCCAGATTTAATCGGTAATTAGTCGAAATTAGTCGCCAAATATCAGAATTAGTCGATCACTGGTTTAAAAGTTAGGTTTTATAGGTGGCCGATCTGGAGAGACTGACCCCAGCTTGGCCACATTTATATCTCAAAAACTAGGGCACCTAACGAAGATCTGTTTTCTCATAGATTTAGTCGCTAATTAGTCGAAATTAGTCGCCAAGTCACAGATTTAGTCGGGTCTTAGTTTCGAAGATAAAATGAGTTCAACTTTTAAGGTATAGTCCAAGAGCTAGATCATAAGTTTACGAAAGATAGCCAAGAAAAAAATATTTCTATTAATATGTGTAATAAACTTCTAGTTTTTAACCGATTTACCAAAAAGGAGGAGGTTCTATGTTCGATTTTATGTATGTTCATCCATATCTCCGTCAATTGTGGACCGATTTTGAAAATTCATTTCTTTTTCGAAGAGTATGTTTAGAAATTGGTCCATTTTTACTTTGGTGAAGATCTGATGAAGAACTTTGGAGATATACAACAGAATTCTTCAATAAATAACGGCAGATCTCTCGGGATTGCTGCAATCGCATGTCTATTTATTGTTTATATAATTTCATAACATAACATAAAATCACGCCAGTTTGCTCTAAAGGGGTACGCAGATCTCTCATTTCACTGGTTGTGTTCAAATTTCAAGTTATTCGGCGTTAATCTTTTTTGGCGTTATAAATAACTTTCTAAACAACTTGACTATTAGGTAAGTAAAACTAAAAAGGGAAAAAAACTTTAAAAAAAAATACTACCGACTTCCAAATAAAAAAATGTGAATGACCTCCTTCGGCAGTCGGGTAAAAATAAAAAGAACTTTTTTACAAAAAAATACTACCGACTTCCAAAGAAGAAACTACAAAGTGAAAAATAACTTTATTTTTGGAAGTCGGTGTCCATATCGAATAAAAATGGTACCTATGAAAGACACCGACTTCCAAAATTAAAGTCATTTTTCACTTTGCAGTTTCTTCTTTGGAAGTCGGTAGTATTTTTTTTTGTAAAAAGTTTATTTTTATTTTTATCGGTCTAAAGTCCTCACAAATGTCAGAGAGATATAAATTCTAAATTAAATATATATTTTTATGTTTTATGTTACTATTATAGGTTATTATACTCTTATTATTATACTATTATAGGTTAGAGTAGCTTAATCTTCTTTGAAAACATTAAACCTTGCTCTTGGTCTATTTGGTGTCAAGATGTACAGTCGCATACAACTGTTTTACCAAATTATAATGTTAGGGTCTAAATTACGTTAGAATAATAAAGCTTCTGTTGCCCAATAAGAATATATGATGTATCTACTTAATACTATGCTTGCACGGGGACCCAGCGCTAAGAAAGAAAATTTGGTTCAAATAAATATTACTAGATGGCGAGATATGCACCGATTTGTTATTGAATTGTGTGTCAAATTAACATTCTCTGGAATTGTACATAAATATTTTATGTTCTTGTTCAACCAAGTCTCCTCAGCACAAAATTATGTATATTATTTTGCTCATAATCCACATTTCAAAGATTATTTGAACAGATTTTTTTTTATTTTTTAAATGGAATAGACATGGTTGTTTTTGTGCTTTTGTGGTTTGACATGTAAACGGTTTTAGATTTATACATCGTAATTTAATTTTTTTTTTTGTTACTGTTTGTGATTGCTTTGTATTTGATTATTGCTTCTATTATTATTTAAAAATGTAATTATTTTGTAGAATTCGGACACAATGCAAATTGTTTGATGAATAAATAAATGAAATGATCATTTAACTGATACTCTTTCAAAAAAAAAAAAGAATTTTCCAAATCGTTCCAGGCGTCTTTGAGAAATCGGGTAACACACATAAAAAAGAAGTTTACGATGAATTGAGAACCTCCTTTTTTTGAAGTCGGTTAAAAATACATAACTAATAATCATAAATTAAATATGTATATACCTACTTAGATAGGTACCTAATATGACACCATTGGCTCTAATTATGGTAAGAATAATAAAAACTCTGTTGTCGAAATATATAATTACTAGCTGTTCCCCGCGGCTTCGCTCCCGTGGGCCACCCCACAGGACCCATTTTCGGGATAAAAAAATAGCCTATGTCACTCAGGAATAATGTAGCTTTCTATTGGCGAAAGAATTTTTCAAATCAGTCCAGTAGTTTCGGAGCCTATTCGGTACAAACAAACAAACAAACAAAAAAATCTTTCCTCTTTTTAATATTAGTATAGATTTACTACTTTATTACTACTACTAGATTTATTACTTATAAAATATTATACTTGTTAGTTCAATATTTTTTAAGTAATAAATAATACCACTGAATAAAACACTGTACCACTGTATAATAATACTGTTGTAAATAGATAAAAATACCTAAAGCTCGTCCGCAGCGTCCGCTGCCGGGAGAGCTCGCAGCAGCGGACGCGGCCTGCATCTCAAGCAAAAATTTGTAAAATTCTCATACAACGCCATAGAATATTCTATGTTTGAATTTTGGTGCGAGCCGCCACGCCCGACGCGCCGCTTATCCAGAAACGAGGACTTAATCAAACATAGGTACTAGGTACCTAAAAAATCAAATTTTAATCACAGTAGACATTTTAATTACAGTATTAATTTTAATCGCTGGAGCGCAGTGATCTATTTGCCAGCGACTGCCACATTATGTTCGATAAATAATTACATTATATTTATTGTAGATCTGTTTCTAGGTAATACATACTGCTTTCCTTTTTTGGTATAAAATAACATAGAATAACTTTATATTTAGGTTTATATTTTGAAACAAACATTCCACCTTAAGACATCATGTATTGTCTAGAAACTACTTATAGTATTTTGTACTTGCTTGTACCAATGTATGGAGAAATTTATTACATTAATATCTTTTTAATTACACACCGACTATATCTGTGACTTGGCGACTAATTTAGACTAATTAGCGACTAAATCTATGTGAAAACAGATCTTCGTTAGGTGCCCTAGTTTTTGAGATATAAATGTGGCCAAGCTGGGGTCAGTCTCTCCAGATCGGCCACCTATAAAACCTTCTAACTTTTGAACCAGTGATCGACTAATTCCGATATTTGGCGACTAATTTCGACTAATTACCGATTAAATCTGGGAGAAAACAGATCTTCGCTAGGTGCCCTAGTTTTTGAGATATAAATTTGGCCAAGCTGGGGAGAGTCTCTCCAGATCGGCCACCTAACAACCCTTCTAACTTTTGAACCAGTGACCGACTAAATCTAATATTTGGCGACTAATTTCGACCAATTACCGACTAAATATTTGTGTTATCAAAATTAAAATCCCTGATGGTGGCCAAGCCAGAGTCAGCCACACAAGTCCAATGGGCCTCATCAGAAGGCTTAGTCACCCAAAGGGCAATGGAGAGAGCTATGCTCAGAGTTTCCTCGCATGATCGAATCACGAATGAAGACATCCGCAAGAGAACCAAGGTTACCGACATAACCCGAAGAATTTCCAAACTTAAGTGGCAGTGGGCACATTGCTCGCAGAACGGATGGCCTTTGGGGCCGAAAAGTTCTGAAGTGCCGACCGCGTACCGGAAGACGCAGCGTTGGAGGCCTCCCTCTAGGTAGAGCGATGACCTGATCAAGGCTGCAGGAGTCGGATGGATGCGAAACGCACAGCACCGATCAGTGTGGTAACGCTTGGGGGACGTCTATGTCCAGCAGTGGACGTCTTTCGGCTGAAATGATGATTATGAACTATAATGTCATCGTATAACTATAATTCATACCATTAAATTGTTTTACTTACTCAAAAATCAGCAAGACTGAAGTGCAACTGGGCAGTTTACGTCTGCGGGTCGACCGCCAAACTTTTGGGCCTGTATATCGCATGACTGGAGCCCTGACACAGCTAGACGGGGTCATGGCAGAACGCCTTGGGTAGCTTCCTGGAGAAATGGCGTAATGACGCACCACACTAAAAGGAATGTATTTGCCTCGGAGTGGGACAACAAAGATGTTTTCTTTTTATGTTATAAAAAATGTCAAGAACAGTAAAACAACAAAATATAATATATATCATTTATTTACAATAACAACTATTTACAATAGAGGTAGTTTATCATAATCACAATTAAAATAATAGATCTAAAATCACAATTTAATCAAATTCATAAAATATACTCTACAACAACATAACATTTAAATAAATATCGCGAGAAAGTTCTCTAGGTATATAGGGCTAACGAGAAGAATTGAAGAAAAGTTAACAGAAGTAAATAATATAAAGGGATTGTAAATGGTAGAGAATTTACTTAAATTTCACAGCGGGAAGTAAAATAGAGTGGATAATACCTCCTCTGAAATCCCGGAATAAAGGACATTCGTGCAACACAATATAAATTGCGCTGACATGCGATTTCGCGTACGTATTTTCGAAAATTTCAAGTGCAAATCGGTCGAATTGCGTGGTATTGCTTCCATGTGGACCACAGATATAAATCTAACTAGATAACGCAATATCCTCTATCTGTATGAAAACCAAGCGTGCCACTTTTTCACACACAATTTAATAACAAATTTACTTACCAATCAATCTGCCTAGCCTTTTCCCAACTATATTGGGATCGGCTTCCAGTCTTACCGGAATCGGCTGAGTGCCAGTGTTTTACATGGAGCGACTGCCTATCTGACCTCCACAACACAGTAACTAGGTAACACGGTACCCCTTGGCAAGACTGGTGTCAGATCTAAAGCTTCTGACTACCCGTAACGACTGTCAAAGATCTTCAAATGACAGCCGGGACCAACGGCTTAATGTGCTTTCCGAGGCACGGAGGAAACTCGGTATGTTGAAATGGTCACCCATCCACTGACCGACCTCGTCAAGCATTGCTTAACCTTGATGATCGACCAGTACGGCTGTTATTATTTAGCCACGAGCTCCTCCAAAATTTACTTACCAATGAAAGAAAACATTTCCAATGCCTCGGCCAACTTTTCTATCTTTACAGCTCAATATGGCATACTTATGCATTTTTTCTAGATTTCGGTGGATTTCCGATCCCGATAATGCTGAATGAAAACCTCAAAGTACGATTATTGATCGTAATTTTACTCCGATTTTTGACCTGAGAATTACATAATACAATAGCGTCATCTAGTTAAATTTACATCTGTGATGTGGCCGTACTTGCAATTTCGCTTAGTAAAAGTCGCTTATCGGTGTGATATACATCGAATCGGTTCAAGCAATCCAGTAATGTCGGTAAGAAACATGACATTTTAATTCCGGGCTTTAAAATCTGGTTTCTTCTATACTTTGAATACATTGGTAACAAATTATTGTTTTGAAGTATCATATTAAATTTGCTAACGGTTTCGAACTAAAATTGTGCTAAATTGTTACAATATTATATTTAGACTTTTTTACCGTTTATTCTATTCAATTTACTTCTATGTAACTTGTCGAAGAATAACAGACCTGCTGCCTTTTCTATTGACTCTGGTGGTACCTGTAACAAAATAATAACAATGAAATATGTGATAAAAACCAAATAAGTTACTACATCCAGGGCTGGATCTAGGGGGGGCGAGCCGGGCATATGCCCAGAGCGGCATAAATGTGGGCGGCCAATCTGAACTGACTCCCTTTTTTTTTTGTGGTGCTCAAATTTTCAAGCTCGCTTCGCTGTCGAATGTTATTGGTTCTTGTTGTAAACCCACCGTTAAATAATTTAACATTCATAATGTTGCGAAAATTTTTAAGTGACATTTTTGAGCACACTTTGTTTTCACTTCGCTCAAGTTGTCAAAAAAGCGGCTTTATCCGATCCGACGGTTAAAAACTGCATTATTTTTTCAATAGGTAATATCCCGAAACATTTACCTCCTTACATCATTTTAAAGGGCGGCAAATATTGTCTATGCCCGGAGCGACGAAATTGCTAGATCGGGCCCTGCCTACATCCAAAAGGATACTAAAAGCAAGCGCGCTTCCATTAGCAACTTTAATATTTATAGTTTCGTAGTTTAAACTACTACTTGCTGGCTGTATCAGACAGCCTGTTCAAAATTTGAAGTTATTATGACAGGCTGTGGTTTTGCCAGTTTCATAAAGTTTTACTGGCAACTTAAAAATAAAAGATAACAGACATAACTGGCATTTAATTAGTTCTAAACTGAATATTTCTCTCTTTTCCTTAGAATAGTGCCTTGATACGGACAGCCAAGAGCCACGGGTACTATGGGCGTTTTCTGTTTTGTGGTATGAATGACAAAGTTGATCAAGCACAAACGAAAATTTATCAGCTTAGAATAATTTAGATCCAGTCAGATGTGGTACCTCTGAAATAGTGGCGCTGGATAAGCAGGCTCTTGTTGAGGTGTATGTAACTTTTATGGTGTCATCATCATCAGCCTATAAATATTCCCACTGCTGGGACACAGGCCTCTTCTCTGTGAAAGGGAATGGGCCGTAATCCACCACGCGGACACAGTGCATGTTGGTGGATGTCACATGTCATCGTATTTTTGGTTCTAGGACATGCCGGTTTCCTCACGATGTTTTCCTTCACCGTTTTGAGAGCAGTGGTGATGAAATAATTTACACATAGTAAAGCGCCTGCCAGGGTTCGAACCCACGACCTACAACTTTTAAGTCACGGGTAATACCACTGGGCCACCACTGCTCTTTATGGTGTACAGTAAAATCAATTCTATTCTATGTCCAGCAATGATAAAATAATGTTCCTCACCATGAAGGCTGCTGTAGGCGTTTCATCGGGTATCTTCTGGTTCGGCATGACGTAGGCCTCCATATCAAGCGACCCGTCTTTCGCTTCCCCTACCACTACTTTGTAGAAGTGTGTGGGGACAGCCACAGTATTGGCGCCTATCACTTGGTAGCGGACGTAGAACTTCCCGTCTGATTCTTTCCTGAAAACAGTATTATACGTATTTGTACCTATTTATTACTAGCTGTTTCCCGCGGCTTTGCTGCCGTGGACCACCCTACAGGGCACGTTTTCGGGATTAAAAAAGCCTATGTCACTCAGGAATAATGTAGCTTCCTAAAGGTGTAAGAATTTTTTAAATCGGTCCAGTAGTTTCGAAGCCTATTCGGTACAAACATACAAACAAAAAAATCTTTCCCCATTATAATATTGTATTTATTATAGGATTTTTTGCCCGCGTGAATACTGATTTATAATCAATATATTACCTTGGGCACAGATAATATAATACTAGCATACAGATGCCTCATCCCATACAAAGAAACCGTGCCGACGTAACTAGCGTTTTTCGTCTGATTATGCTGATTATTTTTATAAGTACTTCGATCGCGTTCGGTTCCGTTCCACGGCTATAGACAGTGTTAGCAATAATAATATAATAATAAAATGTGTATTGGAACAAAAAAAAGGTTACAATAATAAGTACTAGCAAGTAACTTGCAAGTAAAAGGGTTTTCTCGTTTCATGACTATATTTTTCTTTAAATACAGTGACGATTTGTTTTATAGTATTTTTGCACATTTTTACAGTTTCATTGTACCAAAATGTGTTACAATACATCTCTGGCAACGATTATCGCTAAGGTGCTTGACAGTGTGCTTAATGTACAGCTAGAAAAATATATATCTTTGCACGATGCGCAGTTTGGTTTCCGACCTGGCTTATCCACCGAAAGTGCTATCGTGTGCCTTAAGCACGCTGACAGGAGTACACCAGTTTACGCAGCGTTTCTGGATCTCTCTAAAGCCTTCGACCTAGTCTAATACGACATTCTTTGGGATAAATTAAAGGCAACAGGGATACCCAATGAGCTGCTGAACGTTTTTAGGTACTGGTACGGCAACCAAACTAACGTAGTAAGGTGGGGGAATAGCTGTTCTCTACCGTACAGGTTAGAGTGTGGCGTGAGGCAGGGGGGCTTATAGATTTGGGGAGGCCAAATCTTTTTAACTTGTATCTGAACACATTGATCGAGGGACTCAGCAGTGCGCATGTGGGCTGTTTTGTTGACGGGTTGTGTTTTAACAACATCAGCTACGCGGATGATATGGTGCTGCTGGCTCCCTCGGTCTGTGCTCTCAGGAAACTGGTCAAAATATGTGAGGATTATGCTGCCGGCCATGGGTTGCTATATAATGTGAAGAAGTCCAAACTCATGGTCTTTAAGGCGGTTGGCAAGAAATGTCCAGTGAATGTGCCACCAGTAAAAATTTACGATGTCCCGATTCGTCGGGTACATCAGTTTAAATACCTGGGGCATTTTTTTGCTGACGACCTTAAGGACGATGGTGATGTCGAACGGGAACGCAGGGCATTGGCGGTACGGGCGAACATGTTGGCCCGTAGGTTCGCAAGATGTACAGCAGCAGTCAAACACACGCTTTTTAAAGCATACTGCACATCTCTGTACTCGAGCGCCCTATGGGTCAGCTGTACCAAACGTGCCGTCAATGCGCTGCGCGTCCATTATAATAACGCCTTCAGGGCGCTGATGCGGCTGCCACGTTACTGCAGTGCGTCAGAGATGTTCGCAGAAGCCCGAGTCGACAGCTTCTCAGCTGTCGTACGGAAGAAAAGTGCGTCTCTACTCGCCAGATTGCGTGGCAGTGGCAACAGCCTCCTGAGGGTGATAGCTGACAGGCCTGATGAGAGTCCTATAATGGGACATCTCATCAAAACAACACTGTCTGTCGTACTGTATAAGTACTAACATAGATCATAAGCCACATTGTTACTAACATCCTAATATAAAAGTACTAACGTAGGTCATAAGATAAATTGTCACTAACATCTTAGTATGTAAGCACTAACATAGGTTATAAGTTTTTATATTGTTACTAACACCCATTAATTATGTTATTTTTGTCATTATGGATCATTTTGTTGTCCGAAATAAATATATTATTATTAATACAAATTTGAAAATTGAGTGGCATGCCATATTTAAAACCGCGTCATCTATTGCAATCAATTTTAAATGATCTGTTCAAATAATCTTTGAAATGTGAATTAAGAGCCTAATATTCCATAATTTTGTGCTTAGGAAGAACATACAATTTTTATGATCAATTCTAAATGTTAATTTTACACACAATTCAGTAACAAATCGATGCATATCGCGCCATCTAGTGACATTTATTTGAACTAAATTTTCTTTGTTATCGCTGGGACCCCGTGCCTTAGGTAACGTACTACCGTGATAAAAAAAAACTATGTCCTTATCTAATTAGTGAGCTAATTTCGTCCAAATCTGTTCAGCCGTTGAGGCGTAATTGATTGACAGATACAGACATTTATATTTTAAGAAGGATGGCCAAGAAATCGTGTGGAATTGTTTGTGGAGTATTAGCACATTTTTGGATACAAACCTGATACTGCAGAAACTCCTGGCATGGGGCAACAGGACCAATGCCCCATGTAAAACGTGCAAGAATACACCTACTTTACAATAGACAATATCTTAATCACCTGGGTAAGTACAGGGGTCCTGTGCAGCAGTACACATTGCTATAAACCTTAGTAAGTTTGCGCACATGCCTCTCCAAATTGTTCCATGCATGTCTGTTGAAGCCCTCTCCTACCTGAAAATAGTAAATACATTTAGAGCCGAGCAAAAAAGTCAAGATTTTAACACAAGCGATGTAGCTAATTTCAAAAAAAAATACTACATGCGAGTTTTAAAATAAAGTATTTTTATGCGATACACGAACGATTCTTTTTCCACTACCTGATGAGCTTACTTAATTAAATGCAAATAAGTTCCAACAACAATTTATTAGAAACTTTCAGACAAAAAACTACAGACTATATACACACAATCAACCCGCGCTTTTTCGAGAGGTAACAGGTTTAGTATCATTCTGCCAGTTACATAATGATCCATAAGAAAGTCATTTTGCAACTGTTATTATGTAATTTAGCTTTTTTATTTTTATTTTATAATCTTGTGTCTAAATGTTCATATTTCGAAACGAATTTCTTAGGCAATGTGTTACATAATAGACAAGGTAATGGAAATAAATTTAACATGTAGATAAGAACACTCATGACGCAGGACATGGAGGTATTCTGTAATGATCAGAGTTTTCGATCAACTTATGATGAGGATCGTATTAAGACATCTTTAAAATTTTGAATATTTATGTATAAATAAAGTCGGTTTAGTTACAACATTTAAAACTAGAGAACAGCTGCACCGATTTACATAATATTTAATTGGTTGGATTTATCTCCGCCCCATATAACAGAACAACTATTAAAACACCGGCAAAATTAACGAAAGAAAATTAATTTTTCCATACGTTTTGCGAACACAGCGCCATCTCTGATACATGACAGAAACAAAACACGAAGATGTAAGGTAGGTAGGTGGGTAGGCAACCCTATCTACGCCTTTACCCAGGTGGGTAGGTAGGTAGGTAGGGTAGGGCAGAAACGTAGGTTGACGAGAGTGAAGATGCGGGGGACATCCAGATTTTAATATGCATTGTGGAAAAACCTACCTTCTGATGTAATCGGGTAAAAAGGCGCCCATTAAGGCAAATCCTTTCAGTTATTTTAATTCTTACATTTATATAAATCAATGCAAATAATCGTGAAAGGTGGAAAGAATGGAAAAAGGCCTTTGCTCTGGAGTGGAACAGGAAAGGCTAACAAAAAAAACTGTTTTCATAGATATTAGTCAACTTGCTTAACTTGTTGTTGATTCAATCATCATGTAATAACCCTAATAACATTTTATGTTTACCTGAGGTGCCATGTTGGTGAGGAAGAATGTCTGATCCACATGCTTCTGAGAGAGGCGGTGGTTACCGGCAGCAGCCATATGGCCACGGTCAAACCCTGAGCCTTTGTAATCTGTATTTTGTGACCTGAAGTTGTCAAAAATTTATGATTAAAGAAATAAAAACCTTAACTGCTGCAATCACAACTGTATGTATGCATCTTGTGAATCTAACAAAATCTAGCAACATTAATAACTTTTATATTTGCCATCAAAACAATTAGAAGAATCTAAAAAAGAAGCCAGCCTTCTGGGTACACTCACTTTTATAACAGATCTCATCCATTACTTTTAGATTCCTTACTCATCAGACGCAATCAAAGTAAAGAACCCTAGATATACTAACCAAGGCAAAGTATTCCTTGGCTGTAGATTAAGTTTTAAATAACTCTACAATCTGAAAACTTATTTAATGTAACAAATATATTAACTTATATAAAAAAACAAACCTATATACAAATACAAAGGGGAGAGGGAAAAGGGTGCATCAAAAAATTCGTCCACATCAATGTCAATTGGAAATGTGCCATGTTGGATGGCAATGCTGATTTTCTGGTCGAAGAAAAGGCCACCTCTCTGGTCTCGTGACCAGAGGACTGGCCTTCTCTACAATCTGTCTTTTTATAGATTATAGCCTGAAGATTGACATAAAAGATTGTCAACAGTAATTTTCCTTATGTTTGTAAAGGTTGTTTTTGTGAAGTAAGTGATGTTATTTCTTTTCTTTTTAGTTATTTCTTTTCTTTCAGTTAAATTAGTTTATTAGAGTTTCTTACCTAAAGAATGGATGTATACTCTCATCAGGTTTGAATTCACATTTGGTTCGGTCCACCTGGTCGTTCTTAGCAATGTGGTCTGCAGTGATGTGCTCAAACACCCAGTTGGGCACTCTGTTGCGGCGGTCATAGGACAGTATGAAATCATCATAGGAACGCACGTTGTCCAGACTTGGGAAGCCAAATTTCATTATTTGTGATACCTGAAAATGTTATTGTCTGTTCTAAATGTTTGTGGAGTCAAGAAGATATCTGTGTATACACATAGGTACACGAACCACACACCGATAAGAAAAAAAACTGGTTATTATGTACCAATGGCCATAATTGGCTATAGCACAGTGTAAATTGACTGATATCAAGTTTTACAGGCTCAAATAGCGCGAAAATATCTTTAACCATCGCGAAACTTACCCTATCTTTAGTACCACCGGTTTCCATGTAAGGGGTAGCAGCCGACACTGTGCCAAACACTGGCAGGCCCGGCATGCTCTTGAGGCGTTTACCATCCACAATAACAGAGTCATCCCAAAGAAAATTATGGAATTTATCTTTATTTTGTCCCACATAAAATCCGGTCAGGCCAATAGCGCTTAGCTGAGCGATATGCAAGAGCCGCTTGCAAAACATTCTGTATTTAGGTTCACACTAATAAATAAATTGGTTTCAGTGCTTTGGAAGTACGTATTTAAGTCAATAATAATAAGATTATTGTGTATCAAAGCACGTAACAAGAGTAGTTTTAGGTTATGTAAAAATGTCATCGACTTCGACAAAATAACAATTTGACATTATCATATCAGCTGTATTTTATTTTTTTCGTAATCCAGTTTTCAATTCAAACTTCCGATAACTGTAAAGAATTTAGTTTGATCAAAATCTGCTTGACTGAATTAAAAAATGTTTTTTTTCTTTTCTGCAAAACTGGTTTAGTGAAAATCAAATTCAAATCAAGGCGCAGCACTAGTTTTGACAAAAATATCACACTCACTTGTCAGCTGTCATTTCAGATTCGGAAAACCAAAAGCCCGACACTGACCTGTTTCTTTTAGTAGTAATTTCATTAATAACATCGTTTAAATAGGTGCAATAATTACAAAATAGTGACGAATGAAATCGTCTACACGATTTTCATAGATTTCAGTAATTTCTAGGGAAAATAACCGTAGAATCATGACGAAATTATTTATAAAAACAAACCGCACTCTTTCAGCGGTTTTATCGAAATATAAATACAGTACAGCGGCAAAATCTGTCGCTTCAGTGGCAATTAAAGGCAAGGAATTCGTATCAGACGATTACACTAATATAACACCTAAAATCATATCATATTTGGGTAAGAATCTTCACTTACAGAAAGATAACCCTCTATCAATCGTGAGGCAAAGAATTGTGAATTTTTTTTACTCCTCGTTTACTCATAGAGGGACACCAGCATTTAGTGTTTACGACAACTTGTCTCCTATAGTGACAACAAAGCAAAATTTTGATGACTTGTTGATTCCCTCTGATCACCCGAGTAGGGCGAAGTCTGACTGCTACTACATAAATAGAGGGCATCTCCTGAGAGCTCATATGACTGCACACCAGAGTGAACTGATAAGGTCTGGTCTGGACAATTTCCTGATGATTGGCGATGTTTACAGGAGGGATGAAATTGATTCTACACATTTTCCTGTGTTCCACCAAGTAAGTAATACATTTTGGTTTTCAGGAAGTAATGGTGGAATGTTTGACTATATCAATCTCAGTTCTTAGGCCCAAGGAGTCTGAATATCTAGACTGAATCTTTTGGAATATTGTTGTCTCTAAGTATTTCTGCTCTTCAATGGTGTAGATGTTTTTTCACCAAACATTGCCTATTTCATACTGACATATTTATTGATATTCATTGTGTTTTCTTAAACACAAATGAGGTACAGTTCTCGCCAAACTTCTTGGCCGCCCTGTTGGCTTACCGATGCGCAAGGCACGGATCGGTGCTATATTTGTATGAGATTTACTACTGCACAGCCATTGTAGCCAACTTCAGTACTACTATAATAGATTTTGATAATAAAGAATAACTTATTTAAATTTATAATGTTTTCAATTTCAGATAGATGCAGTACGTTCACAGCGTAAAGATGAACTGTTCCCTGGGCAACCAGATCTAGAAATATTTGAGACAAAATATGACCAAAAGAATCCTCATACGTTCACCAACTCCATTGAAGATCCCATGAAACAAAGCTGCCATACTTTAGAAGCTACGAAATTAATGGAGGTGCAATTGAAAACGCACCTGATTGGCTTAACAAAGGTGTTATTTGGTGATGACATAAAGTACCGCTGGGTTGAAGAGTACTTCCCATTCACTCATCCATCATGGGAGCTGGAAATATTCTATGAAAACAAATGGATGGAAATCTTGGGCTGTGGAATAGTAAGAAACGAGATTCTAGTCAGCGCAGGCCCCACAAACAGCATAGCTTATGCATTCGGTCTTGGCTTAGAGAGACTCGCAATGGCATTATACAAAATCCCTGATATTCGTTTAATGTGGAGTACAGATTCAGGGTTTTTGACCCAGTTTCAGAATGTAGACTTGAACGAAAGGATTACGTATAAGCCTGTATCGTCTTACCCTCAGTGTACTAATGACATGTCATTTTGGTTGCCTGAGAACTTGACAATAGACACATTTATGAGCAATGATTTCTATGATCTAGTCAGAGATATTGGAGGTGATATTATTGAACAGGTTTGTCATATTATTGTTACTTCACCCTTAAACTACAATAGCATAAAAATTTATTAATTTCTAACCAAAATAAGACTTTTCACTAACTCTAGGAAACACCCAAACAAATGCCTAAATATTATTTCAGTGTAAGAATTTTACAAGCTTTTATTTAACTTGCAATGTTTGTAAGTGTGTTTGCTTGAAACTGAATTTTAAAGCAGTTATCCACCACCAATTAAGATAAAATTTTGCATATACGTTTAGTTTGGATGACAATGCATGGTTAGTTAAGTGACATAATTTTAAATCCAATATGACGGACGGCCCAAGATGGCGGTTGTTATGTACTTACTTGGCGTCCATTACAGGCGTTTTAGGCGGTTGTTCGTTGCTTCAAAATATAGTTCGGGGTACCTTCACTTGTACTAATAAACAACTGTCAGTCAACTGTCAAGTGTCAAATATCTATCAAACACCACATGCCTTCCCCCATAGTCTCTCGGTACTTCACTGAACTTCACTCAAGTTACTATATTTTCACTAACCTAACTATCCTGATATCTTTATGCTTTCCTAACCTAACTAGCCTAATATCTATATTTCTAATATTATTTAATTGTTTTGTAACCTGCCTCCTTCACAAGTTACTACTGCATCTGTTGGTATGCCAAGTATATCACGCATTTCATTACTAGGACCTGGAGCTTCATCAGAATCGCGTCGTCGTAGTTGGTTTATGTGTCGTGTAACGATTGGTCCACCGTTTATCTTTACCAAAAAACGAACAGGTCCCTTGATTCTGAAAACTTCTCCTTTCACCCACTTCTCCCCTCTTGCATAGTTGCGCAACCATATCTTGTCCTTTAATCTAAATGCTCTCACCGGCACTTCTATATTACTTTCAATTTGTCTCTCCGCAACAGGTTTTGTAGAGAACGGATGTATGATGTCAAACCGTGTTCTAAAACGACGTTTATTCAACAATTCTGCCGGAGACTTTCCAGTAATCGAGCTTGGCGCTACTCTCAAACCAAACAAAAGCCGTGGTAATAGAATATCCATGTCAGTTCCAGCCAAACTATGTAATTTCTTTTTTACTGTTTGCACAAATCTTTCAGCTTGGCCATTTGACGATGGTGTATATGGTGGAATCAGTATATGTTGAATGCCATTGCATTTCATAAAATCCTTGAATTGTTCAGATGTGAATGCCGTTCCATTATCAGTTACTACTACTTGTGGCAATCCTTGCTGAGCAAAAATTTCTCTTAATGCTTTAATTGCACAATCACTTGAGGTTGATTTAACTATCTTTACTTCTGGCCATTTCGAGTATGGATCCACCACAATTAGATATATTCTTCTATCAACTGGACCAGCAAAGTCAATATGTAAACGTTGCCATGGGTTAGAAGGGGTGATCCAAGAATGTCCCGTGCTTGATGGCATGTTTCTATTTATCTGACAACTATTACAGTTTGCCACTAATGCTTCAATCTCATGATCCAGTCCTGGCCACCAAAAATAGCTTCGTGCAATTGATTTTGATATTACTATGCCATCGTGAGTCTCATGTAAACCCTGTAACATGTGTTCCCGCATCGGTGGCGGTATGACCACTCGGGAGCCCCATATTATGCAGTCATTAGTAACAGATAACTCCTTTCTTTTGAGCCAATATACTTTCATATTACTGTCATTTACCTTATCAGGCCATCCATGCAATATCCAGAATTTCACTTTAGATAGAATATCATCTCGCCCTGTTTGTTCTGCAATGTCTTTTACTGAATACTGAACGGCGCTTGGTGTCTCCGACAGTAACAATATATCTTCCACATCATTAGTATCTGACTTCCAATCTTCAGTAATATCCATTGGCCACCTACTGAGAGCATCAGCATTCCCTATACTAGTGCCCCGTTTATATTGTAGTTCATAATCATGTGAATTCAGCTTCAAAGCCCATCGCATCATTCTTGGCGACAGTATTTTCGGTATTGCTTTATTGGGGCTTAAAATCCCAAGCAACGGCTTATGATCAGTATATATTACTATACGTCTTCCATATACATACTGATTGAATTTTTCCAAACCGAATATAATCGCCGCCGCTTCTTTATCGATCTGTGCATAATTACGTTCTGATTTTGATAAAGTTCTGGATCCCATAGCCACAGGTTTTTCTGATCCATCATCCATAACATGAGATAGAACGGCTCCTACCCCATATTCTGAAGCATCACATGTTAATGTTACCTTTCTGTTATTATCAAAATGTATTAGAGTATCTGTACTAGACAGTATAGATTTAGCCTTCTGGAATGTTTCTGTCTCCAACTTGCCCCACTTCCATATAGCATCTTTATCTAGAAGCCTATATAGTGGTTCCAATAACATAGCTTTATCTTTCATAAACCTGTCATAAAAATTCAACAAGCCCAAAAAAGCTTGCAGCTCTTTAACATTTCTAGGACTCCTCGCATTCATAATTAATTTGATCTTTTTGTCACTTGGATGAATACCGTCTTGATCCACCACATAACCAAGGAATTCAACTTTATTTGTTGCAAACTCACACTTCTTTCGGTTCAGTCTGAGTCCAACATCTTCTAGACACGCCAGTACATTTTCCAGCCTTGCGTTATGCTGTTTCTTATTTCCACTTATTAAAATGTCATCTAGCAACACAGTCACTCCTTTAATACCTGCCAATGTTGTTGACATGATCCGTTGAAAAATACCTGGGCAAGCCTTCAAACCATAGGGTAATCTCTTCATCTTATATAATCCCTTTAGTGTGTTAATCGTCAGGAGCATACCTGTTTCATCCGATACTTTCAGTTGTGTATATGCCTCTTTCAAATCTAGTTTGCTATAAATTACACCACCTGCGACTTCAGATAGACACTCATTTATTGTTGGCTGCGGGTATGTATCCGTGTCGGTTGCTGAATTTACTGTCAATCGGTAGTCTCCACATAGACGAATACTTCCATCTTTTTTTAGTACTGGAACCACTGGTGTAGCCCAATTTGAATAAGCTATTGGTTCCATTACTCCAATGTTAACCAACCTATCTATTTCTTCACACACTCTATCTCTTATCGCAAATGGTACTGACCTGCTCCTCATAAATTTCGGCTGTACATCCTTCTTACAGTTTATCACAACTTCCGGTCCTTTGTATTCACCCAGTCCATCAAACAATTTTTTATATTTCTTAAGTATTTTTAACAGAGATTCATCCTTTTCACTATCCAGGGAATTGATGTTATTTATACCTTCAACTGAAATCCCTAGAGGCTGGAACCAATTTCTGCCAAGGAGATTACCTCGCCCCTGTCTATATTATTTGCAGGTATCCTTTAAAATTTTTATATTCAATAAAAACTTTGGTCTTGCCATGCACCTGCACTTTAGCATCAGTCCAGGTGTGCAAGTTTAGCGTGCATTCCTGTAAATCTAATCCATCGGGCCAGATTAATTCTGCTTGCTCCCTTGCCATAATTGTATATGAACATCCGGAGTCAACCTCAAACTTGACTAATTTCTTATTTAGAAAAAGTTCTGTATAAATGGCAGGTTCACGATATGTTCCTCCCACACAGTATAACCCATTCATAAATTCACCTTCCCTTTCTTGAATCTCTTTGATATCACCAGTTCCATTATTATTTTTTCTGCACATTTTTGCAATATGGCCTACTTTGTTGCATGTATTACATTTAGCAGAAACAAACTTACATTTGTGGTACAAATGGCTTCCTCCGCATCTGTAGCAGTATAGCTTCTTTTTCTTCTCTTCCACTGCATTTACCTCCATTGGTTCGACCTCACTGTCCCTACTTGAACTAGCAGAACAAGTGACTAAAGATTCCTCAATGGCTGGTACTTTTAAGATTTTTAAGTCTTCAACACATCTTTCCGCTTGCAATGCCAATTCCACAGCCGTTGCATAAGTAAGGTTAGCCTTCTTCAGCAAATTTTCTTGTAGTTTGGCATTATTTACGCCACACACGAGTCTATCTCTCAAGGTTCTTTCTAAATCTACAAAATTGCAAAACCTACACATTTTTCGAAGTGCTGCAATGTATACTTGAATTGATTCATTTTTACCCTGATTCCTACTGTGGAATTTAAATGATTCTACGATCTCATTTGGTCGCGGACTAAAATGATTATTTAATTTAGTATCTATTTCAGCTAATGTAACCTGACTCACAGTATCCGGAAACACTAATGATTTAACTAAGTTATACAGATCACTACCACAAGATGCAAAAAATACCGCTTTTTGCTTATTAGGTTCTATTAGGCCATGTGCTATTATGAAGTAACCAAATCGTTCTTTATATGATTCCCAATCCCCACTTTTCATATCAAATGTTTCGAATCTTATATCAGCCATTGTATGTATACCGTTTTCACAATGTTTTCACTGGTTCTTTCACTATATTTTACGTTTTATCTCGTCGCCACTGTTATGTACTTACTTGGCGTCCATTACAGGCGTTTTAGGCGGTTGTTCGTTGCTTCAAAATATAGTTCGGGGTACCTTCACTTGTACTAATAAACAACTGTCAGTCAACTGTCAAGTGTCAAATATCTATCAAACACCACAGCGGTCTAGTTATTTTTTTTGCACTGCCATGATATGAGTACCTAATGAAAGGGTTCGCTGAGAAGAATACAAAAAAACCGGCTAAGTGCGAGTCGGGCTCGCCCACGAAGGGTTCCGTACCATTATCGCAAAAAACGGCACAAAAATCACGTTTGTTGGGAGCCCTACTTAAATATTTATTTTATTCTGTTTTTAGTATTTGTTATTATAGCGGCAACAGAAATACATCATCTGTGAAAATTTCAACTGTCTAGCTATCACGGTTCATGAGATACAGCCTGGTGATAGACAGACAGATTGACCGCGGATTCTTAGTAATAGGGTCCTGTTTTTACCCTTTGGATACGGAACACTAAAAAGTTTGTTTAAAAAATAATAAAATTACTTTTAATTTTATTTTTTATAACTAGGTGCTGAGCCTGATGTTGATAATTTATGTGCGCTTTTATTTAGGCATTCATTTAGTAGTCACTTATATATGTTACTGAAAACGGTTACCAAAACATCTTTTCGATGATGTTTAGAAAATTATGTTGTTATATGCAGTTACATAGAAAGGTCCAAAAGTTCGCAAATATTTTTCTTAAAAAGTAGATGTATTTTAAGGAAAAAAAATCAGTGAAATTTTGGACCTCAAACTCAACATTACTTAACAGACTACACCACTGGAAATACTTATTCCCAGGGACTAGACTAGATGCAGTTGTTCTATCTCACGATAGCGGGCTAGTCTTAGTCGTGTATGTGATGCACATTGTTTCTGTGTGCGTAAGACACGCTCGGGAGCGCTTAAGGGCTTATTACACTACACGGTATTCAGAGCACTAAATTTTAATTTAGGGTAGTGTAATAACTGTTAGGGATTTAGGGTTTTCAAAATATCGACCTTATTGACTCGGAATGGTGGAGTGAACCGGTATTCAGGGCCCTGAATAACGTGTAGTGTAATAAGCCCTTTAGTATCGCCTGAGCACACAGAAACAACATGTATGTGTAGGTACATATACATACACACACGACTAAGACCAACCCGCCGTCGTGAGATATAACTGCACACAGCGGAACTTGTGTCTCTGAAGTCTGTGAACCATTGCGCAAGAAACAGTTTATCATCGAGTATACTGCATAGAGTAAGCGAGATAGCACGATACGACAAACGTAAGCGAATAAAAGAGGGAGTTATACAATGCTATATTCTACTTCAACATTGACATAAAAATAGCAACTGCACCGGCAGCCTAATTGCGTAAGTGAATTCTGCAAAGGAAACAAGTCGATTCTTTCATAGAATCAGAATCATTTCTTTCAACTTTTTCGGTATTGCGAAACTAATTTGGAAAGCTAGCGTTAGCTTTCCAAATCCTCCTTTGAGTTGAACACAGACTAGTTAGAGATACTACGGAGATATATGACATTTGCATAACACAATACCAATAGTGAAGTTTTATCTCGATTCTTCCGCTTTCATTCATTCTTGTACAATCAATTCTACGTCAAAATATTGGTAATGAAAGGAGCATAACCTTTCCGTTTCAGAGTGTAATATGCAATACGAAAAGTCGTTTTTGGGAAGGTTCCAATTGGTTTGCTTTGCAGAATTCACTTACGGAATTAGGCTGCGGGTCTTGCAACCAACTTCAGAGACACAGTTGCTAGCTTATTAGAAATAAATCTACAAACAATATCCTCCTTATTGCATCGTGTTCCTCATTATTGAGGGTCGTGATTCCCCGGTCTTCGTGGAAACAACTTCTCCTTCACCAATTTGCGCCATCTGCTTCTGTCTTTGGCGTCGTGGAGAGCATCGTGCAGCCTGGTATTTAGCGATGTGCGGACTTGGTCTGACCATCTGATTGGACTTCGACCTCTCGGACGTTTGCCTTCGATCTTGACATTAACCATCAGCTGTTCGAGGTTGTGTCCGTCCTTCCTGGCAATGTGACCAAAAAATTCAATCAAAAAACCAAAATCCTACGAAGGCAGACCGTAGACAGTCTGATATTTATGTTTAGTTCCAGGATAGATTCATTGGTGCGATAGGCAGTCCAGGGGCAGTCCATAGGCAGTCCACAAAAAATATAAGTCTCAAGAAAACAGTCTTGCTATCACAGCACAGAAAGACCGGGACTGCAGAGTCCATTAGTGTGAGGCCAACCAAACGTGATTTTGTGCAATTGCCACCGAGGCCTCTCGGTCCTACTGTGTGCTTTTTATCATCATCTTCCTGCCCTTGTCCCATGTTACTTGGGGTCGGCGCAACACGTTTACTTCTTCCATACCGTCCTGTCCCCAGTCACGCTGTCACTGACTCCCTTTTCTTTCATATCACTCCTCACACAGTCCATCCATCTTTTCATTGGCCTTCCCCTCCCTCTCCATCCATCCACATTTATATTCATAAATTTTTATTAACATGCGTTTCATTTCATCCCTCCTCATCACATAACCAAATGATTATTAAGAATTAAATACGGCAAATTTCTTAAAAGTTGATATTTATTTTTTCAGGTGCGACTGAAGGACAAGTTCGTTCACCCGAAGTCAAAGAAGCATAGTTTGTGCTACAGCATAGTCTATAGACATCTAGAACGAACTCTCACTCAAGCAGAGGTCAACCAAGTTCACAAGGAGATCGAGAAGGCTGTGGTCGACGCCTTCGGTGTTGCTATTAGATAAAATGTTATTTATTTGTTATTATAGTGTGTTGAATTTTATGTGGTGTTTTTATTTTGTCTACTAAGCCATAAAATATCTACAGGAGAATCAGATATCAATAACCCGAAGAATTGCTATACTAAAGTTGCAGTGGGCACATTGCTCGCAGAACGGATGCTTGATGGGGCCGATAAGTTCTGGAGTGGCGACCGCGAACCGGAAAACGCTACGTTTAAAGGCCTCCCTCTAGGTGAACCGACGACCTGATTAAGGCTGCCGGAATCCGATGGATGCGAGACGCACGGGACCGATCAGTGTCGCGATGCTTGGGGGAAGCCTGTGGAGGCCTACTGGAGTACACCTACAAAACTTCCAAAACATTTCTGCAAACCGTACCAAACAATCAGCGCCTATTTTCACTCACATTATTTAAGGGTAGTATCAATGAATTATGTGCGCGAATGCACATAATTCATTGATACTACCTAAATGAAAGCTAACGCTAGCTTTCCAAATTAGTTTCGCAATACCGAAAAAGTTGAAAGAAATGATTCTGATTCTTTGAAAGAATCGACTTGTTTCCTTAGCAGAATTCACTTACGCAATTAGGCTGCAGGACGTTATGGAAGAAGTAAACGTGTTGCGCCGACCCCAAGTAACATGGGACAAGGGCATGAAGACGATGATAACAAAGCGCACAGTAGGACCGAGAGGCCTCGGTGGCAATTGCACAAAATCACGTTTGGTTGGCCTCACACTAATGGACTCTGTAGTCGCGGTCATTCTGTGCTGTGATAGCAGGACTGTTTTCTTGAGACTTATATTGTTTGCAGATTTATTTCTACTAAGCTTGCAACTGTGTCTCTGAATTTCTGATCTACTGAACCGATTTAGATGAAATTTGGCATGGAGATAGTTTCAGACACTGGAAAGGACAAAGGATATGTTTGTATTCCCTTGGGATGATATAACGCTTTTTACGCGGGCGAAGCCGCGTGCAGAAGTTTGCACGCAAACACGTGTTTAGAAAGTAGCCCACACAGAGTAACATATGTGAATATTGTGCAATGCCAACAATATTACATAGGTATAGTCCTCGCCAAACTTCTTGGCCGCCCTGAAGTTAGTTTACCGCATGCGCGAGACACGAAACGGTGCTGTTTTTGTATGAGATTTACTACTGCGCAGCCATTGTAGCCAACTTCAGGGCGGCCAAGAAGTTTGGCGAGAACTATACGTACCTACGTGTCGGAAGTCGGTAACAAAGAGGGTTGATAGATGGGACACTTGGGGAGACCTATGTCCAGCAGTGTCTTTTTTCTGAAATTATGATTATGAAGGGCCCCAGATTAGTAAAAGAACCAGTGAACACAGTACTGTAGGGAGCGTAGCCAGGGCTCTACGTAATGAAATACAAATTACTTTTATCTAATATATTTAGAAGCAACGTGCCTGCCTCATGGGCGGCTACAGTCGAATCCACATAAAAGCACAGAGGAGCCTTTATACACACGGAATAAGTCTTGCAAAAACATCTTCATTTATTTTATGTTCGAAATTCAGTTACCTTTCAAGACTGTTTATCTGTTTCCACTCTTAATATACGAGTAGGCAAGGAGTTCTCACACACAGTACCACCAAATCCTGCTATTCTGATGCCAATCAATTATGCTAGGTTCAAGTTTTAAGAGTGATACACTGATACCTCTAGGAGGACCGACACCGACTGATGTAACGACACTTGGGAGAGGCCCATATCCAGCCGTCTTTGGACTAAAATGATTATGCTCCAGGGCCAAAAAAAATATAACAATTGTGTATTGGTATAAATCAAGGAAATGGACTATTAAAACACAGACATTACATTCATAATTATTTATTAAAACAAAATTAACACCAGATTCAAGAGAAAACAATGCTGAATTAAAATGTGATGTGCAGTGAAAATCAGGCCTGCCTGTTCTAATTAGTGATCCTCAACCTTTTTTCTTTGCTGGCCCTTTATTTGTTTTACTATATTTCAAGCTACTCACTAAAACTGCTAGTAAAAGATACTCTGTACTGCCGATGAGTCGTGGCCCATCTGAATATAGGCTTTGCGAAATTAAGCGCATGTGCACTCGTGAAGAAAACAGCCATTTGGTTCATAAAGTATGTTCTGCGCAACCACTTGACGCTAACTTCAGACGGGCCACGACTCATCGGTTGTACTGTACACACCTGCACCCTAATAGTGCATACACACGTTCGAATTTGGTCCGTGCGGACCACGTATTTGTGGGCGGAGTTAGTCCGGCCCGGACCATATCCGAGCGTGTGTAGAGTGGTCCGCGGACATTATTATTATTAATTGATTCCGTCTCGGTCCACACACGCGTGTATAAGCGAGAAAGGATTTGTGGGCGGAGTTAGTCCGGCCGGAATCGGGCGTGTGTTAGCACTATAATAGCGTAAGTGAATTCGGCAAGGCTTTGCCTTTGCCAATAATTATTGGACTCTCGAAAAGAGTAGTATCTTCACCAAAGAAAGCGTGCAATATTTTTTGGCAATACCTAAATGTTTATAGAGTATTTGTCATACTCTTTCATGGGTTCAAACCCTTTACCTTGCCGAATTCACTTACGCAATTAGGCTGCTGTTTACATTTTCCCTCATTTGGTAACTTTTATACTTAAAAAATATATTTAAAAATAATTTGGACACTCATGGCGTATCAAAGGTTGAGCATCGCAGTACACATTCTTAGAAAAGTCACTACAGTGGATACCAAACTACACTGTGATACCAGAAAACAAATAAACACATATTTGCAGAAAAAACAGGGTCCTTAAACGTGTCAAAACTATCATGATTCCACTGTGAGAGAGAGACAGAGCTACATACATTATGAAGAGCACTGTCCCCTTTTCACAGCGGAATCATAATGGCTTTGACACGTTATAGTACGATCCAGGTTTTAACTGTAGGTATAGTCCCCAACATGTAACTTGGCAAGATTTTGTCGTAGTAATTAGAGCTGCATGCTACGCGCGTTTTATTTTGCAAGGAAAATTGCTCACGCGCGTCTGTAGCGCGTTTCTCGTGAGTTTGCAGCGATGCAATCGCAAGTAATCTGCCTATTTCAAGTTTAGCAGCGCCGACAGCGCGCGATAGCGGAACACACGTCGACGGCGCCTGAAAAAAACGCCGTGTGTAAGAGCCCTTACCCCCAAAGTTCGCGCCTAGTGCACGAACTGACCAACCACCATAAAGAGCGAACGGAACGTGGATGCGACGCGATTGGTCAGTCGATCCTTGTGTCAACTGACCAACCAGTCGCGCGGTCGGAACGGTGCTAAACATTCCCCTCGACCTATATGGTAACCAAAGAGAACTAAAAACGACTTGTGCGCATCTAACGACTCTTGCCAAGTTACGTGCCGACGACTATATCCCATTAAGATTGCACAGACAGCAATATTCAACAATATTATTTATATAAATCATCCCATATTCCTGAAACACACAAGCTGCGCTTACATCGGCATGTTTTTCAGCAATTGTCAATTTTTGCTCATAATTTAGCAATCCTAAAAGCCAATATAAGCGCAAATTATAATTATAAGTTCCCCTTATATAGACGGATCACAATGAGCTGCAATCAATAAGAATATTTATTTCAAACATATATGGTACAAAACACCTTGGGTCTTATTTATAAAAATCTCGACGCCGTTTAGCAACTGATTAGCAGGTTCTAAATTCAAATTCTCTATAGAAAATTTGAATTTAGAACTTGCTAATGCGTTGCTATGGTTAGCAACGCATTAGCAAGTTCTAAATTGTATTTTAAAGTATATAGTAATTGTAAGTATTATATAGTAATTGTAAAGTACCGAGATTTTTTGAAATAAGGTTGCTTATTTTTAACATTAGTTTACCTATCCTAAAATAATATCACAGAAAACCCATGGATTATATCACACAGATCAATCATCAGGATAAAATTGTTATTCATACAATTCCAAATATTCAATACTGTTTCATTAATATTATTTACTAACTTTGATAGAAATCTTAAAAAAATACTCCTCATTCTATAGAACTAAAATCGTAAAGTATATTTACAAGAAACTTCTATGACTTACATATTATTCATGGTTTCTGGACCGAAAATTAACACAATGTCAACTCCTGCGATTGGTTAACTGAAATATCAAAATCCAATCAGATTAATAGACGCAAGTTTATTAATCTGATTGGATATAGTGGTCTGTGTGATGTGAAAGAAAAGGGAGTCAGTGATAGCGTGACGGGGGACAGGACGGTGTGGAAGAAGAAAACGTGTTGCGCCGACCCCAAGTAACATGGGATAAGTGCAGGAAGATGATGGTGTTTAAATATTGACACGTCTTGTCGATGTTCGTTCCAGAAATCAGGTGCTAGCAATGATGTAATATCATTGGGTGCTAACTAGTCTACATCAAATTGTGATATTAATATAAAATATGGATGACAACGGTCTGTTGGTTGAAAAAAATGCGTCGAACAATTTTACAGAGGTATTGCATCTCACAGCCAAGTTATCATATATATTAGATTATTTTTGTAGGTACCTATCTATTTACTGATGTGTATTGTGTAGCAATACTAGTTACCTTGGTGTAGGCTACAAATTAAAATTAACCATTTTAAAAAGCCCCGACACAATCCAATAAGTAAAAAATATCCAATAGGTAATATTTTTATCTAAAATATTACCACTTAAGTAATCGCTGTACACGCGTCGGAGACCGCCAAGAGCAGCAGTTTTTAGCCACCATTAAGTTTGTATTGACTTATAAGTTATACAATACAGTCCGGAATTTGGATTGGTGCCAATTAAATGACAATAGGCTATGCTCTATTAGGTACATGTATTTAAAAAAAATAACCAACAGAATGTGTTATTATAGGGATTTAGGGCGAGGGGCGAGCCAGGCAAACGCCCGGAGAGGCATAAATGTGGGCGGCCAAACTGCACTAACAGCCCATCATCAGAAAACCTAACTTATTCGTCGTGTGATGCTAAAATTTACATGCTCGCTTAAACCAAAATGTTGCGAAAATTCTTAGGTGAAATTTTCGAGCACAGTTCTTTTTCACTTCGCTCGAAGTTGTCAAAAATGCGGCTTTAGCCGATCCGACGCATTTTTTCAATATATAATATATAATAACATTTACCTCCTTATAAGGCGTCATTTTCAAGGTCAGACCGCACTAGGCGTAACTACGCGACACGACGCGACGCGACAAAATATATTTTATATGAAATTGTATGAGATAAAGTGTCGCGTCGCGTAGTTCCGCTGCCGCGTAGTGCGGTTTATCTCATACAATTTCATACAAAGTATATTTGGTCGTGTCGGGTCGCGTCGCTCCGCGACCTTTAAGCAGATATTGTCTATGTCCGACGAAATTGCTAGATCGGGCCCTGCCTCTGCCTAACATTCCCCGAAGAACGCAGGCGTATGTTAAGTTACAGGTTATATTTTTTTATTACTAAGCATGGCTTATGTATAATTATAAAGATAGAATAATTAAAAACACTAACTTATACTAGAGTACCATGAACAAAAAACAGGGTAATATTTTCATAGAAAATATGCACAGATACATACTTGAGTAGGTAACATTTACATTATCTTCATTCTACTTAAAACTCACTTCTGTCGAAATTTTCATAACCGGTTAGAAACGGTAAGACCAAATTGATTGAGTCATATCGCCCCAGGCAATCTGTGAGCTAATAAATACTTTGCCAAATTTAGGGTGCAACGACTTATTAGTTTACACGCCCAATATACAACAATCCTCTTCCTCATCGTTACCTTCATTTAGATCTAACTCAAGTTGTTCTTCTTCGTCCGTCAAAAAATTTTCATCTTCACTCATATAAACCATTTCGTCTGCCGGCGCTTCTGGGTCTCCTAAATCATCGACATTCATATTATTTTCATTGTCAGCCACTGGCAATTCTTTTTCAATTTGCTGCCGAGAAGTAGATACCTCCGGTTCCTCGTCAGCCCCTTGGCATTCTTGTTCAGTGTCTTCTGTTATCGATTCGGAGGTATTAATGTTTTCTACTGGCGCATTCGCGTTTTCATGTTTCCTTTTAGCTTTCTTAGCTAGCGGTTCATCGTCAGAATCGTCATCGGACAAAATTGTAGTCACTGATGCCTGGGCAGGTTGTGAACTTGATGTTGTAGAATTTGGCTCAACAACTGTTTTATGCGCAGCTTTAATTCTCCTAATAATATATCGCCCCTTAGGCCTAATAACGCTCAAATCAGCGTTCATATTAATATTCTTCAAAAATTGCTTCCGCTTTATTATGTGCTGCATAGTACTTCCATTGCCTAAATCTTTCACACTATCTCTTTTGGATTTATTTAAGTTTAATTGTTGTAAAATATCAGGTTTCAGAGCTTTGAACAATTTCACTGGTTTAACTGGGCCAGCAAACCTGCCAGAAGACGAATTGTTAACGAGTAAAAGTGACCTTTTAGTTGGAGAAATATCTTGTTCTGTTTCTTTCTGTTCGTCTTGGTTATCGTCGTCATCAGTTAGATCGATCACTGATTTGGGAGCAACATTTACAGGTGTCGTTGTTGATGGCTGCACTGGTTTTTGTACCGTTGGTTTCATGCAAACATTTATGGGTACAAGGTATCCAGTTTCGAAATCTAATTTAAAGAATACTCCTTTATTCGCGCACGCGTATTTCAGTTCGTACAGCGAAGTGATAGGTGTTAGCTCGCCCAGTGGCGACGATAATTTCGGAGGCGTAGAATTGGAGGCTGAGGGTATCGATATTGGCCGTATTATAGGTGCCCCGTCGGGGAAAGGCAGTTTTATAACCTCCTGCGCAGGTGGCTTCACAACTTGCTGCGCGGTTGGTTCGTGGATCTCGGGTACAAGAGATATATCCTGTGCCAATGTAACCTGTTGAATTGGTTGCACAGGAACAGTTTCAGGTGTTATGTCTTCATCAAATATGCCCGACATTTCCATCAAATCAGATAGTATATTCTTAGTATTAGGTTTACTGGGTTCACTCTTGCTTTCGTCTAGTAACTCAGTAGTCATATTCTGTGTTGCGGGTTCTGCGTGGTTTTCAGCTTCGATACTAGCGTACTTACCCGATGGCTCGGACTGATCTTGTACTTGACCTGCTGTTATGTCATGTACATGAGTACTTTCAGCCTGGCTTGACGGTTCAGGTTGATCATCTATAGCAGCACTTATTTTCTGATTAGATGGATCAGGCTGTACTTGTTCTATTGATGCTAAAATTATTTCTTTTTTACTTGATTCTTGGACATCCTCTTGTACGTCTGTAACGCTATTTTGGTCAGCAGTCTCCTTTTGATAATTTTCTGTCTCAATTTGATTACATTCTGTTTCGCTTTGATTACTTTCTTTCTCGGTATCTATGACATTGCTGTTATCAGCAGGATTTTCTTCCGTTACCTTAGACGTATCTATTTTTGAATTATGACTAACATCAAGGGAATCTTCACTATTTATTGTAACACTTTCCTTCAGCGTTTGAACTTCGGTTACTAGAGGGGTTTCGGTATTTTGATGTTCGTTAACATTAGATGCAGATTCATCATCATCGTCAACCAGATCAACAACTTCGCTTTCCGCGGCAGAGGGCGCTAGCACACCCTTTTGTTTTCTCTTTACTTCTTCCGACGCAGCATGTAAGAACATGTGTTCTCGAAGGGTTTCCATGATCGCTGGCATCCTAGCCATTTCCAATGCATCAACCTCCACATTACTATCTATTTTGTAAGAAATTGAGCCATCAGCCAGCAATATTAAACGCACACCATTCGGTAAATTAAGCGATGGCCGTAAAATCTTTTTTGTGTCCTGGAATAATTTCAAATTGGGAGGAAACTTTACCGTGGTCAGTAATATTTTGTTTTTCCCCAAAAATACAGGACTTGCTGTCGGCTTTTCGGATATATGTTTGCTGTTTAAAAATATCATCTTTTCTTTGAAATTTTTTGGTGGTACGAAAGGTTTTTTAAAGATTGGCGGCGGTGGCTTAGTTGCTTTCAATCTAAAGGCACCTGTCTTTTGTCTTTTAACTGCTAAAACCTTATTTAAACTAGACGCAGAAGTGATACCTGGGTCACTCGTACTGGGAGTCTTCATCGCATTAAGTATAATATCTCCCGCGCTGTTTGTGCAAGGACTCTTTGTCGCAGTAAGTATTATACCTCCCGTTTGTTTGTCAGTACTGAGACAACGTGTGTTTCGATATGCCGGTTTACCTACTCCAGGTGTCTCACATGATATGTAGTTGTGAGATTTTACAACAGGGACAGCCACAAGTTTCCGCTTCACATTGACGGGAGCGGCGTATCCTGGCGGCTCAAGAGGACCCACTACTGCAGTAGTCTGAACATACACTTCACTACCCAAAGCAGGAACATCGTCTACTGTATCTTCAATAGCAATAGGTTCATTTTGAGTAGTAGGTTCAGTTTCTGTTTCAGTGTTAGTGGCTACATCTACTCTTGGCCTATGTTCAGGAACTGTATCTACAAGAGAAATTGTTTCTACAACAGCAACTGTTTCTTCAACAGTAACTTGAGGTGGTGGTTCCACAGGTTTCTCGACGCTTTCTTCAGTTTCACAGCAACTGGGGCAAGTCAAGGCTTTACATGCCGAAGTTTTTCCACCACACTCTATACCTAAAGCTCTTGCTCTAATTTCTTGTTCGTTAGCGCTTGTTATGTTCTGTTCATTCGTAATATAATCTGCTAACAAGTGGCGGCAGCAACATGCGCATAGTCTAGGACAATTGTGGGGCGGTATGTTTTGCCTATTAAATAACAACTGTAACATTCTTTGCCGAGCCCAACAACAATATTTAATCTTCTTTTTAGAGTTATCAGTAACTTTTTGAGCTTTGTCAGGTGGATAGTTTATCCCGGCTTTAATATTAATTTTGGGCTTCTGGTTCTTCGTGTTGTGTGTCTTTTGCTTTTCGGAAGCTTCATCTTCTTTTGCAGGACCTGGCATGACGCTGGGATCATCAGGTTTGGTCTTCCGTCGTCCAGGTGGCATCGGCGTAGAGTTGTTTTTGCGCTTCACTTTAGATTTCGGCTTCTTCGCAAGTTCTTCCGGTTCTTGTTTATCAGTTAATACAAATAACATTTTGTTTAGAGCATCTATAGTTAAAAGCGTCTCTTTCCTCATACTATCAACGGATACTTCGATATTTCTAGTAAGCCAGGGTACTTCAGGTCTGATTTGCCTCGGTTTCCATACCGTCCACACCGGTTTTGGTGGAAAAAGTCTTTTCCCATTTAGCATTCTCGGTGGTCGACCAGTAAAAGATGTTTGGAGTCGAGGTCTAAGGTTATCCGAAGTATTTCTTCCAGTTGATGTTTGTGTATTGTTAGTGTTTGTTGTGGTTGTTGAATAATGGGTGGTGTTGCTTCTAACAGAAGAGTCCTCTGTTATGTCAAGTATTTTAGGTGGACCTCTAGCATCGGTCCCTTCTGCTACTCTTTGTTGTAAATCTTGCTCAGTGCTACTCGGTGTGTTCGGCAATGTAACAATAGTGACTGGTACTTGAGGCTGATTATTATGAACTTGGATAGGTGTTACTTCTGCAGTAAGAAGTCGTTGGTTGATGCGACGTATTTCTGTGATGTCTGGTAGATTTATTACTTTATTTCTCTTAGTCGTTGTAGGTAACTTTACAGGTTGTTTCGAGGCTTCTAAACATTGCAGTAACATAGGCAGAGCATCTGCGTCTTTCGAGTTATCTATGAGGCTTTGAGCTGGCATGGCCGAAGGTAGTACAGAAACGCTTTGGCTTTCTGTATCGTCTATAATTTTCGTAACAACGTTGTGATCAACGGGTTTAAGATATATTGTTCCGGATACGAGTTTAGATTCAAACGCTTTACTAAGGTCGATAGTCAAGGGCTTACAAGATTTGATCAACACACGGTTGCGCGGTGAGCTAAAGAATCCTACGCTTAACCTTTTTAGTCTTGTGTTAAAATCAGGGTTCTTACACAACTGTATAGGATTGTATTTACGTCTTCGCGGTTTCCGTAATAAGTAGCTAGTTGGTTTGACTTTTTGGCTTTCATCTATAACATTATTATCGGAGTCATCGTCATCAGAAGTTACATTATCATTATTATCGATTTGGACATCTGCGATTGTTTCACTGTTAATATTTACCGGTTCTTTTTTAATTACTATAATATTGTCATCGTTTACCGAAACTTTTTCAATAGTACTAACACTTTCTTGGACATGTTCAATTGTTTTAACATTATTTAATGTTACACTTTCAATATTTTCACCTGTATAGTTTATGGTAACATTTTCAACCTTTTCTTCTTTCGGTTCTTGTTTAATTGGTTTACTTTTTTTAAGAATGCCATTTAATAAAGCTTTGTCTTTAACGCTATAAAAAGGTATTTTATGGAACCAGTACATATCGTCTAACTTGGTGGTGTACACGATGGGGCACATCAGGAGCTTTGCATCTATTTTTGGAGTCTCTTCATCTTCGCTTTTGATTGTTGGTTCTGTAACAATAAATGGGACCATTAAAATAGCGAGAAGCGATATTTAAATGTAGGGTTTAACCGTAGCCAGTCAACCTAACGACAAAACGAAACAAGTCCACTGTCCATAAATTATTAAAAAAAAAAACAATAATTTTTTGTCGTGTTAGTAATATAAATACTACATAAATTCATATTAAAGTTTGGAGTTTTAATAAGTAGAAAAAATCTTCTTACGTGTATGAATGTAGAAAAAAACTTGTATTACAAATAACCTTTTCTATCAGTGAAAGTAATTTCGTGGTCGGATCATTACTTCGAGAGATTACATTCTACAAACATCCAACTCATATAAAAATTAAGTTTATAAGCTTAGATAACCAAAAAAACACTCACCATTATCCTCATCTTCATCCACATAAACGATGCCATCGTCAACGAACTCAATTCCTTCGTCCGCAAAACTCATATCAGATGGCAGTTCCCCGAAATTAAAACCGGTTATATCAGGTTTTCCATCTGTCTGGTTTTTCTCTCCAGCTGCTGCTGTATCTACTTTCACACCTACTTTCAAAGTCTCAGGGGATGAAATTTCAACATCTTGATGTATTTCTGTTTCTTGTTTCGAATCTATTTTCGAAGTCTCAGGGGAGAATATTTCAAGAGTTCCAGGTGTTGAATCAACTTCCATTGGTTCAGCTACAGTATTTATGGGTACGGTTATGTTTTCTACATTAGTATTAGTTACGTTTTTGGAGAGATCATCTGCCATATGGATGTCTTCATCTTCAGAATCAATTATTACAACTGGATGTGAAGCATTATCTATTATTTCTACATCTTTAGAAGGTGAATCAGAGATTGTAAAGCTAGTGGTTGGCGCATTCAAAGCGGCTATGCCTGTAGGATGATTGGTTTGAATATCAGAAACGGGTACATCTTCACTGTCTGTGAGTTCACTTTCACTATCGACGTTACCGCTTACACAGGTTTCATCTTCGTTACCGGTAACAGGAGTTGCGTCAAGGCTACCAGTTACACTACTTTCTTCAGCTTTACCACCAATTACGTTGGTTTCGTCTACTTTACCAGTTACGCTGGTATCGTCAACTTTACCAGTTACGCTGGTTTTGACAACTTTACCAGTTACGCTGGTTTTGTCAACTTTACCAGTGAGACGGTTTTCTTGAAGATTATCAGTTACTCTGGTTTCTTCAAGGTTACCAGTTATACTAGTTTCGTCAACTTTACCAGTTACGCTGGTTTCGTTAAATTTACCAGTTTTCTTGATAAAGTTGTTTTCGTGAACCTGACCAATTGCACTGTTTTCGTCATATTTATCAATAACTTTGGTTTCTTTAAGGTTACCAGTTACAGTGGTTTCGTCAACTTGCCCAGTTACACTGGTTTCGTCAACTTTTCCAGTTTGACTGTTTTCTTCAAGGTTTCCAGTTACAGTAGTTACGTCAACTTTACCGGTTACAGTGGTTTCGTCAACTTTACCGGCAAGAGTAGCGGCTACATTTCCTGAGACATAATCATCTTCATCATCACTGATAAGATTTACATCATTGGATACAGTAATAGCATGACTACCGCCGGGTCTAGTTGCAATAACATTATCGCTGACTTCTTCAACAGTGTCGCTAGTATCAGCATCTTTATCTTTATTGCCGAGTACAGTAACTTTATCGTTATTTCGGTCACTGTCATCTTCAATACTCACATTTGCACCGCTTTCTTTTTTTTTATCTGGGACATTTTCAGTTTCGCAGGCATCTGTAACACTTTTGTTACCGTCGGCACAAATATCGGCAACAATTTCGCAAGTATCTGTGTCTCCTTTGCTACCGCGGGCACTATCGTCTTCATCAAGTACAATAGTTTCACTAACACCACCGGCATTTTTATTTTTGTCAATATAAGTATGGTCAACGTTCACTTCATTTAATTCTTCATTATTACCACTAACTTCTGTATTCCCAGCGTTACCATAGACTATATCTTCGGCTATGTTAGCTAGAACGCTGGTATCACTGACATTGCCGTAGACGCTAGCTATTTGTGGCAACACTGATTCTGTCTCGTCTCTGGCTGCAGTATCTTCGACTTCCTCAACTTCATTGTAATCGCTTTCAGGGTCTAAGTCTTCGATATCCATGCTGTCTATTTGTTCGTTTTCTAAATCCGTTGATTCTAGAACTACCTCGTATATAGATTTCTGTGGGACATGGACCTGTGTTTCACCGATATCCATGTCGTCTAGTGGTTCCTCCTTTATTTTGACTAGTGGTACTATGGGTTGTACGGGGGGTATTAATTCTTCTTGAGAGTCTTCGGTCGCGTAATCATCTGGTTCAAGTCTGAGATCTATTGTTTCTACTATTGGTTCTATCATCACTAAATCTGGACCATCTGTGGATTAAAATAGAAGGTTAGGGGAGGGCCACCATTCAGCATAAGAATCAATGATCAAACCAACAAATGTGTGTAACTGAAAGACAAATAATTAAAGGTTTTTTTTGTTCGAGCTATAAATAAATAAGCAAAAACGTATAGGGTTTGGTCTAAATGTTCACAACTAAGACCTATATACGTTCAGGCTACAAAGCAAACAAAATGATTAATAATCTTTTTTTAATGACATGGGTCTCGTTAGTGATGAATATTTGGAGAAATTTTGCACATTGTATTTTCTGTTACGTCAATATTCTAAGCAAAGCGGCTTCGGCGTCACTAACCCCGAGTTTCTCAAGTCTAAATTACCGCAGAATTAATGTGACAAATTGTTAAGAACTCGTTATCTGCTGTGATTGGCTGTTGAAAATTTATTCAACCAATCACAGCAGATAACGCGAGCTTGACAATTTGCTTGAGATTTGAGCTGAGAAACTCGGGGTAAGGGCGCTACACGCTTGTCATACACGACCAATTCATCATTGTACTCGTACACGACAAGAATTTTGTCAGATCTAGACACGAATCGTATCTAGCTCAAACAAATGATTTCTTGTTCAGCACCGTGGCAGTGACACGAATTCTTGCGTAGGCCATTACACTGTAGCCGCATTAGTCATGCTGGAGCCACTTTGCTCAGATCAGACGTGTCAAGCAGAGTTCCTTTTTCACAAACAAAAACCATGATAGTGTTGACGTGTTGGTGGTTGGTCCCAGCAGTGGGAACTTTAATAGGCTCATGATGATGATAATTATTAAGATTAAGCCCACCTTCCACGCTTGGTTTTCTTGCAGCCGAAGGTCTTCTACGCGCCACTCTTTCTTTCATTTTCCTGTCCTGAAATATATTAACATATTACGTTCAGTGCGTGCGTTGAATTGAGAAACTTCTCCTTTTTATAAAGTCGTTTAAAAAGGCGGGCAGATTTATATTCCCACTGGAGCAATGCCGCCGGAAAAGCTAGTTTATAATATTAGAAGGATATTTTAAATCATTTGAATACTTACAAAATCTTCCGGCATCACGACTTTTCGTTTTTCTATTAATTCTTCCCATGACTCCAACGGTTGAATTATTAGTAGTTTGAAACTGAAAATAAATTGTTTAAATTAAAATAACTACCTATATATGTTGTTGTGTTGTTGTTGTTTATTTATTGCTTATATTATATATTTAATACAACAAATTAGCCATTTTTACCAATTAAATAAATCCTTTCACTCTCTCACAGAATCGCAAACATTCTATCTGTTCTCAAACATTCTATTTATGTGATCTCGCCAAACTTTTGGGCCGCCCTGAAGTTGGCCTGAAGATGCGCGACCCGAGGCACGAATCGGTGCTGTTTTTACTCGACTGCCGAAGGAGGGTAATGTGTTTATCAGTCTATTATGTATGTATGTATGTTTGTTCCTATGTGGCGTTCTAGAGACCAAATGCGATGGGCGATTTTGATGATTCTTACGTCAATCGATTCGTCTTAACTCTGCGAGTGTCACTGGCTACATTAAAATTGGAAACGAAAAAAATGGCGGATTCAATCATTAGAATTAATATTTGTTTCGGTAAATATTAATTGTAGTGGAACCGTGTACCTAGGTACAAATTAAGAAAAAAATAACCATGGAGGTTACCCATCGCCTGTGATACATTTGTTAATGACGTGGGTGGGATATTTTTATACAAAATGTATGAAAAGTGTGTGTGTTAGAGATACACGGCGCTTACACAGGAATGGTGCTCGTGTATCAAAAAAGATACACAAGTATTAGACAGTGTGTATCACAAAGGATACACAGTGATGGCGCTGAGCGTGGACAGCACATAGGATTCTGAATTTTTGGTCACTATAACTTCTTTAGGATTAGTAATTTTTTTATAAATTTGGGCAGAAATCACAGAGATTTTAATAGGGAAATCTTGAAATGAAAATTTAACACCGGCCGCCACCCCATCAATGGCATATTAGTATATCCCGTAATCTACGCGAGTACTAGTTTTGAATTTTGGGTACTAATTTTATCTTGCAGGGTACTAATTTTCTATGTAGGTTTGAGGAAAGCGACAACCTCTTCAAACTTGGAATCGACATTCAAAGTTGTGGGTCCTGCTGAACGAGCGCGCGAAAAGTAGTCGTCGTTGATTTCTCCGTAAATTAGTCACATATAAGGGTACTAATTACTTGTATACTTAAAATAGCTGTAGCACGCCCCCTTTTTCGGCGCTTATGATGGTCCTGCTGAAGGGAGCGTGACTACCGGACCATCATCAAAAACGATTTTCTCGAAAACTACTAAGATACCAATTTTGTTGTTCGAGTACTAATTAGTACCAATTTAGTACTTATTATTTACCAAATATATAAGCGATTGGCGTTAGTAGTAGTCACAGACATAAACTATTTAACCGGTTTTGAATTCTTTCACCAGCAGAAAGCTCCATTATTCCTGATCAACATAGCCTATTTTTTAACCCGAAAACGGGTCCTGTAGGGTGGGTCAAAGCAACTGTTAAATAAAATACTGGTGCCAGCTAAGGAGTGGCATTACCTGCCGAAGTCTGTGTTGCCTGATAACTACAACCTGGGAGTCATTAAGTTAGGAGTGAATAGGTTACTTCTAGCCAAGCATGATTCACCGTCGACCAGATCATCGCTAACCATCAGGTGAGATAGTGGTCAAAAGCAAAACTATTAATAACTAGCTGACCCGGTAAACTTTGTTTTGCCATAAAAACACCAAACATTCATCTACCCTACCTACCCTATCTGCCCTACCTACCCTACCTAACCTACCCTACCCTACATACCTACTCTACCTATGTAGGTAAGGTACATATTTTTTTTTATAAGAGCTTTCTCCTAACAATAACAAACACAACAAAAAAATAATTAGCAAAATCGGTTCAGCTGTTCTCGAGATTTGCGCTTAACAACACATTTAGCGATTCATTTTTATATTATAGATTAAACAAAAACTTACTATTTTGCGATATCCGTTTGTAAGGGTGACGGCTTATGTACTTCTGACAAGGTGATCCTCTGCTGGCTGCCTCTGTAGGCGTACCAGTATTCGTAGAACTGATGCCTGGTGGCCTCTTTGAGCTGGTACCAGCGACGCTGCAGCAGCATCGGGGAGCATTGATGACCTCTGCAAGTGAAAACAAAAAAGTTACTATATGTGTTCATTTAGTTCTGGAAAGGCGACCGCGAGCCGGAAGACGTTGCGTAGGAAGCCTCCCACTAGGTGGGCCGATGACCTGGTGAAGGTTGCAGGAATCCGCTGGATGCGAGACGTACGAGGATGGTCAATGTAGCGACACTTGTGGGAGGCCTATGTCCAGCAGTGGACGTCTTTCGGCTGAAATGATGATGATGATGTGTCCATTTTCACAAAGGCTTGACTTGATGTGAAATTAATGATAACGAGACGCAAAATTGTTTGTTTCTGCTTGTTTATATGTTTGTAAGAGGTCATTCCTGGAAATACTGATCCAAATACAAAATGCTTTCGCCGATAGAAGCTACACACAAGGCAATAGGGATGACGAAAAAAAACTAATTATTGTAGAGACAAAAATCATATTGCTAAAAATTCATTAACTGAAAAGAGAATAACAAGTACTATATAATATACCAGCTGTTGCCCGCGACTTCGTCCGCGTCAAACTCGTAAAAAATATAATTATATTTTTTAGTTTCCCGCCAGAACTATGAATTTTCTTGTGATCAAACGTAGCCTATGTTACTCGTTATTACATCAGTTATCTACCAGTGAAAGTCCCGTCAAAATCGGTCCAGCCGTTTCGGAGATTACCCGGAACAAACAGACAGACAAACAGATATACAGAAAGACAAAAATCTTAAAAATTGCTTATTTGTTGTTAGTACCGTATATACTTTCACGTGCATTCAATAAAACGTTGTTATTTTGATATTACATACAGACACTTCAATTTTATTTATTTGTATAGATAATTTATACATTAAATATTATGAGGTGCTGCGGTGAGCGCTGAGCGGTGACAAACGAAGCTTTCATCGGTTTTTCTATAATTTTTGTTTGTCCCCGCCTGCAGCACCTCACAATATTTAATGTATAAATTATATCTAGTACTTGTTTTTCTCTTTTTGTTAATTATTTTTTAGCAGTCGGGTTTTTAATTTTTGTAATAATTTGTTTTATTTCAGACTTTTTAGTTTTAGTAATGAACGAGTTCTCCAAATAAGTTATGTGGTTATTTTGTTATCAAAGATACGCTTATCTTAAATATGTGCCAAAATAGGAACATAAAAGTGTTACAATATATATATTTTTGGCATGGCCTATTTAGTAGCTTTCATTGAGACCCATCTTACGAAAGCGAAATAAAAAATGTATCACCTTGTGTTACTTTTAAAAACCGGCCAAGTGCGAGTCGGACTCGCGCACGAATGGTTCCGTACCATTAACGCAAAAAACGGTTATGTATGTTTGTTGTATGGGAGCCCCACTTAAATATTTATTTTATTCTGTTTTTAGTATTTGTGGTTATAGCGGCAACAGAAATACATCATCTGTGTAAATTCAACTGTCTAGCTATCACGGCTCATGAGATACAGCCTGGTGACAGACAGACAGACAGACCGCGGATTCTTAGTAATAGGGTCCCGTTTTTACCCTTTGGGTACGGAACCCTAAAAATGATATAGCATATGTCACTCCCACAATTGAGACAAATCCAACGACACCTCAGAAGTCATAATTCGTCAAGCCGTTTGGGCTTTAGGGCGTGCTATAGAAATGGACACACATACATACATACGCTCGAAAAACATTACCCTCCCGCAGTCGGGTAATAAACTATTTAGTCCGTCAGTTAGATTACCTAAAAATATTAGTCAGGTATTTTTTCTTTTGCCACGTAAACAAAAAATTGCGACGATACTGTGCGTTGGAATATCATGTGACACCACGCCGTGCTACAATTTATACTGACAAAGTGACGTCACAAGCCCCCACTCCTGAACTTTGATGCGCTTTATCTTTGTATTTTTTTATTCATTTGATAAAGCAAAAAATACGTGTCCTATATTAATTGATAATCTCACTGACGGACTAAATAGAATTATCATTTTTCTACCCAGGAAACATCCCTATTGCTGAGTGTCATACTTTTTATCTGAGAGGAGAGAAAATCCAATATTATGTACCTATAGAACTTACCTGTTATTATAAGACAAGGTAGCCAATGACCAGGCTTCAGCCAGCCTCTCGCCGCTCAGTAATTCAAGCTTGAACATCTTCACCAGCTCAAATACGTTAACCAACACCTGGTAATCTTTCTTTGCAGTGTTCTGGAATTTAACATTATATAAATCATTATATATTTTTATGATTATTAAACCTAGCCTCGGAAAGCCGTTACGAAAGTCAGAAAATAGATAATCTGACAATAGTAGTGTCCAGGGGTGTGTTGTGTTAAGGTCACGGATCAGAAAAACCAGCGGAAGTACCAAGTAGGCGTGGCACGCGAGCCACAAATAAGCGCTGTTACGCTAACTTGATCCCAGTCGTGTTCTAACATCGCGTCGAGTTGCTTTAGTCTCGCGACAAATAATTTTTTCCGTAGCTATGCCGTATTGTTCCATTTTGGAGTATAGCATAGCACTTTTACTGTTTTTTTCTGTTCCGTGGTTGTCGCATACTTATACAACCTAACACAAGCACGTAATGACTTAACACGAGCCGATCAAAATCGCCGCTACGTCGACTAGACTACAGCTAGGCAACGCTGCGTTTATACGGCTAGGCATCGCGTCATAGTTGAACGTCTTTCAAAGGTGCGTTATAGGAGATTATACATAAGACTTTTTTATGACGTGTTTTAGGGCCGGCGAAGCGCTGCAAACACATTTAGACGTTAAAAATCAACTATCTGGGCAAGTATCACCTCTTTACTTATTCGCCCTTTCAGTAATGAACATAATTACCTGGCCGATAAGGTCTATTTTCTGGTGGACGAGCACCAGGTCGAACATCAGCCAATCGGTGAGAGACATCCGGGCCGGCTTGGGTACTTTCTCCATGTGGTCGTCTGCTAATAGCAGACGGTCCAGCTTCTTCAGTGTTAGAGCTCGCATGCGTGTCCTGAAGATTAAAAATTACAAATTAAAAAAAACCCCGATTTTAATTTTTCATGCTTTTTAAACTACCTAAATATAATATACCTAGTAGCAGACACGCTTTAATCGACAATCTATCGAAACACGTAATACGAGTAATGACACGATATCTTGAGATAAAATCCAGATTCAAAGAGTAAAATGCGAATAACTTTTGAACGGCTAAACCGATTTTATTCAAACATAGCTAAGAACAATCTCGACAAAGTCACCTTTCAAACAAAAAAAAACTTAATCAAAATCGGTTTATCCGTGGCGCTATGATGCCCAAGGCCGTCTTTAACTATGCTGGGGCCCTTGTTGTGTGCCACAAGAATTTGGGGCCCTTTTGGAAAGTAAAGAAAGCGAATTATACAAAAAAAAATCTACTATGATCTTCTATAATTATTATGGGTAATCAAATATATAATATAATAATTATGTCATTAATGATATTAGTATACTGCTGGGTGTTTGGTTACGATTACGATAGTGGTTTCTTTCGGGCTCTCTGTTCAGCAAAATCTTCTATTATATCCTAAAAGTAAATTTTTTGAAGGATGTCACTTTCTAGTATGCGTTTCGATGGCGCGGTCACGGCAATTTAAAAAAAATAACCATGCCAAGATTATGTAATAAATTTTAAAAGTTGTTTCTAATACTTGCAGGTGGAAAGTTTTCTGTAAACAATAAGTCATGGTCACCCTATCAGAACATTCAAAATGTATTGAAGGTTCTAAATTATAAAACAAAAAGATTTTTTTTGCCTATTATCGGTAATTATACATATTAATAGGTGTTGTTTACAAAAAAAGATTTCACTAATACTTTCTTTCCGATTAGATAACCACAACTTATTTCTACGCAATACCGTAATACAGCTCCTGAAATATAAACATGGGATATTTTTTTGTGTATTTTGACATGTTTTGACAAATTCAAATCTAGCGTTTACAAAAAACTTCAGACCTCTGCGATGCTTTTTCAGCGAGATATCGGTGATAACGTGTTTTTCACCGTTTCAATGGCGTGGCCATAGGGTTTTGGTCTTCTAGCTCCTGAAATATAAACCTAGTTTTTTTTTAATGTATTTTTACCTATTTCGACAAATTCAATCTGTCATTTCCCTAAATTTCAGGCCTCTGCAACGCTTAGTTTTAAAGATCTCCGTGGCCGCGCCGATCGCCGCGTTTCAATGGCGCGGCCACGTTCAAACCCTTAAAACTTTTTAACCATAACTTTGACAAATTTATGGTTTTGGGAATCAACTTTTACAAATTTTTACATAATCTTGGCATACTTTTATTTTTTTAAATCGCCCTGGCCGCGCCATCGAAACGCATACCACTTTCTATGCACATAATTGACAAATTACTTAGTCGTTCTTGTAAAATTGTTGTTCGCAATTCATTTTTTATTCTCTTAAGCTGCGAAAATGAACGCTCTCAACTACAATTGGTAACCATTAGGCAAAGGAATATTCTTGTAACAACTTCAACGTTTGGAAGTTCCTTCTCATTTATATGACTTGTAGCGTTACGTGTAATTCAAAAGAACTATACGTAAGCCACGTTAATAAAATTAAAGGTAAATATAAATTAAAACTAAGAAAAGGATATAAATAACAGATTAAGGTCCGGCTTCGTACGACGTGGGCAGCTAGGAAGGTCCGGTTTCGTACGACGTGGGCAGCTATCACACAGCTAGGCAGTTGGACGGGCAGGAAGGCTTGGAAAACCCGAGGTAGGCTGTAGAGTAGGCTGCAGGACGACGTGGGGAGCTATCTCACAGCTAGGCAGCTGGACGGGCAGGAAGGCTTAGAATGCCCGAGGTAGGCTGTAGAGTAGGCTGCAGGACGACGTGAGTAGCTATCTCACAGCTAGGCAGCTGGACGGGCAGGAAGGATTGTGGTGGCCGGGCTGTGGCTTCGTATGCCGATCAAAAGAGCCCTTTAAAAATGAAGCGGTGTCCGACTAGGTCAATGAAATTTAGGTTTCACACTCAATATATATTATATTTATTGCACTTCAAAGATTTAAATACATTTACAGGCCGTATTTATTATAGTTTTCAAGAGTTTTTTTAGATACAATCCTATACTTCATAGTATTAAACAGAAAAACGGGCTTCCAGCGTTCAGTCCAGATTCAAGACTAAAAAAGTGACACCCGTTTTTCTTCGTTCCGACATGTCTTCTAAATTTTAAATTTGAATATCAATTAAGAAATCGTGAACGAATAAAAACGGTTTACAGAGGCGCAGTCTGCCGCTGCCCTTATAATGAAAATATAATGTACAACGAGCTTAATAAGCTATAGAGAATGGTATCTTATGTCTATGGTTTAAGAAAATAAAATAATGACAATGTCATGTCAGGTAAAAATGTCAAGAGTTAAAAATAATATAATAGTTTTGGATGAATCAACAAATCTTATGATTTTCAGGTTTATACCAATGTAAAGCATACATAAAAAATGGAAAACGTGAGATGATACAATTTCAAAAGTAACGGTGATGAAATTTGTAAAATATATTATAAAACGTAAGTAAACTAAAACATGTGGAATGAACACCACAGACTTTATGAGGTTAAGTAAGGTTGAGATATTCAAATCCGCTGATTGCTTTGCTATGTTTTTTAAATATTGGAAAACATTCTATTTTGAGTTCATATATTAATATCTTTATGATAAAATTCTGCAAATTCATTACATTTTTTCCAAAATGTTGGCTAAAATTTTAAGACAAAAGTAAGTTTTATTTTCGATCCCGGGTGCTCACTGTTACTGAAATGTTTTGAGAATAAATGTGAAGAAATTGTCGGTTGTCGGTCCTTCGGGGCCCCCTGAGGATGGGGGCCCTGGGCACGGGCCCCGTGTGCCCGTATGGTAAAGACGGTACTGATGATGCCACAGACAGACACACAGATACACAGCAACAGACGTCAAACTTATAACACCCCTCTTTTTCAGTCGGGGGTTAAAAACGTATGGTAAATCACGGGGTCCCAACACGAAGAATGAATTGTTGGTTCAATAGATGGTGCTTTATTAAATTTTAAAGATTTCCACTCGATTTTTTAAAGTTGTAATTTAAAACATTTTGGTAAAATACTATGGGAACTACACAAACGTGCAAATAATATTATGAAACAAATCTTCAATGTTTCTAAAGAAAAACATATACGCGAACCGAGTAAAACCTTTTACTTGCAAGACACTGCTAACACCATCTATCGTCGTGTGACGGAACCGAACGCGGTCGATGTACTTTTAATACCTATGACGTTTAGGCCGGCACCGGCACCGTTTCTGTCTATGAGATGGTATTATATTACCTGTGGTAAAGTTTGTTTGTTTTTTGTAACAAAATAACTTTAGAACTTTGTATACCATAATTATCCAATTTTTTCCGCAGGTATGCCGACGGATGCGTACGCATGCCCGTGGACGCGTAAATAAGCCGACGAATGCGTATGCACGCCGACGGACGCGTATGCGTGCCGACGGACGAGTATGCAAGAAGGCGAAAGCTTAATCATGCCGACGAACGGGCAGACAGACTAGAGGACTTGCTGACGGTCGCGTATGCATGCCGACGGACGCTTAGTCATGCCGGTGGAGTCCGAGGCTAGCAGACGCAGGCCGAAACGCCGCGGCAGCACGTTTGTCGGCATGTCGACAGACGCGTAGGGATGCTGACGGCGGCGTAGGCCTGCCGGCGGACGCTTAGTTATCGCCTATGCAGTAGGGCATGCAGTTCCGTTCATTTTCAATTTCGAAATTAGCTTACGAAATTGGACTCCTCAGTTTCGTAATTTCAAAAATGAGGAGCCAAATATAATGGAAAATCAGAATAATACTTAAACTAAACTCAAAATGCTTAAGGTGCTTAAGTGCAATTTATATTTAAACAAAGTGAATTTTCTTTTTCTCAAGACTTCTACTACAAATACTCCACTTCTGGGGACACCTTCGACGATACCAACCAGGGGTTAAAGATAGTTGAAGATAGCGCCTCATAAAATTCCACCCAGCTCGTTAGTGACAATAGTAGATGCGCAATAAGCGCAAGTCCACTATCTTGGTTTAACCATGTACGGTGAGGCATTGGTAGACAGACTGCTGCCCTATCTCGGAGGCAGAAATAGACTGTCAGATGTCCGACGCTGCAGGACTAAAATCAACAGCCTGCAGCAGAAAATGGTTATTTGAATAGCATGTGACTGGCTGAAAACAGCGGAGCGCATCTCCTACAGGCACATTCAGGTACTGATCGGGCACGGTTGCTTCGGTGAGTACCTGAATAGGATTGGGTGAGAGACCACGGTAAATTTCCATCATTGTAGAGGCAACTTGGATCCTGCAAAGCACACGCTAGAGGAGTGCCTTCTTGGGCCTTTGAGCGGTGGGTCTTAATCGCCAGGATCGGGCGAGACCTGTCTCTGCCAGTATTAGTGAGGAATATGCTGACGGAAACAGAAACTAGAGTGACTTAGCCACCGAGTGGAATCGTGAGAAGGCCAATCCCACTTCGGAGAAGAAGGCATCGCGGAGGAGAAGCCACCGAGTGACCTCAGGAAAGACAGTGGCACAGTGATCATGTGCTGCCGTGCACAGCGTGGCTCAAGGGAGATTCCTTTATAGTCACCCCAAGAATGTGGTATTTTAAGAAGTGCTGATGGTGATCACTGGTTTGGACCAGTGCTCACCATCAGCACTTGGTATTTTTAGTTTATTAAAACCAATTACAATGAGGTAAAAATACCACACTGCCTGGTTTTTTCTCCAAAAGTTTATAAATTTATTTATTTAAATTTCATTCAACATACATGTACATAGGACGACTTAATGCCTGAGGCATATTCTACCAGTCAACCAAGGATGGTGGAGAGATAACATGGCAGGTGCATAAAAATTTGAAATAATTATTTATATTTTTTATGCACAAGTTCAGGCGAAGGTTTCCCCCCGATAACAAAATAAAAATGGGCATTCCCAGCAAACGATTGTAGACCTTGACAAAGTATTCCCCTCACTGGCCACCATTATAATAAAGTTCGGTTATTCTATATGGCCGAGCTTCCTTCACTCTTCTTTATTTATTTAACACCATGGTTAGGTTTTGTTTTATTTTCATGTTAGCACACATGGTCACAAGGTGGCCCAACGCAAACAGTCTTATTGGCTTTAGATTCGTATTCAGACTCATTTTCAAATGATCATCTATAGTTTCAATAATAAATTACATAATTGTATAAAAAAATAACATATTATTAAAATTAAATCCTGTTTCGAAATTTCGAAATTAGGGGTGTCAATTTCGAAATTAATAAACATGCAAATATGGTCCGAAATTTCGAAACTGAAATTTCGAAATGCATGCACTACTATGCAGGCATATGATGCGAGTGTACACCGCAGTCGCCTCCTCAGTCAAAGGGCGCGTGCCGGGCACGCGAGCTCGCACATTTCCAGCGCGTTTTAAATGTGCAAGGAGAGCTGTGAGATTTCCCTACGAGAGTTTTCGTGCGTTTGCAGCGAAGTAATAACCTGCAGCCCTATTGCGTAATGAATTCGAAAAGAGAAAAAAAATCGACCAATCACATGCGAGATGAAAGATGCGATGTGCCTTTCCGTCTATGACTCTATATGATTGGTCGATTTTTTCATACTCTTTGCCCTTTGCTCTTTCCGAATTGATTACGCAATAAGGCTGCTGCTTTTTGCAACAGCCAATCCCACCACTTAACTTTCGTTTTTATAAATTTGTGACGAGGCTTAATGAGCCTAAATTCCACTCACCATAACAACTCGCAGTCGTGACCAGTTTCCTTCTTCAATTGTGTCCATATTTCTTCCTCCTGCTTCTTCTCTTTCAGCAGCAGACGAGCTACGGTCCGGATCAGGCGCCTCTTGAACTTGTCTAACTCTACCCCTGGCTTGTTACCCGGTACAGGTGTCTCTGCAAAGAAGTATGCGTTCTTAAGATTGGTATAGTTTGAGGCTCTAAACAAACTGGCTACATTTGCACTGCATGGCAGCTGCAAATTTACAGTTTGAATGCAGTGATTGTGCTGTTGAAGTAGCTGGCGTGCAGTTGGTTGCCGTTCTAACGAGTTCTTGGAACCGACTGCAGAAGCGGTATATGACCGAAAATTTTGTATTGAAACTGCAGTTTGCCCAACAGCGACCGCTATAAACTGTAGGCACTGGCTCTTCCAAGCAGTCCGTTCATGAAGGCTCCAAGAACTGCACGTCAACTGCATGACGACAGCAAGCGGACTGCGCATGTATGTGTTGGCTGATGCAGTTATGTCAACAGCACAAAAATGCATCCAAACTGCTTCAGTAACTACTTTGGTGTAAAGTTTTTCGCGTAGATTAACATCTATTAGCATTAAACATACTTATTATGCACAATTAATCGACATAACTCATGACCTATTCCTGCAGTCAGAACTTAGGTAAAGGCACACGGAGCAGAAAACTGCTCAACGGTTTTTCATTACTAAATTAACATTGAACTAAATCAATCAAAACAAGTTACTGTCACTTATAGTACAATTTGAACTACTAGAGCACAATCAGTTCAAAGTAAAATAAACTCGATTGTTAATTTTATAATTAGCATTTTGTTTAAATAAAAATGAAATCAATAATGCAAGAAATCTATTCGAATGGAGCTAATGCAACATGCAATGTTCTACATTAAGTTTTGTCAATCTCAATGTAAGTAGAAAATTACATTAAATATTAGTAAGTAGACAACACAGAATGGCACGTCTGAGCATTGCTGGTGCGATCTAATAATGAATAGACATAAATATTTAAATGCTCTGCTACGTATATTTTAAGTGTATACCACATCTCTTATAATGTGCAAAATTTCAACTCAATCGGTCAAGTAGATTCTGATACTGGCTGAGGCAGACGGACAGACCATTCAAGTGATCCTGTAGGGGTTCCGTTATTTAATTCGGACATACGGAACCCTAACACCATGAAAGCATAAACACCTAAGAATATGCTCGAGCTTACTCGTGCACTTTGCTGCTCTGTGCGATGGTTGGTCCGCGTTGATCCTTAGAGGGTAAAGAAAATTCCTATGTGCTGTTTTAAATAATTTTAATAATGACAAGAAAATCGCTCCATCGCCCTAATTTCGGTAAAGTACGTAAACGAGGCTATTTTAAAACGACGGGTAAAAAAGTATTTCTCTCCTGAATTCAGACGCGTAAATCCATACACTGCGCATGTGCACGGCACATAATATATAAAAAAGATACATATAGGTGCGCCTTGCACGGTTCGCGTCAAAATACTAATAAAAGAATAATGTATGTATATTGGCAGTTTCCGACCGAAACACAATTTTTTGCCGAAACCATAACCGATTACCGAATATTCGCCTCCTCCTCCAGTTTCGGCAGAAACCGAAACCGTAACTTGCAGCGTAGAATCGATTTGAATTATTTATTTACAATTGAATTTAATTATTTATTTAAAAGAAAATATATTTGCATGTTTTCTAAGAAAAAAATCCTGTAACTTATGGAATAAAAAGGCTTTTTCATTTAATTTATGTAAAGGTATCGGAGTTGAGTTCCAAAAACGACTAAATAAATAAATCGCTTTATTATTACAATGCAGTGTTCGTACCAATATATAAATATATATATTACAATGTGAAATACTACATTATTGCAGAATCCAGTAAGTAAGCTTTCCTGGCCAAGTATGAGTTAACCGGACCGAACCGCATGTGAGGTCCGGTTATATACGAGGCCAGGATGGCTTTCTTACTGGTTGAGGCTTGTATAATGCTTTTCATACAAACATAAAATCCCACACTATACTTCTACAACATTACTAAGTGCTAAGCGCAACGTGCATACTTTTTCTGCGTCGCGTTAAGTGTCACAGGCTATAAAATGACTGTTTAAGGCTCCAAAAATATATCTATCTCATAAAATGTCATATCAAAAAGAGAGATAGATATTTGGAGCCTTCCTCCTATAACCATGTTATAATGGCTAAAATCTAATCTGTGTCGGGTACTATGTTTTTTTTTCTACGCAGATCTAAAGAGGATGACCTACTGTCCAGTAAGTAAATTACATACTTACTTACTGGACAGTAGGAGGTTCCATATTTAAAATCTCGCTTCTTACTGGACAGTTGTGAATAAGTCTCCGGTAGAGTTCACTTTTTGGATACTTTTTAGAGATGTTATGGCAACATTACATACGATTTTTCGAGAAAAAATAATTTTGTTTCGGAGGGTGATGGCCAATAAAGTAAAATCAAAGTCAATGACTCCTATAAAACTGCAACTCAAACTAACTGATTATTTTGAAGTCTGTAACGTAATTTATAACTATTTACAGAATAAATAAGCCTAGGTACATAGTGCACCCTATTTGGCCAGATATGTTGACATCTCACATAATAGATATTATTATTTACTAAGTAGGCAAGCACTCATTTTGTCATCAGGCTACTGACCGACCTGAGGGATTCGAATCTAAAAATTATTTGAAAGAAAGAAGGAAATATATTTTATTTGTGCAGTTACACTCATAGACGAACTATGTAATTAGTTTTTAATAGTCCATCCAACATCTATCAGCTCAAGAATGCTAGTTTCGTTTGAGCCGAATATTCGGCCACTTTTTGCCCGAAACCGAAACTTCGGCCGAACGAAACAGGCCGAAACCGAACCTTCGGTCGGTCCCTACAAAAAATGCAATCAATAATAATTATATCAATCGCTACCATAAAAGGAAGCTGTACGTGTTTTCGCGCGCAAAAAATAGCAACCTGCCATTGCAACTGCCTTATTGATTTTTAGGGTACTAATAAAGGGTGCACTGAATATAGATTACAATTTTATTTACAATAAATATGAGATGTAACTAAAAAAATCATAATTACCAAACTTTGCCGTCACGACAACTTATTCTGATGCGTTTTATTCGACAAGTTAGATACGTTCCATTCTAAATAAGTTGTCGTCAGTGACAGCAAAACAGAATAATTTCAGATACAGGTACAGATACAGGTACATAATATTAAAAAAATAAAAGTATACAGAAGGACTACTCCCGTCATCCTCGAAAATTGTTACCTAAACTTGACAGATTCACTAGGGTTGCTACTATATTGATCCAGAATTTTAAAAAGGAGTATTAATATAAGTTTACAAACACAAATACATCGATTCGTTTAAACATACAGTATAATATCATATGGCTTACATGTCTTAGAAGGTAGACAGAGCATCAAATATCCATTAAAGATCACGACGACGAAGATTGAAGTAACAAGACATAACAATAGTGTAATAATGATCTCACCAAAAACATAAAAATGTAAAAAGGCACCAAGCTCGACAAAAATATAAATGTGAAAAGGGCGCCAAGATCGACGAAGTTGAGATTATTTGAGATCTAGAAGGGTGATAAGTTTCATAGCCTTTACTTTACATAATCTAAGGCTACAATTTTCTTAGATATTGAATTTTTACTAGACATCTTGTTTTTTTTACCTTTATAACTTAAGGACTACAGTATTTACTAAACATTACAGTAAGTATCTTAGTCCGACCGAAACTGGTTTTTACGACCGTTTCAGTTTCGGCCGAAACCGAAACCTCTTTACAACTAATGTTTTTAGGTATAGCATTAGCGAGAGAGTTAAATCAACCAATAAAATATTTTGGTGGTTAAATTAAACTTGATTCTACTATAATCTATGTATTAGTTTGTTATAATGAATTATTTTTTGATGTTTACCTACTCCTATACTATATCACGTAATAAAACTTACCGAATTAAAAATAAATCACACGAAAACTCACAACAAACAAAACGAACTGCAAACACTATCCAGTCACAACATGATTAGACACTTGGACGCGGCAAAATGTCTGATAGACGCTTACTCGCTTGGATGGAATTTAACGCGCCGAACATGATCGATCACAGCGCGAGAGAAAACCGGTATGCAGTTTCGGTTTCGGTGGTAGTTTCGGCAGGTTAGCCGCCGAAACCGAAACTCGTTTTTTGCCGAAACCGAACTTTCAGCCGGACACAGTATCTATGTAATTTCAGGCTTCATTACATTGGCTGTACCTACATCGCTCACTGACGTGTTTCTAGATTAAGCTGAATACTTTAGTAGATAACCGGATATGGAAACATTAGTCATTAGCATATGATTTTTATTTAATTAATGGCTTCCCTAATTGAATTATCTATTAATAGATATAAAAACTCATATATTTAAATATAAATTTATAATTATTCGGCATATATTTTACCTATATAATATGGATAAAGGATTTATCCTATATTTGTTTGGGTTCCTATTTTTATTGCACCTACCACTATTTGTCTCTGCATCACCCAAAGGTGGACTACCTTTGGGTGATGCAGAGATGATGTATTTCTGTTGCCGCTATAACAACAAATACTAAAAACAGAATAAAATAAATATTTAAGTGTGGCTCCCATACAACAAACGTGATTTTTAGCCTTTTTTTGAGATAATGGCACGGAATCCTTCGTGCGCGAGTCCGACTCGCACTTGGTCGGTTTTTTTCAAATCGTAAAGAACTTGTGTAGCTGGGACTGGTCGCAAGTATATGTGTCTACTATAAAACATGACCAATGGTTCAAACATGCAACAATATAACCTCTGCATTTTGAATAACATGTTTAAAAACAGTTTACCTATAAGTACACATATAAACTCACACATTTTTCTCATGGGGCCATATTTATTTGTTTATTTAATACTTTAAGCACATAAACGTACAGAGGCGGACTTAATGCCTTAGGCATTTTCTACAAGTCAACCTTTGGGTGATGGAGATACAAATAGAGGTAGGTGCAATAATGATAGTAAAATGGATTTGAATACAAGGCCTAAATATAAGCTATAAATAAATACAATTTAATTATACAATAAATACTAAAACAAATATACTAAATACAGGTAGTACTAACATATATGTGAAATAGACAATAGGGAAAAAAATTACGCTGTGCCGATACTACTGCCAACTTCTGACGAATGTGTTCGCGAACTTTGACTTTGAAGGTTTAATCGATTGGTTGCCATCCTGATTTCCTGGGGGAGAGTATTCCACAGAAAAATAGACTGAATGAAGAAAGAACAGTGAATGAAGTCAGTGCGGTGAGTAGGACATTGAAGAAGGCGGTTATTTGATGACCGTAAATTTTTATTGTGGTTGTCATATAGAATGGTCTTCCGAACATTCCTACCAATTTTCAGCTCTATGCAAATTACTGTAAACCTACCCCTATTTTTTGGTCTAATTTGACCGGACTATGTCCCAGGAGAACATTATACCCGGATGAAAAGTAGCCTATGTGCTATTCCAGACAACAATCTATCTCTGTGCCAAATATCGTCCAGATCCGTTCAGCCATTTTAGCGTGATTGAGAATTTTTGTCCGCGTACTGAATCTAATATCTGAATCTAATAATCTGAGTTCAAAATGTACGCACGAATTTGATACGCGCCGCGGTGCTGTGGATTCTGTGTCAAAACACGGATTTCTTGCGGTATTATTGCCGCGCGAATTTTTTAATAAAAGCAAAATAAACACATCAACTGTGAAAATTTCAACTGTCTAGCTATCACAGTTCATGAGATACAGCCTGGTGACAGACAGACAGACAGACGGACAGTGGAGTCGTAGTAATAGGGTCCCGTTTTTACTTTTTGGGTACGGAACCCTAAACATGGAAAATACCTGGCTGCCCACATTATGATGTGGGATGATAAATAAACGAGCACGAAAACCTATGTTATCATGGAAACCCTACAAGAAATATGAGCAGAGAGCCCCGACAGAATTGCCTTAGTATAAAGTCATAATTCGAGGATTGGCTCTCGCCTATTTCCTCCTCCAATATTGGACCAATTTAAAAGATACTCCATAAACTGAAAATGAAAGATATATACCATGCCCCTATGATCCTTGGTGTCAGGTGTTTTTAGGGTTCCGTACCCAAAGGGTAAAAACGGGGCCCTATTAATAAGACTCCACGGTCCGTCTGTCACCAGGCTGTATCTCATGAACCGTGATAGCTAAGCTAAGTTGAAATTTTCACAGATGATATATTTCTGTTGCCGTTATAATAACAAATACTAAAAATATAATAAAATAAATTTTTAAGTGGGGCTCCCATACAACAAACGAGATTTTTTTGCTGTTATTTGCGATAATGGTACGGAACCATTCGCACTTGGCCGGTTTTTAAATTTGTAATTAAATTACACAATTACCTATATATAATATGCAGTGACGGATTAACCCTTAATCAAATTAAGCAATTGCCTAGGGCATCACGTCTGGGGGGGCACCAGAAGAAGCACAAAAAAAATCCATCCTTAGGGCATAACGTCTCACTCTCGCGTCACCAAAAACCACACCAAAAAAAGGTTTTAGGACTAATTTGAAAATTCGCGCGTTTTAAGTTAACATAGGGTCCGACCTAGAGTCATAACCCCGCCCCCGCTTGTCCACCGCTTGGCCGCTGCACGCTAATGCATTCGGCAATTCGATTGCACCGGAATTGCGATCAGTCAATCACAAACCACCGCTTCCCCGCGGGGCGCGTGCCACCCGCCAGGCGCCCCCGCAAATCTGTGTCAATCAAATGTTTTGTTTTTAGGGTACCGTACCCAAAGGGTAAAAACGGGACCCTATTACTGAGACTTCGCGGTCCGTCTGTCTGTCTGTCTGTCACCAGGCTGTATTTCATGAACCGTGATAGCTACACAGTTGAAATTTTCACAGATGATGTATTTCTGTTGCCGCTATAACAACAAATACTAAAAACAGAATAAAATAAATATTTAAGTAGGGCTCCCATACAACAAACGTGATTTTTTTGCCGTTTTTGCGATAATGGTACGGAACCCTTCGTGCGCGAGTCCGACTCGCTCTTGGCCGGTATTTTTAATTGTGCCGGGCGGCTTCTATGCATAGGTAATACAATTAATTTGATAATTAATAAGTAGTATATTTTTATCGCTTATGATTATAAATTGCTCAGCGGAACGTTCTTTTTCAAAATTAAAAATATTAAAAAAGGACAAAGATGATACAAGAAAGGCTCGATAATTTATCGATATTATACATAGAGTCCGATATATTGAAAACGTTAGACATTAACCATCTTGCGTGAATTCAATGCCCGGAAAAGTCGCAAGGCGCATTTCAATAAATAAATAAATAAATTATGCTTTGGTTTTTATTGTTGTCGCACCTACTCCACTTCTAAGGTACGTTATATCTCATCATCTTATTTTACAAAAAAACTAATGTTTTTAGGTGGTAAAGATTTAAAGACCGATTCTAGTTGATATACGGATAGGGGGGCCCACAGGCGTGGATTGCTTAGGGCATCAAGTAGTCTTAATCTGTCACTGATAATATGCCTAGAAGTAGACACGCTTTAATCGACAATCTATCGAAACACGTAATAAAAACATGATACCTATCTTGTAATTTTTTTAATCCGGCTGGTAGTTCCAGAGATTAGCGCGTTCAAACAAACAATCAAACTCTTCCGCTTTAAATTAGTATAGATTCGTTTATGTTAAATATAATATCTATGATTCAAATTTAGGTTTAAGATAGGTAATAAAGTACAGGATCTTCTTTCCTGAAAATATATTTTTAAAATAATAATATTTCTTAAAGGCCCACCATTTGGCCCATTCCCATTCCCACCACAATATATATTTTGAAATGGGTTCTGTAAGGTAAGTATATATGTATGGCTCTGTTACGAAGCACTGGCTACAACATTTTTCCATCGAAGGTAACGTACACGGAAAAATTCGAAAAAGCCCACTTCATATCTCAATCTTCGATCACAAAACAAAACAGGCGCACCGTAAAACAGGCTTGTCAATTTCATACGATATATAAAAAGATTTTGGCGATATAAAATATACTTAATATAATAAAATTAAAATTACTTATATCAAAAACAATTTTTACAGCTGTCGAAAAATATGCACCCTAGTTCAAAAGGCTAGAGACTGGATTCGTAAAAAAAATACAGCTTATACCAGGCTTTTTTTTTTTTGTTTAATTATATTGGCGCACAACAATATTTAACACTTCTGACAATCCTGCCCTAAAAATAATGAAGTGTAGGGTTGCCAGTGTTGCCAGTTTCTACCAGCAACACTGGCAACCCTACACTTCATTATTCCTCCTACTCTTATTCAGAATACAAATTTCCTTTCTACGCTTTTTTCTGATATTATTCTTATCGACCATCATACTAGTTTGGAGTGGCTATATTAGCTACAATCTTAATATAAGGCATAGCACGCACTGCGATTTTTATTCGCGCGATTTTTTTCCGCCCATTCTGTGACCTATGGCAATGTATGAAGCTGCACGCATTGAGGAAAAAAATACGCGCGAATTTTTATTTGCGCGATTAAAAATCGCAATGCGTGTTAAGCCTTAATAATTGTTTTGAAAACTAGAACAAAATGTTTTGATTATTTAATAACTGCACAAAACGGGCAGTATTGTCTAATCATTTCTTATTTCATTACATCATCATAATCCTGCACTTAAATAAAGAATCATTTTCCGTTCTTTAAGGGATGTGAAATAAATCATATCTCGACGAATTAAAAATGTTGTTAGTCGATGATTAACTTAATTTTAAAAATAATTGTAAGGATCGAAGACAAAAAGTAATATTATAAAAATGATTGAAAACTTATAAAAATATTAATTATTGTTCTTACAGATTTACTTATTTCAAAATATAAATAAATTAAATTTATCATAGGTTTATTAAATTTATCTTTTGTTATTTATCATAGGCACATATTTTTTTTATTATCGTTCTTAATTTTTGCTTTCCGTAAACAATTTTTTATTGTTTTGTTAAAAAAAGTGGCAACCCTAAGTAGCAGCCCGATACGTGTCATAGATGCGCCACTATCGTACGAGTTATGATTTGAAACGGTCGGTACGCTCCCCATTCCATTAATCAAATAATTAACTGGCAACACAACCGTGCTTCTTTCTTTGCTGAACCGGAAATTCATTCACAAATAATAATTTAATCTACATTTTTGTTTGTACTTCTCAGTTCGTTGATTTTTTTTCATGATAATTGCAACAATTAGTTTTTTTTAAGTGCTTTTTTTTAATACATGGAAGTCAAAACACATAATTATTTTTGTGTAAGTAATCGTTTTATTTTGTCAACTTTCTGGACCATCATACATATTTTTTTAATGTTAGTTCGATAAAACCGACGATCGGCTTATTTTCTTTTATCAAATTGAAAAGAGGCCTATTATTTAAATATTGTTATTTTTTTATAAATATAAATAGTAATAGTACTAGCAAATCAAAACGAAATTGAAAAGACGCCAGCAAAAAACAAAATAAGTAAATCGACTTTTGAAGAGCACGTTGACACGTCTGCATAGTTCTAACGCAACCACGCAAATGATCGTATTGAGTAACCTAGACGTAAGAAATATCACAATTTCAAATTACCCATTGAGTACAGGAATCCCGAAACACAAGTATTTAATCACATTTAAATCAACTAAACACTTTCACTAATATCATGACATCCTATAGTTTCTTTTCACAGTTCACATTTTTCACACTAGCGAACACGTCAACGTTTGAAAACAAAATGGCGAAAACACGCATCGTTCGATGAAGACCGGCGCAGTGGAATCAAACAGAACTGTGTTCTACGTGTGCGACACAAATAGATTATCGTACTATCCTTGTCGCGCATTATAGCGGGATCTTGAGTCGCATGAGCGAGATAGCATCATTTCGAAATCACGAGCCACTCACGAGCCATTTCGAATGTAGTCTTCGAATGAGTCGGACGTATTGTATGGCTGCGGAGTGACACAAAATTCTATAGTGAACCGCGTGAATTTAGAACAAGCTTTATTATTCATGATTGTTGCATTAATGGACAGTGACTGTTAATTCTAATTAGTATCCCGGAATTAGGTATAAATATCTGATTACAGCGTCAGTAAAATAATACAAGCGTGAAGAATTTGCTAATAAACTATGAAGGTTACCAAAGTTAATTCGTCAGTGAAATAGAAAATGATTTGAGGATGCCAACAACTGTTTAAGAGTATTAAGTTCATTCAGTGTTATTAATTTGAGAGTAGTTAGTGAATTATTGACCCAAAATATCCGATATGTAAACCTGTAGTTGGCCAGGTAGACGTGTATTTTTTCCCAAGCATTTCAAAAGGCTCCGAATAATACATTACTCGTAGTATACCAGATAAGAACCCCTACTATGAAATTTATTTTGAGTGAAAATTCTCATAAAATTATGTGCATTTTGTTGAACCTCCGAGCGATTATAAGTGTTGAAGTTCGTTAATGCTTTAAAAAGTTCCTAATTTAAAATCCAGGAAAATATCATTTTCGTATAAAAAACATTCAATGTTATCAGAGCAACGAACAATGTAGGGAAAAACAAAACAATAGGTAATTCCGAACAGAAGCCAGTAAAATTGAGGTCTATTTGCATTCAACCTCGTCATTAAAACGTAAAAACATTTCGATAGAAACTCGTTTGAGTATCGAGTTGGTCGTATTTGCGCACTTAGTAGGGGCTGACAAGAAATAATCGACCGCATGGAGCGCGATATCGCTTGTTTCCATTGTTAAATGTCAATCTTCTTTAATAAGAATTTATTTTCTTTATGGTCAATTTTTCCAACGCCATCTTTGTCTGAGGATTAATGTTATACACAGTTTAAAAAAAAAAAACTGATTTACATAATGGATTTAATAATGTTAGTTTTTTTCCACAGATAAAAGTTAACTGACGTTGGACAAATTTGCCCTTCATATATTGCATTCAGAATTTTCATTTAATTAACTCAACTGTAGATAGGTAGGTACCAAGTTTAGTATCTTTTTCGAAAAACTATCCAAGTAAATCGGAAAACATTAGCAGCAATATTTAGTACACAAAAGTAGGTGGACTTTATTATTACCTATTGTTTAAATAATTTTGTAAGCCTTTTGACACCATTTTTTTTTCGATAACGTATCGCATGAGAATGTGAAACCGTACCCGGCAGCTGATAACTTGTTTGTAGTCGAGATAGTGTTCCTGTGCACACGATTATAAGCTTTGTATCGTTACGACAAAGCTTACTTTTCCGTGTACAAATACTTAAGTACATACGTTCTTTGACCTTCGCAAGTAAATTATCCACATACGTTTGTGACGACATTTTTAGTTTATTATTATTCTTCGCAAACATGTTTTTAACATCGAGTTGCCTAGCAACCTCTAGAAAAGCCCGTATTGGGTAATATCCAACGGATCTAACTACGTATTTTGTTGATGTTTTGATAATAATTTTCATTGTGTCTTATTAAATTATGTAACTAAACTGAGCAGCCGTGATGGGTAGGATTGATATCAAACACACAAGAAAAAAAAAGATAACTAAACAGATGTTAGTCATGTTTCAAGTAACCTGCGGTCGAAGACCCTGATTTAGTTTTAGAAAGTCATTCTTACGCAATATGAAATAAGTGACTTAGATTTCTTTTTTTTTCAGTTTTTGTTGAAGAGTCTCCCTTTTTTTTCATTGAAAACACAGCACTCTACTGTACTCTTTTCGAAACTTTGGTAATGACAATCTAGTAATCCGAACATTCCAATAATCGGTCAGCCGCTAGTTTTCATTGAAAACACAGCACTCTACTGTACTCTTTTCGTAACTTTAGTGTTGACAATCCAGTAATCAGAACATTACAATAATCGATCACCCGCTAGTTTTCATTGAAAACACAGCACTCTACTGTACTGTTTTCGTAACTTTAGTGTTGACAATCCAGTAATCCGAACATTCCAAAAATCGGTCACCCGCTAGTTTTCATTGAAAACACAGCACTCTACTCTCTACTCTTTTCGTAAGTTAAATTTAGTGTTGGAGTTTCGCAGGGTTGCTTGTTGGTTATACTAGGTACAACCAACAATGAAATCTGTAGAAAACTCATACTTAGGTACTGATATCCTTTTAAAATGCCCAGACAATAGGCATCCATTTCACATCGTTCATTAATCTTATCGCCAGTACCCCAAAGCGCATACTTACAATAGTCGCCAATCGTATTGGCCGTGCTGAACATTGGCTTTCCGATGCGCATGGCACGGCCGGCGCGCTGCTGTTTTTACCCGACTGCCGAAGGAGGGTAATGTGTTTATCAGTCTATGTATGTATGTATGTATGTATGTTTGTTCCTATGTGGCGTTCTAGAGACCAAACGCGTTGGCCGATTTTGATGATTCTTACGTCAATCGATAAACTTTTTTGGCGGATGCCAAGCTACATAGCTTGGCTCATCGCCGCAAGGTTGCCTGCTTGTCGGTCTTCTACAGACTGTACTTCGGTGAGTGTGCTCAAGAACTCCACGACCTCATCCCACCAGCCCCCTTCTACCATCGGACATCTAGACGCACTGCAAGTTACCATCCTTACCTTGTTGCCATTCCGCCAATTCGCACTAAGCGCTTCCAGACATCCTTCATAATGCGCACAGCGAATGAATGGAACTCACTACCTGCGTCTGTGTTTCCGAACGCCTACAACCCGAATCTCTTCAAAGTTATAGTGAACAGGCTTCTTCTGGGTAAACTCACTCCATCGTCGACTCTGTCTCTGTCACCTCTGACCTAGACTAGAGTCAAGAGCAAACCCATAACAAATAAAAAAAATAAAAAAAAAAACTCCTTCGGCAGTCGGGTAAAAACAGCACCGATCCAGTGCCTTGCGCATCGGATAACCAACTTCAGGGCGGCCAAGAAGTTTGGCGAAAACTATATGAAGCTAATTCACTACATTCTTGAGATACGGCGGTTGCACAAGTCACTTGAGCTCAGTGGTTAAAAACACCGGAATGGCATGGTAGGTACGTCAAGGGCCCAAGCTTTGAGCTCTACTCAAGCTCCGTGAGACCTCCGGAGACAAAGGGTTTGGGTGGACGAGAAGACGGAAGCAATTTAATAGATAGACTGCCTCCTTGGTCTAGTGGTCGTAAGTGCTACTGCTGAGCATAAGGTGCTGGGTTCGATGCCCGGGTCAGGCAAAGTGGATTGGATTATGTGTCAGAGACACAAAGATCCGTTGTGACTATTATACTATTGTGCACGAAGTCTTATTATACCTAATAAATACTATAAAAAACTAAAGTTATTGAGTTTGTGACGTTGTAGGGGGTAAATCTCTGGATCTGCTGAACCGATTTTGAAAATTCTTTAACCAGTAGAGAGCTACATTATGCCTGAGTGTCCTAGGCTATAAAATATTTAAAAAAAAATAGAGATCCTTATGAAAATTGCAATAATGTAACCCAAAGTAGCAAAATGTTGCCTGTATAATTCATTCTTTGGCGTGCGCTGAGAAAACTATTGATGATACATAAAAGTTATTAGGTAGGTAGGGAGGGTGGCTAGGCAGGGTAGACAGGGTAGGCGGGGTAGGTAGGGTAGCCAGTTGACGGGAGCGAAGCCACGGGGGTCAGCTAGTACTTACATAAACTTACTGTCTTTTTTTGTAGTTTCTTCGTCTTGGTTCAACTTTGTTGCGCAAGTCGTAGAAAAGGCAAAAAATGTACGGTCCGGCTATATTCGGGTGTACTACCAGTACCTACTTGCTATAGATGCACTCCTGCCTTGTCTAGCCTTTCGGGGAAGGCAGGCCTAATCATATCAATACATACAAAAACACAAAATTTATTTGTTGGTTTCGGATTCTCTTTAACATTGTTTATATGTGTGTATGTATCTAAGTATATATTTATCATTCTTTTTTTTTTTGTTTAAAAATAGGGTTTTAGGGTTTTTAGGGTTTTTTTTTTTAGGGTTCCGTACCCAAAGGGTAAAAACGGGACCCTATTACTAAGACTTCGCGATCCGTCTGTCTCCAGGCTGTATCTCATGAACCGTGACAGCTAGACAGTTGAAATTTTCACAGATGATGTATTTCTGTTGCCGCTATAACAACAAATACTAAAAACAGTATAAAATAAATATCTAAGGAGGGCTCCGATACAACAAACGTGATATTATTGCCGTTTTTTGCTCGATATTAATAACGGCAACAGCGGTAGACGCTTGAAATATTCACAGAATGTTTAGTTGTATATTTACTTCAAAAAATAATAATTAATAAATTAAAATAAAATAAATTAAGGGGGGCTCCCATACAACAAACGTGATTTTTAAGCAGTGTTTTGCGATAATGGTACGGAACCCTTCGTGTGCAAGTCCGACTCGCACTTGGCCGGTTTCCTCTATTAATCCTATCATTTAGTTGCACCTGCCTTGTTTTATCTCTGCACCACCGGCCTATGGTCGAAAATGCCTAAGGCATTAGGCCGCCTTTGTACTTGTGCATAAAGTTTTATTACTTGTAGTATTATTTATTCTGTGGTTTTATTACATAATCTTATGTAGTGTTGTTGCAAACGAAAATCGCACCGCCACTCGAAGTCTGCCGCCCCGAGCCATGATCCCCTTGGCCAAAGGGGACCATGTTAAAATGCAGTACTGCGCTGCTGAATATTAGCTGTAGGTAGATAGATGGTGGGTGGACGGCTTATTAGGCCAATCAATCTGCCCAGAACTAGCCTTTTCTCATCTATATTGGGGTCGGCTCCCAGTCTTAGAGAATTTAACCTGAAATGACCTGAGTGCTGTAAAATGGATGGCGGACCAACAAACGCCGGCGTCACCGTCGTGACTCGTAGAGTCTCTTATGGCCCCGCGTATATTTCTTTTCGCTTGTTGAGGCGCAACTTGTACGACTTGTAGACATGTTACCTCGGTAAGTCTATGTTATTATTTTTGCTATTGTTTACTACATCGAAGGATGGCTGAGGCAGAGAGGTGTGGAGTGGTAGCGTTCAGTTGCTGTCTCGCTCTACCCATCAATAAAACGAAACGAACCTGCGCCGTGTGCTGATTCGGTCGACCGCGCAGCCTACGCCCGATCTCTAGACTTATAAAGGTGATACAGCCTGAGCTACAGCAGTACAAAGACCCTTTTCAACGGGATGGTCGAGATGGTTCTATATATTATACTATATTATTACATTAACTAACTACAAGGTATATTTGTTTACCATTATGCCATTTATAAAGAAAAACATGGCATAATTGTAAGCAAGTACTTAATTCATTTCTTGCATTTGAAGAATCATTCACAATTTTAAACTTGGTATAGTTTTCCCCTCATGCTTAAGAGACTCGACAATGCGATAGCTGCTAAACATTCAAATTAAGTTTAATGAAAGTTCTGCGGTTTGTTTGGTTGAGTCGTAGAAAGACGGGCGGCATACCAATCATACCAGTAGGTATCACTCCAAAAAGCGGTATACTTTACCACAACTAATACAAACCAAGCGTGCCCGCCGCCGTGCTCGGTGCCCGTGCTAGTGCCCACAGACTACTTAGAGATACCAGTGCCTTCTTGTCCTTGGTCTCTGTCGTCATTCATAGTGATGCGATATAGAGTCGATGTTTTTTATCGATAATACCTAGGTACGTTCCAAAATAAATGTAGGTATAGTCAAATATTTATCCATAATCAATAGGTAGGTATTTGTATCACTGTTTAGGTATATTTTATAGATACTTAGTTTATAAAACTGTTGCCTAGCTAGCTGATATTAAAACATGAGTGTGAGCTCAAACCGTAGGCTATGATTTTAAAAGTAGCATACGAGCGATGTGCGCAGTTGGCGGACAAGTGATTTTTGCATGTAAAAGACATATTTTAAATGATAATTTATTCATCCTATTCCTGTGCTAAACACGCTCTTATTCATAGAGATTTCAGGGCGACTTCTAAAGTCACCTACTTGTTCATATAGTTCCTGCTTATTCATATTTTTTTACATTGTTAATTCCTAATTTCGTTATAAATCCTTATCAGTTATTTGCAGATTCCTCTCGTAGACATTTTATAATATTTTCCATTTGAGCCATTTTCTTTGTTAATCTTCTATTGCTTTCTCTGAAGCGCTTTACTTGAAGTCTTTGCCTTCTAATGGTCTCTTGAGCCGCCTTTAGGGATCTTTTCAAGTGGCGTGTTTGAGTCGAGTCGTCGGGATTTATTGTGTGGTATGCTTCGCGTGGGGTTCGGCTCTCTTTGGGTGGTTTTAGAGGTGGAACTTCCACAATGATCTGAAAATATTACAGATAACATGAAATGAAGTTAATATTTCGTCTTACTTCCTATCCTACAATACATCACTAATATTATAAATGCTAAAGTATGATTGAATGGATGTTTATTACTCAACCACGCCAGAACGAAAACAAAGGAGCAGTGGTGGCCTAGTGGTATCGGCCGCGATTAACAAGTTGTAGGTTCGAACTTAGGTAGGCGCTTTACTTTGTGTAAATTATTTCATCACCATTGCTCTGAAAACGGTGAAGGAAAACATCGTGAGGAAATTGGCATGTGCTAGAACCAAAAATTTCAAAGACATACGACATCCACCAACCCGCACTGGGCCCGCTCGGTGAATTACAGCCCATCCCGTCTCATAGAGAGGAGGCCTGTGTCCCAGCAGTGGGAACATTAATAGGCTGATGATGTGATGTGACGTGACGCCAGAACGGCTGAACGGATCTGGATGAAATTTGGCACTTATTTGGCTTTTAGCCAGATAAATTAAGAATAATGATCCATTGGCAAAATAAACACGTTTCAAGCGGGCGAAGCCGTGGACAGAAGCTAGTATTATAAATGCCAAAGTTTGTGAGAATGTTTGTTACTCCTTCACGCAAAAACTCCTCAACAAAATTTGATGAAATTTTACAGTAATATAGCTTAAATACATAATCCACTGAATCCGTTTAGACTGGCAGCCGACCCGAACATAGTTGGGACACGGCTAGGCAGATTATGATAGCTATAATACGTAATAATAACAAATAGGGTATAATTGAAAGAGGGCGCTTTACAAATCGGTCAAAATGTAACGGTGCTACTTACCTCAGCCACAGCCAGAGGGTCTTCTCTTTTTATATCAACTGTTGTTTCCAGATAGGGAGGATCTTCTTCCGTTATTTGAATTTCTATTGTTGTATCAGAAGGGTCCTCTTCCTTTATATGAACTGTTGTTGTTAGATCAGGAGGACCTTCTTCGTTTATACGATTTTCTGATGCTATATAAGAAGGGCCCTCTTCTTTTATACTTACAAGTGCAATATTAGAAGGGTCTTTTTTCGTAATATGTGTGGCTGGTGCTTTAACAGGTAGATTATTTCTCTGCCGACGTTTTGATGGTGTTGGAGGAGTATTGACAATACTGATGGTATTTGTAAGCGAATCTATCTGAAAACAAAAACTTTTGTATAAAAAAATCTAAGATTAAACATATCATAATCCACAAATTATAAAAAAGTTAATTCAATAGCTTCGCTACCTCATCAAAAATAGGGTGGAGTTTCAATGTAGGAACTGCGTCCAAAAATAAATATGTTTTGGACGCCTTTTTCATAAAACTGTCATTATCGAAATGCTCAGAGCAAACTGTGTCGTGTTTTTGAGGAAACCAGTTGCATTTTCCCGTCGCTCTTATCCATTTGTCCTTTATGTAAGGATCTTGAGGAAACCTAAAAATAACAAATCATGAAAGCTTAATTTGCAAGTTTAAACTACAAGCGTAATTCAATAATTATTATTATTATTAAATCGTATCTCATAATTATAACATGCCTTATCGATATCGATAAGACGCGACGTCGAATAACGCGTCACCTCACTAGACTACTCGAGTTCATATTTTCAGTAGAAGAGCCGTACCTGCCTACATTTACATTCAATCGCTATCTACAGTATCCACGCTTAGCGCTAAATAGATCGAACTAGCAAACGACTGACGTTTTGTTTCCAAGATAACCTCGAGTGACGACGGCGACACAAACCCCACCAAAACGCATTTAAAAATTGCGCTCAAAATGGCATTGTACTTACTTGTGATATGAGACGCCATTATTTTTTTTATTGACGTTTTTGCTTTGGTTATTACACCAAATCACAGCACAATGAGGCATTTCAATCGGTTTGTCAGTTTACTCCACACTACGCTGTTGGAAACTGACTGACGGCCCGTGACAGCCATTATTGCGCTCAGCGCAGCAGGTAATGCTAGGGTTGCCAACCTTCATTTTAAAAACAGTAATACTTTATCAAACGCAATAACTTAGAACGTGAAGCATGTGAAGTGCCGAAAACCATGATTCACAATATGTGTGAAGTTCTTCTTCGTCGTATTGATGATTCCAAATTAATTGTATTTTGATCAGAATTCAGCCACAACGACAGCGTTATCATTAAGCCACGTCAAGGTCTTTCAGGGTGCAGTTGTTGCTGCACAAAGAGCACGACTAGAGGTTAAGCATTGTTTGGGACATAGCTCCGCAATCGCATTGTAGCTCATTGGAGTACCCCTGTGTACTATAGGTTTTCTTTTGCTTATTCATTCAGAGATAGCACTAACTTTAGCGACTTATGCAGAACAGCTGGAGGAGAAGGATGAAAGAGCGAGCCCGAAAATATTTGCACTTCACGTCGGATATGCTAGGTTCTCATATACGAGGTTTTTATATTTGTTTACAAACCACGGGTGTGTCATGTGAACCCCGTCGCATGTTTGGTGATGGGGTATTCAGATGCAGCAGATTTCATATTATCTTGAATATTTCACCACAATATGCCATCGCATTACGCATAGCAAGTATTGTCATGGTTACCGCCTTACCGGTTCAGATCCAGCAGTCACGGTAGGTATTATGACACCTATCTGACACTTCAAAACATCAATAAAACATAGTTTTCACTGACTGTCCATAAGAAAAGTAATGTTTCGCATGTAGGTATATTTATGCAAGTATCAATTGCAGAATTGTAGTACAATGTAGGTAGTTAAATAGGTACAGAACAGCATAAACGGCTTGTAGTCCGGACAGGCCGGTCAAGTTAGCCCGAAAAATAGGGGTACCTACCCTTGGATAAATGCCAAAGAAGCTGAAAATTTATATGAACGTTAGGCATACAATTTTATTGATATTGTGAAAAATCCTCATGGATAACACATATGTAGTTTACAAAAGTTTTATTCAAGGTCCAAGGGCACAAAAATCAGTTTTTCTCGGTAAGTTATGATTTTACTGCAAATTGTCCTAATGCACAGATAATACAATAATAGCATATCTAAGGCAAGTTTGTTCCATGTTCAATTATGCACAAAATAGTACATACGATTTACTAATGTTCATTAGTTTTCGAGATGTGAACCAAAATACATTATATTTTTTCTATGACAAGCACTGCAATGGGGGTATATTACATTACTGTTAACTTTCTGATTTTAAGTATTTTAAATACCCAAAATATTGTTGTCAATACAATATTTTGGGTATTTGCTGTATTTCATGAACCGTGAAAGCTAGACAGTTGAAATTTTCACAGACGATGTATTTCTGTTGCCGCTGTTAAATTAATAATTTAAGTGGGGCTCCCTTATAACTAACGTGATTTATTTGGCATTTTTTGCGATAATGGTACGGAACCCTCCGTGCGCGAGTCTTTAAAAAAGAAAACGGCAATTTGGATGTTGAACAGCTCTCTTGAGCATAAAACGTAATTTCACTAGCCTAAATACAAACTACTAGCACTAAATGCATTTTGCTCTTCGAAAATTAATGACTACCTACCTACTAAAAAAAATGGAATCACGTCCTTATAATGGGGGGTAGCCCCATTATAAAGGCGTGATTCAATTTTTTTTATTCGATTCCTAACAATATAGGTATCAAATAAAAGCTACTAAAATATACCATTCCAAATTAATTTTATAAATTATCGTGACACTTTTATGTTACTATTTTGGCAAAAATTCAAGATAAGCGTAACTTTGATAGCTAAATTTAATAATCTTTTAACACATAACTTATTTGGAAAAATCGTTCATAAACAAAAATAAACGGTCTGAAATAAAACAAATTGTTGTAAAAACAGAAAAACCGATTGCTAAAAATTTTTTACTGAAAAGTGAAAAACAGGTAGGTACTATATTTACATAGTATTATAGATATAATTTATACATTAAATATTATGAGGAGCTGCAGGCGGGGACAAAAAAAATTTTGAAAAGCCCGCCAAGTGCGAATCGGACTCGCGCACGAAGGGATCTGTACCATTATCACAAAAAACGGCAAAAAATCACGTTTGTTGTATGGGAGCCCCACTTAAATATTTATTTTATTTTGTTTTTAATATTTTTTGTTATAGCGGCAATAGAAATACATCATCTGTGAGAATTTCAACAGTCTAGCTATCACGGTTCATGAGATACAGCCTGGTGACAGACAAACAGACGGACCGCGGAGTCTTAGTAATAGGGTCCCTTTTTTAACGTACCCTTTGGGTACGGAACCCTAAAAACTAACCAAAACTTCGTTTGTGTAAATTTATATCAGTAAATTATTTTTAGCAGTCAGATTTTATTTAATAATTTGGTTTTTTGATATATTTTTTTTTACTTAATATTCATTTTCCTGCAATTTTAACTAAAGGACGGCTGTAAAGTATGCTTTTTGTTGGATAGTGACATCGGGAGTTAGGGTGCGGTACCCGGGCCGTCACCCACGCTGTCACATGAATTATCTAGTGCATAGCGACTCTCGGAGTATTCTAAGCCGCTATTAAGTTTGATTCTACCTCCGTTGAGGGGATGTGAGAGTTTTCTTTGACAATCAAATAAAACAAAACACAAATTCAGCGTTCAAGTGTAATCCGAAGATTCCACATTTATATTTCTACTGCAAGCAATAACTAACATACAGTTTTTGAAAATGACTAGAAACAATACTAAATATTCTTATGATAAACTTAGAAAACTAAACATTTGGGAATGTTTTTTTAATATAAGATACATATCACTCTAAAAGACCCCAGTCTATTCATTATCCCTGTATTCTTGTTGTTATCACTTTACATTTCTTTTAGAGATCCTGTCTCTGGGTTTTAAGGACTCTCCCTGGCTTCTGCGATACCGAGGTAAGAAATGGAAAGAACCTGCAACACCGTATACCTCCAACAGCTTAACTGCCATTCCGATGATTATCCGTACCAACCTACCCATCAACTTTCAAATACATATTTTAAAAAAATACATTCGGAATAAAACTAAATCCGCCATTGAGATTATAAAGTAGGCACTACAGAAAGTAACATCCAGATCCAAATATTGACAATTACATCATTAATTTTGGTTAAATGCACGTAATACTGATGACGGTTATGTCACAAAATTGATTTTCTTAATCAACTTGCATGTGGTACGGGATCTCTTTAGGTTTTGTATCAGGTTCTGAAACAAAAATAACTAAGTTTTAGTTCTGCATCATAAGGTTTCGAACCAAACCTTATCTTTGTACTCGGACAAAGTGCTTTTGGTTTTAAAAGGATAGGATTTGATTGAATACACAAATGGATGGGCTCCGTATAAACAAATGGCTTCCTAATGAAACTTGTCAATCACATACTAACAAACTATTTTTGTTGCAAAAATGTTACTAGGGTCACGGGGTCTCATTGCTAAGAAAGAAAATTTGGTTCAAATGAATCTCACTAGATGGCGCGATATGCACCTCAATCTGTTATTGAATGTGTGTAAAATTAACATTTTCTGGAATTGAGCACAAAAATTGTATGTTCTTGTTTAATCAACTCTCCTAAGTACAAAATTATGGAATATTGGGCTCATAATTCACATTTCAAAGATTATTAGACGGATCATTTTTAAATTTCTGAGGCATTCCACTCGATTGTTAAAGTATGCATTTTAACACATTTTGGTGCAAATAAAACTGTAAAAACATGCAAATAAATACTAGAAAACAAACCTTCACTGTATATAAAGAAAAAAATATTCACGAACCTAGTAAACCCTTTTACTTGCAAGTCGCTGCTAACACCATCTATCTATCACCGTGAAACAGAACCGAATGCGTTCGATGTACAAAAAATTGCCAGAATAAGCAGTCGAAAAACGCTAGTTACGTCGGCACGGTTTATTTGTATGGGATTAGGTATCTGTATGCTAGTATTATATTATCTGTGCTAGGGTTTACTATCCTATTATTAGCAGTAGTCAAATACTGTCCTAAAATCCTGACAAGTAACTCTTCACCTGGCTTCACGGGGCAATTTAGGACTTTACAAGTATCTGTTTTAATATACCCAACATTTGGCCGCATCATAGGTACCAGTTGTAGAAACAATTAGAAAGCCATTATTTCAGACTCTGGCGCCGAGTACATGGCAGCAAATGTGTTAATTTGCGATCCTGGCTTCAATACCAGCAGTGTTATAAGGTTAATTCATCCACGATTGTTCAATAGCAGACCAGATTCTGGATATGTGCCTGTTTGCTGTCAATTTGACCTATTACATTGAATTTAATTATAACTGGAGAAATGGACGGTATTATAGGAACATCTCAGCTAAACCCTTTGGGGATTTACAGTGGCATTATGAGTTGTGATATAAATTACCTTTCTCTGCCACAACTTTCTCTTGAACATCTTTCGGTACAACACCATTCTTCGCGTCCAATACCTTCTTGAGCATTCCAATGGTTTCGGACAGGTTGTGCACTCCTATCATGAGGTCCCATGCCTCCAGGAAGTTATTATTACTGTCTGTAAACAAAAGTAGTATTAAAGATTTGCACAAAAACTTCGAAAGCAGGATTCTTGTACAGGAATCCACTACCAGGTTAGAGTGATGACTATCAGTGTTAAAATTTTTATCTATGTGGTCAGCAGTTGGAGTGATTGATTAACAAACATGGACTTTTCAATCCTACTAATATAATAATTGTGAAAGTATGTGTTTCAATTACGCAAAAACCGAATGGATTTAGATCAAATTTAAACTCGGTTTAATGATCCCTTGGTATAATAAATCACATCACAAGGGTGAAGGCAGGAATATAGTCTATATTTGATTAAGATCGAGGTGAATGGAAATGGAAAAGGCAAGCCTTTGGTAGTGCTACAAACACAGACAGAATTTTCATACCCTATGGAGTACAACACAAAATATAAAACTTTTTAAAAACTAATAATATAAAGAGACTGGAAAGAAACCTTACCATGCAGAGTGAGAGTACAAGTTCAGAATTAATTAGTAGACTAAATATTATAAAGAAGTAAAACTGTTAATTTCTTAATAGGAAAAATTCTTTCGCTGATGAAAAGCTACACTATCGCCAAGTGCCATAATCTAGTAGTTATACAGAAAAAAAGCAGGCTTCTTGTGGGATAGCCCACAATAACAAAGTTAGTAAAATAATAAACTTACTGTCATGAATGAGATGCTCGGCATAACCGTTGCCTAAGAGCGGGTTCATCTTAGTCATTTTGTACGGTCCGATGGACTTCGGTTCTTCTTCTCCTTCCTTCACAGTCATTTTAAACCAACTGTAGCTCTAGCTTATTCGTCACAGAAAAGATGAAAATGGCGCGAATATTAACTCCACAATCAACTCGAATGACTGCGGTCTGCGGCGCAGCGGCGTAGAAATCGCAAACAAACTAGTGGTGGGTAACTCCGGAGTTACTGATTCAAAGGAGCCAGTTCCGAACGCGGATCCGTAAACCTTATTTATTCCTCACAATCCTTATCGGCACCGCGGTACCAAATGATACCGGGGATTGGAGAAGCGCCGGAGCCACGGAGCGCGGGTTCGCAGTTGTTCACTCGCTCTCTCGCTCACTCGGTGCGTCGTGTCGCTATAGTACCAGTACGGTGCGCTCTAATGTCTATGGGGCTAGAGTTTAATATGGATTGACTGGCACGCATAAAATGCGATTTTTGTGTCATTGTAGTCGCCTAAAAGATTGAACAGGCTTTTATTATTATATATTTTATTTTATTTGATATTCTTCTGCCAACTTTAACATTGTTTTAGTCGTATTTATGTTTCCGAAATTTAAATCATATGAATAAAATGACCCACTGTAAAGTCTGTAAACTGTTCAATTCGAATGTGCCAAATGATCCAATGAACGGAATGAATAAAATGATCTGGAGGAACCGGGGAACCAAAATGACCGAGTGAGTGCCGGAGTCAAACGGAGCCAAAGGAATAACTAAGGTGAATCGGTACCGGATTCGGAGTCGGACTAAGTGAATCAATTCACTTGCCGGAATAAAGATTACCCACGCCTAAAACAAACACTAGAAAATTGACATTTGAGATTTGACAATGGTCGATCGACTCAGTATTGCCAGAAGTTTCGAATATGTATTGATTTTCACCAAAAGAAATCAATAAATAGAGTTTACGCATTCGTTCGACATTATTTATTTAATTCTGTGTGTTGGAGAGTCCCGAATATTTTTCCATTAGTCAAAATACGGACAGAGCCGGTTGATTTAGTATCAACTGTGAGTTTGTAGAGTCAAAGGCATAGGCAGGAGTGGACAACGCCAATGGTACTTGGACGGTCAATTCGTGTTTAATTTTTCCAATTTTGAGAACAAAATAAATCAAAGTTGCCATTGCTAATTAATAAACATCTACCAATGTTTCTTAGAGGAGGATTTTAATGAGACCTCTGTTGCCTTCGAGATAATTATTGTAATTCTACTCACTTAGCATCACCTTTTTTAGTGCAGGCTTGTGGACCTAGCAGTAAGCAGCGCGGCGGCGGCGTATCGTAGGACCACAGAATATTATTTACTAAGAGAAAAACGGAATTTATAAGCTACATAATTTCAATCACAGAATACTTTTTTAGATTGATTTTAATCTCAGTCAGAGCAAAGGAAGGTCGCGCACAGGCTACGGTTCTCTTTTTGAAATACACTGCTCGTCTGAGGTACCTAGATAGACAAGATGCCGGTTACAGGTAGACCTAAATGTGGAAGGTAATAAGTAGGTATCTTATCAATAAAACAAAATATATTAATACAATCAGAGCTAGATAATCATTTTTTTATTTTCTTTATTCATTCATTTCAATTATTAAATCCCCATCGTCAGTACCTAAACTTAAACATTAACAAAGCATAAAAGTAATTAAAAATTAATCAAAACAGTAAGACGTAGTTATGGAAAACGCAGCGTTGGTTGATAGAATTAACCCGCAAGTGAGATCATCAAGCGCAAAGAACAATGGCGAAATTTTAGCTGACTTAAATTTGAGCGTCTGAAAGTGAGTTATATACGAAAGACATTCTATTAATTGTCTATGTTTTTTAAAGTATAATTAGGCCTGGTCCAAAATAGATAAAAAAAAACATAATAAATAAAAAGTTATTTGATATTTTTGTTCATTTCTTTAGCATAGTGTTGCCATTATATATTTTATCTGCTAAGTGACAAGTAGTAACTATATTAAGTAATAATATCAGTATTGTATTTATTGCAGTAAATAAGTTAACAATACAGTTTATGTCTAAGTGTAGATGTTCCTTGCAGGTAGGTAATAATATTGTAGTGTAGTAGAAAAAAAATAATTACTTTCAATTAATGATTGGCAAAAAGACTAGTACCCAAGTCTAAAAAAATATAGCTTGGTTGTTGACGACAACCTTTTGATACGAGTCAAAGTCACTTAGTTTAAATAAATATACTCTTTCCAAAGAGTATACTATACATTTCATGCTAAAATAACTAGGTAAGGGAAATACTAATGCGATATTCCCCTTTTACTTACACGAAATTGAATAATATTACCTATTAAACACATTATTAAAAGTTACACAGACATAACCTACAAAAGTTTATGACTGAATATCTATTATTCTCTACATTCTCGAACAAAAATTCTTGCACAAACGAATTCAGAACTTCACCCTGAGTTAAACCAGATATTTTTCATTTAAAGACTTTCGAATTTAATCTCAGCTAAAACAATGTATGGGCACCTGCCATTGTTCTTTCATAACTTTAACGGTATTATAATATAAAATAGTACATTATGGTAATGTTGGTGCTTACCGCTGAGGCGCCATTGAGACCCGAGCCGTTAGTTGAGGGTCTTAAGAAAACCGAGGACGGTAATCATCAATACACACGTGTATCATACGACATTTTTCAACACACTTGCTCATAAAGTAGTTCTAATTTCACCGCAATTAGGCACATAATGACAACTGTAATCAAACTGTGACTTTTTCATTGCTATTATTCACAAGTGAGTTATAGAGCATTTTTTAAAGGTCTAGTTGCTTGTTCTTAAAAAAGCTTTCGATACAAAAAAAATCGTACTCAATAGTACAAATAAATTAAGACTTATTGCTTGCTCATTTCATGCAACTTCGTATTTAAATAGATAATTTCAACTTGTACGTGTTTAATAAATAAAACTTTCACTCAAATATAACTTTTGTTTTCTCTGTAATAAAGAAAACTTGAAATTCCCCATTTTGTACGTGGCTAATAAAAAATAATAAAAAAATCTTAGCTAGGTATATCACAGTGATCGTCACCTTAGATCTAGAGTAGGTACCTACCCAACTAACCAACAAGAATAACATTGATTACATAATTCACAATCACATTTGTACTGTAATTAAGGTCTAGCGTAGTTTATAACTAGAGACCGTTGCATATTTACTAACCCTTTTTTATCGGGTATTGCTTATTTTAATTAAACAATCGTGTCGATGCGTATTTATACAAAACGCATACATATTTCGACGTAGAATGGTTAATATTACTTTTTATTATGTTGTTTTGAACTATCGAAGACACAATCTTAGTCCGTAAATTTGGAAAAGTCTGTAGAAACGATATTTTCATCTGGAATGAAACACGTTACTTAAGCAGCGACCTTGAAATTTAAATATTTTGTAAATGATACTTTCGTCCGATGCTTAAATATATTTAGAATAAATAATTATAAATTACTGATATTATGTGTTTTTATTTCAAATAAAAGAATACTTAAAAATTAAAACATTAGTTTCATTAAAAAGCATAATATATATTTTTTGAAACATCATTAGATTTTAGGAATATTTTGAGATATTTTTGCATATAATCCGGTTTCTAGTGAAGTACTATTATTTTCTATTTTATTTGTTTCAACATTTGCTGTAGTTGCGATATCTGACTTCATCGCCTCATACATCCACATATTGATACTATTATTTACTTTAGGCAATTGATATTTCTGAAGGTGGGCTCTTAGAGAAGGCAAGAAACGTTTGTTCCTTAAATCTGTTGCAATACTTAATTGTGTATTTAATAATAATGGATATATTGTATTTATGCCAACATACAAAAAATCCTTCACTAATGTACCCGGTGTGGGTATAGTTGGAGTCGGATTTCTTTTCTGTTGATCTTGAGAAATGAATTGTTTAGTGGCTTTATTTACAGCACAAAAAATGATATCCAACAGTTTTACTTCTTCTGTGGTTAAATCTCTTAAAGGAGTATTACTTTCGATGACAACTCTTTTAGCTGTTTTATCTACTAGTACCCGCACAGTTTTTATTGTGTCAAGTGTATTACTCTCTGGTATTAGACAATCAAAAACATCTTTAGATATATTGACAATACCTTTGCCCTTTGTTAACGTTTCTAAAGCCGAAAGGGAAACATTAAACGAAACGATATTATTTTTATCTCTCAACGGTTCGGATCTTACACTCACAGAGTTAACATTAACAGGTTTCTTCACGGCTACAGCAAATCTCACTTTGACTTTAACTTTTTTGCTGACCAAATCATTCGTATGCCTTGCAACTTTATGTGTAAGTGCAAGTTCGGGTTTCTCTTTATTTGAAGGTTTGCAACAGCATCTGCAAATTGTTGGAGAACATGGGTGGATACTTCTTATATGGTTTGCAGTATTTGGTAAAGCACCAAGTTGTAACAAACGATCAGCAAATTCTTCGCGTTTAAACCAGCAACAAATTTTACCCACGATATTGTTTATGGTTTTCGATTTAAGTTTTTCCAATTTTTGCGGATGTTTTCCAGTATTTTTTATGGACACTTTAATATGGCCATCTGCTCCGATTGCATAATATTCTTCTCCGAAATCAATACCAGTTGAATGTAAAAAATATGGCAATTCCTTTTCTGGCGCAGGTTTCACTTGATGATTTGATTTTGATGTTTTTTTTTCAGAGTATTTAGGAAAGACACACAACGATTTTGAAAGTAGTGTAAGTGGTAGTGTTGTATGCTTTTCTGTCATTTTGTATAACCAAATGCTGAGTGATTCCGATTGATTCAGTGGCTTTATTGCTGATGTGTCATTCCATAAATGTTTGTTTTTACAGCAGCAACGGCAATGATTGATTGGACATCTGTGTGGTTTTCTCATGTACCTCAGAGTTTCATGAGGAATAACCCTACTAAATAAGTACTTTTCTCTGACATACCAGCAACAACAAGAAACTTCCGTAACGTTTTTATCCAGTTTCAGTGATCGGTAACTATCATCGTTACTTCCATCAATGCGAAACTTTTTGTGTTCCTTTACTAAAAAGTTTTTATCTAAGGAATACATGTCGGCTTCTTGATGTTGTCGATCAAATATCAATGTAATTTTATGCTTACGATTTGCTTGTAATACTTCATCGTTAACTAACGGATACGTTTCTTTTACAGGTTTGTAATGCCTGCTTTCGTTATTCTGTGTACGAAGTAAAGTATATTTAATGTCTTCAAGCACTACTCTCACGGGCTTGCAAATAGGACGTTTGTTATCTTCAGCAGTTCGGGCTAGTTTTCTATTTAAATTATTTACACTACTCAATAAATCTTCGTTCGAAGAATGTGTTGTTGGAGAACATTTTCTTTTCCTAGTTAGTTTTGGTTTACTTTCTTTGATTATGGAATTAATTATAGTTTCTCCGTCCATGTCGCTAGTATCGTTCTTGAATATTTTCATATCATCTAGTTTAGTTGTATACACAATAGGATTACGTATTTGACCGCATTTTACCTGCTGGTATATAAGTAACGGTTCATCTTCTTCGGAGCTTCCAGAAGCCCCGTCGCTGGGATCTAACATTATCTAAAACAGAAAAGATTATAATTAATATCATATGAACATCTTACTAGTATGAGCGTCTTAATTTTGTGACATTTAATCCAGTGTCTGGCAATTATTTGTTGAGGATTTTAAAAGACAGGCAAGAACTTCGGCACAATCTAAGGCTTTCAGCGAAACCTGTTCAAATGCGTTGGTTTTCGATTAATTTTAATAGACTGAAATAATATCTACACTTTAATCACGATGACGAATGAGAGAGGTTTAGTGTGAGAGCAAACTGAAGTTATATCTTTTTAATCGCTCATGTAACGAGTCTTTGTGACGCATCCATAAAGTTTTACCCGCAATTCCCAATTATACTGGGCGCACTGTACTGTGCACACAACGTTCAAGTGTAAAGTGAACGTTTGACGTGAGCAATGAGCAGACGCTGACGCTGACCCTCCCTTGCCCCTCCCCTGCCCAAAGTCGTCGCGTCGCGCCACGCCCCGTCACATTTGTTTTCAATTTTCATTCATTTTTATTCCTTACCGAGTAACGTTACTTAGTTTATGTATAGGTTAGGTTTAGAATTTTAAAAACTTAAAAATAAATATTGTAGGTACGTATTATTTGTACCGATTTTTTTTATTTTGTTTGTGCACGTTTGCCGTGTCAGTAAGTTCGGTTCGTATACCTAGCTAAAGCTATGTTCGACGGTTCGACGTACGAATCTGAAGAAAGTGCAAAACCTACAGTTTCCATTAAGAATTTTGCCTTTTCTACTTCCACAAATTCCACAATCACTGGATATAAAACGTAACACTGCTTGATCACAAAACATGAGAATTATTTGTTGAATTGAAATTATTATTACGCACAGGTTTCGATACGACGAAGTCACATTTCACAACACAACAACGCGAGCGAGGGGACTGGGCGCGGGGAGGGGCGGACTGCGGACTAGCGCTCGTTTCAAACTGCCGAATATTGCCGAACCGATACACGTCGCCTTAGCAGAGGGGTAAGAAGAGGAGGGGACATGCTTTTAGCGTTGCCAGGCGAGGTAAGCGACGAAGGTGCGCGGAGGAGGGGAAAACAAACCGTGCGTGTTGCGATCATGCGACTTCCCGTCCCGAATCCCGCGAAGTTTCATTTTCGCAAATAATATATTAATAAAGATTCCAAAACAATCAACTAGTTGTTATTGACATGATAAATATTATGGAAACTATACCGAGTTCCTTCTATCTAACTACCTACTATGTATCTAGATAAATAATAATGTCACATTTAATATATTTTTACTATCTCAAAAAAAATTTTACCGACTTCCAAACAGAAGGAAGTTATGCATTCAAGGTTTTCTACTAGGTATTATTTATTTATTATATTACGAATCGAACGTGTCGTTTCGTGATCCTATAGAATAAGTAGTTGAGATTTTTGTTTTGAGAATGAAATAAGTATATTTCGTACCGATATTTTCGCTTCAAATGAATCGGGACCATGGTCAGTGGTGAGTGGCCGGTGACGTCTATTTTTGGAGCAGGCAGCCATATTGGCGTTGTCATGACGACGGCGATTGTTTATTTCCGCGAAATTACTGTACACGAAGTTCTAGCAAAAACTAAAATGTTTTTCTTCTGTGTTTATTATTAAAAAGAATTAAGACAGTAAATAAATAGCCTAAGAACATAATTCATTATTCCGTAATATTTAACAGAGTATAAAAGTGCAACTAAGTTGATTATTTAAATACCAAAGCTGCTGTGTGTTATAGTGTGTCTCTTTTGTTATTATTTTTGGACAACAAATTCAAATTATTCATTTGTTTCAAAATTAATCCTATTTGAACTGCACGGAAACTTAAAACTTTTTGTAAAATAAATAATTAGTATTTAATTTGACCTAATTTTGGTGACCTCGCGGCACAGCACAGCCCTTGGACACGACCCATAATAACGGGGTCAAATTCAAAATGAACTTTATTAATTTGGAAGAATTTTGGAATTATGTAAAGGTGGTGAACAGTGACATAATTAGGTAATTCTGAACTATGGTTAATTTACGGACAGAAAGTGCTAAAATGTTTAACTTTCAAGTTATGAAGAAATTGAGTAGGATATCACCGTCGTTGTATTTTTAATCAAGTAAGTAAAATCCAGATAGTTGGATAATACCTTATTAAAAATAATAATTAAGTTTGAACTTAGAGAGCCAAATAAAAAAGTATATTTTTGCCACCCAATTTCTGCGATCAATAAACTTGTCAATAAGTTTTGTAAATCCCAATCATACCAACATTACAAAATATGGAGATGTTTGACTTTTGTGCTCTAATGTGCAGAGTATGTGTGTATGACCAATAGTATGTTGCACATTTGGTTTGACGCGAACAATTATAAATTATAATAATTACAATAAGTAAAGCTTTTACGACAGCTCATTTTTTAACATCTCAATAAAACCATATATCTACTCAAAGATCTAGGTAAGATGGGGGAAGCGCTTAGTAAACTGATATCGGCGAGAGGCGTGCAGGCTGGAGGTTCGGTGCTCGACCGAGTCATTTCCCAGCCCAGCAGTGAAGACCATACTGTGCTTTACAAACTTGCAGATTATAAAAAGGGTGAGTATGTTATCGACGATAATCCAAAATAAAATAAATTATAGTTACATTTAGTTTTTTTTTGTTTTACTGATTGATCCAATTACGATTTTTTTCCACTGGTAGAAAAAACTCGGGTGAAAGCGAAGCCAAGGGCATAGTTATTAAATGCGTATTTATAACTTTTTTTTGGCTTTTGCCGGTTTGCACTCAAATACGTGACACGCACGGGACTAAACTCTCACTACAAAAAATAGATCAATGACCGACCTACGGGTTCAGTATAGTAGTCACAGCGGATTTTTGTGTCTCTGAAGTTGGCCCTGCGAACCATAGAGTAAGCGAAATAGAACGATACGATAAACGTAAGCGAGTGAAAGAGGCAGTTATACAACGCTATCTTCTACATCAATATTGTCACAAAAATAGGAACTGCGCAGGGTCTTGCAACAAAGATCCGCTGTGACTACTGTTTATCAATGAATCTATTGATTTTTAAACAGACTTTTTATTATTTTTGCTCGCTATTGTTGCGAAAACTTTTTTTTTTATCAGGTTGGTATCTCTCTCGAAATTTAAAGATTAACCCTTTTCTACTCAAGGCGGTCTCCTACTAGAGGCGTACACGAAAGGCGGAATGATGGCCGCCGAGAAGTTGATCAGAGATGAGTTCGCGGCATACATGTACGCTGGGGGGAGAGGCCGGGTCATCAACCGCGCGGAGTACCTCCGGTGGAAGTTCAGGGACCAGGAACAGGTCAGATAGTTTGAAAATTGAGTTTAAATTGTCAGAGAATCTGTTTAGATAAGGACTGTTTGTTCCTAGGAAAAGGTCATGCAGGTTTAGTCAGGGTCTTTGAAAAATAATAATTAAATTCCATCTTTTAGTGAAGTAAGTACTTGAAAGCGCTTTTTAATCTTCCAATGGCAATTGGCATCGCGATAAGGGCGATTGTAGTTTACCCGTGAGTTGTTATGACCACAGAAATGTTAAAAAACTGTTCTATGATTGCGACTTTGATAATGAGAGACCGGATTATAAGCATTTGCATATGAAATTGCATATTGACCCCATTCTCAGCGGCAATTTCATATTATAAGTAGTATCTAGTGATGTGATGATGCATATTTTGCTATATTTGTTATATTTTTCGGTAGGTTACCCTATTGATAAGTTTATTAATAAACTCTATAACCAAAATATCGCCCATACACAGCATATTATTAACAATTTTCACCTATCAAAATATTTGGATTGATTGAAGGCAAACATTACAACAACTACCAACTAACCTGATGGTTTACGCTTACAAAAATGTTATTTTTTTAATTGAGATGTGTTTGCTCTTGACTCTAGTCTAGGTCAGAGGTGACAGATACTTAGATTTTTTGTTTTAGTGAATTTATCGTCTACAAAGTTGTTACATTTTGGTATTGATAATTTATAATTCAATAATTCAGTATGCTGAATCAGAAATATAAAAAAATTAACCTACCACTTTTTTCCTTTTTTTCGTTTTCTAAAACTGTAACGTGGCATAATTATGTCCTCAAGCATATTTTACGCATTTTCATGCTTATTTGCATGCATATTTCCATCTTTTTATGCAGCATTAATCCGGTAGTTATTGATAATATAGCAAACATAAAAACATAAAAATATATAAAAATATTGATTATTTAATCGTTTTCGAGTTCTAACTTCGGACTACGCTATACATAACAGAATATTATCGATTTAAATGAAAATACCTACCCAATGTTCCTTACCTATTTAGGAGACATAACGAACAAGCTTATAACAGTTCCTACGAACGAACACGTTGGTAAATGACTTGTCCTCAAATGAGGACGTTTCATTTCGTCATATATTTTCACCACTGCAAGTCACTTAAGATCTCAACGTTCCCTAAAAAAATGAAAGCAGAGCAGGTCGAAGTGTTGGTTTACAGTTGGTGCGCCCATGCGAAAGTTTGCGACACTTTCATGTTCATCTACATATAACTAAATAACATCACAGAAGGCAGAAGTGCACCTAAAGTATACCTACATCTAATTGGCTCTACATAAAGTGTATCTCCAGGTGGTATTGCCAATAGAAGCATCGCTCTCCCCTCACGACCCGCTCGCAAAATGGGAGGACCACACGGCTTGTTGGCAGATGTGCTACAGAGGCGCTCTGGGAGAGTCGCTACTGCATGTGCTCATTATTTGTGATACGAAGGTAAGCATAATAAGTATATTTTTTTGTTTATAATGTGTATTCAGGATTTAGATGTGACACGATCCCGCACTATTGATGCCCTCCGTCGTAGGATCCAATCTCTCTCGACAAATATGGTTTAGGTTTATGTACCTAAGACTAGCTTCTGCCAGCGGCTTCACTCGCGTCAAAAGTGTTTTCTTATCCCAAGGGAACATTATATATGAAAAGTAGTATTAGTGCTATACCAGACTATAATCTATCTCTGTGCCAAATTAAATGCAGATCCTTTCTCCCACATACATCCACACTTCCATACACACATCCATCCAAACTTTCACATTTATAATATTAATAGGATGGGCGCACATCCACAGACACACACGCTTGGCGACCTCGGCAAGCGCTGCTTTACCATGAGGATGGACTTGCGGCTGTTATTAATAAATAAATAAATAAAATTTCTTTATACAGGGTACTTTCCAAAACCCATTTTACATTAAATATAAACATTACATCATCAGCCTATTAATGTTCCCACTGCTGGGACACAGGCCTCCTCTCTGTGAGAGGGAATGGGCCGTAATCCACCACGCTGGCCCAGTGCGGTTTGATGGATGTCACATGTCTTCGAATTTTTGGTTCTAGGACATGCCGGTTTCCTCACGATGTTTTGAGAGCAGTGGTGATGAAATAATTTACACAAAGTAAAGCGCCTGCCTGGGCTCGAACCCACGACCTACAACTTGTAAGTCGCGGCCGATACCACTGGGCCACCACTGCTGATAAACATCAGAATAATAAAAATAAAAATAATATCAGATAAATAAAGGTCAAAACATAAAGTAATGTCAAATCAAGTCACAAGTAAAGTCAAAGCAAAAATAAAGTAAAGTAATGTCAAATCAAAATTACATTCGTTACAAAACTAAAATAAAAATAAAATAATAAATGATCCACGAGCTCGCTTTTGTTTCGCTTTGCGACGTAGGTACTCGTAAAATAATATAAATTAGATACTAACATTTGTTAAACAATTTCAGATTCACACAAGATTAGCAAGAACACTAGTGAAATGCTTTCCGAAATTATCACTGGATGTCGTCGAAGGGGAAGAGTATTTAGGCAAGTACCTACATACAAACTATTCTAATTCTCCCCTTTAATTCTAATGAAATGTTGAAAACATAATGGTACCTACGAACTACTAATCGAGACATAAATATTTGCTCTACGTAGAGGCTGTCTGTCCATAACATTAAATTAATCATCTCTAACCTGTAGATTTATATTAATTATTTTTCTGTAGGAGCCAGTTCTCTTCACCTGGCCATAGCGTACAGCAACAACGAGTTGGTTCAAGACTTAGTGGAAGCAGGCGCCGACGTCAACCAGAGAGCTATTGGTAAGATTGCGAGAAGCAGAAAATACAACTTTTTATTAAACGTATGTATTTTTTTTTATAAAAGATTTACAGTTGCCTTTCTTTGGGTTAAAATCTTTTAATCCCTATCCTTCAATTCTACATTAAATGTATCATTCAGCTAAGTTGGCTACAATGGCTGCGCAGTAGCACTAGTAAATCTCATACAAAAACAGCACCTTTTCGTGCCTTGCGCATCGGAATGCCAACTTCAGGGCGGCCCAGAAGTTTGGCGAGCACTATACTTTACAAGCTTTATGAAGTGGAGCTTCTTAAATAATTTATTGGGCAAGAATTAAAAGTGAAATTTCAAGGGCGCGTCACTTTTAAAGATATAACTCCTTTCTGGCCTCACTTTTTCTATATTTTTAAGAAGTATCAATTCTATGGTTACCCGCATTATTAATTAAGCTTTGTCAACAGGCAGTTTCTTCCTTCCCCGTGACCAACAACGCGTGCCTCCAGCGAGGCAGACAAACTACGAAGGTTTAGCGTACTTAGGCGAGTACCCATTAGCGTGGGCGGCTTGCTGTGCCAACGAGGGGGTTTATAACCTGCTTTGTGACTCCGGAGCCGACCCTGATGCTCAGGACTCGTTTGGGAACATGATACTGCATATGGTGGTCGTTTGTGATAAATTGGTGAGTTCTTTTTTGAACATGTTGAGATAAATCGATGTACTCTTACGAGGACGTTACTTTAATCTTATGTACATTAGGCGGCATGCCATTGGTAACACTTTTTCCTAGCGTTGTGCGTAGTTACAATGGAATGTGAGGGCAGATTATACTGGTTTTGTTACAACTGACGTATAGCCTACCATACCATAGACTTCTATGACCTGATTAATACGCTGAGTAAAAATGGGTCCGTGCCCACTCGACCCAATTAGACTCAACCCGAAAAATAATATACCTGCATATTTCTGTTTTTATAGGCGTAAAAAGGGGTCCGTTTCCACTCGACCCGATTAGACTCAACCCAAAAAATAATACCTGCATATTTCTGTTTGTATAGGCGTGAAAATGTCGATGTATAGTCAGGCAGAAAAAGTGTTGATTTAACGCTTGCACCATAGAGAATGTAAAATTTAAATGCTTGGATAAATAAAAACAACTAAGTACTTATCCTTTTTTAGTATAGTATACTCTTTGTACTTTGTAGTAAAAACTTGGTTTACCGCATGCGCGAGGGACGAAACGGTGCTGTTTTTGTATGAGATTTACTACTGCGCAGTCATTGTAGCCAACTTCAGGGCGGCCAAGATGTTTGGCGAGAACTATAACTAACTCCCCGCCCCGGCTTCACCCGTGACAAATTATACACAACAACCTTCCTCGTTTCTCACGCATTGATGAAAACCGCATCCGCAACCGAGTTTATCGCGTACAAACGCGGCGGTATATTTAATAATGTTCTTTTTATTTAATTATATGTAGTAATTATCATTACAATCTTATAGCTAACACGGTGGTATTTATTGGATCAGTCTTTATACGTGATTATAATTATTAGGTTAACAAGTAGGTAAGTAACTTCCAAAATATAAAAAAAATGATTTACTAAATAATCTTTCAAAAATAAACATCATGTTAAGGAACAACACAATTAAAACATTAAAGCAATACAAAATCAACAATTAAAAATAAACAATTTTCTATAAATAATGACTTTCAAGTTAGAACCAGAAAACCGGCGAGGTAGGCTATCTTCTTCTATCGTCTACAATTTTTAAATGTAATCACTGACCAGGATAAATTATTTATGTATCATAACATAATATTAAATATTCTAAGCATAGTAAATTAATAAGTTATTTAGAATTAAATATTGTATGAATGTACAAATGGCACTGAATTGGTAGTAAAACATCTGGTATTATTCTTCGGGTCGAGTCTAATCGGGTTGAGTGGGCACGGACCCATAAAAATACGTCAAACTTAAACATCGAATATGTGTAGTGGGCGTGGCTAATACTGGTTGTAACTTTACTGCGAATTTATTAATAAGAGCAATAAAAAAATTGGTAACATAACTAAAAATACCCTGATTTTTTTCGAGAACTCAAGACAATAGCCTTTAATAATGCCCTTATTAAAGAAACAACAATGTTTATTACTAAATACTTACAACGTCATCAATCAAGGACATGTTCGGCTACGCGCTCCGACACCCAAAGGTCCCTGCCAGCAACGGTCGGATGAACCTGGCAGGATTCACGCCACTAACCCTGGCCTGTCAGCTGGGCCGAGCGTCAGTCTTCAGGGAAATGTTGGAGCTGTCTGCCAAGGAGTTCTGGCGGTACTCTAATATCACCTGCTCTGCTTACCCATTGAATGCTCTGGATACTCTGCTGCCTGACGGGAGGACCAGTAAGTTTTTATTGTGAGGCATAAAATACGCTAAGAAAAGAAAAGTGCATGCATATGTTTTTTTCCTTGTCCTAGAGTACCTACATCAAAAAGATAGACCATAATCTAAATAAAAACTCGACCTACACGGTGTAACAGGTCACATTTTAAAGTTGTCATCAGCGGACCATTTGTATGGGAAATACAATTTTGTTTTTGAGAATTTTATTCTACAACGAAGTTTTTCATTTACACGGACAGAAGTTCAAAGAAGCATTTTTTTTTAAATTTGGCCACACCCTGTAGACTAATAAGAATTAGTAGAATTATAACCTGAATCCAATAGGGGGTAGGAAGTAACAAAAAAGAAGACAAAAATAATTTAAGTACCTAAAGTTGTAAAAAAGTAAAAGGCCCATTTTGACAGCTATAAAAATACTTAATAATAATTGAAATTGATGCTTGCGAATGCATCTCGTTGTTATCGTGTATGGTAACATAGTAATTAATTAGGATTATGAATTTGATTTTTCAATTTCTTACGTAGAAAGTTATCGCGGCATGTAAAATGAGAAACTCCAACGAACTTCTTAGATTGTGACGACTTTAGTAAGGTGATTACAGTGAATGTTCCAACTTGCAAAATGACAGAGCTGTTTATGACATTAAACTCCACCCACCCAGTCGCCCCGCAACCTGACCCTCTATTATTCTGTGAAAACGTTGACCGACTGACGAGTGAAACGGAACGTAGCTAGTCTACTTACCAAAGATTATACTATTATATACTGCTACATACTTAGTGAGTCACGACACGTAAGTAGGTACATAAAAGTATAACAACTTAATATATAATACAATACAAGTCAATATTTAACCAAGTTCAAAATAAGAATAACATTACTTACCTAGGATCCTGAAGTTAGTCAAAAGCAATAGAGCCCGCGCCTCGCGGTGAAAACTGCGCGCGGTGAAGAGCGGGGAGGAATGGAAACGTCAAACGTGATTACGTTTATGCACCGAATGTCGGACGAGGCAGGGGAGGGGAACTACGCAAGCGCGACCCAAGGCTACCAACCTAACGGCGAACCGTTTTGTTTCGCGGTTAGCCGTCCGGCCCCTTTCTCCCACGCACGCACTCTCTCCGCGCCACACCACACCTGCCCCCGCGAGTAGTAGAGCATTATAAAGTATCTATAGCTGTGTGTATGTGTATTGTATCGCTCACGTGTTTCACCGTTTCACGTTAACTCAGATTCCGTCAACTCAGAGTAAATTAAACAAAACATAATCTCACGCCTTTTTCCCATAGGGGTAGGCAGAAACTACAGAACGCCACTTGTTTAGATTCATACACACTCCTTTTGCTTCATTAGTGTTCATACTTCATACAGTACATTCAGTAAGTACTGCGCACCTGGCCCTTCTAAAGAACATCACCAATAAGACCCGTGTTTTGTATGTCCTTTTAGGAGTCCTAGGGCGTCCACTCCCGGCTTATCCACTCACGTCTGCCTTGTAAATACCAATTGTATTGTTTTAATCACCTTTCATTTATCCTCTCAACATGGCCAAACCATACAACCATAATTATAAGCATAGATAGGTACTCTTTTCAATTTTTAACACCACACATACTTCGCAAGGTACCACCAAGGAACGCATTTCTACAGCATTTATTTATTCAAGTTTCATGTCTTCTTTACCTGACTGCCGAAGGAGGGTAATGTGTTTATCAGTCTATGTATGTATGTGTGTATGTATGTATGTTTGTTCCTATGTGGCGTTCTAGATATCAAACGCTTTGGCCGATTTTAGGTACATTTAAACATATACGTGCTATATATTTTTGAAATCACCTCTTAAAACCCTTTATTTTGATACCCCACACAATGGGTTTGGAAAAAAAACAATTTTTCCCCCCCCACAAAATGGCGCCCAAAATCCGCCATTTTTTTCTTTGCCAATATTAATGTAGCCAGTGACACTCGCAGCGTTAAGACGAATCGATTGACGTAAGAATTATCAAAATCGGCCAACGCGCTTGGTCTCTAGAACGCCACATAGGAACAAACATACATACATAGACTGATAAACACTTTACCCTCCTTCGGCAGTCGGGTAAAAATGTAGAATTTTTGAAATCGGCCCATTAGCACAGAATAAATAATAGTACAAGCCATTAGTTTGTAAGTTTATTCGTTACATACTTGCAATAGATACGTAATAAGCCTGCCGTAAGTACCTATCGCGGTAAGGGGCGTCCTTGACCCTTTAACTTTGCATTCAGTGATGACTTGATGAGTTAATTTATATCTATTTTTTTTAATCTATACTCTATACTAATATTATAAAGAGGAAAGATTTTATTGTTTGTTTGTACCGAATAGGCTCCGAAACTACTGGACCGATTTAAAAAATTCTTTCACCAATAGAAAGCTACATTATTCCTGAGTAACATAGGCATAGGTATTTTTTAATACCGAAAACGGGTCTTGTGGGGTGGTCTACGGGAGCGAAGCCGCAGGGAATAGCTAGTAATATTATAAAGAGGAAAAATTTGTATTTTTGTACCTATGTAACGAATAAACTTACAAACTAATGGGCCGATTTCAAAAATTCTACATTTTTACCCGACTGCCGAAGGAGGGTAATGTGTTTATCAGTCTATGTATGTATGTGTGTATGTATGTATGTTTGTTCCTATGTGGCGTTCTAGAGACCAAGCGCGTTGGCCGATTTTGATAATTCTTACGTCAATCGATTCGTCTTAACCCTGCGAGTGTCACTGGCTACATTAATATTGGCAAAGAAAAAAATGGCGGATTTTGGGCGCCATTTTGTGGGGGTTCCAATATTTCTTTTCTCCCATGCCTTTCGAGTGGGGTATCAAAATGAAGGGCTTTTAGTGGAAATTTCAAAAATATATAACACTTATATGTTTAAATGTATCTAATTCAAAAAATATGTTAACTAAAAAGTTATAAATAAAAAAAGTTAAATCAAAAAACCAAAAATCCCGCCTGCTTAAAAAGCGAACTAAAAAGACCTAAACAATAAGAAAATCATGTTGTGCAGTCCGAGGATACATCTCGTATTAGTCACTCAGCTCGCGAATATGTATCCTCCGACTGCACAACATGATTTTCTTCTTGTTTAGGTCTTTTTAGTTCGCTTTGGTTTTTAGATTTTTTGAATTAAATTTTTTATTATAGGTGAAAACCGCATGAAAATGGGTTCAGTAGTTTCTGAGTTTATCGTGTATAGACGCGGCAGAAACCTTCCTCGTTTTTCACTCTTTCTATTGGTGAAAAGCCCATGAAAATCCGTACAGTAGTTTTTGAGTCTATCGCGTATAGACGCGGCGGGGCACTTTACTTTGTTTTATACTGTCTATGATAACGAACGACTGTCAAAGGCTGTTATTATTTAACCACGAGCTCCTCTCACTTTTATGATAATGTGGAATTATTTATTTATTTATTATTATTTCATTTATATATTTACATTCTTATTGAATACATTTTTAAATATTTAATAAAAAGAAAACTTAAAAAACATTTAAAAATATAAAAAATAGAGACCAACCGGTATCGGGCACAGGGTCCAAGTTACCGGTGGTTAAGGCTCCAGAGACAGGAACCTCCTCACAATGCGAGCCGTATCAAGGAGTACTGCCTTCTGTATCAGGCCCTTGATCCAACCGCGTGATGACAGCCTCGATAGATGGTCGTCGAGGCTCTTGGCCAATAAAGTTTATAATAAATAATAATAATGATTTATTATTTATTATAAACTTTATTGTACACCACAAAATAAAAACATAAAGGACAAACATTTTCAAAAACAAAGTGTACAATGTCTTATCGCACAGGGCAATCTCTTACAGACAAACCTTTACCGCATTTTAGAAACATGTATTTCATTTTTACAAATGGACTGCAGTCTGCATCGTAAAATAAAGCAGAGAGTTTAATGTGCGTACAGCTATGCTAGTATTATATTATCTGTGGTACAGCTAAGAAGTGGCATTCCCTGCCGGAGTCTGTGTTTCCCTTAGATAAAGTAATATTTAACAGAGTATAAAAGTACAACTAAGTTGAATATTTAAATACCAAAGCTGCTGTGTGTTATAGTGTGTCTCTTTTGATATTATTTTTGGACAACAAATTCAAATTATTCATTTGTTTCAAAATTAATCCTATTTGAACTGCACGGAAACTTAAAACTTTTTGAAAAACAAATAATTAGTATTTAATTTGACCCTTAGATAAAGTACCTATAGATTAAGCACTGGCGTGGCCGCACATGAGACAGCAATAGTTAGTTCTGGTGTTACAACAAGAACAAGAACACTACAACCCACCATCGCACTGACACTTATTATCTATAAATAACCCAAATTCCTTGTCTCAATTAACACATAATACCACAAAATCACAGAAAATCAAACAAAACTGAGTTTGTTTGTCAAACCTGCCATTGTATTAGAGTTTGACAAACAACAGAAACCGGCCATGGCACGGCTGACAAAGACAAAAAATAATCTTTTGTCCTTATTATTTACATGGAGCTGCCAATTAGCCATCTCGCTCTATCAATCAAGCTTATTTTAAGGCTTAATCTATAGGTACTTAATCTAAAGTGTTTCCCGACAGCTAGGGGTCTTTGAGTCGTAGTGAGTAGGTTACGTCTAGGCAAGCGTGCTTCACCGTCGACCATTATCATCGCTTACCATCAGGTGAGATAGTGGTGAAAGGCGAGCTTAATCTGCATAGTATTTTTCCTCCATCAACAAGAAGATTCGGTAAAGCCAAAAAAAAAAAATCTATTGTGTTTTAAAAGGCCAAAGGCCAGGTGCGTTGCGGGCCACATTTACAAGAAAATAGTTTAGGTGCAAAGTACTTCGCAAATAATGATACAAAAGCATCCAACACATGGCACGACCTCTCGGTAAAGATTACACTACACGGTATTCAGGGCCCTAAACCCTAATTTTCTCCCTTTCGACCTTATTGACTCGGAATGGTGAAGTGACCCGGTATTCAGGGCCCTGAATACCGTGTAGTGTAATAAGCCCTTTATAAATAGGACGAGGAAATCAAATTAATATCCTAATTTAAATATTGTAATCCCTTCCCACATGTTTTGCTGAGTTAGGTTAGACCTACTTAGGTTACTCTTAATTTCGTTCTAAAAGTGATTAATGCCGAAATGTACTAACTCTTTTCTAGATTGGAACTCCGCGTTGTTCATAATCCTGAATGGTACGAAGCAAGAGCATCTGAACATGTTGGACGGCGGCATCATTCAGAGACTTCTTGAAGAAAAGTGGAAGACGTTTGCTCGAGTACGTATCTTTTGTACTTTATAATAAATTATAAAGGAGAGAGAAGAGGAGTGGAGAGGGCTATGCTCGGAGTTTCCTTGCGTGATCGAATCAGACATGTAGAGATTCGCAAGAGAACCAAGGTTACCGACATAGCCCGAAGAATTGTCAAACTTAAGTGGCAGTGGGCAGGGCACATTACTCGCAGAACGGATGGCCGATGGAGCCGAAAAGTTCTCGAGTGGCGACCGCGAACTGAAAGACGTTGCGTTGGAAGGCCTCCCACCAGGTGGACCGATGACCTGGTGAAGGTTGCGGGGATCCGCTGGATGCGGGATGCACAGGACCGGTCAATGTGGTGACGCTTGGGGGAGGCCTATGTCCAGCAGTGGACGTCTTTCGGCTGATATGATGATGATGATATAATGCAATTAAAAATTTAATTAAAAAAATCAAAAAACCCGACTGCTTAAAAGCAAACTAAAAAGACGTAAACAAGAAGAAAATCATGCTGTGCAGTCGGAGGATACTTATTCGCGAGCTGGCGAACCAAAACCAGATGTATCCTCCGACTGCACAGCATGATTTTCTTCTTGTTTACGTCTTTTTAGTTTGCTTTTAAGCAGTCGGGTTTTTTTATTTTTTTAATTAAATTTTTTATTTTCAACTTTTTAGTTATTTTTTTTTAGAATTAGGTACATTTAAACATATAAGTGTTATATATTTTTGAAATCGCCTTTTAAAACACTTTATTTTGATACCCCACACGATGGGTTTGGAGGAAAAAAAAAAAAAAATTCCCCACAAAATGGCGCTCAAAAGCCGCCATTTTTGTTTTTTCCAATTTTAATGTAGCCAGTGACACTCGCAGGTTTAAGACGAATCGATTGACGTAAGAATCATCAAAATCGGTCAACGCGTTTGGTCTCTGGAACGCCACATAGGAACAAACATACATACATACATACATACATACATACATACATACATACATACATATATACATACATACATACATACATACATACATACATAGACTGATAAACACATTACCCTCCTTCGGCAGTCGGGTAAAAAGTACAATAACCGTTTTCAAATAGGATTTCACTGTGCAAAGTATCGAAACTTTCCATCAATAGCTGACTTGTATCCCATATTGCGTCAAGCGTAAACGAAAATACGCCTAATGTACGATTTCCACCAACCCGGCCGCACCGGGGTGCATTTCACATTGTGCGTAAGGAAATTCAAGCTTCGATACAATTATACAATAGTAAAGTTTCATATCTACATGGCATTTACACTGCTGGGAACTCGGTTAGTTCCGCGAGTATGCCGCGGCAGCTAGTCGGATGCGCTCGGACGCCGCGGCAGCCGGTCCGCTCCTCGCTCGCGTGCATGGTTTTCATTCCAGCAGATTGTAGCCGTCGGGCGGACGCGGTCGGCTACTGGCTGTGCTCGCGCATCCGTTGCGTCGCGCTGCGGTGCGCCCTTGCGTGGCACGGTTGGTGGCAATTACTTGGACCCCTTATAACATACGTTGTGATGCAGCTGCGAGCTTTTCAAATATTGTCTTCTCATGCTTTGTCATACATACACCCTGTCTGCAATGCGTCTGATCATTGGGTGCATGATTAAACACCTTCTTTAATGCAAAATGAACTTAACTCTCTTGTAATTACAGAACAAATTCCTCAAACGTCTCCTAATCCTGATGCTACATCTCCTTCTCCTGTCCCTCTCCGTATACCTTCGTCACAGCGCTGCCGAGGCTGACGCTCATCCTGACTGGGGTCTCGAGATCGCTGATGCGAGGAGTGGGATCCGGTTAGCAAGTGAACTGGGGACTCTGGCCAGTACCCTGTGCTATATTATATTGCAGCAGGGAGATGAGTTGAAGAATCAGGGGCTGGTGGCTTATTTTAAGCAGCTGGTAAGTGTTTTTAGAATTTCTAATCCCGTTTCTGAATTGAGTATTTGATTGAAGTGAAGAACTTGTCAAACTCTACTTTTTAACCGACTTTCCAAAAAGGAGGAGGTTCTATGGTTCGACTTCATGTTTGTTTTTAGGGTTCCGTACCCAAAGGGTAAAAACGGGACCCTATTACTGAGACTCCGCGGTCCGTCTGTCTGTCACCAGTGTAGTATATGTCATAATTCACTGTTGCACTGCTACATTTATAGTAATTACCGTAACATATTGACGTACGAATTGGGGTCATTTGCTACAATATAAAAGACAGTGTAATGTGTTTACTTGTCACTTTTACTATGGAGACTACCTAAATATAAACATATTCAACACTCCACGTTGAGTTTCTCTTCTCTTCGAGAGCTCCTCGTCAACATATTACACCAGGCTGTATCTCATGAACCGTGACAGCTAGGCAGTTAAAATTTTCACAGATAATGTATTTCTGTTGCCGCTATAACAACAAATACTAAAAACAAAATAAAATAAATATTTGAGTGGGGCTCCCATACAACAAACGTGATATTTTTGCCGTTTTTTGCGATAATGGTACGGAACCCTTTGTGCGCCAGTCCGACTCGCACTTGGCCGGCTTTTTTTTCACCTTTTTACACCATTTCACCGGTTATGTTCAAGTTTCATGGAATTCGGGTAATCTATTCTGGCATTAAGGGCAAGGTGGCCTATTAGGTACAACTAAAAAGTGAAAAATAAAAAAAATAAAACTTTTTTTCATTTTTCACTTTTGTCCATAAATAAGACACTGACTTCGAAAAAGAAAGTTATTTTCACTTTGTATTGTTTTTAGTTGGAAGTCGGTAGTATTTTTTGGGAAATAATAAGTCTAGCCACAAAATTATTTATTGGACACGTGATTAAACTTCTAATTTTATAACTAAGCAAAGGGAAAATGACATAGCCTCTAATAAACTAATTCGTCTTTTTTGCAACGCCAACTAAATATTCTACAGAAAGCGTCAAGTAAAGATCATCAATTATTGTGACTTGTCCTTCTTATTTATACATTGCCACGTAATTTACTAACTCGGCCACGGATTTTATATCTTGTCACCATTTTACGTTTTACAGCTTCAACGCAATATCCTCAAAAAAATATAATTCAAGCTTCTATCGAAGAAAGAAAGAAAGCATAATTTATTATAACTTAGCATGTAAAACAATACATCATATTCTTTTATCGTGAAAATAGCCACTGCATGATTTGGCGCGAGTACGCGAGACGACAGCGACCGGCCATTTGCACCAATCAGAGAGCGCCATTCGATTCATGTGACGACGAGTTGAGTTGATCACATCTCGATTCGACGAGTTGATTATATTTAAAATAATAAATGACGGTCAATGAATAAGTCCAAGAGCGAGCGTAGCGAGCTCGGGAGCTTAGGGCACCCCGACACGGACAGGTTAGGTTCGAAGGAGATGACGGGAGCTGAAGTGAGCGAGCAAAGCGAGCGAACTCAGCTCCCGTCATCTCCTTCGTGTTAGGTTACTTTAAACCCTGCATACAGAAATAGGAGCCCCGCGCAGCGGGGCTCCGTCGACTCTGTCGCATAAATACTAATCCAACTTGCACCTATTCTATATTAAAACCAAAAAATATAGTCTTTTATTTTACGTACTGAGTTAAAAAATTAGAAGCTAAATAAATATATTTTTTGATGTCATTTAATAGTATTTTAGAAATTTACTGTTAGAATGCATGTTAAAAATTTTACACGTAAGTTACATTTTAAACGTACTGAGTTAAAAAATTAGAAGCTAAATAAATATATTTTTTGATGTCATTTAATAGTATTTTAGAAATTTACTGTTAGAATGCATGTTAAAAATTTTGATGCTAAAAAATAACCATCATGCTGAGTTGTATTTAGAGTGGTTTACATAGAAGATAACTAGTGGCTAACATAGTATTATTTAGATGCTCGTTAATTGTGGCTGACTTAGTAATTTAGAAGGCAACATACATTTTTGGGGGCGAATAATGATATTAAAAAGAAGCCTGTTTAATTAGCACCCGTATTTTTTTGTAAAAAAGTTTCTTTATATTTAAATTTTTGCACACTAGGGAACGTATCGTGGTTGCGTTTACAAACGTTTAAATACACATACAAAAACATGGAGGAACAACTATGTGGAGGCAAAAAAAAAAAAAAAAAATTTGCTCCTTGCGGGAATCGAACCCGCAATTAACCACTTACTTCGACTTGAATTGTAGAGCTTGACAATTTATTTCTCATGTTAAAGCTTGGCGATATCTAATGCTAATGTAGATGAAATGTTTATTCAAAATAAAATTCTCAATTCAGAAACAGGGAGTAAACCCTTAACGTTAAATTGCTGGTAACCTAATCCTGCTTTAAATTTAGTGGTGATTAGTTTTTTTTCCGTTCCCTTAGATCCATGAACCAGCGAAGTTCATCTTCTTGATTTCTAACCTGCTACTGTTAGCTTGTATACCAGCGCGATTGATGCGACAGCAGCTTCTAGAGGAAGCGTTACTGATATTTCTACTACCAGGCTTCTGGTTTCTGCTTATGTTCTTTGCTGGGTAAGTTTGTACAACACGGTCATAGATACTAGATACAACTCCTCAGATAATAACAAAGGGAAGAAATATGGACGCCGAGAGGAGAGTGCCACGTGGTTGCCGAGGTGAGGTGCTAATATTTTCGACTTCGCTTCGCTTGCTCTATGGAGTGTAGAGTAAAGGTGAACGCGCACCTAGCCGCACCGCAGGAGCCGCACGCGCCGCAGTCATCGCATTTTATAAATCTTTATATGAAATCGTATGCAGCCTCGCGCACCTGTCCGCGCCGCACGCGCCGCATTTCAGCAAAATGCTGTAGGTATACGGATTCCACCAGCGCGTGCTGATGACGTCATCAGATTCGGCGCGTTCGATGCTTGCGGCGAGTGCGGTGCGGGCGGCGCGGAGACATCATGCGTACAGTGATGCCAACTTAGCTACTTTATAGCTAAATCAAGCTATTTTTCAGCTACTATTTGATAAAACTGGTAGCTAATTTTTTAACTATAATTTCTAGCATTTTTTATAAGACATGAATGCTTTCGAGATTGTAGTGGGACACCGGATCTTAATTTAAATTATCTCAAGTCAGGAAATAATGTGCGATACTCTCCAACTGTACCCATTTTAAGTTAATGTCATGAACCCATATTTTTTTCTTTCATTCCACCTCTTCTACTGCAAAACCGACAATAACAGGATCAAGTGCCATAGTACACTACGTACGTTCGTTCTATACAGAAAATATTCATATAATAAGATATACAGAAGTGAATATGATTCTGACAACACTGTGCGTGCGGCACTTTCGGCGATTCGGCGCGTTCGGCGCGTACGGCGCGTTCGGCGCGTTCGGCGCGGATAGCGCGGGGCCTTGAGAAAATGCGATGACTGCGACGCGTGCGGCTCCTGCGGCGCGGATAGGTGCGCGTTCACCTTAAAGGAGAACGATCTTTTAATGGGGCGAAAGTTGAAAAAGTGTCCAGCTGTAGGTACTAGGGCATGCAGTTTTGTACATTTTCGAAATTTCGAAACTGAGGAGCCAAATATAATAGGAAAATCAGAATAATACTTAAACTAAGCTCAAAATGCAAAATTTGTAGTCTGGAGAGGTGCCTAAAAATAATTTATATTCAAACAAAGTGTATTTTCTTTTTTTCAAGACTTCCCAAATTTCACAAAAGTGCTGTATATTAGCTGAATCACTGTCCACAATGGAATCCTAAGCTGATCAAGCCTTCTGAATAAGAGCATTATAGGCGCTGTTTCAGCTGATAGGTATAACCCTGATTTGGGCACAAATTAAACAGCTGTTAGCTGAATAACTGTAACTATTTGCATTATATTAGCATTATTTGAGCATTATTAAAGGTAACAGTCATCCCAAGAGCTGAACATTGACTGATTATTAGAGTATGTGTAACCTTTTATATAGCAAGACTAGCTGATTCGCGCGGCTTCGCTCCCGTGGGCCACCCCACAGGACCCGTTTTCGGAATTAAAAAATAGCCTATGTTACTCAGGAATAACGTAGCTTTCTATTGGTGAAAGAATTTTTTAAATCGGTCCAGTAGTTTCGGAGCCTATTCGGTACAAACAAACAAACAAACAAACAAACAAAAAAATCTTTCCTCTTTATTAGTATAGATATAGACAACGACCGATTAATAGAATTATGGTTACCTATTTTTCAGCACAAGGTACCTCACACCAGAATATTTTTAATGCTTCTTTGGAATTGAAAATTCACAAGTGGCAAAATTGTGAATAGTTTTCACCCTACTCCTTATTATTTTGATATGTTGTTTCTATTAAACATTTTGTGGTGAAATAGACAAATATTGTATTCCGTAAAAAACATTTTGCTTTTTCCTCCATGTGCCTGAAATTCGAAAGGGAAAGAGTTTATTGTCAAATAGTATATGAATATAGGCGAAAATTTTCGCGCTCTCTCAAAATATCACTGTTTACTTGAAAGTTATAGTATAAAATAAGTTGATGATATATTATAAAAAAAAAAATCTTTTTGATTTTCATTTGTAATTTGACAATAAGCTGTTTACGTATAAAATTATTAGATTTTCTATTGAAATCCAGCTGTTATTTTCTTTGACTAAACAAAGAAAAATTGTTAATGTATTATAATACATAGGTTAGAACCTAAAAAATGGCAGACAAGCAATGTGCACTGTATCAAACACAATTAAACGGCATGGGCTGTTTAAGTATCCACTCTTGGTACATAAATCAGTAACGTGCTGATACGAGTAGTTCTTGTGTGAAACAATTCAGCCACATATTCATGTAAAGCTTGTTATTGGGTAGCATGAACACAACAGTGAACCTCTAAAGTCTCAGCAGGAATTCCATGGATCCATGGATTTATTTTACAAAATTATACGTCTGTTGTGTCTATCCTTTTATGTTATTTGGTTACCTACATCATCCCAAGAAAAACTCCTCCGATTTTCGTAATACTTAATAGTTTATTCAACGAAGAGTTTGTACATGGCATACAGAGTTGTCTTACATACTTAAATGTTATAAACAAAAATCAGTACAACAAATATAAAATGGTTCTTAGGACTCCCTTTCCTAAACTATGCAGGAAACCTGTCTGTATCTTAGGAAAGAGAAAGCTCTTTTTGAAGCTTTTTTTGCTAACGGCGCTGAAAAGATAAGTCTACAAAATCTTATTTAACTGAAGTAGTAGATTAATTACCTACGCTAGTACAAGTATTCAGCTCTAACCGGGATCATAGGTTACGTGTGAGCTAATTTATAGCAGTTTGCTGTAATTTAGCATCATTTAAGTTCACCCTTAGTGATCATGTGGGCTATATAAGTGCTACTAGTGCATAAGATTGCGTGTAACAAGCTGATTAACACTATTAAAGTTCAACTATGTGTAGCAAGACGCATTATATCATTGTTAATTGAAGTCACAGAATAACTGATTGCATTATAGTAGCTTACATGTTCTTTCTTAATATGCAAGCGGTCTAAGGGTACACTTGTGGCCTTCAATTCACAATATAGCTGAGTTAAAGTCCATAAAAATGCTTAATTGCAGCTTACAGTAGGTACTAACACTGAACTGCATACCTATATTAACGCTTGCAGCATAACAGTGTTGCCTCCGTGACGCATAAAAGCATTATTATACAGGCGAAAGCGTAATTTTCAGCTATTGCAGTGAGTGAGTCGAGTGTACTGTAATAAGTCTTCATAAATGCTAAAGTTACCGATGTTATACCCTTTGTGACATCCTATAATGCAGTTTTGTGCTACTTGGGTTATACACATACAAATAATCCACTGCTGAGGATATGTGACGATACCATCCAGCTTGCCGAGCTTAGAGTGGCAAGAGACGTTCGGTCAGCGTTCATTCGCGAGCTGGGGTTAAAGATAGTTACAGATAGCGCCTCATAAAATTGAGGCGCTGCCAAAGAGCAGAGAGCCACCCAGCTCGTTAGTGACAATAGGAGATGCGCAAGTCCGCTATCTTGGTTTAACCATGTACGGTGGGGCTTCGAAGAACATTTCGAGCGCCTTTTCTCCCGCATTGGTAGGCCAGTGGTGCTTTGCATAGACTGCTGGCCCGGAAGCAGAAATAGACTGTCAGATGTCCGACACTGCAGGACTAAAATCAACAGCCTGCAGGCTTCTGGTTTCTGCTTATGTTCTTTGCTGGGTAAGTTTTTAAAACACGGTCATAGATACTAGATACAACTCCTCAGATAATAACAAAGAGGGAAGAAATATGGACGCCGGGAGGAGAGTGCCACGTGGTTGCCGAGGTGGGGTGCTAATAGGAGATGCGCAAGTCCACTATCTTGGTTTAACCATGTACGGTGGGGCTTCGAAGAACATTTCGAGCGCCTTTTCTCCCGCAAAGATAGTTACAGATCGCTATCTGTCTGAAGCGCTCCTCATAAAATTGAGGCGCTGCCAAAGAGCAGAGAGCCACCCAGCTCGTTAGTGACAATAGGAGATGCGAAAGTCCACTATCTTGGTTTAACCATGTACGGTGGGCCTTCGAAGAACATTTCAAGCGCCTTTTCTCCCGCATTGTTAGGCCAGAGGTGCTCTGCATAGATTACTGCCCCGGAGGCAGAAATAGACTGTCAGATGTCAGCGGCAAATGGTTATTGTAATAGCACCTGGTTGGCTAAAAAGAGCAGAGCGCATCTCCTACAGGCACATTCAGGTACTGATCGGGCACGGTGGCTTCGGTGAGTACCTGAATAGGATTGGGTGAGAGGCCACGGTAACTTGCCATCATTGTAGAGGCAACTTGGATTCTGCACAGCACACGCTCGAGGAGTGCCTTCTTGGGCCTTTGAGCGGTGGGTCTTAGTCGCCAGGATCGGGCAAGACCTGTGTCTGCCAGTATTAGTGAGGAATGATATGCTGGCGGAGACAGAAAACTAGAGAGAATTAGCCACCGTGTAGAATCGTGAGAAGGCCAATCCCACTCGAAAAAGAAGGCATCGTGGACCTCCTCGATGTAGACACGCCGAAACCACGTTTAAGGCAGGAGGAACACCGGGGTTCCGGGCGCCCAGAGTGGGGACTCTGTCCGTCCACCGAGTGACCTCAGGAAAGACAGTGGCACAGTGACCACGTCCCGCCGTGCACAGCCAGGCTCAATGGACACTCATTTATAGTATCCCCAAGGATGTGGTATTTTAAGAAGTGCTCACTGGTGTTCATTGAGGTGATCACCGGTTTGGTTTTAATGAGGTAAAATACCATACTGCCTGGCTTTTTCCCCAAAAGTTCAGGCGCGAGTTCAGGCGAAGGTTTCCTCCCGATAGCAAAAAAAAAGCAACATGGCGCGTAACCGAAAAACGTGACGATACGTACAAAATTTCTCCCATACGTCGATAAAGAAGTTTCACTTCAAAAAATATGGGCATTCCCAGCAAACGATTGTAGACCTTGTCAAAGTATTCCCCTCACTGGCCACCATTATTATAAAGCTCGGTTTTTTTAAATGACGGAGCTTCTTTCACTCTTCTTTATTTATTTAACACCATGGTTAGCCTTTGTTTTATTGTTATGTTAGCACACATGGTCACAACTCACAAGGTAGGCAAACGCAACGGTCTAATTGGCTTTAGATTCGTATTCAGAATTTCAGACTCAATTTCAGATGATCCTCTTTTGGTTTGATTAGTAAATTTCATAATTGTATAAAAAATAACATAATATTTAAATTAAATCCAGTTTAGAAATTTCGAATTTAGGGATGTCAATTTCGAAATAAATAAACATGCAAGTATGGTACGTTTCGAAAGTATGAAATTTCGAATGCATGCCCTAGTAGATACTAATAATAGTTCCAAAATGGCGCTAGCGTCGGCAAATGGTGTGGTACAATTTTACTCTTTGGTGTGGTAGCAGTTTGTTAACGGATTGAAGTATGCCAATTTAAGTATTATACTTATATTTTTATTAATCTGCTTTCGAATAATTTTTGTTCTCTAGTTTTGTACAGGCTATTTCATTTTATTTATTTTTGCGCCTTAACGTAGCTTTTTTTTAAATTCGCCCGGTGTTCGCGGCATCCTTATTTTAGTACATTTTAACGGAGACTTTTTCATACACAGATATCGTTCTCCTTTACTGTACTCTCTATTGATTTCTCAAACTCATAAATTAGATCGATCTCTATCATCGACCACTCTATAAAAATTTGAAGAAGAAAACTCATACTATTCGGGGCGAGGTGCTAAAGATGTACCCACCTGAAAATAGGCTGCTGAGTGCTGACGGCGCTCATGGAGGGAAACAAAATCTGTTTAGTTTTTCATCCTAGGAAAATCTTTTTATAACAGCCACCCACAATGCTATCTCACCTTGTATAGAAAAACATTATTACTATGTTATAGGTACCACATTCCTACACTTTTTACCCGACTGCCGAAGGAGGGTAATGTGTTTATCAGTCTATGTATGTATGTATGTATGTTTGTTCCTATGTGGCGTTCCAGAGACCAAACGCGTCGGCCGATTTTGATGATGCTTACGTCAATCGATTTGTCTTAACCCTGCGAGTGTCACTGGCTACATTAAAATTTGAAAATACAAAAATGCTGGATTTTGGGCGCCATTTTGTGGGGGAAAAATATTTATTTTCTTCCAAACCCATTCTGTGGGGTATCAAAATAAAGCGTATTAAAAGGTGATTTCAAAAATATATAACAGTTATATGTTTAAATGTACCTAATTGAAAAAAAAAAAAATGTTCTCGCCAAACTTCTTGGCCGCCCTGAAGTTGGCTACGATGGCTGCGCTAGACTAGTAAATTACATACAATAACACCGACTTCAGAAAAGAAAGTTTTTTTTCACTTTGTCGTGTTTCCTTTTGGAAGCCGGTTTTTTTTTGTTATTAAAAAAGATTTTTTATTTATCTCTTTTTTGTTATGATAGGTACCTCCAATTGCCATAAATATCATAGATAGCCAAACTACATCTCATGACGAAGCCCAAACACGACTAGGATACATTGTTTTATTTCGGAGTTCCAGTGCCTGCCGGCTTCATCATCAGATCAGTTCGATGGTGCGATTTTTATCAGTACTATTTATTTATAAGTATTTGCTTCATCATAGTCGTTTAACTATTCGAGATATCGTAGACCCATGACATACTTAGGTTTAAGGAGTTCCATTGGCCATCTGTGGTCTTCTTCACCAGTTCCACTTCACCAAATGATACTTTCTGAGTGCAAAAGATTGCATTTTTGATGAAAATGCATAAATCTCTATATATACTATAATATTAGTGGAGTTCCCTCGAATTCTCCAAGATCCCATCATCAGATCCTGACTTGATGACTATGGGACCAACTGAGAAATGGGTATACTTCTCAGTAGGTCCCATAGTCATTTCAAACAAAAGACGAATTTTCCAAATCGGTCCAAGCGTCTTTGAGTAATCGGTGTACATTCATAAAAAAAAAATACCAATCGAATTGAGAACCTCCTCCTTTTTGGGTCAATTGTCGGTTAAAAACAGCACCGATCCGTGCCTTGCGCATCGGCAAGCCAACTTCAGTGGCCTTTGTATTGTAATAGAAATAACTGTATGATACTTAAGTACGTTTATTCCCTAAACATAACGGCGTGCCTTAGTGTGAGTTTTTTAACGTACTCACCCGTGATAACGTAAACGATTTATTATGTCAAAATGTATACATAAAAAGAGATTTCTCCCTACCGTCACCAGAGCGCGCTTATCCGGTTTCAATACAAATTGTCGTTTACGTTAACGCGATTGAGCGTGAGTAAAAACTCGCACTAAGCTGTGGCCTTAGTGTGAGTTTTTTAACGTACTCACCCGTGATAACGTAAACGATCTTTTATTTCAAAATGTATACAAAAAAGTGGTTTCTCCCTACCGTCACCAGACGGCACTTATCCAGTTTCAATACAAATTGTCGTTTACGTTAACGCCATTGAGCGTGAGTAAAAACTCGCACTAAGGCCTCAGGGCGGCCTAGAAGTTTGGCGAGAACTATACATACAATCGCCTCTGCCTCGTGGAATACGGGCTTGGTGTAACTTTATTCTGTGTGTTTATGTCGACAGTGCGGTAAAGCTGACCGGTCCATTCGTGACGATGATCTTTAGCATGATTACGGGAGACATGTTCACCTTCGGCATCATCTATTCTATCGTGCTGTTTGGATTCTCGCAGTCATTTTACTTTTTATACAAAGGTATTCATTGTACTTCATAAATTAAATACTTATTGTACTCTTTGTTGTTCATAAAATTGTTCAGAACCCTAAAGTAACTACAATAAACGATCCTTGATCTGTCCTTCTCTAGACTCCGTATAGAGCTAACTTATGTCCTTTAAGTACATTCATTCAAGTTAATTTTTTTTTCGCAGGGTTCCCAAATGTGCAATCCACATTGTTCTCTAGTTATCCCAGCACTTGGATGGCACTGTTCCAGATTACGTTAGGAGATTACAGTGTGAGTGTAATACCTAGGCTAGGCCACCTATTAATAGTTAAGGGTACTAGGATGGCATGATTTCCCCTCCTGAAAATACTAGATATCTACTTACATACCTTTTTTTGTTTGTGTGGGATATCATCCAATGACTTCTCTAGCTCTGGGTGAAGCGGGAGGACGTGTCAGACTTTTACTGAGTAAAACCCACCCGTGTTACTAAAGTTGCTTGTGCTAGGGCCGCGGTAATTCTTTTTCAAATTTATCCGCGACCCAGACAGGCATCGGCCCTAGCGGACCCCGTCAGTTTTGCTGACAGCTCTTTGAGGCGAGCGTTGAACACAACGCGCCGTCGACTCGGGCCTGGTCGGTTACTCGCCGTCCGCAAGCCCGCGAATCTAAGTAGATTCGTATTGTAAGTACATACCTAACTAGCGAAATGGAGAAATGAATATAATGTAGGTACATCTGCCTCACTCTTCGGGGAAACAGGCGCGATGATATCTGTAATCTTATGTCTGTTATATCGTTACCGTTTTGCGCAACAGTTTTGTTGGTTATACATTTATGTAGGTACTTATAAAACTCACGCCTTTTTCCCAGGGGAATAGGCAGAAACTAGAGAACGCCACCTGTTACGATCCTTGCACCCTTATTGGTTGGTTATATATTAGAATCGCCTTAATGGTTTTTTCTTATCTATATGAGAAAAGGCCATAGCCCTGCAGTGCGACAGTAACAGGATTCACATAATTGTCAACATTATGTTCTATGTCCATTGTTCATCAAAATGATTGGTCTTTGTATCGTTTTAATTAACTAAATGACATTAATTAAATTACTTAATTGTTTTTAGTACACAGACCTCAGCATGACAACGTACCCGAATCTATCAAAGACGGTGTTCGCGATATTCATGGTGTTCGTGCCCATCCTACTGCTGAACATGTTGATAGCCATGATGGGCAACACGTACGCGCACGTCATCGAACAGTCCGAGAAGGAGTGGGTAAAACAGGTAAGTGTATTTTGAACAATGGGTACGACTTACCCAAATCTATCAAAGGCAGTGTTCGCGATATTCATGGTGTTCGTGCCCATCCTACTGCTGAACATGTTGATAGCCATGATGGGCAACACGTACGCGCACGTCATCGAACAGTCCGAGAAGGAGTGGGTGAAACAGGTAAGTGTATTTTGAACAATGGGTACGACATACCCAAATCTATCAAAGGCAGTGTTCGCGATATTCATGGTGTTCGTGCCCATCCTACTGCTGAACATGTTGATAGCCATGATGGGCAACACGTACGCGCACGTCATCGAACAGTCCGAGAAGGAGTGGGTGAAACAGGTAAGTGTATTTTGAACAATGGGTACGACATACCCAAATCTATCAAAGGCAGTGTTCGCGATATTCATGGTGTTCGTGCCCATCCTACTGCTGAACATGTTGATAGCCATGATGGGCAACACGTACGCGCACGTCATCGAACAGTCCGAGAAGGAGTGGGTGAAACAGGTAAGTGTATTTTGAACAATGGGTACGACATACCCAAATCTATCAAAGGCAGTGTTCGCGATATTCATGGTGTTCGTGCCCATCCTACTGCTGAACATGTTGATAGCCATGATGGGCAACACGTACGCGCACGTCATCGAACAGTCCGAGAAGGAGTGGGTGAAACAGGTAAGTGTATTTTGAACAATGGGTACGACATACCCAAATCTATCAAAGGCAGTGTTCGCGATATTCATGGTGTTCGTGCCCATCCTACTGCTGAACATGTTGATAGCCATGATGGGCAACACGTACGCGCACGTCATCGAACAGTCCGAGAAGGAGTGGGTGAAACAGGTAAGTGTATTTTGAACAGTGGGTACGAGTACCCGAATCCATCAAAGACGGGGTGTGTTCGCGATATTCATGGTTTTCGTGCCCATCTTACTACTGAACATGTTAGTAGCCATGATGGGTAACATGTACGTGCAGTTGGAGAAGGAATGGGACAAACAGGTAAGTGTGGTTTTGAACAATGGGTACACCGTACCTATCAAATACAGTGTTCGCGATATTCATGGTGTTCGTGTCCATCCTACTGCTAAACATGTTGATAGCTATTTTGGACAACACGTCATCGAACAGTCGGAGGAGTGGTTCAATCAAACAATTGTGTTTTGAATAGTGCACACTGTGCACAGGTACTTTACAGTGTAATTGCATCCATACTAATATTATAAATGCGTAAGTAACTTAGCCTGTCTATCTGTTTTTACGTCTGAAACTTGGTACTAATACGCAATATAATTACGCATAGACCATTTTTTGGATTAGGCCACAGGATACTTTTTATCCCGGGAGTACCTATGTACCTTTGGGATAATTTTCGGCTTTCACGAGGTCTAATCCGATGACAGAATCTAATATAGTTGTTCTATCTCACGAACGATGAATCGTAGCAAAATGAGTCATATTTCGACGTCATAAAAGTCACGCAACCCTTCTTCGTGAGATAGAACAACTATAACTCTCCTTACCAAACTCAGTTGGTACAAGATGTAAAAGCACTGTCCACTTATAATAAAACTTAAAAGTAAATGTTCTTTGTAAAGCACATTACTATAAGTTAACAAAATTATCTTTCTAAAGGACATTCACCTTAACTGTAGTATTCACCTTTAGCCTAACCCGATCTGAAAAACAGCACCCTAATGGCATAACTTTATTGAAAACTGAAAGCACACGCAAACGTTTTCATTTTGACAATAATTCAACAGTATTCATTGTCAGCGTTTTACGCTGTCGATTAGCACGCGTTCTTTGACATTTTAATAAATTTACGAAATTAGGGTGTAGTTCATGTGTAGTTGCTTTTGTATTTTTTTTCAGTGGGCAAAAATAGTCGTCTCACTAGAGCGGTCGGTAGCCCAAGAAGACGCTCACAAGTACTTACAAGAGTACTCCATAGGTCTGGGACCTTCTGATGACCCTAGGTACGAGGTCAGAGCCGTGATGGTGATCAAGAGTGCGGCCAAGACGAGGGCTAAGCAGAGGAAGGGTGCTTTAACTAATTGGAAGGTGAGGAATGAAGTAATACCTAGACGTACCTATTTGCTATTGATATTGTCAACCCATTGGTATCCAACAGTTAGGTATTGTTGGGTACTAGTGGGTTGATAATATGTTTGTTTTCGCTAATTGTTTTTGATAACGCACGCTAATAGTTTCCGATAACGACTGTTTTTGTTTCGGAGCAATAACTGATAGGTCAGATAGGTCTACAAGTATTTTTGGGTACGCTTAAAATATATTTATTACTAGCTGACCCGGCAATCTTTGTTTTGCCATAAAAACACCAAACATTCATCTACCCTACCCTAACAACCCTACCTACCCTACACTACCTACCCTACCTACATACCTACCCTACCCTACCCTAAACGATCTAAAGTCTCCTGGTTCTTAGCTAACTCCCTACCAATTTTCAGCCAAATCGGTTCAGCCGTTCTTGAGTTATGAATAGTGTAACTAACACGACTTTATTTTATATATATAGATTTACCCTTTTATTTAATTTATTAGCACTTTTATTGAATGTCTTTAAATAATATCAAAGATTTGATTGTTTGAATTTAAAACAGGTATGAGTAGGCCTATTTTTTAGAGATGTAACAGATCAGGGGGTCTACTCCCTAAGAACAAAGTCTTTTCGTCCTTCGTTACGGGCGTTTTCTACTCCGTATCACCTACGGACGGATGATTGCTAAAAATGAATGACAACACAATTTGGCAGTTGTAACACTCGATTTGGTTTTACTCACTGTTTTTACCGGTCCGATTAATAAAACTTAGCACTTGTTTTTTCACTCCGATCTCGTGACTAGATAATACCAGCCGCACGGGTCGATCTTCAAGGTTAACCATGACCATTGGTGACCATTTCAACATACCGAGTTTCCTCCGTGCCTTGGAAAGCACGTTAAGCCGTTGGACCCGGCTGTCATTTGAAGATCTTTTACAGTCGTTACGTGTAGTCAGAAGCCTGAGATCTGACACCAGTCTAGTCAAGAGGTATCGTATTACCCAGTTACTGGGTTGTGGAGGACAGATAGGCAGTCCCTCCATGTAAAACACTGGTACTCAGCTGAATCCGGTAAGACTGGAAGCCGACCCCAACAATAATTGGGAAAAAGGCTAGGCAGATGATGACTTGTTTTTTCACTCCGAAGTTTCGGAATACTTTCGGACGGGGTCCATAACTTCGTTGACGGAGATAGAGAGTAGACCCCCAGGTTTAGCCGGATACCGGATATTCAGCTAACCTTGTAGCCGGATATCCGCTTTTTATTCGGTATCCGGCCGGATAGTAATTTAGCCGCCGAATAGGCCGTGAGCACTGTCGGAAAGAAATATTTTATCTAATTTGCCTGATTGCAGCGTGTCGGTAAAGTGACGATTGCTGAACTGCGTCGCCGCGGCATCAGCGGTGAAGAGTTACGAAGGTTGATGTGGGGCAGAGTCTCCATATCTACACCTACCAAGGCACCACTAGGGTATTTAATTAAAATAATAAATTTGCCGCGTTTGAATACAAATAAAAAATAAACTCCTAAATTAATTATTGCGACGGCCGACGATCATAGTCTGCTAGTCAATCCACCAAGCGGGCCCAGTGCGGGTTGGTGGATATCACATTTCTTCGAATTTTTGGTTGTAGGACATGCCGCCGGTTTCCTCACGATGTTCTCCTTCACCGTTATAACGCCACTGTGAGTGTCAAATTACCACGGATGAGCAATGACTGTAATACCTTGCAGAATTTTGTGTAATTCTGCAGGCTTATGTTAGTTCGTATTGCCTGTGCCTAATGCCTGTGTCCCTACAGTCGTCGCACCGCAGCGCCGCCTCCGGACTGTGTGACGTCAGCAAGTGGCGCTCTAGTACCACAAGTAGGAAGTGAGGGAGGTGGAGTGGCCCCCGCACTGTCTTCAGCCCTCAACGTCATGGCATTCACACAGGAAATGAACCTTGGAGCGGCAGGAACCACTGGTACGTAAGTCTTGAAATTCAAGAGGAATTCGGCAAGAACTCTTTAATGTCGATCTAGTGGAAACTTTGTTAGCTGCGTTGAGCGATTTTTGGTAGGGTTAAACTTTGTGTTAGCGTCAGCGACATGCTAATGTGGCAGCGTCATCGATTGCATACCTAACGATGACGCTGTCAAATTCATGTAACGTGTGACGAAAAAAATTATGTGTCACACAAAAGCACAGATAATCCATTTTTTTCAGTTCCGTTGGCAGATCCCTGTGCCATTTTTTTAGTTTTCTCTTCTGTTGGCAGACCCTTGTGCCATTTTTTTGGTTTTCTCTTCTGTTGGCAGACCCCTGTGCCATTTTTTTGGTTTTCTCTTCTGTTGGCAGTCCCCTATGCCATTTTTTTTGTTTTCTCTTCTGTTGGCAGACCCCTCTGCCATTTTTTGTGCGTTCCATAATGTGTTCTTCATATTACAGGTCAGCAGCCAACTCCAGATTTGCTAGTCAACGGGAAGTCGCCTCTAATACCAACCTCTGTGATGTCAACTCAGCCATTGATTCAAACTCCTAATCAACTCAGTGTACCTCCATCTTTCCCTCAAAACAAGACTAGTTTGGAGACCTCAGTTATTGGCACAATGCCAGCGATGCCAATCAGTTCTATGCCAACTACTGCTCAAATGCCAGTTACTGGTACCCAAATGGTAATGGGAACTCAAGTCTCTTTCACTGGCGTTCAATCGCAACTACCCGGGTCACAAATGCCTTTACCGGGTGGCCAAATGCCTTACACTGGTGGCCAGATGCAACTGCCTGGTGGCCAAATGCCTTATTCTGGTGGCCAGATGCAACTGCCTGGTGGCCAAATGCCTTATTCTGGTAGCCAAGTGCCAGGTCAAATGCCTCTTGGAGGTACTCAAATGCCACTACCTGGTGGACAAATGCAACTACCTGGTGGACAAATGCCTTACGGTGGTACACAAATGCCACTACCAGGAGGACCAGTGCCATACGCTGGTGCTCAAATGCCTATAACCAGTGGCCAAATCCCAATGGCAGGCGGCCAAATGCAGCTAATTGGTGGACAAATGCAAGTTCCAGGTGGCCAAATGCCCATAACTACTATACAAGGACCGATGGCCTACGGTCAGCCGGGATTAATGTATCCGATATATGGACAGATGTACGCTCCTGGGATGCAGCAAATGATTGAGATACAAATTCAGAAGCCGGGTAAGCTTTTTGATTACATATATTATACCCTTAAATACTGATAAAAAGCCGAACTTCAAATAAACGCAAATCGCCTCTGATTGTAGTTTCCGATGAGGTGTTCCGTGACTATTTGTTTGAGCTGATCAAGCTGGCAGAAGATGCGACTCCTGACCAGTCGGAAATGAAGTCTCTCGCAGAGAAAGCTGCGGATCTGGAAAACGTGCCCGAGATTGATATCAATGTTTCCGTAAGTTTGTGAAATACTTTAATTTGTTTGTAAATGTATGATGGAAGTTCGCGGTACAAGGAGTCCATTGCTCCGTCTCACAGAGATGAGGTAGCACTGAGAATATTACCTTTAGATAGGCTGATTGGAGGAGCAGTGGTGGCCTAGTGGTATCGGCCGCGACTTACAATTTGTAGGTCGTAAGTTCGTACCCAGGCAGGCGCTTTACTTTGTGTGAATTATTTCATTACCACTGCTCTCGAAACGGTGAAGGAAAACATCGTGAGGAAACCGGCATGTCCTAGAAACAAAAATTCGAAGACATGTGACATCCACCAACCCGCACTGGACCCGCGTGGTGGATAACGGCCCATTCCCTCTCACAGAGAGGAGGCCTGTGTCCCAGCAGTGGGAACATAAATAGGTTGATGACGTGTGATGTGATGTGAGGCTGATTATGCTAAGTCAAAGTCTCGCTCGAACGCGACGCTGCATTGATGGCTGCTAAGTCTGCGCCAGGTAACAAAAAAATATATGTCATTGATCCGACTTGTACCAAAAAGTATAATTACGTACAGCTTGGCAAAAAAGACTGTGGAATAAATGAGGTCGCCACTATCGCACCTGTATACTCCAAAATACTATGACTCAACAGTTTTTGATACTTTTTATTACATTTTTAGTTACTCTAACTACTCTTAGTACTAATAGGTAACAATAGGCAAGTAATGGGTAGGTTATTTTAGTTAACTAGTTAGTTTTATTTTTAGTTCCAACTGTCACCGCGCCAGACTCTTTTTTGCCAAGCTGAGTTTGGGAGTCTTTAAGTCAAGAGTGAATAGGTTTCTTCTAGGTAAGCGTGCTTCATCGTCGACCACATCATCGCTTACCATCAGGTGAGATAGTGGTCAAGCGCAAGCCTATTACGAATTAAAAAAAAAAAAAAAAAAGAACATGATTTTTGTTTATGTAGATATTTTTATAATTTTGGTGTAAATTAAAGGTAGGTACGGACGGCGTAGAACCATTTATCCAATCATGTAAATCGATCAACACGTTTATGAGATATAAACTCGTGAAATATTTTTTTTTGTTTTAAAGGTTATAATTTGGTATAATAATAGGAGTTAAGGTTAAGGAGTAAGGACTATACTAGTAAGTACCTACCTAAATAAATACCACTGAACACGGTTTTGACCAAAAGGTTTGTAACTCATGCCAAGTGAAAGGGTCAAGGACACGATACGTTTGTTTTGATTAAGTTAGCGACACTGCCATTACATTTTTTTCGTATCGTTTTAAAATATTGGCATACATTGGTAGGCCGGTGTCAACAACTTTTATTTTTTTGTTATCTGGCGGTGACTTTAGTGACTGCTTATGGCGTATTCATTACACTGTCGCGGTTCAGATTCCTTTATCCAAATTTGTCATCGGAGTTCAGAGTGATTAAAGGTTACGGCATCGGCTTGTTACTGATGGTTTGGACGTGTTCATGTTGCTGACCGATATATCAGTAATTTCCGTTAGTTGTGACTGTAAACCGGGTCGGGTAAACTGTTTTTGGGTTTTACGTCTGGAATTACTTAGTAGTAGCCCGTAGTCTGGACTTGTGGCCCGTTGATGGCAATCAGCTCGCCCCCAATAACATTTTTGATCTTAAACATAACTGGCGGGAAATACAAGCGTGATGTTATGTTATAGCACGGGCACCCAACGCGAAGGAAGAAAATTTCGTTCAAATAAATTGCACGGATGGCGTGATATGCTTCAAGTTTGTTATTGACTTGTGAAATATTAAGATTTTCTAGAGACGATCACATTAAATTTATGTTCTTGTTTAATAAAATCTCCTAAGCACAAAATTGAGGAATATTGGACTCATATTCCACATTTCAAAGATTATTTAAAATTGATTCTAATAGATGGCGCGGTTTTAAATTTGTGAGGCATACACTCGATGTTTTAAATTTGTTTTTCAATACAGTTGTTAAACATGGCGTACTTTCAGAGGCTATAAGTATGATTCGAAAATTAAATCTTTTAAAAGTCTTTTAAATGGTTGTTTAATATATTTAATTACCAGTTTTAATTTAATTATTTTCACATCAACATTTGTCTAAAATCGAAGCTGTATAGACTGTTCTCGTTGTAAAAAAAATCCAGTTGCAAAAACGCGCCTTTAGTTATCATCATCATCATATCAGCCGAAAGACGTCCACTGCTGGACATAGGCCTCCCCCAAGCGTCGCCACATTGACCGGTCCCGTGCGTCTCGCAACCAGCGGATTCCCGCAACCTTCACCAGGTCATCGGTCCACCTGGTAGGAGGCCTTCCAACGCAACGTCTTCCGGTTCGCGGTCGCCACTCCAGAACCTTTAGTTATAAGTCAATTTAAAAAAGTTTAGTAAAAAGGAGTTTTCATACATAGAATAAAATGAAATAGAGTTTTATACGAGAAAAAATGAATGATGCCGTACGTTTTAGCATTTAATTCTCAAAAGTCTTTTAAATGGTTGTTTAATATATTTAATTACCAGTTTCAATTTAATTATTTTCACATCAACATTTGTCAAAAATCGAATAGGCTGTATTTGCTGTTTTCGTTGTAAAAAAAATATGTCCATTTTTTTGTCAAATAACAAATCTAATTCTTTGATTTGATTTTACTATTTCCCACAACTGTATTGAAAAATATCGTGTGATACACGGGCGTGTAGGTTATTGCAAACTCGTGTTATTAAAAACCCTCGCCTTCGGCTCGGGCTTGTTAATGACAACTCGTTTGCAATAACCTACTTTCCACCCTTGTATCACAATGTACTATTTCAATACAGTTGTTAAACATGGCGTACTTTCAGAGGTTATAATTATGATTCGAAAATTAAATCTTACGCATAGGCATCTTTCTGTTACGCGGTCGTGACTTTTGTTTACGAGCTCGATCATTAGTTTTGCAGTTTAGTTTTAAATTTATAAGTCAATTTAAAAAGTTTAGTAGCAAAGAGTTATCATACATAGAATAAAATGGGATAGATTTTATACGAGGAAAAATAAATGATACCGTACGTTTTAGCATTGAACTCTCAAAAGTCTTTTTAATGGTTGTTTAATATATTTAATTACCAGTTTTATTTTAATTATTTTCACATCAACATTTGTCTAAAATCGAATAGGCTGTATAGACTGTTTTCGTTGTAAAAAATGTCCAGTTGCAAAAACGCGCCTTGTATAAGTCAATTTAAAAAAGTTTAGTAGCAAGGAGTTTTCATACATAGAATAAAATGGAATAGATTTTATACGAGGAAAAATGAATGATTCCTTACGTTTTAGCATTTCATTCTCAAGAGTCTTTTTAATGGCTGTTTAATATATTTAATTACCAGTTTCAATTTAATTATTTTCACATCAACATTTGTCAAAAATCGAATAGGCTGTGTAGGCTGTTTTCGTTGCAAAAACGCGCGAAAATTTTATTTTTTTGTCAATTAATAAATCTAATTCTTTGATTTGTTTTTACTATTTCCCACAACTGTATTGAAAAATGTCGTGTGATACACGGGCGTGTAGGTTATTGCAAACTCGTGTCATTAAAAACCCTCGCCTTCGGCTCGGGCTTGTTAATGACAACTCGTTTGCAATAACCTACTTTCCACCCTTGTATCACAATGTACTATTTCAATACAGTTGTTAAACATGGCGTACTTTCAGAGGCTATAATTATGATTCGAAAATTAAATCTTATGCATAGGCATCTTTCTATTACGCGGTCGTGACTTTTGTTTACGAGCTCGATCATTAGTTTTGCAGTTTAGTTTTAAATTTATACGTCAATTTAAAAAGTTTAGTAGCAAAGAGTTTTCATACATAGAATAAAATGGGATAGATTTTATGCGAGGAAAAATGAATGATTCCGTACGTTTTAGCATTGAACTCTCAAAAGTCTTTTAAATGGTTGTTTAATATATTTAATTACCAGTTTCAATTTAATTATTTTCACATCAACATTTGTCAAAAATCGAATAGGCTGTGTAGGCTGTTTTCGTTGTAAATAAAATATGTCCAGTTGAAAAAACGCGCGAAAATTTTATTTTTTTGTGAATTAACAAATCTAATTCTTTGATTTGTTTTTACTATTTCCCACAACTGTATTGAAAAATATCGTGTGATACACGGGCGTGTAGGTTATTGCAAACTCGTGTCATTAAAAACCCTCACCTTCGGCTCGGGCTTGTTAATGACAGCTCGTTTGCAATAACCTACTTTCCACCCTTGTATCACAATGTACTATTTCAATACAGTTGTTAAACATGGCGTACTTTCAGAGGCTATAATTATGATTCGAAAATTAAATCTTATGCATAGGCATCTTTCTGTTACGCGGTCGTGACTTTTGTTTACGAGCTCGATCATTAGTTTTGCAGTTTAGTTTTAAATTTATAAGTCAATTTAAAAAGTTTAGTAGTAAAGAGTTTTCATACATAGAATAAAATGGGATAGATTTTATACGAGGAAAAATGAATGATTCCGTACGTTTTAGCATTTAACTCTCAAAAGTCTTTTAAATGGTTGTTTAATATATTTAATTACCAGTTTTAATTTAATTATTTTCACGTCTACATTTGTCTAAAATCGAATAGGCTGTATAGGCCGTTTTCGTTATAAAAAATGTCCAGTTGCAAAAACGCGCCTTTAGTTATAAGTCAATTTAAAAAGTTTAGTAGCAAGGAGTTTTCATACATAGAATAAAATGGAATAGATTTTATACGAGAAAAATGAATGATTCCGTACGTTTTAGCATTGAACTCTCAAAAGTCTTTTAAATGGTCGTTTAATATATTTAATTACCAGTTTCAATTTAATTATTTTCACATCAACATTTGTCAAAAATCGAATAGGCTGTGTAGGCTGTTTTCGTTGTAAAAAAAATATGTCCAGTTGAAAAAACGCGCGAAAATTTTATTTTTTTGTGAATTAACAAATCTAATTCTTTGATTTGTTTTTACTATTTCCCACAACTGTATTGAAAAATATTGTGTGATACACGGGCGTGTAGGTTATTGCAAACTCGTGTCATTAAAAACCCTCACCTTCGGCTCGGGCTTGTTAATGACAGCTCGTTTGCAATAACCTACTTTCCACCCTTGCATCACAATGTACTATTTCAATACAGTTGTTAAACATGGCGTACTTTCAGAGGCTATAATTATGATTCGAAAATTAAATCTTATGCATAGGCATCTTTCTGTTACGCGGTCGTGACTTTTGTTTACAAGCTCGATCATTATTTTTGCAGTTAAGTTTTAAATTTATAAGTATATTTAAAAAGTTTAGTAGCAAAGAGTTTTCATACATAGAATAAAATGGGATAGATTTAATACGAGGAAAAATGAATGATTCCGTACGTTTTAGCATTGAACTCTCAAAAGTCTTTTAAATGGTCGTTTAATATATTTAATTACCAGTTTCAATTTAATTATTTTCACATCAACATTTGTCAAAAATCGAATAGGCTGTGTAGGCTGTTTTCGTTCTAAAAAAAATATGTCCAGTTGAAAAAACGCGCGAAAGTTTAATTTTTTTGTGAATTAACAAATCTAATTCTTGTATTTGTTTTTACTATTTCCCACAACTGTATTGAAAAATATCGTGTGATACACGGGCGTGTAGGTTATTGCAAACTCGTGTCATTAAAAACCCTCGCCTTCGGCTCGGGCTTGTTAATGACAGCTCGTTTGCAATAACCTACTTTCCACCCTTGTATCACAATGTACTATTGTAACACATTTTGGTACAATAAAATTGTAAAAACGTGTAAAAAAAATACTATAAAACAAATCGTCGCTGTATTTATTAAAAAAATATTCACGAACCGAGTAAAGACTTTTACTTGCAAGTCTGCTAACACCATCTATATCCGTGGAACGGAACCGAACGCGATCGATGTTCTTAGAAAATAATCAGTTTAATCAGACGAAAACGCTCGCGATTCCATGCTAGTATTATAATATTATCTGTGGTTATAGATATTTTCTAGCTTCATTTATGATAAATGATGATCATCGATGTTTGTTACAGATGGCGGCCCGGTCAGCGCGTCGCGTGGTAGCTGGTGCAGTGTCGGGGCTGTTCGGGGTGGCAGCCGACGCGCCCTCTACCACCGAGACCACTTGGAAGCGTGAGAGGAATGAGAACAGTGATAGTGATCCTATATCAGGTACGACATCAAACAGCGATGGAAGTAATAAAAAAACCGGTCAAGAGCGAGTCGGACTCGCGCACCGACGGTTCCGTACCGTCATATATAAATATTTTGGCTGTGTTACTTTTCCTGCGGTGTAGAATATTGCAGTTTTAGGTCAGCGCCATCTCTTGACCGTTAGTGGAACTAATGTAATTTTTGTTGTAATCTTTACATAAACTTTTATCACATAGAATAATTTCAGATTTTTCTCTATACAAACTTCGGAGATAATGGGGGTCAAAGTCCGGCAAAGGATTTTTTCGTCATAAGTCGAAAATCTACGCGGCCTAAAAAAAAAGGTGGTTGAGAATGAAAACCCCATTAGATTTTTTAAGACTCCGCACTGAAGTGGGCTACAATCTCAAACAAAAACAGCACCGTTTCGAGCCTTGCGCATCGGAAAGCCAACTTTGGGGAGGCCCAGCACTTTTAAACTCATCAAACTAATAACACTCCTCTTTTTCCGTTGGGGGTTAAAAAGAAGAAAATCATCAACACCATTTTTACCCGACTGCCGAAGGGGGGTAATGTGTTTATCACTCTATGTATGTATGTTTGTTCCGTGGCGTTCTAGGGACCAAACGCGTGGGCCGATTTTGATGGTTCTTACGTCAATCGATTCGTCTTAACCGCGATTTAGTGTCACTGGCTACATTAAAATTGGAAAATAGGAAAATGGCGGTTCTCGGGCGCCATATTGTGGGGGCCCAAACTTTTTTTTTCTTCCAAACCTATCGTGTGGGGTATCAAAGTAAAGGATTTTAAGAGGTGATTTCAAAAATATATAACACTTATATGTTTAATTGTACCTAATTCGAAAAAAAAAATAACTAAAATGTTATAAATAAAAAAAGTTATTTAAAAAAAAACAAAAAACCCAACTGCTTGAAAAGCGAACTTCGGGGAGGCCCAGCACTTATATACTCATCAAACTAATAACACTCCTCTTTTTCCGTTGGGGGTTAAAAAAAAGAAAATCATCAACACCATTTTTACCCGACTGCCGAAGGGGGGTAATGTGTTTATCACTCTATGTATGTATGTTTGTTCCGTGGCGTTCTAGGGACCAAACGCGTGGGCCGATTTTGATGGTTCTTACGTCAATCGATTCGTCTTAACCGCGATTTAGTGTCACTGGCTACATTAAAATTGGAAAATAGGAAAATGGCGGTTCTCGGGCGCCATATTGTGGGGGCCCAAACTTTTTTTTCTTCCAAACCTATCGTGTGGGGTATCAAAGTAAAGGATTTTAAGAGGTGATTTCAAAAATATATAACACTTATATGTCTAATTGTACCTAATTCGAAAAAAAAAATAACTAAAATGTTATAAATAAAAAAAGTTATTTAAAAAAAAACAAAAAACCCAACTGCTTGAAAAGCGAACTAAAAAGACGTAAACAAGGAGAAAATCATGCTGTGCAGTCGGAGGATACGTCTGGTTTTGGTCAGCCAGCTCGCGAAGATGTATCCTCCGACTGCACAGCATGATTTTCTCCTTGTTTACGTCTTTTTAGTTCGCTTTTCAAGCAGTCGGGTTTTTTGACTTTTTTTAATTAACTTTTTTTACCCCTTTTTTCCGTTTGGGGTGAAAAAGAAAATCATCAACTCCATTTTTTTCAATTCTGCAGTCGCTGGTACCTACACTGGAAGAAGTTTGTTTATAAATAAGCATTACCAATATTAGTTTTCTGTTCCGTCTTCTTGTCTGTCTATTGAATGTGTGTACATAAATTGTTAAATCCTACTAAGTACCTACTGGGTATTATATGTGAAAGTTTGTGAGGATGGATGGTTTGTTATTATTTTTGACTCAAAAACTACTGATCGGATTTTGATGAAACTTTACAGAAATGTAGCTTATACATCAGAATAACACATAGGCTATCTATACTAATATTATAAAGAGGAAAGATTTTTTGTATGTTTGTTTGTACCGAATAGGCTCCGAAACTGCTGGACCGATTTCAAAAATTATTTCACCAATAGAAAGCCACGTTATTCCTGAGTAACATAGGCTATCTTTTAATCCTGAAAACGGGTCCTGTGGGGCGGCCCACGGGAGCGAAGTCGCGGGGAACAGCTAGTAAGTTATAAAGATATTGGGGAAAGTACAATTTTTTTACGCGCTATGATTTTTTCACAGAATCAGTGTTGCTGGGTCGAGCGTCTCGAGCTCGCCGCGCACGATCCGCATCGCGCCGCGCCGCTCCACCGCCGCCTCATCTTTATGTGCCTGCCAGGTATTAACACCTTCCTAACTCTATGTTACAAGTGGTTGCGAACTTACTAACAGGGCAATGCATGTGTCATTTGAGTTTTCAGTCTATGTATTCTATAACAATAGATGGGTACCTGATGGTTTAACAAACTTGAATGCAAACTTCTGCGTCGGTAATGCAGTATCGACTCGGCATCAAGGACTTCACCAACTTCCAAAATATTAGTTTTAGGTATACAGGGCTCCCCAGGGCGGGGGGCGTAGCCAAACGGGAAAAGAAAGCATGTGGTTCTCACAGTGCCAGCAATGTGTAAAAGTCTTCCGTGGATCCACGTTGTCTTCAAATAATTCAAAATATTAGCAGCACTGAAATTGGGTTGTACGGAACACACCAACATTGTCTTTTCACAGTATGGTGACGGATTATCAAAATAATTAAAGATTTACAAATAGATCAGGCGGGTGCGCGCGCGACAACGTCTTCAGCCTTCGAAAGATGTTTAGAGAACGCTGCTCTCGGTCAATTTGACACATACCACATGAAGGACTAGGAAAAAAGAGGGTAGGAAACATACTTCATACAAGGTGTACCCTCAATTTAAATATGAACCTTTTAGTTTGTAAGGTCCAGTTAATCGACCCCTAGTGAACTCAACCATTGGTTAATTAAGTTAACCTATGGATAAAAATTTCAGTAAAACGAGTTTTTCCATCAATTGTTTGTCAAACAAATGGTCAAATAATTAACTCTTCAACTTATTTTACCATTGGTTAACTAGAGGTCAAAAACTGCGGGCCTTAGTCCATTAGGACCTAATGGACTTTAGGCCCTAATGATTAGGTAATGAAGGTATTGTTTTGTAAAATAAAGGCTTTCTTTTCCAGGTCTATGTACTTGGTAGCTTCAGAAAGCAGTGCTGTTGAGAGTGATGTGCCGTATGATGAGCATGCTAGCTCTGGGAATAACTCGTAAGTTTTACCCTCAGTTTTCCACCTTAAAATTATCGCAGAATTAATGTAACAAATTGCCAAGCACGCGTTATCTGCTGTAATTGGTTGAAAGAATTTTCAACAGCCAATCACAGCAGATAACGCGTACTTGACAATTTGTCACATTAATTCTGCGATAATTTTAAGTTGTGAAACTGAAGGTTAGTCAATTATATTCATAATCATACCATGTGCTTCGTTCGAAGAGATTAGTAACCAGAAATAATAAAACTATTTCTATTTTGTTTTTTTTTTAAACGTTGCTCCACACTAGGAATTTCTTCCTGTATCGTGGGTGCGTTTACAAACATATAAACTCACATACACAACACCCAGAGACGGAACAACTATCTGTAGGTCATACAAATATTTGTTCCGTACGGGTACGATTACCCGCGACACGCAGCGCAGCAGTCAATCACTCAACCACTGCGCCAACCGTGAGCAAAACTAGCCTGATTAGACTAATGAGTAAATAAGTAACAATTATTACTTATTTACTCATTAGTCTAATCAGCTAGTTAAGTACAGCCAACCACACCAGACACCAGTAAGTTGCACTATGAAAACAACCCTTATAAATTATGTATTTTTATTTTAAATAGGTAGGTATACTAGCAACCCACCTTGGCTTTGTCTGTGGGCCGTGACAAATTATATACAAAAACCTGCCTCTTTTCTCACTCTTTCTATTGGTAAAAACTGCATGAAAATATCTTCAGTATTTTTTGAGTTTATCGCGGACAGACGCGGCGGGGGACTTATACAGGATGGCCAAAAAGTCGTGGACCAAACGCAACTAAGGGTTAAATGGGGTCATCAGCTGCAAAAATTTGTTCTACGGGAGGTCCTTAAGGTCCCAACCCCTGCAAAGTTATAATTTATTTAGTGTTTTTATGAGAAAATTGTCTTTTTTTACTAATTCTTATTAAAATTCGAAAAAATCTACATCTGTATCTTTTTTATAACTTTCACTAGATTGGTACTTTGATGAGTCCTTGCGTTAGAGATGCTATTTATGGTAGTTTATTGGGTGTGTTGAAGATAAGCTTTACGAAAAAAAAAAACTGCAATCATAACTTTTTATTTACTTCAGACAGACCCGAAAAGTGACCCTGTATTACAAGTTTTGGCACATTAAATAGGGATTCTGAAAAAGTATAACACATGGCCATGAGTGGCTCTAATATCCTTCTAGGACGAAAGATATTAGATATTATTTGTCGACTATTGTGAACAATATAAAATAAATTAAACACGACACGTTGACCTTAGGGACCTCACGTAGAACAATTTTTTACAGCTAGCCCCTAGTTGCGTTTGAACCACGACTTTTTGGCCACCCTGTATAGTTATAGGACTTAAAACATTTTATAACATGTAGTGATACCAGGCCACGGGGTCTCATTGCTAAGAAAGAAAATTTGGTTCAAATAAATCACACTAGATGGCGCGACATGTACACACAATTTTAATAGAATTGTGTGTAAAATTAACATTTTCTGGAATTGAACATAAAAATTGTATGTTCTTGTTTGATCAACTCTTCTAAGTACAAAATTATGGGATATTGGGCTCATAATTCACATTTCAAAGATTATTTGAACGGATCATATAAAATTGATGCCAATAGATGGCGCATTTTTAAATTTCTGAGGCATTCCACTCGATTGTTAAAATTTGCATTGTAACTCATTTTGGTGCAAAAAAACTGTAAAAATCAAAGGTAAGATCAAAAAAATACTATAAAACGAACCGTCACTGTATTTAAAGAAAAAAATATTCACGAACTTAGTAAACCCTTTTACTTGCAAGTCGCTGCTAACACCATTTATTGCCGTGAAACGGGATTGAACGCGATTGATGTATTTACAAAAATAACAAGATTAATCAGATGAAAAATGCTAGTTACGTCGGCACGGTTTCTTTGTATGGGATGAGGCATCTGTATGCTAGTATTATATTATCTGTGGTGATACTTACTTTTGTACCCACTATATTTTAATAATTATTTCTTTTTAGGGTTCCGTACCCGAAGGGTCCATACGGAAATTGCTGTGACTCACGTGTCCGTCTGTCTGTCCGTCGTCTGTCACATAGATTTACACAGCCAGGTTGGAGCTACAGTCTTCAAAGTTTCACAGTAGCATCATACTGACCAAAAGCAATACAAATTGTCAAATATGTTTTTAGATGATTCTAAGGCCATTAGAAGCAAAAAATAAATTGCTCTACCCCATTATGTGGTTGATTACAGCTCGTTGAGTAGATAAGTACTGTAGTTTTTGTTTTAAAAAATATTACCGTTGTTGATGTCCTAAAAGAGATAAAAATCATTTTGCCCGAAACGGGAAAATAGTTGAAAGTATCACAATCGCTGTATGGGTAAGACTCAAACTACCAGAGTAAAGCTTCAAGTTCTTTTGTCTGTATTAAAAATTAATAAAAATATGAATTTGGTCTCATCGTCCATACACATAATCCCCCCTGGCCTATCGGCAGGCGACATCCTTGATACATAGATTATTTAATAAAATTAATACTTAATAGGCATACCCTTAGTATATGAGTTATTTCTTTCTTTTTCTTGAATCTTGCTATCAGCGCTTCTGACTATGAGAAGATGTGTTGAACGACTATTAAAATGTATTATATTATGAGTTAATTATATTAATGTCATTTTAGTTATTGAGTTATCACTCTCCAGAACCCTTTGTTGACTGGTAGAGAATGCCTCAGGCATTAAATCGGCCTATGTACCTGTATGTTGCATTAAGTTTTAATAAATAAATAAAAAAGCCCTTACTGCTATGAAAGCACTGACAAGTATGTTAAATTGTTACTTCTGATGCGGCATTCTGTAACTTTATCATTCTAATATGCAGATTGTTAACCTACATAATTATTTGTTTCTTTATGCATAGATAGGTACTATACTACTATAAAGGCCGGTAGGTAAATTTGAATATGGTAACATTTCTGTTATTTAATTTTTTAAATATTTTTATTTTAAAATATAATTTGGCAGGTACTTAAAAAACTAGGTATTTACAATAGCTTGTAACTTATCAATATACCTTACTTAAACACATTATGGTCTATATACATCAGTCAAGTCTGTCTCATCAGACAAATTGTTCTTCAAGCCGCTGATAAGAACTTTGTTGATCAACAGTTCTGCATGATACCTCTGCAGTGTGTTCATTCTCTTTAGTTTACAAGTCACGTTAGCCCCAATAGCCTCAAGTTCTCTATCTAATAAATTATCATTTGATTCATAATAATCATCTTCTATTTCTACCTTCACAAACTTGTTATTCTTTTTGGCCTTAAATCTCTTTCTTGGTGGTGGTGGTTCTTCTTCACTCATCAATCTTAAGACATCACTATTGTGAGATAAGGACTCGCCATTTTCTGATGCCGACTCGTTACTATCTTGAGCCTATAAAAATATAAAAAAGTTATAAATAAGTCTTGGACGATTTGATCAGTCGTCAGATAATTTCATCAAATCAAAATTAAGTTTGTTCAATAACGAATTAAATGCTGTCAAGGTCTCACCACGTTTGCAATGAATTTAAACAATTATAAACTTACATCAAAATGAACGTCATCCATATTGATTTCACTGATTTCAGCCATATCGTTGTTGTCACCATCTTTTGCAAGAAATTTCAGTGCGTGATACTTCCAATTTGTAGGTTCATATTCATATATATCCTCACCTTTCGTCCCAATACGTTTTGATTTTAAATATTTTCTCAACTCTTTCCTATACGTGCACCTTAATATGTTTATTTTCTGTCGTACATTCATGCGGGTAGCGGACGGATTCCATCGTTTCATAATCTTTAACAAGACGTCCAGCGCTTCATTTCGTTTGTATTTATTTGTGTTATGTTCGTGCTCGGTGTCCCAGAGTAAAGGTAAATTCTTGTAAGTTTCTATAAAGGCTTCTTCTAGGGCTCGAGTTTCAAGGCTGAGGGACAAAATAGATGTCGATGTTGAACCTTCCTCATCCTTCATTATCACTTGAAACTCACTAAGTTAAGTTTGACAAAATTATTTACTGACCAGAAAACTGATTTTACAGCTTGAAGTAAAGCTTGTTGGTTGGGCTTGAAGGTTGAAGCGTTGAAAAGTTTTATTGATCGTCTTCTTCGACATTGACAGTTCTTCCAATTCTGGCCATTGAGATAGGAAAAATTAGGTCTATGGTTCTGGCTTGATAAAGGTTAAATTTATTAGGGTTGCTAGTTGTAATAAAGAACTTCTTCTTCATCGTGTCGATGATTCCATTTTCAGTTTTTAATTTAGATGTTGTGCTTCGACCAGAACTAAGCCAAAAATAACTATAGAGAGATACGACGTGTCTTGTACAAATCAATAATCTCATTCCGGACCCAACGCACCCAGGGGGTTCCACGGGAACTTGAATTCGAACGTTTTCTTGTTTCTACGTTCGGACTTGATAGTAATAATATATTAAGCCTCTAGAATGGTTGGCAGATGAAAGAAGTGGTAAAACAGCTGTTAGGTAGGCCCTAAAAAATGTAAAAAATAAGGTAAAATTCTTCTTTCAGCCTTTGTTTTAGTGTAGGTACCCTAAAGAGTTTGCTTTTCGCCATATATTTCGCGTCCAATGATAGTAGCACTTAGAGCGATTTTATGGTGATGTTGGGAAACACTTAAAAAAATTCCGGCCAAGTGCGTGTCGGACTTCACACTCAGCTTAAAGGTATTATAGACCTGAGTATTTGATATGGATTTCAATTTACCTCTACGCGTTGATGAGGAAAGGAGTAATAAGTTTAAAATTATTAAAAATATTTTTATTATATGATGCAACAAAAATTTTACGGTTTTCGCAATTTTTCCTTTATCTATGTTATAAGACGTTGCTTCGTACCAAATTTCAAGATTCTGAGTTCACGGGAAGTACCCTGTAGGTTTTCATTCCCTTACGAGTATCGAAAATTTGCGGCATAAACGGCTGTATCTTTTGATTGCGTTGGCTTAGAAGTTTGATTTTTTCACAGCTTTAAGGGACAGTAGTATTTGATATAAATTGATAGCTTGATACCTCCACGCGTTCCTGAGAAAAAGGGTCATGACAGACAGACGGACGGACGGACAACAAAGTGATCATTTTAAGGGTTCCGTTTTTTCTTTTCGAGGTACGGAACCTTTAAAATGAGGAAATTTCAAAGAAAAATCTGATTTATCAATATTTTGGAATTTGTTAGTAAAATATCCTCCTCCTCGCGTCGATTCCCCAATGGGGAGGGGGATAGTGACCACATCATGGTTTCAAAACTTTCTCTTTGATGATGTTTCTCCACCTGCTCCTATTCTCAGCAACATGCACGGCTTCTGAGACTTTGTAAAATATACGTAATAAATAAGATTATCACCAAATTTCAAGTTCATAGGTCAATAGGATTTTAAAATACAGTAGGTACCTATTTATCTACTTAACGAGCTCTAAATAACGATACCTCACTCGTTGGGGTTGGATTTATGGGTTTTTTTATCCGCCTTTAGCTGTATGTGAGATGTGCATCTGGACCGAGGGCCCATTTTTTAAATCCTTGCAAAACGAAATAAGACTTAAAGGAAAATTAGTTAAAAATAGTAAAAACATAATGCAATGGGCCTAGAATTTCTTAAACGTGAATTAAAACAGTTATGATTAAATTACTTGGGCCCTCAATCCGTACCGCGTACATAAACTGGTATAGCCTAAATCTCAGAAAGTACTATCCCTGGGTTAATCATTTTTATTTAGGAATTTAGTTAAGAATTTCTTAAATATTTTAAGAAATTCCCAAATCTGTAGAATATGACATTATAGATTTATGGCGGTATATCTAGGGCCCTCAATCCTTTAATGTCTCTACTGAGGAATCTGCAAAACATGAATTTATCTGAAGATATATATTAATAGGACTTTAATATATTTTGCTTAGATACCTCTGTAAATTAGTTAAAAAGAAATAATGACATAAAAGTGAATTGTTAAAAAGTAAATGAGAATCGAATTTTACTATAACGTCTGAACTGAGAGCCCAATATTTTCGGCTTTATTGACTAGGTTCAACCTCATAGATTAAGTCAAATTAAAATAAGTTTTTTTACAATTTTTTAATTAAAATGTCACATATCGTCCGTTCTTCTAAATGCAATACTTTAAGAGAAAATAGATTTTTAATTTTTCATAGGAGAAATTTTTGTAGGGTACATACGATTTTGTTACTTTTTTGGACTGATCAGTTTGTATCCTCATACAAGCTATTTTTTAAGCGCCTAAAGTAAATATTTATTGCTTGAACTGTCGGAAGAGACTGTTTTTTGTGATACAATATTTTGAAGGGAAGACAGTGCAATTTTCAGGAAAAGCCTGAAAATTGCATGGGTCCTTTTCGGGCGAGGATAAAACAAATCTTTCTTGGTAATGTACGGTTACAAAGTAACTGCAAATGCATTATGTAATGGAGAATAACGGTTTGAGGATAATACCTGTGTGTCATGTAAATGTGTGGCAAATTCAAATTACGAGCTCTCTAATTTGATCTCATTTTATTTGAACGGGACAGATAAAGTTAGTTTGAAGGAACTACCCGAAACAATCTGTTTATAAGGAAAATATTTTAAAATATTAGGTGTTATTGAATTTGTTCACCCGTTGAACCGGTTATGTAAAAGGCCGCATGGTCTGTTATGATGATTTAATGCTTAGATTTTACAATAGTAGAGAAGAACAACCTATTTATATACACACGAGCAGTTGCCCGCGGCTTCGCTCCCGTGGGCCACCCCACAGGACCCGTTTTCGGGATTACAAAATAGCCTATGTCACTCAGGAATAATGTAGCTTTTAATTGGTGAAAGAATTTTTCAAATCGGTCCAGTAGTTTCGGAGCCTATTCGGTACAAACAAACAAACAAACAAAAAAATCTTTCCTCTTTATAATATTAGTATAGATTGTGACATACGGTTAGGCTGATCCTAATTTTGAAAAGTAAAGATAAAAAAATATTAAAAATACATGACTGCGCTGCTAAAATCACGAACTACAGTTGGAGGACTGTTCTATGGAACACTATTTAATATCTAAGAGGTCACCCGACTGCTATTCGTGTTTTTGGTAGCGCAGTCGTGTTTTTTATATTTTTATTATTATTTATTTTTCTTTAATACATTTTAGTGACAAGTTTAATTTTAAAACAATATGTATATAGGTAGGTACTCATCTGGACTTTAAATTTCATATCCATGTTGTTATAATCGACGACAAAATCTGATTTCATCTTTGAAAATAGAGCCATATAGTTAGCCGCAATTTTTGCCCAAAAATTATAGCACTATTAGTGTCTTAACTAACATTATTAACTATAGCGTTCATAACTAAAAATCAACAACCAAACTTCGCTCACTCGCTTCTTTGAACAAATTTATTGATAATTTAAACCGTTTATTTGAATATTTGTTACAAAAAGCTTGTAAGTAGGTAAATTGTATTTTACAATATCAGACTATTTTTAGGTTATATTTATGTGAAGTAATTAGTTTTCTTATATTTATACCGATCGTAACCGTTTATTTGAATAGTTGTTACAAATAGTTTGTAATTAAATTGATGTTACGATATCAGAGTATTTTTAGATTAAGTGAAGTAAATAGTTTTCATAAATTTATACCGATTGTGTTTTATTCATCGAAATGAATTTGATTGATTTGCGGATTGCTATTGGTGCTACATATACTGTCCATAGAAACAATGACATATGATTTTCCGTCCAAAAAGTAACAAAATCATATGTACCCTACAAAAATTTCTCCTATGAAAAATTAAAAATCTATTTTCTCTTAAAGTATTGCATTTAGAAGAACGGACGATATGTGACATTTTAATTAAAAAATAGTAAAAAAACTTATTTTAATTTGACTTAATCTATGAGGTTGAACCTAGTCAATAAAGCCGAAAATATTGGGCTCTCAGTTCAGACGTTATAGTTAAAATTCGATTCTCATTTACTTTTATGTCATTATTTCTTTTTAACTAATTTACAGAGGTATCTAAGCAAAATATATTAAAGTCCTATTAATATATATCTTCAGATAAATTCATGTTTTGCAGATTCCTCAGTTATACATTAAAGGATTGAGGGCCCTAGATATACCGCCATAAATCTATAATGTCATATTCTACAGATTTGGGAATTTCTTAAAATATTTAAGAAATTCTTAACTAAATTCCTAAATAAAAATGATTAACCCAGGGATAGTACTTTCTGAGTTTTAGGCTATACCAGTTTATGTACGCGTTTGGATTGAGGGTCCAAGTAATTTAATCATAACTGTTTTAATTCACGTTTAAGAAATTCTAGGCCCATTGCATTATGTTTTTACTATTTTTAACTAATTTCCCTTTAAGTCTTATTTCGTTTTGCAAGGATTTAAAAAATGGGCCCTCGGTCCAGATGCACATGTATGTGAGCGCTTAAAATTTTTTTTGACAATTTGTATGGCTTTGGGTCAACAAGATGCAACAGTTTGGCTGTAATACCCGTGTGACAGACGACGTACCTGGACAGTTAGACACGGACACGTGAGTGACAGCAATAGGGCTCCGTTTGGACCGTATGCTGGAAAATTCTGGGCTTTGTTGACAGATTTATTAAGTAATTCTATTAATTTCTCTTCTATATAGTCTCCGGACTGATTCATCGGACGTAGTGTCTTCTCGTAAATCGCATGCAAAAATCAATAAATACTTAAAACTACAATTAATTAGACGACATATTAGAGATAAAAATTAATCATATATTATTAGGCAGGTATATATAGTTTAAATACCAAATACTTGTTTGTTTTAGTAACAAGTACCAAGCACAACACTAATTGAGCTGGGGATCCCACGGGTCCAAATCCAAGTTCCGGGGTCTGGAATGAAAAATCTAATGTTGAGGACAGAAAATTGCCTGGGTTGGCAAAACATCAAATTGAAAAGAAAAACCTAAATCAAAGAGAGAAAAAAATTAATATTGTGACAAAAGGGCGTTGACTTAGCATAATGTCCGGTGGTAACCATGAAGTTATAGGTGATTGTCTTTATCTATACCTTCATGGTGGCAACACTTGCAATTGCCACCGACGCTGAAAAGATGACGTGTAGCCCGCGAAATTCAAATTTCTTAATTTTTTTAAATGCCCAGCTCGTTAGGTTATGTTCATAAAAATATAGTTATCCACATTCATAGCAAAATTTATTTGGCGAGGTACAATAATCAAACATTTAAATTTTGCTGGTTTCACTTTTCATACTTACACAACACCCCTAATCTACTGTAGGAAACATAGCTGATTTCTACCGCTGGGTATTCACGGAGGAAAAAAATGGCTTCTATAGTTAGGTGACTGGTTTTGAGATTATCCATAGTGATTGAAATATTCATGTGTATGTTTTTAAACTTTTGGTGTTGTCTTAACTTAGATTGTACGTTTATATAGATGAATCTACAGGAAAAACCGTCGAACATATAAAAAAAAACCGAAACGTTTTGCCGGGCTTTTTGAAATTTGTTCTTTTTAATCTATGTTTGAATTGGACGGCGTTACCTGCGTGATGTACCCTGTACAAATTACTAATTTGTGTTTGTAGTTATTATATGAATATTCAACCTAACAAGTTCTCTTTTGTTCACCAGCGCGATTGGGGATGTGGCTCGTATCCGAGCTGCACGGCCTTTTTGCATCCTGTCCGCCACCGGACTACCTACGCCCGGCCATGTGGAGCATTCAATGCTTGTTGTTGGTACGTACATTCATCACACTTGTAGTGCGTCATTATTCGCCTCTGCCACCATTAACATGGTTAGGTACTTAGAGAAGCTGTACAGTTCCTAAGACTGATGCAGATTTCGATGTGTCGCAGCAAATTCTATTTATATTTGAAGTATGAAAAGCCTCATTCCTGGAGGGCGGAGGCACCTGCCAGACTAAAAAACGTGACAAGTGCGAGTCAGACTTGCGCACTAAGGGTTCCGTACCATCGCAAAAAACGGCATAAAATCACGTTTGTCGTATGGGAGCCCCGCTTCAATATTTAATTTATTCTGTTATTAGTATTTGTTGTTATAGCGGCAACAGAAATACATCATCTATGAAAATTTCAACTGTCTAGCTATCAAGGTTCATGAGATACAGCCTGGTGACAGACAGACGGACCGCGGAGTCTTAGTAATAGGGTCCCGTTTTTACCCTTTGGGTACGGAACCCTAAAAACAGACAACTGCCATGCCGGGGCGTTTGCTCATATGCAATCATTTTTCTCCGCGGCAAGTATTTGGTCTATTAGTTTTTTTTTAAAGGAGCGCAGTTATAAGCTTCTGTTCAGGCAGCAGGCTCCCAAGTCTATCGCTCCGCAGCTGCCTCAATAGTTGGTTTTAGTAATATACTAAATACTTATATTGTTCTAGTACCTACTTAAACCTACCATGAATGTACAGTACAATTATTTTCTTAATGTCCCTCGGCAATCATCGCATTACCGATTGTTAATTTCGTGTGGCGGGTGTATGACTACAAATGGTCATGCTTTATGCGAGAAAGCAATACCGAATGTACGTTAAATTTTAAGCAATGTAAAACTATAACATTTTCTAAAAACTGTGGTTTTAAAATAGTAATTTTAAAACCACAGTTTTTAGAAAAAACCGGTCTAGTGCGAGTCGGACTCGCGCACGAAGGGTTCCGTACCATTATCGCAAATAAAGGAAAAAAAATCACATGTCACGTACGTTTGTTGTATGGGAGCCCCACATAAAAAATATTTTATTCTGTTTTTAGTATTTGTTGTTATAGCGGCAACAGAAATACACCATCTGTGAAAATTTCAACTGTCTATCACGGTTCATGAGATACAGCCTGGTGACAGACAGACAGACGGACCGCAGTAACAGGTCTTAGTAACAGGGTCCCGTTTTTACCATTTCGGTACGGAACCTTAAAAATTTTGTGAGCTGCCAACCTGTTACCAAAATAGCGGGTGTACCTAATCAAAATATGAAAAAATTACCATCCGTCTGAATGTGAAATGCCTAACGTTACAATGTATTAAGCAGATGCTGTTAACGGTAAATAAAAAAGAGTAACAAAAAAAGTCCATCAATTATTAGATTTATCGTGTATAATAATTTAAATTCAGAACTATGTAGGTACTTTAATGTTGTTTTGTTTTGATTTTCGTGTGAATTATATAGAGCTGTAAAACTATTTTCCTTTTTAACCGCAGCAGTTTTCCTCCCATTTCAAAATAAACATAAAAATAAATTACAGTATCTACCTATTAACAACTATAGACAGGGTGAGTTTTTTCTGGGCGTGGATTACGAATATAGATTTTTAATAATGTTTTAGTTTTTATCAAAATCGGCCTCGTGACTCCTTTGAGTGTTTATCGGTTTATCGCTATTACTCACATGCAAAATTTTATTGCTTTTTACCCGACTGCGGGAGAATAATGTTTATCAAGCGTATGCATGTATGTCGATTTCTATGCCCCACACAGCTCTACAGCCCCAACGGCTTGTAGTTCCAGATTTGGTTATCCACGCCCACTCAAATAACTCACCCTGTATAGGTACTTGCAAGTTGATCGAAAGCGTCCGGTCTTCACAGAGTTCAAAAGGCAAATGATAGAAATGAAACACGAAGTTTGCCGAAATGCCGAGGAACATTAAGAAAATAGTTGTACCACAGGTTGTACCTACTGTAATTGTATGTACGCAAGCTCAAAATATTGTTTATTTCAATAGGGGCCGGTAGTGGCGCTGACGTTGAAAGTGCTGCGCCAGTTCAGGCAACGAACAAACACGTGAAGACTCGGAGACCAAAAACCGCACGTCCCAGACGAAATAGGTGAATTAATATCTGAATTAGACCTATTGTACTTTATTTTCTTCTACTTAGCAGCGACTAAGACTTATGTGTGAAAGTCGTGCTACCAAGCAATCAGTCATAGCTCAAACAGTAGACAGTAGCAGATAAAGGTAAGTAGCAAAGGGACAGTAGGTAATATTCGCCAAGTGCTTTCTACTACCTGTATGACATCCCTCCCCTCCTTTTTCATAGTCTATAGGCTCGCGCTTGACCACTGTCTCACCTAATGGTATGCGATGATGTGGTCGACGTTGAAGCACGCTTGCCTAGAAAAAACCCTAGACTGCTAGATTGTAGCTGTCGGAAAACACAGTGTACCACACACCCATACGCAAACAACATACGTTTTGTGCGTATGGGTGGGACATCCACCATGAACCGATGGCGCATCGCCGTACCGTGTAGAATTAGATCATGCAATTCCATCGCACACTCCTCGAAACGTAACCGATAAAAAATCGACAAGCTGGCAACTCGGCGACGATGTTCAAGGCTCTGGAGGTTTGACTTACCGGTGCCTCATTGCCAATGAGTCTCTTGGCCTGCTTTTCGATCGACTCTAGTGCATCAAGCTGATATTTGGCGGCAGATCCATCGCAGAGATGAGATTAGTACTCCATGCTTGATCGAACTTGCGCTTGATACAAGTTGAGCAGCTGTTCCGGCGTGAAGTACCTCCTCACCTTTGCAAAGATCCCAACTTTTTGGCAGCCAGCTGAGCCTTTGCCTCAATGTGCCAAAATTGAGTCGATGTCAACGTTACGCCAAGAAGCTCAAACTGGTCCGCTATTTGGCACGTTCACATCTCGTAAAGTTGGAGCCGGGTAAATTGGCTCTTTTTGCAGCATTTAACCTGACAAGATTGGCATCGCCCCGTTCGGAGACTACCTGCAAGGACAGGTTCAAACGCTCCCTAAGACAGCTTGTGCTTCCCCAAGTGCCTACCATTTCCTGCAAGATTCCCTACCCTTCCTTAAATAAAAGCTTGTGTAGTGCATCTCCCAAGTACCTACCAACTCCTGATTTCCTCCCTCCCCAAGTAAAAAGCATGCCTATCAGATTCCCTCCTTCCCCATGACGAAAGCTCGTGGTTCCCAAAGTGCCAAATCAGATGCCTTCCCTCCCTACGACGAAAAAATCGCGTTTCTTCAAGCGCCTATCAGAGTCCCTACCTCCGTTGGATTAAAGTTCGTGTTTCCCCCAAGTGTTTATCAGATTCCCTCACTCCCTAAGAAAAAAGCTCGTGTTTCGTAAGTCTACTACTACCTATAAAACTAATTTTTACGAATCAAACTTTCAGCAAGGTTAACCGAAGCTTGTCCGGAACTGTTCTCAATGATCTACAATCTTTTTCGCAGGGTATCTCCTTCACCAGTTATTGAGCCAGGCAGTCCACTCCAACCATGGGCCACAGCGCCACTGTCCCGGCTCTCGCAGCTGATCAGAACGTCAAGTGCGTCAACAGCATCGCTCAACTCCTGCACGTCAGGCGATGATACCGACAGCAATCGGCCGCAGAGGTACTGATGACTTTTATAGTAGGACGGATAAATATTGATACTTACACTGCCATCTTTAAGATTTTAGCAATGAATATAATATAGTTTTGAAATATGTGAAGACTATTGCGTGCAGAGTTCACTTAATTAGGAACCTATAGAACTTAAGAAGTGAGTGTTTCTACTTAAAAAAATCTAGTCAAAATGTATATATAACATGATTTGTTATCAATAACTACTTAGAACTTCATAGTGTGTTATCATATAGCTTTAACTTAAGTGATAATAATTACAAATAGAAAAGATTATTTAATATCTAGGTACACCTAATCTAGTGATAGCAAGGCAGGTCCTAATCATAAAACTATGTTTTCTGATATCTATTGTTGAAATAAAACAAAACATAGTTTAAATATAATTTATTGTATCGCCCCTAACTTGCCGCTGTGAAAACCAATCAAATTCAAAAATATGTAACATAAAATTATAAATAATTTGGAATAACTGTTGTTTTTTTAAAATGGCTACGGAACTAAAATGCAAAATGAAATGATTGAACATAGATAACAACTAATATAAAATTAAAAAACCGATTATGACTAGACACGATTTGTCCAAAACGTGAAGCGTTGAACGCACTCTATCATAACTATTCGAGCAATAAAACTAGTGTTTCTAATTTAAGAGATTATCGTCTTTGGATAGTTATAAAATGGCTAAAATATACTCGCATAGATAAGTGCGTCCATACGCTCTAAAGTTCCTCCGCACACTATTTGCCCGGTTTTTGAGGTCTAAATGTAAACACAAAATAAGTAATAACTGTAGACTCGACAAAATATATTTCTCCGTTCAGAAATCGATTAAGAACGAATTAGCACTATCGTATAGATAAGCACCGATTAAGATACTCAAAAGGCGGGCAATAGCCAGCTAACTACAGTGTGCAGAGTAAAATGATAATTCAATACACATTATAACATCGTAAGTTTGAATACACCGTGTTCAAATGTTGTAGGAAAAAGTTCTTAGCCCATAAGAAAATTTTGACAAATATCGTTTTTGTAGCCGAAAGTGACCCTAAACCAATTGATATTAATCTGTACTTTCCTTAGAAATCGCATGAGCCAGACCGAACTGAACCCCTTTATCTGACATAGTTAATATATTGTTATTATGACACTAAACACACTAATCAAAATACTAATGCAGTTTCAGTGGGGTTACCCTCAGTACGTAATACTATGAAAAGTTGGACCATTGTCTCTGTCCACATGGATTTGCTGTGTATTAGATTAAATATTTTCGTCTACTCTAACTGTACTTGGCATGACGTTTGAGAGTAACCAGATAAATCAGAGTTAATTTCATCCTTTCATTTAAAGTAAAACTTACCAAGACAATCTCAGTAATACCACCTTTATCTCAGCATTCGTGCTCGTTCCGCCATATTCCAACATTATTTGTATCATTTTTGTGTCAGTTTCAATGATATTAACGAGTGGCAGTACTTCTCCCACCTTTAACAGATCGATAACAATGAGGGTAGTGAGGCAATCACATGATGAGATGCAAATACAGCATACACACAAGATAATAATCAAATCAACATAGCAAGTACACAGCAATGTAAAAAATACAAGTATAAGATAAAGGGCATATAGAGAAACATGGAAATGTTACAATATGTAACGCAAAAACATTGTCAATGTTTAAAAAATTTGGTTAGCATATCAAAGATGTCCCGCCTTTGTGGTGAAGTATGCTCGTCAGTATTGGTAAGAAAAGTGATGCCATATCTCTGGATATGCGATTCTGTGAAAAGCACATTTAAAATATGCAAACATCATAAAACGAATACGATATAACAGTGAACCATGAGATTAGTATCTACGAGATGTCAACGTAAGAATTACACCTGATAAAGGAAATAACATGATCAACTCAAATACACGACTGTAGAGAAATGTGATTTTTACGCATGACAAAAAATTTTCAAGGCCTCTTTGCAAAAATATAATTTCTTTGACTTGATTTTTTGACCTATAAAATATTTTGCCATACGCCAAATACCGTGCGACTGTAAAAATAGTAAATAGGGTTCCTATTGTAATTACTAAACACTTCACGAGAAATATATCAGAAATAATAAAATTCACCCAAAAAAATAATGTCAATCGACACGTCAAAACCTCAGAAAATCGTGAGAAAGAGTAAAAAGCACAACGATGTATATTGTTAAGAGTTAGGGTCACTTACCTCCAGGGACTGTGGACAGAAACCATGATTATAAATAAAATGAACACACTAGTGAATCAATATACACTTTATATGCTTAAAAATTAATACAAGTCTGAGGGGCCGCGCCCTCGGTGCCGTCGAGCGAGAACCGCGTCGAACCATAAGTGAACAGTGTCGAGAGGAATGTAGATAGTATTACATTACCTTTATCTCATTTATTTCTCATATAGACTAACACCTAATTAAACCGAGGATAGATAACCATACATCACTGATTGCAGCGTTACAACCTAGAGCTGTTCAGAGAGATATGGGCCAAACATTACAATCTAACTTATGCTAAACATAGTTTTACATGAATTGGGAGTTCTATTTCATGATTTCTTACTGATTTTGTGGCAAAATAAATTGGGTGATCTCCAAATTCACGTGGATTACACATGTATTCATAGGACAGTATGCGTGTCAACTAGTCACTCAGCACAGTGCATTTACCTCGGCTCCTCGCGGCGTGGTGTCCGCTTTCGTTCATTCTCTCTATAGCTCCGTGGTAGGTCGGATCATGGATCATTCTGTTACATCTTTTAAGGCAGTGTGGCTTTCTAACTTATACCTGGACAGACTGGCATGTCAAATGATCAATATTGGCACATAAACAATCATAACATTACAGTATAAAAAGAACATGATATAACACAGTTCAAAGTATAAACCACACAGCCGTTCGTAAGTTTAAATAATGGTGTTCATAAAAATAATCTCATCATTTACGTTAAGTTGACAATGTTCAAGTGTTAGTTACCCACAAGAAATAAATATCTGATATGTGCCTTAACTGTCTGTTTGTGATGACGACTCCAGATGTGAGTGGACGTCTGATTGCCGAGTGGTCAATTGATCTATTTGTATTTATTTACAATCATAAATAGCAAAGCTTTAAAATAATCAGATCATACAGTTAGAAGTAGCGAGTCGACGGATGTATGTGGACAGGTGTAAGTCGACTCAGATCCAGAGCCGCGCTAACGGAAGTTATTTATTGTGGGTCGTCAGTAGCTAGATGCTGCAGTAGTTGTATGATGCGTTCATTTTCCAAGTTATAAACTATTTCGTTAGAATGTACAACGGGGGAGTCAGGCGGCGGCAGGTCTCCTGGCCCTCCGTCGGCGCTCTGCAATCACACAAACAAACGAACATGGCAACACTTGCTACGTAACAAATTGTCGATTTTGCGCTCACGAGCAGGCAACCCCGGAACTGGCCTACATCTGCAACACTACACACACTATATAGTTGGTGTACAACACAACTCACAGATAACTACCAGACACGTCAATATAGCATATTATAAAATTTACATTATGTTTGTATGACATGCAAACTGAAATAGAATATATCATAAATTAAGACATGCATTTTGTTGATATGTTTGTGATATATAACCGAAAATGTCTGTAAAATAAAGATTAATTTGCAATGTAAAAATAAACCAATCACCTATGATAAGAGTACACAAAATATACATGCTAATACTGTTCAAATAAAACACGTCAAATAATACATATCAGAATCATTGTGACAATTGGAAAAACTTCATAAATTGCTATTCTAACAATTTGTTTCAATTTTATAATAAAATGGTCTAATAAATTTTAAATCAATGGTAAGCAATATTATTAAGCTACATAAAATAAATACATACAACATAATTTACATTACACTTAATTCGTTGAAATATGTAATCAGTGAGGTTTTATTTACGGCATTTTCAGTATCATTTTTATTACAAATCTAAACAAAAATCGGATTCACAAAAAAAAAATTAAAGCATTCGACATGTCATAGAATAAATCAAAAATAATAATAATAACAAACAGGCAAATATGAACATAATCACGTATCATGTAGTATCATAAGAATAAGTTATCCTAAGCACACAACTTATAGTACACAACCAAGTATTACAGACTGTTCGAGAGCTGGCATCATACACAAGTATGCGAGGAGACACCCCTGCCGAAATTACGCGACGGAAATTCTGCGTACCTGACCTGCTTATGTTACTTGGTGCAGAGTACAGTCCAACACTGCAGTCTGTTCCTTCATAGTTATTTTTCTGTTCGTAATTATAGGGTTACTGTCAGAGGACAATATCTTTGAATGGACTGTATTGTATGTTAACCGGCGAATTTAGAACTGCCTGTTTTCTGAATTTGTCAAAAATTTACCAATTACCATGTTGGAGTTACAAGATTCAATAATTGTCTTTTGACTTTCATAGGCGTCGAATTTTCCGTCGCATATTTGCCGCAGATTTGTCATTGGACTAAGCAGAATCTATCTGAGCTTGTGTGCGTGTGCACAGAATACAAAGGTACAGGAGGTCAGCATTATACAATGTTCGAAAACAGGCGCACGCACGAAGGGTGTCTACGAGTGCGTGCATTTTCGTTAGTAGGAACCGACCTTCTGTCTTATGTATTTTGTGGTGTGTCTTTGAGTTGTGGGAGTGGTACTTACGGCCTATTGGTGGTGTTCGGCGCTGGGTTGTCCCGGGTAGGGGTAGGGCTGGTAGGCAGGGTACACCTGCGGCGCGTACACGCCGTACTGAGCGTATTGCGCGTTGGCGCCCGCAGCACCCGGGGCTCCGGCCCCGGCGCCCGCGCCTGGGGTCGTGCTGCCGCCGCTGCCGTTGCCGCCAGCCGACTGCAACACATAACAAACATCACACACCATTTCAGCTACAAGTTTGACATAGTAGTGTCGCTCATGTCAAAAAATAAAATATTTATTTGTTATTTTCTAGGTTCTTCTTAATAAGTTTCTGTCAGTGAAATTATTCTTGCAATCAGTACTTTCACAGATCACACTTGTAAACAGTATGCAGAATGAGCTTGAAAATCCTGCAACCTCCATTGAAAGGATCCTTCGACAAGACGATTGTTGTATCTGGTTGGAAACTGCCCAATGGTTGTTGTTCGGCCATTGTATATTATATGTATGTCCAAATCGCGATGGAGGACTTCGATTACTAGGACTTGACTTTGACTTGTAGGATTTTTGTGTTAAGTCAGGTATATTTTGCAGTTTGTATGTATAAACAAACAATTTTCCTCTTTATAATATTTTTAGATAAAATAAATAAGTGTTTACCTTAAGTTTGATCTGCGCCTCAATAGCCTCGGCCTCCTTCATCTTGCCGATGCTGCGGTAGTACTCGGCCCACTGCGCGCTGTAGTCGGGCTGGTTGGCCCCGGGCGGGCCGGCGGGGGCGCCGCCTGCCGCCCCGGGCGCTGCTGGAGCCGCGCCTACGGCGGGCGGGGTGCCGCCGCCGCCATTGCCGCCGTTACCTGACACCATAGATTATATCCATTAGATCAAGTTAGTCAAAACATCGAAGTAACGTATGATTAGTTATTGAAGCTTCTATTGACTATAGCTCAAATCGAAGCCGAAGCCTAGCAACTATCAGCATTCTGACACGAGAATAGTGGATACTAGGTCTTTGTTTTTCTGCTAAATAACAGCAAAATTAAAATAATTTAATTAAAGTGGCTGATTTTAGTTTTCTATAAATCTTTTATAGTTAAATTAATGTTAACGTTAAGCAGTTTTATTATTATTACTATAGCGATGGAAAAAAAACTAGATTTATATGACTCACCGTCCATTCCCTGCTGCACCTTGGCCTGAGCCTCGATGGCCTCAGCCTCGCGCATGAGTCCCAAAGAACGGTAGTAGTCGATCCACTGCTGCGAGTAGTCGGGCTGGCCGGTCGCTGGGTTGATCTGCACCTGTTGCTACGAGACAGACAGGTGGAGTATGTTTTACAAATAGCACAAGCAATATTATCTTAGGTACTTTTGGACTAACTGTAAATTTGAAGCTGTTATGGATATTTTTCACATGTTTAAAGGAACGTCCTCACTTCTCCTGTGCACACAATGCTCCCAGTGAGGACGCTCCTTAAAGCTAAGAAAATGAAAAGAATATGCATATTGGAAATATGTACTCTTATGCCATATTTCGAATGCCAGCGAAATGTACAAGCTTTTTAGCTTATTGTGCATTGTCACCCAAACCAAATGTATATAACTAAAGCCATGTGAGGTCATCATCATCATATTAGCCTAAAGTTGTCCACTGATGAACATAGACCTCCCCCAAGTTTCGCTACATCGACCATTCCTGTACGATGCGCATACATGCAAATTTAACCAGGTCATCGGTCCACCTAGTGGGATGCCTTCCAACCTTCCAGCTAGGGTCTGAGAGGGAGAAAAGACTATATCTCTGTTTTAACGGAGTGTGTACCTGTGGTCCTTGCTGCTGCTGCGGCTGGTGCCAGTGAGGGTTGTACCCCCAGGCGGGCGGGCCGCCGGCTCCCCCGGCGCCACCGCCGCCGCCCCCGCCGTAGTATTCGCCGCCGTTTCCGCCATTACCGTTCCCGTTGCCATTTCCGCCGTTACCCCCGTTGCCTTCGTTGATGAAGTTCACCGGCTAAACGAGGGAAAAGTATGTTAGAAGATGCTCAATGATACAAAAGGTCACATAACATTTCAATTCTTTTTTTTTTGTAGGAATTTACGAATGCAGAAATAAATGCTTCGACGTTTTCGGTTGCTATTCCAACTAATATTACTCAAATGTGAAAGTTTGGATGGATGTATGTTTTTGTTATTCAATCACGCTAGTACGGGTGAACGGATCTGGATGAAATTTGGCTTAGATATAGATTATAGTCTGTAATAAGCACATAGGCTACTTTTCTTCCCGGTATAATGTTCCCTTGGGATAAGAAAACACATACCACGCGAGCGACAAAAAAAAAAGAAATATACAGGCTAACATTGTTTGAGAAAACAAGACATAAGCTTAGTACCAGTATTCACGGCAGCATTGAGTGATGGCATAGCAGTATGAGTCAAACAATCTGGAGAAATTTCTATAAAGGCATTTAGTAGGTAGGTCTGCCGGTGTCTGTTTCCAGATAGCTCCAACCTCGGGGTCTTTAAGTCAAAAGTGAATAGGTTACATCTAGGCAAGCGTGTTACACTGCCGACCACATCATCGCTTACCATCAGGTGAGATAGTGGTCAAGCGCGAGCCTATCTATAATAAAAAAAACAGGTTCTCCTGCAAAATGCCTGCTTTGAGATGACCAGTCCCTAAATAAGTACCCTTTTTTAGGGAGCACGAGGACCGCACGTCTTACAACGCTACCAGATCTACAGGACACAAAACCATCAATGACTTAGTCAGGAATATATGAGTACTTACCATGCCAACTTTCTCCATGATGATCCGCTTGCAGTGCTCCACGGCCTCCGGGTGCCCCCGGATGTAGAAGGTGCGGTTGTTGCGGTCGGAGCCCTGCGCGCGCCTGTCCAGCTCGCAGTGCGCGCCTGATGCTGCGTTGATCTGCTTTATTACCTCGCCACCTGGATAGAGGATGTGGTATTACAATAGTGCAAATTATCATTGGACGATTCTGGAAGACTTAGGCAAGACTCGACTTGGACGTAGAAAGTATTTTTAAGCAAATTCCCAAAAAGGTGGAGGTTCTATGTTCACCTAGAGGCCCCACAAGTGCGTTGCCATCTCAGAGACAAAGACGGTTTTATCTAGGGTTACCATCACTAAAGTCAGCCAACCAAGACAAGAATCGTAATAACCCCGGAATTTGGAGCTTATAAACCCGGACATTTCAACAAAGTATTTTTTCTGTGTTACTCAGTAGAGTAAAATATGTATATTTGTAATGGATAAATTAACTTTATACAATTTTAAACTATATTTATTCTAATACTATATTCTTTTAACGCGTCTGCGGCAACGGCATGGCGACCGATAGTGATTTGAAGACTATTTAAAACCCGGACTCTAAATAAAATCCCGCCCGGACGCTCCCCAGACGCCTTCTAAACCATGACAAATCCTGGCCAGGCAAAATCGGATGGATGGCAACCCTAGTTTCCCCTAGTATTCTCATAATTACAACAGCATTCATAATTATCTAGGTGGCCAACCAAACTCTTAAACAGAATATTGTCATCTAGTTGTACGTTATAATCTTAAGCTGAGGCATCTCATGCGGAATCTTTGCCCGCAAATGCCTCGAAAGTACATGACTCACTAAGTTGTCTACTATTCTTAAATTTGTTACTAATTCTAGAGTGTTAGTTGTAGTATCTGATAATAATGGTTCCTATGTTGTCCCAAATAAAACAATTTATTATTTTTATTATTATAAATTACTTGTTTTGCTCAATGTGACTTTTGGCAAACAGTTCACTGTGACATTTGTATCATGGCATGCCCAAAACTAACTCGTAACTCTCTAATCTTGCCACTTGAACATTCATTGATTCTCTTCAGTCATGATTGTGGTCTATTCCTTATTCTTAAAAACTAGTCCATTCCCTTCAAAACGAAAATAAATTAAACAAACAAAATTTGAAAAAATTGGTAGACCAAATACATAATGTTTCTTCATAAAGAATGATACTACTTTTCTGAGAGGTCTGCCTTTAGCTGTAGTCTGCATATAGCCCAATAGATAAGTTAGTGCTAGCACTCACCTCTGCCAATAATGAGGCCGCACTTGACGTTGGACACGGTGAAGGTGACGCGGATCTCCTGCGCGTCCTGCCACTGCGAGTAGTCCCCGCCCCCCCCGCCGCCCCCGCGCTCGCCGTTGCGCTGTCCCGAGCCGCCGCGTCCACGCCCCGTCCGTACTTCCTGCTCACGTCTCTGTACATTATCACAATAATTACATGCGGACTTTGGTCACCATCCCCCATTACAAAAAAATATAAACTGGAGCATCTGTGCTGATATTTATCTATGGTTATACATAGATAAAGACACGCCTCTTTCTCATGGGGGTAGGCAGAAACTACAGAACGCAAACTGCTACGATCCTTACGGTACATACTTCTTTTGCTTCACTTACGTTCATACATCTAGTCATACACGCACGCCGGCTTTATGAGTACTGCGCACCTGCAGCTTAATTGAATTCGGCAAGGCAAAGAGTTTGACCGCCATCAATCGACCAATCGCATAGACGGAAATGAACATCGCGTCTTTCATCTCGCATGTCCCGAATTCACTTACGCAATTAAGCTGCTGGCCTTTCTGAAGAACATCACCAATAAGGTCTATGTATGCCTTTCTAGAGCGTCACCTCCCGGCGTTTCCATTCACGTCTGCCTTGTAAATACCTATTGTTAGTCGCCTTTCATTCATCCTCTCAACATGGCCAGACCTTCTTGGCATACTCTTTCAAATTGTTGTCACTACATCTTCTTTTAAACCACAAAATTGTCTCATCATCAATCACCTATAGTTACACCGTACATACTTCGCAAGGAACACATTTCTACTGCATTAATATATTAAGCATTATATATTGAGCGAATGACGATAGATGTCATTTGAATAATATATCCAAACATAACCCGCTAGAAGTTGATGAACATAACCCTCTCCCAAGTTGTACCATTGATTTTCGTAACTGTAGGTTATTTTAATATTTGTGCAAAATCAAATTTAAATGTAAAGTTTCTTAACCAAATCATATATTATGTATACTCACATTTACACTTGAGATGAGGTCTTCAATCATTTGCCTGGCTTGTTCAACCTGGTGCGGTTTGCCTTGCAGGTAACACCTGAATAAAATTTGTATTTTATAACATCTTTCCATAGCGAAAAGTGGTTGCAAAAATATCAAACATATTAACAATGTAAACGACAATATGAAAACTGTGACGCGCTGTAATGTGAAAAAGTTTTAAAGTGATCGTAATTTGGTCGTAGTTTGCAACTCTCAATGGGGCATATAGGGCAATAAAGGCATGAACACATTACCTCTTGTCTCCGGGCCCGTCGTCCCGTTCCTGATGGAACTGCACCCTGCATCCGGTCTCTGCTTGGATCTTCTTGATCATATCTCCGCCGCGACCAATCACGATGCCGACCGCTACTTTTGGTACTAGTACCTGTTATAAACAAGATTGTTTTGTTATAATTTTACAAAACTCCATACAATTACGTTTTAACAGTATTTTTTTTACATTTATCTGCCAAATTTGATTTAGTGCCAGATTATAATGTACTAATATGTGTATGTGTGTGTGTGTGTATGTGTGTGTGTATGTGTGTGTGTGTATGTGTGTGTGTGTGTGTGTGTAATGTGTGTAGTATGTGTGTGTGTTGTTGTGTTGTGATTATGTGTGTATGTGATTTTTGTTTTAACCATGCTTTATCAGGGCTCTCTGATAAGCGTTAAACATAATTATGACTTATTTGAACAAAAGCATAAAAAAAATTGAAAGAGTTTGTATAAAAAAAAGTTATATAAAAAGAATCAAAAAACCTTAAGAAGCGAACTAAGAAGACGTAAACTAGAAGAAAATCGTGCTGTGCAGTAGGAGGATACATATCCAAATTGGCCCCCCGCAAAATGGCGCCCTAAAGCCGCCATTTTTCTATTTTCCAATTTTAATGTAGCCAGTGACACTCGCAAGGTTAAGACTAATAGATTGACGTAAGAATTATCAAAATCGGCTAACGCGTTTGGTCTCTAGAACGCCACATAGGAACAAACATACACACATGGACTGAACTGGACGCGGGCCCAGTGCGGGTTGGTGGATGTCACATGTCTTCGGATTTTTGGTTCTAGGACATGCCGGTTTCCTCACGATATTTTCCTTCACCGTTTTGAGAGCAGTGGTGATGAAATAATTTACACAAAGTAAAGCGCCTGCCTGGGTTCGAACCCACAACCTACAACTTGTAAGTCGCGGCCGATACCACTGGGCTACCACTGCTCTATCTAATCTACTATTTACTGTACCTATATGCATTTCGTTGACTTGGGTGTGCCCTGGCAGTTGAGTGTGTAGTGTGTAATGCTCTCTCAAATGTCTCTGTACTACTATTCCAACATAAGTTGACCCCTTACCTCAGTGGAGTTAGTAGCGAGCCCATTGCCCTGGTCATGACCTCCGCCTTGGTACTGGTCGTCGTACTGCGGCTGCCTCGGCCCGCCGCCGCCTTGCTGCATGTCCTTGTCGGCCAACAACTCGTACACAAGCTGTTTGGCGTGCTCCACTTTAGCTGGGTCGCCTGATATACGCAGCGGCTTTTCCTGTAGATAGTTTATTTGTTAAGTTTTGTATTATCTATCTTAGCATAAAAGTGCCGCAGTCGATCGTAAAGATATAAAATATATAAACATGTTGTAGAAAAAAACGTTATATAACTTCTTTGGGTTTGGATGTAGTGAAATCTACGAAACATAAATCTAGAAATTTCGGTCTTCATATTTTTCTCTTTAAATCTTGTTGTTGAACTCTTTAACTTTTCTGCATAAATCGAAGAGGTAACTGATGTACAACTTTTCAAAAGTATGAAACTTTCATCCCATGTCCCATGTTTTCACTTTCTTGCATAAATCTTATGAAGAATAGGATAGGTGGACCCCCTTTTTCGCACTTAAGACTCCCATTTGGTCCGTTGTGCGTGCAGGCCTCCTCTCTGTGAGAGGGAAAGGGCCGTAGTCCACCACGCGGGCCCAGTGCGGGTTGGTGAATGTCAGATTTCTTCGAATTTTTGGTTCTAAGACATGCCGGTTTCCTCAAGATGTTTTCTTTCACCGTTTTGAGGGCAGTGGTGATGAAATAATTTACACAAAGTAAAGCGCCTGCCTAGGTTCAAACCCACGAACTACAACTTTTAAGTCGCGGCCGTTACTACTAAGACACCACAGCTCTTATGAAGGATAAAAAACTAAATAAATACTCACCGATCCACGAATCTAGAATTTTCAAGTTCTTTTATTTGACAATCTCATAAGAAATTTCTGCGTAAAGGTGCGGGGGAGGGGGGTTTAATAAAGGCTTGATATAAATTAATTTTTTATAGTAGACAGTTTCGCGTTTGACAATTATCTCATTTGATGAGCGATCATGTAATTTTCTGGTCAATACTTACGTATTCTGTGTTAGGTCCATCTTGGATGACCACCATCTTAGCTCCAGACTGTTCCTGCAGCTGTTTGATGGTTTTGCCGTTCTTGCCGATGATAAGGCCAACTTTGGGACCCGGCAGCATAATCTCCTCCTGCTTATTACAGATTTAAATATTTTAAAGCCGTTTCACTGTTTTCCTTTTTTCCAACAAGAATGATGTAACCAAATACTTGTAATTAAAACTGATGGAAAAGAGTGTCTGTGGGGTTTCTTGCACGTTCCTCTCCATAGAGACCTATTGACACTTGCGAATGTGCAACTAGATTCATCTTTTTTTGTTTGACGATTCAAAAGTACCTTCTTTAAGGTTTAGTTGAAATATAGTATTATGATTTTTCAAATAAGCTCTATCTCTACAAGATATATTAAAGTATCTTCTACATCAATTCAAATTAAATAGGTATAATCATTATAGGTCTTAAAACTACCATGTTTTTTTGTTTCTAAAGCAGCGCACGGCGCATGCAGTGTTGGTATATAGTCAAGCAATTTTCAAACACATTCGACTTCCCCAGCGCAGCAATATAATTTACCTTGTAAAACTCTTTAAAAACGAGCAATCAAAGAATTTTATTGCACTTTTTTTAGAAATATGTCACCTTTGACGATTTTCTTTCAATGTCAAAATAATGACTTTCTCATCATTAAATTGTCAGATATTTTTTTGATTTCGTATAAGGCCGTATAGGTATTCCACCTCCACTCTCATTTTGAAAAAAAAACCTCCATTACTTTTATTTTATTTGTAAGCGAAGTGTGGTATGTGGTTGCAAACAGATATAGAACTTAAGGTGCTTGATCTAATCATGATTATTTTACTAATCTAAAAGTATACAAATCTTGTGTTGTGTGTTTTTTAGTTTATTTATACATAGATTGCAACATTCTTTACTAAATAAAAGTGGTATATTTTTGCCTCTTTTTCAATCAAATATTAGTATTAGGATGCTGATACTATACTATGAAGTGTAAATAATTGTATCTAAACTAGATACAATAACCACATTTACAAAGGGTGCTAATTAAACAGGCTTCTTTTTAATATCATTATTCGCCCCCAAAAATGTATGTTGCCTTCTAAATTACTAAGTCAGCCACAATTAACGAGCATCTAAATAATACTATGTTAGCCACTAGTTATCTTCTATGTAAACCACTCTAAATACAACTCAGCATGATGGTTATTTTTTAGCATCAAAATTTTTAACATGCATTCTAACAGTAAATTTCTAAAATACTATTAAATGACATCAAAAAATATATTTATTTAGCTTCTAATTTTTTAACTCAGTACGTTTAAAATGTAACTTACGTGTAAAATTTTTAACATGCATTCTAACAGTAAATTTCTAAAATACTATTAAATGACATCAAAAAATATATTTATTTAGCTTCTAATTTTTTAACTCAGTACGTTTAAAATGTAACTCATCCCATATTAATTGATCGTAAAAAAATTGCAAAAACATTTCATCAAATAGTATATTGGCCACTAATATTACCAGAAGCTATTGAGGAGAGACAAAATAAAAGACTATATTTTTTGGTTTTAATATAGAATAGGTGCAAGTTGGATTAGTATTTATGCGACAGAGTCGACGGAGCCCCGCTGCGCGGGGCTCCTATTTCTGTATGCAGGGTTTAAAGTAACCTAACACGAAGGAGATGACGGGAGCTGAGTTCGCTCGCTTTGCTCGCTCACTTCAGCTCCCGTCATCTCCTTCGAACCTAACCTGTCCGTGTCGGGGTGCCCTAAGCTCCCGAGCTCGCTACGCTCGCTCTTGGACTTATTCATTGACCGTCATTTATTATTTTAAATATAATATATTATTTAAAATTCCTCGTCAGAACAGTACAGTGGTACTTCATTTTCACTTTTAAACGTCATAACTAATTATTACTCATCGAAAACTTTAATTTAATTACAGCGAAAACAATTGCAATACGAACGCACGAACGACAATAAACAATTACATGTGATCAACTCAACTCGTCGTCACATGAATCGAATGGCGCTCTCTGATTGGTGCAAATGGCCGGTCGCTGTCGTCTCGCGTACTCGCGCCAAATCATGCAGTGGCTATTTTCACGATAAAAGAATATGATGTATTGTTTTACATGCTAAGTTATAATAAATTATGCTTTCTTTCTTTCTTCGATAGAAGCTTGAATTATATTTTTTTGAGGATATTGCGTTGAAGCTGTAAAACGTAAAATGGTGACAAGATATAAAATCCGTGGCCGAGTTAGTAAATTACGTGGCAATGTATAAATAAGAAGGACAAGTCACAATAATTGATGATCTTTACTTGACGCTTTCTGTAGAATATTTAGTTGGCGTTGCAAAAAAGACGAATTAGTTTATTAGAGGCTATGTCATTTTCCCGTTGCTTAGTTATAAAATTAGAAGTTTAATCACGTGTCCAATAAATAATTTTGTGGCTAGACTTATAATTTCCCATTTACAAATACCGAAACTTCACAAAACATACATATTTATAAAACTAATTAAGTACGATGGCAACTTTTTGCCACGGCGACTACACTTATAATATACTAGCGACCCACCCCGGCTTCGCCCGTGACAAATTATAAAAACCTTTCTCTTTCAATTGGTGAAAATCGCATGAAAATCCGTTCAGCAGTTTTTGAGTTTATCGCATACAAACGAGGCAGAGGACTTTATTTTATAATATGTAGTGATAATTAATATAAAATAGTTACTTACATCACAATTTTGCGCCCAATCCGCTCGTCCGATTGGTAGGTTGCCCTGCGGATTCAGATAACTTGGAATTACTACTTCCTGTAAGAATATCAGTCGACCACAAACTTCTCCATACATTGGGACGTCGCCTTTACATACCCATAAGTCAAAGGCTTAGATTTATTAACGTTATTTTAGCTACACTTTATTACTGTCATAATTGCACCTATAACAAACTAAAGACAACGCCTAATAGTGTAAAATAGAAACATATATACATATTTTTGTGTTTTGGTTTTGACTAAGTACTAGTCAAAACCAAAACACAAGTACCGTCAAACGGGGTGAATAGGAACGCAGGTGTGAATAGAACTAAGACTAAGGGAATTATAAAGTTATTTAAAAAAAAATTGCGGGTTTTTAGTAGGTACTCCAATAATTTAAATAAATATTTAAAAGCCGGCTAAGTGCTAGTCGGACTTGTGCGTGAAAAGTTCCGTACCATTATCGCAAAAAACGGCAAAGAATCACGTTTGTTGTATGGGAGCCCAACTTAAATATTTATTTTATTCTGTTTTTAGTATTTGTTGTTATAGAGGCAACAGAAATACGTCATCTATGAAAATTTCAACTGTCTAGCTATCACGGTTCATGAGATACAGCCTGGTGACAGACGGACAGACGGACGGATCGTGGAGTCTTAGTAATAGGGTCCCGTTTTTACCCTTTGGGTACGGAACACTAAAAAATCGATGCTTGGTTTGAAACCAATAAAGTGGTATCACAGTTAAAATCAAACTTTTGTTCCCATTCACCCCTGCATTCCTATTCACCCCAGGTAATAGTACTGTTTCTAGATATAGGCATTAGTGCTGGTTCGGATATGCTACACATCAAGCTAAAGAAACTGTCACACTGGTATGTATGAGTGGCATTTTCCTAAAACTCTAACAACTATGGTCTTCTTCATTTTCGTGTGAGGATGTGGCCACTTGGTGTCAAAGCTAATTAAGCCGTCTCTGGGAACCCCACAGGCCTCTGACTTGGCTATTTCAGCCTAACATTAACAATTAAATATATAAGTCCAGGTTTCCTCACGATGTTTTCCTTCACCGTTGCCTGTGATGCCCAAGATAAACTTAGAAAGTACTTTTGAATTTGAAAAAGTCACATTAGTACTTGCCCGGATTTGAAACCACGACCACAAGCACGAGAGACGAGGTGTTAGCCACTGGGCCACCACGATACTACACTAAACGACACTATGGTAACGCCCGAGTACTGTACTTCGATTCACCATTATCATCTCAGCCGAAAGATGTCCACTGCTGGACCTAGGTCTGTGCGACGCGTCGAGTACCAATACGTATTTTCTAAGAGATTTTGACAGGCTTTGCAATATTTGCGACCATCAATACAGTAGCCACAGCGGCTCTTTGTATCTCTGAAGTTGGCTCTGCGAACCATTGCACAAGAAACAGTTTGTCAACGAGTATACTGCATAGAGTAAGCGAGATAGGACGTTGCGACAAACCTAAGCGAGTGAAAGAGGCAGTTATACAATGCTATATAAAGTACCTATAGATTTAGCCATAAAATGAGCGTGATTGATAGAGCGAGATCGCTAGTTGGCAGCCCCATGCCATGTAAATAATAAGGACAAAAGATTATTTTTTGTCTTTGTCACCGTGGCCAGCTTTTGTTGTTTGTCAAACTCTAATGTTATGGCAGGTTTGACAAACAAACTCGGTCGTGTTTGATTTCCTTTGATTTCGTGGTATTATGCGTTTATTGAGACAAGGATTTGGGTTATTTGTAGATAATAGGTGTCAGAGCGATGGTGGGTAGTAGTGTTCTTGTTGTAACACCACAAATAACTATTGTTGTTTCATGTGCGGCCACGCCATTGCTACATCTATAGGTACTTTATCTAAGACTTCAACATTGACACAAAAATTGCTACTGCGCAGGGTCTCGTAGCCAACTTCAGAGGCACAAAGATCTACTGTGTTCTATACATAAGAGTTTCAGGGTCGTGATATCAAACGAAAAAGATCTTGAATGATGATTATTTTGAAACAATGCTATTATTCGAATGTCGTGACTTCTGTTTTATGGCGAAGGTACAATGGCCGACTGTAAGGAGTCAAAGTATGGGTCGACCCAGCCGATTAGGTGCGAATTCGTGACAAATGTACAATACATACATAAATCACGCTTTTTATCGCCGACAGGTGTTTAATATGCAATTACATGCTGAAAAACTTGTTAGTACATGTTACATTTCATATTATCTTAAAAAAATCTAGAGTTGTACTCATTTTTCCTTCTTGTAAAGTATATCTAAGCAATTTTATACAACTTATATATTACAAGATGACTGGACTGAGTATTGGCCTCTACCAAAATGCAAACAACATAATTATGGTCAATCCTGTTTCTGACCAACGACCAAAGTCACTACAAATCCTTTGATATTGCATTTCTAAATGCTGTGTTTCTAGTATCATCGCATTCCCGCGGTTTTAAGGTACGAGAACTAGTCTTAAAGTTTTCATATTCGTTCGAAACCATGTATTGGTGTAGGTAATGAAGACTGTACAGAAATAGTTTCCCTTCACCGTTTGTTAGTACATGTTAGAGTAGAGTGGTACATACCGTGATGGATCCGCCACCTCCGCCTCCGCCCCGAGCCATGGGGGGCATGCCACCGCCCCCTCCACCGCCGTTACCGCCCCCCGGGCCATCGGGGTGCTGAGGGGCATTCTCCCGCCCGCGGTGGTTCACTATCTGGTTCACGAGCTCCCTACGTCAGAAAGCAATAAAACCGTTCACAGTTATTTTACCCATAACATCCACTATAGGGTCGATACAAATAGAGACGTTGCGATATTGCAACGCCAGTGAAATAAAAAAAAAACTGATGACGTTCATAGAGATTTCTTTTCTTGTTTATTATAGTGGCTAATCTCTGCCGAGACTTCCAGACATTCAACATGGGAGTGGTGCATATTTGTATGCGTAAACACTGGTGTACTCCCTCTTCCCCTCACTCTCATAATCTGATGGGCAATTCGACACAACCATAGACATCAGGCGCAGGACTAACGGCCTCCGAGTTTGTGGTGGTGGTCTTAGGAAATGCCTAAAGTTTTTACTACTGCTACGATATATAATAACAGTGAACAGACATAACAGTAGATGAGTCTGATGCACAAAAACTACGACATGTACCTTAATTTCTTGTGTGTGCTAAGGAAAAGGTAAGAAGGTTATGGGTAGGATTTGATGAAAATTTTAGTTACATTATTTGAATTTGGTACGATGATAGTAGCCATTGTTGAGGCCAATCTCGTAGCTAAATTCTGGCATGACTGAATTTAGGTTGCCATCAACGCTCCAAGATGTAGCCAGATTATTAAGGCAGCTATTGTATGTGGTGCTGGGCACATAATCGTATGCAAATTATTCGTCTTTTCTTCCGTTGCAGTATGTAATAAGGCCTCCTTTGACACACGTTTTCACCATTAAACTCTTTGGTTGTTTGTCGCATTGCCGGTATCAAAACTGTCCTTACTTGGCCCTGGAGATAGCCTCGCGCGATCCAGTGAGGGTGCACAGTCTGTCGGGCTGGCCGCCGGAGTCAGGCGCCATTTGTATCTTGCAGCCGGATTCTGCTTGCAGGCGGGTGATTTGCTCTCCACCGCGGCCTATTACTGTGGGAAAAGAGTATGGTTAATAACTTATTTATATATAAATTTGCGTAGTGGTGTTTAGAGTGACTGCTTTCTAGTTGCTGGATTTGTTCACCAGTTAGGGCAGTGTTATTAAAGAGCAGTGGTGGCGCAGTGTAACGACCTCGAGTGGTAAGACTCTTACGTGTCTTAGACCGTAAATTCGAACCCAGGCAGGCACTCGAAGGCATCGAAGACGTTTGAAATCCACGAACCCGCACTGGGCCCGCGTGGTAAATTAAGGCCCATTCTCTCCCAGAGAGAAGGCCTATGTCCCAACTGTGGGAACGTTAAAAGGCTGACTATAAGACCCTTTTCTGTTGTTTTGAGGTTTTTTGCATCTCCCATCTTTTCATAGAAGGTAGTAATAGCGTCGATATACTTACTAAGTCCAACCATCTTGTCGGGGACCCTGATGTACTCGTTGAGCGTCTGGTCCGGCATGAGGCCGGCTGGCGCGCTGGGCGGTGGTGGCGGCGCCGCGGCGGCAGCTGGCGCGGCGGCACGGCTCACGGCCGGGGCAGCACTTGGTGCACTAAGAACAGCCAAAGGATTTAAGTTATATTTATATAAGGAAAATAAATCGCGTGCGGTCAGATGCGGTCAGGAACGAATTAACTCATGCATTCTTTAATTCCGAATGTAATAACTCAATCACATGACGGTAGATTTTCTCCCGGATCATACCTACCGCACGTCGCGTTAAGGAACTACGTTCCAAAAAACGTGGCCCATGTCATGATTAAAGGGAGCTTAGCTTGGCGTTTTAAAATTAATTTATGTGCAGGATCATAGTTCTCGCCAAGCTGGGCCGCCCTGACGATGGGCTACAATAGCTGCGCAGTAGTAAATCCAATACAAAAACAACACCGATCCGTGCCTTGCGCATCGGAAATCCAACTTCAGGGCGGCCCAGTAGTTTGGCGAGCACTATAAACTATGCAAATAGTGCAATCTATGTGTTTAAATTAAAATCCTGAAGTAAAATACGTATAGTTCTCGCCAAACTTCTTGGCCGCCCTGAAGTTGGCTACAATGGCTGCGCAGTAGCAAATCTCATACAAAAACAGTACCGTTTCGTGCCTCGGGCATCCGGTAAACTAACTTCAGGGCGGCCAAGAAGTTTGGCGAGGGCTATAGTACGTACCAAGTCTCAATCGAAATTAGACGATGGGACGATTGGGTAACTTAGGTTCATCAGTTTTAGTTATCTACTTGTAGGTTGGTATCACTGGATATGCAATATGCATAATGTACATGGTCTAAAGTACATGCAGATGAAGTACATTGATACTAACTACGAAATTGCAGTTTGGACGCAGCTTTTGTGCAGTTGGAATGGCATAACTATATCACAACTGCATATAAATAAACATCTTTACAAATAATCTTTATAAACCCCTTTCCATACTTTTATTTGCATGTCTAGGCACCATAGCACCAAATGTTTACTTATGAGTGCTAATGAAAAGTTCATTGACGCGATATGACGCGCGAATCTAACATACGTTCGGTGGTATTAGTGTGAGTTTTTAATCATTCTCATTCGCGTTAACGTAATAGTCACAAGTCAACTGGATAAGCGCCGTCTGGTGACAGTAAGGAGAAACTCCTTTTTTTGTATACACAGAGACAGAGATCGTTTATGTTATCACTATCGAGTGCGTTAAAAAACTCGGAATAAGCACACTGAAAGCACGTGTATTTCGTGTATGTGTCACGAGACACGAGTCGTGTTGACAAACGCGACTTGCGAAATAATTGGGAGGCGGAAGAAAAATAAAGTTTTTAAAATAGAATAGGTACCTACCACTAATACTACTACTACTAACCTAATATTCGTTAAAAATAGATGACAAAACGAAATATTGTATGGAAAATTTCTACGAAATTGTCAGGTAGGCAGTTATCAATTTCTTAAGAAAATAAGTCAGCAAAATACTTAGAAAATGCTTAATACAAAACATGGCGCAATAAGACATTTTATATCAAGTTATCTAAACGTTTTTCCTGAAAAAAATACAATGCACATTTTAAGTAGTAATTATATATTTTTTTAATTCTACCTTAGGTTGCAACAAAACATTTAAATTTATACGGTTTAATTAATACTTACTTTTGAAACTGTAGTCATAATTTACTTGCTATGCTGACTGTAGTACATCGTATTCATATTCATTTATAGCATTCCATTGCATTCACAATAATAATCGTGTGTCCCATATTCTTTATTTGAAAACTGAACTCTAAGATTTATTTGAATATTTTTAGGAGTGAAACTCAAACTGATGGCTACATTAATTCGCTACATTCACCAAAATAAATAGGTAACATTAATAACGTTCTTATACAATGAAAGAACCGAACATTGCTCGAAGGGACAAAATTAACATTGCCGTTCCAAAACTGTTGTCCTCATAATGTCAATATACAAAATTTTTACTTTACCAAATACATTTTATAAGTCGGTTGACTATTACTCGTAGACTTGCAAAGCTTACTTATTTCGTTACATACCTATCTGATTTTTCACATATCTAAAAGCAACCATTTAGCTGGTAAGGCAGGGGGGGAGGGGAAGACCATAAAGGTAAATTAGCAATTTTACGCAAACGGATCCCTGAATCGAAAAATGGTTTTCAAACACCTGCTTTTTTTACAAGGATACTCCACACCACACCACGGGATAGAAATAAAACCCAACAAAAAAAATGTGTTGACTAAATAACTCTAAAAACTATCAAACGAAAATTATTACATTACTAATGTGACAAATTGCCAAATGTCCATTACCTGCTGTGATTGGTTAAATAAATTTTCAACAGCCAATCACATAACTTGTGTTTAATTTATGACACATTGATATTTTCTTTTCCACCGAAATCAAAAAAGTTCTCAATTAAATTTTTTGTCTTTTTTTTTTTGTATGTTTGAAAGTTTGAAGGGTATACTCCCGAGGTGGTCCCATTGTCACCAAGTAAGAATCTGATGATGGGATCCCATGGAAATCGAAGGAACTCCCCAAATATTAAAAGGCAAGCGATTTTTGTATTTTCATCAACAATGCAATCATTTGCACTTATAATGTTTAATTTTTTGCAGTGGAACTGATGAAGAAGACCACAGATGGCCACTGAAACTCCTTAATGATAAGTAAGTCATGCATGGGTATAAGGTATCTCGAATAGTTAACCGACTATGATGAAGCATATACATATATAAAAATAAATGGTACTGATGAAAATGGTACCAACGATATGATCTGATGATGATGCCGGAAGGTAGCCACTGAAACTTCGAAATAAAACAATGCGTCGGCCTAATTCGTTAACCTGCTAAGTCCATTTTTTTTCAATGGATTTAGCAGGTTATAAGTTGGTTAACGAATTAGGCCGACGAATGTATCCTAGTCGTATTTGGGCTTATTGGCATTGTCATGAGATGTACCAAAACTAAAAACAGAAAAAAATTACATTTTAACAAAAAATATAAACCGACTTTCAAAAAAAAAAAACACCACCAGGGGAATAATAACTTTCTTTTCCGAAGTCGGAGTTGAAAAACAATATAAACTCTATTGTTTTTCGTCCAAAGACACAGTTACCGAAAAGAAAGTTATTTTTCGCTATGTGGTGTTTTTTTTGGAAGTAGTTTTTTTTTTTATTAAAAGTTTTAAAACTAGTAGAATAGTACTTCTTCTTTTTCAAATTTGCCATGACATGACCATAGCCATATTTACAAGCCCTATGATGCACTATATTCAGGACTGTGTCAGTCTAAGAGCATGGTCTTTTTGTATAGAATCACAAAAACTCGTTACATACCTCATTTGTGGTTGTGGTGGTTGATAAGGTACTTCCACAGACGCTAGTTTCTTCGCATTCGGTTCCGGACCCTCCTCCAATGACCTCTTACTTCCACCTCCTTCGAGCTTAGCAGCAACCTGTAGTGAATATTGATGAATGAAACCTTTTTACTGATTTTTTTTTAAAGATTTTTTGTCCCTTTCCATTTTGAGTTATGTTAGTTCCTTTTAATTAAACACACCATAACTTAGCAAAATTTAGAAATAGTTATTATATGTTAATTTAAAAACAAAAATCTATAAAAAGCCCTTTTGTTCAAATTAGGCTCAGAATAAACACTTTATAAACACTTGTAGATACTACCAATAATTTTATTTAAAAAACAGTATTCACGTTGCAAAGATACACAACTCAAATTTTAATAGAAATGGCCCTTAATGAGAAACCAGAAATATTATCTTCAAAAGTATTTTAAACTTATGGTGTGAGTCATTATCAACATAGCTATCAGTAAATATTATAATAATTATGCCATTAGTTAGTGATCATAAACTTAAGAAACTGATCACAGTTTCATGGTTAATAGCTTTTTAATTAATTAAAGGCTCATTCAAGCTTGCATTTCAACAATAATTACTATGTTTTTAATTCTTTTTTAATATTCGCAAATTCTCTCTGCAATTAGATGGTGTTGTGGTGAATCTGCGCGTAATATGACTTTGTGGATACTATTGATAGTTATGTTTTTCTGTGAACATGGCAGATTTAGATGAAACATCATGTTCATGTTTAAGACATAGTATATGTTTCATCCCAGTAGTATGTTTTCTGGGGATAATTTTATTTAGCCTTTAACAGTGTAAGCAGGTACACCCTTTTTGCTAAGTTTTTTTTACTTTCATAAGGTTGAGTTTTGACTGCTTAATATGGCATAATGATGAGTCCTAGCTAACATGTGGTAATTAATTTGATCTAATGATTTCTATAATGCACATATAACTATTATTTTCCTGTATTCTGTTATTTACTTTGTACACTATTCAAGTTTATGTGATGTGTTTGAGCTGTGATGCTGGGAGTTTGCTGTGCCACTTCCTCTTCCCAGCGAAAACTCTAGGAAGTAGTGACGGGTGGGTATTTTAAAGGACTGTTTTTATGTAGAACTGTGGCAATCAAAAACCTGCTAGCTCACAGCATAAATTGAATAAATGGCTTTTGATATTGATAAACACGAGGAAGTGGTGACAGGTGGTCATTTTATGGGACTTTCTTTGAACAGAACTTTGACTTCAAAAAGTGCTGGCTCTCAGCCTAATTTGAATTTATTGGCTCAAGTGTCAATTAGAAGACACAATAGAAATTACCATTATTTTAATCCGATTTGGCAATATGGACATTGGAATGGATAATTGACCCTTGATTGATAACTATCAAATACCACTGTTTTAAGTGAAATGGTAACTTACAAATTACTAAACATTTATCAATGTATGTATGAGCTACTACAGGAAGATAAATGATTGTAATTTATGAAAGTGATTTACTGTCAAGGCCAGGACAATTGTTAATTTTATCAAATTGTTTCCCTCCAAAAAGTGAGAAAGCCCCATGGTCTGCAATAATATTAATCAATGAAATTATGTTTGATAGTCCTTTGCGGTCAATGACCTGCCATGACTTATGATGACCCGCCCCTAAGAAGACTCTGACAATATTTATAAACATTATTACCATGTGGTCATTATATTTTATTTTGGTATGGATGATATTCAGGATCAAGAACATAAAGGATATAAATATTGATTATTTGCATAGTGGGGCAAGTTACATTATAGATTTTTTCTTTGTTGCTAAACCTTGTATTGATCCCAACTACATATGACAACATTTTATGATTAGAAGGTTTTAGATTTAATATTGATATTGTGGAATTGCACTCACCTAAGCTTATTTCCTAAACCACTTACAACTTGCACAGAACTGAGTTTGTTGTTTGGTGCATAATTCGCGCCTATAATATGCCACAACGCAGTATCGCCGCGACAAAACCCCCTGGCGTATTCGCCAGCCAAAATCATCTGAGCCGCAAGGGCAAACAGCGAAACTCAACAGCTGCATTGTACTTGCTAATATAAATCATTGATCACCACGAATAATTACAATCAATAAGTAGGTTAGGTAAAGCATCTTACCAATAATTCTTCATGGAACATCAATATTACGATGAGAAAAGGGCGGGTTGTAATAAAAACTACCACCAATGAATGATAATTTCCATGTTGAAGGTATAAACATAAAGTTTTAACGGTAAATAACGCGCAAATGTCAATAGACGCGATTTTTGTAAAGAGAAGATGCGCTTACCAATCTAGCACGTTGTACAGCAGCCGCAAATCCCGCCGTTTGGCTATTGTTTTGAAGCGTAGCCATAGAAGAATAATCACTCATATTTGAACCCAATTTCACATTCAACCGCGTAATACCGCAGCCATTAAAAAGGATCAAAATGACCCAAAAACTTTATGAAAGGTTTCTCTCGCAACGCAAGTTCGTTGCGAGAAAGACGCGGGCCATAGACAAAATGAGAGATGTTTTAAATGTCGCTTACCAATTTTATTTCTTTTTGTATTTATGTATTTATCTAGCAACTTGAATGATCTAATGAGTTCCCAAATATAACTGAAACATAACGAGCTGAAATAAAAGAACGGTTGTGCTATTTTTCATTAGAAATAATACATTTTCAGTTTTTAGAAAAGTCATAATTGTTGTCTTTGGTTAAAATGGAAATGCGTTTAGTTAATACAATTTTGCTTAAACTTGATCAAAAAGAGGATTTACTAAAAGCTAAAACAAAAAGCCAGTAAAAGTAATTTTAATCTTCAAATTAAAATAGTCAATTTTTTTTTTATTATAGCTTTTATTAATTGTAGCTTCAACTACACACCACTCAGTAAATTTTTTCATTTTTTAAATAAATACATGAATTTTTCAATTTTAAAATCATAATTTAATGGTTTTTAATAGCAGTACTACTTGGAAAAGTATCAGTTAAAGAATAATATGCACAATTTTATTGGACTTTGGACATAAATAACTACTATTCCGGATCAGATTAATTATTTTTGTATTACTAATTTGTTGAAACACTCAAACGAAAATCCATTAAATATTGAAGATAAACCTGCATTTGTTAGATATCTTTAAAACTGGACAATAATTTTTATTTTCCGATATTTAGCACACATAATCAAGCAGAAATGCAACATTTTTCTGGTTTTTAGACGTAGGAAAAGGTCGTTGCACCGAAAATAACAAAACGTTCTAACTTTTTTTTCTATGTTATGGGTGCGTGCATTTGTGTTGTCCGGTGTTTGAAGACGCTTGGAATTCGCTTTCAATTTCTTCGTAGGAAAAATGTCGGGTGATACCGATAAAGCGAAAATCAGTGACAATCAGGTATAGTTGTGAAATATGTCTTTGTATTAATTTTCTTTGTAATAGTGCGCGTCTAATAAGATCGATTTATATTGTGTAGTGGTGTTATTTCCGTGTTATATCACTAATGTTTGCCTGCGTCTCAACATGGCTGACAGAACGATTGCTTCCCGCTAAAAGCGGGAACTACGCCACGGAGGGTTGTGATGCGAGTCAATATTTCGCAATAAAAACTGTGAATGCCATCTTGATCAGTTATCGAAACTGATTCTAATAGGGTATTTTTCAGGATTTCGCATATTTTGGCCACCCCCGCCCCTTTGCATTTCGTTGCAGGGCCTTTGTTAATGTGCACGATGTTATATGACATTGATATGAAATCCGCATGACCTTGATATTTGGTTTTTTGCGATTATTCAATTTTAGAGGCAGCGTGATATGTTGTTGTTCCACTGAGTTGCGGCCTCGCGACTCATTATTTACGCTCGGAACTCGGCCGGCGATGTAAATAAAACATAAGTATCCTTTCGGGGGCCTTTATTGCTGACCTCTTTAGTTTTTTTTCCGGCACATTTTTTGTGATAGTATACGTTTATGGCGCGAACGCTATTAAAATATCTTAAATTTCTTGAAATGTGCAATGGATTTCTCTGGAGAGATGTAAAATATCCCTTAAATGGCACTACTAATCCATACATAGATATTGTATGTACACAGCTGTATACGTCTTACTGTAGTGCTAGAAGAGAAGCATTGAAATTTGCGACTTGCGTCTATTGACATAAGGTTAATAATTGAGTGATGGCGCGCGGAAGTGACGCTGACTTCACCAATAGAATGGTGTTCAACATGCAGATTTTGCAATGCATGGTTGCAATTTTTTTATTTTGTATATAATATGTACCTTTGTACCCGTATAAATAAGTTTTTCTTGTAAATGTGTATAATTTTATGGTGTACAATAAAGTATATTCTATTCTATTCTATTCTATGTTGACATTTTTAAAAACACTACATATTGCACTTGTTAAGAGTCAAAATTGTCACAATATATTCATTGATTTTGTGCAAAATGTCATGTAGTTTCACAATCGGTACAGAACCTAAATTGTTTCATTATCTTGGAATTAATTAGTTTTGTTAGTAGACCAGCCTTCGGTTGCATGAATGTATTGAAATCATGCTTACATACAAAGCTGTCCTAATATGAAAATGTTCAGTAAAAATACTTGGTTGTCCATTGCTCTTTTTGCTCTGACATCTTTATCACACTGTTGGCAAAACAAAAGATGCGATGGTTGTGCGATGCGTCTTAAGTATTTTGGTTTTGACTATCAATTTGTAAAAATGTACGTATTTTGAAGTAAATTATGCTTATTTCTGTTATTGAATACAACTAAATCTGACTGACTTCATTATAGTAATTATAGATTACCTAAATTGCTGTACCGAGTGGTCACTAAGTGATACATCCAATTTGTTACTAGATAGATATAAATAACAGATATATTTATGTTTGTATGAGAAATGACCAGCAATTTATTATAAAATCCATTTGATATACAACATGTAAAAATAAGTAATATTGAAGTAAAATATGTATTTTAATTCGACTAATGATTTTACATAAAAAAATGTAGATCTAAAACTTACAAGAAAGCTATAAGAAATTCATCATATTTGTGTGCAGGATGAAGACAAGAAGTCGGGTACAGGCGACGGCCATACAACGGAAGATGAGTCCTCCCAGGACTCAAAGGGTGAGTCACAGGCATCTGTGGACCCTGCCCCAACCCAAGGTAACGCCGATGTAGATCAACCAGACACCAGAGCCGAAGATAAGCCACCTAGTATAGAAGGTCAGGTTCTTGCACCAGTCCATTGGTACCCTAGTCTGGTCAATTTTTTCACAAGTCGGTGTTCATCTACATGGCAACTAACCTTTTGGGGCTGATTTAGTAGTCTTTTGCTTGTTAACTTTGTGAAAATTAGTTCTTAAAAATTCCGCGGCAATGGCGGTAGTGGACTTCTTGGTGTTGACTACCAAAAAAATATCTAATTTGGTACTTAAAAAAATTATATGTTTTAGTGACAGTATATTTTATTTTTCAATGAAAGTTAATATGCAAAAGATTGTATTATAGGTACATCTCATTTTACTTAAACATGCCACATCAAATACTCCATATACTATTACTTAAATATTGTAGTGTTATAACTAACTAGCTGCTTCGCGCGGCTTCGCTCCCGTGGGCCGCCCCACAGGACCCGTTTTCGGGATTAAAAAATAGCCTATGTTACTCAGGAATAACGTAGCTTTCTATTGGTGAAAGAATTTTTTAAATCGGTCCAGTAGTTTCGGAGCCTATTCGGTACAAACAAACAAACAAAAAAATCTGTCCTCTTTATAATATTAGTATAGATAAGATACACTTGCAATTTTACCACACAGCAGATTCACTCGAAAATTATTTATTGTCGATCGATCATGTCAACTAAATAATGACATACTAAGATCGTGCTAAAAACTCTTCTTAAAACTATTGTTAATATTGGATCAACATTAATTTCAAGAAGAAAGTTAAGACTCGCACACAACATTAATTAACACCAAAAAATCCATCAATCAATTCCATAATTTTTGTCAATAATTCGTGTGTTTATTCGGCGTTATTATTATTATTATTATACGGCGCATCAAAGCATCCCAATTCACATTTAACCCATGGAGCACCGTAAGGTAAGTGTCGTTTAAATGACTGAAAACAAAAATAAACTTAAAATAAATCTAAAGTATATATTTTTTCGGCGACGTAAAACGTCATTGTTTTAGCCAAACAAACGTCCACTGGTGGAAATAGGCCTACCCCAATTGACGTCACATAACTTTATAACGGAAAAGTATCCAAACCTTAAATCAGAAGCATTTTAAACATAAAAAAAAGTTAATTAAAAAATCAAAAAACCCGCCTGCTTAAAAAGCGAACTAAAAAAACGTAAACAAGAAGAAAATCATGTTGTGCAGTCGGAGGATACATCTCGTATTAGTCAGCCAGCTCGCGAATTTGTTTTTTGCGAAGTTTTTTGATTTTTTTAATTAACTTTTTTTATTTATAACTTTTTAGTTAACATATTTTTCATTTAAACATATAAGTGTTATATATTTTTGAAATCTCCTCTATAAAACCTTCATGATACCCCACTCGATGGGTACGGAAGAAAAAAAAAATTGGGCCGCCCACAATATGGCGTCCAAAATCCGCCAAGTTCCTTTTTTTTTAAGGCACTTAGCTAAGAACACTTGGGCGGTCAAGACCTATCTAACAAGTCTTAATTATAAAAATCCGACAAGTAGTTTGAAAGATATCAGGTAATAAAGAATATTACATACATACATACAAGATACGCGCGAAAAACATAACCCTTTCCTTGCACCCGGGTAAAACAATCTACAGGTAGTTGACTTAACTCTTCTATATTTCACTGAAGCCCAGTCTTCGAAGAAAAAACCATTTTAACAAAAAAAAAACAAAATCACTTCCAAATCTCTTTTTAGTTTTGGTAGGTACCTCCAGTTACCATGAAAATCATTTATAGCCAAAGTACACCTCATGACAATTCCAATAAGCCTAAAAACGACTAGGATAAAAATCATTCTTACCTGTATTATTTGCATAATACAGGTAAGAAGATGTTACAAATAGACACATTACATTGTTTTATTTCGAAGTTCCAGTACCTACCTTCCGGCTTCATCATCAGATCAGTTCGATGGTACCATTTTTATCAGTAGGTACCATTTATTTATGAGTATTTGCTTCATCATAGTTTGTTAACTCTTGAGATATCTGGCAATTTCAAGAAGTATTCCCATTTGGGCACCTATTTTTAGAGCACCTATGCTAAGAGCACCAAAGGTATTCCCATTTGAGCACCAATCAATATAATAGCTTGGTGCTCAAAGGCGACCAAAAAATAAATTATGACTTTATTCCCAATTGAGCACCTACGGTAGCTTCTAGTGATAGAATGTAAAATAAAACATATCGATAAAAATTTACAGTAATTTATTACATTAATTTTAGAAAATAAACTAATTATTATTAATATAACAATCCGCCATAGGTTTTTTTTTTTGGTCGTGTGGACCTACTACTTGAACCAATATAACAAATTACATTCCTTGTAACAAGAGTAGTCTTTACGCTTATTTTTTTAGTTAATTAATATTTCTTAATAATACTTACATATATAATACAAGTAAAGATTTTGTATGTTTTAGAAACAAATATGAACTCTATATCAGTTATACGAGTAGAAACTTTTGGTTGTAGTAATTATGGTAAAAAATAAATAAATATTTTTCTTAAATTTAAATTATCACCATTTAACACGAAAATAGATTAATAACGCTATGCTTAGGCCCAGTTTCTCAGCCGCCTGTTACATTTCAAATTAGCTGACAATTTGTCACAAATTATCCAACCGTCAGTTGTCAACTTCGGAAGCCTTCGTGCGCGAGTCCGACTCGCACTTAGCCGGTTTTTGTACTTTATTAACATACAAAACAACTATTTTTGATAATTGTGTCAAATTTTTTTGTCTTCCTTTAAAAATACCGCGGGAAAGTGTAAAAAAATACACACCTAATGCAACATTGCTCATCCTCCATTAAAAATATCGTGTAAATAAGTGTTGTTCTGACATCTTAGGATTATTTATGTAAAATTTTAACAGGATCTGTCCAGTAGTTTTGGCGCCAATTGAATGCATTGCATTGCAGCAGACAAACAGATAAACATTATAAAAAAAATTGATTCAGTGACCTTCATATACCCCGTAAATCTTACTCTGCTTTTACTTTTTTTCAAAAATATTTAATGTACGGTTTTGACTTATCTACGATTTTATTATATACTAGCTGACCCGGCAAACTTTGTTTTGTCATAAAAACACCAAACATTCATCGGTTCAGCTGTTCTCGAGATTTGCGCTTAGCAACACATTTAGCGATTAATTTTTATATTATAGATATAGATTTGCAAAGAATACGAGAGACGTAAAAAAGTGCCGAAATAGTTTGGTATTTTTTTAATTATTTTAATTAGTGTTTTTAATTATTGGTTTAATTTAATTATTGTTTTAATTCGTCATATTTCGGGCTATTCGAGATATTCCGACGAACGGTGAAGGTGGCGCGCGCACCGCCTATATACGGCCCTCTCAACTTAACTACTCTTCATAATAATATGAAAACACCGATTTCTATTGTTAGTGTTTCATCCAGTCTACAATTGGTTCGGGAATAGATAAAATTAAAGTTGAGAAAACTTATTGCGCTATCACTAGGTACATATTATAAGTCCCTCGCCGCGTCTGTTCGTGATAAACTCAAAAACTACTGAACGGATATTCATTCGGTTTTCATCAAAAGACATTGTGAATCATGGGGAAGGTTTAGGTGTTTAATTTGTTAAGATTTTGTGTCTTACCGACACCCAAGTGGGCGAAGCCACTGGCAAAAGTTAGTTAACAATAAATGATTAAGTAAACTTTTATGGTTATGATGATAATTATGTAGGTAATTATCAAATGATAACATTCTGCAATAAAACTGCTGATTTTTATCGATATGATATAGGTATTATACACTAGAAGCTACCCATCACTAGAAGCTACCGCACCGTAGGTGCTCAATTGGGAATAAAGTCATAATTTATTTTTTGGTCGCCTTTGAGCACCAAGCTATTATATTGATTGGTGCTCAAATGGGAATACCTTTGGTGCTCTTAGCATAGGTGCTCTAAAAATAGGTGCTCAAATGGGAATACTTCAATTTCAAATCAAAATATTTTTTGTTGGCTAAGAATTCTAATTTCAAATTAATTTTATTTAAAAACCATGAAATTCTTTTTTCGAAATTAGTCGTTTTTTTAATCGAAGTTTTTTAATTAGTTTGTTTTCATCGCATTTGAATCTTTTTCGTCATCATGGATACGTAAAAATATCCTTTAATTATGGAATATGAGTACCGTCGTGGCAGCAACGCGGCACAAGCGGCACGCAACATCAACGACGTTTACGGAGCGAACACTACAACGAACGCTCCAATCAATTAATTAATTTGCCCGCTTTCGTTCTGGCAATTTCGATCTGAAAAATGAACCCCATGGTCATCCGAAAACTTTGGTCGACATTCGCCATTTCGACCAAAGTTTTTGGGGATGATACTCAATCTACGGCTTTAACAGCAGCTTTCGACGTTAGCATCAAAACAATGTTGGTCCTTTTGCGTCAAATTGGCAAGTTAAAAAAGCTTGACAAATGGGTGACCCACGAACTCAATGATCGCCAGCGCGAAGTCGAGACGTGCCTTGCACTACTCAACAGGCACGCAAACGAAGGAATTTTGAACCGCATTGTTACCTGCGATGAAACATGTATTCTGTTTGACAATCGCAAGCGCTCAGCAAGTTGGTTGGATCCTGGTTCATCACCTAAACAATGCCCTTGTTCGAAAACTTACCCCTAGAAAAGTGATGGTTACTGTTTGGTCGTCTAGGGCCGGTGTGATTCATCACAGAGTCTTACCAAACGGGATGAGCATTGATGGAGAAGATCGCACGTCTCCAACCAACTTTGGTCAATCGCTCTTCTTCGCTGCTCTTGCACGACCACGCCCAACCTCATACCGCACAGCATACGGTCTTCAAGTTAAAAGAGCTAGGTTGGAAGCTCTCCATCATCCACTGTACTCACCAGACCTTGCGCCTACAGATTTCTACTTTTCCCAGAATTTGGATAACTTCTTGGCGGGAAAATATTCAACACCCGAGAGGCAGTACAAAATGCCTTTGAAAAATGTATTGCCTCCCGTCCAGCTAATTTCTTCAAGCATCTTTAATCTACCACACGTTGGCAAAGATACCTCAATTGCATGAGTGATTATGATTACTTAATCTAGAAAAAATACGTTGAACTTAATTCAATTATTTTTTATTAAAAAATCGGCAATTTTATAGGTAAGGTAGGACTTCCAGTTGGCCATATTTGGTCTTCTTCATTAGTTCCATTTCACTAAATTATACTTTCTGAGTGCAAATGATTGCATGTATGCCTATTATATTTGAGGAGTTCCCTCGATTTCTCCAAGATCCCATCATCAGATGATGACCATGGGACAAACTGGGAAGTTCAAACAAAGGACATTTTTCCAAACCGGTCCGGGCGTCTGAGTAATCGGGGAACATACATAAAAAATCAGACGAATTAAGAACCTCCTCCTTTTTTGAAGACGGTTAAAAATAAAAAAGAATGTCTAGGCTCACAAACCCCACTCTCACTGGTCTTTTCTACAAACGTATACAGGCGCCTTTTGAATGTTTACGCCCAATAACCAATACGGACGCACCGAGGGTTCCATATAAACAGCTACATTCACCAACATAATTAGGTAAAAATACTGAAGTTCATAAACAATGAAAACAAAAACAAAGAACATTGCTTTAACGAAAAAAAATATTTTTAATTTTTATTTAATATTTTTAATTGGTTGACTATAACTTGTAAAGCCTACTACTTAGCTGTGAAAGTTTTCCTTTTAATTTCGTTTGTATATGTTATGGATCAAGTGATTAAAAAGGCATTATTCATAAAGCCTGCGCTATTTGAAAAACCGGCCAAGTGCAAGTCGGACTCACGCACGAAGAGTTCCGTACCATTATCGCTAAAAACAGCAAAAAAAAAGTTAGTTAAAAATATCAAAAAACCCGACTGCTTGAAAAGCGAACTAAAAACACGTAAACAAGAAGAAAATCATGCTGTGCAGTCGGAGGATACATATTCGCGAGCTGGCTGACCATAACCAGATATATCCTCCGACTGCACAGCATGATTTTCTTCTTGTTTACGTGTTTTTAGTTCGTTTTTCAAGCAGTCGGGTTTTTTGATATTTTTAATTAACTTTTTTTGTTTTTAACTTTCAAGTTATTTTTTTTTCGAATTAGGTACATTTAAACATATAAGTGTTATACTTTTGAAATCACCTCTTAAAATTCTTTATTTTGATACCCCACACGATAGGTTTGGAAGAAAAAAAATATTTGGGCCCCCACAATATGGCGCCCAAGAACCGCCATTTTACAATTTTAATGTAGCCAGTTACACTCGCGGGGTTAAGACGAATCGATTGACGTAAAAACCATCAAAATCGGCCCACGCGTTTGGTCTCTAGAACGCCACATAGGAACAAACATACATACATACATAGACTGATAAACACATTACCCTCCTTCGGCAGTCGGGTAAAAAAATCACGTTTGTTGTATGGGAGCCCCATTTAAATATTTATTTTATTCTGTTTTTAGTATTTGTTGTTATAGCGGCAACAGAAATACATCATCTGTGAAAATTTCAACTGTCTAGCTATCACGGTTCATGAGATACAGCCTGGTGACAGACGGACAGACAGACGGATCGCGGAGTCTTAGTAATATGGTCCCGTTTTTACCCTTTGGGTACAGAACCCTAAAAATGTCCAATATGAGTATCCAATATGATAAAAACTATTGAAATAATTAAATTGACCGGTGATGAAAAATGTGTGTAAAAAAACATCGCACTCTACGTGTACAGGAGGAATAATACAATAAAATGAAAACTTTATTTTATTTTACCACTTTGTCGGCGTGATTAATATGTGTATCCATTATCCATGCCAAATTATAGTTTTCTTATAGTACTAAGAGTCTCTGAGCTAAGCTGCGGACAGACGGACATGGCGAAACTATAAGGGTTCTTGTTGTCTAAGGAACCCTAAAAAGGGCCTTAAAAATAGACAAATCAGTCAACAACATCCAAAAAATATCAGGAAATAGAACTTATCAAATCAATGTTGAAGACAAAGCGCGCCTCTCGCACTTCTTTATTTGCCACAGAAACGGATAGTAAACCGAAGCGATGTCGATTTCCGCACAAGCTCCGTTCCGCCGAGTACTTAAGATATTGAATTGTATCGATTACTTGACTGGTTAATAGTTTACCGCTCTTTATTACATTCTAATTGGACCGATTTAAGCAAAAATGTTCCATACCACACAAACCTCATTACAAGATAATTGACTTTAAAGTTATTGGTTGTATTTCTCTGGTTTTGTAATACTTAACGTAGTGTTTTTAATTTTGTGGAATTCTAAGTGTACTAAACTAATTTTAAAATGTACCTTATTTGGAGTACATAGGTCACAAAAACTCGAAATTGTCGAGGTTGTGGGTTGGAACATTTTTGCTTAAATCGGTCCAATTGAAATTCTTATTCTGTTGGGATTGGAATAAGATATAAGTTACAACATATCCGGTGTAATATTTTTGCTCAATACCTATTACTCTATTGCCAAAACTGACACAAAAATCCATGTTTTACTTCAAAACGACCCCACTTACTACAAATCCCATGAAACAAGCTTTGATTACCAAATAGAAACTGAATAATAGTCCAAAAGCGTTGCTAGCAAACTTGCAACCTTGTCACTCAACATTATCGATTTCCGTGCATAGCACTTACAGAGGCTTGAATGGCGTCGCTTGTGCGTACAGCACCTGTTTTTGTTAGGTATATGAGTCAAATTAAACAAGTATTTAATAGATTGTATGGCTAATAAGCTCAAAAATAAATTATTAATACTTGTGCCAATTAGTTCTGCCCTAAAGATACGAGTATTCGTTAGTGAAAAGGAACTTGGCTTCTCCTGAAACTTGTTTTAATAAATCTAGGCACTACTATTTGAATTCCTAACATGTCTGTATGTTTATTTATGAAATAAACATGGCTTTCCCGCGCAATGTAAACCTGTTGTGTAATGGCCGCTCTCCTAGACGGTTTTTTTTATTCTGCGGGAAGGGTGAATTGTTAAGCAGACTGGGATAAAAACTTATTTAATCAACTGACAACTGTGAACAATATATTATGATTTCTATAGTGAAACGGCTAAATGTAAACTTTGCCAGTAACTCAATCAAAGATTTAAAGAATGTACTTAAAGATGTTCTCTTATGTGCTCTGTTAGGACTGTATTTTTAGATCTAAACACTCAGTTAAAAGCTGCGATACTAGAAGAAACTCGCGCAAGAATTTCAACCTTTTCGCAACAATAAGAAGCCAATACAAGAATTTTGTGTGCGAAGTTGCGAGTGAATACTTTTCTCACATTAAAAATGTAAAGATTTGATAATGATGAAACCGGTACCCGGTAGTATTACTACATAAGATAAATTCTAAGCTGTTCTACTAGCCGATGATATTTGTAATTACGGATTCAGGCTGGGTGGATAAGTCTGAGTCATACTCGCCTACAAATTATGTTGACCTCCTTGACTGTAACGACGTTTGCAAATCAGAGGTCTGCTAAAATCAGTCTTGTGATTATTCCGGCCAGATTTTAATGCGGTATGCATTGGTTTAGACTAAAATTATTTAACGTTTTCACTGCTGCTAATTTTTTGTCGTTTATGACGTGTAAGAATACCTGGAGGGATTTGCGGAGGCGCCTTTGTCCAGCAGTGTGGTAGTGTAGGACAAATCAATCAGTTAACAGGAAATTATTTTCCTTCTTTTGGGACCCAAATCAACAACACTTGTTTTGGCGGTCTAGATGACTACTCTCTTCTGTCTTGTATTCTGTGAACTTACATTCAAGGTATAGTTCTCGCCAAACTTCTTGGCCGCCCTGAAGTTGGCTACAATGGCTGCGTAGTAATACATTTATTTTTTTATTTTTATTTTTTTATTTATTTTGCCTTGCGCATCGGAAAGCCAACTTCAGGGCGGCCCAGAAGTTTGGCGAGAACTATACTAACCGCTTACGTTTACCTTGCCAGATTCAGTTAGCATCCAGAGCGAGCAAATTAGCCAATCGTGTGGGAGCTCAGAAACGACCAATAAGTGCACTTTGTTTTGTTTACTTGTACTTGGTAGACCTTTGATTTCAATCGTGATACAGAATTTGGGAATGGAATTACGCAGTTCGTACTTACATATTTATTTTTTATGAGGTCTTCAGAGAGAGATACAGAAAGATCTGTCCAGAGATCTCTCTGAATCGCTCTCACTCACTCGCGGTCGCGGGACAGATTATACTGGCGCCAGAAAATTAGGAGTGCCAACCCCACTTAAAGTAGGATAGAGCAAAGAAGAATTTTTGACATCCTCTACATACACAAACATATAATATATGCCCCAATATAGGAATCGAAGAAGGCATCTTAGAGCATTTCCCCAACCCGCGTTCGCTATTGGCTAGAAAATCTAATCAGTCGATCGTCGATTGTAAAGTTCAACTTGTTTCCTTGATTTCTCGTAGGTACAATGTTATGAACGAGCTATTTATTCAGTGTTGACTTGTTGAGGTAGTACACATACATGTTCTTATAAATTGTGCAATTTACTAAGCTAACTGGCCGTTACAGTTCAGGGGACGGACGGTCGCGGACGTGGAAGTGAACTGGAGATGAGACCCGTCAAAAAAGTAATAAGGAATATGAATAAAAAATATATTTGTTATTTATCCAGTTAATCGATAAATACACTAAAATTTAATAGTAATTGTGAAAACAGAATCCAAATTGATCCAGCAATATATAAAACAACGATTTTAAACAACTATATCTGTCTCACTCGCGAACACCGTTTTCTATGGCATGTGTATAAGCGTACTACACTTCGTCAGAGTCTATTTTGAACTTCTCTTTCTAATTACCAACTTTAAAGCCTTTATAACTTCATCACTGATACTATTTAAAAAAATACTACAGAACTAATAAGTGAACTTTTATTTAGCAAATAAAAAAATTGATATATTTCCGGGTGCAAGTTTGTGATAGCCCAAAATGTAAGGCTCTTGTGCAGTTGTGCTTCAGTTACGAGAATCAACAAAATACTTTCAAGAAAGTTTTGCACAAGACGCTTACCCTCTTGCTAATAAACGCGGAATAAAGTTATACTAGGAATAACAAAGGTACCCCAGATACATTTTCATAGGTTTATACTTGGTATAACTTTATTCCGCGTTTATTAGTATGAGGGTTAGTATATACGACTACGGTAGCTTATACTTAGCGTCAGTGTTGTACTATGCATGAGAGAAATGGATCACTCATTCGTGATTCAATGACCGCAACGATCCGTTTGCACAGTCAAATCGATTTGTTGTAACTTTAGAACCAAAGATGACTAAAGGGCATTGACACGCTAGTTAAAGATGTTAATACAGCGCTAAGATTTATCCTGTAAAGTGTACAATTAAATGAAATTGATGTAGCTGTTTGTTCCAGCTAATCTCCGAAATGGCTGGACCGATTTTGATGGTACCTTCACTGCAAGATAGCTGGTGTTATATGGTGTAACTTAGGCTACTTTAATTATTTTAGAAAACGGTTTAGGGTTCCGCGGTTCAGTTTGATGCGAACGAAGTCGCGGGCAACAGCTAGTGGTTTAATAAATAAGGTCTCAGGGTAAGTTTACACAGAACATCCGTATTTCCAATATCGTTTTTAACGGATCCGTCACTACTGGAGGTGATGTTTACACCGCATTTTCAGTACCTTTTTTACGGATCCGTCGCTACTGGGAGGAGTACCACATTTAGTCAGTGTACCATCAACTTTAAAAAAAACGGATCAGTAAATTAATACTGTTGTTTGTGTGAACACGCTCATGCTCATACAACTACCTACGCCATTGCCGAATAAAAACTTATACGATAAAGCGGACCTGTAAAACGGACTGTTGTATATTTTTTCGGATTGGTATTTTTTACTGGATTCGGAATACTGTCAATTGTGTGAACTCACTCATATAACTATATACGTCAGCGCCGAATAAAAACGTATACGATAAAACGGACCTGTATGAAAGAGCATTTACACGACCTTCATGCAGTTATCGATCATATCTCTGACCAACAAAGAACGGTTTAAGCAAGAAATCAATAATTAATTAATAATACATAGTTAAACGCAAATAAACTTTCCTTTGCTATTCAAGTATTATTTTTATTAAACACGCACTATTCTGCCACTTTGTCGCATTTTAAAGCTTGTTACTATGTTACCTACAGCTACAGCAGATAGCTTTCTTTTACAATACACTAAAACAGTGATACCATCTAATATGATAACTAAACATCTAATTAAGCTGTGAGATTAAAGAGATTATCTCATTAATATATACCCTAGGCTAGGGATCGCTCGCTGCAATCGTTTAAGGCCCAGTGTTTTTAACCGTAGTTGACTCAACCAATGATTAAATACGCTAACCAACGGTTTCAAGTTCTTTAAAGCACTTTTATTCATCAATTTTATATTAGTTATTTCATGGTTACTAACGTCTAACAAATGGTCAAATAATTAACTCTTCAACTTATTTGATCATTGTGATGCCAACTGTTAAGGTTGCCCTAGTCGATGGCACGAACTATTTTGTGGGCGGGGTTAAAATGCATGCTATCTTTTCCGACAACACGTGCGAAAGAGATAGATGCTTTGATGTAAGAAGATAGTTCGTGTACGAATTAGCGCTTTTGCAAACTTGTAGCGAAATGGATGATGATTTAGGACGAAAACGGGCGCGTGATATTTTATAGACAGACCTTTGGGAGTATGGATATCATGAAAAAACTACTAAATGTATATTTTCAAAATACTACTAATCTATCCCTGTATGGTGGCTGTTTTGCAATTTTCCTTCTTAAGGTATTTATTTCCGCCCAAAGATGCGTTAAGATTAGTGTTGAAATAAGGCACTTTCGACGCTCATGGAGTAATCGCCAGACTACGTTTGTATGAAAGTATGATCGACTAGTGCAACCTTAATGAATAAACAACGTTATGCCGAAATTTGAAACCATTGGTTAGCATATTTAATTTAACCATTGGTTGAGATAACTACGGATTAAAAAAACTGGACCTAAGAGAGGGGGAGACCGCGTCCCGAGTTCAACACTACCCCGTTAGATTCCTTGTATAGGTCCCGTCACGTAAAAAGAACGCTGAGCGACAGTGGAGGGGATGTGTCTGCGCATGGGTACTGTCACGTTCTAAAGTACTAGGATATTGTTTTATAATATAAGAGTAATTGTTTTATCGTAGAATCATAATAGGTACTTACTAGCTACTTAGTACTTTAGAAGAGGTTGGATTTAAATTAGATAATGTTTACTTGAGCATTATTTTTTATTTCGATCTTATTATTATAAATATCTTATCATTATAAATTATCAACTGCTCCTTTTTCAACTTCTTTCTTCATAAAATAATAGATACTATCATCAATAATAAACAAAATCAAAAAATCAATTAATCATTTTTCTTTCCTTCATTTTTAAAACCATCGTCGTGCAAAGAAAGTTGTGTGAGCGACTGTATTTTGGCAGCGAACGAAGCGTGATCTCTGCGCGGTGCGCATGGGTCAACTGACGAACCAATAGCGTGCGCGCACAGAAACACTGGCGGAGCATTCCCCCGCCGCGCCCCCTTCATACCACCAGTTTGATCGATAAATCGCTCACTGCGCAGATTCAAGGCCAGCGTTCTTTTTACGTGACGGGACCTGTATACACGTGCTTTTATAGTACGGTTATCTTTGTGTGCGTGCAACAGGCGAACAATGTAAAGCTTGGTATCCATTCACTATTTCCGCGTGCATCAAATCAGCGCTATGTACTTTTAATTACACAATGAAGATTTGCGAATATATCCAGTGGATCCCCAGCCTAAGAAACTACTGTTTTTAAGGCTGGTTATATTCGCTACATCATTATCTCAGTAGTATTATTTGCTTAAATTATATAGTATTATATAAATTAAAATCGATAGCGTTATCGTGGACAGTTTATCACGGTTGCAAATCGATTAGTCTCTGTTTGAATTTGGGCTCTAACTTGATGAGGCAAAGTGTATTTTTGCTTGAAAAAATAAAGCTTTGTAATAGTGATGCTAGGTAAATTAGTCTGGATAGCGTTTATTATACTATTTTAGTATAAGTAGCGATTTTGCTTGTAACCGATATCGCCTGATTCACGGGAATTACTAGCACTCTAATTGTGTAAGTTCAAAGAGTTGGGTACGGATTGTTTCCCTTGCATTAATTGCTTCATATGTTCAAAAATCCGTCTAATCGACAGCGTAAAACACGCAATGAATATTGTTGCGTTACCAAAATGATCGGGAAGGCGTGTGCTTCGTGCTGTTAAACAGATACGCAAGTAGGGTGCTGGGTGTGGGTAGTCGCGGAACCGAGAAGAACTACGGAAGAAATATGTACTTATATCATCCAGCATTGGCTAGTTCCGGGCTGAAATGGTGATGATGACGAAAGCACTAGACTTTCAAGGCGACAATATTGTCTCAATTTCAGTGCCATTAATGATTTGTTGGAAGCGTTCTGCGTCGTGCTGTCTGGTTACTCGAACATTTGGTGCGGAGTGACCGGACCGCAGGACGCAGAACGCATCCAGTGTGATAAAAGCCTTAGGCGCGTACAGGGTCCTTACTCTGACGTGCCAAAACAATAATCATGGTTACACTGTCCCTTTTCACAGCGGAATCATGATGACGTTGACTTGACACGTTATAGTACGGCCCCTGTTTGGGAGAAATTATCGATAATGGAGAGTATCTTATGTAAGGTCACCTTATCGCCAGTATTATCGCTTTGTAAAAATCTACAACTTTACCGCAATGTCATTGAACGATATCGTGTTGTTATCATTGCTTACATTTTTGATGACCAAGGAGTCACACAAAGCAATCTTAATAAACGTTGCATGGTAAACATGACTCTCATCAGCAATTTTTCCTGTATCGTGGGTGCGGTTACAAACATATTAACTGACAAACAGCCAGACCCGGAACAAGTATCTGTAGGTCATACTAATATTTGTCCGTACGGGAATTGAACCCGCGATTCTATCGACACGCGCAGCAGCCGCTCGCTCAGCCACTGCGCCAATCGCACCGTCAAATAATTATAATAATTTTATGGTAACCGAATAGTGCCGGATCTGGTATCGGATTTTTCTAGCTCTTTAAAGTTTCATACAGACTCTTAATCTATCTTAAATATTGAAGTACCTACCTATATGTAAAACATATTCATTTTGATGCTAACAAGAGACTCAAGTAGGTCATAAAAATATTTGTCCGTACGGGAATCAAACCAAAGATTCCCTCGACACGCGTAGCAGCCGCTCGCTCAGCCACTGCGCCAATCGCACCGTCAAATAATTATAATAGATTTATGGTAACCGAATAGTGCCGTAACTTGAATCGTAATTTTCTAGCTCTTTAAAGTTTCATACAGACTCTTAATCTATCTTAAATATTGAAGTACCTACCTATATGTAAAACATATTCTTTTTGTTGCTAACAGGAGACTCAAAATCGACAACGGCTAACGGCAAGGACGATGACGTAGGCGATGACTCTAAAGATGACAAGAGGGACGTGAAGGCTGATGCAGATTCTAAAAAGGTCAGTACAATGTAGTTTTTAGTGTTTTATAGGCAACAATAAAACGCACGGATTCAAAGAAAGGCGCACCGTTTGCTGGTGGTCCTTCACTTTTCTCACTCCAGGTTTTTAGTGCTATTCTGAAAAAAATTCACCGAGGTGAAGTGAGCAATCCCTAGCATCAATCTTCAACTCTCTACACCTATGATTTCACGATGGTGTTTTATTACGGAATCGACCGAGCGTTCTATTCTTCTCGGTGCTGCATGTGACGATGTCGACTCGCCCAAGTTTTTTTTTATCTACTTACCTGTCAAAAGCAGTTTTGAAAATAGCATTATGTATAGGACAAAAAGTATTTTTTTATCTAAATATAATTAGTATGGCCGCCACTCTTACACGGATATGTAAGTCGAATTTCAACCATGAACTGCCAGTTATTTGGCCAGACATTGTCTGTCAATTGGTTGTTAAGCAAACAGCGCACCTTTACTTTGTCTATTGCACGACAAAAGTTCAACTACAAATTCTGACAACAAGCACAGTTAAAAACTGAATAACACCGGGGTTAGGTCAAGGTCTTTGTAAATGCATTAATGTTTGCAAATAAGGGTCGTTCCAGTTTATCTCAGTTTATAGGTACGAATCTGGGGCTTAAAGAGATCTATCCAGTTTCATGAAGGTACAATACAAAGGTGGGCCATTGCACATGAAACCGGATATATCTGAATTTCACAGGTGGGTTCATAGATGGGAATGTCCAAAGGTTATAATTTCGAAGTACCCTCTTGCTAAGAGTGTTGTCACACGCGTTAACCCAATGTTCGTTATAATTTTTTTATTTAGCTATCATGCTAAGTTATAATTGAGCAAAACAAAATAATAATAATTCATTCTTGCTCTGGCGGACTTAGCGTATTGTATTCTGTATAACTTGTGTTAATGTTCAGAGCCGTTAATAATGGTCAACCAAGGATTACGAATATTTGTGTGTGATTAGTTTTTGAGAGGGGTATCTGAGTGTGGCAATTTGTGACTACATTTGTTAGGTCTACCTTTAAAAACTTTTGTATGTGTGAATGAATAAATAAATAACAGACTTGGACCATCTTAATATTAATTAATGCGAGGAGTATTTATCAATGGATACGTTGAGTACGCTTGCAAATGAAGGCTGAGACAAGCTGTTATTATGACGATCATACCGACACATCTCGCGTGCTGCTTACCCACTTACCGACGAGAGCGTGACGGACACGGATCTCATGATTTAATTACGTAAATTAAGTCTTCTCCGATAAAGTAAAAATGACCTAATAAATACTTTATGGCCTTGGAATTTGAATATTTTTAGAAATAAACGTCAGAAAAGTTGCTAACTTGACGAGTTTAGCAAGTTCGCACACGGTAGACATATTGCGTGGCAACCATACCACGTGCCAAATATAGGTTAGGCAGAAAAATTTTGACTGGATGTGGTGGAATAAAAGTAGGACAAGTTCAAATATGGCGGTGGACTGAGTACATACGTTATGTCTAGAAAGGTGTCTACAGAGATGACGACTAAGCGACCTTCCGGCAGGCATATTACGTATCTTGCAAGAGCAAAACGATAGCGATTTCTGCGCAATAATTGCTCTTCAATACAGAAGTTTTAGAGATTTTGGTGGTTTTTTAGGGTTCCGTACCCAAAGGGTAAAACCGGAACTATTACTAAGACTCCACGATCCGTCTGTTCGTCCGTCTGTAACCAGGCTGTATATCATGAACCGTGATAGCTACACAGTTGAAATTTTCACCCTTCGTGCGTGAGTCCGACTCGCACTTAGCCAGTTTTTTTTAGAAATAAATGCATTTGACAACAGCTAGCGCTGAGTAAACAATTGTGTAGGATATACCGTAAAAGTTGACATTAATTACAGTGTATGTACTTTTGTTTTTTATTTATCGATAGGCTCGCGTTTGTCCACTATCTCGCCTGATGGTAAGCGATGATGTGGTTGACGATGTAGCACGCTTGCCTAGAAGTAACCTATTTACTCTTGACTTAAAGGACCCCAAGCAGCGACCACACAGCCCCTAGACGCCTAATAACAGGCGAGCAATGTCTGTCAACACATATGACTAAAAGATTATATACAGGCAATAAAGGTCGCCACTCGACAATTTCGAATTAGTAGCGACCACTTCTGTGAGCCGTAAACACTTCCGCGTCCGTCAACAAAAAAATTATTTCATAAATATTATAATGGCCTCTTGAACAATACGTTGGTATGGTAACAACATCCAGACTTCATGTTTCCGGAAAAATTGCATAACATTTCATTGATAAGTTAATAGTTACATAAACATAATTAGATTTATTTTCTGACATTATTTGTCGGCGTTCAAATTATACTGGTCAAGTTTGTAGGTGAAAACGCCCACCGCATGTTTGCGTCTCTTTCTTTTTAAAGTAATTTTTTGCTATCTCTTCTCCTCTATAATTTCGTAAATAGAACTAGTGATGCACCATATCCTATGACCAAATGTGTTATCGATAGAACTAGAAACCTTACAAATAAATACATTAAATTAAAAAGTTTATTAATTGTGAAACGATGTTTTGATTACGTTTTTTACTAATATTTAATATTACTATATTTAAGAACCAACATCCGAAAAAAGTATGTTTCCTTAAGAATTTTGATATTTCTTTTTTTAGTTTTAACATTTTATTTTATTACTAAAATGTTAAAACGCCGTATAATTAATAATAAAGAAGGTAATTTTAATAAAATAAAAATAACTACAAATACTATTTATAAAATATCGATACCTTCCTGGTTTTATTTAAACCTGTCCCACCCTTAATGAGGCGCATGACCTTGGTAAGGGACCAATCAGAGCGCAGTACCCCCGTGCCTCATACCTCAGCTAGTTGACAGAATTGTTTTGATGTATTAGATCAAGCATTAGGCGTCTAGTGGCTATGTGGTCGATGACCCCAAGGTTCTAGCTATCAGAAAACAAAGACTCCGGCAGACACTAGACTACATACGGTACTACATACTATGTAGGTAATGCTGACTTATATGACGTAAAGCATACGATCGCGCGATGATTGCTGATTGCTAATTGTAAGTTAAGTACGTTGACATGGATGCAATGCGATGCAATTCAAGAAAATACTCAAAATACGTGCCTGTTGTCGCCTAGCAATTTAATTTGCTTCGCGCCTTCAGTAAGGTCTCTAGAGATATGAAAGAAAAAGACATGTAGCGCCGACCTCAATTAAATTTTGATAACGGCCAGAGAATGATGATCATAGGCAGTTCGCAAAACTATGGCTTAGGCTGCTGAACCACTACTTGTCGGTCACGGCCGCGGTCAAAAGTTCACGGCTACCATACTAGAAGTACCTACTTACCTACATAATGCAATAAAGGTAACTAAAATTTATGTAATTAGCTTGTAACGTTGGAAAAGTGATCGCATGCAACCATGCGACATAGTGGTCTAGTTTTAAACACCTAAATATTTATTCTCAACTAAAATAGTCTAAATTACTCCTAATAACATCACTATCTGCTAGTGAAAGTCCCGTCAAAATCGGTCAAACCGTTTCAGAGATTAGTCCGCACAAACAGACAGACATACTTTTTATTAGTTTTTACGAGTTTGACGCGGATGAAGTCACAGGCAACAGCTAATTTCAATTAAAAATGCAGTATGTGTTTAATAAAAAATGCGTAATTCATAATGTAATACTGTAACAATACATTATGTTCAACATTGGTAAGAATAAAATAATAGCCTGACTTGATAATTATACAAACTTAAATTAATGCCTTTTAAAAAACGAGGAAAACTGGCTTACCTTGATGAATTAATTCATTCACGTTCCTGGGTTTTATTAATTAGAATACTAATGTTATTTTCGCTAAAAACGTTTCAAAGATACTTTGCTTATTCAACTCATTTCGCATTCGAATTTTTTGGTCTCTCCACCCTAACACACACTCAGGCGCCTTCTTGACTGAGTCGTTTCTATATAGATTCTTTACCGAGCGCATACAGCGCAGCGCATTCGGTACAGAAACGAGAACGCACCGACCCGCAGGCTTATTACGTATCTTTTGCAAGAGCAAAACGATAGCGATTTTTGCGCAATAATTGCTCTTCAATACAAAAGTTTTAGAGTTGTTGGCGGTTTTTTTTTTAAATAAGTGCATTTGACAAACAGCTAGCGATTAGCAAACGATTGTGTAGGACCTACCATACCTACACTGCAGGTAATTCCGACTTTTATGACATAAAGCGTTTGATCGCTATCGTTTTGCTCTTGCAAAAGATACGTAATAAGCCTGCCGGTGAGGTGAGGAAGGTGCCAAGGTTGCGCCACAACTCTCGGTTTTTCAAAGCAAAGCAACACATTACAGTCATTGTCAAAAAAAAAGGAATGTCAAAACATTAGCACCTATTTCTGAATCGTATCGGCGAGGTTAAAAATAACGCGACCTCGGAAGTCAAGGACGCGTCCCTCACACAAAGGTCTATTTTCGATTTTCATTTGTCGTGATTCGCGAGTGGTGGTAATTATAGTGTCATCTAAAGAGCTTTTTTCTGTATTTTTTTTCTTTTTATGCATATGATTATATGATGATATATATGTGTACTTATTGTGTATAGTTCCCGGCTTAGATAAAGTAGGTATAGATTAAGCCTTAAAATGACCTTGATTGATAGAGCGAGATGGCTAATTGGCAGCTCCATGTAAATGATAAGGACAAAAGATTATTTTTTGTCTTTGTCACCGTGGCCGGTTTCTGTCGTTTGTCAAACTAATACAATGGCAGGTTTGACAAACAAACTCGGTTTTGTTTGATTTTCTATGATTTCGTGGTATTATGTGTTAATTGAGACAATGAATTTGGGTTATTTATAGATAATAAGTGTCAGTGCGATGGTGGGTTGTAGTGTTCTTGTTCTTGTTGTAACACCAGAACTAACTATTGCTGTCTCATGTGCGGCCACGCCAGTGCTTAATCTATACCTACTTTATCTAAGGTTCCCGGCATGTAACTTAGGAAGGTTTTGGCGCAGTGGGGGTAAATTCGCGCATACTGCGTAAACTGACCAACCACCATATAGAGCGAACGAAAAGTGGACGCGACGCGGTTGGCCAGTCGATCCTTGTGTCAACTGACCAACCAGTCGCGCGTTCGGAACGGTGCTAATCGTTCCCCGCGTTCCGCTTGGTAACCAAAGAGACCTATAAACGACTTCGCATCTAACGACTCTTGCCAAGTTACGTGCCGACAACTATACCTATATCTACCCTGTTTTTTATAAACCTGTGAATTGGTTGAAAAAGTAGTTAAACAAAAAAAGCGTATAGTCCTCCTGCCTGGCCGAATTTCGACCAAGGCGGCCAATCTCGGCGGAGAATAGCCATCGGCGCAAAAGATATTAATGTGCACTTGTGTGTACGGAAACATAGGTGCTCTCTCTGTTCCCTCACTTGCAAAGTCCGATGGACAAGACCGAGAGATCAGGAGTAGAAACAACTGCTTAACGTGCTTTCAGAGGTGACATAAAATTCACACCGCCAACTTCCTAACTCTGGGTTGCTACTGAAAGGGAAACACCCAATATCATATTGCTCGATCTGTGATGCGAACCCCGGGACCTCACGCTTAGCAGTCGCACACGCGACCGTGAGACCAACGAGGCGGTTAAAAAGAGAGCACTCCGCCAATATAGGCCTCATCAGCCATTGCTGGGCATCTAACCTTAACTACACAAATTCTGCTAGGATTTGTAAATGTATCTTTCTTGAACCTTACAGCAACTTTGTGGGTACCTTGTTTATTAAAAATCCGTTTTTATATGTTCAGGAAGAAAATGGCGAGACACACGATGACGATGAAAAGGATGATGTAAAGAGCAACGACAAGGGTGCTAAGAAGGCAGCACCTAAAAAGAAGCCGAAGAAGAAGGAGGTAAGAACATTTTTTACGAAGCTTATGAATAAAAATGTCCGAGACTGTCACTTACGGTTCTTAGAATGAGTCGAAAGTCATAAATTGTTCCAATGCGAAAAAAATTAAGTTATAAAAACATCACTTTTTTGCACTACCTTACTCATCTATATTAGAAACTTATCCTTAATTTCTGAAAATCCTATTTTTATATTCTAGTACTTACTAAATCAATTTATCAGTATTAATTATTTATTCTAATTACCCGACTGCCGAAGGAGGGTAATGTCTTTATCAGTCTGTGTATGTATGTATGTTTGTTTGTTCCTATGTGGCGTTCTAAAGACCAAAAGCGTTGATGCCGTTGTAAACACCTCATTTAACCCTTCATTTTGATTCCCCACACGATGGGTGTCGAAGAAAAACAAAATTGACACCACACAATATGGTGCCCAAATCCGCCATTTTTCTTTATTCAATTTTACTTTAGCCAGTGACACTCCCAAGGTAAAGACGAATCGATTGACGTTTAAAACCATCAAAATCGGCCTACGCGTTTGGACTCTAGAACGCCACATAGGAACAAACATACATACATAGATTGATAAACACTTTACACTCCTTTGCGTCGCGCAGTCGCTATTCGTCCTGTATAGTTCCGTGCCTCTCCAACAACGAAATGATAGGCATTTCCACGTCGTAGTAAGAATAGAATAGATTAGAAAAAGTCTGACCAAAACCAGATATATCCTCCGACTGCACAGCATGATTTTCTTCTTGTTTACGTCTTTTTAGTTAGCTTCTTAAGCAGTCGGTTTTTTAGATTTTTATAATTAACTTTTTATTATTTATAACATTTTAGATAACATATTTTTTTTGGAATTAGTGAAATCACCTTTTAAAACCCTTTACTTTGTTATATTATCCCACACGATGGGTTTGGAAGAAAAAATAAAACTGGACCCCCACAATATGGCGGCCAAAAAACTATCGTTTTTCTATTTTCCAATTTTAATGTAGCTAGTGGAACTCGCAAGGTTAAGATGAATCGATTGACACTTATGTAAATCGATAGATCAAACGCATTGGCACATTTTGATGATTCTTAAATCATCAAAATCGGCCAACGCGTTTGATCTCTAGAACGCCACATAGGAACAAACATACAATACATAGACTGATAAACACATTACCCTCCTTCGGCAGTCGGGTTAAAACATTTTATTCGACACCGACACAATACAACCAATAATCATAAAGTAACAAACAAGGTTAAAGATTGTTTTCATTAGTTTGAGAACATTTTTGTAACAATGTTCGAAATAACTAATTCTTTTATAAATATTGTTATTTGTAGGATACTGAGGAGGAAGACGAGGATGAGGAGGAGGAGGAAGAAGAGGAGGAGGAGGAGGAAGAAGGAGACGACGGCGACGAGGAAGAAACCAAGAAGCCAGCTAAAGAAAAGTAAGTTTCTTTTTTTGTTCTATTTTTTCTGTATTTATACTGTCTTATCCCAGCTGGAGCAACTTGTGGCTAAATAATAACAATCGCATGAGTCGATCTTCAAAGTTATGCTATACTTGCCGAGGTCGGTCCGTGTATGCGTGGCCATCTTTACATAGCGAAATTCCTCGGACAGCACGTTCAACCGTTGGTCCCGACTATCATTTGAAGATCTTTGACAATCGTCATAGTATTTAGTAGTCGTACTGACAGGGTAGTCAGAAGCCTGAATTCTTATAACGGTCTAGGCAAGGGCGATCATGTTACCCAGTGGGTTGTGTAAGTAAATACTAGTCCCTCAGCTGAATCCGGTTAGACTGGAAGCCGACCCCAACAATAAAAAGTACCCCACGTCCTTATCCAAGACATGTTTTACGCATATGCCAAGTTTCATCCAAAGCCATTCAGTCGTTGAGGCGATTGATTAACAAACGTCCAGATTTTCTTATTTGATTATCTTTATAGGGTAAAGAAGCCGGCGAAGAAAGCTAAAGCTGATGATGACGAGGGCGACGACGATGAAGAGGAAGGTGAAGAAGAAGAGGAGGAGGAAGAAGAGGAAGAGGAGGAGGCGCCCAAACCTAAGCCTAAGAAAGAGGTAACTTTATTATACCTGTTGGCGGAATAGATCTTAGTGACAAGGCTGCGAACGAATCCGCCTTGTGCTTGAAACATTGTGCTTCTGTGTCAAGTTAATTCAATTTTATTCGATTGGCAATATTTAATTCTTCCAATCCAATGTCCAATAATATTACGAAGGATTTTGTCCTAGAGTGGGGTCGTCTGTCATTGTTGTTCGCATACTTAACAAGCGTGAGTTCTAGGAGTTGTGACGGGTAAAGTTGAGAAGTAGTTGCCTTGTGGCGTGTATGAACTTGAAAAGTGTTTTTGTTGAGGGAAAGCGAAACGATTGGTATGCGTATCCGCTGCTGTGTTAATTGGACGATGGACTATCTCTAAACTGCAAAAGTTACCTACAGTGCTTTGTAGTGTTTGTTTTGGAAGTCTGTTTATTTTTTTTTAATTCAAATGTTTTTCCGTATTAGAATCAGACATCACGATATCCGGTATAAAATGACGCTTGCAATGCAGGGCTTGTTCAAAACTAGAGAGAATACCTAGATTCCATAAAAACCTCACTGTGAAATCTTTGATGAAATAAGATGTCCTAGCATTGAAGGGATTGACAGTTAATTTCAAGCTGCCTTCCCAGTAGTTTTCATGGTGAGATTTTTACTGAATAAACCGGCTGTAGTAAGTACAGACTCATTCCTAAATTATTTTAATGGTTCTGTCACGGCTTAGATAAAGTACCTATAGATTAAGCCCTGGCGTGGCCGCACATGCGACAGCAATAGTTAGTTCTGGTGTTACAACAAGAACAAGAACACTACAACCCACCATCGCATTGACACTTATTATCTATAAATAACCCAAATTCCTTGTCTCAATTAACACATAATACCACGAAATCACAGAGAATAAAAAAAAAACGAGTTTGTTTGTCAAACCTGCCATTGTATTAGAGTTTGACAAACAACAGAAACCGGCCATGGTGACAAAGACAAAAAATCATCTTTTGTCCTTATTATTTACATGGAGCTGCCAATTAGCCATCTCGCTCTATCAATCAAGCTCATTTTAAGGCTTAATCTATATGTACTTTATCTAAGTGTCACGGTGTCCCAGCGCTCAGAAAGAAAATTAGTTTCAAATAAATATCGCTAGATGGCGCGATATGTATCGATTTGTTATTGAATTTAGTGTGAACTTAAAATTTTCTAGTATTGGTCATAAAATTGTATGTTCTTGTTTAACTAACTCTTCTAAGCTCATTTCAAAGATTATTTGAACTGATAGTTTAAAATTGATGCCAATAGATGGTGCGCTTTTAAATTTCTGAGGCATGTCACTCGATTTTTTAAATTTGTATTGTAACACATTTTGATACAATGCACCTGTAAAAACGTGCAAAAAATACTATGAAACAAATCGTCACTATATTAAAAAAAAATAGTCTCGATCCCAGTAAACCCTTTTACTTGCAAGTCACTGCTATCACCATCTTCAGCCGTGGTACGCAACCGAACGCGATCGATATACTTATAAAAATAGGCAGTTTAATCAGACGCAAAACGCTAGTTACCTCGGCACGGTTTGTTTGTATGAGATGAGGCATCTGTAAGCTAGTATTATATTATCTGTGGTTCTGTGAATAACCTGATCGTTTTCTCCCCAGCCAACAGAGCCTCCTGTTCCTCTGCCGGCTGGCAAGGGTATCCCTCTGGGCCACATCAGCAACGTGGAGGTATCGCTGTCGCGGTTCAAGACTGGGGACCAAAAGCTGCTACATCAGTACTTGTATGGGGTGAGTTTGCACTAAGAACATTTTCTTGTACCAATAAAATACCTAATACAATTAGTTAAAAAAATGTACCTAGTCAAATTAGCTTGAGAACCAATATATTTTGGAGGTTTAAGGTATAATCTGAGGACAACTGTAGGTGTCATCTGAGTCTGGCCGAAACTACTCAGTATTTTTTTTGCTGCGTTGAGCATTTCAAATAGCACATCCTTACATTTTCATTAGCAAACATCTTACGTGACCATCGTCATCGTCACGAGACGTTAACGTAACGTAAGGTGGTAAAGTTACAAAAGTAATTTTGAAAACACCAGAAATTTCATCTCTTCCCAAAGTTGAGCTTACTTTCAAAAGTCAGCTTTCATATACTATCCTTTCTGCTTAAGCGCTACAGAGAAGTGATGTAAATAGCAATGCAAATGTTTTTTTTTTGTTTGTACCTGTGTAGCAACTATGTTTGGACCGCAACGTAAAGCGTAACGTCAAGAAGTTCAAGGGTTACGAGTGGTCCATCGGCTCGTCAGATTACAAAGCCAAGCTTGAGGAGACTACTAAAATGGAGCTCAAGCAGTTGCGGACCATGTGCGAGATGCTCGATCTGGATAAGAAAGGTAAGCGCGCTTACACATTCATAATCAGCCTGTAAACGTTTCCACTAATTGGACACTGGCCTCGCCCACATATTGTACATCAACCTATAAAAAAACCTGTCTCTAATGCTATGCTGGGACAGGACATTGGGCTGGCCCTCCAAGGGAGAGGGCAATAATCTTAATTCTCGCCAAACTTCTTGGCTGCCCTGAAGTATACTCGCGAGATATACTTGTAGCCCCATGTAATCCTTTACAGTTATTTATGGACCTCACTATTACATAAATATTATTTTTTGTAATAGGGAGAATGTATAGCAATTATTATAGAACGCGTGTCTCAGTTCCGGACTGCCGAATACTTACAGGAAGCCGTCCGTATCGTCCTTGCGGTCAAATCAATTGGTGTATCGTCAAAGCGCGTATCGCATACGCCTGATCTCTCTCCGGTTGTGTTGGATTGCCGACCATTGGATTATTAGAGTGGGGGTACAGTGCACATGTGTTTGCGCACACACTTGTGCATTATAAAATCACCCGCGCCGATGGCTAGTCTCCGCTGTGATTAGCCGGCGTCTAGAGGATTATTACATTATTGTTGCATTGTGTGGCCTGGCAAGTCTGTAATTTTGACATTATCTGTTTGTGTGGTGCAGGCTCAGCATCGGAGCTGTCAGCGCGGCTGGTGGGCTTCCTGCAGCAGCCGGGCCCCAACAGCCCGCACGCGCGCGGGGTTGCGCGGGCGCCGGCCGCCGCGCCGCCCTCCACGCCGGGCGGACGGCCACGACGCTCCGCTGCCGTTAAGGTGCACAACAGAGGTAACTAGGACAGATTACACTATCGCGTTACACACACAACTGCACATCGGAGCTGTCAGCGCGGCTGGTGGGCTTCCTGCAGCAGCCGGGCCCCAACAGCCCGCACGCGCGCGGGGTTGCGCGGGCGCCGGCCGCCGCGCCGCCCTCCACGCCGGGCGGACGGCCACGACGCTCCGCTGCCGTTAAGGTGCACAACAGAGGTAACTAGGACAGATTACACTATCGCGTTACACACACAACTGCACATCGGAGCTGTCAGCGCGGCTGGTGGGCTTCCTGCAGCAGCCGGGCCCCAACAGCCCGCACGCGCGCGGGGTGGCGCCGTTAAGGTGCACAACAGAGGTAACTAGGACAGATTACACTATCGCGTCATTTTCATAAATCCGAAACACACTCAACTGGACATCAGACTCACCCAAGCATTGCTACAATGACCGACCTGTGCGAGAGGCATCCAGCAATTTCAAGCTTCTTCTTCCTTTAACCAGTTTCTTGGGCCTACCCATACTACGCCTTTCTAGTACGCAGACATCTACTACAGTGACAAATTGCTCGAATTATCATGGCACCAATTTTTTTTTTTACTTTGATATGAAAAGTATACCTTATTGAGTAAAATTATAAATATTCACAGGCTACTCTGAAGAAGAATATGAAACTGACCAAGAAGCAAAAGTGAAGGGACCCAAGCCACCCAAAGATGGCTCAGAAGATTCAGATGTAAGTAGCTGATACACACCAAATAACTCGCTCGTGTGCTTTCTCGTCCGCCTTTATTATGAACATATTTTCTAGTATAACATAAAACTAGGCAAGTCAGAACAATCATTTATTGAGGATACGAATTTATTTTCAATTTTTAGAGTTCCGTACCCAAAGGGTAAAAACGGGACCCTATTACTACACTAGACTCCACTGTCCGTCTGTCTCTCTGTCACCAGGCTGTATCTCATGTATCGTGATAGCTAGACACTTGAAATTTTCACAGATGATGTATTTCTACAAATACTAAAAACAGAATAAAATAAATATTTAAGTGGAGCTCCCATACAACAAAGGTGATGTTTGTGCCGTCTTTTTTTGCGATAGTGGTACGTAACCCTTCATGCGCGAGTCCGACTCGCACTCCGGTTTTTTTTTTGTACTAGCAACGTAAGTAGCATAGCTCTTCATCACTGTTCCAGGTAAAACGAGAATGTCTAAAGTAGTTATTAGGAAGAAAATAAAATTAAGTAAATTTTTTGTTACACTTTAGAAAATTTCTACTTTTAACCAACTTTCACTTGTCACGGTATAAAAAATCTATCAACACTACTGTGGCAACTTATTATAAAAGTTAGCATAACTAATCAATATTCTAAAATGGTGTAATACATTAGTGACTAAGTGTCACTAATGTGATAACATTAGTGACACTTAGACACTAATGTGCATAAAAAAAAAACATATTTTTCTGAACAAGAACCAAACACAATTATTATCGTAAACGTTATTGTTTGCCCCAAAAACAGATTTTGGGTAACAGATTCAGGTAGAAAAACGTCGTCAATAGATTTTTGAAGTGCGAGTGAGAAAGATAGTTACACCATTGTTAAGCAAGAGTGGAACAGGTAGTGACATTATTAAACAATTAGAACGAGACAGAGAGCGATGCATGCGTTGATTGGTTGATTCGGTAGAATCGGCGGTAGGGATGTCGGAAGTGAGAAAATCTATCGATATTTATTAAAATATCAATATCGACCTCGATACATCGAACAAAAAATATCTATATATCGGTCCAATTTTTAAAGATTTTCGGTTTTATAATAATAATGTATTTAGTTTAGTCGAGCTCAATAAATATGTAGTACTAATTTTTATACAAAAAGTACATTATTTTAATGTATGAGAATCTTAATAAAAACGAAGGTATTTTAGTCGTTAATCTATATATATAAAAATTATTTCTCATTTCCCTTGGTCACGGCATCACGCGTGATCGGCTGGACCGATTTCGCTAATTCTTTTATTGTTGTGTTTATTATTGATAGAAGAAGGTTCTCAAGAAAAAAAAAATAAGAAAAAAAATGGTACTTAGGTAGGGTAGGTATGTAGCTAGGGTAGGGTAGGTAGGGAAGGGTAGGGTATGGTAGATTCATGTTTGGTGTTTTTATGGCAAAACAAAGTTTGCCGGGTCAGCTAGTCCTTTATAATAGGCAAAATTTGATAATTTCAAAACTAAATAGCAATCTTCTAAAAATATTAGAATATGACACTAGTACACGACCACATACACACAACGCAAAAGAACTCACATTTGAAAGTGAGTGACGAGTTTATGGCCATCGCGGCCTGCGACGGCCGCAACATAAACAAAACATTCAAGTCATAGACAATACAGTAATTTTCCGCCCGTTCCTATCTTTTACGGCTTTAAATTCTGTTAAATATTCTCCTAATAAATTAAATTTGAAAAAATATATAGTTTATGGTACGTTTTCGATATTGAATATTTTGTATCGATATATCGATGTATCGGATGAAAATATATCGACTAGAAATATCGATATATCGAATCAGATATATCGATATTTTTTCGACAAGCCTAATCGGCGGTGGGTAAACAAATCATCTGATCTTATGTCAGTTAAGTTATGAGTCTCAATTGCGCATCTTATCGTATTCAATTGACGTAGCTCTCATACTGACGACTTTTGGCTTGGCTTGTAGACTCAATTATCCAGTGATTTAAAAGCTGAACTGTTTTGTATTTTGGATAGTGATTTCTGTGAACTAGATTATTGGCAATTTTTTTACCATGGCACTCACATACACAGCCTTAGAGTATGCTAACATGCACTTAATTTATGGAGAGTGCAGAGGCAACGCATACGAAGCAAGCAGGTTATATCGTGAGAGATATCCGAATAGTCAGCGATATCCAGGTGATCGACTCTTCATTTATGTGCATCAAGCGTTTTCGAACGGTCGTTTACCAAGTGACCAGAGAAAAACAGGAAGATCTAAGACAGATTACTATGAAGAGGTACTTCAAGCAATTGAAAATGATCCTAGCAATTCAATACTTGCAGTAGCGTTAAGCTTGGAGGATGCGGATTCTGGATTTTTATTGGTAACATCAATTTTCTCACTCACTGGTGGTGCCTGCTTAACGTTGAATTTTGGACATTTTGTATGTACGGTGTTGACACACGTTTTGTACCTCACAGGGCTCGTTCAACCCGAGTGGCTCGGAGGAGGCGGACTCAGACTTCGACCCCGAGGCCGGCGAGGGCGTGCCGGGCCCGGCGCGCAAGCGCAAGTCGTCGGGCCGCCGCCGCTCGGCCGGCAAGCCTGCCGCCGGCAAGCGCGGCCGCAAGCCCAAGGGAAAGAAGGGACGGGTATGTACACTGTACACTGTACACACTACACAGACATTACCTACACTATTCATTTTCTACAAGAAACAGAATTTTCTCAAACATGCTTGGAAATTTGAGCATTATTTTGACAACCTTCTTCGAGATAAATCGAAATTGCTGTACTGGCCAAATACATGCGAGCAGCAGCCGGCAAAAGTTGTATGAAAATCCATATCTGTCGTGTCTAGCGGCCAAATAAATTACGTTATAGTAAACTCATGATGGACCCTAATTTTATTACAATCTAGCCTTATAAATAGACTAATAAGTAATTTAATTATAACCTAAACTATTACATTGTCTTTACTAAGAATGTGTCCAATAGCACTTTTCTTATTGTCTCTATTAAGGCGAATACACTTTATTCTTGTGTTTGTTTGGTACTTTTGTATGTTACACTATTCACATTCACTAAACGCTAACTCAAACGGTTTTGTTCTTTTTAGTCTTCTCACTATGTTTGTGTGGTCGAGAAGCTACATTGCCTCGACGTTTACATGCTGATGAAGTCTCTTTTCGTGAGCTTCTGCAAATTTCTGGATCACTTTATTGATGAACTCAACTTTTAGGTCCCGATGAAGGTCATCATTTCGTATGTACCAAGGTGCATTTACAATTGTCCTTAGCACTTTGTTCTGGAATCGTTGTATAATTAATACCAATAAAATAAATACCATAGCTGAATACCATAAGTCCAAACTGGCATCAGGACTTGTTTGTATAGCAATAATTTATTTTGCACAGACAGCATGGAGTTTCTTCCAAGCAGCCAATACATTCTTTTATATCGGAGGTCGAGTTCTTTTTTCTTCTTGACGTGGGCTTTCCAGCGTAACTTTGCGTCAAGGGTGATACCGAGATATTTGGCTGTATTCTCATATGGGACTTGTTTATCTTTAATATAAACTAGAGAATACTGATGTTTTTTGTTGGTAAAATCTATGTGAACAGATTTGGATTCATTAAGTTTAATCCTCCATTTTTTGGTCCAGTCTACCAACTCATATCTGTCGTGTAATTTAAAAATGGAACGATCTTTTACTCCGAAACATGGCAACCAAGGAGGTAACTTATCGAAGGTTTTATTTAAATTTAAACTGGCTTGCAAATAGAACGCTGTTTATTGAAATAAAAACAAAAGATCACTAACGCGGGAACAATTATTGTTGTTCGTCATTGATTTTCACAAAATGAGTTCTAGGTACTACTTAGTTTTAATTTCCGCGCATTATTTGAGAAAAGTACTATACAAGCCTTGGCCACAACTAGGCATTGATGGACTTACGTATGTGTGCCTCGGCTTCGCCTCGGCCCACATTTACACGTTCGTCCATCAATGCCTCTTTTGCTGGCCGCTGCAGTAATGTAATATATCTTCAAGATGTGATTAGAAAAACTAAATAAGGAGTCTTTAATATTTTAATTATATGATGATCTTTTAATATGATTCCTACCCACCGTTGCATTTATAAGTTACAAGGACGACACCCATCAACATCTACTACCAACACGAGTCCTTTAAAGAGTTCATTTATTCCTTTTCCTGTAGATTTTAAACCATACATTAAGTTCAAACTGCAAAAGTGCATCAACATGTCAATACCTCAATAATTATGTATGTGTAAGTGTTACAAATAATGATTTTATTTTTTTTGTACAGCCAAGTAAACCAAGTCGCGGACGGCGAGCAAAAGCGTCTGACAGTGAAGAAGAAAGTGAAAAATCAGAGAGTGAGAGTGAGAACGAGTCTGGAAGCGAAGGAGAGGAGTCTGATGTGAGTAGCGACTGATATTACAATCGATAACTATCTAGCACAATGTAACTAACTTTACGCAGAAATCACAATAAAAATAAAGATAGTTAACTTATTTGCTCAACTGATAACTTGGACGTATCACATCACTCAATGTATTAGGCTTATTAGGTTATTAGGTATTATTAGGTTATTAGGCTTAATGACTTTTTTGTCAATATGTATTGTGTAGTTACTGTAGTTGATAGTACGAAACAAATTATAGTATTTTTTTTTAACCTAATCTCAACTTGAAAATTATGATTATCGTACCGCTAATTACTTGAAATTGGCCACCGAGCGTCGTCGGGACCCCGTGACCTAGATCATATCAGTATTGAAGACCATTTTCTTCAAATTCGGTCTTACAACAACAAATGGATTTGTTTCCGTTAAATCTTGAATGTTGGCTTTTCAAAATATTAAAGTTTCATTTAACTGCCCCTTTCACCTTAAGAATCAATATGTCTAGGACATTTTCGAAAGAACTGCTGAAAGAGATTTCTTTAGAAATATAAGCATCATCTTTGTACTTGTTTTCTGTTCCTTTCTTCTTGACTGTTATATGATTCTATAAACTGTTAAATAAATGTATAAACTAAACATTAGTTAATAATTTTGTTTGTGTAAAAATAAAGTTAATAATGTTTTATTTGGTACCAGGAGCCCAAGTCCAACAAGCGCGGCAGGCCAGCAGCGCCGGTGGCGAAGGGCCGCAAGGGGGCCGTCGCTAGCAAGGCCGCCGCCAAGGCCACGCCCGTCAAGCGGAAAGCACCCACGCCACCTGGTAACTTACTCTTTTTATTTTACTCTGTCCCCTTATCTCTTGTGCTGCCGCGAACTATATGAGACGAGCGACCCACCCCGGCTTTGCACGGGATAAATTATATTCACAAACCTTCCTCGTTTATCACTCTTTCTATTAGTGTAAACTAGCAAAATCCTTTGCGTGGTTTAGAAACTCTAGAAGAAGTAAGCAGAGAATCAAACAGAGGCAAACAGCGCGAGCGCGTCTCGTGAATCGTGATATCACGCGCCGTGAGAAGCCAGCTTTAGAGATCTCCTCTTGATCACCAATCTCAAGATACACTAGCAAATCAATACATAGAAGATTGACGAGTTGCATTGACTGCCAAATCTTCTATTATCACTAGTCACTGTCATTTACGATCTCCCTAATCAAAAATCATTTGTACAGCCAAGAAGAAGGGACCAGCTGCTAAAGCCGCGGGCCGACCAGCCAAGAAGGGTGGTAAGAAGGCATCATCAGACGAGGAGTCCGGAGAGGGAAGTGAAGAGGAGGACGAGGAGGAGGGTAGCGACGAGGAGGGCAGCGACGACGAGTCCGACACGCCGGCCGACAAGAAGGCCAAGCGGCCGCCCACTGTGAGTACTAAGCAGAAACTACAGAACGTCACCTGCTACGATCTTTAAATGCTCCATTTCCGTTCATACACTAGTCATACATGAGCGCTGGTCACTGCGCATCTGGCCTTTTTGTAAATCATCACTAGTAAATTCGGTGTAGTGTGATCACGGCCTGCTATATCTTACTAGAGAACGCTTCGAGCGGATGCGCGTTTCTGATGTTGCGACATGTCAAAATGTGGAGATTTAGGTGCTAGATAAACCTTCTGATATCATCATCGTAATCAGTCTTAACCTTTTCTCTACTATATTGCGATCGATGTACAGTTATACCGGATTCGGATAAATACACGACTAGAATTACACTGATGATTTTAGAATCTGAACACAGCAACTATGAGAGGTGGCCCAATAAAGAAAAAGTATTTTAGGGCAAATATTCCGTGAACTTTTGGACCTCCCTATATAGCAATACTGTTTGATGACAGAAATAGGTATGATGGCACTACACAACATATACCAGATAGCGACTTTGCTGTATACTGTTTAGAGATGTACCCTTATTCACCCCCACACTCCGTCTCAGGACGACGAGATCAAGAAGTACGTGAAGCAGATCTTGGAGGGCGCCAACCTGGAGCAGATCACGATGAAGACAGTGTGCAAGCAGGTGTACAGCCACTACCCCGACTTTGACCTCGCGCACAAGAAGGACTTCATCAAGGCCACAGTCAAGTCGGTTAGTACAACTCTGGTGTGTACAAATGAACAAGCGACTTTATACCGTATTGCTAACATCGTCATCATCCTTGTCAGCCTTTTAATGTTTCCACTGCTGGGACACAGGCCTCCTCTCTGTGAGTGAGAAAACGGGCCTTAATCCCCCACGCAGGCTCAGTGCGGATTGATGGATGTCACTCGTCTTCGAATTTTTGATTCTAAGACACACTGATGGAGCAAAATCCCAGAGCACCCAGGTGTAACTAACTCATTCAAACTCACATTTCTTCTTTCGTTCTTCTCTATTTTCCGACATCTTGGTAGTCACTCTTCTGTCTTATGAAACCTTCAATGATGTACTTTCTGTTAGCAATATGGTGTAAAGTTGCTTGTGCAATTGCTCACCCGTAAAACCATGGTTACTCTTTCAGGAATGTTTTGAAACTGAGGGTGTCATAGATTTTCTTCCCTGAGATCTGTGATAGTATTCCTAATGTACAGTAATCTCCAATTTTCTTGATGTCCCTGAAGTTGGCCATAATGGCAGCACAGTATAGTAAATCTCATACAAAAGCATGCTTGGTGCTTTAAGGATGGGGAAGCCTAAATCACAGTTTAAATATACAAACAGTTTGGAAACTACCTACAAACGCTCGAAACGGGGAACACACTCACACAAACGTACGTGCTCAGTACTGAGAGCACCGCAGAAGTGCCCGAGAGGTCTCGATGGTGCATATGTTTGTGCGAGTGTGCCCTTTCGAGCGTTTGTAGGTAGTTTCCATACTGTTTGTATATTTTTATTGTGCCTAAATTCAGCTTGGCTAAGAAGATTGGGGAGTACAGTACTATAAATGCTTATTGTCACGAGGTGCGTGGCATCAAGTGAACACTGCTTAGAGCATACTGCTGGTTTATTCTGTAAGTCTCACCGTGAACACTTACATTGCGTCCATTATAATTTGTCCCGTGACGCGATTGGTAGCACTGTTACTACGAGATATTGAAACCAACGCCTCAAACAGACGAGCAGCACTTTGCTGTCGACAGAGCGTACTTCAACTGTCGACAGAGGCAACTGCAGCTGTCGACAGAAGCAACTGCTACATGACGGCAAGGGACAAGTTATAGTGAACGGTCTGCAGGTGGATTGAACTGTAACTTCATCTTGATTGAAAAGAAAAATTGTTTATTAATATTTGATTGGACTAATTCAGAGCTCACTTAATATTTGCTTCACCTAAGTTTCCATGGTCAGATTTTTACAGAATAGCAATTAGCACTACTAACAAGGAGCAAGCTCTTTTAATAATTATTAAAATTTATCTGATTTTATTTTTCTATGTTTACAGGGAATACGTTTTTTATAGGTTTTGCGGTATTACCTCAATGTTTTTTTATATATATTTTTTGTGAATGCTTGACTTTTCGATTCTTTTTTTATTTATTTGTTATTATTTTTCTTTGTTACAGTGTATTTAAGATGATAGGAGTTAAGAGCGGAGTGTAGATGTCTACATAGTATACCTATAGATTTAAAAAGGACATAGCTATATATTATTACAATAATAATATATTATGAATAATTAAAAATAATATGAATCGAAATGGAACGGACACCCGCTTTACTTTACAAGGTATTTTTTTTTTGCTTGTTTTTATTTTTGCATGTGGTTTTTTTGTGTTTGAATTTGAATGTATGTAACATGGATAATATTTGATTCATTTATTCTCAAAGCAAGTCTTAACGTATCCCATACGCAAAATACGCGCTTAGTCGTGGAGTTGCGGAAACAGCCCGTCGAAACTAAACTAACCAAGCCTTAACGTATTTGTTACATTTTCTGGGTTATAAGCATTTAATTTTTAGGGTTCCGTACCCAAAGGGTAAAAACGGGACACTATTAGTGAGACTCCAGTGTCCGTGTGTCTGTCTGTCTGTCTGTCACCTGGCTGTATCCCATGAACCGTGATAGCTGTTGACAGTTAAAATTTTCACAGATGATGTATTGCTGTTGCCGCTATAACAAAAAAGCAATAAAATAAATATTTAAGTGCGTTTTTTGCCATAATGGTACGGAACCCTTCGTGAGTCCGACTCGCACTTGGCCTGTTTTTTGTCTGAAACCACCAACTGTCTCTGTTTTTCTCAGCACTGCTTTTCATCATGAGATATTTTCCCAAAACCATATCTTTGTCTATTACTAACTAGCTGCCGCCCGCGGCTCCGCCCACTTGGTATTATTACTCCTCCCAATATATTTATAAATTATAGCCTTTATTCTGATGTATAAGCTAGATATCTGTAAAATTTCATCAAAATCTGTCCAGTTGTTTTTGCGTGAAAGTGCAACAAACATCCAACCATCCAACCCCACAAACTTTCACGTTTATTTAATTAGTATTACTAATTTACAAAAACGTGTTACATCCATTTGAAATGTTGAGTGACTTTTTATTTGCTATTTTTTTCCCATGTACATACCCTAATAACTGTATCGAAACTTGGTAAGTTTTGGTAATCTTCACAATTTGATAACTACGGGCCGGTTTCTGAATTGAGTATTTGGAATTAAGAATGTGGCAAATCTTACATTAATGCCAAAGTTTGATTGGTTTTGAGGCTAAAGTTGAATTTGACAAATGTCTTCTTGGTCGTGTTCTTCATTACTGAAGGTAGTGTCCCTGAAAGGCCTTCGTGTAAGCCACGAAGGCCTTTCAGGGACACGACCTTCAGTTGCACGATGTTCTTCATCTTCATTCGGTTCTCAGCTTCTCTCAGGGCGGTTGTAACAGAGAGTCCATTGAGGTCGGTTACCTGCAGCCTTATTGCGTCATGAGTTCGGCAAGGCAAAGGGCAAAGAGTATGAAAAATCGAGCAATCACATGCCAGATTAAAGACGCGATGTGGATTTCCGTCTATGTGATTGGTCGATTTTTCATACTTTTTGCCCTTTGCCTTGACGAATTCATTACGGAATAAGGCAGCAGGTCTGACCAGCGGCTAGGTGACCGGCCGCGAGGTCTTTTCCCAAATATTCAACGTCAAATAACTAATTCAGAAATCGGAAATAAGTTGTGAGTGCTAGGCATGTTGTCTTCACACACATGTTGGCGTATCACGCTTTTCAGGAGATCAACTTCGTCTTGGCAAGTGATTGTAACCAGCAAAATTTGTTCGCAGCTCATATCATCGTGAGCAGGTGACTATTCGGCCGCAACACATACATAGTCGAGTAAGCACCACTTAAACATACTAGACTAATATCCCCGGCTCGCCCGCCGCCCGGCCGCACACCGCACCCCGCACCCCGCAATCACCTTACGTTACTCCAAGTAGATACATTCGTTCGTTTCGCCGGCGTAGCTGCGTGGGCCTATGTAATTTTATGTTGTAGTAATAATTCCCATTTAGAGTAAGGATAACCCAAGTAAAACAGCTCTAGGATTTGTAAGTCGTTTTATTTTAATTGTGCCTGTATTAGTAATTACTGTCACGTTTGTTGATTGTGTTATTACGAGGAATGCGGCTCGGTGTTAGCTGGTAACTGATGTATTTCCATTATTTTCTAGAGTTATTCTATGTTATAAGTTATAGTTTTATAATAAAAAAGCATATTTTTTTTCTCATAATCAGTTACATAAGCAAATGATTTTGTAATACAACACAAAGCTGTAGCACGACAGTTAGCGTTGAAATTAAATTTATATTTTTACTATGTTGATTTACTTTTGTTGGTATTTGCTTTGAAAGGACGCAGCTGGCGGTCGGACAGCAGCTTTGTGTATGGTTCGATTGTAAAACGAACGACGTGGTATATAACCACAGATTTTTAAAGTTCTAGGTTTTAAAGTACATTTATGTAAGTGTATTCCTAACGCTCGAGCCGTGTTCAGTACGCTGAGAAGTAACGTTATTCCCTTTTATATAGAATGATATGTACAAAGTTCAGGAACATTGGCACCATGTGTTGATTGATGATATTTACGTTACAAAATCCAAAATTAATTATTCACTATAGTGATATCACTTGTAATAATCCGCATATTATTATTAATAAGGATTTATTAGTAGTGTTGAAAATCCAAAATTATTTTTTTATTGGGATCGGGGACGACATTGCCTTTGGCGTAAATTACTATGAGTTATATGTGTACATTGTCGCAAATAAATTAGGTACGAAAAAATAAAATAAATAATTATTACAATATATTGTTTCCTAATTTTCTAAATGGTTATCTAATTGTTTCACAACGCATTTCGGGCAGTCAGTTTAATTTTTAACGCGGACGTAGTTGATAAAAGTTTTCTGGCAGTTGCACTATCGCAAAATGAAACTATTCGATTTAGGGTCGGTTAAGTGTACTTTAAGAAGTGTAAATATTACACAGGATTCTTGGTGATGATGCGTGTGAAATGTTTGACATGTTATTATAATATACATGGAGCTATAGTAGTCACGTTGTTACTATGATTCTCATAAAGAAACGACGTGTACTGAAATGACTCCATGTAAGGGCGTGGTCTCACTGTATGCGTGTGTGCACGCGCGTCCCGCGTTGTATATTAATTTGTTCCGATAAGTTAGCGTAACGTTCAGTACATAATGTGTTCATGTACGCGGCCAGATGCAGTTGTTAGCCGAGATAATCACACGCCCCGGTGTTGTGTCCCGACGCGCAACACTCCCAATCCGGTATGATCCCTTATTGCAATAATCGTAACGCGTAGCAAATATATTAATCATTGACGTTTTTGAAATCATATCAATGTTTCTTACTGTGTCAATCCGAGCTTAGCTTACATGTAGACAAGCATTTCTCTCCTTACACGGAAATAGTGTACCAATAAATTAATGTTTTTTTGTCGAAGGATCAACCGCTTCTTTTAAGTTTAGGTGCTGCTATATAGCATTTGGTATTGTTTGAATGTAACTTGTGGCCGATGTCGCTAAGTCCCGTGGGTGAAGCTAACGTAGGTGTGGGTTCGGGCGAGCGGCGACGCGGCGCAATGCGTTCACTCATAGAGATGGTTTTGTCTATATTCGATAAGCTCTATTCGTGAACCGCATTGGTGACGAGCAACCCTACTGCTTGTTCAGGGTGGTGCGATGTCCTATGTTCAGTTCCCTTCAGTTGATCGCCGACCTCCCCGCGCGCTCGAGCCTCTTACTTCTAAGATAGTTTTAATCAACATTAAATGTGTATTTGTGAATTTTTAACCTTATTTCGGTTGATGTTTCTTTATAAATGTGTACATGGCTGAGATCTGTAGAGAAGTAGTGACATGGAGTGATAGCGAGTGAATGATTCCCCCTTTTACAATTGGATAATAGATAATAAAGTAAATAAAAGTTTGACATGATTTGTTTTATTTTTCCTTTCCCACTATATACTCCTATCGATAAGTAGGTATACCTAATTCAGTAAATACCACCAGTAGACACCCAAATCGCACAGACTCGAAGTGGCAGTTACACACTGGCGACGCGACGCCTCATCTCGCTATCATGACCCGCGCCGAAGTAGGTGACATATATATATACTTTATTGTACACCAAGATAAAACAATACAAAAAAAACATAAAAATTTAAACAAACACAACAGGCGGCCTTATCGCGCTCTGCGATCTCTTCCAGGTTGATGAATCGAACCAAACCTCATTTGAAATCATAGATCTATGTGGAAAACAATAGCTACTCAACATATTGTTGCTAGTTTTTCCATTAATACGAATTGCCTATACAATTTGTCTGGGATTGTAGTTTTAAAACTTTAAGGCCGTAAAATGCACTTAACTTTATCGATAAAAACACCCCACTTATCGGGTGTAATCCTCGCACTGACACCCACGAAGATTGAGCAATTTTAGTATCCAACTTACTTGTTTTGATACCTACATAGCCTAACAACCATTACTTTGGACCTAGGTCTCAGAAGCGTACCATTATGAGCCTGTTCAGACCATGAAGTTATAGGGTTCAGACACGGCGCAAACCACGCGTAATAGTATGGTTATGTCTGAACGAATATAAAGATGCCCACGTAAACATGGTATATCTCGTAAACTACCTACTGGAGTACTAGTTGTGAATTTTGGGTACTAATATTATCTTGCACGGTAGTAATTTTCTATGTAGGTTTGAGGAAAGCGACAAGGAATCCTCAAACTTGGAATTAACATTCAAAGTCGTGGTCCTGCTGAACGAGCGAGCGAAAGATATCATCGTTGATTTCTCGGTAAATACAAATGTTTCAGTTCTGTTTTTTTACGAAATGAATCACATTTATGGGTAGTAATTATTTGTATACTTAGAATAGCTGTAGCATGTCCCCTTTTTCGCCGCTCAGGTGGTCCTGTTAAATTGAGCGTGACTACCGCAGGACCACCTTCAAAGTCGATTTTCTCGTAAAGTACAAAGGTACCAATTTTGTTGTTCGAGTACTAATTGGTACCAATTGAGTAGTCATTATTTACCAAATATGGAAGCGTTTGGCGTCGTGGTCCTGCGGTAGTCACGGACATGAAAAAAATTACATGAAATTGTTGCCAACACAAAGAAAAATGTTGATGTGTAATGATTTAAAATCCTTCAACGAAATATAGTCAAATATGAACCATGAAAACTTTCTTGATATTTTTTTCAATTCACCCCGCAATTTCTATAAACCCCGTTTTACGGTCATGAGAATCGACCACCCGACTATACTTTTGAAGGTGGCAGATGACGCTCAATAAGTGTCATTTACCACCGGGGTGGCAAACGCCGCTAGTTAGTGCCATCCACCACCCCGTTGGCAGATGGGATTATAGGAAGGTGGCAGATGACACTAAATAGGTGCCATTGACCACCGGGTTGGCAAGCTCGAAAGTGGCAGATGGGAATAAACCGATAAAATAGGTACCCAAAATTATAAAATCAGTGCTTTCTATTTCTTTCCTAAAATTCGGCCACTTTTTAGGGATTAACTCGTATTTTTAGTCCAGTCAAATTAGGAATCAACCTCGGAATGAGAGTTTGAAGCTGAAAACTCGTTTACACATTCATTTTGGCGTTCTAAAAGTTGTCTTGCCCGATTTACATTGGTCAAGGACAGTGAAGATTGGCGAGTGCAGGTATAGGCGCATGGACAGTAACTGTTAACACTTCAGCGAGTCAAGTGGCATTTCTCCGTCGCTATGGACGAGCAACGCCAACAAATACGTGCGATTCGCGCAAAATTCTCTCCATGATGGAGCAAATAGAAGAAGAAATGTTGTACCGAATAAATAAACCAAAACGATTATGGGAGCGCAAATGCATTGGTAGAAGGGCAAAGCTTGGTGCTAGCGCTTTACTACTGAACGAACCATCTATTGAAGATCGTAGGGAATATCGTGATTCTATGCGTATGACAGAGGAATAATTTAATTGGTTACTCAGAAAAGTTGAACACGTTATTCAAAAACTTATATATTCATTGACAAACTGCACTGTTGTGGTCTCGGACCATTTAACCGCCATTTTGTTACAATGTCACAAACAAACAGTACACGTGCTTCGTCTTATACGGTAGTATCTCTAAGTAGTCTGTGTTCGTCTTGTTGCCGGCCACCCGTCCACTAATATAGTTCTCGCCAAACTTCTTGGCCGCCCAGAAGTTGTTTACAATGGCTGCGCAGTAGTAAATCTCATACAAAAACAGCACCGTTTCGTGCTTCGCGCATGCGGTAAACCAACTTCAGGGCGGCCAAGAAGTTTGGCGAGGACTATACACTGTACTAAATTTGACTGCTTACACTACGCCAAGTGGCGAGACATGTACCGCGCGGGGGACAGAGCGGGCGCGCGATGGTTGTCACTTGGCCAAAAAATAGAAAGCAAGCGATTATATTTGGATCCACTTGCAAGGCAGCTTGCAAGCCAAGTTGACTGTGTACTGTCCATAGATATACTGTATTTTATATTTCTATGGTACTGTCCGATCGGTTTACACCACTGTACTTATCGCTAAACAGTTGACCAATTTATAGCGCTTTTGGGTTTTATATGATGTTTCTGTTTTTATTGTAAAAAAGGCGAAAATATTTATTTAAATTAAAAATCTCATTGGGTTAGACAGGTCCAGAATCATGTACTGAATCCATCACCCATCCTTTTCGCGTCGGTTTCGGAGACACCCGATACCCTGAGTTTTCAAGTGGTCGTGGATGACTAAATCCGAAGCTATGAGGAATAGCGAAAACACTCAAATAAGTCTCGGGCCCGATTTTGAAAATTCTAAACCTGCATCAATGGATTTTTGAAAAATCAATATTGGTTGCCAGGAATAGAACACGTAGATTTTGGAAAAAGAACATGCTGTATTATTACATCTTACGGCAAACTTAAGGAACCATTACTGTTTTTTTAACATTATTTCTTTTTGTAGGTACCTACATATCTTCTACCCTACATAATCATTCTGCTTCAATTTAATCTGTGGACCTCAGTCAACTTGTTGTTTTCTGTGTATTTTGTTTGGTCGGTTCGGTAGCGAAAACAAAACACTCAACATAGTCAGGATAGTGTTACGACTTTAAAAGCGCAAGTTTCTTCATCATCAAATTTTGATTTAAGTTTTTACCGAGTTTGTTGGCAGCGATTTTACTCGCTTCCCGCATCCAACCAACACTAAGTAAGTTCAAAAATAATATAAGATCAGAGATCATTTTAGGAGATTCGTACCATATATGAAAGAGTCCTTTTTGCTACAAAACAAAAAAATCCAATGCCAAAATATGTTTTTTTTATCAATTTAAAGGTGTTCAAATACACAAGGGAACATTGGTCCGATTTTTTTAATAGCCTACCCTACCCTCGTCTTTTACTCGTCAAGTCATCAGAGCTAATATCAATTTTATATATAAGTAAAACTGAATTAGCCTACTATACTCCTACAAACATTGTAACAAGAAATTATTTAAAGTCGTATGAATGAACAAGTTTCCTGATATTAGACAGATTTTTTTTTTTTTCTATATGTGGGTATATGTAAATCTAATCCTGTTACAATATTTAACTTAATAATTATGTATAAAGCAAAGAAAATTTTTTACGTGTTGTTCACCAGTCCATCATTTAAATAGACGTTCATGTTTTCATCCACCCATCGGGCAAGCGGCAGCTCTACCAGCCAAGGCAACAAGAAGTTTTGTGAGGCCATCACCGGGGCGAAGGGCCATCGTCCAACATGAGGACCGATAGGCCACCCACTGTACGTATACAAGTCGACTAGCTTCTTCCTACGGTTACACCCCCGTACTGGGCTCTAGACAAGTGTCATTCGATTGTCGAAATGTCAAAATTTTAGGGATTGATCACGTGATTTTACAAGCTTTTATTTTGCTTGCAATGTATGTATGTAAGTGTGTTCGGGTCTAATTTTGCACCTGAATTTTAAAGCAGTTATCCTCCACTGATTAAAATGAAATTTTGCATAGGTACACGTTTAGTTTGGATGACAATGCATGGTTAGCTAAGTGACGTCATTCTAAATCCAATAAAGCGGACGGCCCTAGATGGCGGACTAGTTATTTTTTGTGCACTGCCATGATATGGGTATCAAATGAAAGGGTTTGCTAAGAAGAATACGAAACAAACTTGTTTAAAAAACAAGATTATTTAATTCTTATTCTTTATTGCACAAAAAACATAAAATAAAGATACAAATACAATGGACAGCTTATGTACAAAGGCGAGCTTAACTCATAATTGGGTTCTCTAACAGCAAACCTCAGTTGTTATTGGAAATTTGTTATTTGTTTATTTATTTCGATATCGCTTGTCAGTCCCATAAAATTTCCATTATGGGCCGTTGATTTGGAAGTTATTTTTTTTTAGTAGGTAGCACTCATAAATAGAAAGCGTTTTACTTATGAGAGTTTACTATTTTATGTTTTTCGTGAGGTAAAAAAATGAGAGTTAGTCCAAGAGCGAGCGAAGCGAACTCGGGATCTTGGGCACCCCGACACGGATAGGTTAGGTTCGAAGGAGATGACCTCCTTCATGTTAGGTTACTTTAGACCCTGCAGCAAGGGCGGATCCAGGATTTTTTCTAGCAGGGGCACAAGGGGCGGACGGGCAAAAAAATCAACAATAACTGTCAGAAATAAACTTGAAGTATCATATTTCATGTTTATTCCTACAAGTTAAAGTATGTATAGGAAGGTTTATGAAAGACAAGAGTTTCACTCATGTCCTTTCTGTTCATCATCATCATCATATCAGCCGAAAGATGTCCACTGCTGGACATAGGCCTCCCCCAAGCGTCGCCACATTGATCGTTCATCCAGCGGATCCACGCAACCTTCACTAGGTCATTGTTCCACCTGGTGGAAGGCCTTCCAACGCAACGTCTTCCGGTTCGCGGTCGCCACTCCAAAACTTTAATGGCCCTTCGGTCACCTGTTCTGCGAGCAATATGCCCTGCCCACTGCCACTTAAGTTTGGCAATTCTTCGGTCTATGTCGGTAATTAAGAACCAGTCTCTAGCGGATCTCTACATTTCTGATTCAATAACGCAAGGACACGCCGAGCCTGGCCCTCTCCATTGCCCTTTGGTTGACTGTAAGCTTTCTGAAGAGGCACATTGTGAGCGACCGCGTCTCAGAGCCATAGGTTCGTCTTGAGACACTGTGGTAAGTTGGACGAGAAATTACCGCGCAGCTTCCCAAATGCTACCCGGTCAAGTAGGATTCGACGGTTGACCTCTTTCTCGAGGTTGGACCTGCTTAGCTGGACCGTTTGTCCCAGGTAGACATGGTCATTCACGGCTTCGGCTGTAGAGCCACTGACCTTGATAGGAGTGGGTGCGACATGGGCGTTTAACATCACCTTGGTTTGTCAATGTTCATTTTTTGACCCATTATTTCAGAATGTGCCCCGTGCCTATATATAGGAGCCCCACGGAGGATGGTACTGAGGGGTAGCCAAACCACACCCCCTCCCCTCTCGACCATCCCCGCGCCAAAAATTAACGGCCCATAATCGAAATTTTAACCTGCATTTTTGACAATCGCTATAGAATATATATATATTTCACTATAGAATTTCACTTGTCTAGGGCCAGAGTAGGTACCTGGGGGGTGACCATAAGCCCTTAGAGTAAGGTTATTTTGAGATCGCGTAAGTGACAGATGTATACAAGTCAGATATATATATCTGTCCCTTACACACACTCAAAATAACCTTACTCTAAGAGCTTATGGTCACCCCCCTGGGCGACCGACCTGTGCTCGGGTGAAAATAGAGAAAACATGTTTTATTCCATTCAACTAATTTGCCCAGATATAGACCTAGCTAGATCGATTTTTCGCCCCCCGATAGCCTGTATATTGCAAATTTTATCGAAATCGTAAGAGCCGTTTTCGAGAAGGTGATTAAAATATATACAGATGCATTATTGATCGAAGATATAGGTACAATGTGTCCGAACTTGTAGTAATGAAATTTTCAGGCCGTAAAATACACTTAATTTTATCGATAAATAACCCCCTATAGAAGTTTAAGCCCTTTGACAGACTGTTTTTTGCGGTGATGTAATTCTTATGGACTTTTCAGGCAACATTACTACTAGGTACATAAAAAAACATAATTCCGGTGAAAGTACTTATCAAAGTATTTTTAACAAATGTCTTTATTTTCTGGGCTATATACGTACCATTTCATTACATAACGATACGTCGGTACACGGGCGGATCCAGGATACATTTTTGGGGGGCACGAAGGCTTCTTGACTTGATTCAATGATAGTGCCGCATTAAGCCTCCCCGCTGTGTTTTTTATTTTATTTTTATTTTTTCTATAGGTATTGGTAACTTGCAGCTATAACGACCATCATTAACCGTTCCATCACCACCTCATCTTGCACGGATCTGTAGCAATTGGCAATAGTTAGATCTATCCTTAAATTTTCTAATCCTAACTAACAGCGTTAAAGAACTTCGCCCGATTAGTTTATTTCCATTCCTCTCCAAGATCCTGGAGAAGGTTGTCTCTAACCAGCTTCGGTCATACCTTGAAGAATACAGCATTTGCCGCTCGCTCATTCGGGTTTTCGCAAGGGGCACAGCACATCCACACAGCCCTTCTTGATGTGAACCTAGAAACCTACATGTGAATCTAGCAACCTATACCTACTCGTAAGCTTGTACGTGCCCCCCACTGGATCCGCCTATGCGGTACGCAAATGTGTACACTTGTACAGTTCACCCTAGTACACTCTCATTTCACAAGCTAGTTCAAGTTCCATGTAAATTGCGGTTATCTATTCGGGCATACCTTTTTTGTTTATGGTTTATGAACCGGTCTTGAAGATTATTTTTGTGTTGGTTATAGTGTTTTAATTTTATATAATAATGTTAAAAAACTAACAAATAACGAAACAAAAAAAAAACTGGCACAAAAATATATCTCTAAATATATCTTGTTTCTAGCTATGACAGCTGCAAACTCGGAAATAAGTTCTTCAAAATGTATATTTTGTATTGGCTTGTATTTTGTGACTATAATATAGGTACCTATATTTTTAAGCCGCGATTGGGTCATTGCTGCCCGCAAATAGTTTGTATACTTATCTACATTTTAGTTTGAATCTCCTCTCACATCACAACTGTTCAGGTGCTGACATGCACTTCCTTGAAATCTGCATTAACTGTCACATACCGCTAGGCACACACAGTTTGATCTTTCAATATGAATATGTTGCCTTAACACAAGGCGCAACAACCGTAAAGCGATTATGCATCCAGAACTACGGTATCAAATTCCTATCTGATGGTCTGGCTGTGCTCAAAGCTATAGGAAACAAACTAACAACAAACTAATCTTTGAGTGCCACCTCGCCCTGGAGAGTATATTGAAATTCAATCGAATCACCTTGCGTTCCTCGCAATTTCGTGCTCGGATTCGCCAAAGATCAACAGAACTCCATAATAGCAGATGGTAACGGGCAACAGACTGTAGACAGTCAAAAATGGCTTTACCAAATGTATACCCGCGTCTAAATAAAAGCCTAAGTAGAAATAACCTAAAAATAATTATAGGGACAATAACGGGCCATACCCACCTTAACAAACATCTTTTCAACGTAGGCGCCACAGGCAACCCACTTTGCAGGAGCTGTTTAAACGCCGAAGAATCAGTCGCTCACGTAATCCTGGAATGCGAGGCCGTGGCATCTCATCATCATTTCATTATCATATCAGCCGAAAGACGTCCACTGCTGGACATAGGCCTTCCCCAAGCGTCGCCACATTGACCGGTCCCGTGCGTCTCGTAACCAGTGGATCCCCGCAACCTTCACCAGGTCATCTGTCCACCTGGTGGGAGGCCTTCCGATGCAACGTCTTCCGGTTCGCGGTCGCTACTCCAGAACCTTTCATCGGCCATCCGTTCTGTGAACAATGTGCCCTGCCCACTGCCACTTACGTTTAGCAACTGATTCGACATCTCAACTCGAAGAAATCCTTGGAACTGTGAGGTCGCTCCGTGAAGCTTGTGAAGCCCACAGGAAACTTCTGTGCTTTTGGATTTTGAGCTAGGATGGCTATGTTAGCCAGCCCCCACGCACAACGAACCAAATGGGAGTCTAAGTGCGGCAACGGGAGTCGCTACCACTACCACTACACTACTACTCCTCTCACATGAAGCTACGCAAACTGTCATAAACAATTTTAGTGCAATCATAAGATTTGGAAGAGATCCTGAAAATTAGGGTTCTAAAATAAACTTTTAAAAGTGTAGAGACACCTAATCAGAAACTGTACCATTAACGGCTTTTAAGTGTCTTCGCAGTCTTGGTATCTCCAAAAGAAATTCTGTTTCTGACACCTCATCATAAAAATCAATAAATTTTGATGTAGCTAATTTCAGTATTTGAATCGTGGACGAATCCCCGAAAAAGGCAGCTGTATTAGCGATTTTTTTCGTAATGTTTGTATTATTTGTTCTTGAAGTTGAGTCACCACAAAAAGAGGGTGTTGACCAACCATGTGCGGCCCGCCCCCGCCGCCGCTATAGTTCTCGCCAAACTTCTTGGCCGCCCTGAAGTTGGCTACAATGGCTGCGCAGTAGTAAATCTCATAAAAAAAACAGCACCGTTTCGTGCCTCGCGCATGCGGTAAACCAACTTCAGGGCGGCCAAGAAGTTTGGCGAGGACTTTACCTCTGTTTACGCCACTGGACGTCATTGAGCAACTGAAAATAACCTTACTCTAAGAGCTCATGTTAAATGCCTGTTTCAGCAAGCACCTCACATGGCCTTGGCCATTTGACACAATGATTCGTCTGCTTCAAAAACGCCTACTTCTGTGCCTTCTGGTAATCTACAAAGTATACAATCGTTATATTTATTCCAGCTGTCCCCCGGGGCTTCGCTCCCGTCAACTGGCTACCTACCTACCCTACCCTACATACCCTACCTACCTACCCTACCCTACCTACCCACCTACACTACCTACTAATTTGTATGAGAATTAATACTAGGATACGAATGTAACCAACTTTTGTTTCTACCGGCGCGTTGACGATCTAATTAAATTTTAGAACACAAAAGCTGCTATTGTGGTATGATAGTTAGATATGCCCTCGCGGACTTTTTGTAGGTAATGAGTATATATATACTTTAATCATGTAGTATATATTTTTATGTATCAGTTTTCTCAGTGTACGCCAAATAATGAATTTTATAGACAAACTGTTGCTACTTTGGGTTTAATATATATAATAAATAAACTAGCTTGTGCAAGCGGCTTCGCCCGCGTGAATGTCGAAAATTATCCCAAGGGAACATATTCCCGGCATAAAAAGTATCCTATGTGCTATTCCAGACTATAATCTATCTCTGTGCCAAATTTCATCCAGATCCGTTCAGTAGTTTTTGTGTGAAGAAGTAACAAACATACAAACACACTCACAAACTGTCGCCTTTATAATATTAAGTGTGATATAGCCTATGTTACTCAGGGATAATGTAGCATTCTAATGGTGAAAGCATTTTTGAAAACAGTCAAGTAGTTTTTGAGTTCATTCGTTACAAACAAACAAAAATACAAATCTTTCCTCTTTATAATATTAAGTATAGAAGTAAAGATAATAAAATATATTATACTGGCTTCTGCCAGCGGCTTCGCCCGGGTGAAACTTGAAAATTATCCCGAGGGAATATATTCCCGAGATGCAAAGTATCCTACGGGCTATGCCTGACTATAATCTATCTCTGTGCCGAATTTCATCCAGATCCGTCCAGCTGTTTGAGCGTGAAGAAGTAACAAACATACAGACACACATACACTCACAAACTTTCTCCTTTATCATCTATCTAATACCTTTAAACGAGCAATTCTTGTATATATGTATCTATATAATTATATAATCTGAATCTCGGGAACGGCTCCAACGATTTTTATGAAATTTTGTATGCAGGGGGTTTTAGGGACGATAAATCGATCTAGCTAGGTTAAATTTTTAGCAAACGTCGTTTTCTCTATTTTACCCGAGCAGAGTTCGGTCGCCCAGGCACTAATATTAGTATAATCAAGTAGTATTAGGTGTGTCGGGTATTATTTTATTAAGCGCCTTTTGTGTGTAGGACAAAGAAATCAAGAAGAGTGTGCAGTATGTCTTGGAAAGATATGACATGGATGAGGTAAATCCTCAGAATGTCTATGTGGATGTGATAGAACACTTCGCCGGCTTCAACCTCGACCACAAGGAGCATTTTATCAAGTCCCTAATCAGACGGGTTAGTACTACCTGCCTACATGTTATTGACAGTTTTCAGGGTAGTCTGCTTAGTATAAAAGTGCATACTCAGTAAACCCCGTAGAGAGCATGAAACACTATTTTAAATGTATCAATGTATCTTAGATAAAGTACCTATAGATTAAGCCTTAAAATGAGCTTGATTGATACAGCGAGATGGCTAATTGGCAGCTCCATGTAAATAATAAGGACAAAAGATTATTTTTTGTCCTGCTGCCTATGATAACAGTGCGCTGTCCAGAGGCGGCTTATTACACTCTGTGTAGTGCCAAGATCGACAGCCACAGTACGTTGCCTGAAACCAGCTTTAACATTCCGACGGCTCTCATCATCGCTTCTCGAGTCAAATGATGTCGTCGCTCCACATCGAAGCAATTTTTTTCTTTTCCGATGTAGAAATTATAATGGTTTTGTAAAAACGCTATTACACACTTTTATAGAAATCCTGATTGACAGTCGATTTACTATTTTAATCAAAATCTAAAGATATTTTTTTATTCAAATAGTGAAATTCACTAAAAGAATCAATAACAATTCAAACAAGTTAAAATAATGATCCTCAATAGCGGCGATACTTTAAAACGATACTCTAAACTTTTGTTGTGTGTAATCAGCAGGCTTATTAGGTACGTATCTAGCAAGAGCAAAAGGCATGTTTTCGTTGAGTTTGTGTTACACTGTTTCCCATTGGGAGAAAAATTACCGATTAGTAACACTGTAACCACACTGTAACTCAATGCCACATTTTTTTCCCATAAATTTACACTGCAACGTAATAGTACGTAATAGGGTTACATTAGCATATTATTATAATATATAAAATAGCAGAACAACCGACGAGGTGACATCACTTAGTAATACTTGTATGATTTCAAATTTGCACCAAGTGCAACCCAATGTCGTGTCCAGGCTATCTCTATCCATTCAAGGTTGCCTGGAAGAGATCGCAGAGCGCGATAAGGCCGCCTGTTGTATTTTTGTTTTAATTTTATGTTTTTTTGTATTGTTTTATCTTGGTGTACAATAAAGTATATATAAACGAGCGAAGCGAGCTCGGGAACTTAGGGCACCCCGACACGGATTGGTTAGGTTCGAAGGGGATGACGGGAGCTGAAGTGAGCGAGCAAAGCGAGCGAACTCAGCTTCAGCTCCCGTCATCTCCTTCGTGTTAGGTTACTTTAAACCCTGTCGATTTGATATGTAACCCTATTACGTACTATTAGGTTGCAGTGTAAATTGATGGAAAAAAAAACGTGGCATTAAGTTACAGTACGTGTTACTAATTGGTAATTTTTATCCCAATGGGTAACAGTGTAACACAAAATGGTGTAACTCAACGGGAACAAAGGGTGCAAAACGATAGCGATTTTTGCACAATAATTGCTCTTCAATACAGAAGTTTTAGAGATTTCAGCGGTTGCATTTGACAAACAGTGAGCGATTAGCAAACGATTGTGTAGGACCTACCATACCTATACTGTAGGTAATTCCGACTTTTATGACATAAAATGTTTGATCGCGTGAAGATTGCTAATTGCTGTTTCTTACGTAATAAGTCTACAGGTTTTATAATTTACCGACTGTGCTTTCAGTCCTTATGTGGCGAACCAGCCCCGAGACAGTTGTTGATGCTGGTGATGAATCTAGAGAACGACCTGGATACAGCTAGACTGTTAAATTATTACGATGGTGTTAACAGCCCACAATGGATATCTATAAGGCAAAAACTTAATTCGGTGAGAGAAGGCATAAAAAGAGGCTCGGGTTTTTGGCAATGGGTAAGTAAGAAACCACCTTAGTGAAGACTTGAGAACTCAGGGTAACAAAGATAATTACATAACAAAAATACTTTTCAAAATCATTTTAATATTAACATTGATATTAATATAGAATAAGTAAGTACGATTACTATTAAGTAACAATGTCTGTCTATTTCTGTCTGCAGGGACTTAAGAAACCAATCCGTGTCGGGGTGCCCTAAGCTCCCGAACTCGCTTCGCTCGCTTTTGGACTAATGTATTGAACATAATTATCGAATTCTTAGGTTACTTTAGACCCTCCAGACAGAAATAGGAGCCCCTGTTGCCTTACTTACCTATTTTTTATTAAAATCAATGACAATATTAAAATAATTTAATAAATATAATGTATTTTTGTTATCCGGCCCAATAAGTGATGGCATTATTCTGTAAGCCCGGTCAATAGTTATATAATTGTTTCAATTAATTTTTATCATATTGCCTACTCATATTGGGCATTTTTTTTCCCGAGCATTATGAATAATGCCGTGTTAATCACTTGGTGCATAACATACTTATAGATAGATACCATGGCCATGCTTTCACAATCACACACTTACCCCAACACCTACTCACATTCACCCTCCCGCACCCACATCACTCACACACACTCCACATAAATCACTAGTCCACACACACTCATAAACACTTCACTCACGTATAAATCTTTTATACTTATGTAACATTATGGGCCGATTTTTCAATAGTCTGACAAGTTTTAACTGAGGAATAAAAATGGCCGTTTGACATATTTTCTATACAAAAGCTGTCAAACCGCCATTTTTATTCTTCAGTTTAAAGTTATCAGACTATTGAAAAATCGCGCCTAAGTCACTCGAATATATTAGTAGCACAATCAAACATATTTTCTTTGTTGGCATTTACTGCCAAACTATTTTCTGTAAAATATTACTGAGTTTTTTGAGAAATAGATTTATTATAGTTCAAGTCGCGCGTGTGTGTGGGTGTGTGTGTGTGTGTGCGCGCGTGTGTTTGTGTCGTCGCGTGAAGTTGCGCGCGGTGCTATGTGTGGGTAAGCATGTGTGGGTTGATTGCTCTGCCTCGTTAGTGCCACACAAAGTAAAGCTATGTATTTACAAGCGTACGCACAGTGCACGCACACATGGCGCCGCGTGCAAAGTTGTGTTGAACTATCTATAATTAGCTTAACAATATTAATAAGTTAGCAAGAAACCTATTATTGTAGTTTGTTTTGGTATTGTTCATTGCGAAAAACACAGGACCGATCGATGATCTATTCTTGGGGAGCCTTAAGTTCACATGTGGACTTCTTTCGGTTAAAATGGTTATGATGATGATAGTCTATTTTGGTTTCGTTTTCGGCATGAATTCGGAACAGTTTAGTCGGTTTTAGTGTTTTACATAATGTATGTAAGAAAATTTTAAACAAATAGATAGCAGGGCTTCGAAATTCAAAAAAAAAAAAAAATTTCTCTATTTTGTCGAAAAAAAAAAACGTCTGACAAACACAAAACTAACTTTAGTATAGCTAACCAATCAGTCCATAAATTGTTCTCATCATTTCGTATCATAGTGTGTCATGACATTAAAATTTTCAGTCTCTGATGGAAATTCTAAGACTTGCCTTTTAATTGTAATTGCTAGTAAAAGTCCGAAATTAGCGATTATCATAGACAATTTCGAACTTTTACCGATTCGACTTGGTAAATATTAGGTTTACCCAGTAAATCCTAGGTTTTACTTTAGTTCGGGCTTTAAAAGTAACATATTTATCGATCAATATACCTATAATACTTAGCTATTAGTTAGCCAAGGGGTATCGTGTTACCCAGTTACTGGGTTGTGGAGGTCAGATAGGCAGTCGCTCCGTGTAAAACACTGGTACTCAGCTGAATCCGGTAAGACTGGAAGCCGACCCCAACATAATTGGGAAAAAGGCTAGGCAGATGATGATGACTTAGCTATTAGTTGAGACTACAATAAGATTTTTTTTTCAGTATTGGCATAATAAGAAAAATGAGATCTACTACATTATAGAGGAAAGGATCCGTAACTTACAGACCTGCTCAAGCAACACAGCCCACTTTGCGTGTCAATCAGAGCTGACGGAACGAATGATTGCTATATGTGAAAATGTAATGTACAAATCATTACCTATTTATTGAAAAAAAAAATAACAATATGTTGAAACCGACTTCCAAAACAAACACTACAACTACACTACGTCTTTGGTATTTTTTTTGTTTTAAGCACCGACTTTCGAAAAGAAAGTTATTTTTCGCTAGTGTTTTGCTTTGGAAGTCGCTTTTATTTTTTTGTTAATTTATGTTTAGGTTTGTTACCTTATATTATCATGAAAATCATTTACAGCCAAAGGGCTTCTCATAAGAATTCTAACAAGCCTAAACACGACTGGGATACATTGTTTTATTACGGAGTTCCATTTACTATCTTCGGCTTCCTCACCAGACCCGTTCGAGGTACCATTTTCATTCATCATCAGCCTTATAATGTTCCCACTGCTGGGACACAGGCGTCCTCTCTGTGAGAGAGGTAATAAGCCTTAATCCACCACGCAGGCCCAGTGCGGGTGAATTTTTGGTTCTGGGGTTTCCTCACGATGCTGGTGTTCGCGCTGACGTTGTTAAACACTAGGCGTACGAGGCATGGGTCGATGTTCGAACACGTAAAGCAATCGACATGAATCAGAGGAAGAGCAGAACAGGGCCACCAAGTCTAGTATTTATTAATTTCAGATAAGCAGATAATTAGTGTATGACGTCGTGTAATTGTGTATAGTAAGTACAAATTTGTGTATCCAACCATTGCGGAGTTATTCAACAAAAACTGTTTCCGCTGGAACGTACGTCATCCTAGCGGCACTTTTTTTTTCCTATGCACGTAGATGAAAAAAAATTCATTCAATAATTAGTGTGAAACGAGAGGTAAATGTGTATGCTTAAATGAAACTTGTGTGCCATAAAACTGCGAAGATAATCAAGTTGCCGCTGCGCTTACGTTTGGATATTTGATAAAAATCATATAAAACGGCTAATTGCAGAGTTGATTTTTTTACGCACGTTGCTTTCAATTTGTGTGTAATGATTGTGAAAACAAAATTTGAAAAAGTCATACCGTTCAGAAGATATACACGTAAAAGTAAAATAAGTTTATTAGGTCCAAGTACTAAAAAAAGGAACACTAGAGCCTAACTTATAACGTTTATTTGTAGCTTGTAAGGGTCTACAATATCCTGACAATTATCATGTATATGTTCTTAGTAATTAATGAGCAGTCGCATAATTTACTACGACTGGACCACTATATTGTATGGCAACAGTTTTTAGGACTTTTTAATGGAATTGCAACGTAAAACATATGGCGATAGTTAGTGTATTAATGCAACTATTCACATGTAAAATTTCAGCTCATTACACTAAATAATTAAAGAGATATAATAAAAATAACAAAACAACCGCAATTCATGGATAAACCGACCAAGTTTGAATGGCTACAAAAAAGCGGCCGTGTAGTATACATTCGTTCCGTATGTTCCCCACACAACCTGCACATGGGTGTCGTGGTTAAATCCATCTCCATGAGCATGACGTTGGTTCCAAAGTGCCCAGTAAAGGCCCCAAGCAGGTAGCGGATTTGCCCGCTGCTCATATTCCAAATGCATTCCCATGCTTTGAACGTCTACGTTCAAAGCAAGGGAATGCAGGAATTCGTTCGCCCAGGAATTTCTTGGAGTGTTGCAGATAGGGCATGCAGTTTCGTTCATTTTCAATTTCGATATTAGTTTACGAAATTGGACTCTTCAGTTTCGAAATATCGAAACTGAGGAGCCAAATATAATGGAAAATCAGAATAATACTTAAACTAAACTCAAAATGCAAAATTTGTAGCCTGGAGAGGTGCCTAAGTGCAGTTTATATTTAGTGAATTTTGTTTTTCTCAAAACTTCTACTACAAATACTCCACTGCTGGGAACACCTTTGACGATACCAACCAGCTTTCCGAGCTGGGTTGCAGATAGTGCCTCATAAAATTCCACCCAGCTCGTTAGTGACAATAGGGGATGCGCAAGCAGCGCAAGTCCACTATCTTGTTTTAACCATGTACGGTGAGGCTTCGAAAAGCATTTCGAGTGCCTTTTCCCCCGCATTGGTAGACTGCTGCCCAATCTCGGAGGCAGAAATAGACTGTCAGAAGTCCGACGCTGCAGGACTAAAATCAACAGCCTGCAGCAGAAAATAGTTATTTGAAAAGCAAGTGGCTGGCTGAAAAGAAAGGAGCGCATGTTCTACAGGCACATTCAGGTACTGATCGGGCACGGTTGCTTCGGTGAGTACTTTGGATCGGAGGCAACTTGGATCCTGCACAGCACACGCTAGACGAGTGCCTTCTTGGGCTTTTGAGCGGTGGGTCTTAATCGCCAGAATAGGGCGAGACCTGTCTCTACCAGTATTAGTGAAGAAGTGCCTATGTCTTCTAGAGCCGTTTTTCGATCCACTGTGCACCAGCCTGATTCATGCTGGCCGCCGGAAGACGAGCCTTTGCCGGTCGCTTCCGGCAGCCGTATTGCGTAAGTGAATACGGCAACGCAAAGCGTTTGACCGCTATCCAATCGACCAATCACTCAGACGGAAATCCCCATCGCGTCATTTATCTCGCATGTGATTGGTCGATTGGATAGCGGTCAAACTCTTTGCGTTGCCGTATTCACTTACGCAATACGACTATGGGGCCGCAAGGTCCGAGGTCGTTCGACCTCTCAAAGTTCCCGTGTCGCGCCAGCTTTGGCAGTACCCTAATGCCCGGTGGGCTTGGTTGCAGTACCGCCCAACAGTATCGATACAAAATAGAACGTTCTATGTGTTCGTAATAAAAAGCTTGTTTTATAATTTAATGATTGTGCTTTCAGATATTACCGGGCGCACCAAACCTTGGACAGGTGTATATGCTGCTGATTATTCTACATTTCCACCAGGATTTAGCTGATAATTTATATGTCATTGGCGGGGATTTGAACGAGAAATGGATAGATGCTGCGCGCAAACTAAATGCATCAGAGGGTGGTATACAAAGAACCCCGCAGTATTGGGCAAGTGTAAGTAATATAAAGTAAAAAGTTAGTGAAGACTCGTTAAGTCAGGGCAAGAAAGATAATTTTATGAGTTGTATGGTATTTTCACCATTCATACTATGGATGTAACGGATACATTCGATCATATTTTAAAAACTGCTTCTGTTCTGCCCATGTATATGGACAACTTTTTTAAGAATGAAATAGGCAATTCCCATAAAAGTTAATTTAAGCAGCCGGGTAAAAATAAAAAACCCGACTGCTTAAGAAGCGAACTAAAAAGCTGTAAATAAGAAAAAATCATGCTGTGCAGTCGGAGGGTCAGGTGGTCAGCCAGTTCGCGAATATGTTTCCTCCGACTGCACAGCATGATTTTTCTACAGCTTTTTAGTTCGCTTCTTAAGCAGTCGGGTTTTTGACTTTTAAATTTTTATAATCAGCTCTTAAAACCCTTCATTTTGATACCCCACACGATGGGTTTGGATGAAAAATAAAATGGGACCCGCACAATATGGCCCCCAAAAGCCGCGATGTTTGTTAGGGTTCCGAAGTCAACAAGGAACCCTTATAGTTTCGCTCTGTCCGTCTGTCCGTCCGCAGCTTAGCTCATACATAGATGTAAAGTGGGGGTGTATTTTTTTTTCTCATCTATCCCATGGTGTGGGGTATCGTTGGATAGGCCATTCAAAAATATTAAGGGTTTGTTAAAACTATTTTTCGATTCAGAGATTCGTTTGCGTAATATTAAGCTTTAAGTTGCGAATTTATGTTAGAGTCAAATGCCCCCCCCCCCTGCCAGCGAAATGGTTGCTCTTGGCATGTTATCACGGATAACAAGGCTTTACAAGTTTACGAGTAATAGTCGACCAACTTATAAAATGTACTTGGAACAGTAATTTTTGTTTTACAAATGCCATTGAAAAATTACTTAAATAAAGTTGATAGCTGTGTAAAACAGAGTAAATATAATGCTTATGAACCATGTAAAAATATACAAAAATGAAATCATAACAGGCTTTACAAGTTTACGAGTAATAGTCGACCAACTTATAAAATGTACTTGGCATAATATATTTTTTGTAAAATGCCATTGAAAAATTACTTAAATAACGTTGTTAGCTGTGTAAAACAGATAGTAAATATATGCTTATGAACCATGTAAAAATATTCAGAAATAAAATCATAGCATCCTTATTAATAATGATTTCTAATTTAATAATGTTTAAGCTCGAATAACGTATTGGAGTGGCCGGAGTCGTTGGCAGTACTAGTCCGTAGTCCATACGGCGCATGCGCGCGGTGGAGTCTATTTTGTGTTAGTGCAGAAGTATTTTCGACGTTTTGTAATTAAAACGTTAAATTAAAGTCAAATTAGATTCGATTTCCAAGCAAATTACTTATTTTGTTTTGTCGATATCCTTCTATAAAGTCAATATTCGACCCGACTTCATCACTAATTAAGTAGCGTAAAACTATCCAGAATGAAATAGACAATACCGCAGATTAGAGGATTCACCTCTTATCTGCGGTATTAGCGGAGATTAGAGGTGAATACATACGATTTTTTTCTAATTCTGATAGAGAAATAAACAAGGAGCGTGCACGCAAGGATCCAGGAACGAACTATGCCATTCCCCGTGGCTCTAACGCGCGCTCGTGGTAGTCAAATAGATTTTTCTAACTTCAGTTGCGAAGTTGGATTTTATAACTCCTTCTTCAGTTACCAGTTAGTCCTTATTTAGTTTAAGTCAAGAGTGAATACATAACATCTAGGCAAGCGTGCTTTACCGTAGACCACATCATCGCTTACCATCAGGCGAGATAGTGGTCAAACGCGAGAACATAGATTAAATAAAACCGGCCAAGTGCGTGTCGGGCCACGCGCAATAATAGGGTTCCGAAGTTGCATAATAATGCGGACTAAAAAGAGGGTTTTGTTGTTGTTACATGAACATTAGAACGGTTTCAGCGGCTCACAAAGTCTAAAAACGGGCCCACATAGGAATTTTTGATCTATATTCTCGCGTTTGACCACTATCTCGCCTGATGGTAAGCGATGGTGTGGTCTACGGTGAAGCACGCTTGCCTAGATGTAATCTATTCACTCTTGACTTAAACTAAATAAGGACTAACTGGTAACTGAAGAAGGAGTTATAAAATCCAACTTCGCAACTGAAGTTAGAAAAATATTATCTATTTGAGTACCATCGCGAATTGCGAAAGAAGCCGATACGAGCGCGCGTTAGAGCCACGGGGAATGGTATAGTTCGGTACTGGATCCTTGCGTGCACGATCCTTGTTTATTTCTCTTTCGGAATTAGAAAAAAATCGTATGTATTCACCTCTAATCTCCTCTAATACCGCAGATTGGAGGTGAATCCTCTAATCTGCGGTATTCACTATTTCATTCTGGAAAGTTTTACGCTACTCAATTAGTGATGAAGTCGGGTCGAATATTAACTTTATAGAAGGATATCGACAAAAGAAAATAAGTAATTTGCTTGGAAAACGAATCTAATTTGACTTTACTTTTACGTTTTAATTACAAAACGTCGAAAATACTTCTGCACTAACACAAAATAGACTCCACCGCGCGCATGCGCCGTATGTACTACGTTCTGGTACTGCCAACAACTCCGGCCACTCCAATGCGTTATTTATTTATTAATTTAGAAATCATTATTATTAAGGATGTTATGATTTTATTTTTGTATATTTTTACATGGTTTATAAGCATATATTTACTATCTGTTTTACACAGCTAACAAAGATATGTAAGTAATTTTTCAATGGCATTTGTACAAAAATTTTACTGTGCCAAGTACATTTTATAAGTTGGTCGACTATTACTCGTAAACTTGTAAAGCCTGTTATGATTTCCTTTTTGTATATGTTTACATAGTTCGTAAGCATTATATTTACTCTGTTTTACACAGCTATCAACTTTATTTTAGTAATTTTTCAATGGCATTTGTACAAAATTTTTACTGTTCCAAGTACATTTTATAAGTTGGTCGACTATTACTCGTAAACTTGTAAAGCCTTGTTATCCGTGATAATTTTCCTTTTAATTTCGTTATATTTACTACTGCCGTGAATTTTTTCACATAGCCAAGAGCAACCATTTCGCTGGTTGGGGGGGGGGGGGACACTTGACTCTAACATAAATTTGCAACTTAAAGCTTAATTTTACGCAAACGGATCTCTGAATCGAAAAATGGTTTTAACAAACCCGTAATATTTTTGAATGGCCTTTCCAACGATACCCCACACCATGGGATAGATGAGAAAAAAAAATCATCCCCACTTTACGTCTATGGGAGGTACCCGAAAAAAAAAGATTTTTCATAATTTTATGTAACCACTTTGTCGGAATTATTAATATGTATATACATGCCAAATTATAGCTTTCTAGTACTTAGATTCTCTGAGCTATGCTGCGGACGGACAGACGGACAGAGCGAAACTATAAGGGTTCCTTGTTGATTTCGGAACCCTAAAAAAACATCATCTATTTGGGCCCGTCTTTAGACTTTGTGAGCCGCTGAAACCGTTCTAATGTTCATGTAACAACAACAAACCCTCTTTTTAGTCCGCATTATTATGCAACCTCGGAACCCTATTACTGCGCGTGGCCCGACACGCACTTGGCCGGTTTTGTTTTTTTTTTAACTTCACCTATCTAAGAACACTTGGGCGGTCAAGACATATCTAACGATGTCTTAATTATATAAATCGATCTAGCGGTTTAAAAGATATGAGGTAATAAAGAATATTACATACATACAAGATACCCGCGAAAAACATAACTCGGAAAGGGTTATGTTTCAGTCGGGTAAAAACAAATTGCATTTTCCCTATAAAGTTTTCGTCAGCTGACCAAAATTTTTACTATTACTTCCTTGGAGAAACTTGTTCATAAAGATGGACTATTTAAAAAAAATGCATCTGTCCGTAACAAACTGTATAAAAATGTATAAGCGAGCGAAATGAGCTAGATTTTTTTTTTGCATCCCGGATAGATTTTCTTTTAAATATGAATACAGTTATAAAAGGCGGCAGGTTCGACGTATATAGCTTGTACCGCACTGTCTAATGCGGAACAGTAGTCAAGAATATATAGATGTAAGCGTTCTATGAAAGGGGGCTCTTTCCTCCCCTCGCAGTCTCTGTCCCTAGTCCCGATGACAACAGTAATTATCTGATCTGAACCTACCATCTATCCCCGTCCGTCGCCTGCTGGCTCCGCTCGCTGCACTCCCTGAATTGCGCCGCCCGGGGCAATACACGATACGCCACTGGCTAAATTAATCTTGTAAAAAAATACTCGTAATTTCGGAGAAGTTGTTTGTGTTCAGGGCACGCAATTATCCGGACCCATTTTACTATTCGGATATTTCGGATACATTTAAATCTAAATCACTATCAGGATAATTTTGGATTCTCTGCCTAAATATCAAACGAATATAAGCCATGATGCATAAAATCTCAATGAAGTGTATGAACACACACACAGACGGTTACTTATTTACTTGAAATATTATGTAAAAAAATATATTTTAGTAATTTGGATATTAAAGTTTATGAAAATAACATATTGAAACATGGTTCTATAAGGTAGTAGAGACTCCATTATCCACACTTTGGACGCCTATTCGGTCCGTTGTGCGTGGGGCCAACATAGCCAGTCTGGCTCCACCTCCGCTCGCGGGTGGTAGTTTGAACCCCCAAAACCCTACCTACCCCTGGCTACGCCCGTGCCGTTGGTGAATCTATGAACAAAACTGTCGATATGACTGTATGATTTTGGGGGATGACCGGGTACGGGCCGGCCATTGCACCCATCTAGGAACCCCTCTTTGCAACTTCTTTTGTGCCGTCTTTAGGAATCACCTGTGCCCCTAGCAGATAAATAATAGTACAAGTACCCCTAGATTCACTGGATGGTGGTTCCATTGGATATCAATTTACACTCCAGGGCGAGCGGCACTCAATATTAGTAGCCTAGGTTAGCCCCTGAACTATATTTGGTTGTTCAGCCATATGTGAATCAGGTGAGATAGTGGTCAAGCGCAAACATATTTAAAAAAATGTGTATATATGAACTTTAATGACTTCTGACTGCTTTCTTCCTTCTTCTTCTCAATTTAAGGTTACACTAGTCGATCATTCTTCCATACAAACGTAGTCTGGCGATTACTCCACGTCTCCACTGTTTGACAATGTACGATTAAAATAAAAAATTATATCAATTTGTCTCACCATTATCTAGCCCTTTAGGGAACCGAAAAATAAAAAAATAAATATATTTGAAAGTTATGAGCGTCGAAAGTTCCAAATTACGACACTTATTTTAACGCATTTTTGGGCGCAAATAAATACCATAAGAAGACGGAAAATTGCAAAACGGTCACCATACAGGGATAGATTAGTAGTTCAACAATGCAAATAATTTTATTTTGAACAGATACGTTTAGTCGGTTTTTCATAATATCCAGACTCCCAAAGGTCTGTTTACAAAATTTCGCGCACTCGGTTTCGTCTAAATCATTATCCATTTCGCTACAAAGCAAAAGTGTGTATTCGTACGCGAGCTAGCTTCCTACTGCTCATCACAGCATCTATCTCTTCCGCACGTGTTTTCGGTTGATATAAAATGCATTTTAACCCCGCGCACAAAATAGTTCGTGCCGTCGACTAGTGTACCCTTAATTCAATTTATTTATTCAGTAACAATTTACATTGCGTTCGAAATAATCAGCATGAATCAGTAGGTATTGGATGTAAAATTAATTAATAAGAATACAAGAATTCAATTTAAATTAGAATAACAAGTAAAATTAATTTAATTAAACTAATATAGAATAGGGTACCCATAATTTAAAATAACAATTAAAAAAAAAACTTTTTTGAAAAAAATACTACCGACTTCCAAGTAAGAAAACTAGAAAGTGAAAAATAACTTTATTTTTGGAAGTCGGTGTCTGTGGTAGGTACCAAATTTTTAAGTTATGGACACCGACTTCCAAAAATAAAGTTATTTTTCACTTTCTAGTTTTCTTACTTGGAAGTCGGTAGTATTTTTTTCAAAAAAGTTTTTATTTTTCACTTTTTAGGGTTCCGTACCCAAAGGGTAAAAACGGGACCCTATTACATTAACTCCGCGGTCCGTCTGTCTGTCTGTCTGTCTGTCACCAGGCTGTATCTCATGAACCGTGATAGTTAGACAGTTGAAATTTTCATAGATGGTGTATTTCAATTGCCGCTATGACAAATACTAAAAACAGACAAATATATTTTTTTATGTGGGGCTCCCATACAACAAACATACGTGACACATGATTTTTTGCCGTTACTTGCGGTAATGGTACGGAACCCTTCGTGCGCGAGTCCGACTCGCACTTGGCCGGTTTTTAGTTGTACCTACCTAATAGGGAAGTAGTTAAGTAAGTACCTATAACGACAGAATAGATTACCCGAATAACATGAAACTTGAATATAACCGGTTAAATGAGAGACCTGCATACCCCTTTCGAGCGTTCTGGCGTGATGTTAAGTTACGAAATGGTATAAACAATAAACAGACATGCGATTGCAGCAATCCCGAGAGATTTGCCTTTATTTATTGAAGAGTTCTGTTGTATATCTCCGAAGTTCTTCATCAGATCTTCACCAAATTAAAATGGGACCAATTTCGGAATATACTCTTTCAAACAAAAAAAGAATTTTCAAAATCGGTCCACAATTGACGGAGATATCGGTGAACATACATAAAAAAAAAAAAAAAAAAAAAAAAAAAACATACATAATGTCGAACATAGAACCTCCTCCTTTTTTGGTAAGTCGGTTAAAAAATTAAACTGATATTTGGGGGGTTGTCACTTGTATCATTTTTATGCATAAAAATAGTGTCGTATCCTGACTATCCTGAGTGAACGAAAGTTGATCAAAAATGGTACTAATTTACGGCAACTAGCGGAAACTAGCGGCCCTTATTTAGTTTCTACTCATTTATGCCACACTTAATTTTATCGACCGCATTTAATTTATTGTTGATTTCATATTTAGCACAATAAAAATTAATGTACTATGTATATGAATATTGTTATATTTAAATATATTACGTTTATATTCATAAAACATGTATTTACACCAATTAATAAAATTAAATGATATTCGCGGGTAGGTGATAAAAAAGTACAGACGTTCGTTTTTTTTTCTGGAATTTTATTTAAAATATAATTATTGATAATTAGTGAAATATTGATTAAATTTTATTCAGTACTAAATCTACAAGTGCTAAAATACAATTACTCACGTTTGTGGCACATTTATGTGACATTATCACATCTTGAAAACACCGCCTGCCAGCTGATCACTGCACTATATTAATATCACTAGTCAGCACTTTACACAAATAAGAACAAGAATGTCTCAATACGCTGAAGTCATTGCCGCTCAGAGGGCTCTCGAGGAAAGCTTCATGAAAAAGATGGGCGAACTTGAAGCACAGATCCAGACCGCAGGGCCAGCTAAAACAAACACGGTTGCAAAAATTGCGGATGAGCTTCGTACGTTCCGGGAGCTCATATTCTCCATGTTTGGTCTGCTGCGAAGCCAGATCAATGAGTCTGCCAAACAAATTGATGGCTTAGAGACCAGGCACCGGCGAAAAGCACTGGTCTTCCAGGGACTTCCTGAAGTGGAGAATCAAGACTGCACAGCAGTTATCCTGGATGTATTGCGCTCTAAGCTTGCCCTCGAGAATCTTGCAGCGTCAGATATTAAAGCCTGTCACAGACTTGGCGCCCCCAGCAACGAGCATCACAGGCCCATTCTCGTGAAGTTTTCCAATGTGGACATCAAGGCCTCAGTTTGGAGGGCGAAGACAGGACTGAAGGGCTCCAAAATATCTATCAAGGAGTTCTTGACGAGAGCCAGGCAGTCTGTCTTCGGGAAGGCGCGCGAGCACTTCGGCATGAGGTCGTGTTGGACCCAGGATGGTGTCATCTACATCAAGGCCGCTGATGGAAGTCGGCACAAGGTTATTTCCATAGACGAGCTGAAGCCCTTGTTAGCCAAGTACCCCAAAGCGCCGGCCGTGATACCATCTAGGGGCGGGAGTAGTGTGGTTGCTGCCGGGAGCCTAAAAAACACACGTAAATAGTTTATTTGTTGTCGTTGTGTCATGATTGTCTCAATGTACTATTAGTTAATTGATTTGAGGCTCAAACTCAATAACTCAGATAGTTTAAAGGTATACATTTAATCATTACTAACCATGGTGTAGTTGTCCCAATACAATAATCTTCTGTTTGCCCCAGCTGTTATATACTTATTTCGGTTTTATAAGTGTTTGTTATTTAATTGTGCTGTGTTGTTTTGCAAGTTTGTATTGAGGGTACTGAACGACTTAATACTTTCCAACTACCCTCATCACTGTTTTGTTGGTATAACTGTTTGTCAAATTGACATTGAAATTATGTTGACATTAAAATGTACGTTCAGAAACTTTTCGTTCGATTCTATGGAACTTAGTAACTGCCGAATGAGTAACGAATAATATATTTTTAAACATTTTATTCTACAGGGCGCTTAGTTGGGTATACCACTGCTTATGTTTTGTTTTGTGTTGTATTTCCTTAAATTTTACTACACTTCTGTTTTGGGGACAACAGTTTTCGTCTAGTTTTTTTTGTTTTTGATTGTTTTGAATATTGTGTTTGTTTTTAAGTGCTGTGTACATAGTATATTTGTTAATATTATTGTTTTAGTGTTGGTGTTGGCTGGCGGGTGGTGCAGTGTTGCAAATTTGTACCTCTTTCTGTTCTTAGCAATAGTTTACTTCCTATTTGTTATTATAATTTAACTTATATATTTTATTTTTAACCACTTTATTAATGCCTGACAATGAGTCTTATTTATCTGCTAACGATTCTGCTGTCTCTTCAAGCGACCCAAGCTTTTATTCTCTCGACGACACGCTTGGTGACTTTGTGCAACAAAATTTCAATGACAAGTCTGGTCGGTTGTTGAATGTGTGTCATATTAACGCTCAAAGCATCGCTAGTCACTACAGCGAGCTGTACGATGCTTTTAACAACAGCAACGTTCACGCCGTCCTGATTTCCGAAACTTGGCTCAAACCGCATCTTTTGTCCACCACTTACCCTCTCACCGGTTTCGTTCTTATACGTAACGATAGGATTGGTAAGGGAGGGGGTGGTGTGGCCATATACCTTCGCAGTGATTTTCCATATAAATTACTTGCAACTTCCTCTTCAAACTACTCTGCCTCTGCTGAGTTCATCTTCCTTGAAGTTTGTGTCAAAGGAGCTAAAACCATTATCGGTGTTGTTTATTGTCCCCCGTCTGTTGATTACTTCACTGAATTCGAATCAGTACTTGAATCTTTGGGTTCAGAGTACGCACACCACATCATCATGGGTGATTTCAACACAAACCTCCTTGCTCAAAACTCCCCTCGATCCCGTAAGCTTCTCCATCTCATCGAGTCAGCTAGTCTACACGTGTTACCGCTCCAGCCTACCCATCATAACACTTCTGGCGATGACACCTGGCTCGACCTTGTCCTCACCTCGAATCCATCCCTTGTTTCCTCCCATGGTCAACATGATGCTCCTGGCTTCTCTCATCACGACATGATTTTTCTTTCGTATATCCTTAAACCTCCTAAACCTAAACCCAGGGTTCTGTACAGGCGTTGTTTTGCGAGGATGGACGTTGAAAAACTTAAAAAAGATGCGTCCGTAATCGATTGGGAAGTTATGATGGGGGCCACTTCGGTTGATGATAAGGTTGCGGTCTTCAATGATGTTGTGGTCAGCCTTTATGACATCCACGCTCCGATTAAAAAAGTGAAGCTGAAACGTCCTCCTTCACCTTGGATGACGGGAGGAATTCAGATGGCTATGCGTCGCAGGGACCGAGCGTTCCGTAAATATAAAAGGGGTCGTACTGACGAGAACTGGATGCTATTTAAGGTTGCAAGGAATAGATGTAACCAGATGATACGCAATGCTAAACGCCGCCACATTCTAGAAAATATTTCTTCTTCATCCTCTGCCGATATTTGGAAATTCCTTGGAACACTTGGTATCGGCAAATCGCGACATTTAGACCTGCCCAATTCGATAGACTTAGATGATCTCAACCGTCATTTCTCCACTGTTCCTGCTATGGATCGTCTAACCAAACAACAAACCTTGTCTCTTATCTCTGGTCTAACGCGTCCTCATATTAATCCTTTTCGTTTTATTCCAGTTGAACCGGGAGAAATCAGAAAGATCATCCTTTCCATCAAATCTAAAGCGGTAGGATGTGATAATATCACTCGTGGTATGATCACAACTATTCTGGATCACCTCCTATCTGCGATCACCCATATTGTAAATTTTTCCCTGTTCACCGGTGTATACCCCTCCTTGTGGCGTAAAGCCTATGTTCGTCCACTACCCAAAGTTGCCAATCCCACTCTTCCAACCCACTTCCGCCCAATTTCTATCCTTCCCTTTCTATCCAAAGTGCTTGAGGCTTGTGTCCACAAACAACTCTCTAACTTTGTGCAGTGCAACTCACTGATTAGCCCTCTACAATCTGGGTTCAGGTCCAGGCACAGCACTGTTTCCGCCCTCCTTAAAGTGACTGGCGATGTGAGGGCAGGACTGGAAGAAACCAAAGTCACTGTACTAGTGTTGGTCGATTTCTCGAACGCCTTCAATACCGTCAGTCACGAAATCCTCTTAGCCATTTTATCCTATGCGATGGTCTCTCCCGAAGCACTGGAATGGTTCACCTCCTACCTTCAGGAACGTCAGCAGTCTGTTCACGTTGGGGATTCTTCGTCTCGCTGGTGTGATTTGAAGACTGGCGTTCCTCAAGGCGGCATTCTTTCTCCACTTCTGTTTTCTATCTTTATTAATCTCATTACTGCTGAACTTCAGTGTGCGTATCATCTGTATGCAGATGATCTACAGTTGTACTGTCAAGGGAGGGTCGACGAAATACCTGACGCTATCGACAAATTAAATAGAGACTTGATGGCCATAAAAACTTGGTCTGATAGATTTGGTGTTGCAGTAAACCCCAATAAGTGTCAGGCGATCGTCATTGGGAGTCCTCGAAACATCACTAAAGTAGATGGGGCATCTCTGCCACCTGTTTTGTTCGACAGTACGATCGTCCCATTCAGCACTGACGTAAAGAATCTAGGCTTACGTATTGATAGAACCCTGAGTTGGCACTCTCAAGTCGCTAGTGTCAGTCAGAAGGTTACTGGAACGCTCCGGGCTTTGTATCGTCTGAAAAACTTCTTACCATCTAACACAAAAGCAATGCTTGTGCAGACCCTTATTTTTCCTATCATCGATTATGGTGACGTGTGCTACTATGACCTGAATGCAGATCTCCTCAACAAACTTGACCGTCTTCTAAATTACTGCATTCGATTTGTTTTCAATTTGCGAAAATATGATCATGTCTCTGCGCATCGGTCGCTTCTAAAGTGGTTTCCTATACGCCAGCGCAGAGAGCAAAGGGCTCTAACTATATTGTACTCATTTCTTGACTCTCCCAATTCCCCTAGTTATCTGGCCCCTCACTTTCAATACATCTGCGACAACCACAATAAAAATCTACGATCTTCCAATAACCGTCTCCTTCAATGTCCTTCTCACCGCACTGACTTCATTCACCGTTCTTTCTTCGTCCAGTCTATTTCTCTGTGGAATACGCTCCCCCAGGAAATCAGGATGGCAACCAACCGACTAACCTTCAAAGTCAAAGTTCGCGAACACATTCGCAAGAAGTTGGCAGCAGTATCGTCACAGCGCTAATTTTTTTTCCAATTATCTATTTCTACTAATTGTTTAGGTATATTCTTATATTTAATTTATTATTTATTATGTAAATTATATTATATTTATGTATTGTATATACATTTAAATCCATTCATAATTGCGATTGCACCTACCACTATTTATCTCTGCATCACCCAAAGGTTGACTGGTAGAAAATGCCTAAGGCATTAAGTCCGCCTCTGTACATTTGTGTGCTTAAAGTATTAAATAAATAAATAAATAAATAAATGAGGAGTCATGTTCATCGATTCGATGAATAACTTATGGTTGAGCCTTACCTACAACACTATGCTCTGCGCTTGCAACATTTAAAAAAATATAGTCACTGCCAGCCGCCAGTTTAGTCTACGAAATTAAAAATCACAGTTCACATCTATAATTGAGCTGGGTTTGGCCGGGTTCTTGTATTTTGCCGACAAAGTTATGACATCGTAATTTTGACTTTTAGCAATATTATTCATTAACTCATGCATAGTACACTTTGAAACTTTTTAAGTTTATTATAAGCTTCAAGAAGGACCGAATACAGTTTTCAGCGAGCTTATAAGTTTTCTCATTTAGGCGCTGCGATATTTTTTCAGGTTTTCTAAGAAGCGCGATTACTTGAAAATTATAAATATTTCTGTCACAAATACTTACAAATAAAGAGCTAAGTTCGTCTATGTTTATTCTAAAGGCGCACATACAATGGTTTTAGAGATAGACGATTCTGCAAAACGGTAGGCACTCCAGCAGGGACTGCAATATCTCAAAAACCTGAAGACGCACTAATTATATTTTTGGCGCACATTTATGCAAAAATGCATTTAATTTATTGTTGATTTCATATTTAGCACAATAAAAATTAATGTACTATGTATATGAATATTGTTATATTTAAATATATTACGTTTATATTCATAAAACATGTATTTACACCAATTAATAAAATTAAATGATATTCGCGGGTAGGTGATAAAAAAGTACAGACGTTCGTTTTTTTTTCTGGAATTTTATTTAAAATATAATTATTGATAATTAGTGAAATATTGATTAAATTTTATTCAGTACTAAATCTACAAGTGCTAAAATACAATTACTCACGTTTGTGGCACATTTATGTGACATTATCACATCTTGAAAACACCGCCTGCCAGCTGATCACTGCACTATATTAATATCACTAGTCAGCACTTTACACAAATAAGAACAAGAATGTCTCAATACGCTGAAGTCATTGCCGCTCAGAGGGCTCTCGAGGAAAGCTTCATGAAAAAGATGGGCGAACTTGAAGCACAGATCCAGACCGCAGGGCCAGCTAAAACAAACACGGTTGCAAAAATTGCGGATGAGCTTCGTACGTTCCGGGAGCTCATATTCTCCATGTTTGGTCTGCTGCGAAGCCAGATCAATGAGTGTGCCAAACAAATTGATGGCTTAGAGACCAGGCACCGGCGAAAAGCACTGGTCTTCCAGGGACTTCCTGAAGTGGAGAATCAAGACTGCACAGCAGTTATCCTGGATGTATTGCGCTCTAAGCTTGCCCTCGAGAATCTTGCAGCGTCAGATATTAAAGCCTGTCACAGACTTGGCGCCCCCAGCAACGAGCATCACAGGCCCATTCTCGTGAAGTTTTCCAATGTGGACATCAAGGCCTCAGTTTGGAGGGCGAAGACAGGACTGAAGGGCTCCAAAATATCTATCAAGGAGTTCTTGACGAGAGCCAGGCAGTCTGTCTTCGGGAAGGCGCGCGAGCACTTCGGCATGAGGTCGTGTTGGACCCAGGATGGTGTCATCTACATCAAGGCCGCTGATGGAAGTCGGCACAAGGTTATTTCCATAGACGAGCTGAAGCCCTTGTTAGCCAAGTACCCCAAAGCGCCGGCCGTGATACCATCTAGGGGCGGGAGTAGTGTGGTTGCTGCCGGGAGCCTAAAAAACACACGTAAATAGTTTATTTGTTGTCGTTGTGTCATGATTGTCTCAATGTACTATTAGTTAATTGATTTGAGGCTCAAACTCAATAACTCAGATAGTTTAAAGGTATACATTTAATCATTACTAACCATGGTGTAGTTGTCCCAATACAATAATCTTCTGTTTGCCCCAGCTGTTATATACTTATTTCGGTTTTATAAGTGTTTGTTATTTAATTGTGCTGTGTTGTTTTGCAAGTTTGTATTGAGGGTACTGAACGACTTAATACTTTCCAACTACCCTCATCACTGTTTTGTTGGTATAACTGTTTGTCAAATTGACATTGAAATTATGTTGACATTAAAATGTACGTTCAGAAACTTTTCGTTCGATTCTATGGAACTTAGTAACTGCCGAATGAGTAACGAATAATATATTTTTAAACATTTTATTCTACAGGGCGCTTAGTTGGGTATACCACTGCTTATGTTTTGTTTTGTGTTGTATTTCCTTAAATTTTACTACACTTCTGTTTTGGGGACAACAGTTTTCGTCTAGTTTTTTTTGTTTTTGATTGTTTTGAATATTGTGTTTGTTTTTAAGTGCTGTGTACATAGTATATTTGTTAATATTATTGTTTTAGTGTTGGTGTTGGCTGGCGGGTGGTGCAGTGTTGCAAATTTGTACCTCTTTCTGTTCTTAGCAATAGTTTACTTCCTATTTGTTATTATAATTTAACTTATATATTTTATTTTTAACCACTTTATTAATGCCTGACAATGAGTCTTATTTATCTGCTAACGATTCTGCTGTCTCTTCAAGCGACCCAAGCTTTTATTCTCTCGACGACACGCTTGGTGACTTTGTGCAACAAAATTTCAATGACAAGTCTGGTCGGTTGTTGAATGTGTGTCATATTAACGCTCAAAGCATCGCTAGTCACTACAGCGAGCTGTACGATGCTTTTAACAACAGCAACGTTCACGCCGTCCTGATTTCCGAAACTTGGCTCAAACCGCATCTTTTGTCCACCACTTACCCTCTCACCGGTTTCGTTCTTATACGTAACGATAGGATTGGTAAGGGAGGGGGTGGTGTGGCCATATACCTTCGCAGTGATTTTCCATATAAATTACTTGCAACTTCCTCTTCAAACTACTCTGCCTCTGCTGAGTTCATCTTCCTTGAAGTTTGTGTCAAAGGAGCTAAAACCATTATCGGTGTTGTTTATTGTCCCCCGTCTGTTGATTACTTCACTGAATTCGAATCAGTACTTGAATCTTTGGGTTCAGAGTACGCACACCACATCATCATGGGTGATTTCAACACAAACCTCCTTGCTCAAAACTCCCCTCGATCCCGTAAGCTTCTCCATCTCATCGAGTCAGCTAGTCTACACGTGTTACCGCTCCAGCCTACCCATCATAACACTTCTGGCGATGACACCTGGCTCGACCTTGTCCTCACCTCGAATCCATCCCTTGTTTCCTCCCATGGTCAACATGATGCTCCTGGCTTCTCTCATCACGACATGATTTTTCTTTCGTATATCCTTAAACCTCCTAAACCTAAACCCAGGGTTCTGTACAGGCGTTGTTTTGCGAGGATGGACGTTGAAAAACTTAAAAAAGATGCGTCCGTAATCGATTGGGAAGTTATGATGGGGGCCACTTCGGTTGATGATAAGGTTGCGGTCTTCAATGATGTTGTGGTCAGCCTTTATGACATCCACGCTCCGATTAAAAAAGTGAAGCTGAAACGTCCTCCTTCACCTTGGATGACGGGAGGAATTCAGATGGCTATGCGTCGCAGGGACCGAGCGTTCCGTAAATATAAAAGGGGTCGTACTGACGAGAACTGGATGCTATTTAAGGTTGCAAGGAATAGATGTAACCAGATGATACGCAATGCTAAACGCCGCCACATTCTAGAAAATATTTCTTCTTCATCCTCTGCCGATATTTGGAAATTCCTTGGAACACTTGGTATCGGCAAATCGCGACATTTAGACCTGCCCAATTCGATAGACTTAGATGATCTCAACCGTCATTTCTCCACTGTTCCTGCTATGGATCGTCTAACCAAACAACAAACCTTGTCTCTTATCTCTGGTCTAACGCGTCCTCATATTAATCCTTTTCGTTTTATTCCAGTTGAACCGGGAGAAATCAGAAAGATCATCCTTTCCATCAAATCTAAAGCGGTAGGATGTGATAATATCACTCGTGGTATGATCACAACTATTCTGGATCACCTCCTATCTGCGATCACCCATATTGTAAATTTTTCCCTGTTCACCGGTGTATACCCCTCCTTGTGGCGTAAAGCCTATGTTCGTCCACTACCCAAAGTTGCCAATCCCACTCTTCCAACCCACTTCCGCCCAATTTCTATCCTTCCCTTTCTATCCAAAGTGCTTGAGGCTTGTGTCCACAAACAACTCTCTAACTTTGTGCAGTGCAACTCACTGATTAGCCCTCTACAATCTGGGTTCAGGTCCAGGCACAGCACTGTTTCCGCCCTCCTTAAAGTGACTGGCGATGTGAGGGCAGGACTGGAAGAAACCAAAGTCACTGTACTAGTGTTGGTCGATTTCTCGAACGCCTTCAATACCGTCAGTCACGAAATCCTCTTAGCCATTTTATCCTATGCGATGGTCTCTCCCGAAGCACTGGAATGGTTCACCTCCTACCTTCAGGAACGTCAGCAGTCTGTTCACGTTGGGGATTCTTCGTCTCGCTGGTGTGATTTGAAGACTGGCGTTCCTCAAGGCGGCATTCTTTCTCCACTTCTGTTTTCTATCTTTATTAATCTCATTACTGCTGAACTTCAGTGTGCGTATCATCTGTATGCAGATGATCTACAGTTGTACTGTCAAGGGAGGGTCGACGAAATACCTGACGCTATCGACAAATTAAATAGAGACTTGATGGCCATAAAAACTTGGTCTGATAGATTTGGTGTTGCAGTAAACCCCAATAAGTGTCAGGCGATCGTCATTGGGAGTCCTCGAAACATCACTAAAGTAGATGGGGCATCTCTGCCACCTGTTTTGTTCGACAGTACGATCGTCCCATTCAGCACTGACGTAAAGAATCTAGGCTTACGTATTGATAGAACCCTGAGTTGGCACTCTCAAGTCGCTAGTGTCAGTCAGAAGGTTACTGGAACGCTCCGGGCTTTGTATCGTCTGAAAAACTTCTTACCATCTAACACAAAAGCAATGCTTGTGCAGACCCTTATTTTTCCTATCATCGATTATGGTGACGTGTGCTACTATGACCTGAATGCAGATCTCCTCAACAAACTTGACCGTCTTCTAAATTACTGCATTCGATTTGTTTTCAATTTGCGAAAATATGATCATGTCTCTGCGCATCGGTCGCTTCTAAAGTGGTTTCCTATACGCCAGCGCAGAGAGCAAAGGGCTCTAACTATATTGTACTCATTTCTTGACTCTCCCAATTCCCCTAGTTATCTGGCCCCTCACTTTCAATACATCTGCGACAACCACAATAAAAATCTACGATCTTCCAATAACCGTCTCCTTCAATGTCCTTCTCACCGCACTGACTTCATTCACCGTTCTTTCTTCGTCCAGTCTATTTCTCTGTGGAATACGCTCCCCCAGGAAATCAGGATGGCAACCAACCGACTAACCTTCAAAGTCAAAGTTCGCGAACACATTCGCAAGAAGTTGGCAGCAGTATCGTCACAGCGCTAATTTTTTTTCCAATTATCTATTTCTACTAATTGTTTAGGTATATTCTTATATTTAATTTATTATTTATTATGTAAATTATATTATATTTATGTATTGTATATACATTTAAATCCATTCATAATTGCGATTGCACCTACCACTATTTATCTCTGCATCACCCAAAGGTTGACTGGTAGAAAATGCCTAAGGCATTAAGTCCGCCTCTGTACATTTGTGTGCTTAAAGTATTAAATAAATAAATAAATAAATAAATAAATAAATGAGGAGTCATGTTCATCGATTCGATGAATAACTTATGGTTGAGCCTTACCTACAACACTATGCTCTGCGCTTGCAACATTTAAAAAAATATAGTCACTGCCAGCCGCCAGTTTAGTCTACGAAATTAAAAATCACAGTTCACATCTATAATTGAGCTGGGTTTGGCCGGGTTCTTGTATTTTGCCGACAAAGTTATGACATCGTAATTTTGACTTTTAGCAATATTATTCATTAACTCATGCATAGTACACTTTGAAACTTTTTAAGTTTATTATAAGCTTCAAGAAGGACCGAATACAGTTTTCAGCGAGCTTATAAGTTTTCTCATTTAGGCGCTGCGATATTTTTTCAGGTTTTCTAAGAAGCGCGATTACTTGAAAATTATAAATATTTCTGTCACAAATACTTACAAATAAAGAGCTAAGTTCGTCTATGTTTATTCTAAAGGCGCACATACAATGGTTTTAGAGATAGACGATTCTGCAAAACGGTAGGCACTCCAGCAGGGACTGCAATATCTCAAAAACCTGAAGACGCACTAATTATATTTTTGGCGCACATTTATGCAAAAATGCTCTCTGCTCATACACAATATTTTTCTCGCCGATCATTTGTGTAGAATTTTCCTGCTGGAAAACGTTACCCAAGCAAGAATGGGTTTTTCCGTTTTTTTATCTCGTTGGCTTTTCGACCATTTTAGTTCTGTTTTCACTATTAGTACCTATTCAATTTTAGTATGTTTATCGATGTATGTATATCACACATATATTTTTCCTTGCGTATTTCGGATGTAATGACAACTCGACACACTAGCTATTTCGACACTATATCTAATAAGTCCCACTTTGTACATGAAGTCAGTTCCCCAACTCGTCTCAAGCCGTATTTTGTCTCTTTTCCAACTCGTCCGACGCATATGTTCAATGTACAGTGACGAATAAAATTTTAAAGTGGATAGGTACCCGATGCAATAAGAGGTCAGATCAACTGGATATTAATACTGATGGTCCTTCAGGGGTCAGTACCGACGCACGGGCTACTGGGCCTCAGATCCGGTCTCTCCGGGAGGCCATGGTTGAGTGCTTGAAACTGTCCTTGAAGGCAATGTTCGATTGGGGCGATGCCAATCTGGGCTGTTTCAATGCTGCTGAGACCCAGACGAGTCTTTTTGCCGCAAAAAGGAGCCAATTCCACCCGAATAATTCTTTCTGAGTGTGACCGACACCGGACCATCTTGTACTTCGTTGGATTATGTTGAAATTGACCTTCAATGTTGGTCCATCGTTGAGGCAAAGGTTTAGTTGGCTGCCATAAAGTTGGGGCAAGTGAGACGGTGTCTTTGCGAAGGTGAGACGGTGCGCCAGACGGGTGAGCACGGCCTACTGTGACAGGCTTGGGTAACACATTTTTATCACAGTTTGGGAGTAAAAACCGTGATAAAATGCGTGACTCAAGCCTATCACAGCGGCCGGGCTCGCCCGGCAGAACAGCTGCTTAACTTGTATCAAGCGCAAGTTCGATCATGCATGGAGTACTGCTCTCATCTATGGGACAGATCTGCCAAATATCAACTTGATACACTTGAGTCGATAGAAAAATGGGCCATGAGACTCATCGGCAATGAGACATTTGCCAGCCTGCCGGTTATTTTATCGGTTTCATTTCGGGGAGTGTGCGTTGGAACTGCACAATTTGATGCCGCCTGGCCTGTTTGAAAAATCAATAATAATGAAAAAAGTACAAATAAAAGTAGATATCAAATATTAATTACTGTAGCAGTCCTCAGAATCTTTTGCTCCAGATCATGGCGCATTGGTCGATGAACCATATTTGGTCCCCTTCTGAGATAACTGGATAGGGGACCTTGACAGTCTAGTGGCTATCATCGGTGGGAATCTGCACGGTAAGTATTTGCGGCAGCGCCGGCAAGGCCTGCCGTACTTAGAACATGAGAAGTCGCAAGGGTATCGACACTGGTTGCGTCCCACACTAGAAGTCTAGCCACCCACCCTTCACGATACCAACGTAATGCTATCTAGTTTTTTCTTAAATATAATAAAAAGTATTTTTTTAATTTTTTTTTTCTAAATATTTTATTTACATATTTTGTGGTTAAATGTACATAATCCTCATTATGCGTCGGACGAGTTAGGAAAGAGACGAAATACGGCTTGAGACGAGTTGGGAAACTGACTTGTGACATGTACAAAGTGACGTATTAGTGAAAGAGACCTATGAGAGAAAGCGACGAAATAGATAGTGTGACGAGTTGTCATCACAACCCGTATTTCCTATCCTATTGTACCTTTTTATAATACCTAGCTTTGGTGAGACTAAAATAACATTTTTTTTTCAGTATTGGGCGTCTAAGAAAGTTGTTCTCACCCTTGTTATAGATAGAAGGATAAAAACCGGCCGGTCCCTGCCTCAAAGTTTAATGGACGAACATTTTATTATTTTATTGCAAGCACTCAGAAATAAAAGATTAGAAAAGGAAACACGCAGAAATGAAAGATTGGCAATATTGGAAAGACGCAGAAATGAAACAGATCCCTCATCCGGGTCAAGTTCAGTAAGATTTTATATTTATATAGTAAGGAACAAAAATGATTGGACAATAAGGCTCAAAGCACTTAGCGATAGATTCGAAGCGAAGCGACGCATTGGGCTAAAAATATTCATAGCCTAACGATCCCTATCTCCACAACGTTTAGTCGAGTCGCCCTGCAGTTGGCTTTCCGATGCGCAAGGCACGAAACGGTTCTGTTTTTGTATGAGATTTACTATTGCGCAGCCATTGTAGCCAACTTCAGGGCGCGAATTCGCGCGTCTTGTTTATTTTGATAGGAATGTGTATGTTATGGACCAACTGTTTAATACGACATTATTCATAAAGCCCGGGCAATTTGAAAAATGCCCAATATGATAAAAAACTATTGAAATAATTAAATTGACCGGGCTTTCTGAATAATTTACATTACTTATTGGGCCGGGTAATAAAAAGATGTCTTTTTAAATTATTTTAAATTTGATATTGGTTTTAATATAGAATAGATAAGTGCGATTACTATTTAAGCAACAAAGTCGAATTTATCTATTTCTGTATGCAAGGTCTATAGTAAGGTTACGGGGTGCCGTAAGCTCCCAAGCTCGCTTTGCTCGCCCTTGGACATAATTGACCATAATTATCGAATTGCCCAAGCCCAACCGTTACGTAGCAATATTCATAATGACCAGACAATGTGATTAATATAAAAGTTAAAATCAGTATTCATTACATTGCCCGATTTGAATTAAGTAGATTCATAATGTCCGGTAGATTCGTAATTCATTAATCATTTTACATAGTGCCCTGTTTAATCACTTGGTCCATGACATGTGTATTACATAGTTGAGATATAGGTCATGCTGTGTACATTTTTAGACTGACGCGTCGCTTCGCTTCGAGTATGTCCTATTGTGCTTGTCCCTAACGTCACGGTAAAGTTAGATATCTTTACCGTGCTAACGTTTATTGTTCATTAACATTTTCGTCGTCAAAATGTACGCTCTCTAGACACAAGGAGGCTGCGCCACGTATGAATGAGACTTATATACATTCAATCAAAAAAGTTTCGGGAATGGATGATTTGTTTATGGTTCCAAATTATTATTTTTTGTTTTTTTGTTGTTGTTAGATTGGCATAACTGTTTTCTATTTTGGCGCGGCGTTTGAGTTACATCTTTTATTTAGATTAAATACAGTGCTGTTTTTAGTTGTATCATATCTAGTGCGTATTGCGAATGTCTTAATGGACAAAAACATCGAACAAAGAATTTGTCTTAAATTTTGCATCGCTAATGGAATTTCGTGTTCGGAGTTCGGAGTCACTGAAAATGTTACAGAATGCTTACGGCGAATCGACAAAAACACGTGCTTATGAGTGGTATAAAGCGTACAAAAGCGGTCGAGATGATCACATTTCGACCGCTTTTGAACGCTTTGTCTAACGCTTTTAAACGCTACCAGGCTTTTGGCCTCGCTCTGGTAGGCCATCAACGCCTGTAACTGAAGTTAATATTGAATTCGCAATGAAGGAAATAGTGACTGAAAATCCTCATTTAAGTTACGGCGGCGGGCTTACGGTGAATCGACAAAAACACGTGCTTATGAGTGGTACGAAGCGAACAAAAGCGGTCGAGATGATCACAATTCGACCGCTTTTGAACGCTTTGTCTAACGCTTTTAAACGCTACCAGGCTTTTGACCTCGCTCTGGTAGGCCATCAACGCCTGTAACTGAAGTTAATATTGAATTCGCAATGAAGGAAATAGTGACTGAAAATCCTCATTTAAGTTTGAGAGAGATAGCCGCCGAACTGTTTGTGTCTCACGAGTCGGTCCGTACCATTTTAAATAATCACTTGGGTATGAAACAAGTTACTGCTCGGCGAGTCCCAAAAGACCCGAATTTTCTCCAAAAACTTAATCGCATTATAGTCGCCGAGGACATACTAGAACGAGTCAATGCCGACCCAACATTCATGAAACGCATTGTTTCTGGTGATGAGACGTGGAATTACGAGTTTGACATGCAAACTAGTCTAGTGCTTCGGGGTGGCGCCTTCCAACTGAACCGAAACCGAAAAAACCACGCCAAAGTCGATCATAAGTCAAAGTCCTGTTGACTGTTTTCTTTGACTATCTCGGTCTCGCTAGAGTAAAAATGTTCTGTGATCTCGGTGTTGTGCAGTCGGAATTTTTGCCAGGAAGGTCAAACGGTAAATAAAGAATATTATTTGAGCGTTACGCGGCGTTAAAGAGAGCAAATTAGACGAAAATGGCCAGATTTATGGCAAGAACATTCTTGGATTTGCACCACGATAATGCGCCTTCGCACATAGTCATCATTGTGAACGAATTTTTGACCAAAAACTCAACAAATACCATCGAATCATATGATAATCTAGTAATGTGCTGATGGAACGATTGATTACTTTATTGGAAAGTATAATGTATGAATAATTTATATATAAATATACATAAATAAATGACTTCTGTGTTCGCAATAAAAAAACAGGTTTTATTATTGAACGACTGTACTTTCAGTTTTTACCGAGCGACCCAACCTCTGAACAGTTGTTAAAGCTCGTGACATTTCTAGAAGACAACCCGGATGTAGCTGAAGAAAAATATGTTAGTAACGAGGATATAATACAGAAATGGGGAGGTATATCGGACGAACTAAATTCGGTGAGAGGAGGCCTAAAAGGAACCCCACAGCATTGGAAAAAGGTATGTTATTTCTTGCTAAGTCAGGGTATGCTAGTATTATATTATCTGTGGTCAGGGCAAGAAAGATAATTGAGAAAAATCGATAATATAAACTAGGGAGAGTAGTTTTTTCCCAAGTTGATCTTTAAAAATACTCGTACTTTCTGAGAAGTTGGTTGTTTTCAAAACATGATTTAGGCCGGTTACACTATGCGCATACACTTGCGGAAAACGGTGTTTTCGCGAGAGAGATACAGATTCTTCTTCTTCTTAGTCGGGCTTTCTAGGCAGAGTGGTCGTGGTCATGGGTGGGTCCTGATTAGGGATGCCACGAATAGTGATTTTGCCGAATACCGAATATTCGGCTAGGCTCTCGGCGACACTTAATACATTTCGCGGGTGACAGGTTCCAACCTGCACCTTAGTGTCCATGCCTAGCAGAATTTGCTAAGATTTATTTATCTTTTCACGGTAGCAGTGTATATATTGAGTAACTATTTTAGGAAGCCGGCATAATTTATGAGGAAAAGAGCAATCGTTTGCTATCAATAAATGCTAAAAAAATTACTTCTTTCACCATAACTTACTACTGATAGGTTTTAAGAATTAAACATGCCGATACTTTTGCAATAAAAAAAATTCGTAATATTATGTTTTTTTTAGGATTTGGTACAATAAAAAAAAACAGCTGAATAGGCCGAATACCGAATAGTAGCCGAATATTCGTGGCATCTCTAGTCCTGATGCATGATGGCTCTTGCCATGCGTCGCCATTCGGTTCTATTGGACGCAATGTGGGAACAGTCGGTCATCGTAGCTTTGGCTATGTTTGTAATAAGATCTGCCCATCTGGTCGGAGAGCGACCTTCGGATCTTTTGCCCTCCATTCTGCCTTGGATGACAAGACGCTCCATTGAGTCTTCATTGCGAGTTATATGCCCAAAGATCTTTATTATTCGTGTTTGAACAGTCGACGATAATCTCTCTTTGATGTGAAGTTCTTTTAGGATCAATACATAGCTCTCATAATTCCGCTTCCATTCATTCTTTTACAATCAATTCTACGTCAAAATATTGGTAATGAAAGGAGCATAACCTTTCCGTTTCAGAGTGTAGTATGTTTTTGGGAAGGTTCCAACTTGTTTGCTTTGCAGAATTCACTTACGCAATTAGGCTGCTGGTCGCCTACTGTCCCATGGCCGGTAGCACATTTCACACCCTGATTCCAGGACAACCGAAGGCGCCGGTCGCTACTCGGGTCATCAAGCAAACTATCATTCGTATTGGACCTTCTCATAACAGTCGTGGGATGAATAGTGCAATGGTATCCCGTTGCCTTTTGCACCAGACTTCTAAGGCGTTATTTAGACGCCAGGCCGCTGCCTGTTCTCCGACTGGGTGTGTGGTTATCCCACCATGGGTCGGTCGCCAGAGCCTTGTTAGTTGTCCAGCAGGGAGCACCACGACGGCTTGAGAGCCGCCGCCGAACCTATACGAACCACCGACGCGTGCGAGTTTGACATTTGGGTCGGATGTGATGTTCTCCCCTTACGGAGAGACAAATATATATGTTTAAAATCGTTATAGGTATCTCGTTGGATTGTCGATTCATTTTAATTTTGATTTCACTATTAGTAAGTATAATTCTTCTTCCTTCCCTGGTGCCATTATTTGGGGTCGGGCTCTTCAATTTCCTGTGCCAAGTGATTCAGTCCTGGTTTGTCTGTTCGGGCAATTGGGCTAGCTTGAGCGGCCGCGGCGTGCCGCCGCTCACGTACGTTGTGCTTGAGGTCTCTTTCTATATTGGATCAGCAAGTATTCTATTTTAGTATATTTATCGATAAACTGGTCAAAATACAATTATTTTATCATCTATATTTCCTATCATATTATACCTTTTTATAACACTTAGTTGAGACTATAATAAGTATTTTTTTCAGTATTGGAGTGATAAGAAGTATGATCTCAACCTTATTTTAGAAGAAAGGATACTTAGCGCACAGACCGGCTCTAACAGCAGAGACCTACCTCCACAGCAACCACCACTGATGGAACGTTTGATTACTTTATTGAAAAAAATCAAAGATCAAAAAAATGAAAAAGAAAATAAATCAAAATTGGAGCAACTCAGAAATCAAAGATTGGAAAGGGAAAGACGCAGAAATCATAAAGACCCCTCACCTGAGCTAAGTTCGGTATGATTTTATATTAATATATAGTAAGGAACAAAAATTATTGGGCATTATTTCTTAAAAAAATTGCAATAACTCCTAAGATTTTGAGCCTCACAAAGTTACAAATATATCCGTAATCAGCAAAACGAGTAGGTACCACACCACATTTTTTCTTAGACACTGTATGTGTCTATCACAATTCCTATTTCTTAAATTAAGCAGATCTGCCACATCTGGCCCATGGTTTGTGGTTCACTTAAGAAAATGGACACAAGTTTAGTTATGAAAAGGTATGTTAATGTACTTAGTAATATTACTAACAATAAGTATTTATATGCTAGTATTATATTATCTGTGGTATTTCATATTTTATTTAGAACATTTTATACACTTAATAATGATAAGTGCAATACGTTTTAGATATTGCAGATAATATGTTATTATGACATAAGATTAACAATTTTTGTAACAAGTCACAAATTTATTTTTCCAGACATGTCTGACTAACAAATACCAAAAAGTGTAAGATCTATGATGTTTATTGCACATATGGTTATATGTAACACTTCACTATACTAAATACAATCTGTCCGGGCTTATATAGTAATAAAACTTTAAGGCCGTAAAATACACTTAATTTTATCGATAAAAACACCCCACATAAGGGATGCAATCACCTTCAGATAGAGCAATTTTAGTACCTAAGTCCTTACTTATTTATTACGACATCCACATAGTCTAACTACTATAACTTTGGACCTAGGTCTTATGGAAGTGTAAATTTAATGTTATTTTTACGGCCATAACATGGAAAATCTAAAAAAATATTCAACTAACACACAAATAGTAAGTTTTCGCATTGAGCCACAAAAGTCAATCTTTAAACAAGTCATTATTGTATTTTTAACCCCCGACGGAAAAAGAGGGGTGTTATAAGTTTGATGTGTGTTGCTGTGTATAGTCCTCGCCAAACCTCTTGGCCGGCCTGAAGTTGGTACGAGTATACCGGATGTGCGAGGCACGAAACGGTGCTGTTTTTGTATGAAAGAACAATGGCAGGTGCCCATACATTGTTTTAGCTGAGGTTAAATTCGAAAGTCTTTAAATGAAAAATATCTGGTTTAACTCAGGGTGATGTTTTGAATTAGTTTGTGCAAGAATTTTTGTTCGAGAATGTAGAGAACTTTAGATATTCAGTCATAAACTCTTGTAGGTTATGTCTGGGTAACTTTTAATAATGTGTTTAATAGGTAATATTATTCAATTTCGTGGAAGTAAAAGGGGAATATCGTATTAGTATTTCCCTTATTTATTTTAGCATGAAATGTGTAGTCTCTTTGGAAAGAGTATATTTTTTTAAACTAAGTGACTTTGACGTGTATCAAAAGGTTGTCGTCAACAACCAAGCTATATTTTTTTTATACTTGGGTACTAGTCTTTTTGCCAATCATTAATTGAAAGTAATTTTATTTCTACTACACTACAATATCCTTACCTACCTGCAAGGAACATCTACACTTAGACATAAACTGTATTGTTAACTCATTTACTGCAATAAATACAATAATGATATTATTACATAATATAGTTACTACTTGTCACTTAGCAGATAAAATATATAATGGCAACACTATGCTAAAGAAATGAACTAAAAAATCAAGTAACTTTTTATTTATTATGTTTTCTTTTTATCTATTTTGGACCAGGCCTAATTATACTTTAAAAAACTTAAACAATTAATAGAATGTCTTTCGTATATAACTTACTTTCAGACGCTCAAATTTAAGTCAGCTAAAATTTCGCCATTGTTCTTTACTACTGCGCAGCCATTGTAGCCAACTTCAGGGCGGCCAAGAAGTTTGGCGAGAACTATATCTGTGTATAAGTGTGTCTATCTGTGGCATCGTAGCGTCCAAACGGGTGAACAGATTTTGACACTGACATTAAGTTGACTTTTTCAAATTGACACTCAAATCTTTCATAAACAATTATATCATGCCTACAGCCGAATAAGAAGGACGCCATAAAAAGAAGTTACATATTATTTTTTATATTTTATAACTACTCCACCCCATTTCTCCCGCACCTTGTTTTAAACAAAAAAGTAGCCTATGTCCATCCCAGGGTCTCATACTATCTGCATACCAAATTTCATCTAAATCGGTTCAATGGTTTAAGCCATAATAAGAAGTTTCACACAAATCTAACCCACCCCCCTATTTCTTCCCCTTTGTGTTTTATGCAAAAAAGAAGTAGCTTAAGTCCTGCCCAGGATCTCAAACTATCATCAAACCAAATTACATCTTAATCGGTTCAGCGGCTTAAGCCATAATAAGAAGTTGCATTCAAAATTAACTCCCTCCCATTTCTCCCCCTTCGCATTTTTTGCAAAAAGTAGTAGCCTATGTCCGTTCCAAGCTCTCAAACTATCTTCTTACCAAATTTCATCTAAATCGGTTGAGCGGTTTAAGCGTGAAAAGGTAACAGACAGACAGAGTTACTTTCGAATGTATAATATTAGTATGGATAGTGTAAGTGTATGTCATCGAGTAGGAATGTAGAAAAGAGATCCAATAAAAAAAGTCTGCTCTACAGTGGGATATCTCTGGGTACAATATCATCATTCTTAGGGTTCCGTACCCAAAGGGTAAAAACGGGACCCGACTTCGCGAAAGACTTCGCGATCCGTCTGTCTGTCTGTCACCAGGCTGTATCTCATGAACCGTGATAGCTAGACAGTTGAAATTTTCACAGATGATGTATTTCTGTTGCCGCTATAACAACAAATACTAAAAACAGTATAAAATAAATATTTAAGGGTGGCTCCCATACAACAAACGTGATTTTTTGGCCGTTTTTTGCGATAATGGTACGGAACCCTTCGTGTGGGAGTCCGACTCGCACTTGGCCGGTTTTTTAAATTCCGGGATTATCATCATCTGCCTAAATGTAAATGAAATAGCTTCGCCCGCATGAAAAGTGTTTTATCGTCCTAAGGAAACATACTACGGGATAAAAACTATCCTATAATGTCCTTCCCAGGGTCTCAAATCTGCCATACCAAATTTCATCTAAATCAGTTCAGCGTTTTAATCGTGAAAAGGTCACCGACAGACAGAGATATTTTCGCATTTATAATATCCATTAGTATGGATGACAACGACAGTACCAAAAGGTTAACAACATGCACACGAGTGTTCCTTATTTTATTCTGACTACAGCCCTACAGCTATGACAGCTATTCTAAAAGATTTTAGCAATTAATTTTGCGCGGGAAATTAATGCAGTACTGATGGAACGATTGTTTTTTTTTTTGAAATGTGTAATAAATAGACTCGGCTCAAATAAAAAGTCAAGATGGGATGTTGCAAACAACAAGGTGACGCCAAAAGAACTACGCCTAGCCGTACCTATACATACACAGTTACACGCACACACGTATAACGAAACTACGCCTTAGTTTGTCAGTCGAGCTCTCAGATCAAATACAAAGCTGGACTGACAAGCTAAGCCTTAATTTCGTTGAACGTGTAATTGTGTATATAAACGGCAAAGCGTAGTTTTAACTGACCGACGACGTCACCTTGTTGTTTGCAACGTTCCATCTTGGCTTTTTATTTGATCTGAGTGTATTAATTATTTATTTCAAAAGTTGATTTCTGCATAAATGTCTCGAGTTTTTTTTATGTTTTCGTATTAAAAATAGGTTTTATAATTTACTGACTGTACTTTCAGTGGACATTGGGCGACCCGTCCCCTGAACAGTTGTGGAATCTCATGGTATTTCTAGAGGCCAACCCGGATGTAGCTGTAGGGCCGATTAAGCAACGGAAATGGAGAGCTTTAGCGACCAAACTAAATTCGGTGGAAAGAGGTTTATACGGAGACTCAAACTTTTGGTTTAAGGTAAGTAACCACCTTAGTGAACACTTAATAAGTAAGGGCTAGAAAAATAAGAAAATTATGAGAAAACTGAAATAAGCTTATTTCAGTTTTCTCATAATTTTACTAAACAAAAGAAATGTTTGTTGGCTTTGTGGCTGTGAAAGAATATATGTCGCAGGGAAATGAGGATATCAGGGATTTCACGAACTCTCTAGGATTGCCAAATATTCTTATTTATTACGTCTTCTTACTAAACATGTTTAGTGATATGACAAACTGCTTATATAACATCGGTCATATATCGTTTCACTAAGCTAAATCTAGTAAAATAAAAAATATTATTAAAACAAATTACAAATTAACTGATGCATTTTTATGAGGTATTTTTCAATCAACTACCGATATCCTGACGATGAAATTTTACCTTTTCTATTTTAGATTAAGTATTTAAATAATTTTTGAGTAAAATTGTAAAATGCTTTGTATATAGTTATAAAAACCCGACTGCTTAAGAAGCGAACTAAAAAGACGTAAACAAGAAGAAAATCATGCTGTGCAGTCGGAGGATACATATTCGCGAGCAGGCTGACCAAAACCAGATGTATCCTCCGACTGCACAGCATGATTTTCTTCTTGTTTACGTCTTTTTAGTTCGCTTCTTAAGCAGTCGGGTTTTTTGATTTTTTTAATTAACTTTTTTTTATTTATAACTTTTTAGTTACTTTTTCTCGAATTTGGTACATAGAAATATATAAGTGTTATATATTTTTGAAATAGCCTCGTAAAACCCTTTATTTTGATACCCCACACGATGGGACAGGAAGAAGAGAAGCAATTTTTTCCCCAAAAATTTGATGACATTTTAAAATACCAAAAGCAAACGTACAAAAAATATAATTAAAAAAAACCTATCCTAAGCTGGGAACCCACAACCTTGGGCGTAGTGTGCCTAGGCCTTTATCCTTAGGCAATTCAGACGGTAGCAGTATTGGCAAAATTACAAACGATATTGCGCGGGCTATTTCTTTTTGTGTGAAAATATAGAAATATCGAATTTTCCCAGATATGACACCAAGCTAGATCGATTTTTTTTTCAGTATTGGGAGCATAAGAGAGAACATCTCAACCGTGTTATAGATGCAAGGATACGTACCGAACAAACCGGCTCTCACAGCAGAGTCCAACTTCCGCGTCAACCAATGCTGATAGAACGAATGATTACATTTTTGCAAAGACTCAGAAGTCAAAGAGTCCCTTCACCCGAGCCAAGTTCGGTAAGATTTTTTATTTATATAGTAAGATACAAAAATGATTGGGCAATGAATCGAAGCTAAGCGACGCGTTGGTCTAACAATATTCAAAACTATATTATATATTATTTATAAAAAGAGTATGCGTAGATGTTTTGGTCATTTTGAAAGGAAGAATGAAAGGTATTTACAATGCAGTCACGAGTGTAAACGCGCTAGAAGGACATACACGGATCTTATTGGTGAAGTTCTTCAGAAAGGCCAGCCCCCTTAGCCAAGTTACAAAACTACAATCGTTAACGCCTTCTATTTGTATGGTCTGACCTCGTGACTTAACATTCAGATGTGTTATTCCACAAAAATATTGATTCGTTTACTTACTAGCGTTATCGATTGTAAATTGTCAGCTTGGCTAGAGATGCAGGTGCGTAGCTCATAAGTGTTTGTATGATGTATGAACGTTAACGAAGGAAAAGAAGTATGAAAGGATTGTAGCAGGTGGCGTTCTGTAGCTTCTGGTTACCCTCATGGGAAAAGCCGTGAGTTTATGTACTTATGTGTATGTATGAATTTATTTGTAGCGTCCGGGCATGCTTGATGTTTCTCAGCAAACTGAACCAATTAGCGGTTCGTTAGACGATATAATCGCCAGACTGACAGAACGTGTAACAGCCCGTCGTAACCCTTCCTTTACACTCGTAGAAGATGTAGACTTCTAAAGCTTCAAATTATTGTTATGTGTAGAGTTATTTTATACTTCGAAACAGTAATTAGTTACAAATATATTGTATAAAACGGACCCAATAAAAAAAATATTATTTTTAAATCCCAGGCTTATCGCATAAGTGTAAATATAAGTTAGGAATTACCAAAAGGTAAAAAACATGCACACGAGTATTCCTTATTTTATTCTAACAATAGATATGACAGCTAAAAGATTTACGCAACGCTTATTGAACAAATATTATTTGTAATTGCGTCCATACCCATAGTAATGGCGCGTCGATTCCGTGCTCTGTATTTTTACTAGCATAGGATAATATTTAGACGGCAATCTACGGTAAATGCCTAGTTAGGACATGCATGCATGCATTCTTTGCCTTTAAAATCAATAAGCATGTGACATAGGGTCAAAGCACAGGCTAGGCATAGCTTCAAAAATACATTTTCGTAAACATACGAAATATGTTAGCGAAGTTTTAATGTAAATGGGAACTTATTAATTATTACATATTCGTAAACACGCTGATGAAAACCCGTACAAATGTGAAATATTGCTTCTACCAGCCATTAATTTTCCATTTGACAGCTCAAAAACTTATCATTTAATGGTGTCCCAATTTGTTACTGATTCGATTTCTTACAACAATCGCCACATTAGTATTTTATTTTTGTATTGTTTTTTAAACATACCCAGGCGTTTGAATGATTCGCTAGCGAAAAAACGCGGATTCAAAGAGTAAAATGCGCATAACTTTTAAACTGCTGAACCAATTTTCATCAAACATAACTAAGAACACTCTCGATAAAGTCACAAAAATTGGTTTATCCGTTTAGGAGCTATGATGCCACGGACTGATACACAGGTGCACAAATACACATACAACACACGTCGAACATTTATCATCGTCAAATATTTTAACCTTTTTTCCGTCGGGGTTAAAATAGATCAGACAAAACTTGTAAGATCACGCAATTATCTACACAAATTACTCTTAAATTGTTCTTTACGAATCACCATGGCTGAGATACAACCTTTTTCAAACATAGAAAATAATAATTATGTACACTTACGCCGCCAATTTAATAAAAACTAAAATATAACAGTTTTTTAGATATAACATGATCTATTATTTTTATCTGAACTATTTTGACGAAAACTTACCGTTTTCGAGAAAATACAAAAATAAAACCTGTTTTTGACCTTGTTTTTTTTTACTGCAGTACCTAATGGGTTCGATGTGGAATTTTGATATTTTGTTTGTAATAGTATACTTAGAACTATTCACTTATTCTAACATCTCTACTAATTTTCAGCTATATGCGAATTATTGTAACCTTACCCCTACTTTTGAACGGACTATAAGACTGGCAATCATTACAAATAGTGTTTTAGTAAAAATGGTCAAACCCCTATGAGGTTGAAAACTGAAACAATACTTTAGTATTCGTAATATAATAACGTTCTATATTATAAAAATCACTAAGGCTTTTTATACCTAGATATATTAACAATAAGTATTAGTTTATATTACGACATTTTACACAAGTAAACACAATAGTACAATTTATAAAAAATAAATTAAAAGCATTTATTAAAAATAGATTACGAGTGATTACCTAATCACTCGTAATCTATTTTTAATAAATGCTTTTCTATGATTTTTTTGTTCTTAGAATGAAATATTCGTGTGTATGTTGGTCGTTAGAATTTTTCAGAGGATCATGTAAACAAATAAGTATTAGTTTATATTACGACATTTTATATAATGAAATAAGTAAACACAATAGTACAATTTATTAAAAATAAATTAAAAGCATTTATTAAAAATAGATTACGAGTGATTACCTAATCACTCGTAATCTATTTTTAATAAATGCTTTTCTATGATTTTTTTGTTCTTAGAATGAAATATTCGTGTGTATGTTGGTCGTTAGAATTTTTCAGAGGATCATGTATGTGTGATACATTAGTCAGGGCCGCGCCGACCCCTGGCAGCGCCTGTATGCGAAACCTGTGAAGCGCCTTTTTTTTACCCAACTGCCGAAGGTGTGTTTATCAGTGGACACAATGGACAAGGAAGAAAAAAAAATTGGCCCCATCAATATGGCGCCCGAATGCCACCATTTTTATATTTTTCAATTTTAATGTAGCCAGTGATACTCGCAAGGTTAAGACGAATCGATTGACGTAAGAATCATCAAAATCGACCAACGCGTTTGGTCTCTAGAACGCCACATAGGAACAAACATACACTGATAAACACATTATCCTCCTTCGGCAGTCGGGTATAAAGTACATAATACTGCTTAAAGCATTTTTTGGTCGGTTTTAACTTTAACATCTTCATCGATGAATGATTGATTTCTTTTTCTAAACGTGGACGGTTGAACCGTGAAATATTTAAATCGGGGAATCCCCGGTGATCACAGCCCGCTCGCGTCGCATCGCGTTGCGTTCATAAACTCATCCACGGCACGGTTTTTGTAATAAAATTGTCGGCTGTTGTTTTGTAATAAAATTGCGGTAGTTCATAAAATAATGTAAAATTAAACCACAAACGTGAATATTGTTTTGGGAGACTTGTATCTACTTACTTATCGATACTAAACTGTAAAGAATAATTATGTTTTTAAGTGACAAAAATAATTCAATAATTGGCGCTTGCATTTCATCCGGGCGGCGCGGCGCCCCAATTGCCCTGGCGCCTGTGTGCAGCACACTTCGCACACAGGGGCGGCGCGGCCCTGTACATAGTTTAAATAATATTGTTTTTTACAAGTTTTTATTTACTTTTACCCGTCTCGGTGTCTTTAATAAAATCTTGCAAGACATATTTGATCCACTTCCCAGTGTCTGATTGAGCTCAAAATTGGCGTGTGACTGACACGCCAATTTTTGCCATCAGGGCTTTTAAATTTTGATAAAACAAAAAAATTGTCGGTAATTATACTCTTTGCGCTGTAGCATGGTGCGCGACATTTCGTTTCACTCTTGAAAGTTGCCGCGATGTAACAAATTATGACTTAGTATTTCAGCTGTACCGCATTCGTAATATTTTAAATCATTAATAACTGTAGTAAATTAAATTAAACCCAACTAGAATGTTCTAGTCTACAAATAAAACACCACTGTCACCCCACCCGCACCATGCTACAGCGCAAAGAGTGTAGTCGCAATTTTTCGCCAAGTCACAGATTTTGTCAGGTCTTAGTTTAGAAGATAATGAGTTCAAGAGAGCTAGATCGAAGAGTTGACGAATACTCTTCGATCTATCTCTTGGCGTTCACTGGTTCAAAAGTTAGAAGGGTTTATAGGTGGCCGATCTGGAAGCATCGCCAACTTGTCAACTTTTGAACCAGTGATCGACAAATTCTGATATTTGGTGACAAATTTCGACTAATTAGCGACGTTTTTTTTTTGTGTTTCTAAACTAAAATCCCTTATGGTGGCCATCCCAGTGTCAGTCACACAAATTTGGCACACATGTTGCTTTCTCGTGGCAATCCAATTCTTTTAAATAAAAGCTTGTTTATAAAAAAACTTTTTTTTTATATAAAAGCTTGTTTGTAAAGTAATTCCGTAGGTGTATAATAATTGTAAATATTGTAATTGAAGAGAACTGTAATGATTTTATTTTGTACTCTTACCCAAATAAATAAAAAACAAATTATCGATTGTATTTTGTTTTATTTCCATTCTGCTCTTCCAGTCTATTAGTATAATATACACTATCATACAATAATACAAGGTATGTTACATTTAAATTAAAAACTTAACATACAATGTTTACATTTACGTGAGAATTATTAACTTACGAGCTAGCAGAGATCCATAACGGACGGATTGTTACAAAAGTTAGTATGTACAATATTTGACTAAGTGAATATACAAAATATTACTTTTCTTGTTAGTAAACTACTTATATTTTTCGCCTAACGTTTTAGGCATACAGAAATAGTAAATACTAACATTATTTACATAATAATACTCTGCCTGGCAACTGTGTGTTTCGATCATTATTTAGTTGAGTAATCAGATTTAGCTGCCGCAAATTAACCTCTGTCGGGAGACTTAACATGTCTTAAACTGCAGTATCGCTGCTCCGTACATAATATGTACTATTTTTATAAGTCTAAACGCTGTTTAGCGACCGCAGCTGTTTTCTACAAAGAATTTGTATTTAGAATCTTCTAATCAGTTGCTAAAAAGGTCAGAGATTTTTATAAATAAGGTCCAATCATTTATCCTGCCCGCTACATTATAGCATAGTAAAAAGGCCACGCTACTGACCGTAAGAGATCTAAATAGAGTAGTTCCAGGCTATAGATTGGTCTCGGGCCTGGCGGGCTGCTTGCGGGTGGCGTGTATCACTCGTAGTCCAACTGGCGGTAGTAGTGTCGTACGTGGGGCAGCCGCTCTGCAGCTGCGATGCCACAAATATTAGCCCGGCTATAGCTTGGTCTCGGGCCTGGCGGGCTGCTTGCGGGTAGCGTGTATCACTAGTAGTCCAACTGGCGGTAGTAGTGTCGTACGTGGGGCAGCCGCTCTGCAGCTGCGATGCCACAAATATTAGCCCGGCTATAGCTTGGTCTCGGGCCTGGCGGGCTGCTTGCGGGTAGCGTGTATCACTAGTAGTCCAACTGGCGGTAGTAGTGTCGTACGTGGGGCAGCCGCTCTGCAGCTGCGATGCCACAAATATTAGCCCGGCTATAGCTTGGTCTCGGGCCTGGCGGGCTGCTTGCGGGTAGCGTGTATCACTAGTAGTCCAACTGGCGGTAGTAGTGTCGTACGTGGGGCAGCCGCTCTACAGCTGCGATGCCACAAATATTATCCCGGCTATAGCTTGGTCTCGGGCCTGGCGGGCTGCTTGCGGAATACCTGTATCGCTCGTAGTCCGTCTCGCGGTAGTTGTGTCGTACGTTGGGCAGCCGCTCTGCAGCTGCGCCGCCTTAGATTCTAGCCTGGCTATAGCTTAGTCTCGGGCTTGGCGGGCTGCTTGCGTTTGGCGTGTATCGCTCATAGTCCGACTGGCGGTAGTAGTGTTGTGCGTGGGGCAGCCGCTCTGCAGTTACGAAGCCAAAGATACTAGCCCGGCTATAGCTTGGTCTCGGGTTTGGCGGGCTGCTTGCGGAAGGCGTGTATGCGCCTGGGGCGGCGCTCATAGTCCGGCGCGCGGTAGTAGGCGTCGTACGTGGGGCTCTGCAGCTGGGAGGCTGCTGAGCAGTTGGACCGGTGCGAGCTGTCGTTGTCGTCGGCGCTGTCGACGTCACCTGCCAGGATGAATGAGCGATTAAGTGAGAACTTAAGAGAAAGAGCTAAAAAAGAACGCCGTGTTTATAATTCACGCGCTTTCTCTCCTTTGTCAGCAGAAATAAAACATGCGCGGCGCGCCGCATATAGGTAAGGTAAAAGCCGGCGGCGTGGACGTCTATCGTGAAATTTAGGAAATTAGCTGATAGTTAGATAGAAAATCTATTTGTGAATTAAGGGATTGAATGATTTAATAATTAAGGTTTTATTTTCAAAAACTAGAAAAAAGTGGACAAAAAATTGCAACGCTAAGGCACAGGCTAGGGTACGCCGCCACGCCCCTAGCCACCGCAGGATACGCCCTAGACGTCGGGAGTCGCAAGCCGATTCCCGGCCAACGTAGGCGCATGGCGATGGCGAGTAATGGGTAGCTCGCCGTCCGATAAGGACCAGGCCCGAGTCGACGGCACGTTTTATTCCACGCGCACCTCAGAGATATCAGCAAAAACTGATGGGGTCCGCTAGTGCCAATGCCTGTCTGGGTCGTGGATAAATTTGAAAGAGAATTACCGCAGCCATGGCACAAGCAGCTGAAGGAACACGGGGGGTTTTAGTCAGTAAAAGTCTTACACCCGCTTCACCCAGAGCGGGAGAAGTCATTGGATGTTATCCCAACCCAAAGAAAAAATATAAAATCTAGGGTGTCCAGAATTATACTTAATCCATGGTACTTCGATTCGCGTCGTTGTCAAAGCCTGTAATTATCATCGCTATTACAAAATACACAGCTATGTATAAAGGCCATGGTTTTAGACAGAAATTGCTTACCATCGCTACTATTGTTGCTGGGCACATGCGCGTCTCTCAGCCGCGGTCGGCGGCGCCAGTAGCGGAACTCACGCGGTAACGTGTATGAGCGTGGCAGCGATATCTGTGGAATATACGAGATTTTATTTTATTTGTTAGGGACAAAAAACAGTTACATGCCAAGCTTAACTAAATATTCTTAAATTAATAAAATACTTAGAAAACATTTATACAATTTTTTCATGTTTATGTTACTACACATGTGACCACGAATTCACAAAAAAAAAAACAAAATAAAACAAACAAGTAGTGTGCGTAAAAACATAAGAAAAAACCGGCCAAGTGCGAGTAGCGGTCTCGCCCACGAAGGGTTCCGTACCATTATTGCAAAAAACGGCAAAAAAATCACGTTACAATAAAATGGGAGCCACACTTAAATATTTATTATATTCTGTTTTTAGTATTTGTTGTTATAGCGGCAACAGAAATACATCATCTGTGAAAATTTCAACTATCTATCACGGTTCATGAGATACAGCCTGGTGACAGACAGACGGACCGCGAAGTCTGAGTAATAGGGTCCCGTTTTTACCCTTTGGGTACGGAACCCTAAAAAAGAAAGAAAATAAATTTATATATACTTAAGAATTCTGAAACTCTATTGCTCCTGCCTTGAAACGATTATTGGGGAGAGTAAATAAGTCAAACTCCATGAAGTGAGAGTTGTACGCATCAACGAGGCGACGAAGAGGCTCGCGCACCCCAGCGAGTATGGAAGTTTGGATTATTCCAAAGAAGGAAGAAATCATTGCACATAAAAATACGTCCGGCATAAGTCTTATCTGAGGCACACGTACTCCACGAAGCATGACAGATCTAGGTAGTATATAATGTGAGTGTGGAACGTAAAGTAGAATCACGCTTGTTCGATACGACTACATACAGAAAGCATAGCTTATAGAAATCTCTATTCCTAGACAGCACGTTTCACCTAAAACTTTGTTGATAGAAAACATTGTTCGTAGAAATCTCGGTCCATAGGCAGCACTGTTGACAGAGATCTCTGTTCATAGATAGCACTTCTTGCCTCACAAACCTTGGTTCACAGAAAGAAAAATTAAAAAAATAAAAATTATAGGTATTATATTTTTTGTAAGGTTGCTTGAAATTGAGCAGAACTAAAACCGAATACTTGTTCTGCGATTTTGGCGGTCTCTCCATTTCCGTGCCTGTAGCTATTGCTGAAACACCCATAACGCTGTGCTCCGACTTTCGGTGCCTAGGGTCGCTTGTCCAAGGGGATGGCGAGGTAGACAGAGACGTAACGCACCGGATCAACTCGGGATGGACGAAATCCTTTAGCTTTATATGTTTAGTTCTCCTATGGAACTGGTAAGGAGGGTTCTCGGACAATTTAATAGTCGACTCGTTATCAACATAAATCGTTGGTTTTTCATTCAACTCTGTCATGTCCGTTAATTCTCCTAGGAGCTCTTTTAGCCACAAAGCTTCTCTGGCTGTTTCTGTCAGGGCTATGAGTTCTGCCTCTGTTGAAGAAATCGCTATTGTTGGCTGTTTTTCGTGTGGTCGGAGAATAGGAAAACCATCCCTGACGTTGAATGGCCTGTCGTTGCGTCGCCTCCAAAATCAGCATCACTAAAGCACATCAGCTTCTTGTCCCGGGTTTTCTGCGAAGACGAGTCCTTTGTCTGTAGTACCTTTGAGGTATCTAAAAATTCTCTTGACCCTCAAAACATCTTGCTTAGATGGAGTCTCTAGATTCCTCGATACAACGGTCACAGCATTACTTATATCTGACCTTGTAGTGACCATAAGGTATGCTAAGGCTCCCACAGCTTGACGATATGGAAAATTCGGATTTGCGTCATCTTCATTTTCGTCGTTGCTGACTTTTACTGCTGGCGTTGGAACTGTTTTGCAGTTCCAATTTTTTATTATTTTATTAAGGCGCCCAAAAGCCGCCATTTTTCTATTTTCAAATTTTAATGTAGCCAGTGACAATTGCGAAGGCTAAGACGAATCGATTGTCGTAAGAATCATCAAAATCGGCCAACGGTTTTGGTCTCTAGACCGCCACATAGGAACATACATACATAGACTGATAAACACATTACCCTCCTTCGGCAGTCGGGTAAAGAAACCTGGTATCCGGCTGCGGTACACACTTTGTTCTCACTCACCTGGCTATCAATATCGCTGGGCGGTCTCGGAGTCTCGCGCGCCGGCCCGTCGGGGCTGGACTCCTCGCCACTGCTGGCGCCGCCTTCCTCCTTTTTTCTGTTGCTAGGCAAAGGTGCTTTATCAATCTCTGTTAACACTTTTTTTTCATTTCATGGTGATTTTAAAAGTTTTCTTTAGATTACGTGGTGACCTAAATATATCATGTTGTATATTTGGTATCAAACAAACGTCATATTGCTCGTAATAAAATAAATTTGACACTAAAACTTGAAGCATTTTGATAGTTAAGGTTTTTTAGACTCTATTTCAGCGTCGGTAATGTTGGTATTTGTGTTGCTGTTAAAACCTTACTCTGCTAAAGTACTACTATACTGCTCTAAGGCCGGTATTCCAGCAGCATTGGCTCATGCTCAACGCAAAATGGACTGTTTTGATTGGTTGGTTTGTTTTCTTTTTACATTAACGTGCTCAAGTCCAAGATCCCAGACGCCACAAACATCACCAAATTTGTCAACACAAAATCAGTGGAATTCAGTAGTGTTAGTATGTACTTTGAACGTACGCTTACTTGCTAACTTCGACTTTTATTTTTAATATTTACTCACACCTATTAATTAAACTGTGATCAAATTTCAGTCTTGTGAGTAGGACTTCACTCAAGGTGGCGACCAGCTTTGAGACTATTGTATTTACTAATTATGCGTTGAATTTTAATTAATTGGCCGTCGGCCGTTCTAGGTACATACTAAAACTTCTCAATACCTACCACACATTTTGTGTAGAAAGATATAGTAACGTCTGGGGTCTCTGGGCTCTTGCTCTATTGGGTAAACTTATGCCAAGCTGAAGAATCATGAGCCAAACTACAACTAGTCACAAATGCCAATAGTCCAAAACATAGTAGTGAAGTTACAAAAATTCGCACCCAGCTGAAAATTGGTAGGCTTGTTCAAAACACCATTATAAATTAAATCTAAAAAGTCCTCATCGATCCGATACCTGGAAAAAAAATTCTCGAGGTCACAAAAACGGGTTTTTCGCAATTTTCTGCAAAACGGTAAGTTTTATCATATTTTTGAATCGTTATATCTCAAAAACGGTGGCACTTAGGAAAAAAGTATTCAGACATTTTTTATAGATAATTATCTGATCTACAATTTTTATCTAGGCATATTTTATGATAAAACTTACTGTTTTTCTGAAAATCGCAATAAACCCGTTTTTTTTTATCTTTGATCCCGAGTTATTTTCCAGGTGTCGGATCGATGAGGACTTTTTAGATTTCATTTATGATGATGTTTTGAACAATCCTACCAATTTTCAGCTGGGTGCGAATTTTTGTACGAATGTCTAAATTGACCGGACTACAATTTTGAGTTTGAGGTGAGCATGTGCGCGAGTCAATGCGGCTGGAATACGGGCCAGTTTCTGAATGAGTATCTTGAGTTAAGAATGTGACAATTCCTACACCAATTACATTCATTTGCGATTCGTTTTTTTAAATAATATGACCGTCGCAGGCCGTAAGATTTAAAACACCTATCACCCCCATATAAGATACCTGAATGTATTTCAAAAAGTTTATTTTTCAATATTAATGTGCATAATGTAATTTTTTGCCTTGAACTATCAGTCCAAAATGTACTAAAATTAGTGCAGGCGTGCAGGCTATTGTCATTAAATCTTAGACATGTTCATCAGTGAGTCTACTACGAAATTATTTTTTTTCCACTATCTTGTCTATTATGTAACACATTGCCTAAGAAATTCGTTTCGAATTATGAACATTTAGACACAAGATTATAAAATAAAAATTAAAAAAAAACAAAATTACATACTAACAGTTACGAAATGAATTTGTATGGAGTTTTTGTAACTGGCAGAATGATACTGAACCTGTTACCTCTCGAAAAAGCGCGCATTGATTGTGTGTATATAGTCTGTGGTTTTTAGTCTGAACGTTTCTAATAAATTGTTGTTGGAACTTATTTACATTTAATTAAGTAAGCTCATCAGGTAGTGGAAAAAGAACCGTTCGTGTCTCGCATAAAAAGGCTTTATTTTAACAGCACGTAGCTTTCGATCGCTCGCGTTAAAATCTCGACTTTTTATGCTCGACACGAAATGTACTATTTCCACCGCGACGATTTACGATCTCGCGCTCTGCGCTTTTCCATTGTGGAATCGACGCCAGTTTATACAAAGTACGGGATAAATGAATAAACTACGTACTTGTGTTACTCAAGTCAATTATGTTGTACTGTTTACTTAAAGTCCACACAAAATAGGTCGGCGATGCGGACCCGGACCGCGGTCCGCCATTTGGCTACCCCTACATGAATGTCAAAGTAGAGTTTGACACTCAACTTCAAATTCTTATATCAGAATACGAGGATTGGTATTATTATCAAAACCCATTTAGCTGATTTTACTAATAATTGATATTGGGGCTTGAAAACCATCGAGAAAAGCTCGAAGCTCTCTAAAACTCTAACCATAAATATAGAATGTATGTAAACGTTACTCACGTATAAGGCGCTCCCCAATGGCAGCAGACCTGTCTATTACACCCTTCTAAATAATGTGGGGCCAGCAGTATCTCCGGCGTCCGACACCGCTGCATCTTCCTCATGTTCTCCACTTTCTTCCCCATCGGGTACTGAAACCTCTCGCAGTTCTGGTTGTACCCGCAACCGACCTCATTGTAATTATTCCTAATATTCTCTATGCTCTGAACATTTAAAGCATTATGGACATTATGCAACGCTGATACATATTCGTCTTTAGTTTCATATTTCGGATACTGACTTCCTTCACAGTATCCGGAATACTCTCCCATCTGTCTATGGTCTTCCGAGTAAATAGAATTCTGAGCTATTCTAGGCTTATCTAAGCCAGTTTCATAGTTATTGCTAACGTCTGGCATGTAGTTCCTAGGACTATTGTTCAGTACATTCCTAGGACTACCACAATTTGCTTCATAGTTCCTGTTTTCTAAGTAGTTAGGTGATCGTAATGGCGTACGTGTGACGTCATTCCTCATGTTCGCTGGGTTCTCGTAAAACGTTCGTGTGTTGTCGTATCTGTTCGGGAGTCTTCGGATTTTTAACGGATCATTCAAATCTGTTGGGTTGTTCGAATCGTTGTTTTGAAAAGTTATGTTGATATTGAAGTCTGGTTTGATCTCTGTGTATGTTGGATATATGTTGCATATGGGGTAGTTTTGGTAGGAGTGTGTCATTTCTATGCTGGGCCATGCTGGGGGTTCGGCATGTGTTTTCGCCCTTGGTATGGGCTGTCTCTGCAAACTGCTATAAATCTCTTCGGCCGCTACAGGCGTGGTTTTGGCCAGCTTGCCTTGTTTGATCTCTTCTTCTATGACGCGTAACTCTGCAAGCTGTTTTTGTTTCTTCTCTTGTAGCTTTTGTTGGATGTTGACGCGGGATCCCACGCTTTAGCCTTCGTTTTCTGATGAGCCGCCCTGTAGAACCAATATATCATGATTATAATAACGAAATAACATTACTTACACTGAATTATATATCGACACGACCTATCAACCTGTCCAGTTTTGCTGGTTTCACTAGTAAGTCAAGCTTTTCTTTTAAACTGTCTCATTTAAAAATCAGGACTTTTTGGAGTCTTGAATTATTCAGGTGTAGGCAAGGACCAGCAGCCTTATTGCGTAATAAATTCGCCAAGGCAAAGAGTATGAACAATCCACCAATCACATAGACGGAAATCCACATCGCGTCGTTCATCTTGCATGTGATTGGTCGATTCGAAGTCGATGGCTTGCCGAATTCATCTATACTAATATTATAAAGAGGTAAAGTTTGTGAGTTTGTGACGTTGTAGGGGGTAATCTCTGGATCTACTGAACCGATCCTGAAAATTCTTTCGCCAGTAGAAAGCTAGATTATTCTTGAGTGTCATAATATGCCATAACATATTTAAAAAAAAATAGAGATCCTTATGAAAATTGCAATAATGGAATCCAAAATAGCAAAATGTTGCATATAAAATTCATTCTTTGGCGTGCCCTGAGAAAACTATTGATGATACATAAAAAATATGTACTACATGATTAGGTAGGGTTGGGTTGGGTAGGTAGGGTAGGGTAGGTTGGGTTGGTAGGGTAGGGTGATCGCGAATAAATTTGAAAAAGTGTTACCGCGGCCCTGGCTCAAGCAACTGAAGGAACACGGGTGGGTTTTAGTCAGTAAAAGTCTGACACGCCCTTCCACTTCACCCAGAGCGGGAGAAGTCATTGGATGATTTCCAAAACAAAAAAAAAATAAAATGCTAGCGTAGGTAGGATAGGGAAGGTAGGGTAGGGTAGGGTAGGGTAGGTAGGGTATGTGGGTGACTTCGGGAAGGACGGCAGCACAGTGATCACGTGCTGCCGTGCACAGCGAGGCTCAGGGGAGGCACTTCTTTCAGCCTCCCCAGGGATGTGCCCTAACAGGCGTTGCACAGAGGGGGCTTCGGGTTGGTCTTTTAAGAGGTGACGGGGCCCCTTTCAGGTGCAGATGGTGATCACCGGGGTGGTTTTAGTGAGGTAAAAATCCCACACTCCCTGGTCTTTTTTCCCCAAAAGTCCAGGCGCCTTTTGAAGGTTTCCCCCCGAAAACAATAAAAAAAACAAAAAAAAGGTAGGGTATGTGGGTAGAGTAGGTATGGTAGGTAGGTAGCCAATTGACGGGAGCGAAGCCCCGGGGGTTAGCTAGTTACGCAATAAAGCTTCAGGTCCGCCTAATGATTAGGTACGAGTATTCATCTTTATCCCTTTATTAAGGCGCTGATTCCCTTGGGTAGCTGATTTTAAAATGAGAATCACGTCTAAACGGCAAGTCGTAATTTTTTGAAAAATATATATGTTAAATTAGACCATTTTCTTAGTAATTTCATCTAAGAAAATTTTGAATTTTATTCGTATAACATAGTGTAATTAATTTGTAAAATTTTGTCTAAAACAGACAAAAACACGACAATCGCACCAAAACCGTTAGACGTATTTTAATGAAATCGACATCATCTCAAAGACAATTTAATTATCTACATTTTGATCTGAGGCTTTTTTTTAAAGTCATAGAATAATAAGGAAAGTACAAATATACTACAAAATTTTGGGTCGCGCGGGTGTGAAACGAGTGCACGTTTTGTTCCCTCAAGGTCATTGGCGTTAGTCGTCGTCTTAATAAACTCGGAGTAAAATACTGAGGCCCGAAATATGCAACCATTAGTTTTCTGCTAATACGTTAACGAGGCCCGTGAGAGAGCACCACGACGCCCAGGGGCGTCGCAACGCACAGTTTCGGAACCCCTGGGTTAGCATATTTAACCATTGGTTGAGTTAATACGGATAAAAAAAATTGGCCTAAGTGCAAAGTATTAATCAAAAATTTTTCGAGGTTTAAACTTGACGTAACTTTACTCCACGTTTATTAATAAAAGTCTTACTGTCGCATTCAGAGACATTTAACGGTTACTTAAGGCGCTCCTTAGTACAGATTACGTACTAAGAATCTATACTAAGGAGAGCTTTAAGTAACCGCTAACGTCTCTGAGTGTGGCAGTTAGGTTCTTGTTTTATTTGAATCGTCCGACAGTGCACCCCTAGGAATGGCAGCGGCCTATCAGGGGGGTGACCATAAGCTTTTAGAGTGTGGTTATTTTGAGTGTGAGTAAGGGACTTGTATACATATGACTTGTATACATCTGTCACTTACGCGATCTCAAAATAACCTTACTTTAAGAGCTTATGGTCACCCCCCTGGTCAGTAATGCTTACATGATGGTTGTGCGCGTGTGGTAGCGGCCTCCTCCAGAAGGCGGCGGCGGGCGCGGCCGGGGCGGCGGGCGCGGCGGGCGGCGGCACGAACGACGTCGGCTTCTTCTTCTTGCGACCCTGCGCGGCACTGCGGAGTGAACACAATATGACTCAGTCTGCATATCAATGTTATGTAAGGCGTCCCTTACAATATTCATCTGGGTCATCATTTCAGGCGAAATATTTCCACTGCTGAACATAGGCTTCCCCAAGCGCCGCCATATTGGCCGGTAAATGATAATAGTACATTTCGTGTCGAGCATAAAAAAGAGATTTTAACACGAGCGATGTAGCCAATAGAAAGCTACATGCGAGTGTTAAAATAAAGCCTTTTTATGCGAGACACGAACGATTCTATGTCCACTACCTGATGAGCTTACTTAATTAAATGCAAATAAGTTCCAACAACAATTTATTAGAAACGTTCAGACTAAAAACCACAGACACAATCAACGCGCGCTTTTTCGAGATGTAACAGGTTCAGTATCATTCTACCACTTACATAATAATATAAAAACTCCATACAAAGTAATTTCGTAACTTTTATTATCTATTTTTTTTTTATAATCTTGTGTTTAAATGTTCATATTTCGAAACGAATTTCTAAGGTAGTGGAAAAATGATTTTATTTCTGTTAGTAGTTTTTTTTTACATGTCGATCATATTTTATTAAACTAGATGAGGTCGGCGTTTCCAATCTGACTACTCTAAGAAGAAAGGATGAAACAAACTCAGAGGTCACAGTCTCTTTTAAAGTCCATACATAATAACAGATTGGTGACTAAAATGGTCTACTGAGGAAAGAAACAGCCAGATTGAGTGGACCTGTCCAGTCAGTGCACGCATTTGTCAGTAACATTGCAGCTCAACTCAGTATATAAAAGAGCTCATCGATTCGACGAACAATACCAGAGAAAGGACATTCGGTTTGCGCTCTAATTACGTTACCTTTACATGGTAACCAACATGCTTACAGCTCGGGAAAGTCTACTGAATCCGTTCTTCACTTGGTGGTAAGCCAGATAGAGGAAGCAATTCATTAGAATGGTACCTGCCTGGGCACTTTCATAGACATCGAAGGGGCTTTCGACAAGACAAATTTCTCCAGCATCGGTGCTACCCTCTCCAAACATGGCGTCGAGCAAGTGCTGATTGACTGGATCACTAATATGCTTAGCAAACGAGCGGTTCGTCTAGAAGGAGAGCAGCAGCAACCCCCGACGGAAAAAGATGGCTGTTATAAGTTTGACGAGTGTACCTGTGTGTTTGTGAATGTCTGTGGCATCATAAACGGATATATGAATTTTTATTGTTCGCTTTGTTTGATAAAACTGCATTCGAACAAAAAGATAATTTTGCAAATCCGTTTATATATGACGGAGTTATGCCCGAACATAAATAAAAAAAATATATATATATAAGCATCCGAATTAAGAACCTCCTCCTTTTTGGGAATTCGGTTAATATATCGGTTCAGCCGTTCAAAAGTTATGGGAGTTTTACTGTTTGAATCGGGGTGTTTTCGCAAGATATCACTCACTAAAATTCTATAGCCGAAAGTTTGTGTGTGTGTGTTTGTATGTTTGATACTTCTTCACGCTCAAACGGCTGGACGGATCTGGATGAAATTTCGCACAGAGATAGATTATAGTCTGGAATATCACATAGTATACTTTTTATCCCGAGAATGTTCCCTTGGGATGGTTTTTGACATTCAGCAGCTGGCAGAAGCTAGCCGTGTCATAATTACGTGTTCAATAGATTGTCGATCGAAGCGTGTCCACTACATAAAGTATGTATAGTTATCGGCATGTAACTTGGCAAGAGTCGTTAGATGCGCAGAAGTCATTTTTTAGGTCTCTTTGGTTACCTAGCGGGACGCGGGGCGCGTTTAGCACCGTTCCGAGCGCGCGATTGGTTAGTCAGTTGACACATGGATCGACTGACCAATCGCGTTGCTTCCACGTTCTGTTCGTACTATACGGTGGTTGGTCAGTTCGCTCACTATGCGCGAACTTACCCCCACTATGCCAAAACCTTGCCAAGTTACATGCCGGGGACTATAGCATGCAATAAAAATGTGTAGGGGTTTTTTTAATTTTGTTTGTACTTTCTTTCTTAAGATAAGTTATAGCTATTTTGTAAATAATTACCTATTACCGACTGGATTGGAAAATCGGCAGTTGAACACACCCGGTATCGTTGGATTGTCTGCTTGGTTTGACTGTTTGCCTGGAAACAAAAATAGTACAAGTTTAATATACTATCACGGCTGAATATCAGATGACCAACCATTTATACGAGTCTTGGGCGAAAAGCTACGCAATCGACGCTTCATCATCATCATCATATCAGCCGAAAGACGTCCACTGCTGGACATAGGCCTCCCCCAAGCATCGCCACATTGACCAGTCCCGTGCGTCTCGCAACCAGCGGGTCCCCGCAACCTTCACCAGGTCATCGGCGCTTCATAGTCAACTTAAACTCGGAAAAGAGCAGGTGGCGTATTTTGAAGAATGGATTACCTCAGGACAGTGTTCTAGTTCCCATTCTATTTAATATCTACACTAACGATCAGCCCAGCACAACAAACACAGAAAGATTTCTGTACGCAGATGACCTAGTCCTCTCTTCTCTTAATCTCTATCTTCCTTAAGTCAACTAAAATAATTAAAGCCAAGCCTTAGCGAAGCTCGCAAGAAACAGTGGCTCCTCAAATACCCTCTTCCATCTGACTATGTTGAGCTTACAGAAAAGCTCCCAGAGGGCCATAAAACGCAATGACCCATCTGGAATTCCCTAAACCGGTTACGAAGCCAAGTGGGCCGCTGTAGTCATAACTTAGTCAGATGGGGGTACTCCAATCAGCCACAGTGTGACTGCGGAACCACCCCACAGACGATGCCCCAACTCCTGTCCTGCTCCTTATGTAAAAACACCTGCATCATGCGAGACCTTTGTGAGGCCAGTGCTAAGGCTATCGACGTGGCTGAATACTGGTCCAAGAAAATTTAATGGAGGAATCATCGACACGAAGAAGAAGAAGGCTGAATGTCCTATATGTGTTAGCAGAGTATATTACATTCTACATGATACGTCATCAGCATCATATTAGCCGAAAGAGGTCCACTGCTGGACATAGGCCTCTCCCAAGAGTCGCCACACTGATCGGTCCTCCATCTCGGGTCTGCGTCTCGCATCCACCAGATTCCCGCAGCCTTAACCACCAGGCAACCAAGGCCTCCCTGTAGGTGGACCGATGACCTCATCGGTCCACCTACAGGGATGCCTTGGTTGGAGGTTTGAAGAACGGAATCAAAATGATTGTAATGTTGAATTTAGTACAATGCTTAAATTTTCGAATCAGGCTATGTATTGACAATAATGAACATCATTTTGAACAATTAATCAGTTTAGGTTTAATAAAAGCGTATTTTGTTAAAAAAAACCGGACAAGTGCGAGTCGGACTCACGCACGTATTGTTCCTTACCATTATTGCAAAAACAAGGCAAAAAATCACGTTTGTTGTATGGGAGCCCCACTTAAATATTTATTTTATTCGGTTTTTAGTATTTTTTGTTATAGCGGCAGCAGAAATACATCATCTTTGAAAATTTCATCTGTCTAGCTATCACGGTTCATGAGATACCGCCTGGTGACAGACAGACAGACGGACAGCGAATACTTAGTTATAGGGTCCAAATTTTTTCCCTTTGGGTACGGAACCCTAACAATTGGGTCTGCCGTATGATATTAATTCTCAGAATTTGATGAGATTAATTTTCAGAAATACAGCATGTGGTTTTTTCTAATTCAACGGGTTCCTGGCTCTTAATATTGAGTTTTCAAAAATCCAATGAAGCAGTATTAGTTTTCATCAAAATCGACCTTGTGACTCCTTTGAGTGTTTTTCGTAGTTTCGGCCACCCACGCCTGCTTGAAAAACTACCCTGTATAATAATCACCACTGCTCTAAAAACGGTAATTGAAAAGAACGTGAGCAAATCAGCATGTTCTAAAACTAGAATTTAGAAGACCTGTGACATCCACCTACCCGCACCAGGCCCGCTTGGTGGATTAAGGCCTATACCATATTTTAGAGAGGAAGCCTGTGTCCCAGCAGTGGAAACGTTAAAAGGATGCTTATGCTTATTATTCATACAGAAACATGAGTTGCTTATTAATCGAATTAATTACATAAACTTGTATTTTTTATTATTTCGCGTTTGACCACTATCTCGCCTGATGGTAAGCGATGTTGTGGTCAACGGTGAAGCACGCTTGCCTAGAAGTAACCTATTCAATACCGCTTTAGTGCCGTAAAACGGTTACTTTCTAAAGCATACTCCTTAATAACGGCTAGGTTAAAAGGTTTGAAAAAACAAGAGTAATAAACACATAATAAACAAGGTAGTGGAAAAAGAAAGTTTTATAAGTTGACGAATACTTACCATCTTTATTTTGTGATGATGTGTTAGTGCTATTCGTTCCTTGTTGGTGTTCTCCCAGCATGTAACCCAGTCTCCTCACGTGGAAATATCTGTGGAACAGACCGTTCTGTATTATTATTTAAACTAATTTAAAGATTCATTCCTGGCTTTTGCCCATAGACCAGGGTCGATAGTTTTTAAAACCAAAAAAAATAATAGTAGTATGAAACCCATTAGAAAAGGAGGGGTATATTACAAAAATGAAAGGAAAAATAATTTACGGGCGATCTGAGGTCGGGAAGGTGATGGGGGTGAGTTTTTAAGGGTTAATAACGGTTTTTCTCGATTTCCGGCAAAATGTCCCAAATACGCTGTAATTTATTTGATTAAAAATATTTATTTTTTCTTCTTATTTTGAATTAATATCGAAAAAGCACCCTAATTTTCAATCGAAAATTCACCCGTCAAACTATCAGCTTTTTTAAAAAAGTTGGTATGTTTTCTGTTCGGTGAAATCTCTACTTTCCGATGGTGAAAAAAAAAAAATATGTTACTATAGTAAATCTTCTCAGAAAATGCAAAAAATCGAAAAAAACTCGAATTTGATTTTTTTTTTAATTATTATAAATAATTTTGAGCTATTTATTAAAATTAACACTTTAATTACTCGAAAAACGTTAGATTACATGTTACATTGATAAAAAAAAATTGCAAATAAAAATATACTACTATAATTAACAAAAACAAGTTAATAAAATTAATATTTAATAAGACATCTACAATATTTGGAGAAATTTGTCGAATCTTCTTTAAATTATATGCGTAGATGCCTATTTATAACTATTTTAAGATAAATTATATACCTGAGTGACCTACGAAAAATTGTAGCCCATCAAAAGGTATTTCATGGAGAAGTGGGGAAGGGGCTAGGCGGGTCTGGGTCTTACTACATACATACCTACTATTTCGTAGCAGCTGTTACAACCGTTAGCCTAACCAGTATTCGAAATACAGTACAGTATACAACATCGTTTATAAAAATACACGTGCACGCTGAGTTTCTTGAAGATAATAACACACACAATCACAATTATCACACAGTCACAATTATCTTAGAGATCTTAAAGATTTACTATAGTAACATATTTTTTTTTTCACCATAGGAAAGTAGAGATTTCAACGAACAGAAAACATACCAACTTTTTTAAAAAAGCTGATATTTTGACGGGTGAATTTTCGATTGAAAATTAGGGTGTTTTTTCGATATTAATTCAAAATAAGGTGAAAAAATAAATATTTTTAATCAAATAAATTACAGCGTATTTGGGACATAAAAAGGTAAGTTTTCAAAAAATTTCGTTAAAAAAAAAAATTGTAAATGATAAAAATAAAAAACAAAAACTTCGTTTTTTGAATTTTTCACATAAATTTTGAGGTTATGTGAAAAAGTGTAAATACAAAAGTTTTAGATCTTTTTATTACCTACAACTTTGCCATTTGACTTTTTTCGATAGGACTTTTAGTTTTGCCGGAAATCGAGAAAAACCGTTTTTTACCCTTAAAAACTCACCCCATCCCCTTCCCGACCTCAGATCGCCCGTAAATTATTTTTCCTTTCATTTTTATAATATTCCCCTCCTTTTCTAATGGGTTTCATCCTACTATTATTTATTTTCACTTTTTATTATTTTTAAAGGCTTCTTTCTACCCTGGTCTACCACGGCTTCATCTAAAAGTGATTAATTATCCCAAAAGATCATTGTACAAAATTTATCGGGATAAAAATGTCTTGTGTTAATCCAGGTTTTAAACTGCTGATCTTTGTGCAGAATTTCATCCCAATCCGTTCAGCCGTTTTTGCAATATTATAACACCAACATAAAAAATGTCACATTTTGCAAATTTCATTTTGATCAAGCTGACACAAGTCATCATTTAAGTGAATAACGGTAACAGCTGGATATAGAATTTAACCGTGATTCGCCATGTTTAACTGACACTTTCTGCATCCAGTGACCACATTTCAAGTATCCCAATTCAATCCAATTGGCAAGCTAAAAGTAACTTCAAAATGGACTACGGAAGGTCAGATCTGCGGCGGCAGCGGCTAGCGGCGCCGGCCGCACTGCGCGACCAGACCACCACCACGCTGTCACTAGCAACCAGTTCTATAGCACATCAGCAGTAGATAGAACAGAACCTACCTGTAGTATATGAGCATGAAGGCGATGCCGGCACAGAAGGCGGCGGCGGCGGCAGCGACTAGCGGCGCCGGCCGCACTGCGCGACCAGACCACCACCACGCTGTCACTAGCAACCAGTTTATAGCACATCAGCAGTAGATAGAACAGAACCTACCTGTAGTATATGAGCATGAAGGCGATGCCGGCACAGAAGGCGGCGGCAGCGGCTAGCGGCGCCGGCCGCACTGCGCGACCAGACCACCACCACGCTGTCACTAGCAACCAGTTTATAGCACATCAGCAGTAGATAGAACAGAACCTACCTGTAGTATATGAGCATGAAGGCGATGCCGGCACAGAAGGCGGCGGCGGCGGCAGCGGCTAGCGGCGCCGGCCGCACTGCGCGACCAGACCACCACCACGCTGTCACTAGCAACCAGTTCTATAGCACATCAGCAGTAGATAGAACAGAACCTACCTGTAGTATATGAGCATGAAGGCGATGCCGGCACAGAAGGCGGCGGCGGCGGCAGCGGCTAGCGGCGCCGGCCGCACTGCGCGACCAGACCACCACCACGCTGTCACTAGCAACCAGTTCTATAGCACATCAGCAGTAGATAGAACAGAACCTACCTGTAGTATATGAGCATGAAGGCGATGCCGGCACAGAAGGCGGCGGCGGCGGCAGCGGCTAGCGGCGCCGGCCGCACTGCGCGACCAGACCACCACCACGCTGTCACTAGCAACCAGTTCTATAGCACATCAGCAGTAGATAGAACAGAACCTACCTGTAGTATATGAGCATGAAGGCGATGCCGGCACAGAAGGCGGCGGCGGCGGCAGCGGCTAGCGGCGCCGGCCGCACTGCGCGACCAGACCACCACCACGCTGTCACTAGCAACCAGTTCTATAGCACATCAGCAGTAGATAGAACAGAACCTACCTGTAGTATATGAGCATGAAGGCGATGCCGGCACAGAAGGCGGCGGCGGCGGCAGCGGCTAGCGGCGCCGGCCGCACTGCGCGACCAGACCACCACCACGCTGTCACTAGCAACCAGTTCTCTATGCACATTACGCAGTAGAACGTCACCTGAAAGACAAAAATAAAGTTAACAAGAAGCTAAAAAAAAAACCTAAAAGGATTCTGCTTTTCTTCTCTACTTTCCTCTAAACGCTAATCGATAAATAAATAAAAAACCGGCTAAGCGCAGGTCGGAAACGCGCACGAAGAGTTCCGTACCATACTCGCAAAAAACGGCAAAAAAATTACGGTTGCTGTATGGGAGCCCCACTAAAATATTTATTTTATTCTGTTTTTAGTATTTGTTGTTATAGCGGCATCGGAAATACATCATCTGTTTCAACTGTCTAGCTATCACTGTTCATGAGATACAGCCTGGTGACAGATAGACGGACAGTGGAGTCTTAGTAATAGGGTCCCTTTACCCTTTGGGTACGGAACCCTAAAAATGGTGGCTTATAAAATGAAATCTTGCTGGCAGTTCTGATACCGAAAATGAGGGTGATATCAAAATCCAAAATGTAAATAGTTTTCAGGGGTGCTAATGCCGAAAATGATGTTAAATATGAATAAAAGATGAATCCTGCCATTTTGAATATTGAAAATTTCTTATACAATGACAAGAACTTAATATCTTCTGCGGTTTAATGGGTGTGCTGATGCCAAAAATGTGGTTCAAGATTAATCCAAAATGGCCGTCACCTACTTGGAAAATTTCGTATGGCGACAATATGAACTTACCATTTTCTGCCTATGATTCAGCTCCTGTAAGTTGACGTACGCGAACACATACACAAACGCGATTAGCGCTGATAGGTACGCCTTGCGGGGCCGACTGATGCGTTCACCGTGGAACACGTTCTTAGGAGATATCAGCCAGAGGAACATTGATAGCCAGTGGAGACCTGGAACAGTGAAAGAAGTTAATCATGAGGGTTCGTCATAATAAGGGTCAGAATTACAAATTCATATGTCATTGTGTTGGGATTTAAATGTGGTATAATCCACATCGTCGCAAATTGCATATGCTTATTGTTCCTAGGCGTAGAATTAAGTTGTTTCTAATGGTGTACTGCATGTCCACAACTGTTTATAACAAATTGCCTGATGGCTTCAAAACTCCTAGCCTCAGAACATTGAAATGTAAATGTATTTAACTTTATTTTAAGCAAATGAAGAACTCGTCTGAAGATTTTATGTGTAATGAAAAATTTTCCTAAATATTTGACATTATTGCCTATAAATCATATTATTATTTTTAACTGACTTCAAAAAAAGGAGGAGATTTTCAATTCGTCGGAATCTTTTACGTTTAATTTTTTTATGTATGTTCCCCTATTACTCAAAGACGCCTGGACCGATTTAGAAAATTCTTCTTTTGTTTGACTTCCCAGTTGGTCCCATAGCCATCACGACAGGATCTGATGATGGGATCTTGGAGAAATCGATAAAACTCCTCAAATATTATAGGCATACATATAGCGATTTTGGTATTTTCATCAACAATGCAATCATTTGCACTCAGAAAGTATCATTTGGTGCAGTGGAAAATGGCCAATAGAACTCCTTAATTTTAAGTATGTCATGGGGTATAAGATATCTAAAATAGTTAAACGACTATGATGAGCAAATACTTATAAATAAATAGTACTGATGAAAATGGTACCATCGAACTAATCTGAACTTCGAAATAAACAATAAGCAATGTATCCTGGTCGTGTATGGGCTTATTAGACTGTACTTTGGCTATATATGATTTTTTATGGCAATTGGAGGTATCTATCAAAACTAAAAAGAGATAAATAAAAAACATTTTGTGTGTGTCTTTGGTACCTATTGTTTTCCGTGTTTCGACACGGACTTCGGAAAAGAAAGTTAATTTACGCTATGCAGTGTTTTTTTTGGAAGTCGGTTTGTTATTTGTTAAAAAGTTTTTTTATCTCCTTGTCTTAATTGAATTTTGACATATATAATTAATCTCTTTTACAACTATTATTCAATTTATTTAAATTATTTGTAATTTTAATGATTAAGAATTTAATTTTAATGTAATGAAGGCTCATAATTTTACATGCCATATTTGTACGCAGGCAACGGCAGAATATTATGATTGTAATATATAATTCACATAACAGCTTTGCACAATGTTGTTACAATTAAATGCATTTTTAACCCCCGACGCAAAAAGAGGGGTGTTATAAGTTTGAAGTGTGTTGCTGTGTATCTGTGTATATGTGTATCTGTGTATATGTGTGTCTGTCTGTGGCATCATAGCGTCCTAACGGGTGGTCCTATTTTGATTTAGTTTTTTTTGTTTAAAAGGTGACTTAATCGAGAGTGTTCTTAGCCATGATTCAAGAAAATATTGTCAGCCATTTGAAGATAATCAGCTCTCTACTAATTGAGGAAAATATATGAGCAAGTTTCATAGGTCTAATCGATTTGAAATTTAGAATACTGTCAGTTCAATGATATTGCTAAAACATAATAATCTTGAACTGATGCTGGGGCATCACCAGGAATCACAGGACTCCCAACTCCTCAGTAACTTACAGCAGAGGTATCGTCTTTGGACTCATTGGAATGGTCTCATTGATTAGGTTGTAGGTATCTACCCGGTATCACCAGCACCATCCACCATCAGACCCTGATCACCATCTGGTGATCAGGGTCTGATGGTGGATGGTGCTGGTGATGGATAGGGGATTGAGAGATAAACTGTCAGTTCAATGATATTGCTAAAACATAATAACCTTGACCTGATGCTGGAGCATCACCAGGAATCACAGGACACCCAACTCCTCAGTAACTTACAGCAGAGGTATCGTCTTTGGACTCATTGGAATGGTCTCATTGAATAGGTTGTAGATATATGGTGATCAGGGTCTGATGATGGATGGTGCTGGTGATGGATAGGGGATTGAGAGATAAACTGTCAGTTCAATGATATTGCTAAAACATAATAACCTTGACCTGATGCTGGAGCATCACCAGGAATCACAGGACACCCAACTCCTCAGTAACTTACAGCAGAGGTATCGTCTTTGGATTCATTGGAATGGTCTCATTGAATAGTTTGTAGATATATGGTGATCAGGCTCTTATGATGGATGGTGCTGGTGATGGATATGGGATTGAGAGATAAACTGTCAGTTCAATGATATTGCCAAAACATAATAATCTTGACTTGATGCTGGGGCATCACTAGGAATCAGCAGGACACCCAACTCCACGCTAACTTACAGCATAGGTATCGTGTTTGGACTCATTGGAATGGTCTCAATGAATAGGTTGTAGATATATGGTGATCGTGGTCTGATGGTGGATGGTGCTGGTGATGGATAGGAGATTGAGCGATAAACTGTTAGTTCAATGATATTGCTAAAACATAATAATCTTGACCTGATGCTGGGGCTTCACCAGGAATCATAGGACACCCAACTCCACGCTAACTTACAGCATAAGTATCGTGTTTGTACTCATTGGAATGGTCTTATTGAATAGGTTATAGATAGATGGTGAACATGATCTGATGGTGGATGGTGCTGATGATGGATAGGGGATTGAGAGATAAACTGTCAGTTCTATGATATTGCCAAAACATAATAATCTTGACTTGATGCTAGGGCATCACCAGGAATCAGCAGGACACCCAACTCCACGCTAACTTATAGCATAGGTATCGTGTTTGGACTCATTGGAATGGTCTCATTGAATAGGTTGTAGATATATGGTGATCAGGGTCTGATGGCGGATGGTGCTGGTGATGGATAGGGGATTTTGAGATAAACTGTCAGTTCAATGATATTGCTAAAACATAATAATCTTGACCTGATGCTGGGGCATCACCAGGAATCACAGGACACCCAACTCCTCAATAACTTACCGCAGAGGCATCGTCTTTGGACTCATTGGAATGATCTCATTGAATAGGTTGTAGATATATGGTGATCAGGGTCTGATGATGGATGGTGCTGGTGATGGATAGGGGATTGAGAGATAAACTGTCAGTTCAATGATATTGCTAAAACATAATAACCTTGACCTGATGCTGGAGCATCACCAGGAATCACAGGACACCCAACTCCTCAGTAACTTACAGCAGAGGTATAGTCTTTGGACTCATTGGAATGGTCTCATTGAATAGGTTGTAGATATATGGTGATCAGGGTCTGATGATGGATGGTGCTGGTGATGGATAGGGGGCATCACTAGGAATCAGCAGGACACCCAACTCCACGCTAAATTACAGCATAGGTATCGTGTTTGGACTCATTGGAATGGTCTCAATGAATAGGTTGTAGATATATGGTGATCGGGGTCTGATGGTGGATGGTGCTGGTGATGGATAGGAGATTGAGCGATAAACTGTCAGTTCAATGATATTGCTAAAACATAATAATCTTGACCTGATGCACCACCTGGCTTCACCAGGAATCATAGGACACCCAACTCCACGCTAACTTACAGCATAAGTATCGTGTTTGTACTCATTGGAATGGTCTTATTGAATAGGTTATAGATAGATGGTGACCATGATCTGATGGTGGATGGTGCTGGTGATGGATAGGGGATTGAGAGATAAACTGTCAGTTCTATGATATTGCCAAAACATAATAATCTTGACTTGATGCTAGGGCATCACCAGGAATCAGCAGGACACCCAACTCCACGCTAACTTATAGCATAGGTATCGTGTTTGGACTCATTGGAATGGTCTCATTGAATAGGTTGTAGATATATGGTGATCAGGGTCTGATGGCGGATGGTGCTGGTGATGGATAGGGGATTGTGAGATAAACTGTCAGTTCAATGATATTGCTAAAACATAATAATCTTGACCTGATGCTGGGGCATCACCAGGAATGACAGGACACCCAACTCCTCAGTAACTTACCGCAGAGGTATCGTCTTTGGACTCATTGGAATGGTCTCATTGAATATGTTGTAGATATATGGTGATCAGGGTCTGATGATGGATGGTGCTGGTGATGGATAGGGGATTGAGAGATAAACTGTCAGTTCAATGATATTGCTAAAACATAATAATCTTGACCTGATGCTGGGGCATTACCAGGAATCGCAGGACACCCAACTCCCCGCAGAGGTATCGTCTTTGGAGAAGCCAATTTATGTATGAAGCATACATAATTATCCACTCATCCCGTTCATGTGAACGATCCTAAGTCAGTCATCATTCGCACCCTACCAGTGCAACACGTACGTATATATTTGTAATTTATTAGTATTTTTAATGTACCTTGTGCTTCAATTTAAATACAGTCCACTATATAATCTTATTTATGTGCGTCAGCGTCTGCCACACTACCCGTAATAATATTTACAACAAGTCCTAACGACAACTATACCCAAAGATGGTCAATCGTAGCGTGACTACTAGTAAATAAAGTTTAAAAAGCATGAAATAAAAATTAAATTAAAAATTTAAAAATCCCCGACTCAAAAACCCTCTAAAAAGTAAGAAATAATATGTACTGGCACACTGGCACTTTCCGTTTTAAATACCTAACTACTATTTAATTATATCCAAGCGTCGTCGCGTCGGGGGACCGCTAAGCTAGAAATACAACAAAAAAATTATAAAGTTTTAATGTAAGTACAAGAAGTTTTAGACTGGAGAAGGTACCGCCAAACATAAGAGGCTTATACCTACCCAGCAATAAAGAAAGTGTTCTGTCTACAAAGAATAGCTGGTATTTAGCGGTCCCCCGACGCGACGACGCTTGGATAAAATTAAATAGTAGTTAGGTATTTTAAACGGAATGTGCCAGTGTGCCAGTACATATTATTTCTTACTTTTTAGAGGGTTTTTTGAGTCGGGGGTTTTTATATTCTATTCTATCGCTCTACATAGAGGGAGGCCTTCCATCGCTACGTCTTCCGGTACGCAGTCGCCAAATCGACCATCCGTTCTCCTTGGGGGAGGTCTATGTCCAGCAGTGGACGTCTTTCGGCTGATTTGATGATGATGATGATAATCCATATAGTATAGTAAAGTATAGATATCAGAATTTTGAAGTATCAAGTATAAGTATTTTGAAGTATCAAAACATATATTTACTTAAAAAGGAAACAATCAGTAATTACTTTGATGTAGACTGTATGCAAATTTAAAACGGTTTACTCACGTGTTTGGATAAGTCCGATATCGCTGCGTCCGAAAGTATTCGAACAAAAAACATTTACGTTAGTTAATCTTTTGTAGTTGTTTCAAGTTTATGTAATGTATGAATTTTAAACGTTGGATAAATTGACAGTGTATTCGATTCTCATCTATACTTCTATACTATAATAATAATATTATAAAGAGGAAAGATTTGTTTGTTTGTTTGTACCGAATATGCTCCGAAACTACTGGACCGATTTAAAAAAATATTTCAGCAATAGAAAGCTACATTATTCCTGAGTGACATAGGCAATTTTTTATTATTTAGTAAAGATTATTTAATTAATAATAATTATTAGTATTAGTATGTATATGTAGTGTGGCGGGTAAACCACCAACAATAGCATTCCCAAGGAGGGTTGGTGTCAGGCTGGCGGCCGACCGTAAAATATTTGCCAAATCCTCTGCAACATGGTTGACATAAATGGAATGCGCGATAGGATTAGGGCGTACCCCACAGGCGACGCGCAGGGGCAGCACCCGGCTCCGGTGGGAAATGGACTAGGGTTGTTGCACCACCCCGGGCGGGGGCAACGTAAGAAGCGAGCTCGAGAAATAAGATTGAGGTATGCAAGTTGGAATGTTGGGACTATGACTGGAAGGGCGAGAGAGTTAGCGGATGTATTAAAAAGAAGACGAATAAACGTAGCGTGCTTACAGGAAACTAAATGGAGGGGAACCAAAGCGAGGGAAATAGGGGAAGGATACAAGTTTTTCTACTGTGGAAGTGACGGAAAAAGAAACGGTGTAGGAATAGTGTTAGATAGTAATTTGAAAGAAAACGTGATGGATGTAAAAAGGATTAATGATAGACTGATAGTTGTGAAAGTTATGTTAGAGAATGTGATGTTGAATGTAGTTAGTGTGTATGCACCGCAGGTAGGATGTGATGAAACGGCGAAAGAGAAGTTTTGGGAGAATTTTGATACAGCCTTGATGACCATCCCTGTGCATGAGGAATTGATTGTTGGAGGGGATTTTAATGGACATGTGGGCAGAATGAAAGGGATTTATGAAAGAGTTCACGGCGGATGGGGTTTTGGGAGTACCAACAACGAGGGAGAGTCGCTGCTACAATCCGCTACTGCATTTGACCTGGCGGTAGCTAACACTTGGTTCCAAAAAAGAGACGAACATCTGATAACTTACAAAAACGGTAACCACAAAACCCAAATCGATTACTTTCTTGTCAGACGCAACAGCATACAACACGTCAAAAATTGCAAGGTATTGCCAGGAGAAGACTTAGTTTCCCAGCATAGACTACTGGTTATGGTGCAAGAGGTAAAAGTACAGAGCATAAAAAGCAAAGAGCGTCCTCCCCCTAAAATAAAATGGCATATGCTAGAGAAGAATGATTGTGCGAAGAAGTTTCGAGAGCGAGTAGTAGACAAAATGTTAGAGATGGGAGATATGGAAGATCGAAGTGTAAATGAAAGTTGGAAGGAGATTGCTGGTTGTATTAGGAGTGCAGCGAAGGATATTTTGGGAGAGACGAAAGGAAGGGGCACGATAGATAGGGATACATGGTGGTGGTCAGCTGAAATACAAAATCTGTTAAAGGAAAAGAAGAAAAAATTCAAGGAATGGCAAGGTGTAGACCAGGAAAACGCTATTTTGAAAGCTGAAAGAAAGAGAGAGTATGATGCTGTGAAGATAAAATCCAAGAAAACCGTGGCTATAGCGAGAGCAAAAGCTCTCGATAAAATATACGACACGCTGGATAGTCCAGCAGGCCAAAAAGACCTGTACCGGCTTGCTAGGGCTAGGGAGAAAAAGGAGAGAGATGTTTGTCAGATACGATGTATAAAAGATGAGGTTGGAATGATTCTTTCTGATGATGCAAAAATTAAGGATAGATGGAAGGACTACTTTGAAAAACTGATGAATGAGGAAAATGACTGGAGTGGTGTGTTAGAAAGTAAACCTGTGAATGAGGGGTTAGTGAGAATGGTTAGTATGGATGAAGTAAGAATAGCAGTAAATGGAATGAAGAATGGTAAGGCAGTTGGTCCGGACGGAATACCAGTTGAAGTGTGGAAGTTATTGCGCGTAGATGGATGGACGTGGTTAGCTTTATTCTTCAATAAGTTGCTGCGGGAAGAGGCCATACGTGTTTGTGTGGCGTGTTTTTTTCTAACATGCAGTTCAACACTGTAATGTTACAGTTAATGTCGTTACATGTTGTGATACACCAATGACATCTTCTTTGTAAAGCGACTTTTTGCGATTTATACATCGTGTTTTTTTCTAACATGCAGTTCAACACTGTAATGTTACAGTTAATGTCGTTTAATGTTGTGGTACACCAATGACATCTTCTTTGTAAAGCGACTTTTTGCGATTTATACATCGTGTTTTTTTCTAACATGCAGTTGAACACTATAATGTTATAGTTAATGCTGTGGTACTTACCTATAACTAAGAAGACCCAGTATTCGTAGACTAGAGCGTACACTGTGAGTGCGCAGATCCGCGCGGATATCGTGCCCAGCCGCCACAGGAACTGCAGACAACACACAGCATTATATTGGTTGTAGAGGAGCCCTTTGCTTTTTTGTTGTATTGATTAATGTGTTTGGACCATGCTAAAGATGACTTACATATATTGCGTTGCTAATATTGCATTTACTATACAGGGTATCATCAACGTGTGGTCACAGATAATATAATACTAGCATATAGATGCCTCATCCCATACAAAGAAACCGTGCCGACGTAACTAGCGTTTTTCATCTGATTAATCTTGTTATTTTTGTAAGTACATCAATCGCTTTCGATCCCGTTTCACGGCAATAGATGGTGTTAGCAGCGACTTGCAAGTAAAAGGATTTACTAGGTTCGTGAATATTTTTTTCTTTAAATACAGTGACGGTTCGTTTTATAGTATGTTTTTGCACGTTTTTACAGTTTTTTTGCACTAAAATGTGTTACAATACAAATTTTAACAATCGAGTGGAATGCCTCAGAAATTCAAAAATGCGCCATCTATTGGCATCAATTTTAAATGATCCGTTCAAATAATCTTTGAAATGTGAATTAAGAGCCCAATATTCCATAATTTTGTACTTAGGACAGTTGATTAAACAAGAACATACAATTTTTATGTTCAATTCCAGAAAATGTTAATTCTACACACATTTCTATTGAATTGTGTGTACATGTCGTGCCATCTAGTGAGATTTATTTGAACCAAATTTTCTTTCTGAGCCCCCGTGATGTGGTCATATTTTAAAAACCTCTTCTTCCCATGTAAATTATCAACTGTCTCCAATGAAGTCATCAAAAGTCTATTCTCAGTGGATAGCGACCTTGACCTGCCTCCTTACCAAAACGTGTCATAACTATAATGGTTCGACTCTGGCAAAGGGACAAATGTATACAAGACAGGACAGATGTATACAAGATAGGACAGTTGTATACATCTGTCCTTACGCACATTGATAATAACCTTGCTCTAAAAAGTTATGGTCACCCCCCAGATCTTCGGTCCAGCTAGTGAGAGGCTTCGGCATCTGTGTACTGTGTTGTTTAACTTTTGTAGCTTACCTGAAAGATAACCCCGAGCCACGTCAGCACCAGTCGGTGCACGTTTTGTAACCTCACATTCTTGCTGAAGCTGGCCAGCGCCCAGCACACGGAGAACAGCGACAAAGACGCCGATATAACGTTTAGTTCCGCAAACGCTTTGTTTTCTGAAAATCACAATGCATTGTTATATAGGTCGTCATAAATGCTTTGATTGCAAGTATTATAATTTTGCTTTTTTTTTAAACTAAACAATACATCATTGTCACTGCTTTTTACTAGGCTTTCATTCAAGATTTATCATCCGTAGTCTTTAATAAACACCTGATGTGGAGCACAAAATTGGACTAAAGTTCTTCGCTAGTTTAACGAATAACTGAGTCCAAATTTGGTTGGTCAACTGAATAGTTGGGAATATCCCGCTCCGAGAGCATTCTAAATGGCCATAATTATAACCTAAGGACGTGTTATGTGCCAGGTACCGGGCGGCCATTCCAACTATATAATATTCTTTCCCTTGCACTTTACCCAGGGCCGGATCTACGGGGAGGGGGGCGAGCCGGGCAAATTCCCGACTATAATATATACGTTAATATAGAGCGGCATAAATGAGGGGCGGCCAAACTGCACTAACATTTATTTCATTGCATCAGAAAACCTAACTTATTCGCGTTTTGGTGCTAAAATTTTCAATTTTTTTTTTTTCTGTCGAATGTTGTAAGTTAAAAATTTTGCAAAAATTCTTAGGTGAACTTTTCGAGCCCACTTCGTTTTCACTTCGCTCAAGTTGTCAAAAAAGCGGCTTTATCCGATCCGACGGTTACAACTGCATTGTTACCGCTTTATAGTTACAAGGCGTCGTTTTAAAGGGCGCCAAGGGCGGCAAATATTGTCTATGCCCGGAGCGACGAAATTGCTAGATCGGGCCCTGACTATACCTGAAGGTTCATCAATGCTCGGCTCCGGTGTGACTGCGAGGTCGCTAGCTGGTTCTCTGTTCGTGTCTTTGAACAGTATGTGGAGCTGTAGCAGTAACATCGGTGCCGCTTCGCAGAACGCGTGGACTAGTCGGAGCATGCCTGTGACACGAAGAATGAATTTTTTTAATAAACTATGTTTAGATTTGACTGCATATTTCAATAAATACAATAAGTGACCTTCCTTGAAGGGCCGACGTGTATTGATTTATATCACACTGATAGGCGGACGCTATGCAATGTAATGACACGTTCAAATTTGCCGCTAGGGGCGCTGGTGTGGAATGAGGCCTTCAAAATGTCAAATGTAAGGTTGTTTTTGGCTTTAGCGCAAGTTTATTTACTACTTTTTATTGTTGTGATTATTTTCAAAGTATGACAGAACAAGATAGGTAAGGGTTTTACCAACCACAGATTTAATAGAGTTTTATGTTTCAGAAAATTGTATTCACCTTTTTTTCGAAAAATAGGGCAGCATACTCGATGTTATATATACTAATAATATTATAAAGATGAAAGATTTTTTTGTTTGTTTGTTTGTACCGAATAGCTCCTCCGCTCGGCTCCGAATCTGCTGGACCGATTAAAAAAATATTTCACCAATAGAAAGCTTCGTTATTCCTGAGTAACATAGGCTATTTTTTAATCCCGAAAACGGGTCCTGTGGGGTGGCCCACGGGAGCGAATCCGCGGGGAACAGCTAGTGTTTAATATTTCAAAACCATCTGTCACCGTTATGTTAAAGTTGTAGCTGCATGCACAGGCGTAATTCTGTTTGCAGTTCTAGCAAAGGAATAAGTGACTGGATAACTCAGGTTATAGCAGTGAAATATTTTTTGGAATATGCCAATCCTTAGCTTCGAAAACCCATGGAAGAGGCCTTTGTCCGAATTTCATTTACCTGTTATGGTGTAGGGATCAGTGTTTAAAAATACTGTATACTCACATAAATCCCGCACTTGATGTTTGACCCTTCTTAACTCGACGGGTACCAGCAGCCTCGCATACCGCCACAGAACGCCTAGTTGAAGACAGTGCAGGACTATCGGAAGCCATGGTGGACGCCCCTTCCGACCTTCGCCCGCCCACCAGACGTGGAGGTACCAGCGAAGTGATAGCACCTGGAAGAATATCATTCAAATTTATCTTATAGTAAAGCAAATGTAAATAAGTTTTACTAGACTTTGTCAAGATCACAGTTTTACTGTGAACTTAAGAGTACCTATGGTGAAAAGCAATCCAAGCAGCAGGGCCAATGTCTTATCGCGGATAAATTTGAAACAAAAAAAAATAAAAATAGGGCCAATGTCTTGGCTTTGCATCCATCATAGGCTGAAAAGACAAGGTGCAAAATAAAATAAAAAATCTATTTTAATTACGTTCCGTTTGACTTAAAGATTACAAAAGAAATACATACCTGCGATATAAGAAGCGAAGTGATAACGATAGATATGGCGGCTGCGAAAGTGCCTTTATATCCTCGTTCGAGTAACGCGTAGCCCATGACGACATCGAACACCACGTCGCAGAAATACCCGGCGAGCGAGATCACGTTGAATAGCACGTCGCACAGCGGCAAGAACTCCGCCATTTCCGAACATTTCTTTCAACTACTTATTTTTGATGAGAATTTTCTAATTCGATCTTGAATGTTCGTCATTTGCTGCAAAAATAAAAATATTTTATTGTTATTGCAATGAAGTCGGTAAAATATACCAAACGATTGGTCGCTTACCATCAGGTGAGATGGTGGTCAAGCGCGAACCTATATCAAATAAAAAAAAAATAGAACGTTGACCCATTCCGTGGAACGGAACGTTTTCACTACACGTTTCGTTTCGCGTAAGTTACATTTTTCGAATTTATATTTTCGAAGTACCAAGATATTAACAAAACCATTAACGAATTAAGAAAACAAAAAGCCGTGTGTTTTATTTAAAATTCTCTACTAGTCTCATTTTTTTTCACATATAAGGTTTGATAAAAACATTTATAAATAAACTAAAATGGCTGTGATGTGACGCGTAATTTTACCAAGCGCAACGGCGAAACGGAACGCTATTGTTTGTTGACGTTTTACGTCTAGAATTATCAAGATTATTGTTGGTTATTACTTTGTATTCTAGTATTTTCTTCGCTTTTTCAACACAATTATGTCCAACTATACAGACTTAGTGAATAAATTCGGCAAGGAGACGTCTCGGGCGGCGTGTAAAAAGTGTGGTTATGCTGGACACCTTACGTTTCAGTGTAGAAACTTTATCAAGGTAAATGAACTTTATTTGATCTTAGGTTTCGTTGTAATTCCTCACACGGAACTGAATAGTGTTGTCTTTGCCCTATACAATTTAGCAGAACACATTCGTTATTTCTATTTTGTTGATAAGTATTTTCTTGTGTTGTTCTATTATTGTCATCTTTCCAGGTCAAGGTAAATGAACTTTATTTGATCTTAGGTTTCGTTGTAATTCCTCTCATGGACTGAATAATGTTGTCTTTGCCCTATCCAATTTAGCAGGACACATTCGTTATTTCTATTTTATTGATGAGTATTTTCTCGTGTTGTTCTATTATGGTCATCTTTCCAGGTCATTAACCGAGAATAAAAAGTTTGTATTAGCGTCCGGTCCCAGTGCCAGATTGTACTTATTGTACGGAACGCATCAAATGGATTAATTTTAAGGCAGTGTGTCATTCGGATTTTTATAGTGAGTGGACGAGCGGAAAGTGTGTGTGTGATAATGGAAGGAAGCAAAGATGAACAAATTATCATAATTGCTTTTTTGGTAGCAGAAGAAGAGGAAGAAAAAGCAATATGCGAGTGGTGGGTGCGCGACGTGCATCCGCTGTCATGACATTATGTTGCAGCTTTTCAAAATACATTTGGTTTTTTTTTCAGGTGGATCCTAACAAGGAGATAGTACTAGATGTGAGCAGTACAAGCAGTGACACTGAAGAGGAGTATGTCACACCCTTGCAGAGGCTCCGGGAAGCTGAACTGAGGCAGAAGCTCCAGGAGAAGCTACAGAAGGCCAAGGAGAAAAAGAAGAGTAAGAAGAGAAAGAGGTCTAGGTATGAAGGATTTTTATTTTATTTTTTATAACGGGCCTGCACGTATGTCAAGATCTGTGAACGTAAACAAAAGAGTATGTAAGGATTATAGCAGGTGACATTCTGTAGTGTCCGCATATACCCATGGGTTATAGGCATAAGTTTATGTATGTTTTATGTACATTGTTGGTTCCAGTCATCTTAAGGTTAAAAGTACACACAATTGGTTTATTTATAGCTATTCTGAAAGTTTTTACAATCTGATTGACAATGCGTCAAATATCTAGTTTTTCATTCATTGCCAAGGACTCGCCTCGCATAAGACACTATGGCTTTTAATTGTCTCGATAATTATGGCAATGAATGTGTTAAGAACACATTGGGAAAGCTGGAATGTTGCATTCACACATACTCAATAGGAATTTAGATATTGTATGTGTGTCTATAGGGGTAATTTTTACCAGCTACCCCCGATGAATAGATAATGTAGGTGTTAGAAAGCTTGCATTTAGCTTCCATCCTAAATAGATTTTACTAGGCGAGGTGAAATTGTAACATAGTGATGTTTAATTCATCTTAAATTTAATATTTTCACAGATCATCAAGCACGTCGTCTACAAGCAGTTCCTCATCATCATCATCAACATCATCATCCAGCAGTGAATCAGAATCAGACAGAGACAGGAAGAAGAAACATAAGAAGAAATCGAAGAAGTCTAAATCGAAGAGGTCTCATAGCGATAAGAAAAAGCATAGGAAATAACATTTGTGGACACATTTTAATTTATATTCTTTTCCTAAGTTAGCATGTTTATGATTGCCTGATAAGATAGGACTGGTTGATGCTTGGGGGAGTCCTATGACCAGTAGTGGATGATGAAGAATTTATCTGGTAGCCAGAAATAGGCTGAGTATTTAGTGAAATATTAACTTTTACTGTTGCCTGACAAAGTAATTGTTGACTCCATTAATTGTTAATAAAATGATAATACTTAATTATGTTATAATTTTTTACTTTGATATTCTGACACACCACACTCAATATTAAAATATACTGACTTTTCTTTTCTTCACCAATTCCAGAGTCATTTTACCATTCCATTTTATCTTACCCTTTTACTAATTATCTTTAGGGCTTCTAACTAGTTACTAGATCAAGATACATACTCCAGTATTTATAGAAATCTCAATCGTGTTTAGCAATTCATTAAAAGATTCGAAACTCATATTTTGTATACAAAAGGAGATAATGTTTTTTGTTTGTAGCTTGTCATCCGTATAGTAATGAAATATATGTTGATCGTTTCCTTATGATCTCTAAATTACAGTTTAACAATAGTTTTTACCTTGTTTTATCTGAAACTAAAATTCCATGCAATCAAATGATTGTACCGAGCATCCCATTTCCATTATACATCTGCTAAGCAATTGCTAAACACAGCCATGGTTTTTTTTTTTAATAATGGCCCTATTGTTATTTTAGAATCACTGTTAACCTTACTTTAAGTTATGTTTTCTCTAAGTTATGTTTCCCTGATTATACTTCCATAGTTATTGCCGTAAGTGGAATACATTCAATTAAACTAAGGCTGATTATTGTAATTTTTAAACACATTAGTTAAATAAGTTCTAATTAGTGCAAATATTATTAATTAATATTGCCATGGATTGTAACTGAATCTATTACCTAAATAAATAATTTTCCATATTTTCTACTTTTTTTTCTTTTCATCTGATTTAAAAAAGTTATTTCACTGATTGAAACCTAGGCTATCGCTGAGTCTCATAAGCTACTTTTTATATCGAAATGGGTCCTGTAGGGGATGGGCCATGGGGCTGGAGCCACAGGAAAAAGCTAGTTTATTTATAATAAAGTGAGTATGCTAACACTGCATAAAGTTGTATAAATTTTATTCAACTCAAACATACCATCACACCTGTATTTTCCAAAGAGTAAGGCAGAGGAAAGGGTGTGTGATTTAGAGGTGTTTTTTGGCTTTTGGCCATGAACCACAAAACTATATTATTTATAAGTTAAACCTTGTATTTCTGCTTGCTATAGGAATTACACAGACACAAAAATTGAACTATTTTCATAAATTTCCTAATTAATTTGCTGTTTGTATTCCACAATCCACATACAATCATCCACCCTAAGGACTATGTGTGAAGTGGAACCAAATCCCTAAAGATAAGACTATTGCTATTGCCAAACGGCTATACAAAATCTACGGAGTATTGCATACTTATCTGTACATGCAATAGAAATTCATTGTACTTTTGTTAGTAGCTTTCTTTACAAATAAAGTGAAATTGCCAGTGGTATGTTAGCTATTGCCAAGAGCACAACTCGGATTTATATGATCAAAGACTTATAAGCGAGAGCTTGACTCGCTGGTTGTTCCAGTTGATGTAGGAATACCAATGAACCTTCACTGCCAATACTGGGTTTGTTGCCAAAACATTATTATTGTTTTCAATTGGCAGTTGTTTCAGTCGGTCCGTCAATCAAAGTATTGAAAGAGGAGGAAGTTGCTGATATCTTGAAAGAACTGAATGGAAGAGCCCACAATAAGTAACATTCTGTAGTGTCTGCCTATACCCATGCGCTATAGGCATAACTGTATGTATGTTTCATGTACATTGTTGGTCCCACTTAATCTTAGGGTTAAAAGTAGACATAAAATATATTGGTTTATTTATAACTATTCAGAAGGTTTTTACAATCTGATTGACAGTGGGTCAAATTTCTAGTTTTAAGAACGCATTGGGCAAGCTGGAATGTTGTATTCACTCATACTCAATAGGAATTTAGATATTGTATGTGTGTCTATAGGGGTCATTTTTATCAACGCCCCATGTGAACAGTTAATGTTGCCAAAACATTTTTATTGTTTTCAATTGGCAGTTGTTGTTAAAGTATTGAAAGTGGAGGAAGTTGCTGATGACATCATGAAAGAACTGAATGACCCACAATAAGTAACATGGGACAAGTGGTTAATGAATCACAGCAGATACGTTTGTTACCCGCTTTCAGAAACAGAGCAGGTTAAGTTTGACAGACAAACAAAAGATGAACTACTTTATCAATCAACAAAAATCAACTTGTGAATCTATAACTTAAACCAGCATTCCAAACTATTTACATGGTGTATGGAGTTGATATTTTGCCTCATCTAAGAATATTCGGTAAGAAAGTGGTAAAAGAATTTTACTCTATAGTCACTCAAGTTACAACTAAGTAGGTACTTCTAAGTTTTATAGCTGTTTAAATTTTATTAATGGTGCCAGAATGGTGAGTAAAGTTTATAAAATTTAATCTCTTTATAACATAAGACTTTAAAGATGTTGTTATGTGTGACAAAACTTGTAAATGCTTGGATATGTAGTTATGTTTGTAACACAACAAGTTCACAATACTTATTTCTAAAGTTAAATGCAATAAATGTGGTCAATAAATGACAACGGTTAGTATCTTTATATGAGAATGTAAAACTTGATAATGTTGTTCACCTGAGGAAGCGGATAATATGAACGTGTAATTAGTAAGTAGCAACTAAGTTAATACCCGCGAGAAAGTGGGCTAATATGACTTTCGCCGACTAATCATTGATAAATTTTACTTACTGCGTATGATCACTGATAATATTCAAACTGAATTTAACTCAGTTCCTTCACAAACAACGCTTATTAAATTAGTAAATAACACAACATACCTTTTCATAAGAATTTGTTCAAAGTTTTAGAAGAAGGAACCAGGATGTAGTATTCTACGATTTAAAACACACATGTGCATTTCTCACGCATTGTAATATAAATGTTGTTATTTAGATATATATTCCCACGGTTATCACTATTCACATCACATAAAAAGCTTAGAATATTTTGGTTAAGTTATTCTAAGTTTCAATCAAGTTCACGTCAAAAGTTCATTGATACTAGCGACATCTAGCGTATGGCACGCGGAGTACGGCAAAGCTCGATCGATCGTAGTGGGTGCGTTCATTGGAGGTGAATGCTAGGAATGCATCCAGTTTACCAGCGCTGCATTCTTTGATCCTTACACATGCTTGTCGTTTAAAAGTTGTAAGTAATTTTTTCTGGTAAGAATATGTCTTACGACTAGTTCTTGATCTGTCATTTGACGCAGCCTTGGACGGTGGTCAGGTGCAGACTGCCTGCAAAATTATCGTCATGTTTAAAATTGCCTATAGAATTTATTTATATCGTGCGAATATTCACATACTCATCGTACTTACATATGGCAATGAACGGCACATGAACCGACTAGTCTTAAAAAGGCTGGCAATGCGAATACCAACGAAGCTTCGTCCATGGCCAGTACTTTAATTAATTGTATTGGGTTTGTCTTCATGGATGCCAAGTTGCATATTTCACCCTGAAACGTAAAAAAAATATTTGTGTTGGTAAAAGATATTCATAGAAATATGAGGGGAAAGATCGGGTTAGATGTTGTTTAGGTTATTAGGTAGGTACCTTTGTTAAAGCGATGACTTCCGCTTCCTGGCGTTCAAGTGACTGAACCAATCCCTTCGTGACGGTGACAAACTTCTTGCTGACTTGTTTTACGCATTCCCTGTAGAAGTTTCGACCTTTGACGTGGCATTTCTTCTCCACCGCCGACGAAGCTCTTGTAGCCTGCAAACGAGTTTCAAATTAAAAAAGCTATACCGAACGACAGGTTTTTCACTGGAGCCAATAATTTAATTTTCCCTACACAAGTACAAGGCTTACCTAATAACCAGCAAGGGTGCTGATTAATACATGGCAGATACAACGTATAAATATTTTTATAGGATCTCTTCCATCTGGGAGCAAGTCAGATCCCCACATTAGGGTGCAGTCGTTTTGTCTCCCTTAAAGACATCTACATTTGGATCCAAAAGAGCCTCAAAACAGCTGTAGTTAGGTCATGTAACCTCAGCCTCACTGCGTAAGTGAATTCGGCCGGAGGATACATCTTCGCGAGCTGGCTGGCCAAAACCAGACGTATCCTCCGACTGCACAGCATGATTTTCTCCTTGTTTACGTCTTTTTAGTTCGCTTTTCAAGCAGTCGGGTATTTCGATTTTTTTAATTAACTTTTTTTATTTATTACTTTTTAGTTATTTTTTTTTTTCGAATTAGGTACATTTAAACATATAAGTGTTATATATTTTTGAAATCACCTCTTAAAATCCTTTATATATACCCCACACGATAGGTTTGGAAGAAAAATAAAATTTGGGCCCCCACACTAAGGCGTCCAAAAACCGCCATTTTCCTATTTTCCAATTTTCATGTAGCCAGTGACACTCGCGGGGTTAAGACGAATCGATTGACGTAAGAACCATCAAAATCGGCCCACGCGTTTGGTCTCTAGAACGCCACATAGGAACAAACATACATACATACATACATAGACTGATAAACACATTACCCTCCTTCGGCAGTCGGGTAAAAAGGTTTGAGTTTTTAGTATCTATTCCCACCTCTTTAATATCCTTAAGGAGTATTAGTGTCTTCTCATGGTAACTATTGAACATTTTCAGCAAGGTCCTCTGTGTGAAGAGGACCAGATCTCGCTGTGTCGGTATCTCATAGGTCCCGATGCTGGACGGCAGATTGTTCTCAGGGCATTTCATATTGAATTCCTTCACACTGATTTTTGGTTTCCTCTGCTCTATATCTTCATGTGTCGGGTACTGTTGGCATTTTGGAAATGAAGATCTGTTAGTCTCCGTTATTGCTGGTTTGTAAAATCTATACGTACGGTTTGTCTATACGTAATTAAATGGTAATTTAAATAAGGCAAAGTGTAACAATTGTCTTCCAAGCCTAGGAGTTGATATAGAACTATAGAACTCAAGGAATACCCAAGGGAAAAGAAAGCATGGCCGTCCCCGTCAAACATGGCGACGCACCGTGTTGGCAGAAGCGACGAGCATCGGAATGACGTGGAGCGAGGTGAAGCGTGAAGTTCAAGTGAGATCACGATTATATGGAGGACTTATATGGACGTCCTACTCTAGTCTAGGGGACATGGATATTAAGTAAAGTCATATATCAGAGGTCATATATGAGGCATATTAATTAATATGAAACCTCACATCCTAGACTTTAAGGATATATTTATAGAAAAAAAGACTCAGTTTCTTCGTAAAGACACTACTTACAAGATCATGTTCACTTGTGAAAATAATGTCTGCTGTTTTACTAACGGCTGTTGCATTAACTGTGACCTTGGTTTCATCATTAACTGTCGTATTGAATGTTTTCAAAGACTCTGTCGTAGGTTTAAACTCTTGCACCGGATTGTAGATTGCTTGCGAAGTTACTGTTGAAAATTCAAATCCTCGGAATATTTCGTAGTTTACGAAACAGTCACCATAGGCCAGGTTTATCGAGAGCACAGCCAGATCTGTTGATTAAGGGTAGAAATATATAGTTGTCCGACATCAACGACGCCTTGCTTAGCCGTCGGGATGCAGAAGCCGAATAATCGAGCCCAAAATCAGGTAGGTACATCGAGAAAGGCAATTTTAGTAGTTTTTATGTGTTGAAGTCCTCATGGATGTCTTGGAGAAAATGGCTTTAAGGGCGACGACGCCCATATTCTCACGCTTCCGACCATGAGCTAAACCACAACCGGAAGCAAGATGTTATCTGCTACTTACACACCGTAACTCTTTGGTCGTTTTAATCCCGTGGAGATTCGATCCGATGCATGAAACAGTATCGATGTATCAAAGACACCGACTTTTGAACGAAAGTTATTTTTGCACTTTTTGTGTTTTACTTTGGAAGTCGGATTATTTTTAACCGACTTCCCAACAAGGAGGAGGTTTCTCAATTCGACCGTAAATATATTTTTTTATGTGTCTTCGCGGATAACTTCGTCGTTTATGAACCGATTTTGATTATTCTTTTTTTGTTGGAAAGGAGATATTCTAACGGTGGTACCATGATAAAGAAACCAGGATCTGATGGTGAAATCCTAGAGAAATCGAGGGAACTCCTCAAATATTATAGCCATACAGCGATTTTGGTATTTTCATCAATAATGCCATCATTCGCACTCAGAATGTATCATTTGGTAAAGTGGAACTGGTGAAGAAGACCACAATGGCCACTGGAACGCCGAAATAAAACAATGTATCCTAGTCTTGTTTGGGCTTATTGGAATCCTCGTGATGTATGCTTTGGCTATAAATGATTTTCATGTTAATTGGAGGTACCTACCAAAACTAAAAAGAGAAAAATAAAAACTTTTTAACAAAAAATCAAACCGACTTCAAAACCAAACACTACAAAGCGAAAAATAACGTTCTTTTCCGAAGTCGGTGTCTAATAACAGAAAACAATGGTACAAAATTTAAGGTAGGTAGGCTAGGGTAGGTAGGGTAGGTAGGGTAGGATAGGGTAGGTAGGGTAGGATAGGGTAGGGTAGGTAGTGTAGGGTAGATAGGGTAGAATCAGTGGCGGCTGGTGGACCATATAAGCAGTAGTGCACTTTACCAACTCACCACGGTATCGAATGTGAAATCGGTAAAAATTCACAGGGGCCTATGTAAATCGGAAAACCATCTCGCTAGCGACTTCTAATTCGACGCCAACGCCATCTAGTTACGTCGTTGTACAACTTGACCAAAAATTTAACATTTTGTTGACCTGATGGGTGACTATTGATCATTAACAAGTTGTATTATAAATAACAACATTTCGTCTATACTAGGTATTTTTATATTTTATAAATTAAATCGATACGCCGATTTTTTTTCGCAGCGGAATGTTTTATTTTTATTAAAATCTGGTATTGACTGAATAATATTTGTTTCAATGGTGAGAACAGAAAGTGCATTTAACCTGTCCTGAGACATGGTGTTTCTGAGAAACATTTTAATTCACTTTTGTGTCGAAAACTCACACATATTGTCCCACAACTCAGTAAGTATATAAAAAAAAACAATAGAAATTAGAATATAGAAGTAACTAAAAGCCGCGATCAATTGCAAAATTTCAAGCTGCGCACTGTGTCCAAAAAAAAGTAAACAAGCCCCGCGCCCGCCACATTTCCCACCCGCGTAATGTTCGTGAATTTCGTTCGTCTAACTTCGCCCGCTCTCGGTAATCTTCGGCTCGCTGGGACGGCGCACGAGAGTGTCGTATTTTGCCGTCAGAGAGTTTGTATTAGAATAGAGGGAACATATTTACGACGAAACAGAAACTGTCAATTCTTTCGTTCTTGCTTATAGAAAAACTCTATGAAAAAAAAAGAGACAAACATAGACAAACGCTACCATCCTGAACGTCAATGAGATAACTTTTTAGTCACTGTTGTAACCCATCGGTTAGCAGCTCTAATTAAAGATTTTCGCTGTTTTCACGCTTTGTTTCGTTTATATCAGGAAGAATTTTGTTGTTTCATTATCTACATGAACCATGTCGTGTGTGGCTATCGGTTGCAAGAGTAGAATGAGTGTATTAACAGGACATAATCAAAGGATATCTTTCCACAGGTGAGTTATCGACTAGCATACTGAAATTATTGTGCAGGGAATACATTTCATAGGCTGTCCGGAATAAAGGAATCTTAGTTCTAAATACGTCGAGGACGTGTAGTTTCATTTAAACCTTTCTATTTAGTGAAATAATTAACTTTTATGCGTTCGCTGATAGAGCTATGACAGTTTACGTACTTACGTTCTGATGTTAGAGATGTGACAAAAGTCACAAGAAAGATTTATCGATACTGTATTTTTATTTTACTTACTTTAATGTATTTCTTAAAGTTTATTTGTTATTATTAATCTAATATTGATTGTGCACAGGTTCCTAAGAGTACTTATTTAAGAAATAAGAGGATCAAGAATATAAAACGAGCTAACAAGAAACCTTCACCATATTCTCGCTTGTGTTCACTGCATTTTATTGAATCATGCTATCGCTATCCCTCGACATGGATACAGGTTGATGAATCATGTTTATTTTCACATTTTATTTATTTATTTATTTAACCATTAATGTACACACACATAATAAATAGACAAGAAGAAGGAACAGAAAATAGGTACAAAGGTATGCTTCTTTCTAACGAAATCTCTTACAGCATACCTGCGAGAGGAGAGTTTTTTTTTTTTTTTTTTTTTTTTTTTTTTTTTTTTTTTTTTTTTTTTTTTAAAAACGTTGCCCCACACTAGGAATTTCTTCCTGTATCGTGGGTGCGTTTACAAACATATAAACTCACATACACAAACACCCAGAGCCGGAACAATTATCTGTAGATCATACAAATTTTTGTTCCGTGCGGGAATCGAACCCGCGACACGCAGCGCAGCAGTCAATTGCTCAACCACTGCGCCAACCGTGCGCCAAAGTTGCAAAAAAAGATATGTAGACACCGTGTGTAGAGCTTTTTAAAATTAAATTATCTTTGAATTTTATTTTCAGTCTTGCACAAGAACTAGGATACTATATATCAGTATATTGATGAGTACCTGTTTGTACATACAGATACAGTCGTACGAGTGTACCAAAAACTGTCACTTTGATCTCATGATGTACCTCGTTTTTGCACAAGGTATGAATAAACATTATTATACAACGCGTATAATGCGCAGAAAAATTACGAAAGAGTACAATTGCACTCTTACAATGACTGATAAGTTCACTCTTTGTACGAGTACACATTCACTTTTTAAATAATTATAAAGAATCCCTAAAAAAACGTAGAATAATTAGCCGCAGTCAGGGACGATTCTTACAGATATTTGACCAAATTTGTATAAAATCCACCTAAACTAAACTCTATAATATCGATATGACAGTGGCACAGATCTAGTTCTGATATATGTCTATAGATAAGTATCTATAGCATCTTCGGTCACACTGGCACAAAAGACGGCATAGACAAAAGTGTATCTATCTCTTTTTGCTTATGAAGTTGTCTGTTAGTGCGAAAGAGAATACCGATATTGAAATTGCGTCTTAAATATGTTACCTCTATTCTAATACAAACTCTCTGTTTGCCGTACATTTTCTATTGAACTATCTCTGTCTCACGCGTCAGGCGTTTTCGCTCGTGTCTCATAGAAGTTGTATGAGCACTCGCCGTGCGCTGTAGTCTAGCGCACGGGGATTATTTTTTTATAGCAATATACGTCTTATTACTTAAGCAAAGAGCTTAAATTGGTTCGTCATAATTTCGTTAATATTGAATAGATCGTTTATCAGATATTATTAAACATTTATATCTTTTTTTCTAAACCTGTTAAAATCTGGCAGTTCAGCGCACGAGTGAACTTAAAGTACAGCCGCCTCTGGGTAGAATAGGTAGGGTAGGGTAGGTAGGGTAGATGAAAGTTTGGTGTTTTTATGGCAAAACAAAGTTTGCCGGGTCAGCTAGTATAATATATAGATTGAGATGTGATAAGTCGTCCTATTTTTATTTATGCAATGTCGGCGAATATTTATTTTGTAATATACAGCGGATTTCTGTTGTTCTGTTTTCTACCTTAGATAGATATTTAGTCTTTATTTATAACTTTTTAGTTATTTTTTTTTAGATTTCGGTACATTTAAACATATAAGTGTTATATATTTTTGAAATCACCTCTTAAAACCCTTTATTTTGATACCCCACACGATGGGTTTGGAAGAAAAAAAAATGTTGTCCCCCACAATATGGCGCCCAAAATCCGCCATTTTTCTATTTTCCAATTTTAATGTAGCCAGTGACACTCGCAGGGTTAAGACGAATCGATTGACGTATGAATCATCAAAATCGGCCAACGCGTTTGGTCTCTGGAACGCCACATTGGAACAAACATACATACATACATACATACATACATACATACTTACATACATACATACATACATACATACATACATAGACTGATAAACACATTACCCTCCTTCGGCAGTCGGGTAAAAAGACACCGAATTCGGAAAAGAAAGTTATTTTTTGCTTTGTAGTGTTTTGTTTTGAAGTCGGTTTTTTGTGATATTATTATATGGTTTTTTAATTTTATCTTTATAAATTCATATTGTTTCATGCACCGGATCGACCCTTCACAGGATTAAAACGACCAAAATGGTGTATTGATTATGTACCTACTTAGGTACCAAAACTTTCCAAATAAAGAATTTATTTAATTTATATAATTACCCACATAAATATTGATTTCCAAACATAGCGAAATATTTATATTCTATTAAAAAAATATTTTTTCATTTGTTACACAACACTGCACTGTTCATGTATATACTCGTACCTACAACGGTTTTCAGCACATTATGGTCATTATGGTCAGTTTACTGTTAGTACTAAATGGTTGTAAAACACCAGTTTTATCGGAAATGTTTATTGAATGAGGCATTGGTTCGATAACATTGACGGTTGACTACGTTTTGACGGTCGCAGAGGGTAACGGGGTCCTAATTGAAGACCACGTCACCTTCTGGAGCCTTCAAACGTCATGTAGGGCTTCCTAGGCCAGGTATCGGCGGCCGGCGGCAGTGAAATGTGAAGAACTGGGCCTTCCATCGCTTTAGTGCCATAAAACGGTTACTTTCTAAAGCATAGGTACTCCTTAGTAACGGCACAGAATAAATAATAGTACAAGTAACGGCTAGGTTAAAAGGCTTAAAAAAATATTTAATTATTATTGATTCTTGTACGGTACATTATTTGTGAAACATGGTTTTTCCGTGTAACTAATAGTTTTGCTTTAAAAAAATATTTTACAACACGATATTTTTTCGCTACTTTAGATAGGTACTCTGCCACACTCAGAGACGTTTAACGTTTACTTAAGTCGTTCCTTAGTGAAGATTTAAAAAAGTACACTCTCAGAGACAGTTAACGGTTCCTTAACGTCCCTTAATGACAATTAAAGTTAAGTATAGCAAAACCCTTACTTAACTTTTTAACGATTGATTTTGACATTTACGTTTGAGATTATATTCTTATTTTTAATAGAGAATTCGTTTTTATGGTGCGTATCTTTAGATGATAGGTTTTCCTTGATAAATAAAATAAAATAAAAATTATTATAAATAAAATAAAAAAATATCTTTGGTTAATTTTTTTTTTCTTTATATTAAATTCTTAACCGACCCCAACAACAACATGGGTCAAGGGCAGAAAGATGAATTCTATAGGTAATAAATTAAAATCCATAAATTAATCAAATTATAATACTATTATTTAAAACCATAAACAGAAACAATAGATTTCTAATAATATATTATGAAAAATAAGTAAGTAATTAAAATTTACAACACGAAATTTTATTTTTGCCGTGTGAAACAATTTATAACCTTGACACTTTATAACATTGATAGTTAGCTATAAATGATACCAGAAAAACAAAAAATCTAAAAACCCGACTGCTTGAAAAGCAAACTAAAAAGACGTAAACAAGGAGAAAATCATGATGTGCAATCGGAGGATACATATTCGCGAGCTGGCAGACTCAGGACCAGTCGGATTTTTTGATTTACTAATTTTTATTTTTATTTTCATCTTTTTAGTTTTTTTTTTTTTTAAACATAAAAGCATATAAGTGGTATCTTTTTTAAACCACCTCTTAAAACCCTTTATTTTGATACCCCACACGACGGGATTAGAAGAAAAAAAGAATTGGTCCCCTACAATATGGCGCCGAACTTCGGCCATTTACCTATTTTCACTCGCAGGGTTAAGACGAATCAATTGACGTAAGAACAATCAAAATCGACCAACGCGTTCGGTCTCTAGAACGCCATATAGGAACAAAAATACATATATGAATAGACTGATAAACACATTACCCTCCTTCGGCAGTCGGGTAAAACGGGTCCGGTTGCTTTATTTATATGAAAACAGCTATATCGCTTTGTCTTTTATTAAAAACGATCAGTAAAAGAACTTATTTTCATTTAAATTACTTATTTACATGCTTTCAATGTGTATACATAACCCTACGGATACTTAAAATTGTCATTAACTAATGAACCCTTAAATTATGTCTCTGGGATGTATCGTTAATTAACGGATTTAATGATACTTAGTTAAGTACACATTAGGACTAATTTAATGAACCTTTCTGAGTGTGGCAGTATAAAACCACTTGGATGTTTAAAAATATTTTCACACAGAAAAATTGATGGGTAGAATTTCTTCATAACTGAAATAACATGAATGAATGAAGAGTGACTCCCTTTTCCGCACTTAGACTCACATTTCGTCCGTTGTGCGTAGGGTTTCTGGCTAAAGTAGCCAGCCTAGCTCAGTCCAAAAGCACAGAAGCTTCCTGGGGGCTTCACAGGCTTCGCGGAGCGACTCACTGTTCCAAGAATTTCTACACGTTGGAAAGCCACGGCCTCGCAGTCTAGGATGACGTGGGCGGCTGATTCTTCGGCGTTAAAACAGCCCTTGCAGTGGGCTGTCTGTGGCGCCTTTGTTAAAAAGATGTTTGTTAAGAGGGGCGTGGCCGTGGTACTTGATCCACTGGAGGGTGATTCGGTTAGATACCAATATACTCTCCATGGCAAGGTGGCATATCTAATATTAGTTTGCTGTTGGTTTGTTTGCTAAGAAACTATTCTTTAACACGCGCAACTTTGCAAAAACTAATCAGTATACATATTGCTGGATTTCAAACGGGCGAATTATGTTAAGGAAATCTACTGATTCACCTCATATTATTGTTAAAAATGAACAGCAGTTAAAAGACTTGTCTCTGGCAAACAAAGCATGACTAAAAAAATGCGCAACTAAAGTATCGCTTGTATATGTTAATTTGTATTGCCTTGTACTTACTTTAGATAACTACTTTAAAATACACTTTGTTAATACAGATCCTCATCACATCACACAAACATGCTCACACAATTTTATTACACCACACTCCCTCCACTATCTCCAGTTTTCATTCTTGACTATTTCCCGCTGCCATTATGCCCAGCTTATTTTGAAGATTATACTTTACTCACAAAAATGTCTAGTAACTTCCATGATTTTTTAGATAATGTCGATCAATTCTCTGTATCTCAATCCTACTCATGTGCCCCGGAGCAGGTGTATACCTTTATCGGACAACCCTGTAGCTATCTAAAAGTACTCACACAAAACATTAGGTCAATAAATTGTAATTTTATGGGCTTAGAGACGCTACTTGCACGTATGTCACTGGATTGCGATATTATAATACTTACGGAATGCTGGTTACCCTGTCTCAGAAACCAAAGTATACCTATTATTCCAAATTACACTATGTATAATACCAATAACCACAAAAATCAAAGTGACGGAGTTGTTACTTATATAAGGTCAGATATAGCCTGCTCTTGCAAGGAATTAGATTTCGGTTCTAGCGCTAGTGGACTTGTGTTGGAGATAGCTACCGATTTTGCTATTCTTTGTGTGTATAGGTCACCTTCTATTGGCAATATTGATTCTTTTCTTTCCTCACTTAACAACCTGCTACCAAATTTTACCAAATTCAAAACAGTGGTTATGAGTGGTGACATAAATTTAGATATTAAACCCTCTTCCTTAGACAACCGTTCGCATGAGTATCTAAACACTCTAGCTTTTAACGGGTTTCTTCCTTCTCATACTTTCCCTACCAGGGGTGAAAATTGTCTTGATCATACTATGATTAAAACAACATCACAAACTATCTCACTGGTTCTTGACACTACAGTAACCGATCATAACTCGTTAATTCTTTGCATTCATAAAAGAAACACTAATTTTAACGCCACAAATAAGTTAAATAAAATTGATTTTAATGCCCTTGACAATGCCCTAGAAAGCTTAGACCTATCTCATATCTACCACATATCAGATCCAAATAAAGCCACCGACACTTTCATTAAACTATTACAAAAAGAAATTTCTAATAGCACTACTATTATAAAAGTACCAGCAAAGAAAAGAATCCTCAAGCCCTGGATAACCCCTGGCTTGCTGAGATGCCTAAGACATAGGGACTCACTGCACAGGCAACTAAAGTTATCACCAACTAATGCTACTCTACAAATTTCCTACAAGCGATACAGGAATTATTGCAATAAAATAATTAAAAAAGCTAAGCGCCTTTATGATTCTCAAGAGTTACACAAAGCTGGAACTAACTCCAAAATTCTATGGGAAACTATTAAGCGGATAGTCAATATACCAAAAGCTAAACAACAATCAGCTCAACTGCTATCTCAAAACGACAAACCAACTAAAACATGCAATGAGATTAATGATTACTTTGTTAATATTGGAAGGACACTGGCTGATGGTATCGCTTGCAAACCAATTTTACCTAAAGTAAGTAGGCCTACACAAACATCTACCTCATTTGTGCTCGATCAAACGGATACCGATGAGATTACAGCTATCATAGGATCCTTAAAGTCAACTGCAGCAACTGGTTGGGATGGCATTTCTTCTGCTTTTCTCAAAAGATATTCAATCTTATTAGCACCAGTCTTAACACATATTTTAAATATTTGTTTACAGAACGCTGTGTTTCCTTCCTCTTTCAAGAGAGCGGTAATACATCCTGTATTTAAGGGTGGTGATGGGAACTCGTTTACAAACTACCGTCCAATCGCGGTGTTGTCTGCCCTGTCGAAGGTCTTCGAGCGACTTATCAATAACAGACTCGTCAAGTTTATTGAGCACTACAAATTAATTTCAACACAGCAGTTTGGTTTCCGTAAGAAGAAATCAACTGCAGATGCCGTCCATCTTCTAACTAATTATATAGTAGCTAATATAAATAACAAAAAAAAGGTACTTACCATCTTCCTTGATCTCGCAAAGGCCTTTGATACGGTTCCCATCAATACCCTCCTACTAAAATTAGAACGGATGGGTGTCAGGGGTTTACAGCTTGAGCTTTTTAGGAGCTATCTTGTAGACCGCACTCAGATGGTTAAAATAGGTGACTGCATGAGTGGTGAGCTTCCGATTTGTTATGGTGTGCCTCAAGGCAGTATTTTGGGGCCAACCATGTTTCTAATATTCATTAATGACCTTTGCAATCTTAGCGTCACAAACGGCCAAATTATATCTTTTGCCGATGACACAGCACTCACTTTTGTAGCGGACTCATGGTCAACCCTCCAAACTACAGCTCAACTTGGATTTAATTCAGCTTTTGACTGGCTCCAGTCTCACTCCTTGACACTCAATACATCAAAAACTAAATTCATGACATTCTCGATATCTTCAGCCTCTCAACCTAAAATTCCTCTTATTCTAAAGGCTCATACTTGTCAATCTCAACTTCAAACAGTTTGCCAGTGTCCTTTGATCTCTTCTTCAGACTCCATTAAATATTTAGGCATAACAATGGACAAATATCTCTCATATAAAGAACATATTAATCAAATCACGGGCAGAATTAGAAAACTTATGTACATTTTTAAAAACCTACGCTACATTGCAAATAGTAAAGTCATACGAACTGTTTATTATGCTTTGTGTAATTCTATTATTACCTATTGCATTTCCTGTTGGGGCGGAGTTGCTAAAACTACCCTGAAGCCATTGGAAGTGGCTCACAGAGCAATCTTGAAAATAGCAACTTTTCGGCCTATACTTTTCCCAACAACTCAATTATATCAAGATTGTAATGAGCTCAATGTAAGGCAATTATTTATAATGAGAACTTTGCTCAAGCAACATCAACAAACACCTTTTATCCCCATCACAAAGCGTCGTAAAGACAACATTTGCACTGTTCCTCCGATTAACTTCACCTACACAAAGAGATTCTTTTATTACCTAGGTCCTTCTCTCTACAACAAAATTAACTCATCTTCACCGGTTTATGAACTGCCTTCTCCTAAATTTAAATCAGCTATTCGTTCATGCCTCCTAGGGAAATCCTATGATGAGACAGAAGAATTTCTCTCAAATTCGTTTAAAAAGTTAAGCCCTATTTAGTACCTTAATTCTTACTATTGTTGCTAATCGATTTACAACTTTACACAATACATGCATTACATAACACATACATTAACATGCACTACACAAATATACAGACACAAATACATTACACACTTACAGTTAAACTCACATACACAAATTTAGATTAAGTCATAATTACCCTTAATTAACCAAAATTGTAAAAAAACTTGAAATTGTTTAACATCTTTAACTTTACTTTGTAACATGTTATTCATTGATCGATATTCAATTATGGGGCAGGCACTGTTTCTCCTAAACACAGGTTGCATTGCAACTTACCTAGGAGAACAGAACCACACCCACAGATTTGTTATAATCTACTACATGTTCATATTTTAGATTAAGTACCCATTAATAATGTACAAATACCTGTTTTTTGAAATAAAGTTATTATTATTAAAGTTTGTTTTCTAGGGATTTGAGCACAGCCAGACTATCGGATAGGAATCTAATTCCATAGTTATGTATGCCTAAACGCTTTACAGCAGCTGCGGCTTGTGTTAGGGTGACACATTCACATTGAAAGATTGAACTGTGTGTGCCTAGCGATAAGTGAAAATTGTTATTGACGTCAAGGGAGTGTACGCCAGCACCTGAATCGTTATCTGTTTTTGAGACATCTGTATAGATGCATACTTCACTAGCTCCAGACTGATCCCTTTCTTCTTCTACAGCTTGGATAACATACTTTTGGTTGAACATAGGTTGATTTGGTGTTCTATCACACGGGGCAGCGATGAGGGGTTGGTACTCAATCACCCGGATAACAGCGTGTGGGCTAGTGAGGTTTTTGCCCCATATGCCCAGATGCATCAGCCTGATGGCAGCTAGCACGGCCTCCTGCTGTATGTATAGGTCATGGAGAGTTATTTTTAGGGCTATCTCCATGGCCGCTGTCGGGGTGGTTCTCAAGCAGCCAGTGGTAGCTCAACAGGCCAGTCTTTGGAACCTTTGGAGTCTGCCAATGGTAGTAGAAAGTTCCGTCTTTATCCACAAAACCAGAGCGCCTTAAACTGACATTGACCTGATCACCGCTGTATATAGCCATAGTGTGATTTTCGGAGAGAGCCCCCACTTTTTACCTAATATTTTTTTACATTGGTATAGTGCGATTGTGCCTTTGTTAAGTTTGTAGTCAAGGTGCTTCTTCCTGAGCAGTTTTCTATCAAGGATCAACCCCAAGTACTTGACCTCTTCTTTAACAGTTAGCTCTGTCTTGAAAAGTTTAGGGAGCCGATGGGGTCACATTATTAGTTTCATTTTCATGGGATTAACCGATAGTTCATGCTTAGTGCACCAACTTCCGATTATTTTGAAAGCTCTTCTCATAAGGTCGCATAAGACGCCTTGAAATTTCCTAGAGATTAGATCGCTATATCATCTGCGTATCCCACCAATTATAGACTGCTAGCATTGAACTCTGCGATGAGCTCATTCACAACTAACTTCTACAGTAGTGGTGACAGCACCCCACCCTGTGGTCAGCCCCTATACTCACGACACCGCGTGTGGTGGTGTTCACAGTAAATTGAATAGCACGGTGTTTTAACATGTTATTTATGCATTCTATAAGCGTTGGCGCAACACCGTTTGTGGCGAGTGCCTGCCCGATGCTGGTGAAGTTTGTCTTGTCAAAGGCACCTTCTATGTAAATGAAAGCGCCTAGGGTTGGGTTTTCGCTTTAAGAGCATTTCCGATACGTGAGACTACGCTGTGGAGTGCTGATTTGGTTGATCTGCCCGCGCAATAGGCGTGTTGGTAATTTATTTTTCATTACAAGTGCTTGCTGTACTAACAGTTTGCACCAAAGCGTACAGCAAACCAAAAACATAAACACTTATAAACTAAAGAAACACAAACATTTAATAGATTTATCTTATTTATACATAAATATGTTGACGGTTCCTGACCTGGTACCTGAGCAATTAGGGCGTTCAGCAGATTGAGCGCCTGGGTTGTAGGGGCTTATCGCAATGTCAGGATACGCGTGGGAGGAGCCGCGAACAGGCATCGTGGGGCACAGGCGCGTGACACCCGTACTCGGTCTGGAGCAAACAGTGAACAGCGAGCTAGCGTGGATGAGTCGTCGATCCTATTGTCATACAGCACAAACAGAGACGGATACAAATAGGGATAGTACCCATACAACTTTTTATATAGGTATCGAGCAAATTTGCGTTGCACTCGTTCTAACATTAGCTATTACTTTTGCTCGTGCGGATCCAACACCAGTGAATTATATTCTAGTTTGCTGCGCACAAAGGAAAAATATAAAAAACGCAGCATTCTTATACTTAAACCCATTTGCCTGCCTCATGACAAAACCAAATCATTGGAAGGCCTTGGCAAAGATGTTATGGATGTGCCGATTAAAGGTCATATTTACGTCCGATGTCAGTCCCAAGTCCTTGATTTTGTTGACGCGCTCCAGAGGGATACCCGATATGCTGTAGTCATATTGAATGGGTGCAAACAATCGAGTAAATATATGTGCCAGATTTATGCCCACAGAGTTGGTCACACTGCAGACGGTCAGCAAAATAGCTGGAAAAGAGTTGAAGCAGCTTGGGGGAAAAACCTATCGCTGATAATTTTCTTATTAAGACGTCATTTTGGATCCGATCAAATGCCTTTTTAAAGTCGAAATAGGCCACGTTAACCTACCTATTTTTATCCATCTCTGTGACAGCATAGTCCACAAAGTTAATGTGGTTAGTATGGGTTGATTTTCCGGTTCTAAAACCATGCTGACATTCGGCTAATTGGGATTTAACCTGTCTGGTGATATACCGGTTCAGTATCGACTCGAATACCTTGCCGAAGGCCAACAGGACTTTATCCCCCAGCATCTCGTTCTTCAAGAAGAACGATGTGAGGCTTTCGGAATGAAGATGATCTTTATTTCGCGCCATTTCAAGAGAATGTAACGGTGGGCTAGACAGGCTCGAAAAACCTTAAAAAGGGATTCCGCCAGTACGTCTCCGCTGCACCTAAGTAGAGCTGAGAAGATATCGTCTATCGTGCTGCCTTGAAAGGTAAGAAGGTGTTGATTGCCTACGTTAATTTGTCTTTGTCTAAAGACAGCTCAGACTGGGCAGTAACTTTAGAAGTTATAACTTCTAAAGCTACTGGCAGTAGCCCAGTCTGAGCTGCTCGTGTCCCTTTCCCTATGCGGTGCCCAACATTGCTGGGTGGCAATCCGGCAGCCTGGAAATAGGGTGATCAGAAGTAGCTCGCTAGTTGCCGCGTCGTTTATTATGTATGTGTTATCTGGTTTTTTCAGGCATCCTATTCAATGTACCATCTCTTGAGCAAGACAGGTTTTAACCCTAATTGCCTGGTTATATTTTTCAATGTTGGTGCAAAAACGCCTCCAACTGGTCTTACCTCTGAGGCGTATTAGATTTTATAGGTTCTACGGATATGAGTGTAAAAGTCCCAGTCTACTGGAGACCGTGTGTTCCTAGCTCTGTTGAACATTCTTCTCAGCCTGTTACGGTGCCTTTCTAGTTCTGGTCACCACCAGGACAGGTTGTAACCTAACTCCCTGCCTAGGTAGGTTTGTTTGTTTGTTTGCATTGAATAGGCTCCGAAACTACTGAACCGATTTGAAAATTTATTTCACTGTCGGAAAGCTACACTATCCCCGGGTGACATAGGCTATATTATATTTTCAAAAAGATTAGGGATCCTTACTAAAACTCCAATAATGTAAACCAAGGTATAAAAATATTACCTAAAATATTCTTTACATCGCGTGCGCTGCGAAAACTATTGATGATAGAATAAAATAATGTACTACGACTTTACAGAACATGTCATTATTTACAAAAAATGTCGCAACAGCATATGTCTAACTATTATAAAGGCTTTTTCAACAAGGACGGGTCGATGTTAAAATTGAATAAAACAAGATGTGTGTGAGATATTAACGAAATTTATTTTTAATTTAAAAGGCCCATTTATGACATTATGGATGGAATATGACATCGTTCAAATGTCCGCCGCGGCTTCGTATGGTGGCACGAATCCGAGAGGTCCAATTTTTAATGACTGCACACACACACATCACACACATCACACTGCACATCTTGTTTTATTCAATTTTAACATCGACCCGTCCTTGTTGAAAGACCCTTTAGTTAGGCCACAATAAGTTTCTTTATTTTATAAAATTAATTAAAATGCCGCCGCTAGGAAAGGCTCTTTATTTGTGTCTTAGTATTAATCCTTATTAAAACAAATTGCTCCATATTTAAGACTGCTTCAATACCTTTATACGGCTTTTTGAATTATTCAATTCAGACATTCCATTCGAAAGATATCACGAGTTTAAAAATGTAAGTATTAGAAAAAACTTGCGATGAAGCATGTAGGCGTCACTGGGGCACGGGCCGTACGGGAGGGGAGTCTATGTCAAGAAATGAAAAGCCGCGCGCTGATGTTTGCAAGACCACATATTCTGCCGGCCCTGATCCACGGCTATTGAATGAGGGCGATGGTATTTTGCTGTTGGTTTTCCAGCACTCTGCGCAAAGTGGCCGACGCAGCTTGGTTGTGCTGGAGGTTGGTTTGTAGGATCCTACTGTCCCGCGGGGGAGAAGAGCAGAGGCTGCTGTCATTCTCCTCACTCTCCTCCACTTTTGGAAAGCAGTCCTCGTCTCATATTAACCTGGGCGGGGGAGGTTCATTTATTGGATCTTCTGTTTCTTCCATCTTTATGTAATTAACCCACTCCACCAACTCCAGTCAACTCCTCATCGGTCATCATCGCGGGAGGTGATGGGGAACGCGCAGGTACAGGTGGCGCGGGCTCTGGTTCAGGCGCGGCGGAGGTAGAGGTGGCGCGGGCTCTGGTTCAGGCGCGGCGGAGGTTGTTGAAGTTGGTGGCGCGGTGACATCCCCACCGGCAATACCTACCTCCAGGAAGTGGATGTAGATGCTCCCCATGAGGTAGTAGACGCGCCTTTGTTGGTCTTTTATAGATTTAACCATGGGATCCGGCACACTGAAAAGACAGGTTCCCGGGGGCTCCTGTCTGTCCCTCACGTTTGTTGATTTTAAGTTTGGCGTTCTACCTCGTCAGTAGCCTAAGCAGTGCTGGAGTGTCCTTCTTGTTGCCCGGGACGAACAACATGCACATTGCTTTTTTGGTATTTCTGCCTGAGGCGGAACGGTAAATTTGGTCCCCTTTATTGATGACGATGCCGTCAATTTTTTTTAATGACCTTCTTGAGCCAGGACAGCAGCGTGAAGTCGTCCTCGCACCATGTCTTCAGTACGCCTTCAGTGAAGTGGGCCTTGCCACGGAAGTGGATCACGGTGTTCATTGTTGGGTTGGTTAAGTCCGGGTCTGCCATGAGTATTGCCCTTAGTTGGTTTTCGATGTTCAGCCGGATACCCTCTGCCTGCCCTTGCGTCATGTCCTCGAAAGGTTCGGTCATGATGGCGACGCACAGCTCATTGCTTTTGTACGCCGCGGCAGCTTCGGCGTGTGTCACTAAAGACCCGTCCACCATGAAGTAGCGAGTAGTATGAAACGACAACGACGCACTGAAATATCATACAAATCGAAGAATTTTGCTAACAATACTGTCCAAAAGGAGGATCAATATTGATATTCTGACTCCGAGCGGGCGCATGGCCAGTACTGCATTAACATTGGGGAATATATACACCTTAATTAAATACTTCGGCTAAAGGTAAATTAAAAGCAAGTAGTAGAAGAACAGTGTGTGGTTTTAGTCAATCAGAGTTCGATTCACCCGCTACAGGGTGGAGGCGACCTCTTACTCAGGACTTCAGGGAAAATTAGAAGGTAATACTCGGTCAAAAGAATTGTGCACTTCACCACCACTCCCACCAACGCGTTGCGTCCCGTGATCACCTCGTGCGCCAATAGCGAGAGTCCAACTTCAGTGTACTGACTGTACAGCGCCCAGTGCACACTTATTTTGTTCAAACAGTAGTTGCCCGACTGCCAAGCGTGTGTGTGGTATAGCTAGAGCTACTCCGATATCAGTTGAAATACTATTTTAATTATAAAGATGCCTAGAAATAATAGTTTACTTTGAAAATACCATAGAAAGCAAACTACCTACTACTTACATGTAAGTAAGCAGGTATACAAAACAGTGTGTTATTGAAAACACTTAAGTAACCGTTCACGTCGCGCTGCAAGTTGCAATCCGCCGTTTGATTTCTTGGTCACGTGTTGAATATAAGTTTGTTACTTTATTTTGCGCGCTTGATGTTTTTTAAAATAGCAGGTTTTAGAAGAAAAGGTAATTTTAAAGTTCACTTTATGATCTGCGATCTGTCTAAATATCCACTAATTTATACCAACTGCTTTGTTGGTTTAGTTAGGTATCTTCTGTTGTAGGAAGATCGAATGCTATATGTTTTTTTTTGGGATAAGCCCGCCTTACTATACCCAGCACTGCAACTCCTTTAACAGTGGCGTCCACCAGAAAAGCCGGGTCAATGAAACTCGACGAGTCTCTGAGAAACGCTTCAACTGACTTGGGTCCCGCTACGAAATTAATCAGAATACAACAGCGGAGGGGTAAGACTAAACATAATTTCCATTTTCGACTTCTGTCGAGTGTGATCATGTTGTATCACGCAGTTGTAAATCCACAGCAGACAAAAATGCGACTTGAAAAACATGATCAACATCTTTGACTTTTGCTACTTGGGGTCGGTGCTACACGTTTTTTGGGGTTTCATACCCAAAGAGTAAAAACGGGACACTATAAAGGTCTATCCACACATATCAGGGCCGTGCCCGGGACGTGCATGGGACGTGGACAGACCGTGCCCCGTCAGGGGCTCAAAAAAATATCGGTGGGAACATTTTATATGACATCGTTCACACACGTCCGTGCACGGGCCCGGGCACGTTCCGTGCACGGACGTGTGTGAACGAGTTCATATAAAATGTTCCCACCGATATTTTTTTGAGCCCCTAACGGGACCCGGCCCTGTCACGTCCCGGGCACGCCCCTGGTATGTGTGGATAGAACTTTACCAAGACTCCACTGTCTGTCTGTCTGTCACCAAGCTGTATCTCATGAACCGTGATAGGTAGACAGTTGAAATTTTCACAGATGATGTATTTCTGTTGCCGCTATAAAAACAGAATAAAATAAATATTTAAGTGGGGCTCCCATACAACAAACGTGATATAATTGCCTTTTTGCGATAATGGTACGGAATCCATGGTGCGCGACTCCGACTCGCACTTGGTCGGTTTATCTTCCATCCTCTCCTTTCAACCGTCACGTTATCAATCTAACATGAAAAATAAAACTACATGAAAAACAACTAAGTACTAAAATCAATTGAAACCCTTTCAGACGACGGGTGTCCAAACTTGATCGATCATGTTGCATTAACCGTGTGTTTGTTTGTTTAACATCGCGTTACTGTTAGGCCATACTTTATCGAGCCAGTGCATTTTGTTTTGTTTTGCTCTTTCAACTGCGCTTTTTGTTTGGTTTTGTACTCTTCAAATATTGTAGGCAGACCATATAATAGTAATCTTTGAGGCAGACATATAGCGATTTTGATATTTTCAATAACATGGCAAGCATTTGTACTCAGAACGATTGATTCAAGGTGAAGTGGAACTGATGAAGAAGACCACAGATGCCACTGATACTCCTTAATAAGTATGTCATGGGTATAGGATATCTCGAATAGTTGAGTGACTGTGATGAAGCAAATACATATAAATAAATGGTACTGATGAAAATGGTATCTACCATCGAACTGATCTGATGATGAAGCCGGAAGGTAGGCACTGGAACTCCATCCAATCAAATAAAACGATGTATCATAGTTAGTCTAGTTAACAAATGCTTTTTTAACTGACTTTCCAAGAAGGAGGAGGTTCTATTTTAGGCTGTATGTATGTTAAGCTGTAAGCGTTCCAGAACCTGATCCTTTTCAGTGAGTACGTTACCTGCTTCATCTGCGATCGTGCAGGTTCTCGTACGAGATTGAGACAGCTCTTTGACCCTGCGGAAAAGATCTCTAGTCTCGTGTTTCGCAGAATTCTGTTCGAGATCAGCACATATATGTTATTGATGCGGCATCTTTGCGGCAACTTCTCTGGACCTCTGTGCTGAGTTGGTCATATAACCTTCTGTTTTCTTATAAGGTCAGACCCTTTCCCTTTAATTCACGTCTACGAAGAATTAGGTCAGCTTTGCCCGAAGATATAAAAGGTTTCATGGTTTAGGCAGCATAGGTTCTATGGCAATTTGCACAATAATTTTTTGCAAAGCCAACCTTGTGACTTTTGTGGTCATGTCCGTATCCGTATATATAAGTTTCTCTGTGAGTAACGTCTATGCTAGTATGCTAATAGTATTATATTATCTGTGGTAGCGTCACTTAGAGAACATTCATGACATACGGGAAACTTGAGAAAGGATCTCATTTGTAACAAAAAACATTTTCTTTTTGTATAAAATTTACGAAGACACGTATCATGCAATTAATAACATGAAAAAGTCTTTAGAGAAAATTCTAAACGGAATCAAAATTATTGGAATGCTGAATGCATTGATGAGTACACTGCTTGAGTTTTCGAATTTGGTTATTTGTTGAAAATAATGGCCATCATTTCCTCACTTATGGTCTAATAGGGACTACTTTACGTAGGACAAAAGTATTTTGTTAAAAACGAGCTCGAGATTTTCTTAAGTTTGCTGTAAGTTATGAACTTCGCAAAATTTGATCCTTAGTAGCAAACTTATCGAATTGAGTGTTAGGTTTTATAAACAAAACCGGCCAAGTGCGTGTCGGGCCACGCGCAGTAATAGGGTTCCGAAGTTGCAAAATAATGCGGACTAAAAAGAGGGTTTTGTTGTTGTTACATGAATATTAGAACGGTTTCAGCGGCTCACAAAGTCTAAAAACGGGCCTACATAGGATTTTTTAATCTATATTCTCGCGTCTGACCAGTATCTCGCCTGATGGTAAGCGATGATGTGGTCTACGGTGAAGCACGCTTGCCTAGATGTAATCTATTCACTCTTGACTTAAACTAAATAAGGACTAACTGGTAACTGAAGAAGGAGTTATAAAATCCAACTTCGCAACTGAAGTTAGAAAAATATTATCTTTTTGAGTACCACCGCGGGTGCGAATTGCGAAAGGAGCCGATACGAGCGCGCGTTAGAGCCACGGGGAATGGTATAATTCGTTCCTGGATCCTTGTGTGCACGCTCCTTGTTTATTTCTCTTTCGGAATTAGAAAAAAATCGTATGTACACCTCTAATCTCCTTTAATACCGCAGATTAGAGGTGAATCCACTCCAATGCGTTATTCGAGCTTAAACCTTATTAATTTAGAAATCATTATTATTAAGGATGTTATAATTTTATTTTGTATTTTTTTACATGGTTCATAAGCATATATTTATCTGTTTTACACTGCTAACAACGTTATTTAAATAATTTTTCAATGGCATTTGTACAAAAATTTTACTGTGCCAAGTACATTTTATAAGTTGGTCGACTATTACTCGTAAACTTGTAAAGCCTGTTATGATTTCATTTTTGTATATTTTTAGACGGTTCGTAAGTATTATATTTACTCTGTTTTACACAGCTATCAACTTTATTTAAGTAATTTTTCAATGGCATTTGTACAAAATTTTTACTGTTCCAAGTACATTTTATAAGTTGGTCGACTATTACTTGTAAACTTGTAAAGCCTTGTTATCCGTGATAATTTTCCTTTTAATTTCGTTATATTTACTACTGCCGTGATTTTTTTCACATAGCCAAGAGCAACCATTTCGCTGGCAGGGGGGGGGGGGACACCTGACTCTAACATAAATTAGCAACTTAAAGCTTAATTTTACGCAAACGAATCTCTGAATAGAAAAATGGTGTTAACAAACCCATAATATTTTTGAATGGCCTATCCAACGATACCCCACACCTTGGGATAGATGAGAAAAAAGAAATACATCCCCACTTTACGTCTATGGGAGGTACCCGAAAAAAAAATTTTTTTCTTGATTTTATGTTGCCACTTTTTCGGAATTATTAATACGTATATATGTCGCAGGGATATGATGAAAACAGCGATTTGATCAAATCACGGAGGATGTTAAAATAGAGCCGACGGAGCCCCGCTGCGCGGGGCTCCTATTTCTGTATGCAGGGTCTAAAGTAACCTAACACGAAGGAGATGACGGGAGCTGAGTTCGCTCGCTTTGCTCGCTCACTTCAGCTCCCGTCATCCCCTTCGAACCTAACCTGTCCGTGTCGATTATTTTAACATCCTCCGTGATTTGATCAAATCGCTTAGAGATTTGATCAATTCCCTGTTTTCATCATATCCCTGCGACATATACATACCAAATTATAGCTTTCTAGTACTTAGATTCTCTGAGCTAAGCTGCGGACGGACAGACGGACAGAGCGAAACTATAAGGGTTCCTTGTTGACTTCGGAACCCTAAAAATTGAATTTGATTTAATTTCTAAGATTATTCGCTACGGCAACATTTTGGAATGGATTCGAAAGTTCGATGCCGCGTTTTTGAAAAAAAGAAGAAATATGAAAAAACAATTGAATGGGACGCGGGGAAAATGTTGGCGGGCTTTTGGAGTTAGTTTGAGCACGGTTCGTTTTTGGATGAAAATCTCTGGAGATTTAGTATTACGAATGTGTACCTAAGAAATAGTCTATATTTAATTATGATTTGACAAACTGATTGTTGATGTGGAAGGAATAAATCGGTGTGTGATTTTCAAGTAAGTATTTATTATTTACTCTTTGAGTATTCTTCTATCCGCTATCGTGGACCACAGTTGGATGTTTGCTTATTTATTTATCCAAGCCTGTTGACATCCTGGTAGTCTTACTATATGAGTAAATAATAAGGCATGTGTCGTTTTTCACAAAATCAACTTGTTCGATTGCTGGCTAGGAATATTGATTTTCAAATATCCAATGATACAGTTTTAGTTTTCATTAAAATCGGCCTCGTGACTCCTTTGAGTGTCACTATTCCTCATAGTTTTGGATTTGGCCATTCAAGCCCACTTGAAAAACTCACCTGTATATATTTGTTTTAGTTTTAAGCCTGTGCTACACGGTTGCCGACCGCGACAAAAACCAAGGTCACCTTGGTCGGAAGCGCGTTGGGCGATGCCGGCTACACGGTCTGCGACAAGCTCCCAACCTCAGTATGTTTAGAACGCCGCGCAGAGAGGACGTATTTACACTCGTACCGTTCGTTCATTAATTACAACGACGTCATGGCGCCTTGCCTATCAAAACTTCAAAAAGAATATACTAATAAACTATAAAAACTAAACTCTAATCTTGCTATCTTCTTATTAATATTATAAATGCGAAAGTTTTGATGGATGTATGTATGTTTGTTGCTCAATTAAGCTAAAATTGTTGAGCGGATCAGTATGAATTTTGCCTCAGAGATAGATTATAATCTGGAATAGCACGTATGCATCTTTTCATCCCGGTATAATGTTCCCTTGGGATAAAGCCTGTGCTACACGGTCACCGACCGCGACAAAAACCAAGGTCACCTTGGTCGGAAGCGCGTCGGGCGATGCCGGCTACACGGTTTGCGACAAGCTCCCAACCTCAGTTTGTTTAGAACGCCGCGCAGAGAGGACGTATTTACGCTCGTCGTACCATACATTCATTACAACGATGTCATGGCGAAGGCGCCAAGTCAAGTTTTGATAGGCAAGGGCTTATCAAAACTTCAAAAAGAATATACTAATAAACTTTAAAAACTAAACTCTAATCTTACTAATATTATAAATGCGAAAGTTTGGATGGATGTATGTATGTTTGTTGCTCAATCAAGCTAAAATTGTTGAGCGGATTAGGATGAATTTTGCCACAGAGATAGATTATAATCTGAAATATCACGTACCTATGCATCTCTTCATCCCGGTATAATGTTTCCTTGGGATAAGAAAACACTTTTCACGCGGGCGGAGCCGCTGGCAGAAGCTAGTATATTTAATATAGGTACATTTAAAGTAAAAGAATATACTTTAAAAAAAATATCCCATGCATTTTTTTTTCAGTTGCGTCTATACATGACTCTGATGTCAAATCCCAAAGACAGGACAAGTATCTGTATATATCGATAAGTTCCTTAGATAAAGTACCTATAGATTAAGCACTGGCGTGGCCGCACATGAGACAGCAATAGTTAGTTCTGGTGTTACATCAAGAACAAGAACACTACAACCCACCATCGCACTGACACTTATTATCTATAAATAACCCAAATTCCTTGTCTGAATTAACACATAATACCACGAAATCATAGAAAATCAAAAAAAAACCGAGTTTGTTTGTCAAACCTGCCATTGTATTAGAGTTTGACAAACAACAGAAACCGGCCACGGTGACAAAGACAAAAAATAATCTTTTGTCCTTATCATTTATATGGAGCTGCCTATTAGCCATCTCGCTCTATCAATCAAGGTCATTTTAAGGCTTAATCTATAGGTACCTTATCTAAGATAAGTTCCGTTATTACTTTGCGTTCACTCTGTTGAGACATTTTTGCGCGTGCGTCTGCGCTCGCCGCCTGCAGAAACGGGACTCTCATACGCGTGCTTGTCAACAAGCGTCTACACGGTATCAAACAAGTCGCCGACCAACTCGTTGGCAACGCACGCACGCCGACCAAGGGCGTTGGAAGGTTATGCTAAATTTGGTTGGCAACCACTGTCTACACGGTCGGGAACGGCCGCTTCCGACCAAGGTGACCTTGGTTTTTGGCTTGGTTGGCGACCGTGTAGCACAGGCTTAAATGGAGATTTGGAATTTACTAATCGGAAGAGGTTTGAATCTACAATGCCATCTCCAACAAAGAAAACAAAAACTGTTTCCATGGCAACCATTTGTTACATGTTTGTTACATTAATATTCAGTGATTCAGTGACAATCATAGAGTATAGTAATAGATTGTGACAATCAGTGACACGAGCGGAAGAAGATAATCATCACAGAAAAACTTATATATACATGTACTGTGGTTTTGACCAGGTTTTTTAAATATATAATAGTAGTCTATGCACTGGCACTGGCTTGCCATATCATTTCACCATCTTATTCAAATCTTATCACTGTTCATCATCATACACCAAGTAGTTCAAACACCGATCATTCTTTCTTACCGCACCAAATCTTTCCACCTATAAGTTGTAAGGTATCAAGGTATCTTTTTTTTTTTTTTTTTTGCGTGGAGAAATGCTCATGCATACTACGCTACCACGGGGAGATAGCGCAGTTATGTGGGACTCTAACCCACTAAAACTCCACGGTGTCCTACTTTGCCGCTTATGGCGGGAACACGGGAACGCGGAAGCATACATCCGCGAACCCGCCGCGGCTGTCCGTCACCGGACCCTCCTTTGGGGAGTAACCACCGTCACCGGCGTACGAGAACACGTTGTACGCCGTGACCACCCCAGGAACCAAACCGGCACATGGGCGCCAGACGACCCCGTGTGTGGCACCTTTGGTTCCCCTGTGACGGGTCAGGACAGTGGCCCCGCCACCTACCATTTTTCGGCCGCAGGAGATAGGGAGAGCGGCCAACGCTATACCGACACTCCTCCTCCCCTGCGGCCCCACCGCGTCCGCCATCAGACGGTGGCGACCCCGTGCAGGCCGCGGAGGGTAGGGCGAGCGGCGCACCGTAATACCGGTACTCCTCTCCCGCCGCGGCCTCCAACCCTCAGCCGCGATGCCTACCATACCACATCGCGGCCCACCTCAGTTGCGATGCCGCCCATACGGCACCGCAACCTACTTATTGGCCGCTACTTCGTCGGCTTGTCGGCAAAAGCCCTGACGAGCGGCCCCTCCTCGGGTTCCTCTTCGCTTCACCGTGGTTGTCCAAGCCACGGCTACTGAGCCCTCCCGCCTCGACAATGCGGGAACCCATCGGGGGGGAGTTGTTAGGTATCTGCCCTTTTTTTTTTTTTTTTTGGTTTCGCTGGGAAAAAATGCATTACGCATACCCACCCATTGGGGGAATGGGGGGCTATGTGGGACTCCCCGGGCAAGCCCGGTATACCCACTAAAATAACCCAGCGGCACTCCCGCATCGTCTGAGTGGAGGAGGACTGGGAAACCGGCACAGCCTTTACGTCCAGTCCTCCGCCGACGACTGCCCACCTTTATGGCGGGCCCTTCTCGCCCCTCCCAAGGAGGGGCCCGGGAACGCACGACGAGGGTGGTGATTGTGCAATGCAGACGAGAGGCGCCCCCACGCCTGTCGCCCGCTAATCACCACCAAGAGGTGGGAGGAGGCGATCGTACAACCGCCCACCCCCACCCCTTCTCCGCCGCCTCCTTCCGCGACATGGCGTCGTCGCAAAAGGAGGCAACCACCGCCCAGGCCCTCCCACTCCCCAGCATGCTACCACACCGGGAAGCAAGAGGACCTGTCAGGGCACGGCGCAACTACGCCCCCGCTGGGCACACCTAGACGGTGTGCTGCGCCGTGCCCTCCACCGCGCTGGACCCTTATGTGGACGTCAGACACCTCGGTCCTCCGCCCACGGTCCCCTACGTTGCGGCATCTGGCCCGCGAAAGGCCAGACGCCGCCCTCCGCGTCTGCGGCATCCGGCCCGCGAAGGCCAGACGCCGCCCACCGTGTCTGCGGCGGCGCGTCGAGACCGACGCTCCGCCGCCTCCTCCTTCCACCGACTTGTCCCCGCCGACCATCCCACGCCAAAGGAGGGTCGGCGACGACAAGTCATCACCGCCCGCCGCACATCCGCGGCACACCTTCGAGGGCTCCCTTCCCGCCCCCGGGCGGCGGCCGCCCCCACCCGCAGGAGAGAGCCGGGCGCAGAGCCAGGTGCAGAGCGGGCTAAGCCAGTTGCAGAGCGGGCAGAGCCGGATGCAGAGCCGGGCAGAGCAGGGTGCAGAGCTGGTCAAAGCAGGGTGCAGAGCTGGTCAGTGCACTCGGGTAACCAACCGCAGGAGAGCCGAGTACAGAGCCAGGTGCAGAGCGGGCTGAGCCAGGTGCAGAGCGGGCAGAGCCGGATGCAGAGCCGGGCAGTGCAGGGTGCAGAGCTGGGCAGAGCAGGGTGCAGAGCTGGTCAGTGCACCCGGGCAACCCCCCCCGCAGGGGAAGGCGGCCCGCCCAGAGGCCCGGAAGCGAGCCCCACCTCCCACCTACCTAACCTAACCTACCCCTTCCTACCTACCCAGACTAGCCCAACCCCATGTCGCACCTGGTGTGTCCTCTGCTAATCAGAGGAACACCCAGAACGACATCCCCCCCCCCTGTCAGGTTATTCGCCACCGCCAACAAGAACCCACGAATGGGAAGTTATTGACGGTGCCCAGAGTGCACCAGCCCAGCGGGTTGCTCTTCCCCCCGGACGTATCCGAAAGAGACCAGCAACCAACTAGGCCAACGTGGAGGTTACCTGACCCGCACCCCTAGGTATCTGCCCTAGCCTTCTCGCAAATATGTTGAGGTCGGCTCCAGTCTAACGGCTGCCAGTATTTTACCTGAACCGAATACCTATCTGACCACTGCAACGCAGTAAGGGCAACACGATACCCCTTGACAAGACTGATACTTTCGCAGATTCTTTCGAGGAGCTGTAAGACATTTCAAGGGAATATAATCAGATAATAAGATGGATAAGCCGTTGAACCAAGATGACTTTGCCGCTATTGAGGATCAGTTGAAACTGTCAGTGGAGAAGGACCGGCAGTACTGGAAGGTGAACGATGTCAAGTGTGATGCCATTTACACTTCTAAAACCTACGAAGAATTCGCGTGAGTATATTCGACAGTTTTTGCACTATTTTTCGAATGGTAGAACTTTGCTTGTATATTTTAATTCAGCATTTGAACAATACGAGCAAAAAAGATAGATTGATGCGATGGCCATTTTGCGCGGTTGTGATATAGGTATACTTTCCCTATTTGTATTTAAGTTTTTCCTTTTCCTTTTTTATTGTATAGTTTATATCATAGATATAATAACAAAGAGATAGGCCCGTAGACGCAAATATATCAAAAACCTGTGTCTGCAGTTTGCCCCTACCACAAGGCAAATACTACACATACAGTTCAGTAAAAGCAATAGATACGTAGTCGCACACACCCGCATTTCTTAAATCAGAACGTACTACACACTAAATTGTAAATCTTATTGCATCAAACACAGCGTGTAAGTATTTACTAGCACCGTACAGCTTACCCAAACAAAAACATCTGCACAAGCACATTAATAACTCGTCGAAATAAGCAGCGACCGTACAACGCGAAGTATCGTTTTGTGATTTTTACATTGCTTGTCCAGTCTGTTACTTTTTATTTAAAGTATTTTTTGGTTTTTGCAGAGCCTGAGGTAACAAATAAATATAAATGCAATCATGGATACATACACAATTAACATATGCCGAAGTCGGTTAACATCGCCACAACTTTGATTGCATACCATGGTCTCGTAGCTTCCATTCTGAGATACGGTATAGTTTTCTGGGGAAATTCTTGCCTACGGGAACAGGTATTCAAGGCCCAAAAACGTTGTTTAAGATCGATGTTAAATATGAAAATTACTGAAAGTTGTGTTCCAGTGTTAAGTCCCTAAAGCTGTTAACATTTCCGGCAATGTATGTTTTAGAAATGGCAATTTTTGTTAAACGTAACATGCATCTATTTACTACAGTTTAGCAAACTAGTAAGAGACCAATCAGAAGCCAGTACAAAAACCTTTTACTAGTTGAGAGTTGCAATACTGATTTATTAAAAAAAAAAAAATTAGTATGGGACCTACAATATATAACAAAATACCTGACATAATAAAAGATAACACGATACGCAATTTTAAAAAGAAGTTAACAGCATTATTGATTGAAAAGTGTTACTACTCGATTAACGATTTTCTAAATGACAATGACATTTGACATTCTAATGTAAATTTCTAATTTATTATAATCATAACGTGTTTTATGCAATTTAACGACATACCAACTTAATTCGTAATTTTGTATTTTTGAGACTAGTTTTTTGATTATCTACTCGTTTTACTTAATTCATGTTTGCATGCCTAATCTGGTAGATTGTACAGGGATCACAATTGTTTTTTTTTTTTTACACCTTATGTCATGTACCTACAATCTCTGCAAATAAAATAAACTTTACTATACTTTACTTTCGGGTAAAAAAATAGTTTTTATGACTTTGACGGCACGCTTGTCAAACATAGGATGTACCAAAACCTACCTTCATTTTAAAATCCCTGTTCAATGATACCACATATGATGAGGCGGGGCGAAACAAAATATTTTGTTCTTGAATTCGTGCCCCCTAGATGGCGCCGTATTCAATTTAATGTGACGTCACATAGCTTATAACTAGCGGAAAAATAAGACGTTTCCAACAACACCTCTTTTGTCAAATTATGATAAGCAGTTTAGAAGTTACGAGGGTACAGATGATCATACATACATATACCGAACCTACACCGGTCAAAAATATAACGCTCCGTTTTTTTCGCCGTCGTCGGGTAACAAAAACATAACACTTTTGCAATCGCTGAGATATAAAAAAAAAATAAAAAAAAAAATGGCTATTTGCCTATGACATGGTCACTGTGATCACGTCGCGCGGACACCAATATTGTATAGAGTAATAGTAGTAAGTAATGGTAGCTGGTAGCGTAATAAAGCTAACCTAACCTTGTAGCGTGAAAGAACTAAACTAACCTTATAGCGCGATAGAACAAACCTTACATTTTAGCGTGATAGAGCTTACATAATCTGGTAACGTGATAGAGCTAACCTAATCTTGTAGCGTGATATAGCTAACCTAACCTGGTAGCGTGATAGAGCTAACCTAACCTTGTAGCAGGATAGAGCTAACTTAACCTTGTAGCGTGATAGCGCTAACCTAACCTTGTGGCGCCTTCCACGCCACTCTTGCATTCACGCCAGCAACCCACGCCTTCGCATTCACGCCAGCAACCCACGCCTTCCATGCCACTCTAGCCATTCACGCCAACCACCCACGCCTTCCACGCCGATCAAAATTTTCACCCCAGTCATGCCAACTACGCCTCCCGTAACTCGCCGCCCAAGCAATTCACGCCGCTCAAACCTCTCACACCACCCAAGCAATTCACGCTGCTCAAACCTCTCACGCCACCCAAGCTACCCACACCACTCAATCTACTCACGTCACCCATGCCACCTACGCCACTCAAGATGTTCACGCAAACCACGCCTTCCACCCCACTCTAGCTATTCACGCCAACCACGCCACTCACGCCAACCACGCCACTCACGCCACGCACGCCACTTAAGCCATCCAAGCCTCTCACGCTGCCCAAGATAGAACTTACTTAGCTTTGTAGCGTGATAGAGCTTACCAAACCTGGTAATTTATAGAGCTAACCTTGCCATATAGCGTGATAGAGCTATTAACCTAACCAAGAAATTTTATAGAGCTAACCTAACTTTGAAGCGTAATAGCGCTAACCTAACCTTGTAGCGTGACAGAGCTAACCTAAGCAACTAGCGTAATAGAGCTTACCAAACCTGATGGTAGCTTGAAATAGCTAACATTACCATATAGTGTGATAGAGCTTACCTAACCTGGTAGCGTGATAAAGCTAACCTAACCTTATAGCAAAATAGAGTTAAGCTAATATAACCTCGTAGCGTGCTAGAGTTTACCTAACCTGGTAGCGTGATAGAGCTCACCTTACCAGGTAGCGTGATAGAGCTCACCTTACCATGAAGCGTGATAGAGCTAACCTAACTCCGTAGCGTGATAGAGCTAATCTAACCTTGTAGCGTGATAGAGCTAACTTTACCTGGTAGCGTGATAGAACTAACCTAACTTTGTAGCGTGATAGAGCTAAACTTACCTTGTAGCGTGATAAAACTAACCTCACCTCGTAGCATGATAGAGCTAACTTATCTTTCCAGCGTGATAGACCTTACAAGGTTAGGTTAGCTCTATCACGTTACAACTTTGATAGTTTGAGGTACGTTGTTGTAAGACAACGTCGTCGTTTAAAAGAAGATGTATTGACAAAAATTTAAAAGAGTATACTAAGATGGTTTGGCCATGTTGAGAGGATGAATTAATGGCAACTAACTAAAGGTATTTACAAGGCAGACGTGAATGGAAACGCTAGGAGGGGACGCCCTATAAAGACATACACAGACTTTGTTGGTGACGTTCTTCACAAAGGCCAGGTGCGTAGATATTTGAACGTGAGTGAGGCAAAATGATATGATATATGCATGTGGATATGCAGGGCATATGGCATTCTGTAGGTTCTAAGAAAAGGCGTCAGTTTATGTATATATGTGTGTCATGTATGTCTTCGCTGATAATGTCTCTTCTATGTTTTCAGGGATCGCGTGGCCGCAGCTCACTTGAATCCGCTACACAGAGACGACTACAAGAAGAAAAGTGCTCGCAAATGGAACCACTACGCAACTGATAAGAAATCAGAAGAATAAATAGCTATAGAACTTATGCGGCGTTTCTTTTTACTCGTTACTGCACGGTCAATATTAATTGTGCACTTGGAGCTGTCAATGTCACTCTGTCGTTCTCTCTCGCTATTGGCGCATGAGGCGAACGCGGTGCCTCGCGCAGGTTGGTGGGAGTGGGGTCGATTGATCTACGATATGCACAGTTATTCCGTGTAGTATTTAAAATGACTTACGGGGCTTACACGCCCGTCATATTTTATTTCCATTTTAAAGCTGAAAGCCGAGTGGTACCCTTTTTTAATTAAAATTACTAAATAGAACAATTTGAGAACAACATCCTCACAAAGTTTCAACAAAATCGGAGACTAGTGACGTACGGGGCGTGTGACGTGGGATGCTAGTATGACAAAAAATGGAAACAAAGAACTGTGATAATGTAATATGATTCTAGAGGTCATATATTTAAGAGAGAGTATTGAGAACAGACTTAGTTTCTCTTAACAATAAATAAGAAAATTAAAAATTACAAATTAAAGACACACACACATTTTGGCCGCAAATGAGTTAGTGAAGTGCCAGTGTAACTGCCAGACAGTCAAATCTAATTGCAGTCCAGCCTGATGTAGCGTGATAGAGCTAATCTAACCTTCTAGCGTGACAAAGCTAACCTAACCTTGTAGCGTGACATAGCTAACCTAACCTGGTAGCGTGACAGAGCTAACCTAACCTTGAAGTGTGACAGAGCTAACCTAACCTTGAAGTGTGACAGAGCTAACCTAACCTGGTAGCGTGACAGAGCTAACCTAACCTTGAAGTGTGACAGAGCTAACCTAACCTTGAAGTGTGACAGAGTTAATCTTACCCAGTAGCGTGACAGAGCTAACCTTACCTTGTAGCGTGATAGAGCTAACCTTAGCTAACCTTAACTTGTAGCGTGATAGAGCTCCCCTAACCTGGTAGCGTGGTAGAGCTAACCAAACCTAAAAGCGTGACAGAGCTAACCTAACCTTCTAGCGTGCTAGAACTTACCTAACATGGTAGCGTGATAGAGCTAACCTAACCTGGTAGCGTGACAGAGCTAACCTTACCTGGTAGCGTGACAGAGCTAACCTAACCTGGTAGCGTGACAGAGCTAACCTAACCCGGTAGTGTGTTAGAGCCAACATAACCTTGTAGCGTGAAAGAGCTAACCTAACCTGGTAGCGTGACAGAGCTAACCTAACCTTGAAGTGTGACAGAGCTAACCTAACCTGGTAGCGTGACAGAACTAACCTAACCTTGTAGTGTGTTAGAGCTAACATAACCTTGTAGCGTGACAGAGCTAACCTAACCTTAAAGTGTGTCAGAGCTAACCTAACCTTGAAGTGTGACAGAGCTAACCTAACCTTGAAGTGTGACAGAGCTAATCTTACCCAGTAGCGTGACTGAGCTAACCTTACCTCGTAGCGTGATAGAACTAACCTAGCCTGGTAGTGTGACAGAGCTAACCTAACCTTGAAGTGTGACAGAGCTGACGTAACCTAAAAGCGTGACAGAGCTAACTGAACCTTCTAGCGTGATAGAACTTACCTAACATGGTAGCGTCATAGAGCTAACCTAACATGGTAGCGTCATAGAGCTAACCTAACCTGCTAGCGTGACAGAGCTTTTTTTTTTTTTTTTTTTTTTTCCGGGGTGGAAAATCCTCATTGGATGTCCTCCGTCTTGGGGAGGGCGGAGGGGTCTGTCAGACTTGTACTGACTAAAAACCACCCCGGTGTTCCATCCCACACCTACGCTGGGGGTCGCGGGAACAGTGATACTTCCGCAACCCCCGGCTAGTGCCGGCCCGCCTCTGCGGGCCACGACCTCGGGTTGGGGGGGAGTGAGGTGTTGGACTCCCCCCGCGGCGCCTAAGAGGGGCGCGCGTGGAACACTACGCGCCACCACCTCGGGTCCTGATGTGTGGGGGGCGACGGACGTCCCCGAGTCCGTCGCCCCTGGACCCATTTAGGGGGGCTGGAAGAGGGCGTTATCCGCCCTCCGCCGACGCCCGGCGCGTCTGCTGCGGATCGGGTTAAAGGATGAAATCTCCCTCTCCCTCTCCGCAGCCTCCTTCTGCGAGACAACTGTTTCGCAGAAGGATACCACCGCGTCCCAGGACTCCTCGCTGCCGACCATAGACTCGACTACGGCCGGCAGCGACAGGTCACTGCCAATTTCAGAGATGAGGGCACGGCGTGGCTCCTCCCAAGCGGCACACTCTGCCAGCGTATGCCGCGCCGTGTCCTCCCGGCAGTCGACGCAGTGGTGACACCGGGCGTCCGGCTCCCTGTTTATGCGACACAGGTACTTCCCGAAGCAACCATGCCCCGAGAGCACCTGTGTCACCCGAAACGACAGGGAGCCGTGCCTCCTCCCGAGCCAGCGCTCGAGCACTGACCGGACCGCCTCGATGGTAATGAGGCCGGCGGTAGGGCGTGAAAGCCTGTCCCGCCATTCCGCCACCAGGACCTCGCGAAGCTGAGACTGACGCAACTCTATATGTCGCTGCATCAGCCCCTCGCCCCGCGCCCGCGTTTCCTCGCGCCACCGGTACAATGACGCTAGTACCTTTGCCTCCAGGTCCCAGGGCGGGGATCCGGCCAGTGCACAAGCCGCCTCGTAGGAGATCGTGCGATACCCCCTGATGACTCTGACGGCCATCGCTCTCTGCGGCTTTCGCAGAACAGCGATGCTGCCGGCCGTCAGGTCAGCCGCCCAGATCGGGGCCCCATACAGGGCCATCGATCGCACGATCCCCACGTAGAGCCGCCTACAGGCAGCGCTCGGGCCCCCCAGATTGGGAAGCAGCGTTGACAACGCCCCAGCCGCGCCCAACAACTTGGGCGCCAGCCGCCGGAAGTGGGGGCCGAAATCCCACCGGCTGTCGAGCACCAATCCTAGGTACTTCATGGTAGACTCGACAGCGATTCGAGCCCCCCCGACCACGATGTGGGCATCGGGCGGTGGCGCCCTCCGGGGGCCATGAAAGACCATGGCCTCCGACTTGTTGAGGGCCACCTCCAGGCCAAGGCGCCGTATGCGGCTCACCACCTGTGAGACCGCAGCCGTCGCCAGCAACGCTGCCTCCCTGTACGAACTCCCCCGGGCGGTGACCAGCGTATCGTCCGCATAACACGTCAGGTCTACGCCCGGTTGGAGTTCGCCCCTCAGCACCCAGTCGTACCCGATGTTCCACAAGGGCGGTCCCAAGACCGAGCCCTGCGGAACACCGCACGACATGCGGTGCTGATTTTCGACGCCATCACGTCCCACATAGGTGACACACCTCTCCGCCAAATAGGCCCCGACGATGCGGCGGAGGTAGGGAGGCACTCGATGATACCGCAGTGCCTCCCGAACACAACTCCAGGGCAGGGTGTTGAAGGCGTTAGAAATGTCCAAGGACACCGCCAACATCACCCCACCCCGGGACACCGCTTCCTCCGCCAGGACTCTCACCTGCGATATCGCGTGGATGGTGGAGCGCCCATGCCGAAAGCCAAACTGGCTTTCGTCCAGGTCCGGCCCCTCTCTGTACAAGTGGCTGACGAGGCGGGCAGCGATTATGCGCTCGAACAGCTTACCCACCTCGTCTAGCAGCACTATGGGCCGGTACGCGGACGGCGAGTCCGCAGGGCGCCCCGCCTTCCTGAGCAGGACCAGACGACCAGATTTCCACAGAGTGGGAAACTGGCCCCGCTCAAGGCACGCTGTGAAGAGTCCTCTCAGCCAGGGCTCTAGCTCCTTCAGAGCGAGGGCTAACACGTGGCCGTGGATTCCGTCGGGCCCCGGAGCCACTTTCTTGGCCCGGAGCCGCATCACGGCCGCCCCCATCTCTGCCAGTGTCACCTCTGGGACGCTGATGGCGTCCTCCTCCGTAGACTCTGCGGCCGTGGGCAAAGCCATCGGCGGCGGGATATGCTCCGCTCTCGCCGGGAAGAGGGCTGCGACTACCTCCTCCAGCAGCTCGGGTTGGAGACTCTCCGTAAGTGGAGGCGCGGCGGCTCGAAGTTTCCCTCGAACCGCTCGATAAGGGCGCCCCCAAGGATCCCGGTCTAGAGTCTCCAACATCTCCTCCCTGGCTCGCTTCTTCGCCTCGCCGATGGCCAGTCGCAGAGTCTCCGTCGCCGCGCGGTACACCTCATACAGCGCGGCTTCTTCGTCAGGGACCCGACGACGTCTTCTCCGGTATCGGGTGTACTGGCGTCTGGCCGCTACGCACGCGACACGCAACTGTGCGATTTCGGCGGACCACCAGTACACCTGGCGCCTCGCTGACTGTGCGTGGACCCGGGGCATGGACGCGTCGCTGATTTGCGTCATCGCCCCGCGGAACCACAGCGCCTCCTGTTCGACGTCGACGGGTCCGGTTGTTGCCGACTCCCGGATCCAGGCCTGGACGATGGAGGCCTCCTCGAGAAGTTCCCTGTCGATGCGCTTGCGCGCCCAGCGCGGACCGTCCGTTCGCGGGGCTAGCGCATCGCGGCCGCCAGCGGTCTGGGTGGAGACGTCGAAACGGATATATCGGTGATCCGATAACGTCTCCACCTCCACGGCGACACGCCAATCGCGGACACGGCCCGCGACAGCAGGGCTAGCGAAAGATACGTCCACTATTGAACCGCCCCGCTGCCGCACGCATGTGTGGACCGAGCCCCGGTTTAGGACGACCAGGCCAGTGGTGACTGCCCACTCTTCCAGCACCTCACCCCTAGCATCGGTTACCGGAGATCCCCACGCCGAAGACTTGGCGTTGAGATCACCCAGCAACAGCACAGGGCGAGGGTGGAGTCTGCCCACGACGGCGCCCAACTCGACAAGGAACATCTCGAAGTCGGCGAGACTCTTGTTGGGTGAAAAATACGCACCAACTATGCCAACGCCGTCCGCGAGGGCGGCCACCCAGCCGTGACCTCGGGACGGGCTGACTAGAGCCCCGCCAATGATGGCCACCAAACCGTTGAGGTCTCCAACCCAGTTATCTCTGGGTGGGACGAAATACGGCTCGGCGACCACGGCCACGCGGATCGACCACTCTGCCATGCTCTGGAGCAAGAGATCCTGAGCTCTGGCAGAGTGGTTGATATTGCCCTGGAGGAAATGGTAGAGCGTCATTATGCGCAATCCATTCCCTCCGCTCCATTCCTAGGCCGGGAGTCAGCCAAAGAGCAGTCAGGCTGACGGGGGGGTAAAGAGCCCCCAGCAACCTTGGCCCTCTTTCTCCTCTTCTGCTGCGTGGGTGCGCCACAGGCTTTTCCGCCCGCTCTGTGCCCAGCAGGCCTCCCTGCAGCTGTACAGAGGCTGCAGTTTGGCGCCGACGAGCACTGGGCCGCTTTGTGGCCGGGCTGACCGCAGCGATAGCACTGCTCGCTGCGGTCTGTTTCGGCGGTGCATCGTGCCCTGACATGCCCAATGTCCAGGCAACGATAGCACCGCAATGCCCTGGGTTGCAGCAGCTTAACCCTCGCTGCAACCCAACCCACCAGCAGTCGTCCACCGTTAGCGACTTTTTGCGCCGCCGCCACCGGGCACCGCACCCAAATCATGCCGAGCCCGGTAGCGTCGGCGCGGATCTCGCCCGCCCGCACGTCCTCGGACGGACATCCACCGGCTCGGGCAATTGCCGCCACGACCTCAGCTGGGGTCGTCGAGTCGTCCAGACCGTCGATCCGCAGCTCAGCCATCTTCATCGGCCTGGACACCCGGACGTCCTCAGGGTTGAGGACCTCCCGCAGCTTGGTGGCCAAAATATCCGCCTTTTCGGCGCTAGAGGCACCCGACACCTCAAGCAGCCGCGCCCCCGTAATTGCCGGCCTCATTTTGAAGCCGGACGGTGTTCCAAGGTCGGGGAACGCGACTTTTGCCCTCGCCTCTGTCACGACCGCCTTGTAAGTGACGCCCCTTTCGACGGCTCCGGGCTGCAGCGTGATCACTACAGCCGCGGAGCGTGGGGCTCTGACCTTAGGCGGTCCAGCGGCCTTATTCGATGCCGGTGCGGGTGCTCCAGCGGTTGCCGGCGGTGCCATCTTCTTCTTTCGACGGCGGCCCCTCTTGACCACCGTCGTCCAGGCCTCCGTGAGGAGGCCAGCTGGTGTCTGCACGGTCGCAGCCACCGACTGGGAAGTGGGCGCGGACTTACTGGGCCCCTCCGTGGATTTTGTGGTCCCCTTCCCGGCATTTCCCTGCTGAATCACTGCTGGCTTAGCGGGTCCCTCCTGTCTCCGCCTATCCCCAGCGAGCGGTGGGCGGAGGTTTTCGGCTGGCAGTCTCGCCTCTATGGCCTCCAGCCGGGCACCCACCATTTGACCGCACTGCATCATGCAGATGCGCGCGATCCTTTCAATTTCCGCATCTGCAAGTGTTACGGCGGATGTTAGGGCTGGAGATGGAGCCGACGACTGCGCCAGCGGTGGGCTCGTGACGGTAGAAGCTGCCGTCTGGGTGGTAAACTGCCGCTTGAGATCCTCTAACTCGGATTGGAGACGGCCGTTTTCCTCCCACAACTTTGCCGTCTCGTCCGTGGTTGTGCGGTTTATGAGGACCTCAACCGCCTCCTGTATGTCAATTACCGCCTGCTTCAGGGCATGGATAAAAGTGCCCTTCAGGTTGCCCGATTTGGTGGCAACCTTCTGGACGACTTCCAGCCCGTCCGTCACTTGACGACTGAGTGCCACCGCTGATATTTCTCCACCGGCAGCCACCCGAGCCGAGCGCCGCTCTCGGGCCTGTCGGGCCAACTCGCTGACCTCGTCAGCCGCGACAGCCTGTCGCTGCGCCCGCTTTGCGGCATTTGCCTCCGCCTTATTTGTCCCTAACAGGGACGTGGTGGAGCCACCGCTCTGGTCCGCACTCATGTGCCCAGGGTCACTCTGCACGCACTCTGTAGGGGCAGGCGTGTCGGGCCGAGGCATGAAGCGATCCCGCACGTCGCGTCCCGGCACCCGAGCGGTGGCAACACCCGCCAACGCGCGACCCCGCCCTCTCCGTCCCGTTGAGACTTTCGGGGCCGACAGGTTCTCCTCACTCGAGGAGAGACCCAGCGACCCCGAGTCCTTGCTGCGCGGACGCTTCCTCCAAAATTTGGAGGTGCCGCGCGAGTCCTGGTCAGACAAGTTGTCTCCAGGACCTGAGCCTCCTCGGCTCCTGGTGCCATCGGCGACGGCAAGTGGTGCGTCCACCTCGCGCAGTCGCTCCAGGTTCTCCTGGAGCTCCTTTTCTCGCTCGTGGCTCTCTTGGCGCAGGTCGGCGGTGTTCTGCCGGCCCGCGAGACTAGTGGTGCCCCCCTCAGATACGATGGGGCTGCCCTCTAGGGGATCCCTAGAGGGGCGGGACTGGCCCTTGCATTGCGCAAGGGTACCCGCCTGAGGATTATTATCCAGTAGTCGTTGTTCCATTTTTGTTGGTTCCTTTTTAAGGGTGAGGTCCCTTTCCCTGCGCTAGGGACCGGATACAACCCTCCGGCCATCCATCCCCTCGGCACGCGAGACCTTGGGATTGGGTTCCATCTCTGCTCTACGCCCACTCGACCTACCCTCTGTCAGCAGAGGGTGGAGTAGGCGTTAGATGGCCACCGCAGCGACGGACTAGCCGTCCCGCCTTTAGCCCGGTTCCCTTCACAGACCATCATGGATGATGATCTGTGTTTGGAACCGTGACCTTTCCTCTTATGTTGAAATTAGCCGCCCGCCCCAACTGTCCACCCAACGAGGGTGGGCAGTTGGAGCCGACGTTGCCCAGGGTGCGCCGCGTGGAGGCTTTCAACTTGCACCCCAAGCGTGACAGAGCTATCCTAACCTGGTAGCGTGACAGAGCAAACCTAACCTGGTAGCGTGACAGAGCTAACCTAACCTTGAAGTGTGACAGAGCTAACCTAACCTTGAAGTGTGACAGAGCTAACCTAACCTGGTAGCGTGACAGAGCTAACCTAACCTTGAAGTGTGACAGAGCTAACCTAACCTTGAAGTGTGACAGAGCTAATCTTACCCAGTAGCGTGACAGAGCTAACCTAACCTGGTAGCGTGACAGAGCTAACCTAAACTTCTAGCGTGATAGAACTTACCAAACATGGTAGCGTGATAGAGCTCCCCTAACCTGGTAGCGTGGTAGAGCTAACCAAACCTGAAAGCGTGACAGAGCTAACCTAACCTTCTAGCGTGATAGAACTTACCTAACATGGTAGCGTGATAGAGCTAACCTAACCTGGTAGCGTGACAGAGCTAACCTAACCTGGTAGCGTGACAGAGCTAACCTAACCTGGTAGCGTGACAGAGCTAACCTAACCTGGTAGCGTGACAGAGCTAACCTAACCTGGTAGCGTGACAGAACTAACCTAATATGGTAGCGTGACAGAACTAACCTAACCTGGTAGCGTGACAGAGCTAACCTAACCTTGAAGTGTGACAGAGCTGACCTAACCTAAAAGCGTGACAGAGCTAACCTAACCTTCTAGCGTGATAGAACTTACCTAACATGGTAGCGTCAAAGAGCTAACCTAACCTGGTAGCGTGACAGAGCTAGTAGCGTGACAGAGCTAGTAGCGTGACAGAGCTAACCTAACCTGGTAGCGTGACAGAGCTAACCTAACCTGGTAGCGTGACAGAGCTAACCTAACCTTGAAGTGTGACAGAGCTAACCTAACATGGTAGCGTCATAGAGCTAACCTAACCTGGTAGCGTGACAGAGCTAATCTTACCCAGTAGCGTGACAGAGCTAACCTTACCTTGTAGCGTGATAGAGCTAACCTAAGCAAACCTTAACTTGTAGCGTGATAGAGCTCCCCTAACCTGGTAGCGTGGTAGAGCTAACCAAACCTGAAAGCGTGACAGAGCTAACCTAACCTTCTAGCGTGATAGAACTTACCTAACATGGTAGCGTGATAGAGCTAACCTAACCTGGTAGCGTGACAGAGCTAACCTAACCTGGTAGCGTGACAGAGCTAACCTAACCTGGTAGCGTGATAGAGCTAACCTTAGCTAACCTTAACTTGTAGCGTAAAAGAGCTAATCTTACCCAGTAGCGTGACAGAGCTAACCTTACCTTGTAGCGTGATAGAGCTAACCTTAGCTAACCTTAACTTGTAGCGTAATAGAGCTAACCTAACCCGGTAGTGTGTTAGAGCCAACATAACCTTGTAGCGTGAAAGAGCCAACCTAACCTGGTAGCGTGACAGAGCTAACCTAACCTTGAAGTGTGACAGAGCTAACCTAACCTTGAAGTGTGACAGAGCTAATCTTACCCAGTAGCGTGAAAGAGCTAACCTAACCTGGTAGCGTGACAGAGCTAACCTAACCTTGAAGTGTGACAGAGCTAACCTAACCTGGTAGCGTGACAGAGCTAACCTAACCCGGTAGTGTGTTAGAGCCAACATAACCTTGTAGCGTGAAAGAGCTAACCTAACCTGGTAGCGTGGCAGTGCTAACCTAACCTGGTAGCGTAACAGAGCTAACCTAACATGGTAGCGTGATAGAGCTAACCTAACCTGGTAGCGTGACAGAGCTAACCTAACCTGGTAGCGTGACAGAGCTAACCTAACCTGGTAGCGTGACAGAGCTAACCTAACCCTGTAGTGTGTTAGAGCCAACATAACCTTGTAGCGTGAAAGAGCTAACCTAACCTTGAAGTGTGACAGAGCTAACCTAACCTTGAAGTGTGACAGAGCTAACCTAACCTTGAAGTGTGACAGAGCTAATCTTACCCAGTAGCGTGAAAGAGCTAACCTAACCTGGTAGCGTGACAGAGCTAACCTAACCTTGAAGTGTGACAGAGCTAACCTAACCTTGAAGTGTGACAGAGCTAACCTAACCTGGTAGCGTGACAGAGCTAACCTAACCCGGTAGTGTGTTAGAGCCAACATAACCTTATAGCGTGAAAGAGCTAACCTAACCTGGTAGCGTGACAGAGCTAACCTAACCTGGTAGCGTGACAGAGCTAACCTTACTTTGTAGCGTGATAGAGCTAACCTTAGCTAACCTTAACTTGTAGCGTAATAGAGCTAACCTAACCCGGTAGTGTGTTAGAGCCAACATAACCTTGTAGCGTGAAAGAGCTAACCTAACCTGGTAGCGTGATAGAGCTAACCTAAGCTAACCTTAACTTGTAGCGTGATAGAGCTCCCCTAACCTGGTAGCGTGGTAGAGCTAACCAAACCTGAAAGCGTGACAGAGCTAACCCAACCTGGTAGCGTGATAGAGCTAACCTAACCTGGTAGCGTGATAGAGCTAACCTTAGCTAACCTTAACTTGTAGCGTAATCTTACCCAGTAGCGTGACAGAGCTAACCTTACCTTGTAGCGTGATAGAGCTAACCTTAGCTAACCTTAACTTGTAGCGTAATAGAGCTAACCTAACCCGGTAGTGTGTTAGAACCAACATAACCTTGTAGCGTGAAAGAGCCAACCTAACCTGGTAGCGTGACAGAGCTAACCTAACCTTGAAGTGTGACAGAGCTAACCTAACCTTGAAGTGTGACAGAGCTAATCTTACCCAGTAGCGTGAAAGAGCTAACCTAACCTGGTAGCGTGACAGAGCTAACCTAACCTTGAAGTGTGACAGAGCTAACCTAACCTGGTAGCGTGACAGAGCTAACCTAACCCGGTAGTGTGTTAGAGCCAACATAACCTTGTAGCGTGAAAGAGCTAACCTAACCTGGTAGCGTGATAGAGCTAACCTAACCTGGTAGCGTGACAGAGCTAACCTAACATGGTAGCGTGATAGAGCTAACCTAACCTGGTAGCGTGGCAGAGCTAACCTAACCTGGTAGCGTGACAGAGCTAACCTAACATGGTAGCGTGATAGAGCTAACCTAACAAGGTAGCGTGACAGAGCTAACCTAACCTGGTAGCGTGACAGAGCTAACCTAATCTTGAAGTGTGACAGAGCTAACCTAACCTGGTAGCGTGACAGAGCTAACCTAACCTGGTAGCGTGACAGAGCTAACCTTACTTTGTAGCGTGATAGAGCTAACCTTAGCTAACCTTAACTTGTAGCGTAATAGAGCTAACCTAACCCGGTAGTGTGTTAGAGCCAACATAACCTTGTAGCGTGAAAGAGCTAACCTAACCTGGTAGCGTGATAGAGCTAACCTAAGCTAACCTTAACTTGTAGCGTGATAGAGCTCCCCTAACCTGGTAGCGTGGTAGAGCTAACCAAACCTGGTAGCGTGATAGAGCTAACCTTAGCTAACCTTAACTTGTAGCGTAATCTTACCCAGTAGCGTGACAGAGCTAACCTTACCTTGTAGCGTGATAGAGCTAACCTTAGCTAACCTTAACTTGTAGCGTAATAGAGCTAACCTAACCCGGTAGTGTGTTAGAACCAACATAACCTTGTAGCGTGAAAGAGCCAACCTAACCTGGTAGCGTGACAGAGCTAACCTAACCTTGAAGTGTGACAGAGCTAACCTAACCTTGAAGTGTGACAGAGCTAATCTTACCCAGTAGCGTGAAAGAGCTAACCTAACCTGGTAGCGTGACAGAGCTAACCTAACCTTGAAGTGTGACAGAGCTAACCTAACCTGGTAGCGTGACAGAGCTAACCTAACCCGGTAGTGTGTTAGAGCCAACATAACCTTGTAGCGTGAAAGAGCTAACCTAACCTGGTAGCGTGATAGAGCTAACCTAACCTGGTAGCGTGACAGAGCTAACCTAACATGGTAGCGTGATAGAGCTAACCTAACCTGGTAGCGTGGCAGAGCTAACCTAACCTGGTAGCGTGACAGAGCTAACCTAACATGGTAGCGTGATAGAGCTTACCTAACAAGGTAGCGTGACAGAGCTAACCTAACCTGGTAGCGTGACAGAGCTAACCTAATCTTGAAGTGTGACAGAGCTAACCTAACCTGGTAGCGTGACAGAGCTAACCTAACCTGGTAGCGTGACAGAACTAACCTAAACTTGTAGCGTGACAGAGCTAACCTATCCTGGTAGCGTGACAGAGCCAACATAACCTTGTAGCGTGAAAGAGCTAACCTAAACTGGTAGCGGGACAGAGCTGACCTAACCCGGTAGTGTGTTAGAGCCAACATAACCTTGTAGCGTGAAAGAGCTAACCTAACCTGGTTGCGTGACAGAGCTAACCTAACCTTGAAGTGTGACAGAGCTAACCTAACCTGGTAGCGTGAAAGAGCTAACCTAACCTGGTAGCGTGACAGAGCTAACCTAATCTTGAAGTGTGACAGAGCTAACCTAACCTGGTAGCGTGACAGAACTAACCTAACCCGGTAGTGTGTTAGAGCCAACATAACCTTGAAGTGTGACAGAGCTAACCTAACCTGGTAGCGTGACAGAGCTAACCTAACCTTGAAGTGTGACAGAGCTAACCTAACCTGGTAGCGTGACAGAACTAACCTAACCTTGTAGTGTGTTAGAGCTAACATAACCTTGTAGCGTGACAGAGCTAACCTAACCTGGTAGCGTGACAGAGCTAACCTAATCTTGAAGTGTGACAGAGCTAACCTAACCTGGTAGCGTGACAGAACTAACCTAACCCGGTAGTGTGTTAGAGCCAACATATCCTTGAAGTGTGACAGAGCTAACCTAACCTGGTAGCGTGACAGAGCTAACCTAACCTTGAAGTGTGACAGAGCTAACCTAACCTGGTAGCGTGACAGAGCTAACCTAACCTTGAAGTGTGACAGAGCTAACCTAACCTTGAAGTGTGACAGAGCTAATCTTACCCAGTAGCGTGACAGAGGTAACCTTACCTTGTAGCGTGATAGAGCTAACCTTAGCTAACCTTAACTTGTAGCGTAATAGAGCTAACCTAACCCGGTAGTGTGTTAGAGCCAACATAACCTTGTAGCGTGAAAGAACTAACCTAACCTGGTAGCGTGACAGAGCTAACCTAACCTTGAAGTGTGACAGACCTAACCTAACCTTGAAGTGTGACAGAGCTAATCTTACCCAGTAGCGTGAAAGAGCTAACCTAACCTGGTAGCGTGACAGAGCTAACCTTACTTTGTAGCGTGATAGAGCTAACCTTGGCTAACCTTAACTTGTAGCGTAATAGAGCTAACCTAACCCGGTAGTGTGTTAGAGCCAACATAACCTTGTAGCGTGAAAGAGCTAACCTAACCTGGTAGCGTGATAGAGCTAACCTAAGCTAACCTTAACTTGTAGCGTGATAGAGCTCCCCTAACCTGGTAGCGTGGTAGAGCTAACCAAACCTGAAAGCGTGACAGAGCTAACCCAACCTGGTAGCGTGATAGAGCTAACCTAACCTGGTAGCGTGATAGAGCTAACCTTAGCTAACCTTAACTTGTAGCGTAATCTTACCCAGTAGCGTGACAGAGCTAACCTTACCTTGTAGCGTGATAGAGCTAACCTTAGCTAACCTTAACTTGTAGCGTAATAGAGCTAACCTAACCCGGTAGTGTGTTAGAACCAACATAACCTTGTAGCGTGAAAGAGCCAACCTAACCTGGTAGCGTGACAGAGCTAACCTAACCTTGAAGTGTGACAGAGCTAACCTAACCTTGAAGTGTGACAGAGCTAATCTTACCCAGTAGCGTGAAAGAGCTAACCTAACCTGGTAGCGTGACAGAGCTAACCTAACCTTGAAGTGTGACAGAGCTAACCTAACCTGGTAGCGTGACAGAGCTAACCTAACCCGGTAGTGTGTTAGAGCCAACATAACCTTGTAGCGTGTAAGAGCTAACCTAACCTGGTAGCGTGATAGAGCTAACCTAACCTGGTAGCGTGACAGAGCTAACCTAACATGGTAGCGTGATAGAGCTAACCTAACCTGGTAGCGTGGCAGAGCTAACCTAACCTGGTAGCGTGACAGAGCTAACCTAACATGGTAGCGTGATAGAGCTAACCTAACAAGGTAGCGTGACAGAGCTAACCTAACCTGGTAGCGTGACAGAGCTAACCTAATCTTGAAGTGTGACAGAGCTAACCTAACCTGGTAGCGTGACAGAGCTAACCTAACCTGGTAGCGTGACAGAGCTAACCTAACCTTGAAGTGTGACAGAGCTAACCTAACCTGGTAGCGTGACAGAGCTAACCTAACCCGGTAGTGTGTTAGAGCCAACATAACCTTGTAGCGTGAAAGAGCTAACCTAACCTGGTAGCGTGATAGAGCTAACCTAACCTGGTAGCGTGACAGAGCTAACCTAACATGGTAGCGTGATAGAGCTAACCTAACCTGGTAGCGTGGCAGAGCTAACCTAACCTGGTAGCGTGACAGAGCTAACCTAACATGGTAGCGTGATAGAGCTAACCTAACAAGGTAGCGTGACAGAGCTAACCTAACCTGGTAGCGTGACAGAGCTAACCTAATCTTGAAGTGTGACAGAGCTAACCTAACCTGGTAGCGTGACAGAGCTAACCTAACCTGGTAGCGTGACAGAGCTAACCTTACTTTGTAGCGTGATAGAGCTAACCTTAGCTAACCTTAACTTGTAGCGTAATAGAGCTAACCTAACCCGGTAGTGTGTTAGAGCCAACATAACCTTGTAGCGTGAAAGAGCTAACCTAACCTGGTAGCGTGATAGAGCTAACCTAAGCTAACCTTAACTTGTAGCGTGATAGAGCTCCCCTAACCTGGTAGCGTGGTAGAGCTAACCAAACCTGAAAGCGTGACAGAGCTAACCCAACCTGGTAGCGTGATAGAGCTAACCTAACCTGGTAGCGTGATAGAGCTAACCTTAGCTAACCTTAACTTGTAGCGTAATCTTACCCAGTAGCGTGACAGAGCTAACCTTACCTTGTAGCGTGATAGAGCTAACCTTAGCTAACCTTAACTTGTAGCGTAATAGAGCTAACCTAACCCGGTAGTGTGTTAGAACCAACATAACCTTGTAGCGTGAAAGAGCCAACCTAACCTGGTAGCGTGACAGAGCTAACCTAACCTTGAAGTGTGACAGAGCTAACCTAACCTTGAAGTGTGACAGAGCTAATCTTACCCAGTAGCGTGAAAGAGCTAACCTAACCTGGTAGCGTGACAGAGCTAACCTAACCTTGAAGTGTGACAGAGCTAACCTAACCTGGTAGCGTGACAGAGCTAACCTAACCCGGTAGTGTGTTAGAGCCAACATAACCTTGTAGCGTGAAAGAGCTAACCTAACCTGGTAGCGTGATAGAGCTAACCTAACCTGGTAGCGTGACAGAGCTAACCTAACATGGTAGCGTGATAGAGCTAACCTAACCTGGTAGCGTGGCAGAGCTAACCTAACCTGGTAGCGTGACAGAGCTAACCTAACATGGTAGCGTGATAGAGCTAACCTAACAAGGTAGCGTGACAGAGCTAACCTAACCTGGTAGCGTGACAGAGCTAACCTAATCTTGAAGTGTGACAGAGCTAACCTAACCTGGTAGCGTGACAGAGCTAACCTAACCTGGTAGCGTGACAGAACTAACCTAAACTTGTAGCGTGACAGAGCTAACCTATCCTGGTAGCGTGACAGAGCCAACATAACCTTGTAGCGTGAAAGAGCTAACCTAAACTGGTAGCGGGACAGAGCTGACCTAACCCGGTAGTGTGTTAGAGCCAACATAACCTTGTAGCGTGAAAGAGCTAACCTAACCTGGTTGCGTGACAGAGCTAACCTAACCTTGAAGTGTGACAGAGCTAACCTAACCTGGTAGCGTGAAAGAGCTAACCTAACCTGGTAGCGTGACAGAGCTAACCTAATCTTGAAGTGTGACAGAGCTAACCTAACCTGGTAGCGTGACAGAACTAACCTAACCCGGTAGTGTGTTAGAGCCAACATAACCTTGAAGTGTGACAGAGCTAACCTAACCTGGTAGCGTGACAGAGCTAACCTAACCTTGAAGTGTGACAGAGCTAACCTAACCTGGTAGCGTGACAGAACTAACCTAACCTTGTAGTGTGTTAGAGCTAACATAACCTTGTAGCGTGACAGAGCTAACCTAACCTGGTAGCGTGACAGAGCTAACCTAATCTTGAAGTGTGACAGAGCTAACCTAACCTGGTAGCGTGACAGAACTAACCTAACCCGGTAGTGTGTTAGAGCCAACATATCCTTGAAGTGTGACAGAGCTAACCTAACCTGGTAGCGTGACAGAGCTAACCTAACCTTGAAGTGTGACAGAGCTAACCTAACCTGGTAGCGTGACAGAGCTAACCTAACCTTGAAGTGTGACAGAGCTAACCTAACCTTGAAGTGTGACAGAGCTAATCTTACCCAGTAGCGTGACAGAGGTAACCTTACCTTGTAGCGTGATAGAGCTAACCTTAGCTAACCTTAACTTGTAGCGTAATAGAGCTAACCTAACCCGGTAGTGTGTTAGAGCCAACATAACCTTGTAGCGTGAAAGAACTAACCTAACCTGGTAGCGTGACAGAGCTAACCTAACCTTGAAGTGTGACAGACCTAACCTAACCTTGAAGTGTGACAGAGCTAATCTTACCCAGTAGCGTGAAAGAGCTAACCTAACCTGGTAGCGTGACAGAGCTAACCTTACTTTGTAGCGTGATAGAGCTAACCTTGGCTAACCTTAACTTGTAGCGTAATAGAGCTAACCTAACCCGGTAGTGTGTTAGAGCCAACATAACCTTGTAGCGTGAAAGAGCTAACCTAACCTGGTAGCGTGATAGAGCTAACCTAAGCTAACCTTAACTTGTAGCGTGATAGAGCTCCCCTAACCTGGTAGCGTGGTAGAGCTAACCAAACCTGAAAGCGTGACAGAGCTAACCCAACCTGGTAGCGTGATAGAGCTAACCTAACCTGGTAGCGTGATAGAGCTAACCTTAGCTAACCTTAACTTGTAGCGTAATCTTACCCAGTAGCGTGACAGAGCTAACCTTACCTTGTAGCGTGATAGAGCTAACCTTAGCTAACCTTAACTTGTAGCGTAATAGAGCTAACCTAACCCGGTAGTGTGTTAGAACCAACATAACCTTGTAGCGTGAAAGAGCCAACCTAACCTGGTAGCGTGACAGAGCTAACCTAACCTTGAAGTGTGACAGAGCTAACCTAACCTTGAAGTGTGACAGAGCTAATCTTACCCAGTAGCGTGAAAGAGCTAACCTAACCTGGTAGCGTGACAGAGCTAACCTAACCTTGAAGTGTGACAGAGCTAACCTAACCTGGTAGCGTGACAGAGCTAACCTAACCCGGTAGTGTGTTAGAGCCAACATAACCTTGTAGCGTGTAAGAGCTAACCTAACCTGGTAGCGTGATAGAGCTAACCTAACCTGGTAGCGTGACAGAGCTAACCTAACATGGTAGCGTGATAGAGCTAACCTAACCTGGTAGCGTGGCAGAGCTAACCTAACCTGGTAGCGTGACAGAGCTAACCTAACATGGTAGCGTGATAGAGCTAACCTAACAAGGTAGCGTGACAGAGCTAACCTAACCTGGTAGCGTGACAGAGCTAACCTAATCTTGAAGTGTGACAGAGCTAACCTAACCTGGTAGCGTGACAGAGCTAACCTAACCTGGTAGCGTGACAGAACTAACCTAAACTTGTAGCGTGACAGAGCTAACCTATCCTGGTAGCGTGACAGAGCCAACATAACCTTGTAGCGTGAAAGAGCTAACCTAAACTGGTAGCGGGACAGAGCTGACCTAACCCGGTAGTGTGTTAGAGCCAACATAACCTTGTAGCGTGAAAGAGCTAACCTAACCTGGTTGCGTGACAGAGCTAACCTAACCTTGAAGTGTGACAGAGCTAACCTAACCTGGTAGCGTGAAAGAGCTAACCTAACCTGGTAGCGTGACAGAGCTAACCTAATCTTGAAGTGTGACAGAGCTAACCTAACCTGGTAGCGTGACAGAACTAACCTAACCCGGTAGTGTGTTAGAGCCAACATAACCTTGAAGTGTGACAGAGCTAACCTAACCTGGTAGCGTGACAGAGCTAACCTAACCTTGAAGTGTGACAGAGCTAACCTAACCTGGTAGCGTGACAGAACTAACCTAACCTTGTAGTGTGTTAGAGCTAACATAACCTTGTAGCGTGACAGAGCTAACCTAACCTGGTAGCGTGACAGAGCTAACCTAATCTTGAAGTGTGACAGAGCTAACCTAACCTGGTAGCGTGACAGAACTAACCTAACCCGGTAGTGTGTTAGAGCCAACATATCCTTGAAGTGTGACAGAGCTAACCTAACCTGGTAGCGTGACAGAGCTAACCTAACCTTGAAGTGTGACAGAGCTAACCTAACCTGGTAGCGTGACAGAGCTAACCTAACCTTGAAGTGTGACAGAGCTAACCTAACCTTGAAGTGTGACAGAGCTAATCTTACCCAGTAGCGTGACAGAGGTAACCTTACCTTGTAGCGTGATAGAGCTAACCTTAGCTAACCTTAACTTGTAGCGTAATAGAGCTAACCTAACCCGGTAGTGTGTTAGAGCCAACATAACCTTGTAGCGTGAAAGAACTAACCTAACCTGGTAGCGTGACAGAGCTAACCTAACCTTGAAGTGTGACAGACCTAACCTAACCTTGAAGTGTGACAGAGCTAATCTTACCCAGTAGCGTGAAAGAGCTAACCTAACCTGGTAGCGTGACAGAGCTAACCTAACCTTGAAGTGTGACAGAGCTAACCTAACCTGGTAGCGTGACAGAGCTAACCTAACCCGGTAGTGTGTTAGAGCCAACATAACCTTGTAGCGTGAAAGAGCTAACCTAACCTGGTAGCGTGACAGAGCTTACCTAACATGGTAGCGTGATAGAGCTAACCTAACCTGGTAGCGTAACAGAGCTAACCTAACCTGGTAGCGTGACAGAGCTAACCTAACCTGGTAGCGTGACAGAGCTAACCTAACCCGGTAGTGTGTTAGAGCCAACATAACCTTGTAGCGTGAAAGAGCTAACCTAACCTTGAAGTGTGACAGAGCTAACCTAACCTGGTAGCGTGACAGAGCTAACCTAACCTGGTAGCGTGACAGAACTAACCTAACCTTGTAGTGTGTTAGAGCTAACATAACCTTGTAGCGTGAAAGAGCTAACCTAACCTGGTAGCGTGACAGAGCTAACCTAATCTTGAAGTGTGACAGAGCTAACCTTACCTTGAAGTGTGACAGAGCTAACCTAACCTGGTAGCGTGACAGAGCTAACCTAACCCGGTAGTGTGTTAGAGCCAACATAACCTTGTAGCGTGAAAAAGCTAACCTAACCTGGTAGCGTGACAGAACTAACCTAACCTGGTAGCGTGATAGAGCTAACATAACCTTGTAGCGTGACAGAGCTAACCTAACCTGGTAGCGTGACATAGCTAACCTAACCTGGTAGCGTGACAGAGCTAACCTAACCCGGTAGTGTGTTAGAGCTAACATAACATTGTAGCGTGAAAGAGCTAACCTAACCTGGTAGCGTGACAGAGCTAACCTAACCTTGAAGTGTGACAGAGCTAACCTAACTTGGTAGCGTGATAGAGCTAACCTAACCTGGTAGCGTGACAGAACTAACCTAACCTGGTAGCGTGAGAGAGCTAACATAACCTTGTAGCGTGACAGAGCTAACCTAACCTGGTAGCGTGACAGAGCTAACCTAACCTTGTAGTGTGACAGAGCTAACCTAACCTGGTTGCGTGACAGAACTAACCTAACCTTGTAGCGTGACAGCCCAAGTAACACAAACGTGCTGAATAAAGATTGAGTAAGAGCAATCATCAAGAGCATAAGCTGAATAGTAAGCTGAATAACGTCTGAGTACCCGTCTATTTAGGCATTGGCATTTTATAAGGATTAAATTTGACAGTTTTCTTTTCATTCTTCTAAATAATTAAAAGAATTATATATTATAACATCCGGTTTTGTTTAAATAAGAATTTACTTTGACAACATTCGTTCTATTTATTTTAAATATATTTCTCTACCGTCGGAGTAAATATTGTAAAGATTTATTTAGATAACTTCCTTTTAGATGTGTCCCGCTTAATTGTGATAAATCGCGCCTAAACTTTATGTTTACCTGCTTAATTTTTATATTTTTTACATCTGCCGTCAACATTATGCTTGTTATTTCTGTGTATAATAATAAAAAACATATTTAACAAAAAAAAATTGACTTCTAAAGCAAAACAAATCGAAAATAGTACATTGTGATACAAGGGTGGAAAGTAGGTTATTGCAAACGAGCTGTCATTAACAAGCCCGAGCCGAAGGCGAGGGTTTTTAATGACAGCTCGTTTGCAATAACCTACACGCCCGTGTATCACACGATATTTTTAATACAGTTGTGGGAAATAGTAAAAACAAATCAAAGAATTAGATGTGTTAATTCACAAAAAAAAAAAATTTCGTGCTCTTTTGCAACTGGACATTTTTTACAACGAAAACAGTATATACAGCCTATTTGATTTTACACAAATGTTGATGTGAAAATAATTAAATTAAAACTGGTAATTAAATATATTAAACAACCATTTAAAAGACTTCATCATAAATTTTTCCTCATATAAAATCTATCCCATTTTATTCTATGTATGACGTATGTATGACTCCATGTTTAACAACTGTATTGAAAATAACTGTTTCAAAACAGTTGTTAAACATGGCGTACTTTCAGAGGCTATAATTATGATTCGAAAATTAAATCTTATGCATAGGCATCTTTCTGTTACGCGGTCGTGACTTTTGTTTACGAGCTCGATCATTAGTTTTGCAGTTTAGTTATAAATTTATAAGTCAATTTAAAAAGTTTAGTAGCAAGGAGTTTTCATACATAGAATAAAATGGGATAGATTTTATACGAGGAAATAGAAAGATTCGGTACGTTTTAGCATTGAATTCTCAAAAGTCTTTTAAATGGTTGTTTGATATATTTAATTATCAGTTTTAATTTAATTATTTTCACATCAACATTTGTCAAAAATCGAAAAGGCTGTATAGGCTGTTTTCGTTGTAAAAAAAATATGTCAAGTTGCAAAAACGCGCCATTTTCTGTTTTTTTTTTTTTTGTGAATAAACAAATCTAATTCTTTGATTTGTTTTCATTATTTCCCACAACTGTATTGAAAAACGTCGTGTGATACACGGGTGTGTAGATTATTGCAAACTCGTGCCATTAAAAACCCTCGCCTTCGGCTCGGGCTTGTTAATGACAGCTCGTTTGCAATAACCTACTTTCCACCCTTGTATCACAATGTACTATTTTTCCGAAGCCGTTGTCTTATGTACCTACTGTTTTTCGTTTTTTTAGACACCGACTTCGGAAAAAAAGTAAATTTTCGATATGTAGTGCGAAATGTTGGTGCAAACCAAAATTGTGTGGACTCAAGAACGATGGCGACCACGCGCCGACATGTACCTCCCTAGTCCTGCCGGTGCCCATGAGTGCGATGATGAGGCAGGCTACGAATCGCGGAATACATTCTAGATTACTTGGCTTAAAAATATTAGGGGCTATCTAATAAGCTGAAGATACAACAAAACGAGGTTATGGTTTTAAGTAAAAAAATAATTTATTGATTTCTTTTCTGCATTGGTGTCGTTTGTTACAAAAATAAAAGATTTAAAAATGTAAATAAAAGTGTAACAAAAAGAAATATAAGTATAAAATATAAAAAAAAAAAAACTTTTTTCGAACAAGCTTTTTAGCTTACCGTACATAGTCGTCCAAATCAAAAGTGTATGCAAAATTCCATCTTAATCCGTTGAGGATAACTGCTTTAAAATTCAGTTGCACGATTTGACCCGAACATCATACATACAAAAAAATACATTGCAAGCTAATAAATAATAATATTATTCATTTTTTTAAACATGCCTTTCTTTATTCTTCTCAGCAAACCCTTTCATTTGATACCCATATCATGGCAGTGCACAAAAAATAATTGTTCCACCATATTGGATTTAGAATGACGTCACTTAACTAACCATTTATATTGTCATCCAAACTAAATTTCATCAAAATCGGTGGCGGATAACTGCTTTAAAATTCAGTTGCTAGATTTGACCCGAACACACTTACATACATACATTGCAAGTTAAATAAAAGCTTGTAAAAAAAAAACTGGATCTTGTCTGAGACCTTTGTATCAAAATTCAGTTATCATATTTTCTGTTTTCTATTGGTCTGCAATGGCAAAGAAAATTCTGTATGACAAATATCACCTAAAGAGTTGGGCAAGCTTAGCACTGTTTACTAAAGCTTTGGTTTCTTGGTCGGAACACACAACGCTGTGGCATAGTCTTTTGTTCCGTCGCAGTATGCGCCAGCGGTAAGGAGGTTTATGTGTCCGGCACAGCATACCGCAGCGTTGTGCATTCCAATCAAGAGAAACGCATCAAACACATTGTCTCTGATGTGTTTGATGCGTTTCTCTTGTTCGGAACGCACAAAGCTACGGTATGCGTATTATATAGATACATCTTTCCTGCCACGTCACATTAATTTGTGACTCTGAAACCAGGTTTGCCGATGAGCATGGTATGGCGCGTTGTTTAGGGTGCTTTTAAATTGGGTGTACTTTTTCTGTATAATATTATCGCCACATATTATTTGAAATTGATACGATTGCGCTGACTTCTCGTAGAATGTCTTTTCATTAGATGCGCCCGGTTTGCCAGTTCCAATTTAAAGCATAAAAAGATTATTATGTTTTCTTATTTCTGGGATTGCTCATGAGTATGACAATTTCAATCTTCGTGTGTTTGCTTTCTACTTGAGGATAGTAGAAGCGTTTGTCGTTGCGGTTCATGGGCACCAGTGGCTCGCCATACCAGCCGTAACTGTAACAGGTTAACAAATAATTTTGATTAAGTTTTGTTTCTTTTTTCCCGCACCCCCGCTACTTCGCTACCAAGGCCTATTGGACCAAGATCCCAGACGCCCCAGATATTATTCATAGCTTTCTACGAGTTGAGTAGTGTTAGTATGTACTTTGAAAGTACGCATACTTGCAAGATTGGGCCGACGGCCATCAGCTATCAGGAGCTCTTTAAAGGTACGTAAAAAAATCACTACTGCCAGGCATTTTGCGTCGGCGGTTATTTCTACATGATACTCAGGGAACGGAAAAAAAAGATGATAATCTAAAAATTCAAAATAGTTATTTTGAATTTTTTTAGAAGCAGCCAGACATATCTTAGCGACCGAAAATCGTGCCCAAAAATTTAAAATGTCGCTGTGAGTATCATAACTTCTCACACCGAAAAAAATGCGTGCTATATAATTAGATGGCTTTACATCACAGCTTCATTAAACTTATGTTGTTAAGGTCACACACTAACATTATTCAAACAACAGACATAAATCTAACTAGATACGCGATTGTCTGTACTTCGCGTGCCAAAAAACTGAGTAATCTGAGTTCAAATTAAGATCATTGATATAATTGATTGATGGCACCGGAAATCCAGCGAAATCTAGAAAAATGCCTTTTTATGCCATACTAGCTATTGCCCGCGACTTCGTCCGCGTCAAACTCGTCAATTTTTTTTTCTTTTTATTAGTTTCCCGCCGGAACTATGAATTTTCTCGTGATCAAACGTAACCTATGTTACTCGTTATTACATCAGCTAACTACCAGTGAAAGTCCCGTCAAAATCGGTCCAGCCGTTTTGGTGATTACCCGGAACAAACAGACAGACAGACAGATAGACAGACAGACAAAAATCTTAAAAATTGCTTATTTGTTGTTAGTACCGTATATACTTTCACGTGCATTCAATAAAACGTTGTTATTTTGATATTACATACAGACACTTAAATTTTATTTATTTGAATATAGTATAGATGTATAGATTGAACCGTAAAGAATGTATAGAAAAAGTTGGCTAACGCATTGGAAATGTTTTCTTTCATTGGTAAGTAAATTTGTTTTTAAATTGTTTGTGAAAAAGTGGCACGCTTGGTTTTCATACAGATGGCGGGACTCGCGCTATCTAGATAGATTAATGTTTGTGATTCAAAACCACAGTTTTTTGTGTAGAAATCTATGAGGTAATGTCTGAGGCGTCTGGGACCTCCATCATGAGAAGTTTCTTATATTGTTTCCCTAGCGAAAGAATTTGCCAGAGATCTCCTCCTACAAAATTGTGTATCTCATCTGATGGTAAGCTATGTGGTCGACAATGGTGCACACTTATCTAGAAGTTAACTGTTCACTTTCGATCTGATTACTCCCAGTTTTTATATTTTCAGGAAACATAGGCACCGGGGTTCGCAAACGTTTTTGTGCATAGGGTAGCGGTGGCGCGTCGCTAAACGTCTCGTGGTAAAATAATATATATCTATATATATAAAAAATTATCCCTATTTCCCTTGGTCACGCTCACGACATCACGCGTGAACGGTTGGACCGATTGCGTTTATTCTTTTTTTGTTGTCTTTGTTATTGTTAGGAGAAGGTACTAATGAAAAAAAAATATGGTTCTTTAACTACATAGGTACGGTAGGTATGTAGGTAGGGTAGGGTAGGTAGGGTAGGGTAGGTAGGGTAGGGTAGGTAGGGTAGGTAGGGTAGGGTAGGTAGGGTAGGGTAGGTAGGGTAGGGTAGGTAGGGTAGGGTAAGGTAGGTAGGGTCGGGTAGGGTAGGGTAGGGTAAGGTAGGTAGGGTCGGGTAGGGTAGGGTAGGGTAAGGTAGGTAGGGTCGGGTAGGGTAGGTAGGATAGATTAATGTTTGGTGTTTTTATGGCAGAACAAAGTTTGCCGGGTCAGCTAGTTATGTTTATATTATCTATTTACAGGTTGTGATTTAATTACCTGTGTCATACCTACCACAATTGAGGCAATAATGGAAGTTGGATCATCTATCTAAACAGTGTTAAGAAAATGCATGTTGTTTATTGCTTAAATAGGTATAGAGGTGGGTACCCGCTATGTTCGCTTCACGGGATGCGCTTCGCTTTGTGTTCGCGCTAAAGACCGAACAGCCCGGCAGGCTTATTACGTATCTTTTGCAAGAGCAAAACGATAACGATCAAACGCTTTATGTCATAAAAGTCGAAATTACCTGCAGTGTAGGTGTGGTAGGTCCAACACAATCGTTTGCTAATCGCTCGCTGATTGTCAAATGCACATATTAAAAAAAACCGCCAACAACTTAAAAACTTTTGTATTGAAGAGCAATTATTGCTCAAAAGTCACTATCGTTTTGCTCTTGTAAATGATTCGTAATAAGCATGCCGATCCCCTGTCGCGGAGCGTGGAATGTTGCAGAAGCGCGGACCGCAATAGGTTCTCGAACATAGTGGATATCCAACTTTATATAATAACCTAATCGGTAGTTATATTTTCGAGCCGTTTGGGGTTGAAACTCTTGGTCCGTGGGGTCCGAGTGCTCACGCTTTGTTTAAAGATCTGTCCAAACGCCTAGTTGACACTTCGCGTGACCCAAGGGCTGGCTTTTACCTTGGTCAGAGAATAAGCATTGCCATACAACGTGGCAATGCTGCCAGCCTTTTGGGTACATTACCAGTGGGGAACGATGTGGAGGAGTTTTTCGACGCCATATTTTAGTTAAGTATATTTTTTGTTTTAGTTAGTGAGTAGTTTTTGGTTAAAGTGTATAGGTTTTTAGTTTTAGTTATTTAAGTATTTTATACACTGTATATACTTTTATCTTTGTAAATAAATACTTTATATACCACGACCAAACACGATGTCGCAAATGGGGCTTTACAATTAAAATAATAGTAAAAAAAAAGAACAAGATATGTTCGATCTTTATAAACGTCATGTATATGTCATGGACCAAGTGATTAATCAGTGCACTATGTATAATGCCCGGGCATTATGAATCTAGTCAAGTCAAATCGGGCAATGTAATGAATACTGATTTAACTTCTATATTTATCACATTGTCTGGTCATTATGAATATTGCTACGTAACGGTTGGGCAATTCGATAATTATGGTCAATGAATTGTTCCAAGAGCGAGCGAAGCGAGCTCGGGAGCTTAGGGCACCCCGAGACGGATAGGTTAGGTCCGAATCGTACTTACCTATTCTATATTAAAACAACATAATATAGTCAACATTAACATAATTTAAAAAACACATATTTTTATTAACCGGGCCAATAAGTAATGGGCATTGTTCAGAAAGCCCGGTCAATTTAATTATTTCAATAGTTTGTATCATATTGGGCATTGTTCAAATTGCCCGGGCATTATGAATAATGCCGTATTAATCACTTGGTCCATAACATACAGCAACGAGATGAAGTCGAGCTATCTCCACTAACAGTCAACTGCAGTGCAGTCTACGCAGATTAGTTTCTACCCCGGGGCACTTACCCCCTATATTTTCATCCTACCCGCCCCCCTTTTCCAAGAAACTACTAAGAATATGTGGGCAGACTTGTGAGTGCGATTGTAAAACTTTTTCACTTTATGTCTCTAATTGAATGTGTTACGAAAGTCTAAAAGAAGCGCAAATAATAAAAAATAGATTTTAAATGGTATGTTATTTGACAAGCTACGCAAGTTGAAGTCAAGACAAAGTGATGACATGGTACGCCAGTTTAGTGGTCATTGGTTCGAATTCCGCTGGCATTGATACCAGCGGAATTCGAACCAATGACCACTAATCTGGCTTAACAACAAAAACAATTGATTGTTTTTAAATAACGTGACATGTCGCTCACAATTGGGCACATCAAAAGGCTTAAAGTCACCCAAAAGCAATGGAGAGGGATATGCTCGAAGCTTAATTGCGTGATCGCATCAGAAATGAGGATATCCACAGGAGGACCAATAAACTTATCGACATAAGCTCTAAGAATTGCCAAACTTAAGTGGCAGCAGGCAGGGCACATTGCTCGCAGAATGGATGGGCGATGGGGCCGAAAAGTTCTTGAGTGGCGGCCGTGATGCTGTGTATAAGGCGTCCCACTAGGTAGGCCAAAGACTTGGTTAAGGTTGGGGGAATCCATTGGATGCGAGACGCACGGGACCGGTCAATATGATAACACTAGGTGGAGACCTATGTTCACCAGTGGACGTCTTTTGGCTAAAATAATGATGGCGATGACGAAGACTTCTGTGTTTTCAAAAATGTCTTACACTTGGTTCTCCGTGGCAGGCGACGTGTATTTGCTGCGAGGTCCCTTGGCTCTGGTCTGCGCTACATTATCGTGGTAGTCATCCACCTTCTTGGTCTCTTCCTTACTCTCCGCCTTCAACTGGTCATGGGAGGCGTAGAACTTGCCGGTCACGGGGATTGCTGTGGAATAATAGTACATTGTGATACAAGGGTGGAAAGTAGGTTATTGCAAACAAGCTGTCATTAACAAGCCCGAGCCGAAGGCGAGGGTTTTTAATGACACGAGTTTGCAATAACCTAAACGCCCGTGTATCACACGATATTTTTCAATACAGTTGTGGGAAATAGTAAAAACAAATTAAAGAATTAGATTTGATAATTCAAAAAAAAAAAAAAAAATCGCGCGTTTTTGCAACTGGACATATTTTTTTACAACGAAAACAGCCTACACAGCCTATTCGATTTTTGACAAATGTTGATGTGAAAATAATTAAATTGAAACTGGTAATTAAATAAATTAAACAACCATTTAAAAGAATTTTGAGAATTATATGCTAAAACGTACGGAATCATTCATTTTTCCTCGTATAAAATCTATTCTATTTTATGCTATGTATGCAAACTCCTTGCTACTAAACTTTTTTAAATTGACTTATAACTAAAGGCGCGTTTTTGCAACTGACATTTTTTACAACGTAAACAGTCTATACAGCCTATTCGATTTTAGACAAATGTTGATGTGAAAATAATTAAATTAAAACTGGTAATTAAATATATTAAACAACCATTTAAAAGACTTTTGAGAGTTCAATGCTAAAACGTACGGAATCATTCATTTTTCTCGTATAAAATCTATCCCATTTTATTCTATGTATGAAAACTCTTTGCTACTAAACTTTTTAAATTGACTTATAAATTTAAAACTAAACTGCAAAACTAATGATCGAGCTCGTAAACAAAAGTCACGACCGCGTAACAGAGCCCCTAGCACAAGTTTCTAGCGTATTCGTATTGTCATCGTGACGTTTTCACCAGACGTTAACGTACTCGATGCTGCGTCAAGTTATTTTGGTAGCACGAGTTCAAAAAAACGTCTTGCGACAACTCGGAAGTAGTAATTGAACGATGGTTAGTTAAGGCCGAGAATCCAATAGCGTTTGGATTGGTTTGTAGTGAATGGTGCGTTCTGAAAATAAAAGACAAAAACGGGTAACTTTGTCTTGAATAATTTAGAGACCAAAACTGAAAAAATATTTGTTATAAACACATGTTAAAACATATTTAACATTTTTATTATTTCTTTTTTTTAATAAGTCATTGGAAATTTCAGTTTATTGTAGTTTTAATTTATGATAATTTATTTATTATTTATTTATTTTTTACCGTTCGGATTCGAACGGTCCCGTACATGACGTTTGACAGTTGTCACTTACTGTTTGAAGGTTTCCTTCAAATTACAAAAATATAAAACCGTTAGCACACTGATGCAAACGCGTGTGGAAGCGAAATTCTTCCGACGAACTTTCAGAACTCAGTGATTGGTAAAAATAGGTATTTTGCACGTCCACACCGAAACGTTAAATTCCTTATTATACTTAATTATTAATTTATTTATTAAAGGCAACAGGGCCCACAGAATAACTTAACCTAAATAAATATTATATTAATAGTGTTAGTAACAATATAAACTTATCAAAATCAAAATACTAAAACATTTAAAGGCATTTTTGAATAGTCAAACAAAAGATGAATCTAGTTGCACATTCGCAAGTGTCAGTAAGTCTCTTTGGAGAAGAACGTGCAAGAAACTCCACGGACACACTTTTCCATCAATACAGTACAATTACAAGTATTTGGTTACAGGAAAATTACATAGATATGTGAGAACGATGAAAACAGACTTATACCTTTATAGTAACACAATAACAACAAACAACATTTATACACACAAACATTTAACACTTACACACAGGCAACCATCATTGCTTCAATGTTTTAGCTGAAATACTGGAGCAACGATTCTATACAACACAGCCAGTCAGCAATCATGCCCAGATAGCTAGACATAATAAATATACCTCCATTATTACTCACCAGGATTGTCCACATAATCATTTACATTTTACGCATAATAATATCATGTATGTAATTAAATTAATATATGAATAAATAGATAGCAATAATGTATCCATCGGTTGGAGACATTTACTAGGTTTTGATGTACAGCAATCGTGTGGTAAGGTCACGTGGTGCCGATTTTTCGTTATAATAGAGTTTAAAAACTAATAGATAGGGCGCAATAGACACGATCATGTAAAATTTATTTACTTTAAAAAAAAAAAAAAATGTTCTTAATCTTGGTAAGCGTATCACAAAACTGACACCTAAACTTGCCGGACTCACTAGGGTTGCTACTATATTGATTCTGAAAAAAAAAGAGTAGATAATATTTTACAAACATAAATACATCGATTTGTGTAAGTATACATCATATCATGCTTACAGTGTCATCTACTAAGGCTTAATGGGTAAAACTGCCTTTATTGTATTAGGTCTTAGGACCAGCGATGTAGTCAATTTAGTTGTGACAGTTGCACCGGTTATAAGATGTTTGATATTTCTACAGTCACATCTGTTTGGAAAAGGCATTTGCTTGGACTTTTCCCTAATATGTTGGGGTTGACTTCCACTGTTTTCAGTCGAACCAGACGCATCTGAATACCAGTGTTTTATATGAAGTGACTGCATAACCTACTAACCCAGATTATACGGTAATCCTACTGGATAATACGGTACCCTTTTTGTTAGGGTGGCCGCAGACTTTCGGGTTTCTGACGACCCGTAACGACTGTCAAAGATTCACGATACGGAGAATTTTATTATTCTGTCATCTCGATATACTATCAGCACGGCAGGTACGACTATTCCGTGTTCTGTGAATATTTCTTTATTATTCTTTTTATAGGATAAAAGAAGTTAGAAATCGTATTCGACCTCAACATTAAAAATAACAAATTGCCATAAAATTAGATTTTATAAACGAGGTTTAAATACTGATGTGACAGTAATGAAATGGTTTCGCGCCTCATTCAATACATTCAGAGTGGAGTGTCACCGAGCCCCGCAGCAAAGATTACTATTATATACTGCCGCAGTATTTGATTTATTAAACTAGCATAGCACATAAGTGTTTAAACTTTTGTATGGTGGCAGAGTTTATTATTTCGAATATGTAGGCGCAAATTTATAAACTTAAATTCAATATTTCGCAAATCACAATGTAAAAATACAATAACCTGTGCAGCATTATACTTAGTTGTTAGAACTTTTGTTGTAAGGTATAACTAATCCCTCTACGCATATAGAAAATGATTTGAAAACTTAAATCTTTTATTGAAAGAGTTACGAACCATTTTCAGTTTTCCATTGTTCCACAGTACGTATCTGTTAGCATTTTCACTAATATAAAGTTTAGATAGTACTAATAAAGAAACATTAATTTATTTAAATTTAAATTTTATACTATTGTTATAACACGAAAAATTAGGAAATACCTACTTTATGCCTATTGCATCACTCTAAACTGTTAGCATTTTTGTACATAGCGTTGAATTCACATAAGGTATCCACCCAGCGAAAATAACAAACTTTTGAATTATCAAAGGTTATGTGGAAAATAATTGTATCCCTACTGGACTATCACACCTAGCGTAAAATTCGATACTACATGTCAAAATGAAAACTTGTGCTACCGATTCCCATACATTTAGAGCGTTAACGCAACGTAAATACGTGAACTCGATACGAAGGCAATTGTCAAAAACTTGTGCTACCGATTTGTTAGTTCCAAATACGGACACATGGCGCTGATTCATTTTGCATACAAAAATTGTCGGAGGCGATACGTTAACGTAGTCGATCCAATTACGCAGAAACTCGTGCTAGGGGCTCAGTACATTTCGGTTTGAACTGTAAATAATAAAGTGATACTAAATATCAAAAATAGTAAGTTCCTAGCTACATCACTAAAAACGCGGAACAACTCAAATTTTCCGGGACGCTATCGCTTAGTCTTTTCGTTTTTGCTGGCTTAGCTGATGAAAGCTATCTCTTGACCCTCAGGACTGTTGCCCCGATCTAGGGTGAGTTCCACATTATTAAGTAATTGTACCTGATTCTCTGCGCTGGATAACCTATATCGATTTCATCACCTATTTATTATCTGATTTTGCGCGGTCATTGTTGGAAGCGCAGCAAGGAGTTATACAGCGCACAGGAGATTGTAATAAGTATGTATATCTACTGCATCGAGGTGTGCCACTGTTTTATTGTAAGTGATCACGTTTACTGTATGTTTATTAAATGCTTGCGTGTTCATACTTAACCTAATTTTGCATCTGTCAATGTGCTTGCTATGTTTGCAAGTTCCTTACCTGTAAACCGCTGGGATGTGCTGAGCTTCCACCTACAATGCTACCCACACCGTTCCTTGGCTTAAGTAGGGAAAGAAGCTGGTACATCGCATGCGGCTTGCTGCTAATTGCACCGCATCTAACATGCGCACCCTATGGTGCTTTCAGGGCTCTTCGTACGGGCTGAGGACTGGACCCCTTGCCTACTGCTGCACGCTGCTATATGCTGCGACCTACCGCCATGCGAGCCGGTGTCTGCGCAGCATACAGCGCGCAACCCTAGCTGCTACAGTTCCGGCGGCCTGTCGCTGAGCCTGTGCTGTACCTGTATTTACTGTGTGATAGTTATCCACTCAGAACAACAGTGACCTTACGTACCCGCGTACCTGTGTAACTTTATTTATAAAATATATGTATTAACTTGGCCAGCTGTTTTACTTTACATCTACCTACCTACCTATCAGTTAGTGGCCTGCGCTGGCAACCCTGACCAGACCTAGCCGTTACACTTAATAGGTACTCCAATATATTAAATAATTACTTAAAAAAAACGATGCTTTGTTTGTAACCAATAAAGTGGTATCACAGTTAAAATCCTAATCAAAGTTTTGTTCCCATTCATCCCTGAGGTTCTATTCACCCCGTTTTACGGTACTGATGGTTAATCACTGTCTAACACCTCGTGGAATAAAAACATGATTTTAACTCACATCCAAAGTTGGGCCTGTAAATCTTGTAGTTCCTGAAATGCTTGACTTCTCTGTAAATGATTTCGTTCAACATGTGAATGTCGATCGGCGCCCGGGTGCCGAAAGTGCACTTGCCCTCGGTCATCCTGCTTAGGAAACAAAACGAATGTTCTTAGTGTTGTAGAAGTTATAAGAAACTGTTGTTTTCTAAGATTAAGTATCTTCTTCTTTTCGGCTCGATGGAAAAGTCTTCAACTATTCTAGGCCCAGTAGGTGACCACACCGATTGCGGCGTCAGTGACGACCATAAGGCAGTTGGGGCACTTCAGCATGTGTGTCATGTTACATGTGTATTGCCACACAGGGGCACTGCACTCACACTGCATGGGTATCAGACGGGTCCATAGAACCCCATTTTGCCAAATTGTGATTGCAGCAGCCCATCTGAGTTGCGTGGAGCTGGCATAGTTGAAATAAATATTTTTTTGTCTTTTGTCTTGGAAGACTAGCTTATTTTAATAAATCATGTCTATAATGTATTGCTCAAGCAGATAAATTACAAACGTCCAAGAATGAGGGCACACACATCGACGCAGCTCTAAGCGGTAATGACATGATTAGCTAAATAGCACTTTATGCATTATTAATATGTAGGCCACAGCACAAACACATATCGAAAATGTATGTTAGTTACCTGTTTTTTTTTGTAAATACGAGTAAAAAAAATAAAAATATAATGTTTGTGATTTGTAAAATGAAAGTTTTGAATGACAATGTCAGTTTGCTAACATTGACAATGTTGGTCATGGATTCAATAAAAAGGTTATGTAACTAAAGTTTACATGTAAACCCTAAACTTTTAAACGGAGGAAGGTAACTTTAGATGGAGGCTAGGAACTATGTTTTGTTTGCTACTGAATATATTCTACTGGAAAAGCTATTTACAAACCGCCTCACTCGTGAATCGCACCACACAATGACCCGGAGAAAGTTAAATTTTAGGAAGAAGTTTCAGTTTTTTTATTACATTATTAATGAGATTGGCAAATGATAGATCACTCCCAAGTACAACCCCCAAATCCCGTATACTTTTAACCTCTTGCAGACACGAGACATCACTCGTTGAGGGAGTAAGAAAAATGTAAGGGGTGCTTTTTCCGCGTAAATGTAATGTACATTTGCCGGCATTCAACGTCATCCCATTTACACAGTAGTTCTGAATAGAATCTAGGTCTGATTGGAGCAGTTCAATGTTTTCTTGAGTTTTTAATTGACGATTAAATTAGGTCTGTAATTGTACGCAAAATACGCGCTTGGTCGTGGAGTTGCGGATACCAGCCCGTTTTAACCTTAACCTAACCTATACTCCATTTGCGATAACATTAGACGTTTAAATTAGCCCATTGAACAGCCCGTTCGACCGATTTTGAATTCAATTGCGTTGTTGATACGACAAATGGTAGCTGTAGTAAACAGTTGGTTTTGGTAACAGGTTTATGCTTTTGATGTCATCCTTATGTTTACGGGATAGAACTCAAAATCGATTAAACGGACTGTAAAAAGATTTGGAAACATGTCTAATGTTATTTCAAATGGAGTTTAGGTCTGTAAGTTTTTTTTCAACACACTTGCTCATAAAGTGGCTCTAATTTCACCGCAATTAGGCACATAATGACACCTATAATCAAACTGTGACTTTTTCATTGCTATTATTTACAAGTGAGTTATAGAATATATTTTTTTAATTTAATTGGTTGAGTTGCTTTGTTCTTAAAAAAATTTCGTTACAAAAAAGATCGTGCTCAATAGTAAATAGTACATTGTGATACAAGGGTGGAAAGTAGGTTATTGCAAACGAGCTGTCATTAACAAGCCCGAGCCGAAGGCGAGGAAACAATTTTATTGAGTATGTTAGGTTTTATTAAAAATTGAATTTGATTTAATTTCTAAGATTATTTGCTACGGCAACATTTTGGAATGGATTCGAATGTTCGATGTAGCGTTTAAACGACGGGGGGGAAAATGTTGGCGGGCTTTTGGAGTTAGTTTGAGCACGGTTCGTTTTTGGATGAAAAATCTCTGGAGATTAAGTATTACGAAAGTGTACCTAAGAAATAGTCTATATTTAATTATAATTTGATAAAATGATTGTTGGAAGGCATAAATCGGTGTGTGATTTTAAAGTGAGTATGTATTATTTTATCGCTTAGCTTAAGGCCCAGGAGACTTCTTTCTATGCTATTTTGGAACACTTTGACCTTATGAGTCTGTTTTGTTGACAAAGGCCACGACTGGGCCTTAAGCTAAGCGATAAAGTTAGAAATGAAGACGTCAGGAAAATTACCAAGACAAAAGACATAGCAAAAACCATAATGACCCAAAAATGGAAATGGGCTGGGCATGTCCAAAGATCACCTGAGATCAAATGGTCCAGAATTGTCACTAATTGGTACCCTATTCACAAAAAAAGACGGAAAGGAAGGCCATTCAAAAGATGGAGTGATGACATAGTTGCCACGGTGGGAAATACCTGGAGCAGACTGGCAAGAGACAGAGAGAAATGGAAGGAAATGGAGGAGGCTTTCACCGCCAGAGCGGTCCTTACACCAAAACGCGTTAACGCAGTATCATAACATATACTAACAAACTAGAATAAGTATAATACTAACACTACAAATAATGTATAGAATTAATGTAAACTATGTGTAAGGAATAAATAAAGCTTTATTATTATTATTATGTATTATTTACTCTTTGAGTATTCTTCTATCCGCTATCCTAGAGCACAATTGGTTGATTGCTAGTTTATTTATCCAAGCCTGTTGATATTCTGGTAGTCGTACTATAAGTATTAATTGAGGGCAAATATGGGCATTTGTTGGTGTTCCAGATATTCTGCTAGTGACAGAAATACTAGACGAGAATTTAGTAGCAAAAAGCTGGCATATATAGCCTGTCGTAGCGATCAACTCGTTTAAGTCATCTCTAAAGGAACCGAGCTAGATTTGGATTTTTAGTTTTAACGAAAGACCAGAATGCAATGGGGTTTGACCGAATGTTATTCTCCATAGTGTGGGCATATTTCTTGTAGCAACTCATAATTGACCGTGCTCTCTTGTCAAGTATACACTACTTAAGTAGTACTAGTAACACTAGTACTACTACTCCGTTACGTACGTACGTGCGGTACGGGTGGTACGTTACGTGTCTGGTAGTAGTAGTAGTACTAGTTTAGTAGTACTTAAGGGTACACTAGTCAACGGCACGAACTATTTTCTGCGCGGGGTTAAAATGCGTGCTATATCAACCGACAACACGTGTGGAACATATAGATGCTGTTATGAGCAGTAAGAAGCTAGTTCACGTACGAATACACACTTTTGCAAATTTGTAGCGAAATGGATGATGATTTAGAACGAAAACGAGCGCGCGAAATTTTATAAACAGATCTTTGGGAGTCTGGATATCATGAAAAAACGACTGAATGTATCTGTTCAAAATAAAATTATTTGCATTTTTGAACTACTAATCTATCCCTGTATGGAGGCCGTTTTTCAATTTTCCTTCTTCTTATGGTACTTATTTGCGCACAAAGATGCGTGTTTAAATAAGGAACTTTCGAAGCTCATAACTTTCAAGTAAATTTTATTTTCACTTTTTTGCTTCCATACAGGGCTAGATAATGATGAGACAAATTGATATCATTTTTATTTTGAACGTACATCGTCAAACAGTGGAGTAAAAGCCAGACTACGTTTGTATGGAAGAATTTTCGACTAGTGTACCCTTAATATCGTCTCACGGATTATTGTATTTCTTAAAACGTTGCCTTATCTTTTCGTTTCCTTAAGAACTCTCACTAAGATTTTAGAATACCATGAAGGAAAGTTTTTGCTTACATGCTTTATTTTAGGAATATTCTCTTTAATAACAGTTTGAACAGATTCATAAAGTGACCCTACCATAGCGTCAATATTTGCACACGGTTCCAGCACCTGTTTCCAAGTAGTTTCTTTTGGGTGCTAATTAAACAGGCTTCTTTTTAATATCATTATTCGCCCCCAAAAATGTATGTTGCCTTCTAAATTACTAAGTCAGCCACAATTAACGAGCATCTAAATAATACTATGTTAGCCACTAGTTATCTTCTATGTAAACCACTCTAAATACAACTCAGCATGATGGTTATTTTTTAGCATCAAAATTTTTAACATGCATTCTAACAGTAAATTTCTAAAATACTATTAAATGACATCAAAAAATATATTTATTTAGCTTCTAATTTTTTAACTCAGTACGTTTAAAATGTAACTTACGTGTAAAATTTTTAACATGCATTCTAACAGTAAATTTCTAAAATACTATTAAATGACATCAAAAAATATATTTATTTAGCTTCTAATTTTTTAACTCAGTACGTTTAAAATGTAACTCATCCCATATTAATTGATCGTAAAAAAATTGCAAAAACATTTCATCAAATAGTATATTGGCCACTAATATTACCAGAAGCTATTGAGGAGAGACAAAATAAAAGACTATATTTTTTGGTTTTAATATAGAATAGGTGCAAGTTGGATTAGTATTTATGCGACAGAGTCGACGGAGCCCCGCTGCGCGGGGCTCCTATTTCTGTATGCAGGGTTTAAAGTAACCTAACACGAAGGAGATGACGGGAGCTGAGTTCGCTCGCTTTGCTCGCTCACTTCAGCTCCCGTCATCTCCTTCGAACCTAACCTGTCCGTGTCGGGGTGCCCTAAGCTCCCGAGCTCGCTACGCTCGCTCTTGGACTTATTCATTGACCGTCATTTATTATTTTAAATATAATATATTATTTAAAATTCCTCGTCAGAACAGTACAGTGGTACTTCATTTTCACTTTTAAACGTCATAACTAATTATTACTCATCGAAAACTTTAATTTAATTACAGCGAAAACAATTGCAATACGAACGCACGAACGACAATAAACAATTACATGTGATCAACTCAACTCGTCGTCACATGAATCGAATGGCGCTCTCTGATTGGTGCAAATGGCCGGTCGCTGTCGTCTCGCGTACTCGCGCCAAATCATGCAGTGGCTATTTTCACGATAAAAGAATATGATGTATTGTTTTACATGCTAAGTTATAATAAATTATGCTTTCTTTCTTTCTTCGATAGAAGCTTGAATTATATTTTTTTGAGGATATTGCGTTGAAGCTGTAAAACGTAAAATGGTGACAAGATATAAAATCCGTGGCCGAGTTAGTAAATTACGTGGCAATGTATAAATAAGAAGGACAAGTCACAATAATTGATGATCGTTACTTGACGCTTTCTGTAGAATATTTAGTTGGCGTTGCAAAAAAGACGAATTAGTTTATTAGAGGCTATGTCATTTTCCCGTTGCTTAGTTATAAAATTAGAAGTTTAATCACGTGTCCAATAAATAATTTTGTGGCTAGACTTATTATTTCCCGTTTCTTTTTTATCTATTGACTAGGTAGTGTGTGGTGCCTTGAAATTAAATTAAGTTAGTTTTACACGTTTTAATGGCGCAAAAGCCTTAAAAACAAAATCAATTACTAAAGGAGGTGTAACAATCTCCAGTCCAGCAGTTTTTGAGTTATTGCGAGTCTAACGAACAGCAATTGATTGTTATATATATAGAAGAATACATATGTATATTAGAGTATTTAACACCCTATCATCGGTATCTGTATTCACGTACACTGCGTTAATACAAACGTAGGCATGGGCGTACCCAGCTTCTGGCCTAGGGGGGGCAAGTCAGATTTTTAGGTCGGATCGTCCGCGTCTGTTTTGTCATACCCACCACACAAACACACCTACATGAAACATTAGGTATATGTAGTGTAGTGTGTAGGGCAAACAGCCGCAAATTATCCTGCTTTATAGGTAGTTAAATCAATAAAAGTAAATTTTACTATGCATGCATTTTTATTTTATTTAAATCGCTTCTACTTTAAAAGTAATTTTCGAGGATCTCCTACAAAATGGTTTATAACGTCTTCCGTGATAGAATCGCCCATACTGTTTACAAAACACTGAGCAAACAAAGTCCATTTAACCTGTCTTCAATCATTGTTGATCTCGGGCACGTTTTCACGCATCTGAGTGTACTGAATGATCTTTGATTCGTGTAATTAATGATTTTGCCTGTGTCTACTGCGCGGTTTATTTAAATGTTAGACCATAAGGCCCCGTTTACACTTTGATCAGTAATTAGGCGAGTTCATACATGTTCTACGAGATTTCCAGGGGGGGCAGCTGCCCCTCCCTGCCCCCCCCCCCCTGGGTACGCCCATGAACGTAGGTACTGTTGTGTGAAGGTTTATTAAGCTCTTGCTAAAATTGCAATGAAAATCTGTCTTCAGAAACTGTTTTTCTTGGGTTACAAATATTACAATACCGTGGGCAGTTCAATGCTTGTAGTTCCCTGCTTAAATAGTCCAATGAGTGAAGTTTGAGCACCTTTGCAGTAGAGTTATGCCCACCTTAAATCTGCATTATTTCCAATCACTGTTATCTTGAAACACGTAATATGGGATGTGCCTTTAAGCTTTGCTTCATAAGCAAGACGTATGAAATTAAAACAATATATTAAACCTTTTACGGGCTACTGGTTTTTGCTTCAAAAGGAATACTAAAATGGCCGCCCGTACCCAATTTAATAAGCTTTTGGTAAAGTGAAATAATATTATATTCCTACTGTTCTTTTTTTTCTATAACGAATGGCTAACCAATATTTAATAAGTAAAAGTCTGCTTTTTCCGGTAAAATCGTTGATGGCGTCTTTTGGATTATTGAATTTCATTGACCATAATTATCAAATTGCCCAACCGTTAGTTACGTGGCAATATTCATAATGACCAGACAATGTGATAAATATAGAAGTTTATATCAGTATTAATTACATTGCCCGATTTGACTTGAATAGATTCATAATGCCCGGGCATTATACATAGTGCCCTGATTAATCACTTGGTCCATGGCATATAAAGGGTCTTTCAACAAGGACGGGTCGATGTTAAAATTGAATAAAACATGATGTGTGTAAGATATTAATGAAATTTATTGAAGTGAAACTTCTTTATCGACGTATGGGAGAAAATTTTGTTTTAATTACCTGTGTACTCTGGTACACACACACATTTTTATTTTTTTGTTTATTTAAAAGGCCCATTTATGCCATTATGGATGGAATATGACATTGTTCAAATGTCCGCCGCGGCTTCGTATGGTGGCACGAATCCGAGAGGTCCAATTTTTACCGACTGCACAGGATGATTTTCTTCTTGTTTACGTCTTTTTAGTTCGCTTTTTAAGCAGTCGAGTTTTTATGAATTTTCGAATTAACCATTTTTAAAAAAAAAAAACTGCGCAAGCCTGCGGCATACTTGATTTTGTATTGAATCGCACTTCTACAGCTTTAGAAATGATTTTAATTCAAACTTTGCTTCCGTGCGCGTTATAACAACGTTTACAATTTAACAGCTATATTTATGGACCTTAATAGCCAGTGATGCCAACTGGTGGGCACAAAAACGAAAGCACTCGTTATGCACATAGATACAGTTCCTACTGCATGAGTATAAATAAAGCAAGAGATTGTTTCTCTTGTCATCCCATTTTCTTGTCGTTAATAATTTAGAGCCTAATGATAACCAACCACAAGGATATTCATTGCAGAACAAATCAACCCAATTAGTTTAGAGTATGAGATACTAATAGTTCCATTATTGTGCCTCTAATCATATTTATCCTTTATTTTTTTGGAAGTACTAACTTCTGTTCTGAATACGCCTACCTATTATAAACCGTTGACTTCTACTCCGTTTTCTACAGAAAAACCATGGAAAACCAAAATTGCCTCAACTCCAATTCAGCAATCTTTCTAAACATTTCAACATCTTGGCTCTTAATCCATAATTAATTAAACATTTCAAAAGCTGTTCCATGAAAAGCTTGAACAGATCTGACCATAAATCGCCTTGATTCTCGTTGGATAGACGATTACCAGAGACAATAGGGGAGCGCGATTAATGCGCACCGCTAGACGAATGTCCGCTGAGAACCGGCGACGTTCGCGATAATCGCCGGTTTAATCACTACCATATTTGAATAATAGTTTCATTTTCTTGATAGGGTGTATATTTTTCTTACAAGTACAAGCAAATTATGCAATAGCAAGTTATTCTTTATGCATTGTTCGCATCGCAGGAGATCATTGCAAGTTAATTTGCAATAGGTTTGCTCCACAACTTATTTGACATTCGAGACGACATTCTAATAAATCTATAAAATCATCTTTTTTACAGATCAAATCACAAAGTCTGTAAGCACAGTTAACGAGAATAGATAATGTTGAATTTATTTCCATCGATATTTTTGTTGCTAGCTTTAATAACGTCATGCACTGCTATTCAAATAAAATGTGAATAACACATGGCTTTTTAAATTATACCTTCTGAAAATCACAACCAACAGTACAATTACAAGAACGGATTGAAAAAACCCTCCACACAGCTCCTAATAGATTTCAGATTAATCTGCCCGTTCAGTCGAGAACACCTTCGTTTTGTACTGGCACTAACTAAATAATGCTCAGAATTGCAGCCGTAGCATCTGGACACCTGTAATTATTGTTGGAAAGGTAACTGAACTTCTGTGAAGATCTGGCAAATACTATGCCTGTATATACTCTTCAGCTTTTGATTTCACCATCCATAAAACTTTATACTTTTCTTTTGAAACCAAAATCAGACCAGCCAACTGTTACCAACAACCCTATCTTTATTTTTATTTCAACTTTAAACATTAAAACGTCAACTGTGAATTTGTGATTAATTTACCCCGAACCCAAACCAACGCAACGTTACATTGGCTTACACTTCGATCAATAATACACTAGATACACAATCCCGAACAAAACTTCTCTTTAAAACTGACGCCAATTGTGTTTACGTAATTCTAAGAATTCTAGTTGAAATCAATATACATTAACGCAATTTCAAACTTAAATGCAATGCTTAAAGTTGCATTCACAAAGCTAAATTTGTATGACCTTTCTTCGCTGCTCAACATACAAATACAAAACAAATTTAATATTACACTCATGTTTTAAAGTCTAAATTACAAAGTTCCAATTGATTAATATTTACGATTTAATTCGGTTTTTACTTTATGAAAAACGCTATAAATGATAAAAACTTACCAAATAAAGATGTTCCTTCCAAAATCACAACCAACAGCAAAATTACAAGAACACAGGATTGAAAACACAGGGAGTTACAGTGATTATTTGCACAACTTTTTGAACGCATACTGCGGCATTTTGACGTCTTAATGTTGGCTATGATTGGACCATACTAATTTGAAATAGGACCACAACCGTATTTGTGCTCTTATTTTTAGGCCCGTTTTTGAAGCGCTTACTGGTCATCTAGTGTATTATTATTAATCAAAGGGCTTACACTACTTATACTCTGTATTTATTAGTGGTTTGTTCCAATAAATAATGGCTTTAATAAAAGATAAACTTTTCTTTATTTCCCAGTCTTCACTAACTTGTGTACTTGTATCTAGTTTTACTCATTGCTGTAGAATTATTATTATTTATTACCATCCACATGATAGAAGATGTTCATCACATATTTTGTGTGATAAATCTCAACAAAATAAAAAATCCACTTTGATCACTGTCGTCTCTAGACGATTCTGTGATATGACGTTGCCATTGCAGGTGAGTTGCCGAGTTTGAGTCTTGGAAGAAAGTTTAATTCTCTTAAAACCTTTAAGCCTATCGCTGCTTTAGTGAAATTGCTGCATTAGTGAAAGAAAAACGAAATCGTATACAAAGAGATTAAAATAATACTTTTTTTTATACCGCTTAGGTGGCAGACAAGCACACGGCCCACCTGATGGGAAGTGGTTACCGTGGCCTATGGACGTGTGCAACACCAGGAACGTTACACTCGCGCTGCCGACCCTGAAGAAACCTTCTAATGCCCTTCTTAAAGAACCCCATATTGTAGGCGCTTGGGAAAACCGCTGCAGGGAGTTCATTCCACAGCTTGAGTGTGCGTGGGATAAAGTTTATTTCATGCCGCACAGTGCGCACCGTCTCAGGTCGCAATGTGTGAGGATGAACTCCCTGCCTGTGGCGAGCAGTGCGATGATAGAATGTAGCTGTGGGCATCATATCAAACAATTCATCTTTCATTAAATACTGTAAAGAAGGAAGTTATGGAGTTACATTAATATCTAGTATACAGCAAATGATCAGATTGCAGCAGCTTCGTGGAGCAGTCAATACACAGGGACTATTGTCACGCGTCATAGACATCTTGGGAATCCATCCGCGGCTGCCCGTTACGTTTGCTAGCGAGCGAGCGGCAAGAACGCTGCGTTTTTATTTATTACAGACATATCATTACTAACTTCACGCCAGTTTCTATACCCTGAGGATGGGTAGGGGCATGTATAAGCACTGATTTTTGCTCAGCGAACCTTTGGCCATTAAGTATCGTGGTTCAAATCAAAATTAAACCAAAAAAAACATCAGCCTCTGACGTAATAAAAGATTCTTCTTCTTCAGAGACGATACTGCAAAAATTGCCTGATAAAAATAGTATAACAGTTTGCTCGACCCAGGGATCAAGCTTAGTCAACGTGCAAGGAGACCCTGACCATCAAGCCACAATAGTCAAAGTCAAATATATTTATTTCAACTAAGCGAATAAGCGGCACTTTTGAATGTCAAACAATAATCAATCTAAATTAAAAATTTACAAGTAATAAAAATTGATTCTACCGTGCATTCGGAAAAGTAGCTTGTTATGGAGAAGAACGCACGAGAAACTCCATACTTACTCTTTTAAAAAAATATGGTGTTTTACAATGTTTACTTATGTACATACGTTAATAAATTCATATATGTGAGGACGATGCACCCAAAAATAGCACTACACACTATACTACGTACAGGTATAAAGTAATAAAAGCACTAATAGGTAAATTCATTAATTTGATAAATAGGAACATGGTTCTCACATACTTACAAATATTGCAAACATAGGTATGTAAATATTTCCTTTATATCGCTAAAATGATTGTTTAAAATATATTCGGTAAAAGATTACATTATTATTTACATTTTGTGAAGTTCGATGTTAATTAATTAATGTCAATTTGTCAACCGAAGTCTCCATTACTCGGATAATGGTGGTCCATTATGAAAAGAAGTTTTGATTAGCAACATTGTTAGATATTTGTTTTAGTTTACAAACATTTTAGAGCACAAACAAATATCTCAAAAGCTTCTAGACAAGTGAAATTCTACCAACGAAAGTGTCGCGATATCGATTGGAAAAATGTCATACATGTATATAGCCAAGTGCTATTGAAATGTCACGTGATCAATCCCTTACATTTAGTCATTTCGACCATCGTCAACGCTGATATTATATCAGCGTAATGACACACAACGTTGGTTCATTTGGTGGCATGTTGGCTTTAAACTAGTTATGTCTCGTCAGAGCCAATATGAAGATGGATTGGATTCTCGCTTTACTTACGCACTCGATGCGTGTTGCAACAGGTGTGAATAAATCACCAATATGTGTACGGATCGCAACCGTTGGCATGCAATTTTCTAGAACCATACGTTGGACGAGTGTCGTTAGGGCCAACGTGTGTTGCTGGCCTTATAAATAAATAGCACCTACGAATATAAGAGGTGAAACTCTCAATAAATTAAATTGTTTTCTTTGTTTTCCAGGCCAAATACAGCGTCAATATGGCAACTTATATCCCTACATCATCAAAAATCATCCTCCACTTATCATCAGTCCAGATCAACGTCAAATGCGGCCTTACCAGGAACAAAAAAACACTAAAAACTTTCAAGCGGAACTATAATCTTCGACTTACGACGATTAGCTTACTTCCAGACCCCGTACTATGACGTGCCAAAACTATCATGGTTGACTGAAAAAGGGACAGGTGTATATAAGTCAGATACATCTGTCGCACATTGAAAATAACCTTGCTCTAAGAGCTTAGGGCAAGCACACCATCGATATCACCATCATTGATCATCGTCAACCACATCATCGATTACCAGTAAACGTGAGCATACCAATAGTCCGCCTATGTACCTGTATGTTGCATGAAGTTTTAATAAATAAAAAAATAGTATAAAAAACCTTTTAAAATCCAAATCTGCCATAGATTCAGGAAGAAGAATTTTAAAACTTCAAATATCAATAAAAAAATTACGCAGCTTCCAAACCGCCAATCAGGCAGTTGCCTTAGAGTGGCGGGTGCGACCGCGGGTATTTTGCGGCTATTTCAATTATACGTCTTATGAAATAGCGGGCCCGGTGTCTCTTTCGCCTATGTTCGCAATATCGCGCCGATACGATGGCCGATTGGAATTTCCGCTGGAATGCTCTGTGTGTTATGAGCGGAGCGGATTATTAATATTTTGAAGCTTGGCTTATGCTGAGGGGTTTTTACAGAGAAACTGGGTAGTGAGGGCAAGAAAGGCAGCTTCATTTAAAATGTAGGTATTCAGCAGACAGGAATTTACTCATACTATACAAAGCTGAGGAAAGAACTAAGCAGACGACGGAGGATGAGATGCCTTGTCGCTTATGTTGATGCTTTCCATTTTGTAAGTTCGTCAATCTATATCTATGTTAAGGTTGCGGATTTTTACTTTTAAAGTAAAGCCACACGCAAACTAGAAAGAAAGAAAAATTTGTTTATTTGCGGCAGGCACGACGCAAACCGTAAAATGAATAAAAAAAACTTAAATAAAAACTCAACTAACATCCATAACAAAACACTACAAAGCGAAAAACAACTTTCTTTACTGAAGTCGGTGTCTTTGGTACCTATTGTTTTCCATTTTTTGATACCAACTTCGAAAAAAAAAATGTTTTCGCTATATATTTAGTGTTTTGTTGAAGTAGGTTTGATTTTTTTATTAAAAAGTTTTTTATTTATCTCTTTTTAGTTTTGGTAGGTACTTCCAAAAACCATGAAAATTTATAGCCAAAGTAAATCTCATGACGATTCCAGTAAGCCCAAATACGACTAGGATAGATTATTTTATTTCGGAGTTCCAGTGCCTACCTTCCGGCTTCATCATCAAATCAGTTGGATCGTACCATTTTCATCAGTACCATTTATTAATAAATATTTGCTTCATCACAAATAGTCGGTTAACTATTCCGGATATCTTATACCAGTGACATACTTAGCATTATGTAATGTGTATGTACTGTGGTCTTCTTCATCAGTTCCACTTCACCAAATGATACTTTCTGAGTGCAAATAATTGCATTGTTGGTGAAAATACCAAAACCGCTAAATGCATAATAAACATGCCTATAATAAGAAGTGGGATCCTGGCGAAATTGAGGGAACATATTCAGATCCTGACCTGATGACCATGGGACCACCCTTTCAAACAAAAGAAGTATTTTCCAAATCGGTCTAGGCGTCTTTGAATAATCGAGGAACTTAAACATAAAAAACCGAAGAATTGGGGACCTCCTCCCGTTTTTGAAATCTATTAAAAACTTAAATACAACCATTATAAAGTATGCATCACAACTACGCAAAACGGAACACACTGCTGGCATTTTTGTAATAAATAAAAGTAATATATGGCCATCTAATATAGATGCCCATTTTGCCATTGCAGAATTAAAGTTTAGTAACAACACGTGGTCACCATTAAAATAGAGGCTAAAGAAATAATTTCGGCAGATATAGGACCCGAACAATAAATGGTCAACAAGGTGGTAGCAGGATTGATCCCCAACGTGCGCCAGAATTAGATACCGACATAATTATGTCGGTAGGTAATGTACTATAAGGGTCAAAAGTGCAGTCACATTCTACCAAAACAGAAAAGGCAATCTTTTTGTAGGCAGCAGAAATTCAACTTTTTGCGGTTAGTAGGAATAATCTATACTTCAATTTCTATACAAAATAATAAACCAGTTGTGGATAATTTAACTTCTTCTACAAAAACTAGCCATTTCAGTTTTGGGAGAGTATGACTGCACTTTTGACCCTTGACTGCACCTACCCACACATCCTCCCACTTTGATTGTTTTTTTTTCACTTATATGAAGAAATCGCTCTGCTCATCACCATACCAGCTTCCGAAGGCACCTCACGCGCCCGACGCGACACCGCGAAGAATGAGAGATATAGCGGCGTTACGAGGCGAACAGCTTTTTAAATTCAGTCCAGGGACGCTTAGCGGAAGGCCGTCTCATTTATTAGAATTTTCCATTTCTTATTGGTATTTCTTTTGAAAATTATGTCTCCTATTGATTGGGGATTATTCGGATGCCTGGAGTTTTGTAGATAAAGTGAGGTGGTGTGGGCAATGTATCTGAGGTTTGGTATCTAATGGATAGATTTATTTGTTTTACTTTTTTATGTTATTATTCTACTGCGGACATGTGGCAGTCCGCGTTCTTTTTTATAGTTTTTATATTTTGTGTGATTTTTTTTTCCATAAGAGTTTGCAGTTGTTTGACTCCTACGTCGGACATTATTTCTATGCTTACTTAACTAACTTAAGTCTACGTGAGTTCATCTCTCACTAAATACTCTATATATGTTTTTATTTTTGTTTTTTTTTTGGATATATATTACACAGGCATTACAATTTAATCTTTCTATTTACTACTTATCTTTATGTTATTAACTATTTTGTTTGCTTATTTGTATTGATACACTGCTTATGTTATTTACTATTTTGTTTACTTATTTCTTTTGGTACACTTTCGGGGAAGTTGCATGGCAGTGCGAGCAGACCAGTCCCTATTTGTTGACTTGCTTCTGCCAGCGGCTTCGCCCGCGTGAAAATTGTTTTATCATCCCAAGAGAACATTATTGCCTATGTGCTATTCCAGACTATAATCTATTCCGGTGCCAAATTTCATCCAGATCCGTTCAGCCGCTCTGGCGTGATTGTGTAACAAAAATACAGCCATCCAAACTTTCGCATTATATTAGTAAGAAGTAAGATTCAGCTACATACAGTTATCCTCGAAGCCAATCCCAATATAGCTGCAAATAGGTTAGTCAGATTTATTGGAGAAGGCACTTTGTGACAGAGTTACTAAGATGATGCTGACAGACACAGAACGGAAGAAGAATCGCAGAATAATATTGAGAGACACCTTTGTCCAGCTGTGGGACAACGTTAGCTAAATAACAAAAAGAGTAGGTTACGTAGGTACTTGAGACAGTGGTTAATTAGCACGTTCCCTGTGCGTGACCCACATGTGAGGTATTTCGTGTTTTTGGATGTGACGTGTGTGCACCACATGTGGGTCACTCCCCCGTATAAAGTTTTCATCATCATCATCATCAGCCTATTAATGTCCCCACTGCTGGGACACAGGCCTCCTCTCTGTGGGAGGGAATGGGCCGTAATCCATCACGCAGGCCCAGTGCGGGTTGGTGGATGTCACATGTCTGTCTTGAATTTTTGGTTCTAAGACATGCCGGTTTCTCACAATGTTTTCCTTCACCGTTTATAAAGTTGACTTACACGTGTGGGCTATGAAACGTAAACAAAAACCTTGAAACACTTGAGGGATCAATTTCTAATTATCAGTTGTACAGTCAACATGTTGAGATGCCATTACTAGCATCTGGCTCTTGTAATACAGGACTTCCTAGTACAAAAGCCAAGGCTGATATTTGTGACATAAAGGAAAAGTTGAGTTGAAAGACCTTGTTGGAAGTCGTATTAGGATATGCTTAAGAAAGTCACAGCTGTATCACACAGCATCTTATCCCACTCACGAAGCAACAGGTTGGTTGCCAAATCCAAGGAAAAGAATGAGCACACACCACACATAGAAGACAACTCTCAGACACGTGTAGTCTGTTACGAATTACAGGCATAGCTGACATTTTACAGCCAAATTATTTTAAAGAGGGAGCGGGCAGGATTTTTTAGTAAGTACAGATAATATAATACTGCTGAGTATAGAATATTAAGGGACCGGTCAATGTGGCGACGCTTGGGGGAGGCCTATGTCCAGCAGTGGACGTCTTTCGGCTGATATGATGATGATGATGATAGAATATTAGTGAAAAGTTTTAGATATGATCCCTTTGGTCATGGGACAACTTTCGGATTGCCTAAAAGTGCACTAAACTGATCGACTGCAGCTGAACGCAAAATTACATAAATCAGCAAATATAACTATACTGCGATTTTTTATTTCGTGGACTGAATTGACAGCTGCCAATGACCTTATTTTTTTTAAATGTTTCAAGCGCGGAACATAGTGTTGTAGGTGAGGCTCAATCATAAGTGATTCATCGAATCGATGTAACTCGTCATGACTCCTCAATTTATTTTAACTAATTGGTGTAAATAAATGTTTTATAAATATAAACGTAATATATTTAAATATAACAGTATTCATATACATACGTATTACATGAACTTTTATTGTGTTAAATATGAAATCAACAATAAAATAAATGCGATCGATAAAATGAAGTCTGACATAAATGAGTAGAAACTAAATAAGGGCAGCTAGTTTCAAAAAAAAAAAAAATTGCCTTGGAATAGTTTCATTTTCGATCTACTTAGATTTTCGATTAAATTTCGATCACTCAGGATAGTTAGGGTACGACACTATTTTTATGTGACGATAAAGTGACAACTCCCCAAATGTCAGTTTAGTCTACGAAATTAAAAATCACATTATAAGAAATTATGGGCTTGCCCTGAATCTGACGACTTTTAAAATTGTCGAAATCTAAGTTTGCAGGCTTCATATTTTGAGAAAGCTCTTTTTAGGCTAGCTGCAAAATCTTGTTTGCATCTTCTATTAAATTTAACCTTAACCACATCTCAAGTACTTCATATACCAAATACATGGAGGCCGGTGTCACCGACGCCGGCGGTAGCAATCTCGCCGGTTTAAGATTAAGCCGGGAAGCCGGCACTAATGTCGTTAACGGACCCATTAAAATTAACCTCACCTGTTGATTACAACCACTAGCGATGGTTTATTTCTTTAGACTCTGCTTAAGTTGTGGTGTATACAGGATTTATAATCGAGTCTCGTATTCCACGAAGAGATACAAGTTATATCACACACCTTAATGTGTACATCCACATTTCATCAAATAATATGTGTGAAATCTATAGCGCATATTCAGACTACAGACTTCCCATAAGAAGACTATGAACATGGTTGTGTTTGTTAATAGAGTTTGCTAAGAATTTGGGGGAACCGTGGCCTTGAAAGTGTTATATAATGCCTTTGTGCGCAGTTTAGTAGAATATGCATCTTTTGTCTGGAACCCTACTTATGAAATCTACATAGACCGTCTAGAGCGCGTTCTTTAGTTAAAAGCACACTTTGTAAACAAGCATATTACAAATTAGATGATTATATTCAAGATAAGAATGCTTGGCAACATGTTGGTCCCGCTCCATAGGGCAATCTTTGGTGTGGACAAAATCAAATTTGCTAATTTATATTCCTATTCATAGTTATTGTATTCTTATGTTATTTTTTATATTTTCCAGAATTTGACTCACACACTGTTCCGTTGTTGTTGAATTAGGTATTTTACCTATGTTTGCAATATTTGTAAGTATGTGAGAACCATGTTCCTATTTATCAAATTAATGAGTATTACCTGTTAGTGCTTTTATTACTTTATACCTGTACGTAGTATAGTGTGTAGTGCTATTTTTGGGTGCATCGTCCTCACATATATGAATGTATTCATTTATGTACATAAGTAAACATTGTAAAACATTTTTTTTTTTTTAAAAGAGTTAGTATGGAGTTTCTTGTGCGTTCTTCTCCATAACAAGCTACTTGCCGAATGCATGGTAGAGTAAATTTTTATTACTTGTACATTTTTAATTTAGATTTAATAATGTTTGGCGTTCAAAAGTGCCGCTTATTGGCCTACTTGAAATAAATATATTTGACTTTGACTTTCAAATAAATTATTATAAATAAAAATAAAAAAATATTATAAGGTGCTGCAGGCGGGGACAAACAAAAATTATAGAAAAACCGACCAAAACTTTGTTTGTCACCGCTGGCAGCACCTCTTAATATTTAATGTATAAAATAATATCTAGTACGTGTTATTATCAATAGAACAATAAAATTCTCCGCTCCACTATCCCGAGATCGCTTCTGTCAATGATTTTACATATTGTCCAGTTGCGTAGACAGTTGAGACACAAAACTACACCAATTTTATATCATAATACCTATCCACTAGGAATCAATTTGCAAATAATTTTAACAGCCGCTGAACTTAACTCGGAAAAAAATCCGCCAAAAAATCTCTTACTGGGAGCCTAGCATTAGGTTTGGACAAAGACATACTTCCATAACTTCAGCTATATCAGGTCCGGGTTAGTGAAAATAAATATACTTACAGATTAATCTATATGCCTATAACTTTCGTTTTGAATTAATTTTCTAATTAGCCGACTAATTCGGAGGAACGCGCAGCTGGTGCATCCTTAATTTGAACTTTGACATAAGAACTATTGAGACGCCAAAACCATGCACTATAGTCAACTAATTGAGCCAACTAGTTCGATTAAGTGCCTCAGACTGGATGCCACAGAGTATGTAGGAACAGTGGTACAAATACACAGGAATTTACAATATGGAGATAGGTACCTACGTGTAAATTTTCTTTTGTATTTATTCCATAGAAAGTGTAAGTGCTGTCAGGAAAATTGTTATTGAGTTTTCCACCAGATTTTTTTCTGTGGAAGCAAAGACTGCTGAATAAAATGTTTTTACAGGGTTTGGCATGGCTGGAACACTTAGGCTCGTATTATAGGATTTAAACTGGCGAATGCGATTACGATTGTGTCGCCTCTGTTAGGCAAAATATGCTTGATGCTTTATGTTTTTGGGAAAATATGCTTGATATATATGTATTATATGGTATATCAATAAGTGTAACAGTCACCAATTTAGCAGATCGTGTGTTGCCCGGAAGATGAAAAAGTGCACATCCTTCAACTTTTACTGCTGGATGATTTTCCTATAATATTATGGGAAATGGGAATCAATCTATTCGATCATCATATTTTACAAGCAGATCATCAAGTCGATTTACCCTAAAGGGTAGGCTGAAATGTATAGAACACCCACACCTGTTATGTTTAAAGTCTTAAGTAAAAGCGGATCTTTTACTATCATTCCGATATAACTAAATCCAGTTTCCCAACTAAGATTTTCTTTGTGAGAAAACATAAAAATAACTTTTATAGTATATTTGTGAATGGATTATAATCACAGAAATAAATATAACTAGATAACGCAAGTCCCTCCATATGTATGAAAACCAAGCGTGTCACTTTATCACACACAACTTAAAAACAAATTTACCTACCAATGAAAAAAAACATTTGCAATGCCTCCGCCAACTTTTTCTATACAGTCTTTATAGCTCAATATAGCATAAAAAGGCATTTTCATCAAATTACGATCATCTATCGTAATTTTACTCCGTTTTTTGGCACGCAAAGTACATACAATCACGTCGCGTGATATAAAAGTGAGGTGCGATATCCTTATACTATTATTTTTTATAGTAAAAATAGCAATATTAATATTAGAAAGAAAGCACTTTAATTTTCTTACTAACTTGATATTCAAACACATTTGCTAGTTGCGCTACTGAAATACCATTGACTATGTTCCAGCATTCCCGGACTTCAAGTAAATTAATTGAACACTTAAGTTTTTCCTCTTTCCTCAAACAATGAATACATACACTCGGTTTCTAAACGATAAGACGTTTCTCTACATCTGATTATAGAAAATTATTGGTAAGTTAAGGAAAAAAACACGGTAATTCAATATTATTATAGATCACTAACTTTTGCCCGCGGTTTAACCCCACAGGACCCGTTTTCGGGATAAAAAAATTAGCTTATGTCACTCAGGAATAATGTAGCTTTGAACTACTGAATTTTTTTTCAAAATCGGTTACGTAGTTATTGAGTTTATCCATTACAAACAAACTTACAAATAATCAAATATTTCTTCTTTATAATATTAACTAGCTTTTACCCGCGGCTTCGCTCGCGTAAAACGTAGAAAAGGAAACACAGAGTAGTAGTACAAAATTAGTGTATTTTGCGTTACATAAAATGCAGTAGGTACTAATTTGATTTTTGATTCTTATAAATATTGTTTAGGTCGTCAAAAGTGTGGAAATGGGTTCTGAGCACAGAATTGTAATTTTTAATAACTTAATTTAACACAGTCGTGTAAACAATATTTTTAGTTTTACCAACTTTTGCTAAAACATATTGATTATGTTGAGTTGATACTCGTGAACACGCTACATACAGTTGCCCATGGGAAAAACAGTTTTTTTATAAATGCACTCCTGCAACTTTCAGTGTTTGCCCTTGAGCTTTATTTATGGTAATCCCGAATGCGTCCAGATTTCTCATTAACAGGACTGGGGCACCAACTTTCAGCGTCAACGTATGGGACGGTACCCCTGATAATTCTAAAGAGTTAAGAAACTCTATAGGGTAGAGTTTCTCACCTTGAAGAGTTTCAGGGTGAGTCATTCTGCTGCCAATTGTTTCAAGCTTGCTTGGAAGCATGTATTATATTTTCTTATTCTGCTTAAAAAACGGCAAGATTCATCACTGTCATACAAAAGCAAAGACTTGAGTGGTTCTCCTGGCTCACTGGCTCGTTGGAACTGAAACTTTTCCACCAGAGCAACACATACCCGGTGTCTCATCATTCCACTTGAGTGCTTCACAATATCTAAATTTTTTATCCATGTTCCCTATGAGAACTAATCGATGGTTAGTGTAATCAATCAATGGGTCATAATCAGACGCAGCGTTGTGGAACGACTCCCATGTATTTCTTGCAAACGTACGTCTCCTTTCAGACTGCCGTTGAGCTCGTAAAATACGCCGTATTTGGGATTGTTCAGGCGTCTCAGCAGCTATTGATGACGCGTGACGTTCGGCAACTAAAATCCGACGGGCCTGTGTTTGCTCAAAAGTCTCACCAGCCCTTTAAGTTGCGTGACGCTCAGCATCTGCCAGTTGGTGAGCCTGAGTCTGGTCGAAAGTCTCAGCAGATCTTTGAGTTTCGTGACGCTCAGCATCTGCGAGTTGGCGAGCCCGAGTCTGGTCGAAAGTCTCAGCAGCTCTTTGAGTTGCGTGGCGCTTAGCATCTTTGTGTTGAAGAACCTGAATCTGGTCTAAAGTCTCAGCAGATCTTTGAGTTTCGTGACGCTCAGCATCTGCAAGTTGGCGAGCCCGAGTCTGGTCGAAAGTCTCTGCGGCTCTTTCAGTTGCGTGACGCTCAGCATCTGCGATTTGGCGAGCCTGAATATGATCGAAAGTCTCAGCAGCTCTTTGGGTAGCGTGACGCTCAGCATCTAAAATTAGATGGGATTGAGTCTGCTTCTCTGTTTCTTGGCTTCTAGCTACTCTTGCTGTTCGAGCTCTGCTAGAGCTACGGCTGAGATGAGATTTACGCTTGCGAGGCATATCTACAGCATAAAAATATCCGCCTAATAAAAATAAGCAGTAGAATATTTTAAAGTTTTGCTTAAATTACCACTTTCACGGACACTGATATTAAGTTGACTTTTTCAAATTGACACTAAAAACTTTCATAAACAATAATTATATCACGCCTACAGCCGACTAAGAAGGACGCCATAAAAAGAAGTTTCATATCATTTTAATATTTTATAATTACTCCACCCCATTTCACCCGCACCTTGTTTTATACAAAAAAGTAGCCTATCTCCATCTCAGGGTCTCATACTATCTGCATACCAAATTTCATCTAAATCAGTTCAGTGGTTTAAGCCATAATAAGAAGTTTCATACAAATCTAACCCACCCCCCTATTTCTTCCCCTTTGTGTTTTATGCATAAAAGAAGTAGCCTAAGTCCTGCCCAGGGTCTCAAACTATCTTCACACCAAGTTTCATCTTAATCGGTGGAGCGGCTTAAGCCATAATAAGAAATTTCATTCAAAATTAACCCCCCTCCCATTTCTCCCCCTTCGCATTTTTTAAAAAAAAAGTAGCCTATGTCCGTTCCAAGGTCTCAAACTATCTTCTTACCAAATTTCATGTAAATCGGTTAAGCAGTTTAAGCGTGAAAAGGTAACAGACAGACAGACAGACAGACAGAGTTACTTTCGGATTTATAATATTAGTATGGATTAATGTAGATAGTCCACAAATCGACTGGCTAGGTAGCTCAGGTTGGTAAATCACAGAAAAGATTGTGGAGTTACTATCATTTATACATCAAAGTAAATCAATGTACAAAAATTCTGGTAACTTTTCGTTTTGGTGTGAAAAATTACGGATGTACGTAGTACATTAGGGATGTTACGGAAGGGATGATATTGGAACTGAAGTCGGAATTGGAGGTTTTAAATATGGTTTATCGGAATCGGAACCGAAACTGAAATCGGAATTAGAGGCGGAGGCTGGCGAAAGATGGGTAGGTTTAATAAAATAAAATAATACATACATTGTTAATCAGCCTTTTTAATTTTAGCTCAAACAATACATCAAATTAGGTGTTGCAAAAAAACAAACAACCCAGTAACTATATATCTTGGTGGCCCAGGTTAAGACCTCGCCTCTCGTGCTTGAGGTCGTGAGTTCAAATCCGGGCAAGTACCAATGTGACTCATATTCATATGTACTTTCTAAGTTTATCTTGGACATCACAGGCAACGGTGAAGGAAAACATCGTGACGAAACCTGGACTTATATATTTGATGTAAGTCTGTAATAGCCAAGTCAGAGGCCTGCGGGGTTTCCAGAGGCGGCTTAATTAACTCTGACACCAGAGATGGCCACATCCTTAAACGAAAAAAAAGAAAGAAAGGGTCGGCTTCCAGTCTTACGGGATTCAGCTGAGTACCAGTGTTTTACATGGAGCGACTGCCTACACAACCCAGTAACACGATTCCCCTTGGCAAGATTGGTGTCAGATCTCAGGCTTCTGACTAACCGTAACAACTGACAAAGATCTTCAAATGACAGTCGGAACCAACGGCTTAATGCTTGCCGAGTCACGGAGGAATCTCGGTATGTTGAATGGTCACCCATACACAGACCGACCTCGTCAAACGTTGCTTAACCTTGAAGATCGACCCGTGCGGCTGTTATTATTTAGCAACATGCTCCACTTCAATTAACTTAACATCAATAATATTCAGAAATCATTGAAAGCACTTTCAATTGTCTCACTTGAAATACTGGGAATTCACCAATATTGAAAGAACGACTGTTTAGTGGTTATAAAGTAAGCAGAAACTGTGATGGCTCTAATAACGAATTCCTGTTAGTGTCCTACTTGAGAAAGACCACTCCCAGTACTGAAAAGGAAAGACAAAGACTAGACATCATTGTACAGGTTGGTTCGCTCGGATGTATACAACTTTAAATTGAGATATTGTATTTATAAACGATGTTTACCAGTTTTCTTTTCATAATTCTGGCATCTATAACACAGGTTAGACTGCGATGCCACCAGAGATGTGCGAGTGTGAGGATGCGAAGCGAAGGATGTGTTTGTTAAGAACCAATAGAATCACTTCATTTACCTAGCCTCTCTCAGCGTTGCTCTAATGGAAACGGCTCAGCCGCGCGAGGTTTTTGTACGTACAAAACAAGTGAAGGATGTGTGCGAAGATATGTTTTGAGGGATGTGTGCTAGGGACCGACGCGAGCAGTGGTGCCGTTCTAAAGACTTGATCGCTAGTTCTAGCGGATTTCTCTGGTTTTTATTGTGTGTTGAAATAAATTATACAGCTAAGGAGTGGAATTCCCTGCCGGAGTCTGTGTTTCCCGATAGCTACAATCTAGGGGGGGGGGTAGTAGGTAGGGTAGGGTAGGTACCCTACCCTACCCTACCTACCCTACCCACACACACTATGAAAAATAGATGTTAGCCGATTCTCAGACCTACTCAATATGCTCACAAAATTTCATGAGAATCGGTCAAGCCGTTTCGGAGGAGTGCGGGAACGAACATTGTGAAACGAGAATTTTATATATAAGATTAATTACAGGTATTATTCAGGCATCGCAATTTTGTATAAATAATAACATCTCTAAATTACGGATATCAAACAACAGCCAGTAATAGCAGCAAGTAAACAAGAACAACAAGAGATTGCATGTAGCAGAGATGAGTATGTTGACATGGATGTACGGAGTGACAATAATGGATTAGGTGAGAAATGAGTATGGTCATGTGTTGAGGAGGGATGAAACGCATGATACTAAAATAATTATGAATACTCGTATAAATGTGGATGGATGAAGAGGGAGGGGACGGCCAAAAAACTGATGGATGGACTGTGTGAGGAGTGATATGAAAGAAAAGGGAGTCAGTGATGGCGTGACGGGGGATAGGACGGTATGGAAGAAGAAAACGTGTTGCGCCGACCCCAAGTAACATCAGACAAGGCCAGGAAGTTGATGAAACAACAGCCAAAATGGCTTCAAATCAAAATGGTGGTTAAACAAAGTTGTATGTATTCGATTTGGCCACGCTATAGAAGAAACTGTGAAAAATGGCCTGAGTATCAAATTCCTGTTATTATCCTATTCTGCTCGGAAAAAACCTCTACCAATACTGAAAAGCGAGGATGAAGAGCAGACACAATTATACAATTAAAATATTGATATCAGTCTGTTACTGTCCCACTGTAAGGCAAAATCTTCTTCTCGTACAGAGAAGGTATGAGAAGGTAATGCTCTTCCTTTGAGCTGTTTTATTGGTATCGGTACCAGACATCAACCGATATCTAGAAAAACTTTTTACAAAAAAATACTACAGACTTTCAAATAAAAATACTACAAAGTGAAAAATAACTTCAATTTCGGCAGTCGGTGTCAAAAAAAGAAAGAAACAAAAACAGAAACACCGAATGCCGAAATTGAAGTTATTTTTCAGTTTGTAGTGTTTTATTTGAAAGTCGGTTGTATTTTTTTGTAAAAACGTTTTTAAATCTTTTTTATTTTTTTATTTATGGTACATATTGGGCAAGTTCAATGGCCAAAGTTATGCCAAAAGTTACCTGAATACCATGAAGCTTGAACATAACCAGTGAAATGAGAGTGTACTAGGGTGAATTGTACACATCTGCGTACCCCTTTAGACCGTACTGGCATGATGTTATGTTATGAAATGGTGTAAACAATAAACAAACATACGATTGCAGCAATTCCGAGAGATTTGCCGTCATTTATTGAAGCGTTCTGTTCCATATATTCGAAGTTCTTCATCAGATTTTCACCAAATTTTAATGGGACCAATTCGGCAACATACACTTTAAAACAAAAAAAGAATTTTGAAAATCGGTCCTTTTTAGAAAGTCGGTTCAAAATGCCTAATTGTGCCGTACTGAGCTGTATAAACTGTACAAAAAATGTTGGCCGAGACAAAGGAAACAATTCCTTTCATCGGTAAGTGTTCTTAAATTATGTGTGAAAAAGTGGCTGACTTGGTTTTCATACAGATGCATTATATATATTGATTTATGTTTATTTGCGTGTGTGTGTGTTTCTGTGTGTGCTCAAGGTGGATTGGCGATTTCAAACTAATGCACTGAGAGTACTGTTAGTCCTTTTCACACGCCCCGGTTTCCGGGTAGCCGGTAACCGGCATGTATGTTAGCTTTCACACGTACCGGCGTCCATGTCTATACATTCGCGCCGGGTACCCGGCACCGGCTACAAGACAACCGGAGTGTGTGAAAAGGGGCTTAAGGTTGCCGTGGCGTTGCAGTGCGCCAGGGATTTTATTATAATTAACTATAATTAGCTAACCTTATATTGTATTTATTCATTTATAATATTTTTGAATTCAGTTTGATGTGAGTAGTTTTGATTTACGTCCAGTGTTCTCCATAGCCCAGTTGGTAATTGGACGATGGAAATATGTAATTTTCCCCATATACCAATTGGTCAAATTTCAATTGGTCTACGGAGCACCGATGAATTAAGACGCGAAATCTTGCGAAACAGTTATACTGTTTGAATCGGGTTCGCTTATAACTTTTCAACGGCTAAACTGATTTTCATAGAAAATAGTAAGAACACTTTCGATAAAGTCACCTTTAAAACAAAATCGGTTCTTCTCTTTAGGGGCTATGATGCCACAGACAGATGTGTATGTACACAAATACACATATAAATAAACACGCAGGTACACACGTCTAACTTATAAGACCCCTATTTTTCCGCCGGTGGTTAAAAATTTGCTTATGATACTCAATAATGTGGCTTTCTATCAGTAAAAGAATTTTCAAAATCGGTTTAGTAGTTCCAGAGATTCCTTCCTACAAACAAACTCACAAATTTTCAACTTTACCACTATATAATATTAGTGTAGATTAAATTCTTCAATCTTCGAAATCTATCCGCCATCTCTCGAACTGAAAATCCAAATAGAAAAAAAAAAACCAGCCAAGTGCGTGTCAAGTTTCGCTCAATTAGGGTTCCGTACCGATGAAAAATTATAATAAACATTATAACCAAATTTCAAATTCATAGGTCAATGGGAAATTAAAAAAATCTTCGGAACAAAGTTGTGAGACAGACGGAAACATGAGTGCCAGTAATAGAGCTCCGTTTGGACCCTGCGGGTATTTATTCTCAACAGTAGCTCTAGCATTATCTCTTTTATATTCCTCGATATTCGACATCGAAACCGCAATCTCTCGAACTCGATCGTTAGACACACCTTTATCGTTCGTATATCCACAAAATTCCTGATAATACGTTACAAAACGTACCTTCACAATGTACTAAATGATAATAGCTAATAAAATAATATTAAACTAGTTTCTCGCTGCGGGTTCTCCTGCGTCAAATTTGGAGATTATCCCAAGGGAAGCTACTCCCGGGACAAAAAGATTTCTATGTCCTAAATCAATATCAAGTCTGAATCAGCATATTTTTGAACTTCAAATTTTATAAAAAAAAGTCCCTAAAAGAAATCGAAGACATGCAGATACGGAACAGCATATTCATCTCGCATGTGATTGGTCGATTGATGGCGGTCAAACCCTTTGCTTTGCCGAATTCACTGTCACACTTCATTCTGATGGTCTACCACCTAGACAATGTCCTGGATTAGTTATATTTATATACTGGGATAAAAATTGTCCCATAATTTAATACAGGTCAAACAATGTCAAACTATCAGAATGAATTCGTGATTAATTAACAAACATTCAAACAAACACAGTTTCACATGTATAATACTGGATAGTAGGATAGGATAGGATGTGGTACCATTCGCGTAAAACATTCAATACTGCGTTAACTTTTACTACGGAGCTCGTAGCCGGCGTAGCGTCGTAGCGCTGTCGTAGACGTCTTACTACGCCGTAGCAAGTGTGTGTTTGAATGGAATTTCGTTACAGATCTTGTTTATTCAGTTTTTCAGTGTGTGTTTGAATGGAATTTCGTTACAGATCTTGTTTATTCAGTTTTTCAGTGTGTGTTTGAATGGAATTTCGTTACAGATTTTGTTTATTCCGTTTTTAAGTGTGTGTTTGAATGGAATTTCGTTACAGATTTTGTTTATTCAGTTTTTCATGCATATCTTAAAAGGGTCATAATAAGTCTGCTGCAGACTTATATGAAGTGAAAATAAAGAGTTATTGAAAATGTTAATCATTATTTACAGTTGAAAAATCGATCCTATTAGACTCAGAATTGAATAATAAAACAACTTCACTCAACCAGGATATTAAGGAGATAGATTTCAAATATAAGAACAAAAATTTAGGTACATCAATTAGTGATTAAATTCAGGAAACAATATCCCAAACATCTCTAACCTACCTTTGAACACAACTTCCCATGAAATCAAACTGAAATTGAAAAGAGAACGCACCAAAGCAATCACAATATTTTAAAACAAAAGACCACTATATTGCTCCTAATAATTACATCGAAACACCTGTCCTTGCCAGCCAGTACACGGAGTATAGCAGCCAGGATTCAGTTGCGTTCGGGCGGTCGACCACGACGCACGTCTCGCGTTGCTCTCCGCAAAGTTCGACGTAAGTTCTTCGAGTGAATAAACACTTTTCATCGAGTGCCCTTTAACTTCTGAAACCAATAAATCGGAACTTATTAAAGATTTATGGCTGGTAAGTCCTTTTTGAGTACTTTGGAATTTTGTATTGCGTTTTCCAGGAAAGATTGTGAAGTTTGTAAATGTTTAATAGGATTTTAGTTAATATTTTATGCGATTATTTTAATAAATTGATATCGGGTTTTTAATCGAAATGCGCTTTTGTTTGGTTGAACTAAATTATCGTAATATAAGGTTTAATTTTAATCAATTGCAAACCCATCGTGGTCTAATCAAGAATATATTATTTAATTAAACATGCTGATTCTGGGAATGTTTAATCTTTGATAATGTTCAGCAATATTAGTGACATAATTGAATCGATGACTATCATTGATGTAGTTAGCAGTAGATCACACATTAAGATCTCTCCTCAAATCCCATCCTCATAAAACCATCACAGATAAACCCTTCACTTTCCATGCTGAACTCATTTCCGCCTATCATCAGAGATCTGGATGCTATCTCGCTTTTAAAAACGATTAAAAGAGCATTATCTTTTCTCTCAAATCTGATCTTTCTAAGCATAATTATGTTTATATATTAAACTAGCTTTTCCCCGCGGCTTCGCTCCCGTGGACCACCCCACAGGACCCGTTTTCGGGATAAAAATATAGCCTATGTTACTCAGAAATAACGTAGCTTTCTATTGATGAAAGAATTTTTAAATCTGTCCAGTAGTTTCGGAGCCTATTTGGTACAAACAAATAAACAAAAAAATCTTTCCTCTTTATAATATTACTAGCTGTTCCCCGCGGCTTCGCTCCCGTGGGTCACCCCACAGGACCCGTTTTCGGGATTAAAAAATAGCCTATGTTACTCAGGAATAACGTAGCTTTCTATTGGTGAAAGAATTTTTTAAATCGGTCCAGTAGTTTCGGAACCTATTCGGTACAAACAAACAAACAAACAAAAAAATCTTTCCTCTTTATAATATTATTATATATTATTAGTATTAGTATAGAAATATCTATACATTGTAGAATGATGTATTTATATAAGTACTAGCTGACCCAGCGAACTTCAATTCCAATGAAATTTATCGAAACACGCAATTATGACATGATATCTTGCGGAAAAACCTAGATTCAAAGAGTAGAATGCGGATAGTTTTTGAACGGGTCAACCGATTTTAATCAATAATAGCTAAGAACACTCTCGACCAAGATACATTCCAAACAAAAAAAAAACAAAATCGGTTCATCCATTCAGGAGCTATGATGCCACAGACAGACACATACACACAGCCACGTCAGACTTATAACACCCCGACGTTTTTGCGTCGCGTCGGGAGGTAAAAATAGGATACAAGATAAAATGTCAATTATAGTAATTTCAGCCTGCAAATGTAAGATATGATAAGGAATGTTAAAAAATGGAATGAGGAATGTTATGTTGTGTTGTGTGTGTGTGGAATAGTATGTTGTTGTTATGTTATGTGTGGTGTGTTAATGTTGTTCTTGCATAAGTTCATTTGCCATCCTTGACAGTTTTTATGATATCATTGACCTTACGCGTTCGTAAATATAATCAAACAGTCAACCAATTAGATCATAATTAGTTTTAAAACGCCACTCAACTGGGAGTGGTGATTAGCAATTAGCACATACTCAAAACGTGTCGTCAAGGGACTGCTAATCCGTCCCTAAACTATTATGTTACCATGTTACTTTAATATATTAATTTATGTTTTCTCGTCAGGCTACAATATCACTTACAAAGTTTTGCCAAGGGGTACCGTGTTACCCAGTTACTGGGTTGTGGAGGTCAGATAGGCAGTTACTCCATGTAAAATACTGGTACTTAGCTGAATCCGGTTAGACGTGATGGTTCTTTCGTCAATCGATTCGTCTTAACCCTGCGAGTGTCACTGGCTACATTAAAATTGGAAAATAGAAATTAGCGGCTTTTGGACGCCATATTGTGGAGGCCCAAATTTTTTTTCTTCCAAACCTATCGTGTGGGGTATCAAAAGAAAGGGTTTTAAGATCTGATTTCAATAATATGTAACACTTATATGTTGAATTGTAATTAAATCTAAAAAAAAAATAACTAATATGTTATAAACAAAAAAAAAGATAAAGAATATTTTTTTAATAAACTTTTTTTTTGTCGTATTCAAGTCCCATAATGTAACAGGAAAAGGCTTTGGGTCCAGCTGAAGGCAATAGATTCGCTATTGTAATTTATTAATTTTTTATTCATAAATAAAACTGTTCGCTTCGTCACTTGCCACTAAGATTTCATTGGTTCGGAGTCACCCAGTCGACATCGGCTATCGCTGAAAACTAGCGCTATGGCTCTGTCTCGCACACGAGTCCCAGCATTATGCTGAGCGATGACCGTTTTGCGTAGTTGTGACGCATAATTTGTAATGATTATATTTAAGTTTTTTTTGGTCTTTTTGCGCCAGGCACGACGCATACCATTATGCGTCGTGCCTGGCGCAAATAAACATTTCTTTCTTCCTTTCTTTTTCTATTGCCTACTGGGCACAAATCACGACTCTTGATGGAAGAACCCGGTAACACTTAGTGTATCTAAGAATCAAATCCAGCTTTAGATCAGCAGCTTAAATTTGGCAAGGTAAATCCACATCGCGTTTTTCATCTCGCATATTATTGGTCGATTATTAATCGAGATATTAATGGCGGTCAAACACTTCGCCGTGCCGAATTCACTTGCGCAATTAGGCTGCAGGGGTCACCAATTACTTTATTTCGGGGTCCGATTCTTAAAAATAATATGCCCGTCGCGGTAGTAAAACCAACCCCGGCCTTAATTTTCATTAGTAATAAAAAAAAAGCAATAAAAGTAAGGAACTTTTTTCAAAAATATTAACGAGAAAATGTTTTGCCTTGAAATATCCGTTCGAATTTAGACTAAAGTTGGTACCGGCTATTGTCCTTAAATCTTAGAGATGTTCATCAGAAAGTTCATCTTGGAAACTATCTGGATGCGAGTCGCACGGGACCGAACAGTAAGGACTCTTGGGGGAGATCTTTGTTCAGCAGTGGCCGTCTTTCGGCTGAATCTTACTTGGATAGGTCTGTACAAATAGGTTGGCGGTCCGGATCCGGACCGTGGTCCGCTTTTTTTGAACCCTGGTCTAGACAAAAGTATCATTCTATCAGCGAAGGCGATGGTTAAAATGCCAAAATGTAAGGGATTGATCACCTGACATTTTGATCATCATCATCATCATATCAGCCGAAATACGTCAACTGCTGGACATAGGACTCCCCCAGGCGTCGCCACATTGACCGGTCCCGTGCGTCCCCCATCCAGAGGGTCCCCGCAACCTTCACCAGGTCATCAGTCCACCTGGTGGGAGGCCTTCCAACGCAACGTCTTCCAGTTCGTGTTCGCCACTCCAGAACTTTTCTGCCCCATCGGCCATCCGTTATGCGAGCAAAGTGCCCTGCGCACTGCCACTTAAGTTTGGCAATTCTTCGGGCTAAGTCAGTAACACTGGTTCTCTTGCGGATCTCTACATTTCTAATTCGATCACGCAAGGAAACTCCGAGCATAGCCCTGTCTTTTGCCTTTTGGGTGACTGTAAGCTTTCTAATGAGGCCCATTGTGAGCGACCACGTCTCAGAGCCCTAGGTTATTACTGGCAATACACACTGTATCACAGAATAAAACTGTACATAGACTATCCTCTTGAGTCACTGTGGTAAGTTGGACGAGAAGATACCGCGCAACTTCCCGAACGCTACCCAGCCGAGTCGGATTCGACGGTTGACCTCTTTCTCGAAGTTGGCCATACCCAACTGGATTATTTGTCCCAGGTAGACATAGTCGTCCACAACTTCGAGTGTAGAGTCTCCGACCTTGATAGGAGTGGGTGCAACATGATAAATGATTTTATTTCTGTAAGTTGGTTTGTACAAACACTTTTACATGTCGATCATATTTTTTTAAACTAGATGAGGTCGGCGTTTTCTGTCTGACTACTTTGAGAAGAAAGGCCGAAACAAACTCAGAGGTCACAGTCTCTTTTAAAGTCCAGACAAAATCTTGGTTAGACCATGTGAAGACCATGTAGACTGATGTCTGAAAAATCTTTTGAGGAACCTGTCCAGTCAGTGCACGCATTTGTCAATTACCGTGTAGCTCAACTCAGAATTTGAGGAGCTCAACGAATTGACGAATAATACCAAAGAAAGGACATTCGGGTAGGCCGCATAAATACTCAAACTGCCAGACGATTATTAAAAACTAAGTTAAATAAAAGTCAAAAAATAAAAAATAAAAAGAATGATCCACATAGTCTTCACATTCACAATAATTAAAATAAAATAATATAATACTTTAAAAAGTAAATATTCTTGTCATTGCAAGAAAAATAAAAACTAAAGTCACGGTGCAATACAAAAAATAAAAAAAATACTTGGAGCAGCTCAATCCCAAGCCTTTTGCATTCATCATCACCTTGATTTTGTCCATGTTCATCTTAAGGCCCTCTCTTTCGGAATCTCTACTGAGGTCATCGAGCATTGTACAGAGCTCCTCCATGGTCTCAGCCATGACCACTATATCGTCGGGCAATGAAGGTGAGTGATGTAATCGCCATTGACGTTTATGCCTAGCCTTCTCCAGTCCAGAACCTTGAAGACATCCTCCAGTGCAGCGGTGAACAGTTTGATATCACGTCTCCCTGCAGAAGGTTTGGTTCCGAGGTCTGATCCTGAAGTCGAACTGACATGGTGGCATTTTGATAGCGCTTGAAATACCCATACATTTATGAGATTTATTCAATCGTTATCACGACGCTTTCTTTATAGAATGTTACTGCCTAAAGATTCTGAACCGAATACAAAAACAAGGCACGTTACACTGTATACCAAAAACCATAAGCTAAAATAAAATGAAATCGTTCCAATAAATATGCGGATGTTTCCTAAACTCACATAAGTAGGTATATATGTGTACTGAATTAAACATTATCTTAAAAGATAGGATACGACGTAGTGACAAATGACTGAGGAAATCGACTAAAAAGCCTTCTACTTACGCACTTGGTTTTCCGTCGCAAAAGTTTCACGTAACCACAGATAATATAATACTAGCATACAGATGTCTCATCCCATACAAAGAAACCGTGCCGACGTAACTAGCGTTTTTCGTCTGATTAAGATGATTATTTTTAAATGTATTTTGGATCGCGTTCGGATCCGTTCCACGGCTATATATGTTGTTAGCAGCGATTTGCAAATAAAAGGGTTTTCTCGGTTCGTGAATATTTTTTCTTTAAATACAGTTTTATTGTACTAAAATGTGTTCAACAAATACAAAAAACAAACAAATGTGTACAATACAAATTTAAAAAGTCGAGTGGTATGCCTCAGAAATTTAAAACAGCGCCTTCTATTGGAATCAATTTTAAATGATCCATTCAAATAATCTTTTAAATGTGAATTTAGAGCTCAATATTCCATAATTTTGTGCTTAGGAGAGTTGATTAAAAAAGATCATACAATTTTTATGATAATTTCTAGAAAATGTTAATTTTACACACAGTTCAATAGCAAACCGATGCATATCGCGCCATCTAGTGATATTTAGTTGAACCAAAATGTTCATTGTATGCTATTGAACAATATACATACCCACAAGTTAAACTTTGCATTGTGAATAAAAACAATATTTTACCTAGTCATATTAAACCATAAAGCATAAGTATAATTATAATCAGTCTATGACGTTCCCACTGCTGGGACACAGGTTTCCTCTCTGTGAGACGGAATGGGCCGTAATCCACCAAGCGGTCCCAGTGCGGGTTGGTATATATCACATGTCGAATTTTAACTTTCTGAGACGGTATTCACGATGTTTTCCTTCACCGTTTTGAGAGCAGTGGTGATGAAATGATTTACCTACATGAAGAAAAGCACCTGCCTGGGTTTGAACCTACGAACTATACAAGCTCTAAATTTCGGCCGTAAATTTTTGGCACCTATCTGATTTTATTAATTTCTGTCGTAAGTGCAATTCCTGGTAGGTCTTCATTTAAGAAAAGCTTAACACAGGTTTAAAAACTAATATTGTTGTCGCGAATCAATTGATTCTCGAGAGAGAACAAAAAGAGAAATGTGTTTAGTCCGTCAGTTAGATAACCTAAAAATTATTGGACACGATTTTTTTTCTTTTGCTACGTAAACAGATACAGTGCGTTGAAATATCGTGTGACGTCACGGTGTGTTACACTAAATACTGACAAAGTGACGTCACAAGTCCGCACTCCTGAACTTTGAAGCGCTTTGTCTTTGGCAATTTTAACATATTTGATAAAGCAAAAAATACGGGTCCAGTATTATTTGATAATCTCACTGACGGACTAAATAGAATAATCATTTTTCTACTCAGGAAACGGACCTATTATTTCCATTACTGAACATTGAAATGATCCGTTCACAGTTTTGTAAATCCATCACATCACTGCGAAGATAATAACTTAATTCCCTTGTTGGTGTGATCCGTCAGTATTTCGTTACAAATCGTTCTCACTTTATCTTTCTAATATTTCTCATTAAGTGCAGCACAGAATCCTTAGTCCTGCCAATGATACTTATTTCCCTATTATTCTTTGACATTAAATAAAAAGCCGTATATTATATACTTAAACTGTCTTTGAGATTAAATTGTATAAAAATACGGCCGGTGGTTTTGATGAGATTGCATTTTTTAACCGACTTACCAAAAAAGGAGGAGGTTCTATGTTCGACATTATGTATGTTTTTTTTTTTTTTTTTTTTTTTTTATGTTTGTTCACCGATATCTCCGTCAATTGTGAACCGATTTTAAAAATTCTTTTTTTGTTTGAAAGAGTATATTTCGAAATTGGTCCCATTTTAATTTGGTGAGGATCTGATGAAGAACTTCGGAGATATACAACAGAACTCTTCAATAAATAAAGGCAAATCTCTCGGGATTGCTGCAATCGCATGTCTGTTTATTGTTTATACCATTTCGTAACATAACATCACGCCAGTACGCTCGAAAGGGGTATGCAGGTCTCTTATTTAACCGGTTATATTCAAGTTTCATGTTATTCGGGTAATCTATGCTGTCGTTATAGGTACTTACTTAACTACTTCCCTATTAGGTAGGTACAACTAAAAACCGGCCGAGTGCGAGTCGGACTCGCGCACGAAGGGTTCCGTACCATTACCGCAAGTAACGGCAAAAAAATCATGTGTCACGTACGTTTGTTGTATGGGAGCCCCACATAAAAAAATATTTTATTCTGTTTTTAGTATTTGTCATAGCGGCAATTGAAATACACCATCTGTGAAAATTTCAACTGTCTAACTATCACGGTTCATGAGATACAGCCTGGTGACAGACAGACAGACAGACAGACAGACAGACGGACGGACCGCGGAGTTAAAGTAATAGGGTCCCGTTTTTACCCTTTGGGTACGGAACCCTAAAAAGTGAAAAATAAAAAACTTTTTTGAAAAAAATACTACCGACTTCCAAGTAAGAAAACTAGAAAGTGAAAAATAACTTTATTTTTGGAAGTCGGTGTCCATAATTAAAAAATTTGGTCCTACCACAGACACCGACTTCCAAAAATAAAGTTATTTTTCACTTTCTAGTTTTCTTACTTGGAAGTCGGTAGTATTTTTTTCAAAAAAGTTTTTTATTTTTTGCCCGCGTTAGACCTTACTTTTCAAATTAATTACACTATTAAAAAAAATGTTTTCATAAATCAAATTATTAAATAAATGGTCTAATGTATGTTACATTAGACCATTTATTATTTAATAGTCATACGACATGACCCGCTGCGCGTAACTCCATTTTCTGTCTGCAGGGTCTAAAGTAACCTAACATGAAGGAGATGACGGGAGCTAAGTTCTCTCGCTTTGCTCGCTCACTTCAGCTCCCGTCTTCCACTTCGAACTTAACCTATCCGTGTCCTGAGTTCCCGAGCTCGCTACGCTCGCTCTTTAAAAAATCGTCTCTATCTTAATATTGAAGTTGTCCTCTCTGTATTTCTAGTCGCTCACTTAGTAATTTAGTCGCACGGCTAGAATTTAAATATCTAAAATGGATTAATCACAACCCACTTTTTGTAAGCTCGTTCTGGGTTTTATTATTAATCAATATTCATCGTAAGTTTAGTTAATTTTTCGCTTACTCGCATTCATACCGCTCAAGTTATTAAAACAGTATCTCATCATCAGTCGCTAAGTTTTTTTTTATTTGATCTTTTTATAATTCCCCATTTGATAAACAACATCGTTATGGCCGATTTCTGTCTTCACATATACCGGTTGATGTGAATAATATAAGATCATGACTGTAATCTCCGAAAAGGTTAGGCAGAAGTGCGCGTATAGCACACCAAACGTTTCACCAGTAATATTTAAGTCTCATTTAATAGGGGACGAGCTCGTTACCATCATCGTTTTAGTCAAAACATATTTACGTAGTGGTTTATATTATCTTTCTATATTTTATTTTTATTTTCAATACAGTTGTTAAACATGGCGTACTTTCAGAGACTATAATTATGATTCGAATATTAAATCTTATGCATAGGCATCTTTCTGTTACGCGGTCGTGACTTTTGTTTACGAGCTCGATCATTAGTTTTACAGTTGAGTTTTAAATTTAAAAAAGTTTAGTGGCAAGGAGTTTTCATACATAGAATAAAATGGGCTAGATTTTATACGAGGAAAAATGAATGAGTCCGTACGTAGCATTGAATTCTCAAAAGTCTTTTAAATGGTTGTTTAATATATTGAATTACCAGTTTTAATTTAATTATTTTCACGTAAAAATTTGTCAAAAGTTGAATAGGCTGTATACATCGAAGGCTAAAAAATATGTTCAGTTGTAAAAACGCGCCATTTTCTGAAAAAAAAATTTTTTGTGTGATTGGTGATAAATTGATGTTTTTATTTAATATGAGTACAAGTGATGAAATGGAATTAACTCCACCCGATATTATATCTGATACGAAATTGCGCAAGATGAAATTTTGCCCCCAATATCTCAAGAAAGCTATATGGCGACTTACGATAATTTTATTTTATGGAAAAAGCAAATGTAATTCTTTGATTTGTTTTTACTATTTCCCACAACTGTATTGAAAAACGTCGTGTGATACACGGGTGTGTAGGTTATTGTAAACTCGTGTCATTAAAAAACCTACTTTCCACCCTTCTATCACAATGTACTATTTTGTATTATATTAGACGCAACAGTCTTTGCTTTCCGTACGTCACGTCCGATGACCACTGAAAATCAGCGCTGTGCTGTGGGTCTCCCACGGCACTACTACTATACTCAAATTATGCATTTTACTTTTCTTTACTAAAATAATTTAAGTACTTACTAATACTATTTGTTTAGGTTTTAATTGAAGGAAAAAACATAAAAATTGTATGTCGTTTTTGTGCCGAATAAACACTTTTACTTTCTTCTTCTTTCATCAACTGGGCACGAATTCATACTCGAGGCTGCGTTCTTTCTTGAAATCGTGTCGTCGTCAAGAGCTCTTGCTTCCATGCTGGTGCTAGGTCGAATCGTCGTCAGCCAGTCGAAAGCACAGAACGCGGGCCGAGCTCAAGTCGAATGAGCTCGTGCAATTCGCGAAGGCGGTGAACTCGGCAAGAACCTCTTTTCTTCGCATCAGCGTTCTACTTTCGGACATTGTATTTGTGCTTTCCCTAGCCCTATTGTAGGCGAATCATCGGCCATTTGATCAAAATCCCTTATCATTTCCTGTCTATCGAAACCAGCAACTCGCGTATCTGCGGTGCGCTCAAATCCGCGCATCCATTTCGATCCAAAGAAGGAAAATCTTAATGTAGATAGTTTAACAGAATACACAACCACATTATCGTCGTTTATACTTCATAAAAGATAGCTTGATCTCTGCGACAGCTGTCAGTATCAATACAGTAATAGCGCTTGACAGGCTAACAATAACGTATATGTCAGTTTGACATATGTCGCAGAGATCAAGCTATCTTTTATGAAGTATAGTACCTCGTAACATTTCAAAAGCATCCCCACAAAGATGTCTTCTAACCGCAATCCCATAATAATGAAACATTTAATAAAGACACGGCTGGTATTAGATTTGCCGCAGTAATGCAGCAGAGTGCACCTGGTCTGTTTATTTGTCCGTCCACAGTAATCTCTGCTTTAAATCCAACTGCTGTTGGTTTAACCGCGTTTTAGCATAAATTGGTTTTTCTCTGGTTTCATTGTCGGCCTCTTATGTTTGTTGACGTTGGTCTTGTGATCGCAAGCATGCGGTCTTGGACTCGATTCCCGGGTCAGGCAAAGTTTTTTTGTTTTCAATTCTACAAGTTTTTTTTATACCTTTATGACGCATAACTTTTTATAGAAAGGTCCAAATTCAACATTTTTTTTATTGGATGTACCTCAAAGTTGGATCGCTTTAAAAAAAAAAAAAATTATAATATTAAAAAAAAAACTTACCACCCCTAAATCACAAAGTACGTAAGCGACGGCGCGCCGCAGACAGAAAGGCCACTAAGAACAAAGCGTCATTTTGCATACACACATTGACATCTGAATTTTACAGGAATTCTTGGGCAAAATTGGACCGAGCTCAGTCGCGGCTGCCACGAGCGCTTTGTGCGGGCGTTTGTCACGTCATTCATAAAGTACTGTATCGAGGTTGGCTGGGTTACCTTTATTAAATGTTACAGACCGAATATACTTTAAATTCATTCTTTAAATTCATTCGTTCATTCATTTTTAAGTTTTAAAGGCCATTAAATTTTTCAAGATGACAAGTTAAAAATTAAATACCTAAGAATATTTTAAATTATTTTGAGTCCATAGACGAAATTGGAAAGGCTATGAAACTTTGCACCCTTCTAGATCTCAACTCTTCTTTGTCAAACTTGCCGCCTTTTTACCCGACTGCGACTGCTGAACCGTCGTGGCGTAAAATGGAAATGACATTATGATTTTTTTAAACACCGGCCTCATCTAGTGTCATCATCATCTTCCTGCCCTTGTCCCATGTTACTTGGGGTCGGCGCAACACGTTTTCTTCTTCCATACCGTCCTGTCCCCTGTCACGCTATCAATGACTCCTTTTTCTTTATATCACTCCTCACACAGTCCATCCATCTTTTATTTAGCCTTCCTCTCCTTCTCCATCCATCCACATTTATGTTCAAACTCTTTTAGTAACACGCGTTTCATCCCTCCTCATCACATGACCAAACCAGGACAAACGGTTTTCTTTCAACCTTTCTGTCACTAGCCTCATCTATACTGTGATTTTTAATTTCGTAGACTAAACTGACAGCCGCCAATGACCTTATTTTTTAAATGTTGCAAGCGCGGAGCATAGTGTTGTAGGTAAGACTCAATCATAAGTGATTCATCGAATCGATGTGACATGATTCCTTAATTTAATTTTACTTGGTGTAAATAAATGTTTTATGATAATAAACGTAATATATTTAAATAGAACAGTATTCATACACATAGTATACATATAAACTGTTTTTGTGTTATATATGAAATCAATAATAAAATAAATGCGATCGATAAAATGAAGTCTGACATAAGTGAAAGAAACTAAATAAGGGCCCTAGTTTCTTAACAAATGTAATTTTTATGTCGTGAAATAGTTCCATTTTCGATCTACTTCGATTTTCGATCAACTTTCGATCACTCAGGATAGTGAGGATACGAGACTATTTTTATGTAACGATAAAGTGACAACCCCCCAAATGTCAGTTTAGTCAACGAAATTAAAAAACCGCAGGCATAATACGTATCTTTTGTAAGAGCAAAACGATAGCGATCAAACGCTATAAGTCATAAAATCGGAATTACCTGCAGTGTAGGTATGCTAGGTCATACAAAATCGTTTGCTAATCGCTCGCTGTTTGTCAAATGCACTTATTTAAAAAAAAACCGCCAACAATTTTAAAACTTCTGTATGGAAGAGCAATTATTGCGCAAAAATCGTTTTGCAAAAGATACGTAATAAGCCTGCCGATTATAGTTAAAAAATTGACGTGTAAAAGTGATATTTTTGAGCAATTTACGAAATCAATATCATCTATTACATTCATTCGTTGATTGTACCTACAATTTGTTTCGTACACTATCATCATCGTTCTCTCTCAGCAGATTACTGAACGAGTTCAATCGGCCGTGGCTAAACGCATAGATATTGCGTTTACTTGTTTAATTCTATAAAGTGCACTGCAGAATTGTTCAATACAGTGATAAGTACCTATCGGCAACAGGCTTTTTCTTGCGGCTTCTCTCTCTTTATTTTTCTGGGATAAGTATATCTTATAAGGTTTTTAGGGCAATATTACGATACTAACTGAGCGATAGTGTAACTTTCTATGAGTAAATAAAATGCCTTTTAGTGTTCCCATTGCTGGGACACAGGCCTTCTCTTTATGAGAGGGAATGGTAAGGTTACACTAGTCGACGGCACGAACTATTTTGTGCGCGGGGTTAAAATGCATGCTATATCAACCGACAACATGTGGGCAATAGAAAGATGCTGTGATGAGCTAGTTCGCGTACGAATTAGCACGTATGCAATTTTTTTGCGAAACGAATGAAGATTTAGAACGAAAAAAGCCTTAAAAGACTTTTCATGATATCCAGACTCCCAAAGAAAAAACGACTAAATGAATCTGTTCAAAATAAAATTATTTGCATTTTTGAACTACTAATCTATCCCCGTATGGAGGCTGTTTTGCAATTTTCCTTCTTCTTATGGTATGTATTTTCGCCCAAAGATGCGTAAAAATTTGTGTTGAAATATGGAACTTTCGACGCTCATAACATTCAAATATTCTTTTTTTTTACTTTATTGTTTCCGTACAGAGCTAAATAATAATGAGACAAATTGATTTCATTTTTTATTTTGAACGTACATCGTCAAACAGTGGAGTAATCGCCAGACTACGTTTGTATGGAAGAATGATCGACTAGTGTAACCTTAATCCACCACGCGGGTCCTTAATCCACCCAATGCAGGTCGGTGGATGTCACATGTCCTCGAATATACCTATATATAATCACAAAATCATTTTTATCCGACTTCAAAAAGGAGGAGGTTCTCAATTCGATTGTACGTTTTTTTATGTGTTACCTCAGAACTTTTTACGTCTAGGTGAACACATTTCGATGATTATTTTTTTATTTGAATGCTGGTGCATTGCATGTGCATCCCATTTAAATTTGATCAGACGAAGAACTTCGGCGGTATACAACAGAACTCCTTAATAAATTACGGCATACCTCTCGGGATTGCTGCAATCGCATGTCTGTTTATTTTTTACACGATTTCATTTCATCACGCCGGTACGCTTTAAAGAGGTACGCAGATGTGTACAGCTCAGTCTGGTATACTCAAATTTCAACGGTTGTGTTCAAGTTGCATGTTATTCGGGTAAACTATTCTGGAAAACTGTGCATGTTTCTGTGTGTGTGGGCATTATAAATATGAAGTACAACAAAAAAATGAAAAATAATAAGTTTTTTACAAAAAAATACAACTGACTTCCAAATAAAAACACCACAAACTAAAAAATAGCTTCAACTTCGGAAGTCGGTGTCGAGAAACATTAAAAATGAGGTATCAACGACACTAGGTTCCGAAACAAAAGTTATCTTGCACTTTTTAGTGTTTTGCTTTAGGGAATCTAATGTTTTTATTTTTTAATGATTAACGAAAGTTAGTGTTTTGCTTTTGAAGCGGTTTATTTTTTTGTGAAAAGTTTATACTCGTATTTCTGTCTTTTTAATTTTAGTACACTATCATATAAAAGTGAGCAATTTCTATAGTAAGGTACCTAAAGGATTGACAAAATACCCATAATAACTCAATTTACATTTGTGCTGTTGGTCGCTAAGGAGTTCAGTTGTATGTTCCTTAACTTGAAAACTACTAAACCGATTTGAATGAAACTTGCACTAGGGAATCCTAAGTTGAGAAATACCTAATCCAATTAAAAAAGAATGATCACGATCCGATAAGTAGTTTCGGCGAAATGCGTGGAAAAACATACATACATACAGACAAACATACACTTATGAAATTTGGCACACACGTTTAGAAGCCCAATTAGATTAACATATATGAATATTGGGCAATTCCTATAATATGACATACGTATCAAATTTTGATTACCTTCTTTTATTTGCAGTCGGTAAAAAAATACGGGGCATTTTCAGATATCTATATTTGTTTTCATGTACGTCTGCAATCTTAAAATCTAGCCAGCCAGTCAACGCACGATATTAATTTCCGTTACAAGATTTTATTTCTCACGAATTTCTCAACATCGATACTTTTGATTAGCTAATCTGTCGATCGACAGAATGTCAATGTTTTTGACGTACCCTAACGCAATCTTTCTTTGATTTTCTTAAGAGAACGACAAAATACTTCAAATGATAAAACGTATTTTTTTTGCTATAGATACTTATAATGTCTAGTTGTTCCATTATTGAATTTGATGTAAGTTTAATTAATTATTATTTATTAAATATATAGATAGAGAGCAGTGGTGGCCCAATGGTAACGGTCCCGACTTACGTTACGTAGGTTCTAGGTTCAAACCCAGGCAGGCCCTTTACTTTGTGTAAATTATTTTATCACCACTGCTCTAAAAACGGTGAAGGAAAACATCGTCAGGAAACCGGCAGGTTTATTACGTATCTTTTGCAAGAGCAAAACGATAGCGATCAAACGCTTTATGTCATAAAAGTCCTACACAATCGTTTACTAATCACTCACTGTTTGTCAAATGCACTTATTAAAAAAAATACCGCCAACAACTCTAAAACTTCTGTATGGAAGAGCAATTATTGCGCAAAAATCGTTATCGTTTTGCTCTTGCAAAAGATACGTAATAAGCCTGCGGCATGTCCTAGAACCAAAAATTCGAAAACATGTGACATCCACCAACCCGCACTGGGCCCGCGTGGTGGATTAATGCCTATACCCTCTCTTACAGAGAGGAGGTTTGTGTCCCAGCAGTGGGAGCATTAAAAAGGGCTGATGATGATGATTCAATATACACTCGCGAGCAATGAAAAAGTTCCAGTGACATAGCACAAATTACTCCTAAACTGGAAAGGCTAGCTTAATGACGCCGTCTGCTATATTAAAGAACATTTAACAGCGCATCAGAATATTACCAACTAAAAACGTAAATATTGTGTTCAAGTTTTAAATTAAATGTGAAAAAAATAAATTAAGGTGTTGTCGGCATTTTGTGGGTGGAACTTTTTCATTGCTCGGCAGTTTATTATGCATAATTTACAAAAGCAGACTAAATGCCAAAGGCGTTTTCTACCAGTTTACCATTGGGCGATGCAGAGCGAGTAGCTGCAAGTTTAAGTTTATGTGTAGTCAAGGAGTGGAAATGTTACGCAACATTCAAAGATTCAAACTGACATATTGTTTGTCTCAGCGTGTTCGAATTTGAAACAGTTGCATTCAAAATGTTAACGAAAATGGTTGGTATTTGAATTAACTCCTGCTATTATATCAAGTGTGCTACGTACGTACTTTATGGATACTTTAAAGTATTCTAAAGTCTAATGACTTTCACGGTGAGTCTTATCGCTCCTATTTACCGGACTGCACTTCTGTCGTACAAGCCTCGAAAGCTCATGAGATAAGAGGTTCTTTCTTGTGCTAATGGGGTGGCTGAAATCTGTATACTCGTAGTACAAGATCGGGAGCCCCCACTGCCAACTACGAATATTCTCGTAGTTGATTGTATGTGATTTCTAACGAATTCTAGAAGAATGGCAGTGGAAGGAGGGCGAGGTTAAATTCTTTTGCATTTACTATCTGCCAAGTGCCAACTACGAATACACTCGTACTCACCATTTTGTATGGTGACAATGGGCATGTAAAAAAAGTTAATACTCGTATGGCAACCAACGTGTTAATAACTAAAACTTAGAGTGGACGTTGCAGAAGGCATTTTGTAGAAGTAAAGTGATACGTTACCATTCGTTTAAACTTGAATAACTTTAAACTAACTTCGTTTAAATGTACAAATAGATTTTCAGTCCAGCCCATGCAGATTGTTATTTGAACGCGTTCATAGAAGTCATTTATTTATTTATTTTTATTTATTTAATAGGAGCACCAACAACACGTTTACAGAAAAACTTACATAAAATTATACATAAAACATCGTTCCGTGCAAACATGTCACTTATAGGTGAACACAACATATACAAATTAGATTTTCGGTAATTCATAAAGTAGTATGTAAGACTGATAAATTAATAGTAACAAACTTATAACTTATTTAATTATGGATTATATATAAAATTAATAAAAAGCATTAGATAAAAATTGATATTTAAATTGAAAAACATATGATTATAAAATTGATAAAAAATTAAAAAACATTGCATGAAAAGATTGTTAATAGTTAATAATAGATTTAATTACAATTATAAATTAGGTAATTTATTTTAATTATTGATAATTGACTATATTATTTTATTCTATGAAATGACTAGTGTAGTCATCTAATGAACTTTTACAAAAAAATACAACGGACTTCCCAATAAAAACACTACAAAGTGAAAAATTACTTCAATTTCGGCAGTCGGTGTTCCTGTTTTCGTTTCTTTGTTTTTACCGACTTAAAAAAAAACGGCCAAGTGAGAGTGGGACTCGCGCACGAAGGGTTCCGTACCATTATCGCAAAAAACGGCAAAAAATCACGTTTGTTGTATGGGAGCCCCACTTGAGTATTTATTTTATTATATTTTTAGTATTTGTTGTTATAGCGGCAACAAAAATACATCATCTGTGAAAATTTCTACTGCTTAGCTATCACGGTTCATGAGATACAGACGGACAGACAGACGGACCGCGGAGTCATGTAATATGGTCCCGGTTTTACTCTTTGGGTTCGGAACCCTATAAATAAGGAAGTAATCAACTCGATACGCATGTATGTAATATTGTTCGAATTGCCCAATATTCACATATGTTACTCTAATTGGGCTTATAAACATGTGTGCCAAATTTCATAAGTGTATTAATGTTTGTTGGTATGTTTGTATGTATGTATATTCACGCATTTCTACAAAAAGATCCAAATCGTTTTGTAGTTTTCAAGATATGGAACATAGAATATACTTAACAACAACATACAACCAAACTCCTAAGCGACAAACAGCACCAATGTGTAAATCGAGTTATTATGGGTATTTTGTCAATCCTTTAAGTACCATACTATATAGAACATGCTCATTTTTTAGTTTTAGTGCACTAAAACTAAAAAGGGAGATATTTGTTTTAAAGAAAAAAATAAACCGACTCCCATTTTTACCCTTTAGGTATGGAACCCTAAAAAGTGAAACTTTTTTACAAAAAAATACAATTAATTTCCCAATAAAATACACCACAAACTAAAAAAATACTAGAATTTCGGAACTTAAAAAGTGTACTTTCGAAACAAAAGTTATTTTGCACTTTTTAGTGTTTTGCTTTTGAAGCCGGTTTATTTTTTTTGTGAAAACGTTTCATTGACACCGACTTCCTTTCATTGGCACCCATACAGAAAACGTGACTTTTTTTTGCGATAACGGTACGGAACCCTTCGTGCGCGAGTCCGACTCGCACTTGACCGGTTTTTAGTTGTCGTACGTAATATAGTCAGGAATAGCACATAGGATACTTTTATCCCGGGAATATGTTCTTTCGGGATATTTTTTTAAAATCACGCGGGCGAAGCCGCTGGCAGAAGCTAGTAATCCATAGACAAGTTTTTATTTTAATTCACTTTTTGACAAGGCAGGCGATTTATTTTTATTTCATACCTTTTAGTGATAAAACGATACTTTAGCAAAAGCACACATTTATTTAACTTACAACTTATACTACTGTTATATATTATTTTATGAGGTCAAGGTCGAGACGATGATAGTATTCGTAGTCAAATATTATATGAAAATTTTCCGTTTTTTTTCATGAACTATGGCTGCCCCATAAAAATTGTTTAAATTTCCTCCAGCCTATGTTACCCGAGATAACGCAACACATTTAACGATACCATATACATTGATATCGGTTAAGCCTTTTAGAAGTTATGGTGGAATAAAGAAACTCACAAACATACATGAACCCTAAAACATAATACTCCTTTTTGGGCAGTCGTGTGAATCATCATCAGCCTTATAATATTCCCACTGCTGGGACACAGACATCCTCTCTGTAAGGGAGGTAATGGGGGCCTTAATCCAACACGCGGGCCCAGTGCGGGTTGGTAAATGCCACGTCTTCGAATTTTTGGTTCTAGGACATGACGGTTTCCTCACGATGTTTTCCTTCACCGTTTCAAGAGCAGTGGTGATGAAATAATTTACACAAAGTAAAGCGAACGAAAATACGAAAGTTCGAACTCACGGCCTACGACACGCATATCGGGGCCGTTACCACTGGGCCACCACTGCTCTAGCATGTATATGGAATCAATCATTAGATATTGACTAGCACGATGTGTTGTATTAGCACTATAGATCCTCAATCAATCGTATAACTGAGTTCCAATATGCACGGTTATTTCATACATGAAAAACTTAACAGCTCAATTAGTCCAGTATATTCCATTGACTGCATTAATATGAGAAAGTCAAAGCCCAAAGTGTCACATAAACAGTGTAGGTATATATGCATTCCTAAGAGACGCTCTTTGAGTTAGTAAGACAACACATCACGGAATAACGATGAATGTACATACTTGTGTACTATAAACTAAACAGATTAATAGACGGGCTGCTAAATATACAATTTAAGTGTTTTTAGTATTTTGAGTAAGGTTGACGCAATTATTCAAGTTTTGCCATATATTGTCAATTGCGCGTCTTTTGTTTAAAATAAATTAAAAATTTGAGGCAAAATAATGTTACATTACATGATGACCACTCCTATCAAGGTCGGAAACTCTACCTTCGAAGTTGTGGACGGTTATGTCTACCTGGGACAAACGATCCAGTTGGGTAGGGCCAACTTCGAGAAAGAGGTCAACCGTCGAATCCGACTCGGCTGGGCAGCATTTAGGAAGTTATGCGGTATCTTCTCGACCAACTTACCACAGTGTCTCAAGACCAGTGACCAGTGTGTATTGCCACTTATGTCCTATGGCTCTGAGACGTGGTCGCTCACAATGGGCCTCATCAGAAAGCTCCCGAGGAGAGAGCCATGCTCGGAGTATCCTTGCGTGATCGAATCAGAAATGTAGGGAATCGCAAGAGAACCAGTGTTACCGACATAGCCCGAAGAATTGCCAAACTTAAGTGGCAGAGGGCAGGGCACATACCTCGCAGAACGTATGGCCGATGAAGTTCTGGAGTGGCGACCACGAACTGGAAGACGTTGCGGTGGAAGGCTTCCCACCAGATGGACCGATGACCCGGTGAAGGGGATCCGCTGTATGCGGGACGCACAGGACCGGTCAATGTGGCGACGCCTGGGGGTGGCCTATGTCCAAAAGTGGACGTCTTTCGGCTGATATGATGATGATGATGACATGATGGGTATATTCATGAATGGTAGGCAAAGTTTCACCAGTTCTAGTCCTCTCCGAGGCGATGTTATTTTATTTAACTACTAAGTTCTTGATGTTAAGGCTTTATCAGAGATACTTGGAATCAGTAAGTATTTTATGATTCACAAAAAGTAATGATGGTAAATTCTGCCAGCACACCTCTGTTTTGTCAACTGTACAAACTTTTATACATCTATACCAACATGAGTGTACCTATTCGCTTTGTACAATTACAGAGATATTGTTAGAGTTGAACTTGTAAGGGGTGTCTGAACTATGCTGTATATGCAAGTGGGAGATATACACTGTTTGCTTTCCATTTTGTTCTGTATGACTCAGGGGTGAAGAGTTAGTACCTACATTTGAGTGTGGCAGATTGAGGTGTCGGTTCTTTTTTGTTGTAACTAACTTACCTGTAAGATAATGGCGATGTTATGATGTGTACCTGTTTTTTTCACTAGAAAAACCGGTCGGGCCACGCGCAGTAATAGGGTTCCAAAGTTGCATAATAATGCGGACTAAGAAGAGGGTTTTGTTGTTGTTACATAAACATTAAAACGGTTTCAGCGACACGCAACGTCTAGAAACGGGCCCACATAGAATGATGTTTTTTTTTAATCTATAAGCTCGCGTTTGGCCACTATCTCGCCTGATGGTAAGCAATGATGTGGTCTACGGTGATGCACGCTTGCCTAGAAGTAACCTATTCACTCTTGACTTAAACTAAAGAAGGACTAACTGGTAACTGAAGAAGGAGTTATAAAATCCAACTTCGCAACTGAAGTTAGAAAAATATTATCTTTTTGAGAACCACCGCGGGTGCGAATTGCGAAAGGAGTCAATACGAGCGCACGCGTTAGAGCCACGGGGAATGGTATGGTTCGTTCCTGGATCCTTGCACGCACGCTCCTTGTTTATTTCTCTTTCGGAATTCGAAAAATTTCGTATGTATTTACCTCTAATCTGCGGTATTCACTATTTCGTTCTGGAAAGTTTTACGCTACTCAATTAGCGATGTGGTCGGGTCGAATATTGACTTTATAGATGGATATCGGCAAAAGTCGTTAAGTAATTGCTTGTCAATCGAATCTAATTCGACTTTAGATTACAAAACGTAGAAAATACTTCTGCACTAATACAAAATAGACATCCCCACGCGCATGCGCCGTATGGACTACGGACCGGTACTGCCAACGACTCCGGCCACTCCAATGCGTTATTCGAGCTTAAACATTATTAATTTAGAAATGATTATTATTAAGGATTTTACGATTTTATTTTTGTATATTTTACATGGTTCATAAGCATATTAAATATATGCTTATGAACCATGTAAAAATATAATCTGTTTTACGCAGCTAACAACGTTATTTAAGTAATTTTGTCAATGGCATTTGTACAAAATTTTTACTGTGGCAAGTACATTTTATAAGTTGTTCGAATATTACTCGTAAACTTGTAAGTAAAGCCTGTTATGATTTTATTTTTACAGCTAACAGCGTTATTTAAGTAATTTTTCAATGGCATTTGTACAAAATGTTTTCTGTTACATTTTAAAAGTTGGTCGAGTATTACTCGTAAAATTGTAAAGCCTACTTATCTGTGATAGTTTTCTTTTTAATTTCGTTATATTTACTACTGCCGTGAATTTTTTCACATAGCCAAGAGCAACCATTTCACTTGATTCTAATATAAATTTGCAATTTAAAGCTGAATTTTACGCAAACGGATCTCTGAATCGAAAGATGGTTTTAACAAACCCATAATATTTTTGAATGGCCTATCCAATGATACTTCACACCATAGGATATACGAGAAAAAAAAAACATCTCCACTTTACTACTCATCTATAAGAGTAAAACAAAAAAAAAAAAAACTTGTTTTTATTTTACCACTTTGTCGGAATTAATAATATGTATATCCATGCCAAATTATAGCTTTCTAGTACTTATATTCTCTGAGCTAAGCTGAGGACGGACAGACGGACAGAGCGAAACTATAAGGGTTCCTTGTTGACTTCAACCCTAAAAATGAGAGTAGTGAGAGGCAAGTTCTTTGTCACTTGCAACTTCATCATCAACATCTGCCTCCTTCAACCGGCGAGCGACCTTATAAGGCGTCTGTTTAATTGTCTTTCTATTGTGTCTGTAATTAAGTCGGATGTAAACTACATATCAAATTCCAGTCTAACATGATAGGATAGTTTATCAGGAGCCAGTATTATGCAGCCAGTGACTAGCCATCTAACCTCCTCATCCCAGTTGCAGGATAACAATAAACTCCTTGATCAGAATTGATCTTTGAATCAAAGGCGGGATCAACTGCTTAACTTGTTTGCCGGGATGTTAGTCGGTATGTTGTGGATAACTCCCCATTCACGGACCTACCTCGACAAGCGTTGCTTAACTTTGAAAACTGAACATGCGATATTATTATTTGGCATCAAGCCCTTCCCCATAACCACTTACGTATAATCGTAAATTTTATTTACCTTCCTCCAGATTAGGACGGAAGGATTACACAGACGGTACTCCGTCCCCCAAAGCAGTGGTTTTGTCACGTATCACTCTTAAGTGACACTTGTCGCGGCGCTGAGGAGACTTTGTCGCTGCGTGCGGAGGCAAATACGTTGAGTCCCTCATTGAAACGGTACTGCGTTCTTCTTTTACGCTGTGTTGCTTCTTGCTTTTATTTTTTGGTCCTGTTGGGAAAATAATTATTACAGACTAAGACTTTACGGTAACTCAAAATGATAATTTCCGGAGACATCTCTATCTATACTTCTATACTAATATGATAAAGAGGAAAGATTTGTATTTTTGTATGTAACGAATAAACTTAAAAACTACTGGACCGATTTCAAAAATTCTTTCACCGGTGGGAAGCTACACTATCCCCGGGTGACATAGGCTACTTTTTTCCCTGTGTTCCCAGGTGAACGGGAACTATGCGGGTGAAACCGCGAGGCGTCCGCTAGTCTAAACTAAAGTAATAAAGAGATAATCTCTGGAAGTAGTGATTCAATGAAACGTATCGCGTTTGAATTTGCCGCTAGGGGCGCAGGTGTATAGTGAGGTGTTCAAAATGTCAAATTTCATAGCTTTTGACTTTTAGCGCGAGTTTGTTTGCTCCTTTTTTGTTGTTGTGAATATTTTCCAAATATGGCAGACGGATTTTACCAAAAGGGAGTGTTTGGTAAAATCCGTCTGCCATATCGTCTAATAGAGTTTTATGTTTCGGCAAATTTGATTCGAAAAAAGGGGCCACGGAAATCTACGGCATACTCGATATTATATTTAATCGCACTTCTACGTCATAAGAAAAGCAAATTTTGCTTCCCTGCGCGTAATAACAATGTTTAACAGCTATATTTAATGACCTTACTCGCTAGTGTCGCCAACTGGTGAGCACAAAAACGGAAACTGCCAAAATCCTGTAACTGATAGAAAGCTGTACTATTGCTGAGTGTTTAATAAAGGTAAGCTTGCAGTTTTCCATGTATTATCCCGGACAATTGCACGGTTACCTACCTAAAATACTGTATAGGCCATGGGAATGAAGTGGCGGACTAAGGCTAGTACCAAATTTATATACCTATAACTTGCTGTCCCCGCGGCTTCGCACCCAGCAAATGGCTATGTACCTACCCTACCTTATCCTACCTTCCTACCTACCCATCTATCCTACCTACCAATTTGTTAAAATATTTATTTGAATAATAATTAATACTACGATACGAATAATGTATCCAACTTACGTCATCTAATTAAATTTCAGAACACAAAAGCTGCTATTGTGACTTAACTATGATAGTAAGATATATATTCCCACGTATTCTTTTTTTTAGGACTTTTTGAGTACTTTAATCATGAAGTATATATTTTTTATTTATCATCAATAGTTTTCACAGCGCACGCCAACAAAATGCATTATGCATTTTGTTGGCAAAATTTTGCTACTTTAGATTACATTATTGCAATTTTCTTAAGGATCTCTATTTTTTTTAAAAATTATAGCTTATGTTACTCATGGATAACTGTATTAGTGTACTCATTCTAATGGTGAAATAATTTTTGAAATCAGACCAGTAGCTTTTGATTTTATTCGTTACAAACATAAAAAAATAAAAATCTTTCCTCTTTATAATATACTAGCTGTTGCCCGCGGCTTCGCTCCCGTGGGCCACCCCACAGGACCCGTTTTCGGGATAAAAAAATAGCCTATGTCACTCAGGAATAATGTAGCTTTCTATTGTTGAAAGAATTTTTCCAATCGGTCCAGTAGTTTCGGAGCCTATTCGGTACAAACAAACAAACAAAAAAAACTTTCCTCTTTATAATATTAGTATAGTTAGATATATATAAAAAACCGGCCAAGTGCGAGTCGGACTCGCGCACGAAGGGTTCCGTACCATTATCGCAAAAAACGGCAAAAAAATCACGTTTGTTGTATGGGAGCCCCTTTTAAATATTTATTTTATTCTGTTTTTAGTATTTGTTGTTATAGCGGCAACAGAAATACATCATCTGTGAAAATTTCAACTGTCTAACTATCACGGTTCATGAGATACAGCCTGGTGACAGACAGACAGACAGACAGACGGACAGCGAAGTCTCAGTAATAGGGTCCCGTTTTACCCTTTGGGTACGGAACCCTAAAAATGAATCCCTATTTTCCTTGGTCACGTCATCACCCGTGAACGGCTGGACCGATTTCACTAATTCTTTTTTTGTTGTGTTTGTTATTGTTAGGAGAAGGTTCTTATGAAAAAAATAATTATGAAAAAAAAATTTGCTACTTTACCTTAGGTAGGGTAGGTAGGGTAGGGTAGGGTAGGTAGGGTAGGGTAGGTAGGGTAGGGTAGGTAGGGTAGGTAGGGTAGGGTAGATAGGGTAGATGAATGTTTGGTGTTTTTATGGCAAAACAAAGTTTGCCGGGTCAGCTAGTATTATATATAGTGTAGATCAGCTATGCGTTTTAATCTCGTTACTGTTATTTTCCATTATATAATTTCCTGTTCTACCTATCACACTACACTTTTTTCATTGACCTTTTGCACGTCGCGTTCACAATTAATTGAAGTGATACACAGCTATTCTTTGACGGTTCATGCTTTCAATTTACAACTTGTGAATAAAATATTCAGTTAAAGAATTTTATTCACTTAAATTTTTAAGCAGTAAATCGGTATAAAATACAGTTAGCTAATCACAGACCACAGTGGTCTATAGGAAAAACATGGAACATTAATCGCCGTTTCAATGGACCCCTGCGATTGACCCTCTCAATAAAGCTCGCTAGATGTGGGTAGTCTGAGATTTGTTTACAGTAGAGATCTCAGTCCACCACTCGCTACCATGACCGTATGGGAGACGCACTAATTGTGTGTGCTCTGTCCTTGACACACGCTCACTGCAATGTATACGTCTCTCTGTCTGTTTATAATGGTTTTGTCTGTGTAGTACCAGGATTCGGACAGCTGTGTTAATTCAGTATATTGCGGAAAGACTAAACTTGGCGATACAGAAACACCTTTTAGTGTACTGTAGAAAGTTCTAGTACATATGTAGTTAAATTAACATGTTATTGGCATCCAACGTGGATCAACATTTCATGACTAAGTAAGATGATCCATCTTTAAAGATCATGGATCTCCTTGTATTTCAGCGTTTATCTTACCGGTGATGTAATATTTTTAATGTTTATCAGTAATTGTTAACCCTTCTCAATAATGCTCGCTGGATGTGGGTAGTCTGAGATATGTATACAGTAGAGCTGTCAGTCCGCCTCTCTCTACCATGACCTATGGGCGATGCACTAATTATGTGTGCTCTGTCCTTGACACACGCTCACTGCAATGTCTGCATTAATATACGTCTGTCTGTCTGATTATAATGGGTTTAACTGTGTAGTACTAGGATTTAGATAGCTGCATTAATTCAATATCAATCAATTTGCCAAGCCTGATCCCAACTTTGTTGGGGTCGGCATCCAGTTTAACCGGATGCAGTTGTGTTAATTCAATTTATTGCGGAAATATTTTTCTTGCTTAACGAAAACATCATGAAGTGTAAAAAAAGTTCTAGTAAATTAGAGTATCATGTTTTTGGCGCCCAACGTGGGTCAAAGTTATTATGACAAAGAAAGATGTATCATTTGATTATGTTTCTCAATCTACAAACAACGGTGTTTATAATATCAGCCCTAGAGATGCAGAAAGTATTATGCTTCTTGGCACCCAGCGTGGGACACCATTCTAATGACTTACAAAAGTATTCTTATTACTTTGGATCATGTATCATTGTATGCTTGTGTCATGTGTCATTGTATTGTAGTTGATTTAATCAGTCTCAGAGGTTCAGTAAATGCAAAAGTACCTAATAATTATATTATCACCAGTATTGGCGCCCAGCATGGGACACAATTGAGGAGTTGATCGTATAAACGAAATAAACGTTAGTTCTCAAAGCATATCAACGGTTGACCTTATCACATTACTATTTAATTAAATAAAAAAAGGTTTCAATTTACCAATAAGATTAAAATCGTATTCCATTTAGTTACCCGAGACTTAACAAAATATCTATTATCTTACCGTTTCACCAATAATTTGAATGGTTTTGTCTCCACAGACTCATACAAAAGAGTACAAAGCTGCTATTGTTATCAATTATACTAATCACCCCGCTACTTTGGACACGTGGAAGTTTCATAACCCATTTCATTTGAAATATTTTAACTATTGTTTACAAAAGAATATGGCCGTTTGTTCTTCATCCTTTAAGAACAGTTGTTTTTAACCGACTTCAAAAAAAGACTCAATTCGTCGGCATCTTTTATGTTTTTTTTATGTATATTCCCCGATTACTGAAAGACGCCTGGACCGATTTAGAAAATTCTTCTTTTGTTTGAAAGGGTATACTTCCCAGTTGGTCCCATAGTCATCAGGTCAGGATTTGATGATGCGATCTTGGAGAAATCAAGGGAACTCCTCAAATATTATAGGCATACATATAGCGATGTTGGTATTTTTATCAACAATGCAATCATCTGCACTCAGAAAGTAACATTTGGTGAAGTGGAAGAAGACCACAGATGGCCAATAGAATTCCTTAATGCTAAGTATGTCATGGGTTATAAGATATCTCGAATAGTTTAACATGATGAAGCAAATACTCACAAATACATAGTGCTGATGAAAATGGTACTGATGATGAAGCCGGCAGGTAGGCACTGGTACTCCGAAATAAAACAATGTATCCTAGTCGTGTATGGGCTTATTGGAATCGTCATGAGATGTACTTTGGCTATATATGAATTTTATGGCAATTGGAAGTACCTATCAAAACTGAAAAGAGATAAATAAAAAACATTTTAACAAAAAAACAAACCGACTCCAAAAAAAACACTGCAAAACGAAAAATAACTTTCTTTTCCGAAGTCGGTGTCGACACACGGAAAACAATAGGTAACAAAGACACCGAATTCGGGAAAGAAAGTTATTTTCCGTTTTGCAGTGTTTTTTTGGAAGTCGGTTTGTTATTTTGTTAAAAAGTTTTTAAATGTATATGATAATTGTGAAATGCCTGGAGGTATATTCCAAAACCAGACCAGACTTCTCAACAAATTCTTTCAAGGTATGAAAGGATCTGGACTTTAGTTTTCGTAACATTTTCATTGGCGAAAATTAACTGTATGTTTACCTACATTGAGTTCACACTGCATAACATTTTTTAGTTAACAGTTACCAAAATGTTAGTTGCATTTTGTCTTACTAGCAAGAAAACTAAGTTTTGCTATGTGCTAGTTAGTTTTGTATAATTTTATTATAGTTTATTTTCTAATAACTGAAGTTGTTACAAAACTGAATATTTATCCCTGTTTTCAGCGGTGACTAATCTGCCTATTTAGCTCCAAAGCGTCAAACGATTTTCCTTTTTTTTAAATAGAACATAATAAAAGAATTAAGCTACACCTAGCAATGACAATAGTTTAAAGGTGCACAAAAGGTCAGTTCAGAATCGCATGAGATAAGTTCGTTTGTCAAATAGTTCACAGACCAAGTTCAGTCAAGTCGCGACAACTTAGTCGAGTTGTGGTTACTTGAGCTTAGCGTACCGACACACTGAGAGATGAAGCTGAAAATTATAGCTTTGACCGCGGAGTAAAAATAAGACAAGCTTTAATAGAATGTTGAAGAGCAGCACCTGCACCTGTAGCCAAGTTGACAATCTACAATCGATAACGCTAGTAGAAAACGAATATATGGGAATGACACATCTGAACGTTAAGTCACGTGGACAGACCACACAAATAGAAAGTGTTAACGATTGTAGAAAGAGATTCGATACGAAACGTTTATAGCTTGGCTAGTGCCATCATGATTCCGCTGTGAAAAAGGAATGGTACTATTCGTTATCTCTAGCGCAGTCTCTTTCTAACTAGAAAACATCGCGTTTCTAGTTTGAGATAGAGACCATCGCCATAAGATAATAGGTACCCAGAGATCTTAATTGAGAAAGGTTGCAACATACCTGTGATGCTTCTGGTATTGTAGATGTCCTACGAACATGTGCTACCACTTGCCATTAGATGGTCCGCCTAATTCTTTGCTCCTCCTCCTCGCGTCGTGCTCCTCATTACTGAAGGTCATGATTCCCCCGACAGGAGTTCAACTTTTTTCTGACGATGATTCTCCATCTGTGTCTATCCTTGGCGACGTGGAGTGCATCGTGCAGCTTGGTGTTCAGCGTTGCACGTATTTGGTCAGACCATCTGATCGGGCTACGGCCCCTCGGACTCTTGCCACTCTTTATCTTTGCTACTCTACTTTAAAACCAAAATCAAAAGTCATTTATTCTTATTATATCTAACATTCTGGGTAATCTCAGTTTACCATCAGCCTGATTTTCATATTACAATAACCCGTGCCATGTAAGACAAGTAAAAATTTCCAAAAACCCCGACAATGTTTCTTTTTTTATTTTATACTTTTTAAACTACATTATTTATCTAGTAGTTGATTCGCTTCTATCAACAATCTATCGAACACGTAATTATGACACGATATTTTGCGAAAATACCCCGATTCAAACAGTAAAATAGCCCATAACTTTTGAACGGCTGCACCGATTTTCATCAAATATAGATAAGAACACTCCCGTCCCGATAATGTTACATATAACAGTCCAAACAAAAAAATAATAAATCAAAATCGGTTCATCCGTTTAGGAGCTATAACGCCACAGAAAGATACACAAACACATAGGTACACACGTCAAACTTATAACGCCCCTTTTTTTCCATCGGCGGTTAAAAAACGGGCGAGAAAGAACTTTCTAATTTCAAATCTTCATGTTTCTTTTTATTTCAAAATCTTTATGGCTACCTGACCACACTATGCCCTCTTTAGTACATCTTTTACTGGATAGCTATCCCAACACAAAATATAAGCAGATTGTGTGTAAGCTCAAAGGTCCTTGTTTAATGAGCTCCTAACATTCAGTGGTCCCTTCATAAAACTGTCATTTTTGTTCTCGGAACGCAAAACATCGCTGACTTGGCGCCCGGTTCCATTGGTGAGCGATTCAATTTAAAGGTTCACTGGTGCTCGGGGTACATTTTAGTCATGTTTTGATTTTTATTGCTTTTCTGCAGATATTGTTCTGTTTTATTGCGGTATGAAATGAATAGGGTGTCTGCGAAATTATGCCTGTATTTCTAGGAAAGGTACGAAGTTAGGTAGTTTCACCTTGAACCACATGTAGCCTGTACCCAATTAGCACCTACCTAGGCTACAAGCTCTCTCAACCAGCATTAATATCTACCTTTTCATTATAGTATCGAAAATGTCGTGGTCGCCGCAGTTACTAACTAGACTACGCCTCTGGTTCTTGAGGTCGTACGTTCAAATCCGGGCAAGAACCAACGCGACTTTAAAAAATTCATATGTACTTTCTAAGTATATCTTGGAAATCACCGACAACGGTGAATGAAAACATCGTGAGGAAACCTGGTCTTATAGTTAATATAAGTTTGAAATCGGCAACCAATCTTGGGCTGGTAATCAATGCTCGTGCCTTCTCTTTGTGAGAAGAGGCCTTTGCCCTGCATTGGGACACACACACACACACATCGTCAGCCTATTAATGTTCCCACTGCTGGGGCACAGGCATTGGGACAGTTACAGGTTATATATTTTTTCATTACCTTTTCTATTGTGTAACAACACATTGCCTAAGAAATTCTTTTCGAAATATTCACATTTAGATACAAGATTATAAAATAAAAGTTACAAAAAAGCAAAATTACATAATAACAGTTACGAAATGACTTTGTATGGAGTTTTGACTTCATTATGTAACTACAACGTAATTATTTTTCTTTTTGGCGGCCAAGTACGAGTGAAACAATACTCATTGGCTGCATCGCTCGTGTTAAAATCTCGACTTTTTATGCTCAACACTAAATGTACTACATCAGTTAAATGTGATCTTTTTATTATTAGGGTAACTGAAAGAACTGGCAAGGAGCGGATAATTTTGTATTTATTTATTTAGGATCACCAACGAGTGGCATAACAAAAACTTACAGGAAACATCTAAATTGAAAACGTTATCATGTTATGCACACTCAATTATAGGTAACAGCTTACACATTATTGAGTATACATGCTCTACATAAAAATTAATAATATTAAATCAAAATTAAAATAAAATAACATTGAAATGCAGATTAGATTCAATTAATGTTTTGATTAAGGTTATGTCAAATTAGCTCCAAATGTTGACGATGTCAAATTAAATCAAAACAATTTTTAAATACAGTAGCGAAATAAAATAAAAAATACAGATTATGTAAAATTGAAATTAAATCAAATCAAATTAAAATATACATAATGTCAAATAAAAATAAAAATTATATAAATTAAACTAAATGAATAAAATTAAAATACAGATTGAAAGCAAAAGTAAATGTAAGCAAAAGTAAATTTCATTGGAGTGGAGTGATAAATAAAGTTAAATGTTCTCTACCTGAAAATAACTATATAACTTCCTTTTAAATGCGTTAAGTGTGTCATAGTGAGTGTGTGTGTAGAAGTTACCGGCATAGCCCGAAGAATTGCCAAACTTAAGTGGCAGTGGGCAGGGCACATTGCTCGCAAAACGGATGGCCGGTGGGGCCGAAAAGTTCTGAAATGGCGACCGCGAACCGGAAGACGATATGTTGGAAGGCCATTCACTAGGTGGACCGATGACCTGGTTAAGGTAGCGGGAAAGCGCTGGATGCGAGACGCACGGGACCGGTCAATGTGGCGACGCCTGTGGGAGGCCTATGTCCAGCAGTGGACGTCTTTCGGCTGAAATGATGATGATGATGAAGTGTGTCATGTATCTTTTATGATTGTCACTATTTTCCACAACCGACACGCGATCAACGCCACGACATCCCTCCCTATCATCATCATCATGTCTGGAATGACCCACTGCTGTGTAGAGGCTTCCTTTTTTTTCTTTCTTACTGCCAGGGTTTGCACTCTCCTCTTCAAACTCGCTGATTAAGACGACGACAGTCGCCAATGACTTTGAGGGAACAAAACGCGGACTCGTTTCACACCCGCGCTGCCCTAGTTCTGTAGTTTTGTGTACTTTCCTTATTATTCTATGACTTTAAAAAAGCCTTCTATCAAAATCGTAGCGTCGTAGTAAGCGTATCAACAGAAGCTCTCAAAAAGGAATAATTATGCCCGTATTTGCTACATTTTTCATTTATGCTCCGCTCCTATTGGTACGACCAATAGGAGCGGAGCATAGCGTGATGTTATATAGCCTATAACATTCCTCTATAAATGGGCTATTCAACACAAAAATAATATTTAAAATTCCAAGCAGTATCTTGGGCGCACGGATGGCGCAGTGGTTGAGCGATTGACTGCTGCGCTGCGTGTCGCGGGTTCGATTCCCGCACGGAACAAATATTTGTATGACCTACAGATAGTTGTTTCGGCTCTGGGTGTTTGTGTATGTGAGTTTATATGTTTGTAAACGCATCCACGATACAGGAAGAAATTCCTAGGGTGGGGCAACGTTTTAAAAAAAAAAAAAAAAAAAAATTTAGATATTTAAATTATCTTTGACATGAATAAAAATTTCATTAAAATACGTCCGGCGTTTATGGTGCGGTTATCGTTTTTAGGGTTCCGTACCCAAAGGGTAAAAAAGGACCCTATTACTAAGGCTCCACGATCCGTCTGTCTGTCTGTCTGTCCGTCTGTCACCAGGCAGTTCAAATTTGCACAGATGCTATATTTCTGTTGCCGCTATAGAAATAAATACTAAAAACAATAAAAAAAAAATTAAATTAAGCCGTTTTTTCCGGTAATTGTACGGAACCCTTCGTGCGTGAGTCCGACTCGCACTTGGCCGGTTTTTTTTTCTGTGTTAGGCATAACTTTAGAAATTAATTACATTATGTTATACGAATTAAACTTAAAATGTTCATAGATCACATTAATAAGAAAATGGTGTCATGTAATATATATTTTTTCCAAAAAATTACGACTAGCCGTTTAGACGTGATTCTCATTTTAAAATCAGCTACTGAGGGGTACTCTCTGCCTTAAAGAGTTTCTACAACAATCAAAAATATCATCAGCACCTACTATACTTTGAAGGTCAATTTGCTAACCTGTCCAGTGTCGCAATATTATACTGTTATCATCATTACTAAACGAATCAGAATTCGATATCAAAGTAACAAAACGAAATTCAATTTTCGTCTCACTTACGGTATCGAAAACCGATACATGTTAGATGCGATGGTTTTTTTCTAATTCATGCATGAAGTGAATGCGTTCCAGTGGTTCTTTTAATTTGCTGCATTGCATTGCACTCGTGTTAGAATTTAGCTCACAGTGTAATTACTGTAATGTACCTATTTCTAATGTGGAAAAAGTAATTCGCTCTGAAGTAATTTTCGTCACTCAAAATGAGGTATGATTTTTATGACTGTTGGATTTGTATCGTCACATTTTTCGTAAAATCCTACAATGACGTAAACAAGAAGAAAATCATGCTGTGCAGTCGGATGATACTTATTCACGAGCTGGCGGACTAATGAATTCTCCGACTGCACAGCATGATTTTCTTCTTGTTTACGTATGTTTTAGTTCGCTTCTTAAGCAGTCGGGTTTTTTATATGTTTAATTCTTTTATTTATAATTTTTTGTTAACATTTTTAATCGAATTAGATACATTTAAACATATTATAAGTGTTATAAATATATATATTAAAATTACCTCTTAAAACTCTTTATTTTGATAACACGATAGATTTGGAAGAAAAAAAATTTGGTCCAACCAATATGGCGCCCAAAATCCGCCATTTTCCTATTTTCCAATTTTAATGTAGCAAGTGATACTCGCAAGGTTAAGACGAATCGATTGACGTATGTATATATGAATCATCAGAATCGGCTCATGCGTTTGGTCTCTAGAGCGCCATATAGGAATAAACATACATATATAGACTGATAAACACATTACCCTCCTTCGGCAGTCGGGTAAAAATTATGCTATTTTGACTATAATCTGTATGTGTGCCTAATTTCATCTACATCCGTTCAGCCGTTCCAACGTGATTGAGTAACAACATACATCCAATCATCCAAAGTTTCACATTTATAATATTAGTAAGATTGTATCGTTTTCTTACCGACATGAAGACGTCGACCGCCATCTTAATTCACTTGGACGGCCATTTTGATATTTGGCCAAAACCGTTTCATACAAAAAGCACCTTTTAGAAATTATAATCCAAGGAATAGATATCAAATGATCAAAGCCAAGATCTTGATCTTATTACCTCTTGACAGACATTGAAGGTAGCTTTATAATTTTTGTGTTCATCATCTCTTTAGAATCTCTTTAGTATTAAATTAGATTTAATTTTGAGGATGGCTTGGTATGGCGCAGTTTCAGACAATTTATATTAAGTATACATGCGATACGTTTTCGCAGTTTGATTGTCCGATGTTTTATCATCATCATCATCATTTCAGCCGAAAGACGTCCACTGCTGGACATAGGCCTCCCCCAGGCGTCACCACATTGACCGATCCCGTGCTTCTCGCATCCAGCGCCTTGCCGCAACCTTAACCAGATCATCGGTCCACCTAGTAGGAGGCCTTCCAAAGCATCGTCTTCCGGTTCGCGGTCGCCATTCCAGAACTTTTCGGCCCCATCGGCCATCCTTTCTGCGAGCAATGAGCCCTGCCCACTGCCGTTTAAGTTTCGCAATTCTTCGGGCTATGTCAGTAACTTTAGTTCTCCTGCGGATATCCTCATTTCTGACGTGATCACGCAAGGAAACTCCGAGCATAGCCCTCTCCATTGCCCTTTGGGTGACTTTAAGCTTTCTGATGAGCGATTTTGCCATACCTATTATTGGAAACAAATATAGCAGCTCACAATGTTAGGACCCATTAATATAAATGCTATTTTTTATCCGTGGTGCTAGGCAGTTAAATTCATACTCCGGGACTTCGTTGAGCTTCATTGCCTCGGCGCTTTTCTGGTGGTCGCCACTGTTGATTCTGGCTTTCGGGAGTTGCAGTGGTTTGGGAATAGTGCGGTAGGATTGTCCCAAAAAAAAAAGGCTTTCTGATGAGGCCCATTGTGAACGACCACCTCTCGGTCCCATAGGCGATGGTTTATGACTGTTATCAATTTGTTTCACCAAATTTTATTTATTCTTTTTCGAGACTAAAGTTTGGGTGTAGTAGTTGATCACGTTAATTGCAGCGTCCACGTCGGTGGCATTAATTAAGTCCTCTATAGTGCAAGAGACGAGTTCAACCGATTAAGTGGTTTTCATATCCTTCATTTTATTTTATTAGAATATGAGCCTTGTTATTAGCTTTCAAATATAATAAAATAAAATAATCCGCACACTCAGAAGACATTGTAACTAAAGTAACTTTACAATAACATTGTAACTTTTAGAGGAAGAAAATCGAAGCTCCTGGTATATTCTGACCGCCGTACCAGTTTTTTATTAATTTCAACTTGTGACTTCACAGACGGATAAACAGACAACGAAGTGGATCACTTCTTTGTCTGTCTATCCGTCTATAAGGTTTCCTTTTAAGGAATGGAACCCTAAAAACAGGAAAAATAGTTTTTACTATTTTATTTATGTTCGTGTGTTTGCCTAGAATTAGATATTGACATTGATGAAGATATTATTGTGTGCCTTTTGTGCCAAATCACTTTTTTTTTCTGAGTCTTCTGCAAGACATTATATCTCTCCAATAACTCGCCATTTAGCTCGACCTTCGTTTCCTCTCATCCAGCTGCTAGCAGTCACTCTGCGAACATCATCAGCCTAGCCTGAGGCCACAGTTATACTAAATTATCTCTAGGTCAGCACTGGCTAGGCAATTTACGAGCATATCTCGCTAGATGAACGACTGACATCTCCCAAGCAGCATGTGCTGACGACGCTCTATAAAACCAACCAGTGGAAATGATTACATCGTTGTTACAGAGTAGTAATCAAGCTTTGGTTTCCTAACAAAGCGCATTGTACAGCTAAGGAGAAGAATTCCCTGCCGGAGTCTGTTTTTCTTGATAGCTACAACCTCTTTAAGGTTACACTAGTCGACGGCAAGAACTATTTTGTGCGCGGGGTTAAAATGCATGCTATATCAACCGACAACACGGGCGGAAGAGATGGATGCTGTGATGAGCAGTAAGAAGCTAGTTCGCGTACACACTTCTGCAAATTTGTAGCGAAATGGATGATGATTTAGGACGAAACCGAGTGCGCGAAATTTTATAAACCGACCTTTGGGAGTCTGGATATCATGAACAAATTACTAAACGTATCTGTTCAAATTAAAATTATTTGCATTGTTGAACTAATAATCTATCCTTGTATGGTGACTGTTTTGCAATTTTCCGTCTTCTTATGGTATTTATTTGTGCCCGAAAATGCGTTAAAATTAGTGTCGAAATGTGAAACTTTCGACGGTCATAACTTCCAAATATATATTTTTTTTTTTACTTTTTTGATTCCATACAGGGCCAGATAATAATGAAATAAATAGATATCATTTTTTATTTTGAACGTACATCGTCAAACAGTGGAGTAATCCCCAGACTACGTTTGTATGGAAGAATGATCGACTAGTGTAACCTTAAGTCAAGAGTGAACAGTGATAAATATTGATGTCTATTCACGAAAAAAAGTAAAATACAAATTTCAATTAACTACACTACCAGTGGCCACTGGCCATTGATCCTGTAGTCACATTTGCGCTAATTTATTTGACTTGTAATTAATTAGCGCAAATGTGACTACAGGACAATGCGACGTTGCGCTAATTAATTTGACTTGAAATTGTTTAGAGAGTTTTTGAAACCGATAAAAATTATTCACATTACTGTCATATTTGCAGCTGTTATATGAAGATACTGCTTATGCAGTACAAGTTTAAGTCCGTGACCACGATCACAGAAGGGCCACTCCCGCCGTTTCGAAAATTGACAGCTAAACTTGACAGATTCACTAGGGTTGCTACTATAATGATTCCGAATTAAAAAAAAGAGTAGGTTGTATAAGTTACAAATATAAATACATCGATTCGTCTAAACATACATCATATCATTCTTACATGCCTTAGAGCGTAGAAAGAGCATCAAATATCCATTAAATATCACGACGCCACATACGACGAAGATTCAATAATCTATCATTATTAATGATCCCACTAAAAACACTAAATTGTGAAAAGCACCAAGCTCGACAAAAATATAAATGTGAAAAAAATAAAGGTAATAAAATCAAAAAACCCGACCCCAAAGAAGCAAACTAAGAAGATGTATCTACTTTAAACAAGAAGAAAATTATGCTGTGCAGTCGGAGGAAACATATTAGTGAGCTGGATGACTTAAACCATATTATTATGAAAAGTTTCATAGCCTTTCCAATTTCGTCTATGGAGTTAAAATAATTTATTATATTCCTAGATATTGAATTTCAAACTTGTCATCTTGAAAAATTTAATGACCTTCATAACTTAAAAATGAATGAAAGAACGAATTTAAAAAAAATAAAGTATATTCGGTCTGTAACAATTAAATAAAAGTAAACCAACCAATGAAACCTCGTTAAAGTATGAATGACGTGACAAACGCCCGCACAAAGCACTCATGACAGCCGCGATTGAGCTCGGTCCAACATTGCCCATTATGCCCTGTAAAATCGCACTGTCAATGTGTGGGTGTAAAATGACGCTTTGTTCGTAGTGGCCTCTCTGTCTGCAGCGCGCCGCCGCTTACGTACTTTGTGCCATGATTGTTTGAAAGAGGGGAGGTCCCAAAGAGTATTTATTTTATAGTTAAGGTCTGTGGGCAGTATGTAAATGAAAATTATTATTTCTCAAATATGCTTGGAAATTTGAGCATTATTCTGACAACCTTCTTCGAGATAAATCGAAATTGCTGTACTGCCCAAATACATGCGAGCAGCGGCCGGCAAAAGTTGTATGAAAATCCATATCTGTCGTGTCTAGCGGCCAAATAAATTACATAGTAAACTCTTAACTGTCGTGTTATTTAAAAATGGAACGATCTTTTACTCCGAAGCATGGCAACCAAGGAGGTAACTTATCAAAGGTTTTATTTAAATTTCGAACTGGCTTGCAAATAGAACGCTGTTTATTGAAAACAAAACAAAAGAATACTTTAACTCGGCACAATTATTGTTGTTCGTCATTGATTTTGACAAAATGAGTTCTAGATACTACTTAGTTTTAATTTCCGCGCATTATTTGGGAAAAGTACTATACAAGCCTTGGCCACAACTAGGCATTGATGGACTTACAGTATGTATGGACTTACATTTACACGTTCGTCCATCAATGCCTTTTTTGCTGGCCGCTGCAGTAATGTACTATTATATTTCGGTATATTCGTCGAGTGGAATGAGTTATGTCCAATAAACAAGATATCTAGTGCTTGAGATTAGCCTCTAGTCTAGCTGTTTGAAACTGCTTTTAATGCAGTATTGTTTAACACCAAGATAAAACTATATAAATTATACAACAGGCGGCATTATCACGTTCCGCCATCTCTTCCAGGCAGCGTATTAACTGAAAATAGGTTTTATTAAAACATAATAACATTTTTAAGACGATTTTTAGGGTTCCGTACCCAAAAGGGTAAAAACGGGACCCTATTACTGAGACTTCGCGGTCCGTCTGTCTGTCACCAGGCTCACAGATGATGTATTTCTGTTGCCGCTATAACAACAAATACTAAAAACAGAATAAAATAAATATTTAAGTAGGGCTCCCATACAACAAACGTGATTTTTTTGCCGTTTTATTGCGATAATGGTACGGAACCCTTCGTGCGCGAGTCCGACTCGTACTTGGCCGGTTTTTTACTTTTATTAATCTTAAAAATGGGTTCCGGCACATTTTTAACCGACTTTCCTTTTCGAGGTTTTTCAATTCGACGCGATTCTCAGTTCGCGGATAACCTCGTCGTTTATGAACCGATTTTGATGATTCTTTTTTTGTTTGAAAGGAGATATCCCAAGGGTGGTACCATAAGCACGGCGCACGGTTGGCGCAGTGGTTGAGCGATTGACTGCTGCGCTGCGTGTCGTGGGTTCGATTCCCGCAAGGAACAAATATTTGTATGACCTACAGATAGTTGTTCCTAATCTGGGTGTTTGTGTATGTGAGTTTATATGTTTGTAAACGCACCCACGATACAGGAAGAAATTCCTAGTGTGGGGCAACGTTTTATTTAAAAAAAAAAAAAAAAAAAATATTATAGGTAGGCATACATGCAATCATTTGCACTCAGAAAGTGTCATTCGGTGAAGTGGAACTGATGAAGAAGACCACAATTGCCACTGGAACTAAAATAATGTATCCTAGTCGTGTTTAGGCTTATTGGAATTGTCATGAGGTCTACTTTGGCTATAAATGATTTTCATGTTAATGGGAGGTACCTACCAAAACTCAAAAGAGGAAAATAAAAAACTTTTTAACAAAAAATCAATCAAGTCTTTTGTAGGTACCCATTGTTTGCCGTTATTCGATACCGACTTCGGAAAAGAAAGTTATTTTTCTCTTTGTTGTGTTTTGTTTTTGAAGTCGGTTTGATTTTTTGTTAAAAAGTTTTTTAGATGTACCCAACCACCAAAGACAGTCTTATCTCTAATATTGGAGTATTCGAGATAAAATACCATGGCGGTTCTCTTAAGCTAAATAAGGAAGGCAAGGTTTCAGTGGTGTCTTGGATGATTACCTAAAGTGCGTTTGACGATGAGTAGGGATGACATCACACGTGGAGGCTTTTCCCGTTGATTACAGCTTTAATTCATCGTATAAGAAAGAAAGAAATTACACTCAATGGCAACAATAATGAAACACACAAACAAAACCAAAATAAAACAGTACAAAAATAGAAGTGTCTGTTTTTAGGCTTCGGTAGTCAACAAGGAACCCTTACAGTTTCGCCATGTCCGTTTATCCGTCCGCAGCTTAGCTCAGAGACTCTTAGTACTGGAAAGCTATAATTTGGCATGGATATACAAATTAATCACGCCGACAACGTGGTAAAACAAAATCAAAAAAAATAAAAATTATTTACACGTAAAGTGGAGATGTTTTTTTTTCTCGTCTTTTGTTATCGTTGGATAGGCCATTCAAAAATATTGGGGTCTATGAAAACCATTTTTCGTTTGCGTAAAATTAAACATAAAATTGCAAATTTTTGCTAGAGTCAAGTGTCCTCCCCCCCTGCCAGTTAAATGGTTGCTTTTGGATATGTGAAAAAATTCACCTAAATATGTTATGGACCAAGTGATTCATACGGTCATAATGCTCGAGCAATTTCAAAAATGTCCAATATGAGTATATAAAAATATGTGTTTTATTAAATTATTTTAATGTTTACATTAGTTCGGGGCTCCTTTTCTGTCTGCAGGGTCCAAAGTAACCTAACATGAGTTCGCTCGCTTCAGCTCTCGTCATCTCCTTCGAACCTAACCGATCCATGTCGGGGTGCCCTAAGCTCCCGAGCTCGCTTCGCTCGCTCTTGGATTAATTCATTACGCATAATTATCGAATTACCCAACCGTTACGTAGCAATATGTATAACAAGACAACGAGATAACTATACAAGTTTAAATCAGTATTCATATTTTTTTTTTTTATTAGTAAACATTGCCCGATTTGACTTGACTAGATTCATAATGCCCGGGAATTATTCATAGTGCCCTGATTAATCGCTTGGTCCATGATATAATGAAATTAAAAGGAAAACTATCACAGCTAAGTAGGCTTCACAAGTTTATGAGTAATAGTCGACCAACTTATAAAATGTACTTGGAAAAGTAAAAATATTGATGTATGGGAACTACAGTTTTTGAATGGTAAAGTTAATTTGGTCCCTTCGTTAGAATAATATTCGGTGCTTTCATTGTTTATGAAAATTAGTACTGTTACCTATTTATTTTGGTGAACCCTCTGTGCGCGAATCAGACTCGTACTTGGCCGGTTTTTTTTTTTGTCACAATAAAGTAACTTGCGGCAGTCGCGGCTGCACCATTACATCGTAACTGCATTCGTTTGGATAATTTCGCATTCAATGACTGTAGAGAATACAAAACATCGAGTTTGAAACATCGAGTTTGATGGATCTGCCTAGCTTGTTCAGTTTTCAAACTGTTGAGGTCGAATTCCAGTCAAACCGGATTCAGCTTAGTACCAGTTCCAGTATTTTACATGGAGAGACTTTTTTAAGCTCTCTGATTGTCTATCTGACCTCCGTAACTACCGCCAAAGATCTACAAATGAGAGCCAGGACCAACGGCATAACAAGGTTTCCAAAGTATATATTCGCAAGCGTTGCTGAGACGAACTTAGTTGAAAATAGAACCGAATAGCCACGAGCTCCTCTTACAACAACACCAAGTTCTACTCATATTTCAAACCTATTCGAAATATGAAAAACCTATTAAAAACAGAAGCGACGCGTGCCAGTATCATCTTAAGTTCTTTTTGATTTGGGCTTAATGCAAACTTATTCTTCATCGTGTTGATGATTCCAATTTCAAATTTTAATTTAGATGTTGTGCTTCGAGACTGAATGTAAACTCAATCGCTGTAATACTAACATAATAATATTTAGCCATAAATAATCGTTCCGCGCAAAAAGTGTAAAGTTAACAAAAGTGTAGATATATTTTCCGCTCCATAGTCCACAGTCGTGTTACTAAGGTCAGGCGTTACAGGCGTAGCGTGGGTAATGTAGCAGAGGTCTAATTTACACGCTATGTACCACTGATAGAGTCATACATTGTGGGGAAATGCCGCCGACATCCAGACTATCTTTGTTTTGCAGAAAAGAGCTGTTCGATCAATTTATAAATTAAGCCCGAGACACTCTCTCAGAGAGAAATTTAAGGAGATTAATGTAATGACTGTGCCTTCTCAGTATATTTATGAAAATCTTTTATATGCCCATAAAAATATAAAATTGTTTAAAAAATACAGTGATATCCATAACATAAATACTAGGAACAAACACAAATTTGTAGTACCTACAACAAGGCTCAAGAAAATAGGTGGCTCGTTTAGATGTCAATGTGTACGCTTTTATAATAAGCTTCCAAGCGACGTACAAGGTTTAAGTGTTAATAAATTCAAATCTTTCATTAAACGTAAGTTGTGCCAGAAAGCGTTTTATAACATTAAAGATTACGTTGAGGACAAAAAGGCTTGGGATTGAGCTGCTCCAATTAATTTCGTTTTTTTATTTTTTTTTATTTTGCTTCGTGGATTTAGTTTTTAATTATATTTTAATTTTTTTTATTTTTCTTGCAATGACAAGAATATTTACTTTTTAAAGTATTATATTATTTTATTTTAATTATTGTGAATGTGAAGACTATGTGGATTATTCTTTTTTTTTAATTTTAATTTATCTTAGTTAGTTTTTAATCATGGTCTGGCAGTTTGAGTATTTATGCGGCCTACCCGAATGTCCTTTCTTTGGTATTGTTCGTCAATTCGTTGAGCTCCTTAAATTCTAAGTTGAGCTGCACGGTTATTGACAAATGCGTGCACTGACTGGACAGGTCCACTCAATCTGGCTGGTTCTTTTCTCAAAAGGCCATTTCAGACATCAGTCTACATGGTCTTCACATGATCTAACCAAGTTTTTGTCTGGACTTTAAAAGAGACTGTGACCTCTGAGTTTGTTTCGGCCTTTCTTCTCAGAGTAGTCAGACAGGAAACGCCGACCTCATCTAGTTTTAAAAAATATGATCGACATGTGAAAGTGTTTGTACAAACCAACTTACAGAAAATAAATCATTTATCATTTATCATTACAAAATGGTTGGGGCCACGAGAGCGGAGTTATGAGGTGGTTATGAGCGCTTAGTGATGTGTGATGTTTGCATTGTATTCCCCAAGATGTTCATATTACTGTGACGATAAAAGTTAAACTTCATCATGTCAGCCAAAAGACGTCCACTGCTGAACATAGGCCTGCCCCAAAAAAAGTTAAACTTGAAAGTACTTATTTCCAAAATTATAATGTAGTAGAAACTGGTAACTCAATTCAATAATGACGAATTTGCTTGATAATTAGTATGTAGTAGTGCGGAGTGGTTAAAGTGCAAGCATGCATAAAGTATGTACCTAATATTAGCATCACCCGCGACTTAGTCGGAAATTATCCAAAGGAAACTTAACTACCGGGATATTAAGTGCATTATATCCTAATCCAGGTCATGGTCTACTTGAGTACCAAGTCTCATCAAAATATTTTCACAATAAAGTGAAATGTTTAACTAGACCAAAAGCATGGAAATTCCAAAACCAATGAAATTGATTACTGCAGTATTATGAAAATCTCTGCTATTGTTAATAAAGACCAACCAATAAAAATTGTGCCAGAAAGCGTTTTATACCATTAAAGATTACGTTGAGGACAAAAGGCGGATTGAGCTGCTCCAATTAAGACGACGACTGTCGCCGAACGACCTTGAGGGAACAAAACGCGCACTCGTTTCACACCCGCGCGACCCAATATTTTGTAGTTTTTTGTACTTTCCTTATTATTCTATGACTTTAAAAAAAAGGCTCAGATCAAAATGTAGATATTTAAATTGTCTTTGAGATGGTGTCAATTTCATTAAAGTACGCCCAGCGGTTTTGGTGCGATTGTCGTTTTTTGTCCGTTTAAGACATAACTTTGCAAATTAATACACCATGTTATAAGAATTAAACTTAAAACTTTCTTAGATCAAATTTTTAAGAAAATGGTCTCTAATGAACGACTATCCGTTTAGTCGTGATTCTCATTTTAAAATCAGCTACTCAGGGGTACCTGCGCCTTAATTTAGATTTTTTTATATTTTGCACCGTGAATTTAGTTTTTTGTTTTAGTTTTCTTGCAATGACAAGAATATTTACTTTTTAAAGTATTATATTATTTTATTTTAATTATTGTGAAAGTGAAGACTATATGGATCATTCTTTTTTTTATTTTTTAAATTCATCTAAGGTAGTTTTTAATCATGTAGCAGTTTGAGTAGTTTATGCAACCATCCCGAATCTCCTTTCTTTGGTATTGTATGTCGAATCGTTGTGCTCCTTAAATTCTGAGTTGAGCTGCATGGTTATTGACAAATGCGTGCACTGACTAGACAGGTCCACTCAATCTGGCTGATTCTTTCCTCAAAACACCATTTCAGACATCAGTCTACATGGTCTCCACATGATCTAACCAAGTATTTGTCTGGACTTTAAAAGAGACTGAGACCTCTGAGTTTGTTTCGGTATTTCTTCTCAGAGTAGTCAGATAGGAAACGCCGATCTCGTCTAGTTTAAAAAAATATGATCGACATATAAAAGTGATTGTACAAACCAACTTACAGAAATAAAATCATTTATCAATGCAAGACCATGAAACTAAAATTACACAGACGCTGACCGCTAACTTCATGGCCCTCATCCATACGGCTATAAACCCGAGGTGAGGCTAGCAGAAAGCAGTGGCTCGCTCGTTGATAAGGGACGCTTTTGTCCTGCAGTGGGCACCACGCCTAATTGTGTGTGAAGTGAGCCCCTTTCGAACTCTCCCGGGTTTTAAATGGAATGTAAAGATTTGTTTTGATTTTTTTCGCATTTTCTCATATTTTACAGCAGTTATCCCGATTAAGAGGAAATTTTGCATGCACGTTTAGTTTGGATGACAATGCATGGTTAGCTAAGTGACGTAATTCTAAATCGAATATGACGGACGGCCCAAGATGGCGGCCTAGTTAATTATTGTGCACTGCCATGATATGGGTTTCAAATGAAAGGGTTTTCTAAGAAGAATACGAAAAAAAGCATGTTTAAAAAATTTTTTTTTTTTTTTTTAATTTTATTGATTCTTTCTGTAGTTTTTTTGAGAATAGACAGATAAATAAACAATGAGATGTGAGGAAAGGTTTGACTATGAATGTGGATGAGTCTAAAAGAAGACCTGAAACGATGGATGGATTGTGTGAAAGATGATAATAATGTGGCTAGTATACTTACCGTATTGAGATACATGTGATGTGTGTTTCTGTTTCCATATATGGAAGGAGAAAATAAATCTACGTAGACGCTAAATGAATTGGGATTGACAGATAAATAATGATCCCCTATTTTTAATTAAATGTGGGCATGGTTTATAAAGAAAAGCTTGTGGCATGAAGATGAGCCAATCAGCAAGATGGTTAACGGGGCTAAGTCACAAGTATATAAGTACCCTGTCGAATAGCAATAGATAAGGAATTAAAAAGAAGAACATAAACTCTTCCCTATTTCTATAAGATGTGAGATATTTTGCTCAAAGAAAACATTATTCAGTTTTTAAAAGTAAGTTGAAAAGTTATTTTCATCCTGTCTTCCTGGAATTAAAAACTCAGCGTTGTGTAGATCATTCAACACATTTGTGCTCGCGGTGTTATGTGGACGTTTTGCATGTGTGTGGCAGTGAGCAGTCGTCGTCCGAGCAAACAACCACCCACACATGCTTACCCATACATAGCGCCGCGCGAAAAGATGAGTTGACGAGAAGATACGAATGAATAAGTTTATTAACTTTCGGGGCGCCATTTTTTTGGTAAGCATATTTATTTATTTATTTATTATATGCTTTATTGTACACCATTAAATATATTAATAAAAATAAACTTAAGTCTAATACACATACAATGGGTGGCCGTGGCCTACAAGTCTACAAACCTATGTCTATCTGCAAGTACATATTTACCTACGGAGGTTGGAAAGCGTGCTATGATACAATTAGCTTTGTTTGATAAGCCTGCCAGATTTTTTAAGCGTGAACTCGTGATCCAAAAAGTAACAGTAAAGAATACATAGATAATTAAAGCTCCTTTATTTTATCAGGCGAAAAATCAGCACTTTTTAATACGCTTTTATTAGCTTGGTATGTATTTATCTACGTATCAATGTAACGGAATCTTTAAAAATAAAATTTTTCACCCCCTTCAAAACGTCGGATTGATTTGAAACTTTGCACACTTATCAAGGACCGATGACAATGCAATAGTTTAAATAGTTTGTCCCATTATCCTTACCAGAATCTTCAGGATTAGCGACTTTTTAGTTCAATTTGCCATTAAGACGATGACTAACGCCAACGACCTTGAGGGAACAAAACGCGATCTCGTTTCACACCCGCGTGACCCAAAATTTAGTAGTTTTTTGTACTTGCCTTATTATTCTATGACTTTAAAAAAAAAAAGGGTCAGATCAAAATGTAAGTAATTAAATTGTCTTTGAGATGGTGTTGATTTCATTAAAATACGCCCAGCAGTTTTGGTGCGATTGTCGTGTTTTTGTCCGTTTTAGACATAACTTTACAAATTAATTACACTATGTCATACGAATAAAACTCAAAATTTGCTTAGATCAAATTATTAAGAAAATGGTCTAATATAACATAATTATTTTCTAAAAAAACTACGAATAGCCATTTAGATGTGATTCTCGTTTTAAAATCAGCTACACTAGGGAATCGGCGCCTTAAAGCGTGTTTTTTAGTTTTTAGTACTGCAATTTATTGAAAGTAATAAATTACATAAGATTGTATGCCCCAAAACACCAGCAAGACACTACTGCCCAGTGTTTTAGAGTGGCGAAAAAACTTCTCAGAATTAAAGGAATCATGGGAGGCTGGAACTGGTCTAGCAAAATAAAATATTTAGAACGACAAATCGCAAAGAAAACCGTTATTGTATTATTGTAATGAGATTCGCAATATTGTAATAAATGAATGGGAATGACCTTTTATAAGAGGGAGGTATAATTGTACAAAAAACCGTTCAAACTGGGCTAAAGAATGGCAAGAAATAAATGTTCAGAATCGATATTTTATAGACAGAATAGGGATGTTTCCTGGGTAGAAAAATGATAATTCTATTTAGTCCGTCAGTGAGATTATCAAATTACATTCAACCCGTTTTTTGATTTACCAAATTAATTAAAATTGACAAAGATTCGCATCAAAGTTCAGAGTGTTGCTTGTGACGTCACTATGTCAGTATAATGTGTACTAAAGGCGTGACGTCACACAATATTTCAGCGCATCATATCTTCGTCATTTTATGTTTACGTGTCAAAAAAAACTGGCAAGGTACGAGTCGGACTCGCGCTCGTAGGGTTCCGTACCATTATCGCAACAAACGGCAAAAAGAACACGTTTGTTGCCCCACTTAAATATTTATTTTATATTGTTTTTGGTATTTGTTGTTATAGCGGCAACAGAAATATATCATCTGTGAAAATTTCAACTGTCTGGCTATAACGGTTCATGAGATACAGTCTGGTGACAGACGGACAGACAGACGGATCGTGGAGTCTTAGTAATAGGGTCCCGTTTTTACCCTTTGGGTAGGGAACCCTAAAAATACGTGTCCATTATTTTTTCTTAAGTTACCTGACGGACAAAAAACAAATTTTCAATTAAAATCCACATAATAATAGAAAAGAGAAATTAGTACCACCTATTAGTAGATAAAACCTTAAACTTAAAATAAAGGCTTGAATAATATCAACGTCAGACCTAACATTCAGAAATGATTTATTTACTCCCAAACCTATACAAATTCGTGTATTTGGCAACATTTTGGTGTAAAGCGGACGCGTTGGACTGTGAACCGATACACGAATCACCCTGTACTTGCTTTGTGTTCGATTATCTTGTACACGGTGTTTATTACCGACGGAAGACTGAGAGACACTGGTATCTGATTTTGGAAGCTAAAGCTATAAAAAAGGCTTTGAGCTTAAATCGGTGAACTTGGTTACAAAGTCGTGTACTTACTAAGAAGAGTCGATTGAAAAGTATGTAACTGGTTGTACTAACTTACATAATCTTACGCTTATATTCATTCATCGAGGAATAAGAAAATCCAATAGCAGTCTTTCCAAGGGCATGGGCACAGAAAGCGACAAATAAAATTTGGTTCAAATAAATTGCACTAGATGGCGTGATAAGCTTCGATTTGTTAATGAGTTTTGTGAAATATTAAGATTTTCTAGAGACGATCATAAAAAATTATGTTCTTGTTTAATTAGCTCTTCTAAGCACAAAATTAAGGAATATTGGCCTCTTAATTCACATTTCAATGATTATTTGAATAATCCATTCAAATAATCATTGAAATGTGAATTAATCAATTTTAAATTGGTTCCAATAGATGGCGCGGTTTTAAAATTTCTGTGGCATCCACTTGATTTTTTTAATTTGTTTTGTAACACATTTTGGAACTTACAATGAAACTGTAAAAACGTGCAAAATATACTATAAAACAAATCGTCGCTGTATTTAAAAAAAAGTATTCACGAAACGAGTAAAACCTTTTACTTGCAAGTCGCTGCTAACACCATCTATAGCCGTGGAACGGAACCAAACACAATCGATGTTCTTAGAAAAATAATCAGACGAAAAACGCTGGTTACGTCGGCATGGTTTCTTTGTATGGGATGAGCCATTCAGCTTTTCATCCGTAAGTGTCCGTGTGTGATAATTTCCAACTTATACGCGGCTGAAACTAGAAAACCCATAAAACTCAATCTAAATTCTAGTAAAGGATTATGTAAGTATAAGGGACATCACCTGAAGTAGCGATTGAGTGATACCTCAATATCCTTCCTCGCTCCTCGATGGTTGAACTCGAGGCTAGGAAGACATTACATCGTCTTGCTGTTGCTGGACTATGGGATGCCTCTAAGCCAAAGACTAACCATACAAAATTCGAAGGAAATGAAGACCTAGATAGGGTTACAAGCATGATAGCCGATAAAATTCAAACTATGTTTGTGTTTGAAAGGTCTTTCAAGGTCCAAATCCCAACAATAGAGGACTGGACGAAGGGACTCGATCCACCAGAACAAGAAAGTCTGGTGTGGTACACTAATGGATCCAAATTAGAATAGGCGGGCATATACGCAAAAGGTTACAAATGTAGCAAAAGCTTAGGGAAGATGGCAACTATATTCCAAGCAGAAACATATGCCATAATAACCTGTGCTCAAGAGAAGATAGGTAGAGGAACCAGAGGTAAATCCATATATATTCTTAGTGACAGTCAGGCTGCAATCAAAGCATCCTACAAAGTGGACTCCGGACTTATTCTGAATGCTATCCAGACCCTAAGCAGGGTTGGTAAGTATAACAGAGTAAGACCGATGTGGATCCCTGGACACAAAGGAATGTAAAGAAGTGGCAGATGAACTGGCAAGAAAGGGCTCGGCAAATGATTTTGTTGGTTCAGAACCATGTGTAGGCATTTCGACTTGTCTCATAAAAGCCACATTTAGGGAGTTTGCAGATCACAGACAACGAACACATTGACTGACTAATACCGGTCTTTAACACTCCAAGAAATTCCTGGGCTCTACGTTCAAAGCACGGGAATGCATTTGGAATATGAGCAGGGGGCAAATCCGCTACCTGCTTGGGGCCTTTACATGGCACTTTGAAACCAACGACATGCTCATCAAGATTGTTCTAACCGCGACCATGTGCAGGTTGTGTGGGTAAAAAATTTAACGCACGGAGCACCTTCTATGCACATGCGATGCACTGGCTGGTAAGCGGAGTTATCTAGGGGTTGGATATCCAAATCCGGAAGACTATAGGCTTAAGGCTTTTTTGGTGGGGGTTTTTTTTTGTGTTCTGTTACTTTATAATAATATAGCATGTAAGGTGTATTCTTTGTTGGAGACCCTAATAAAATAAAAAAAAATTAAAAAAATATCTCTTAGTCTCTTCGAGATTGGGGAGGAGTAGGTAATCTAGGGGACCACAATAGATCCCAATGGGTCGAAGTGTCCGATTTATTTCTCGGCCCCTCCAGAAGATAAGATAAGACGTAAGGATTGTAGCAGGTGATGTTCTGTAGTTTCTGCCTACCCTCATGGGATTAAGGGATGAGTTTATGTATTTAAGTATGTTAGTAAACACAATTTTCGCGGAAATCATACGTTCAAGGGCCAAAACAGCGGGCTCAAAACATCCTAATCCTAAAGGTTCTTACGACGTACAAATCTGAAGGTCACCGACATTTATAAATCGGCTTATCTCTACCATAAGAAAAATATGGACCTGTGCGAGTAGAAGTATCTGTAGATATCACACCCTCTCTCTGTTTTGATCTTTCTCTGTTACTCAAAGGTTTGTTAGGAGAAAAATCTACTTTGAGTTAAGCTCTGTGTTCTATTAGATATTTTTCATACAGATTTGACTTATTTCGTTGAAAGCTAGCTGTTAAGTGCCCGTGGCTATCGAGCCCCTTGTTTATTGAAAACAAAGTTGTGGATCAGTTGCGCAATATCCCTAACATCCAATATCGCGCAACTTTTTGAGAGTTGTTTGAAGTGTTTGTAAAAAATAAGCTCTTTGAGTAACCACCTACTGGTTCAATCGCGTAAATTCATTTATTATAAAAAAAAACCAGCCAAGCGCATGTTAGGTGTCACAAATTTAGGGTTCCGTACCAAACCGCAAAATAAAGTTGGTTGTAATAGGAAAAGGAGGGAAATTCAAAGAAAAAATCTGATTTATCAATATATTGGTATTTTTTGGTGAAATATACGTAATAATAAACATTGGATAAGAGCAGTGGTGGCCCAGTGGTATTGGCCGCGACTTACAAGTTGTAGGTCGTGGGTTCGAGCCCAGGCAGGCGCTTTACTTTGTGTAAATTATTTCATCACCACTGCTCTCAAAACGGTGAAGGAAAACATCGTGAGGAAACCGGCATGTCCTAGAACCAAAAATTCGAAGACATGTGACATCCACCAACCCGCACTGGGCCCGTGTGGTGGATTACGGCCCATTCCCTCTCACAGAGAGGAGGCCTGTGTCCCAGCAGTGGGAACATTAATAGGCTGATGATGTGATGATGTGATGTGATGAATAAACATTATCACCTAATTTCAAGTTTATAGGTTAATGGAAAGTTAAAAAAATTTACGAATCCAAATTTTATAAAAATGCTGCTTTTGGTGGCTTCTCATTCCTTTGTTTTACAATATTTTTCAAATAACAAATATAGTGTTTATCTATACAACGATACCCCACTCGATGGGGCAGGTAAAAAAAATGCCCCTCCCCCCTTTAGCTGTATGGGAGCCGCCCTTAAAAGCAAACGTTTGGCTGTTAAACCTGTGTGACAGTAGACCGACAGACAGACACGTGAGTCACAGCAATAGGGCTTCGTTTGGGCCCTTGGGATACGGAACCCTAAAAAGCTACACTGTCGTCAAGTCCTATAGGCTATAGCAGAAAAATACACGGAAAAATTTAATACACTGCTGCAACTTATTTTACCAATAAATACGGGTCTTCCATTGACACAACTCCATGCTCCATCATGAAATGTACTTATTCATTTTCTCCTAGACCTAGACCGAAGTACAGAACCCTAGAAGAGAAAAATCTACGTAAACTTAACGTCGTATATATGAAACAGAGAGTGGTTCTCAAAGTTTGGAGGTTTATTCTTGTGACAATTCCTACATCTTATTATGTGGTCGTTAATGGAGGTCCCAGCCGTAGTATACTGTGATTTTTAATTTCGTGGCTAAACTGACAGCTGCTATTGACCTTATTTTTTTTAAATGTTGCAAGCGCGGAGCATAGTGTTGTAGGTAAGGCTCAATCAAAAGTGATTCATCGAATCTATGTGACATGACTCCTGAATTTATTTTTACTAATTGGTGTAAATAAATGTTTTATGAATATAAACGTAATATATTTAAATATAACAGTATTCATACACATAGTACATGAACTTTTATTGTGTTAAATATGAAATCAACAATAAAATACATGCAATCGATAAAATTAAGGCTGACATAAATGAGTAGAAACTATAAGGACCGCTAGTTTCTAAACAAATTATTTTTTTATGCCGTGAAATAGTTTCATTTTTGATTTAATTCGTTTTTCGATTAACTTTCGATCACTCAGGATAGTTAGTGTACGACACTATTTTAATGTAACGATAAAGTAACAACCCCCAAATGTCAGTTTAGTCCACGAAATAAAAAATCACATTATAGTATTATATTATCTGTGCCCCAGCTATGAGACGTCTTAAGCGGATCACGAGCGGATCTGTCAAAATACCATTAAACATTCAACTTTTGTTCGGTTTTGGCCGGTCTTTGATTTTTGAGCAGTATTTAATCACATCACACCAATATTATAAAGGCGGAAGTTTGTGAGTGTGTGTGTGTTTGTATGTTTGTTACTTCTTGACGCTCAAACGGCTGGACGCATCTGGATGAAATTTGGCACGGAGTTAGATTATAGTCTGGAATAGCACATAGGATACTTTTCATCCCGAAAATATGTTCCCTTGGGATAATTTTCGACATTCACGCGGGCGAAGCCGCTGGCAGAAACTAGCGGTGTATAAATTCAGAATTTTTATGTATTCGTTGTTTTGAACTAAGTTAGGCATAAACATTAAGGAAAACATTGTGAGGAAACCGGCATGACATTCGCCAACCCTCTTAAGCCCTACTACCTCTAATAGAGAAGAGGCCTTTCTGTGAAAATAATATTCGACTGATGATAATAAAAAATAATTAATTGAAATTAATAAATTAAAAAAATATATAAATAATAATATATATATATTTACAATTTATATATATATATATATACGTATATAAATTATATTATTAATTTGATTTAATTAAAACACATAATTAATTCAATTCAAAATATTTATTTCACATAAACTTACATGGCCAGTTATAAAAGGGAAATTATTAACCGGGTGAAAAATATACCTACTGAATGGGCGACTATTGTACTAATTAACTATTTATCCGGTTTGAGTAATACCTTTTAGGAGGTTGTTGTGAGCTGCGGTAATAATATTAATACATAATTTAATTGTATTTGGGTTTCTATTATCTATTTTAGCATATTATTATTTTGAAAATAGCAAAACAAAGAGGCTGTGCAGCGCGGGAGTTCGGGTGTATTCGTGTTCTCAAGAATTAGTCCAAAAGCGAGCGAAGCGAGCTCGGGAGCTTAGAGATCCGTGTCGGGGTTGACACGGATAGGGAGGGAGGTTAGGTTCGAAGGGGATGACGGGCGAAGAAGTGAGCGAGCTTAGCTCCCGTCATCTCCTTCGTTTTAGGTTAATTTAGACCCAGCAGTCAGAATAAGGAAGTGTAGCGTTTGCGGGTTAGCTATCTAATAGAGATAAATAATACGCAGCACTATCAACATAAAATTTAATAAAATGGTCGCAGGTACAAAAGCCGTTTTCTATTTAAATTCTTCCCTTCTAAATGGAGGTAGGCGCTAGTATTATCCTGGCCTGGCAGCAGAAGCGGTCACGATGACGTGGAAGGCCGAGGACTAGGTGCCAGCAGGAGGACGTCCCGCAGAGTTGACGATGATGTTGGTTGACGGCAGGTTCTTCTGATGAAGGTCCCAGGTGGTTAAACCAGGACTTTGGAAAAACACTGTTTGTCGCCCACTTAGTATTTCAGTAAGCCATATTCAGTATTTTTTACACCTTTAATTTAAATTTATTTTCGCTCGTTTAAATACTATCCCTTAAAAAACGTCAGAAGCTGGTTCTAATGTACCCAAAGCGGCAAAAAACTCTGCAGTTACTTATTCTTATAATAAAACATTTAATTAATAAAATTAATGAGCTTAAATAATAGTTATGTGGTAACATCAAATATAGAACTTAACAAAACATACTGACGAACGAACTTCCCTTTTTGAAGTCGGTTAAATAGAGACTGCATTGTTACCGTAGTAGTTTAACAATTCAATCAATTTTCAAATGTCAATGTATTCTTGTAAGCAAAAAGAAGACTACTTTGTGAATAAACAAACATAGAATATTTCCGATAATTGAGTTTATCGGGAGCAGGTCCTAGCTGTTTTGGATATTTGTTAGCGCAGAGCATGGCAACGCCTCTGCGGCCACTGCTAGAGTTAGCATTGTCAAAACTCTACATACAAACTAAGCGTCAATTGCAATTTTCGTGTTCCGAAATTTATTTCCGGCTTGTGAGTTGCTGTCGATTGTGTATTTTGTGATAAGTACTGGTATCGTAGGTTTTTAAACGTGTTTACGTCCGTTTTTAGGGTTCCGTACCCAAAGGGTAAAAACGGGGCCCTAATACTGAGACTCCACGATCCGTCTGTCTGTCTGTCTGTCTGTCACCAGGCTGTATCTCATGCACCGTGATAGCTAGACAGTTGAAATTTTCACAGATGATGTAATTCTGTTGCCGCTATAACAACAAATACTAAAAACAGAATAAACTAAATATTTTAGTGGGGCTCCCATACAACAAACGTGATCTTTTTGCTGTTTTTTGCAATAATGGTACGGAACCCTTCGTGCGCGAGTCCGACTCGCACTTGGCCGGTTTTTTACTTGTAATTAGTTAATTTCGTCAGCTATCGGTGAGTACATTTACTTTTCTTGACGTGTGGGTATATCGAAATAATTGTATTGTCCGTTAATCTTTCACTTTTTACGTTCTTATTCGTTTATTCGTTTGATTTGCGTATATAACTATGTTGTCTATTAATGATGACCCACCTGATCGTGGTGGAGAAATATTATTTCAACGTAACAATAAACAAAGGTCGCCGTCGACCTCCGCTAATGCTATACGTTTGTTTAGTGAAATGTCTCCGTCGTACATTTCACCTGAAGACAGATCAAAACGACTGCAAACATCGGAGTCAATTGGAAGGTCTTCGCCTATATTAAATGCAAGCAGTGCAATCACTATTGTGATTTGGTTTCTCAGGCGTCTGCATACCTGTCTAAAATTAACGACCTTGTTAATGACCAAGGGTCCCGCATAAATGTTGCAAATAAATCCGCTATTATGGACATGACTCAACGCATAACGGGTATTATTGCCTTGCTAGCCATAAAATCATCTGCCAACGAAACTAAATTAGCCAATACGGAACACGAATTAGACAAAATTACATTTAATACCGGTGTCAACATTGCCAAGTCTGATGTCAGTAATATTCCATATGCTGATAAATTAAAACTTTGTTTACCCAAAATTGCTCCAGTGGTAGACTCACGTGCCAAACTTCCGTGTCTTGTGGCTTACCCCACTGATAAGCGATCAAATGATTACACAACTTCTTCTGCGACTAAACAAGCGCTCATGAAAGCAATAAATCCTAGTAACGGTTTTCAAATTGTAGGTGTCAAGAAAGCTGCGAAGTCTGGTGTCGTGTTACGTGTCGCTAACGATAATCAAATAAAAAAATTACAATCGGTCGATGCCATTAGGTCCGCTGGCTTGCGATTTGAGAAACCAAAAGGCCGTAGGCCTCGTATTTTAGTCAAAGACGTCCCGTCGTCTATGGAGGACAGTGCCTTTTTGCATGCGTTGTACTGTCAAAACATTAAAGACGAGTTGCCATTAAAAGAAGACGATTTTATTAAATTAACAAAAAATATACGTAGGCGTTCGCTAGACAACGGTCGGAAATGGATAGGGATTGAACTCGAGTCCGCGGTCCTGAAACATTTAGTCTCGACTAAAGATAAATTGTTTATTGATTGGGTGACTTGCCGTTTCATTGATGATGTCGACGTAGTACGTTGTGCACATTGTCAACAGTTCGGTCATGTTAAGAAACACTGCACTATTAAATCACCTACCTGCGCTAATTGCTCTGAGGCAGACTAATCTAAATAATACACCGTCTTGCGTAGCGTGTAAACGATCAAAGAAACCATCTGACCATCGCTGTGGGTCACCTGGGTGTGCTACTTATAAACTTAAGCTCGAACAACTGATCCTCAACACCATTGACTAAGATAATGGATAGATTAACCATATGACAATTAAATCTCCACAACGATAGGGTGGCGACTTCTGAACTGGACAAACTAAAATCGATTATAACTTAGAAATAGTGCTCGTTCAAGAACAATATCAAAACGTGCGGTTACGTCACAGAGTAGTACAGTTGGATGGCAAAGCACGAGCTGGAATTTACGTGGCGCGTTCTTCTAACTTCACAGTAACGTCTTCACGTAACCTTATGACACCCCATTGTGCCGTTGCGGAGGTCTCATCGTCTTCTTTTAAAGTTTACGTTGTGAGCTGCTACTTTCAATATTCAGACCCTGTTGCTCCTCATATACATAACCTCCGTCATGTCTTGCAGCCGCTCGCGGGCTGCAAAGTTATCGTTGGCGCTGATGTTAATGCGTCTTCGAGTCTATGGTATGGCAAAGTTCGGTCTACGGATTATGAACGACGCTGCGCTGTTGAACATTTCATTGCTGAAATGAATCTGACTATTCATAATACCCCTGACGCACCACCAACTTTTTGCAGCCAAATGGGCGAATCTTGTATTGACGTCACACTTTCTAGTGCAGACGTACGCTTGGATAGGTGGAGTGTCCTACCGGACGCGTCTTGTAGTGATCATCGCTTGATCGTGTACAAATTTGTTCCGGTTTTTACACAGGGTACGTCACATGACATTGCTAACTTTAGGTAAAAAAAGCGAGCTAAAGAATTCCCAATTAGGTGCTAATTGGGAATTCTTTAGCTCGCTTCTTGCGTGTCACGCCAAAGACTTCACTCGTGATGGGCTGTCAGCTGAAGAAAGTGCTGAAATTATGTCTGACATAATTTCAGCTTCACTTACTGTGCTGACATTGCCATTGGTCGTGGATCTGTGACCAATATACGTAGATGTGATTGGTGGTGTGACTACCTAACTGAACAGCGTAAAAGTTATCGCCGAGCGCGTAAACATCTTAACAAGCTTAAAAAACGTAAGGTCACCGGTGACCCTCTTTCTATTGCGTTAAATACGTTTAGAGTTGTCCCGCTACAGAGCTTCGGTGGAAAAATCTAAGGGTAATTTATTGCGTAAAATAGTAGAGCAATTAGATAAAGAAGGTCCGTGGTCTCCTTTATATCATGAGTTTAAAGCCGATCGATCAGTCGACCTCTCGTTTGTTCAGAACATTAAAGTAAATAATAAACACACCACCAGTATTGAGGAAACAACTGAAGTTTTGCTGAATACTCTTATACCTGATGACTTACTTGCTAATGACAACGACTACCATCAACAGATCAGAGCGTGGGCGGCTGTACCACCTGAATCACCAGCGTAAGACCTTCCATCCACTGACGAATTTATAAACGTTGTCAAGAGGTTACCACTCAACAAGTCATCGGGTGAAGATAAAATATCTAATCGGATGATTATAGAAGCGTGTAAAACAGCCGGTGATGCGATTTTGACCGTATACAACCGTTGTATTGCGGAGGGCGTATTTCCTCGTATATGGCGACGCGGATTTATACGACTCATCCCGAAAAATGGCGACAAGCCCCCGGACGACCCTAAGTCGTACCGGCCCATAACATTACTTCCATCTTTGGGAAAACTCCTGGAGCGCCTTATCGTTCCACGTTTGCTACCGGACGGACTAAAATTTCATAACAATCAATTCGGTTTCACTACTGGAATATCTACCGTAGATGCGGCCCTTACTGTTAGGCAAATAGTTAATACATCTGAACATAAGTACGTAATTGGGATTTTTCTAGATATTTCTGGGGCTTTTGATAACGCATGGTGGCCAATGCTACTACTTAAAATGAAAATTCGGGGCTGCTATAGAAATGTATATAAAATAGTTTACTCTTACTTTTTAAATGGTTCCGCGAAACTCAAACTCGGCCATCATTCCATGTCGAAGTCTCTCACCATGAGATGTCCTCAGGGTTCGGTTATTGGTCCGCCTTTATGGAATTTAGGCTTTGATGATTTCCTCGGGATTCCTCTTCCAAGCGGCTGTTTATTAACCGGTTACGCGGACGACGCTCTTCTGCTCATTCAATCAAGTACTCGAGCTGGACTCGAGAACTTGGCTGACACTTGCCTACGATTAATATCTCAGTGGGGCGATCGAAACCGCCTGACCTTTGCTCCGCACAAAACTTATCAACTCATTTTGCAAGGTAATCTTAAATCGTGTCCTACTATTAAATTTAATAACGTTCCCGTAAAAAGGAAGCAGTCCGTGTGCTATCTTGGTCTCGTGTTAGAGAGGAATTTTGCAGTAATAGATCATATTAAAATAGTCGGTGAAAAAGGAAAAATAAAATTCTATGCCTTAACGAGAATATCTAAATCTACGTGGGGTCTGTCTTTTTTAACTTTAAAAACTATTTATGGGGCTACTTACTTGGGTTGTTTTTGCTATGGGGCGCCTGTTTGGGCTGATAGGGCCACCATAGGGGCGGTGCGACGTAAGTTGCTTCAAAGTCAGCGTTTAGCTTTGATATTCTTATGCAAAGCGTACAGGACGGTTAGTACTGAGGCCTTACCGGTACTTGCTGGCGTACTTCCGGTCGACCTTGAAGTGCAGCGACGTGCAGCAATGTACTATTCCGCACGAGAGACCACGGACGCGAACTTTTTAACGCGGAGTGACCGTGAGAAAATCTCTAGATTATTTAAACCACCTATTGACGTCTGGGAGGAACTTTTATCCGAATGGCAATGTAGATGGGATAATGCCATCAAGGGCCGACATCTCCACCAATCCTTTCCATCCGTTCGCGTGCGGCTGGCCAGGACGTGGCTGGAGGTGGATCACTGTGTTGCCCAATTTCTCACAGGGCATGGTAGCTTTAAAAGTAAATTGTTTTCCTTCAAGCTCGTTGCCTCGCCTTTATGTCAGTGTTCTACATCTGACTGCGAATATGTACAATCTGCACATCATATCTTATGGGAGTGTATTCTTTGGCAGAATGAACGTAAGATTATGTTGAATAATGTAGAGGCTACCTCAGGAGTTGTTTACTATACGGACCTTGTGGAAAATAGAACAAATTTCCGTGCGTTCAAGCGTTTTTGCCATACCTATTATTGGAATCAAACATAACAGCTCACAATGTTAGGACCCATTAATATTAATTCTTATTTTTATCCGTGGTGCTAGGCAACTGGGCTTATCCCAGTTGTAAACGACCCTTTGTGCCTAGTGGCCTTGTTTGTTCTGTCTCCTGCTTGATATGGAGGGAAGTGGAAATTTATGTTTTTTCCTACTCCTCCGTTATTCTTTTCTGATTCATTTCGTTGCGGGATCCAAGACAGTTAAATTCATTCTCCGGGAGTTCGTCGAGCTTCATTGCCTCGGCGCTTTTCTGGTGGTCGCCACTGTTGATTCTGGCTTTCAGGAGTTGCAGTGGTTTGGGAATAGTGCGATGGGATTGTCCCAACAAAAAAAAAAAAATACAAACTAAGCTTGTCAATGAGTGGTACCGTTGACTCATGGAAATTGACAGACAGTGACAATTCAATCTGACAATGGATATCGATCTGGATGAAATTTTGCTCAGTGATAGATTATAGGATACCTTTGTGTCAGGTATAGCAAATAGGATACCTTTTATCCCGGGAATATGTTCCTTCGGGATAATTTTCGACTTTGACGCGGGCGAAGCTGCTGGCAGAAGCTAGTAATAATACTTTACTTTACTTTTTATGTCTTTTAGTAACATCTAAACGATATCTCTGAAAGTACCGATCCGACTCAATTTTTTTTATCTTTATCTGTGTGTCTGTCACAGGGCTTTTATCCAGAAAAAATGCGCGGTTCCTGTATAAACCACGGAAGCGAAGCCGCGGGGAAAAGCTAGTTATTATTAATAATGTCGGCTCTAGTCAATTCCGTGCTCTGAGTTCGTTACAAAATATCGAGTTGTCACTAGGAGACGAACAACGTCTTCTGTCTCTTTCTAACACTATTGAAGGGCATCGCTTATTCTTTGGGGTAATTGAACAAAATCTGCGAGTTTCGGATATCACGAAAAACAATAGATTTATATCGATTTTCTGAAAATAATATCAAAGGACATCCTGAAGAGTATTTATTGTATTTATTACAATAAATACGCATCAGGATATCCTTTATTTTTTTTTGCATCTATAAATAATTTGCGGCAAATGTTATTTTAATTTTCTGAGTAATGAAAAACTTTCATTGTGCGGCTTAGGCAGCTTAGGAACGGAATTCCCTTCCGGAGTCTGTGTTTCCTGATAGCTATAACATGGATGCTTTTAAGTAATAGGTTATTTAGTAATAAGTTATTTCCAGATAATCATGCTGCATCGTCGAACATATTTCGAAAATTGTTTTTTTTATAGAATATTACTGCAAATTAGTGCTTTTTTTAATTTGGTGAAGATCTGATGAAGAACTTGGGAGATATAAAACAGAACTCTTCAATAAATGACGGCAAATCTCTCGGGATTGCTGCAATCGCATGTCTGTTTATAGTTTATACCATTTCAAAACATAACATCAGCATATTATGCTCCTGGCATACCTAGAAGCAAACGATATCCTAAGTGACCGCCAATACGGCTGCCGCCGAAATCGGTCTACTGGGGATCTTCTAGCGTATGGTATTCACATCTGGAGTGAGGCCATTGAGAGGCACGGGGAAGCGCTTGCCGTCTCCCTAGACATCTCGAAGGCTTTTGATAGGGTCTGGCACGAAAGCCTTATTGGTAAGCTTCCTTCATTCGGTTTGCCCGGTGGTCTGTGTGATTGGATTGCAGACTTCCTGAGAGATCGGTCCATTCGAGTGGTCATCGATGGCTGCTTGTCGGACCGTTTGGATATTAATGCCGGGGTCCCTCAGGGATCGGTACTCTCAGCCACTTTATTCTTGCTGCACATTAACGATCTGCTAAAACCCGGCACCTTTGGGTATGCAGATGACAGCACAGTTGCTGAGAGATACTTGTCCAACGCTCGTGCTACCAGGCCTCAGATCCAGTCTCTCCAGGAGGCCATGGTGGAGCGCTTGAACCTGTCCTTGCAGGCAGTCTCCGAATGGGGCGATGCCAATCTGGTCAGGTTTAATGCTGCTAAAACCCAGGCGTGTCTTTTTTCCGCTAAAAAGAGCCAATTTCACCTGGCTCCAACTTTCCGAGATGTAACCGTGCCAATAACTGACCATCTTGAGCTTCTTGGCATTACGTTGACATCGACGCTCAATTTTGGCCCATACATTGAGGCAAAGGCACAGCTGGACGCAAAAAGCTGGGGATCCTTGCAAAGGTGAGAAGGTACTTCACGCCAGAACAGCTGCTCAGCTTGTATCAAGCGCAAGTTCGATCATGCATGGAGTACTGTTCTCATCTCTGGGACGGATCTGCCAAATACCAGCTTGATGCACTAGAGTCGATCGAAAAGCGGGCCAAGAAGCTCATCGGCGATGAGGCACTGGTTAAGTCAAAGCTCCAGAGCCTTGAACATTGTCACCGAGTTGCCAGCTTGTCAGTTTTTTATCGTTTGCATTTCGGGGAGTGTGCGATGGAATTGCATGATCTAATTCCGCCCAGCCCGTTTCATCATCGGACTACCAGACGTACGGCGATGCGCTATCGATACATGGTGGACATCCCACCCATACGCACTAAACGTTTTGTGAATACTTTTATTATGCGTACTGCTAAGGAGTGGAATTCCCTGCCGGAGTCTGTGTTTCCCGATAGCTACAATCTAGGAGTATTTAAGTCAAGAGTGAATAGGTTACTACTAGGCAAGCGTGCTCCATCGTAGACCACATCATCGCTTACCATCAGGTGAGATAGTGGTCAAGCGCGAGCATAAAATAGATTTAAAAAAAAAAAAAAAAACTTCACAGTGTACTGGACACTCTAAAGGGGAAAGCAGATGTGTACAGTTCACCTTGGTACCCTCTCATTTCACCGGTTATGTTCAAGTTTCATGATATTCGGGTAATCCATTCTGGCTTTATAGGTACCTTACTAAAGAACTTGCCTAGTATGTACTAAAAAGTGAAAAAAATATACTTTAAAAAAAATACTACCGACTTCCAAATAAAAATACTACAAAGTGAAAAATTACTTTCTTTTTGGAAGTCGGTGTCCATAACGAAAAAAAAATGGTACCTACCAAAGCCACCGACTTCCAAAAATAAAGTTATTTTTGGGTATTTTGTTTGTAAAAAAGTTTTTTTTGACAATAGTAAAAAAATCCTTAAGTTAGTCAAGTAAAACGTGACATAATAAAACACCTTATTTGACAATGTCTTTTTGAACCAGGAAATTAACCATTAACTAACTAGGCGACTGACATCAAAGTATCGGTTATACTGCAAACAAATATCTTTCATTTCCTTGACGCCATTTTTATTTTTTTACGACATTATGTACATTGCTTGTTGTGGAACATTAACTTTGTATACTAGGTTTTATAAAGGCTAGCTTTTTGTCCGCGGCTTCATCCGCTTCTATTATTTTATTATCTTAAAGGAAACATTATACGGAGTTTATCGGGATAACAAGTGTACTATATGTTAATCCAGGTTATGAACTTTTGAAAATTAAATTTGTTATGAAAATTTGTGTGCAAAATTTTATCCAAATTCGTTCAGCTGTTCTTGCGTGGTTGAAACACACACAGTACCTACAAATATTCACATTTCGCACCCTTAGTATTAAAGTGACCGAATTCAAATTCCTGTAACTCCTGATTTTGCTATAAACTGACCTTTAAATATAGAAGAACCAAACATTCGAAGATATGTGACATCCACCAACCCGCACTGGGCCTGCGTGGTGGATAACGGTCCATTCCCTCTCACAGAGGAGGCCTATGTCCCAGCAGTGGGAACATTAATAGGCTGATGATGTGTGTGATGTGTGACCTTTAAAAGTATACTAAAACCCCGTGGCGAAAAAATCCCGAATTAGAGTAAGAAAGGAACAGCTTATACATCGGTTACTTTAGTATTCTTTTTTTTTAAGACTTTTTTGGTCACTGCCTACAAATTGCATTTTTTATGTTAGGACACTTTAATACTAAGGGTGCGATTTATAATATTAGTAGGACTAGCGACCCACCTCTGCTTCGCACGGGATAAATGATATACACAAATCTTTCTCGTGTATCGCTCTTTCTTTTAGTGTTAACCGTGTCAACATCCGTTGCGTGGTTTGGAAGAAGTTATTGGAGAAACAGACTGAAGCAGACAGCGACTTCGTTTTTACTCCTAATAGATTTTAGCTTCGCACGGAATAAATTATATAAACGAACTTCCTCGTTTATAGCTCTCTCTATTATTGAACCGTATCAAAATCTGTTGCGTGTCAATCTTTGTGAAGGCTAGCCATCGGCACAGTAAAAATATACAAACAGTATAGAAACTGCCCACAAGCGCTCGAAACGGCACACTCACACAAAACGTGGCCACCCGTCGCGTCGCGGTGCTCAGTACTAACAGCACTGTAACCGCTGCGTAAGGGTCTCGTCGGTGCGTATGTTTGTGTGAGTGTGCCGTTTCGAACGTTTGTAGGTAGTTTCCATACTGTTTATATATTTTTACTGTGCCATCGTGCATCGGCGTGGGAGATAATTATTATAGTGCAAAAATGTGCACGCACTTGTGCACGCTCTGTTCCCTCACTCTCATAGTCTGTAGGAACGGCAAACTGACACCACCGGAGAGAGATCAGGCGTAGGACCAAAGAATTAACGTGCTTTCTGAGGCACGGGGGTTTCATACAGCCAACTGCTAAACTTCTGGATGTTACTAAGAAATCCCTAATGGAAAAACCTTAGAGATTAGAGGTACCAAAAGAGGTTTCCTTTAGATTTCCTTAAGTGTACCTACAAAAGAAAAGTCTTTGGATCAATTTCTAGGAAGGACCAAGTTTTTAGTGACAACCTACTATTTACATTACCTATGTTTTAGGTCCTAACAAACAATGTATTACTGTAAACTAAAACACACTGTAAAAGGCCTACTATTGTTTATACCTGTCAACGGAAAACCTGCAGACGTCCTTATCCGTCAGTAAATGTCAAAAGATATACATACTTTGTATATTATTGTGGATTACTCGTACCGCCTAGGTCTAAGGTCACTCATCGCCGGTCAAGGCTATCACTGTTTGTAAATGTTAAACAGAAATATCATGGTAAATGGACATACCATACATAACGGCATAATGTTGAGAAGTTATATTCAAATACTTTACATTATCTATTATGTAGTTTCCTGTAGAAAGTACTTGGTTCTATTCTGTATTTCCGTTTGCTTGTGCATAATAATGATTCATGAAAGTGCAAGTGTTTTACTTTGTGGGTACAAGGCAAAGGACGTTTCAATTGTTTTTGTCTTTATGAAGCGGGTCAAATGGGAATACTCCTTAATTATGCGTTAAGTGAAAGACGAGATGTTTGATTTAAAAAAATTTAACTCTGACTGTCTTTTAGCAAATCACATTTAGAGCGCAAGTCGGATCTTCATGTCGCTAGCACGGCAGTAATTCAGATTTTTTTGGACAAAAACTATGCCAATAAAAAAAGTTAATTAAAAAATAAAAAACCCGACTGCTTAAAAAGCGAACTAAAAAGATGTAAACACGAAGAAAATCATGCTGTGCAGTCGGAGGATGCATGTTCGTGAGCTGGCTGACCAAAACCAGATTGTTTTATTAATAGGTACATTTAAACATATAAGTGTAATATATTTTTGAAATCACCTCTTAACACCCTTTATTTTGATACCCCACACGATGGATTTGTAAGAAAATAAAATTTTGTGCTGTCACAATTTGGCGCCCAAAAGCCGATTATAATGTAGCCAGTGACACTCGCAGAGTTAAGACGAATCCATTGACGTATGAATCATCAAAATCGGTCAACGCGTTTGGTCTCTGGAACGCCACATAGGAACAAACATACATACATACATACTTACATACATACTTACATACATACTTACATACATACTTACATACATACTTACATACATACTTACATACATACTTACATACATACTTACATACATAGACTGATAAACACATTACCCTCCTTCGGCAGTCGGGTAAAAAGACGTAGGTACGGCGATGCGCCATCCTTGTGATCAACATCCAATCCATCATACGTAAACGTTTTCGGAATATTTTCATTATGCGTACAGCTAATGACTGCGACTTTTTATTTTCACTTTTTAGTTGTGGTACATAATGGACCAGTTATATAGGCTAGGTACCAATAATGCCCAAAGTAAAGCCATAATAGATTAAACTTAACAAAACCGGTGGAATAAGAGTATACCAAGGTGAACTGCTTACACTTGCGCACCCCTTTATAGCGTACCAGTGTGATGTTATGTTATGAAATGGTGTAAATAATAAACAGAAATGCGATTGCAGCTATCCCGAGTGATTTGCCGTCATTTATTAAAGAGTTCTGATGTATATCTCCGAAGTTCTTCATCAGATCTTGATTATAATTAAATGGGACTACATGACAAGCACCAGCTATCAAATAAAAAAAGAATCATCAAAATCGGTTCACCCAGTAACAAGTTCTGAGGTAACAAACATTAAAAAAAATACAGTCGAATTGAGAAGTTGGTTAAAAAAGCCTATTAATAATTGGTTTAAGCATTTTTTCATCCTACTTTTCTTCTATGCATTGACTTTCCTCCACTATCATCGAAAACAAAAGGTCATCTACGTCACAGATTCACAGTCGTAGTGCATTTGAAGGCCCTAGCTACATTAGTCGATAACTCTGTTACCGATGTCTGCCTCCATCATGTTACTTTGTGTAGTTGATAACGACAGATGACACTGCCAATGGCAAGTTCGGTGCGGGATGCTAATTGACACTGATATTAGTTGAGCTAAGGATTAGGTTTACAGGTGAGGCAGGTAGGTTCCGTGATCGTTGGACTTTAATTGTATAAGCAGAGTGATTAGCAGAACAAAATTCATTCTTAATACTACTAATATTATAAAGGAGAAAGTTTTTATGTCAGTGTTAGCTGTTGTTAGTATGATATAAATGCGAAAATAACTGTATCTGTGCAAAGGTTTGTTACCTTTTGCGTCTTAAGGTTACACTAGTCGACGGCACGAACTATTTTGTGCGCAGGGTTAAAATGCATGCTATATCAACCGAAAACAAGTGCGGAAGAGATAGATGCTGTGATGAGCACTGAAAAGCTAGTTCGCGTACGATTACATACTTTTGCAAATTTGTAGCGAAATGGATGATAATTTAGAACGAATCCGAGCGCGCGAAATTTTATAAACAGACCTTTGGGAGTCTGGATATCATGAAAAAACTACTAAACGTATCTGTTCAAAATAAAATTTGATGCATTGATGAACTACTAATCTATCCCTGTATGGTAACTTTTTTGCAATTTTACTTCTTCTTATGGTATTTATATGCGCCCAAAAATGCGATAAAATTAGTGTCGAAATGTGGAACTTTCGACGCTCATAACTTTCAAATATATATTTCTTTTACTTTTTTGTTTCCATACAGGTCTAGATAATGATGAGACAAATTGATATCATTTTTTATTTTGAACGTACATCGTTAAAAAATGGAGTAATCGCCAGACTACGTTTGTATGGAAGAATTATCGACTAGTGTAACCTTAACGGTTGAACGAGTTTAGCTGAAACATGGCGCATGGGTAGGCCATGTACTGGATAGATTTTATACCAAGAGCATGTTCCCTTACAGTAATTTACATGTGGGCTAAAAGTTTGCTTTCTAAGTAAAATTGAAAATATTCAGAACTTCTGATTAGGTATAGAAGGTTCAAAAAAAAATTTGAAAGTACCTATATATAGTTGTTTTAACCCGGTAAAAACTGAAATAATAAGTACAATAATACATTGATGAAAGTTAGATTGAAGGAGATCGATCAAGCTTAGTGATTTATTATAATTGTAGTCATACTTTTATAATCAAGCTAGCAAAAATAATTAATTTTTTGTAGAAATGCTTAACAAACAACCAGCAAAGTTGGGCACGAGGCTGACTTTACAGAATGCATCAGACATCTATCAATCTGCCTAGCCTTTTCCTAACTATATTGTGGTCGGCTTCCAGTCTATCCGGATTCAGCTGAGTACCATTGTTTAGCCTATCTGACCTCCACAACCCAGTAACTGGGTAACACGATACCCCTTGGTTAGACTGGCATCAGATCTCAAGGTTCTGACTACTCGAAACGACTGTCAAAGATCTTCAAATGACAGCCGGGAGCAACGGCTTCACGTGCTTTCCGAGGCACGGAGGAAACTCGGTATGTTGAAATGGTCACCCATCCACGGACCGACCTCGTCAAGCGTCGCTTAACCTTGAAGATCAACCCGTGCGGCTGTTATTATTTAGCCACGAGCTCCTCATAAAGTATCCCCTGAAGGTTTTTTTTAATGTGTCTCCCAATATCAAAACACAATAAACCACAAAATTAATCACCAACAAATAATTTTTATTTGCCATCAAATGACATCTGTTATAGTTATAAACATTCGGGCAGATATCTCGTAAAGCGTCCGGCGTAGGTGACGGAGGAAATGTGGGACGTCCACCCCAACTGACGGCTTTGGAGTGGAGCTGTGTAGCCGACAGGATTGACACCCTGACGGTGATACTGTACTAAGTATCTAGTGAGCCTTGGTTCTGTAGACGGCGAAGCTAGTTAGTACTTTATATGGTATAGTGGTACTTTTATTATCATCCAAATATGAAGTTAAAATTATTATTAAAAATAAATATAAAAATGTTATTAATGATTAATGGAGTTATTGTTTGTTATGTTTGTTGTTGTTAAAGTTATTATTTTGTTTCTACTAATAACAAAAAGGTGCCTTATCAAAATGTCTTTTATCAAATGTATAATTAGATAGATATTTTTTTTTTTTTTTATAACAATTACTTGCAGTACTTACAGTTTGCACCAAAGTGTACAGCAAGCCAACACTACACATATAAACTAAAAGACTTCATACAAACATGTAACATAGTTTTTTCATTGAGCATAAATATGTCGACGCCAGGTTCCTGAGCAATTAGGCCGTTCAGAAAATTTTGCGCCTGGGCTGTAGGAGCTTGACGAGCAGTCAGGGTACGCGAGGGTGGAGCCGCGAACAGGCACCTCGGGGCACAAGCACGCGTCACCCGCATTCGGTCCGGAGCGAATAGTGAACATCGAGCTAGCGTGGAAGAGTCGTCGATCTTAGAGTTCAACAGTAGGTAGTAGTGCATCAACAACGCACACTCACGTCGCAGTTCCAGCGTGTTGATGCCCACCATTCCCGCGACAAACAGAGACGGTTTCAAATAGGGATAGTACCCATACATACGTAACATATGTATTTAAGCAGCTTATTATTGTTATTTTTTGTTTTGTTGTTTGCATTACACGGTTTAAACAATGAACCGCCATGTTATCTCTTCACCACCCTTGGTTGACTGGTAGAAAATGCCTAAGGCATTAAGTCCGCCATTGTACCTTTGTGCATGAAGTTTATATAAATAAATAAAGTAATTTTCGTTGAGAGCATTCATAAAAACCTTTTTTGCCAATGAAAGTTTACAGGTTCAAGCAGCCGATCTAATTGTGTGGGGCAATGTTTAAAAAAAAAATAATAAAAAAAAAAAATCAGACATGTTAAATTACAAAAAAAAAATACTGTTGAAATGAGAACCTCCTCCTTGTTGAAGTCGGTTAAAAATTAATCCTACGAGATTAAAATACCATTAAATTGTTTTGTAAACATCATATTAAAGATTTATCAATCCGTAAAAGCTGATTGATTAAATACTGTGAAAGAGATCTTTATTGATCACCATGCAATCGGGATGATGACGGGGTACGAAACAGCAAATTCTATTTAGTCCGTATTAGTTAAATAATTAAAAAATATTGGACACGTAATTTTTGCTTATTCAAATCAATAAAAATTCACCAAGATACAGCGCATCAAAGTTCGGGAGTGGGGGCTTGTGAGGTCACTTCTATGTAAAAAGTGTACCAAGGCGTGACGTCATGCGATATTTTATCGCACTGTATCGTCATCATTTTTTGTTAACGTGACAAAAGAAAAAATAAGTGTCCAATACATACATACATACATAAACTCACGCCTTTTTTCCATGGGGGTAGGCAGAAACTACAGAACGCCACCTGCTACGATCCTTACATACTTCTTTTGCTTCACTCACATTCACACAACCCGGTTATGAGTACTGCGCACCTGGCCTTTCTGAGGAACATCACCTATAAGGTCTATGTATGTCTTTCTAGGGCGTCCCCTCCCGACGTTTCCATTCACGTCTGCCATGTAAATACCTTTCGTTAGTCGCCTTTCATTCATTCTCTCAACATGACCAAACATACTCTTTTCAATTTTAGTCACTACATCCTCTTTTAATCCAAAACATTGTCTTATTACCTCATTCCTCAATCTATCATTTAAAGTTACACCACACATACTTCGCAAGGAACGCATTTCTACTGCATTAATCCTACTTTCATGTCTTTTTTGCCATACCCAACCTTCACTTCCATACATAATTAAGTGTAGGCACCAGCAAACTGTTGTGAACGGCGAGTCGAGCTTTCGGAGACATCGATTTGCTGGTCACCACCGCATATATAGCACCATTCACTTTATGTCCAATATTTTTTGAAAATCTATCTGACGGACTAAAAATATTTATTTAGTCATCATACCTATTGAATATCCCTAGTATCTTAGCAAGGCAGTTCAACTCATGACCTTGACCTTCTAACAAGTGAAACATATCAATGAAGTAGTGGCTCATATAGAGTAATGCGTATAATAAATACTGGTGCGTCACGCGTTCGTGCGAAGTAAGTTTTTAATTTTATTTAATTGACTGCTTGCACGGTATACGGTGTGAATCAGGGCTGACACACGTTTTTAAATGTTTTGCTAATATACTTATTTTGCAAAAACTGTACAGTCAAGGATCAAAAGAGGAGACCACAGATATAAATCTAACTAGATGACGCGATTGTACGCGCCGACAACGGGTGCACGGTTGGCGCAGTGGTTGAGCGATTGACTGCTGCGCTGCGTGTCGCGGGTTCGATTCCCGCACGGAACAAATATTTGTATGACCTACAGATAGTTGTTCCGGCTCTGGGTGTTTGTGTATGTGAGTTTATATGTTTGTAAACGCACCCACGATACAGGAGAAATTAAAAAAAGTACTTCGCGTGTCAAAAAACGCAGTAAAATTACGATCAAGATAATTAGTAAAGAGTAATTTAAGAATAGAGTAATTTGAGCTTTTCATTTAGGATTATCGGCACCTGAAATCCACCTAAATCTAGAAAAATGCCCTTTTATGCCATATTGAGCTGTAAAGACTGCATAGAAAAAGTTGGCCGAGGCATTGGAAATGTTTTCTTACATTGGTAAGTAAATTTGTTTAAAAATTGAGTGTGAAAAAGTGGCACGCTTGGTTTCCATATAGATGGAGGGAGACGGAGGGACTTGCGCTATCTAGTTAGATTAATGTCTGTGAGACACTCCTTAGTTTTAAGTGATTGTGACTGCACGTTTTAGCCTTGCTTGTAAAAATACACACTACTTTTGAAATATTTGTCTGTCATACATGGCCTGGTAATCTGTGTGACAGGATTTCCTAGTGCAGATACGAGTCTCCCACAAAGGATTTATCTAACAATGTTGCACTTTTATGTAATAGTTTGTAAGACACCTTTGTGGAAGAGAAATAAATATTTATGTTATGTTATGATATGATATGTTATGTTATGTTATACAGGGGTATTCAAAAAATTGCATAAAGTATTTCTATAACCTTGGGGGTCATTAAGTCAAGAGTGAGTGGGTGCGGTATTGTAACACACATCATATGGGCACAATACACGGGTACATCTATACTTCTATACCAATATTACATAAAGAGGTAAAGTTTGTGAGTTTGTGAGGTTGTAATCTCCGGATCTACTGAATCGATTTAGATGAAATTTGGCATGGTGATAGTTTGAGACCCTCGGAAAGGCAGGCCATAGTTTTTATTCCCTTGGGATGATAAATCTCTATTAACTTGGGCAAAACCGCAGGCAGAAGCTAGTATACAATATCGGTCTTATCTATCAGACAACCTTTGGATAATTAATCGTTAATTATTATAAATAATAAAAAAAACTACTTTGATAACAACTTTGACATTTCGAACCTGCAACAACAGTCACCGTAACCTTTGCAGAAATCGCGTTAAGTTCCAATCTCTAGTAAATTGAAATAGATCTTAGCCTGGAGCTATCATAGCTTAGATTCAAGGTGAGAGAGTCAAGAGGACAGTACATGAGTAGGTACCAAGTCCTCTTTTATAGAGGGCAATAGGTAAGTTAACTTACTGCTATTATTAAGTTTGGTATCATCTTTCTGTCTGACGGTGACAGCTCAAAAGTGCTTGTAAACGATATAATTGTTTTTTTTTGTATCCTCCTTTTTAGGGTTCTGTACCAAAAGGGTAAAACGGGACCCTATTACTAAGACGCCGCGGTCCGTCTGTCAGTCTGCCTGTCTGTCCGTCTGTCACCAGGCTGTATCTCATGAACCGTGATAGATAGACAAATAAAATTTTCACAGATGATGTATTTCAGTTGCTCCTATAAAAAAAATACTAAAAACAGAATAAAATCAATATTTAAGTGGGGCTCCCATACAACAAAAGTATTTTTTTGCCGTTTTTTGAGATAATGATACGGAACCCATGCTTGCGCGAATGCGACTCGCACTTGGCCGGCTTTTATCATCTTTCTGATTGACGGTGACAGCTAAAAATTGCCTTGCTTTATATTTGTCTTTGATCACTATTTCACCTGATGGTAAGCCATGATGTGGTCGATGGTGAAGCCTGCTAGAAGTAACCTAGTCACCTACGGCAGTTACCTACTATCACTCCATAGCTGTATACAAAATAAAAATATAAACATTTTGTGCATGTGGGTGGAATGTCCATTATAGGGAATTCCCTTATTATAATATTTTTTTAGGCATAATATTGTTTGTTATAACGTTTTCGCAAACTTTTATTAGCATATTAATACTGTGGCATAATAATACTTTGGCATAATGCAAAGGTTAGCATAATTGTCATTTGGTCTAATTTGTTTTGGCATAATTTGGAGTTGCATAAATTATACAGATGGAATATCACCGTACGTCTTATAGTCCGATGAGGGAATTTTTTGAAATTGAGTTTGTTACCTAAAATAAATGAGTTTATCTCAACTAATACTAAACAAACATTGCAAATTAAATAAAAGCTTGTAAAAGAGGAACAGTGGGAGATTATCTCTGTAAGTTTTTATCCGATTACGAAATTCTTTTACTGAGCTACACTGTCGATGGTTTGTGTACAGGGTTCTAACCAAATTTAAAATGTTCTAAATTATGATAGATATAGTTGGGATGACTTCGGATGTAGTGCGTAAGCTTCCCTACAATAAGGCTACTTTGAAACCGAAATTTTTCGGATTCGGATCAGATGCAGTGCGTAACAGCGTAACGCCCTGATCCCGAATAACACAAATAAAAAAAGATTTAAAAAAAAGTTTACTCAAGAATCCAAAAATCCCGACTGCTTAAACAGCGAACTTAAAATGACGTAAACATGAAGAAAATCATGCTGTGCAGTCGGAAGATACATGTTCGCGAGCTACCTGACCAAAACCAGATGTATCCGCCGACATATTTTTTCTAGTTAGGTACATTTAAACATATATGTGTTATATATTTTTGAAACCAACTCTTAAAACCCTTTTGCTACCCCACACGATGGGTTTGGAACAAAAAAAAAAATTGGGCCTCCACAATATGGCGCCCAAGATCCGCCATTTTTTTATTTTCTAATTATAATGTAGCCAGTGACACTTGCATGGTTAAGACGAATCGATTGACGTACGAATCAACAAAAATCGGCCGACGCGTTTGGTCGCTGGAACGCCACATAGGAACAAACATACATACATAGACTGATAAACACATTACCCTCCTTCGGCACTCGGGTAAAAACAAGCTTATTTTCGTATTCCTCATTTGATACTAATATCATGGAGTAGCATAAAAATAATTGATCCATCATTTTCAGCAGTCCACCACATTGGATTAAAAGATTTTATTATATTTTTATACTTTTTTTAGTTATGAACAAAATACTTAATAATTAATTACGATCTAGCCTAAAAAACTAATAAGCAATTTAACTCTAACTTAATATATTACGTTATAGATTATGTTAAAACTAAGAATAGTGTTCATTTGCACTTTTACACAAGTAAAATTTAAAAATCTCCCGACACATTTTAATTTCCTGCTTTTTAACCTACATAATTTAATTAGTTATAGTAAACATGATCGACAATCTAACACGCATGACTTGCTAAAACCGCCCGATTCATACAAAAAAACGCATATAACTTTTGAACAGTTTTTCATCAAACATAACTAAGAGCACTCTCAATAAAGTCATCTTTCAAACAAACAAAAACTAAATCATAATTGGTTCATCCATTTAGGAGATATAATGCCATAGACAGATAAACACAAACTTATAACACCTCTCTTTTCCATCGGAGGTTAAAAGTGATGTCACTTAGCTAATCGTGCATTGTCATCCAAAGAAAACGTGATTGCAAAATTACAGCCCAAGCAAATTAAATATAAGCTTGTAAATTGCGCGGTTCCTGTGGGAAAGAAAAGAAAGGGAAATCACTGGCAAATACTAGTATTCCAATAATATTAAGTAAATAGCACTGCCAACTTATTGCAATATCTCACGTGACAGCCCTACAAATCGACAGGGTGCGAACATAATTAATTACTCGTCTAAGTGAGAGTACGCCAGGGTTGTCACATAGCTTCCCTCACAGCTCGCCAGGGGACGTAATTGTCATCGCTGGGACCTTCAACCCTGCGTCATATGAGGGTAAATATGTCTTTATGTTCTATTGAATTAAGTGGAGTGACGACATTTTAGAGATTACACTTCCTGTTTTATTAACCGGGTGCAAAAAAAGAGGTTATTAATTTGACACGTATCGTGTATTTATGGAATGTTGTTGGCATTGCTTAGTATTTGTTTCTGTGTGTGTATGCTTGTTTATTCGTTAAAGTAATTTTTTACCCGACTACGGCGAAGCAAAAGTTAGGGTTATGTTTTTGACCGGTATGTGTGTAAAGTAGGGTATGTGTGTATGTTCATCTGTTCCCTCATAACTTCTAAACTACTTATTCTAATTTGACAAATGAGGTGTTGTTGTAAGCGTCTTGTTTGTCCACTGGTCTCTGGTGTCGAAGTCACATTAAATTGAATATGGCGCCATCTAGGGGGCCCGAAGAGAACAACAAAATAAAACAGCCCACCCCATCATGTGTGGTATCATTGAACAGGGATTTTAAAATGAAAGTATGGTTTGGTACATCATATTTTTGTCAGGCGTGCCGTTTGCGAGACAAAAATTAATTTATTTCACCCGACTACGGCGCGGTGTCGCTATAGTGTTTGTTGATCGGTATGTAAGTATGTATGCATCATCTGCCTAGCGTTTTTCCCAACTATATTGGGGTCGGTTTCCAGTCTTACCGGATTCAGCTGGGTACCAGTGTTTTACATGGAGCGACTGCCTATCTGACCTCCACAACCCAGTAACTTGGTAACACGGCACCCTTTGGCAAGACTGGTGTCAGATCTCAGGCTTCTGACTACCCGTAACGACTGTCAAAGATCTTTAAATGACAGCCGGGACCAACGGCTTACCGTGCTTTCCGAGGCACGGAGGAAACTCGGTATGTTGAAACGGTCACCCATCCACGGACCGACCTCGTCAAGCGTTGCTTAACCTTGAAGATTGACACGTGCGGCTGTTATATTTTGGGGTTATTATATAAGTTTAAAAACTTGAACCCGATTACTGAAAAATAACGCTCTAAAGAGTACGAAACGAGAAAATATTCCCGTAAATACCATGGTCGTATGCCACTTACCGTAACAAAACAATACATTCTGCAAAGTAGCATATTTTATAGTACTAGCTTCTGCCTGCGACCTAAGCATAAATCAAATCAAATCTCAAATCATTTATTTCAATTCAGCCATTTAAGGGTATTTTTGAATTGTCAAGCAAAATATGAAACTAGTTGCACATTCGCAAACGTCAGTAGTCTCTATGGAGAATAACGTGCAAGACACTCTTCATCTTATCTAATGGTTCTCAGCAATAGTATAACTTAATATCAGAAAAAATAAATTAATTAAAAAAAACAAAAACCCGACTGCTTGAAAAGCGAACTAAAAAGACGTAAACAAGGAGAAAATCATGCTGTGCAGTCGGAGGATACGTCTGGTTTTGATCAGCCAGCTCGCGAAGATGTATCCTCCGACAGCACAGCATGATTTTCTCCTTGTTTACGTCTTTTTAGTTCGCTTTTCAAACAGTCGGGTTTTTTGAATTTTTTAATTAACTTTTTTTATTTATAACATTTTAGTTTTTTTTTTCGTATTAGTTACATTTAAACATATAAGTGATACATATTTTTTAAATCACCTCTTATAATCCTTTATTTTGATACCCCACACGATAGGTACGGAAGAAAAAAAAATTATAATAATAAGCCCCCACAATATGGCGCCCAAGAACCGCTATTTTAATATTTTCCAATTTTCATGTAGCCAGTGACACTCGCGGGATTAAGACGAATCGATTGACGTAAGAACCATCAAAATCGGCCCACGCGTTTGGTCTCTAGAACGCCACATAGGAACAAACATACATACATACATACATATATAGACTGATAAACACATTACCCTCCTTCGGCAGTCGGGTAAAAAATAATTTCAGATGTACAAGGTCAATTAGTGACGTCTAGTAAGTTGTATACAAAATATACAATCATTAACATTGTCAAATATTTAGTAATAAAGTCCCATTCTTCGAAATCTTGCTACGCCGTAGCCTTGCTACGCCGCTACGTTGCTACGGTGCTACGAGCTACGACGCGCAATTAAGAAGTATTAGAAGTTTATGCAAATTATTGCTGCAAGTATTTGCTTGAGAAACCATTTAAAGTAATTAATTATTTCTAAGAATGTCTCAAAGACTTTACCTTTGGTGGCTGGGCAGAAATGTACCACTGAAGATGATCATATTTATCTGAAGTTAATTTTGCAATGCTGCCAGCGTTCTGGGCACTTTTGACGTTGACAGCGATGTGGACGAATTTTTTGACGCCCTATGACCCCTGCCCTTTTATACGCGTTCGTAGTTTTATTTTATTTTTATTTAACTGTATATATAAGTAGTTATTGTTATTTAAGTATTTAATAGTATGTAAATTTTAATTGAAATTAAACCAAATTTTGAAGTTAATATTTATAGAGAAAAATAATTTTGTTGTTTCTTTGTTGGTGGTAATCTCTGTAGTACTGATACAAATTTGAAAAATATTTCACTGATTGAAAGTAACACTATTTCTTTATTACGAAATAATACACTGGAACAATGGGTTTAGGCCTCAAAAACGCATTGATAGTCTATGATAATAAGAAAATTGTGGTTACCCAATTCACGAGAAGCCTTTGTCCAGCAATGTTATTCTATTCTATCCTTTGTCTTTTCCGTGGTCTTAAACTATCTCCATACCAAATTTCATTTACATCGGTTCAGCCGTTTAGTCGTCAAAAGGTTACAAACAAACAAACAGAGTTTCTTTCGCATTTATTATATTACTAGTTTCTGCCAGCGGCTTCGCCAGCGTGAAAAGTGTTTTCTTATCCCAAGAGAACATTATTCCGAGATGAAAAATAGCCTATGTGCTATTCCCGACTATAATCTATCTCTGTGCCAAATCTCATCCAGATACGTTCAGCCGTTCTAGCGTGAACAAGTAACAAACACACACACTCACAAACCTTTATAATATTAGTGTGATAAATATGGAGGTGCTATTCTGAAGTATAAGCTATATTATAGTCACTAAAATCCATTCAGTAGTTTTTGTGTGAAAGACTAACAAACATCCATCTATCTATCCTTACAAATTTCTGTGTTTATAAAAGTAGTAATTAAACTGCCGAGCAATGAAAAAGTTCCACCCACAAAATGCCGACAAACACCTTAATTTTTTTTTTTTACATTTAATTTCAAATTTGTACACAATATTTACGTTTTTAGTTGTTAATATTCTGATGCGCTGTTAAATGTACTTCAATATTGCAGACGGCGTCATTAAGCTAGCCTTTCCAGTTTAGGAGTAATTTGGTGCTATATCACTGGAACTTTTTCATTGCTTGTTAGTGTATATATATTATATACTAGCTGTTGCCCGCGACTTCGTCCGCGTCAAACTCGTAAAAAATATATTTTTATTTTTTTATTTGCCCGCCGGAACTATGAATTTTCTCGCGATCAAACGTAGCTGTACGTACGTACTTACGTAACGTATGTTACTCGTTATTACATCAGCTATCTACCAGTGAAAGTCCTGTCAAAATCGGTCCAGCCGTTACGGAGATTACCCGGCACAAACAGACAGACAGACAAAAATCTTAAAAGTTGCTTATTTGTTGTTAGTACCGTATATACTTTCACGTGCATTCAATAAAACGTTGTTATTTTGATATTACATACAGACACTTCAATTTTATTTATTTGTATAGTTATATATTACAATCACCAAAATCCTTCAGTAGTTTTTGCGTGAAAGACTAACAAACATCCATCTATCTATCCTTACAAACTTTATAATAGTAATAGAATAGAATTTCAGCTTTTAGTTACAAAATATTTGCGGTCAGCATTGAAATAGAAATTCACTACCACAGAGGAATAACTGTGAAACTATGCAACAGGTGACCAAATAACCAGGCGGCTTTTGCCGCTGCGAGGCTCCGGGCGGGCGGCAGGTAATTGCGAGGCCCTTTTCCTTTTTACAATGTGTGAGATATATGAGAAATGGAAAACTTGGCACTTATTGTTTTTATTCTTCTTCTTCTTTTCGAGTCGATGGGAAACTCTTTATAAATTTTGGGCCCAGTAGGTGGCCACGCCGATTGCGGCGTCAGTGGCGAGCATAAGGTCTTCCAAAGTGCAGGTGTATGGGCACTTGGGACACACCAGCATGTGTGCTATATTTTGCAAAGGGGCACCGCACTCACACTGGGTATTAGACGGGTCTATAAAACTCCACTTTGCCAAATTGTGTTTGCAGCGGCCTACTTGGGTGCGCAAACGATTGAGTGCTTTCCATATAGGCCACTGCAGTTCACGTCCAGGTGGCAGGTGTTCCTGGGGTTCTAAGAAGTCGGGTGGTGGTAGGTGAACTTCTCTCCACAACCTGCCCCTCACTATAGGCGGTGGGTCTTGATTGTTTTTATTATGAACTGGCTTCTGACAGCGGCTTCGCCCGCGGGAATGTCAAAAATTAGCCCAAGGGAACATATTCCTTGTATCCTATGTACTATTCCAGACTGAAAACCATATCTGTGCCAAATTACTTCCAGATTCGTCCAGCCGTTTAGCGGGAAGGAAAAAAAACTTTCACCTTTATAATATTAGTGTGATTATTAATACTCGACTCCTAATCGACCAACTTTATTTTATGGTTTGCTAAGAATAAAATTGTGAGCCGTTCGGGTTGTAGCGCGAGGCCCCTGCAAGAGCGAGGCCCTGGGCGATTGCCCTGTTTGCCACCCCCTAAGGCCGCCACTGCAAATAACTCTCAATGCTTTGCTCTTTGATAGTTACGAAATGTAGGGGAATTTATTTGGTATTATACTGGTGATGAAAGGTTGTAAAAGTGAATGATATTTGTTTTATATACGCGGTGATTTTTAACTCCCGACGAAAAAAGAGAGGTGTTGTTTGACGCGTGTATCTGTGTGTTTGTGTATTTGCGTATCTGTCTATGGCATCATATCTCCTAAACGGATGAACCGATATTGGTTGAAGGGTGACTTCATCGAGAGTGTTTTTAGCTATGTTTTATGAGAAAAGAAAGGTTTAGCTGTGCAAAAGTTATGGGCGTTTTACTGTTCAAATCTCGGTGTTTTCGCAAGATATCGTGTCATAATTACATGTTCAATTGATTATCGATCGAAGCGTGTCTACTACTAGATAATAAATTATGTCGCATAAAATAAAAGTACGTCGGCGGTTTTTTATAATTTTACTTGTTTCCAACCGCTTTCGTTGACAGTGTCACTTCTTATCTAGAGAATCTAGTATTAGATTATTTAGTTATTTTTTTTCCAATGTATTGTTTACCTTGTTTCAGAAGATGACATGAAGGAGCGTGCAGAGTAGCGAGCGGTATGGCGGGCATGCCCGTGCTGGGGAACAGCGTCGGTGCAGGAGAACTGCGGGACAACAGCCGCGGTGAGTGACCAAGTAACCTCTACCTTAGTTCACACGATGACATGAAGGAGCGGGCAGCGTAGCGGGCGGAATGGCGGGTCTGCCCGAGCTGGGGAACAGCGTCGGCGCATGAGAACTGCGGGACAACAGCCGCGGTGAGTGACCAATTAACCTCTACCTCAGTTCGCACGATGACATGAAGGAGCGGACAGAGTAGCGGGCGGCATGGTGGGTCTGCCCGAGCTGGGGAACAGCGTCGGCGCATGAGAACTGTGGGACAACAACTGCGGTGAGTGTCCAAGTAACCGCTACCTTAAGTCAGACGATGACTTGAAGGAGCGGGCAGCATGGTGGGCATGCCCGTGCTGGGGACCAGCGTCGGCGCAGGAGAACTGCGGGACAACAGCCGCGGTGAGTGACCAAGTAACCTCTTATTTCACTGACGACCGCCCTTTCAGATTAGGTATAGGCGGTGCCATGTAGACGGTAGACGAAAACGGCCCTGATAGTTTTATTAATTACCTACATATTTTTACATGATTGAATTCAGTTCATAGCATGCGATCTGCCGTAATGCAACGAATGATTTACGTTTGACTCTTAGCTCCTGCACCCACTCATCGGGCTTTTAACTTAACATGCAAACTGAAATATCGTAGTTCAGTCAACTGCACATCAGAGACAATATTTTGACAGGACAGTGCCTTTATGTCGTAGGGGGTGGTTTTCGTAGTGCAAGTATTACCATATGCGGTTGAGCGTATCATTCTGTAGCCAGTCTCCTACGGCAGTCTATCATGGATAACCTTCCGCCTAGAGAGCAGTCGTGGCCCAGTGGTAACGGCCGTGACTTACAAGTTGTAAGTCACGGGTTCGAACCCAGGCAGGCGCTTTACTTTGTGTAAATTATTTCATCACCACTGCTCTAAAACCGGTGAAGAAAAACATCGTGAGGAAACCGGCATGTCCTAGAACTAAAAATTCGAAGACATGTGACATCCACCAACCCGCACTGGGCCCGCTTGGTGGGTTACGGCCCTTTCTGTCTCACAGAGAAGAGACCTGCACGCACAACGGACTCTAAGTGCGGCAAAGGAGGTCCATCTCTCGTATCCTATCCTAACCTGCCGCCTGAAAAGAGATAATAAAGGCAGTTAATGACCATAGAGTAGGAACCAATTCATTGTAATAACATAGCCTTATCCGTATGATATTTCACCCTGCGCATTCAATTAACAGTTGTGATATTTACCGATATGTCCAAAAATATATTAATTACAATTCAGCTGATGCGCCGAGCTCCAATATGTGTTTTATTAACTTTTTATTTGCGCTGTACATTCTATCAATTTCATACGTGTTATATTTTGCCTTGACTGCTTGCATACGAGCTCTATCAGCGGCTTCGTTCGCGTGAATGTCGAAAATTACCGATAAATCGCATTCTACCTATGTCCTAAACCGGTCCATGGTCCCGTTGTTTATCCGTGCGCCAAATTACATTTAAGTCCGTTCAGCCATTGAGGTATGATTGATGAGTAAACATCTAAACATTGAAACAACTCGACATTCACTTCTTTAATCTTTAAATAGTATAAACCTAATTCGCTTCCTACTATGTCTATTTCTCCGCTTACTTCTTCAAAACCACGCAATCCGTTGCCAAACCAACAAAAATCCGAATATGATGTGGTTTTCACTAAACAGTGTTTTTCAACCTTTTTCATGACACGACCCCTAGTAAGAAAAATTATTTCGTAACCCGCGACACTTCACTTTTTTCAACCGACTTCAAAAATGATGAGGTTCTCAATTCGACTGTATGTTTATTTTTTGTATGTTTGTTACACAATTACTCCGCCGATTGTGGACCGATTTTGAAAATTATTGTTGTGTTTGAAATGGTATGCTCCCGAGATGGTCCCATTGACACTAAGTCAGAATCTGATGGGATCCCATGGAAATCGAGGGAACTCTTCAAATATTATACGCATACATATAGCGATTTTGGTATTTTATATTTATTATCAACAATGCAATCATTTGCACTCAGAATGTACCATTTTGGGAATTGGAACTGATGAAGAAGACTACAGATGGCCACTGAAACTCCTTAATAATAAGGGTGACACCCTGAGTATAAGATTTATCTTAAATAACCAAGTATGATGAAGCATATATCTACCCATAAGCTTTTTTCGTATTCTTCTCAGTAAACGCTTTCATTTGATATCCATATCAAGAAAGTGCACAAAAAATAACTAGTCCGCCATCTTGGGCCGTCCGCCATTTTGGATTTAGAATGACATCACTTAGCTAACCATGCATTATCATCCATACTAAACGTGTATGCAAAATTTCATCTTAATCGGTGGAGGATAACTACTTTAAAATTCAGTTGCAAGTTTTGACCCGAACACACATACATACATACATTCCAATTTAAATAAAAGCTTGTAAAAAGAGGAAGGTTTGTCTATATAATTTGTCCCGTGCATATCCGGGGCGGGACACTAGTTTATTGCCATTTTCTTATCTCTCCATGACTTATTTGTAGAAGCGGGCAATAAAAAAAACTAAACCATAAAAACATTATTTTAGATTTTTATGTACTTAACTTTTACTTTATAAAATTCTTAATGGTCTTAAAACTGAGATGAAGTTCAAGAAGTTTAAAATAATTATGCTTAATTTTTCGAGCACCTCTCACCGCTGCAGGTCTTAGCCGACGCGTTAATAATATTCGAAATTAAGTTCTCTCGCAGAAAATCACGTAAGAAATAAACTGGAATATAATATTTTGAGACATATGCGATTAAAATAAAATAAAATGAACATAGTTTAAGTGGTTGAGAAAGTATTTCTCATGTTTGACGTGATGGGTTAAAATCTGGGTAATTACCCATGTGACATTTTCAATATAGGTACTTACGTGCTTCGTGTCTAAGTTTATCATGAACATCACTGATATTGGTGAAGGAAAACAGTGGATTTATAGTTAAGTAGCTCCTACCAGCGGCTTCGCCCGCGTTAATGTCGAAAATTATCCCAAGGGAACATTTTCCCGGGATAAAAAGTATCATATGTGCTATTCCAGACTATGATCTATCTCTATGCCAAATTTCATCCAGATCCGCCCAGCCGTTTGAGCGTGAAGAAGTAACAAACATACACACTCACAGACTTTCGCCTTTATGATATTATATATTAAGTGTAGTAGTATGTATTTATTTAAGTATATATATATATCCGCATATCTTTTATAATATAAAATTTTTGTAACACTGTTATTGTCACACCAATAACAGCCCCACTTCGTGTCCAGCAATTACTGTCCATACCAGGTTGCCTGGAAGAGATCGCGTAATGCGATAAGGCCGCCCATTGTATGTGTTTTTAGTTTTAAGTTTCCTTTATAAATGTAACTTATGGTGTACAATAAAGTATATAATAAATAAATAAGTGTCACCCGCATCTCCGCCCACGTGATATTAGTATAGTATACTTCTCCCAATATCTGTATAAATTATAGCCTATGTGTTATTCTCATGTAGGTATAAGCTATATTTTTGTAAAGTTTCATCAAAATCCGTTCAGTAGTTTTTGCGTGAAAGAGTCACAAACATGCATCCATCCTCACAAACTTTCACGTTTATAATATTAAGTCTTAAATCACTAACCCGCCTTGAGCAAGCGTGTTGATTAATGCTGGAGCATTCTCTGTATGAGAAGATGCCTTTGCCCTGCTGCAGTTCATCTTCCTGCCCTTATCCCATGTTACTTGGGGTCGGCGCGACACGTTTGCTTCTTCCATACCGTCCTATCCCCCGTCATGTTATTACTGACTCCCTTTTCTTTCATATCACTCCTCACACAGTCCATCCATTTTTTCTTTGGCCTTCCTCTCCCTCTCCATCCATCCACATTTATATTCATAACTCTTTTAGTAATATGCGTTTCATCCCTCCTCATCACATGACCATACCAGGACAAACGGTTTCCTTTCAACTTTTCTGCCACTGGCGCCACTTTCAAACTGCCTCTAATATACTCATTCCTCACTTTATCCAATCTCGTCACACCGCACATCCATCTCAACATTCTCATCTCTGCTACATGCAATCTCCTTTCATCCATCTTTTTTGCAGCCCAACATTCCGATCCATACAGTATTAGCCCTGCTGCAGTTACAGGCCGTTATTATTAAAGTTTAGCGTCTTTAATACAATTTAGACTATTTCTATAAGTACCTAGGGCATTTAGTTACGATGTGTATCTCAAGAACAATGCTGACATTGAATGGGAACGGAGGGCCTTGTCGGTGCGGGCGAACATGCTTGCTCGCATGGTTGCACGTGGCTTAAAGGGGGGTGAAGATAACTCTCTTCAGCGTGTACTGCACGCCCCTTTATACGTGCAGCCTGTGGGCGAGGTACACGCGTGCATCGTACGGGGCCCTTCCATTTCAACAACGCGCTCAAGGCTCTATTGGGGCTGCCTCGCTACTGCAGCGCCTCAGTTATGTTCACTGAGGTGCGCACTGATTGCTTCCACGTGTCATGCGCAAGCGGGGTGCGTCCCGTGCCTATGGTGTGGGGCACATTGATGTTGCTCTGTGAACCTAGCACCCGACCTTGAAAAAAATTATCTTTTTTTGGTAGAATTGAAAGGTATCGGTAAGTAGTAGATAGTAGTGAAAATTATTTCGTTAGTAGTGGCGCCAAAAAAAAAATATGGACAGCAAAAAAAATGTTCGCCCCCGACATTGCAAAACCTAAGTTTTTCCGGTTGCATCTGGTAGGTAAGCGTAAGTAGTGGATTGTAGTGTATTTTTTTTCGTTTGTAGTAAAATAAAAAAAAAATTAAAAAAAAAAATTATTTTCGACTTTTTTCCATATCGACAAATTCATTTTGAACGCTTACACGATAACTATAAACACTGAAAATGACTAAAAAACGTTGGTAGAGGTATGTACAAATTTTTAGTTTAATTATTTTCGTTTGAAGTAAGCTGAAAAAAATTAAAAAAGTATTTTAGGTATCGAGTATTTTTTCATAAAGATGAATTTAGTTTGAAAGCCTATACGGTTACAAAAAACGCTGAAAATGACTAAAAAACATTGGTAGAGGTATGTAGAGGTTTGTAGTTTAATTATTTTCGTTTGTAGTAAGCAGAAAAAAAATAAAAAGCATTTTAGGTATCGAGTATTTTTTCATAAAGATGAATTTAGTTTGAAAGCCTATACGGTTACTACAAACGCTGAAAATTACTAAAAGACGTTGGTAGAGGTATGCAGAGGTTTGTAGTTTAATTATTTTCGTTTGTAGTAAGCTGAAAAAAAATATTTTAGGTATCGAGTATTTTTTCATAAAGATGAATTTAGTTTGAAAGCCTATACGGTTACTACAAACGCTGAAAATGACTGAATAACGTTGGCAGAGGTATGTAGAGGTTTGAAGTTAAATTATTTTCGTTTGTAGTAAGCTGAAAAAAATTAAAAAAATATTTAAGGTATCGAGTATTTTTTCATAAAGATGAATTTAGTTTGAAAGCCTATACAGTTACTACAAACGCTGAAAATGACTGAATAACGTTGGCAGAGGTATGTAGAGGTTTGTAGTTTAATTATTTTCGTTTGTAGTAAGCTGAAAAAAATTAAAAAAATATTTTAGGTATCGAGTATTTTTTCATAAAGATGAATTTAGTTTGAAAGCCTATACAGTTACTACAAACGCTGAAAATGACTGAATAACGTTGGCAGAGGTATGTAGAGATTTGTAGTTTAATTATTTTCGTTTGTAGTAAGCCGAAAAAAAATTAAAAAAATATTTTAGGTATCGAGTATTTTTCATAAAGATGAATTTAGTTTGAAAGCCTATACGGTTACAACAAACGCTGAAAATGACTGAATAACGTTGGCAGAGGTATGTAGAGGTTTGAAGTTTAATTATTTTCGTTTGTAGTAAGCTGAAAAAAATAAAAAAAATATTTAAGGTATCGAGTATTTTTTCATAAAGATGAATTTAGTTTGAAAGCCTATACTGTTACTACAAACGCTGAAAATGACTGAATAACGTTGGCAGAGGTATGTAGAGGTTTGTAGTTTAATTATTTTTGTTTGTAGTAAGCTGAAAAAAATAAAAAATAAACATTTTAGGTATCGAGTATTTTTTCATAAAGAAGAATTTAGTTTGAAAGCCTATACAGTTACTACAAACGCTGAAAATGACTGAATAACGTTGGCAGAGGTACGTAGAGGTTTGTAGTTCAATTATTTTCGTTTGTAGTAAGCTGAAAAAAATTAAAAAAATATTTTAGGTATCGAGTATTTTTTCATAAAGATGAATTTAGTTTGAAAGCCTATACGGTTACTACAAAAGCTGAAAATGACTGAATAACGTTGGCAGAGGTATGTAGAGGTTTGAAGTTTAATTATTTTCGTTTGTAGTAAGCTGAAAAAAATTAAAAAAATATTTTAGGTATCGAGTATTTTTTCATAAAGATGAATTTAGTTTGAAAGCCTATACGGTTACTACAAACGCTGAAAATGACTAAAAGACGTTGGTAGAGGTATGTAGAGGTTTGTAGTTTATTTATTTTTATTTGTAGTAAGCTGAAAAAAATATAAAAATATATTTTATGCATCGAGTATTTTTTCATAAAGATGAATTTAGTTTGAAAGCCTATACGGTTACTACAAACGCTGAAAATTACTGAATAACGTTGGCAGAGGTATGTAGAGGTTTGTAGTTTAACTATTTTCGTTTGTAGTAAGCTGAAAAAAATAAAAAATAAACATTTTAGGTATCGAGTATTTTTTCATAAAGATGAATTTAGTTTGAAAGCCTATACGGTTACTACAAACGCTGAAAATGACTGAATAACGTTGGCAGAGGTATGTAGAGGTTTGTAGTTTAACTATTTTCGTTTGTAGTAAGCTGAAAAAAATAAAAAAAAATATTTTAGGTATCGAGTATTTTTTCATAAAGATGAATTTAGTTTGAAAGCCTATACGGTTACTACAAACGCTGAAAATGACTGAATAACGTTGGCAGAGGTATGTTGAGGTTTGAAGTTTAATTATTTTCGTTTGTAGTAAGCTGAAAAAAATTAAAAAAATATTTAAGGTATCGAGTATTTTTTCATAAAGATGAATTTAGTTTGAAAGCCTATACTGTTACTACAAACGCTGAAAATGACTGAATAACGTTGGCAGAGGTATGTAGAGGTTTGTAGTTTAATTATTTTTGTTTGTAGTAAGCTGAAAAAAATAAAAAATAAACATTTTAGGTATCGAGTATTTTTTCATAAAGAAGAATTTAGTTTGAAAGCCTATACAGTTACTACAAACGCTGAAAATGACTGAATAACGTTGGCAGAGGTATGTAGAGATTTGTAGTTTAATTATTTTCGTTTGTAGTAAGCCGAAAAAAAATTAAAAAAATATTTTAGGTATCGAGTATTTTTCATAAAGATGAATTTAGTTTGAAAGCCTATACGGTTACAACAAACGCTGAAAATGACTGAATAACGTTGGCAGAGGTATGTAGAGGTTTGAAGTTTAATTATTTTCGTTTGTAGTAAGCTGAAAAAAATTAAAAAAATATTTAAGGTATCGAGTATTTTTTCATAAAGATGAATTTAGTTTGAAAGCCTATACGGTTACTACAAACGCTGAAAATGACTGAATAACGTTGGCAGAGGTATGTAGAGATTTGTAGTTTAATTATTTTCGTTTGTAGTAAGCTGAAAAAAAATTAAAAAAATATTTTAGGTATCGAGTATTTTTTCATAAAGATGAATTTAGTTTGAAAGCCTATACGGTTACTACAAACGCTGAAAATGACTGAATAACGTTGGCAGAGGTATGTTGAGGTTTGAAGTTTAATTATTTTCGTTTGTAGTAAGCTGAAAAAAATTAAAAAAGTATTTTAGGTATCGAGTATTTTTTCATAAAGATGAATTTAGTTTGAAAGCCTATACGGTTACAAAAAACGCTGAAAATGACTAAAAAACATTGGTAGAGGTATGTAGAGGTTTGTAGTTTAATTATTTTCGTTTGTAGTAAGCAGAAAAAAAATAAAAAGCATTTTAGGTATCGAGTATTTTTTCATAAAGATGAATTTAGTTTGAAAGCCTATACGGTTACTACAAACGCTGAAAATTACTAAAAGACGTTGGTAGAGGTATGCAGAGGTTTGTAGTTTAATTATTTTCGTTTGTAGTAAGCTGAAAAAAAATATTTTAGGTATCGAGTATTTTTTCATAAAGATGAATTTAGTTTGAAAGCCTATACGGTTACTACAAACGCTGAAAATGACTGAATAACGTTGGCAGAGGTATGTAGAGGTTTGAAGTTAAATTATTTTCGTTTGTAGTAAGCTGAAAAAAATTAAAAAAATATTTAAGGTATCGAGTATTTTTTCATAAAGATGAATTTAGTTTGAAAGCCTATACAGTTACTACAAACGCTGAAAATGACTGAATAACGTTGGCAGAGGTATGTAGAGGTTTGTAGTTTAATTATTTTCGTTTGTAGTAAGCTGAAAAAAATTAAAAAAATATTTTAGGTATCGAGTATTTTTTCATAAAGATGAATTTAGTTTGAAAGCCTATACAGTTACTACAAACGCTGAAAATGACTGAATAACGTTGGCAGAGGTATGTAGAGATTTGTAGTTTAATTATTTTCGTTTGTAGTAAGCCGAAAAAAAATTAAAAAAATATTTTAGGTATCGAGTATTTTTCATAAAGATGAATTTAGTTTGAAAGCCTATACGGTTACAACAAACGCTGAAAATGACTGAATAACGTTGGCAGAGGTATGTAGAGGTTTGAAGTTTAATTATTTTCGTTTGTAGTAAGCTGAAAAAAATAAAAAAAATATTTAAGGTATCGAGTATTTTTTCATAAAGATGAATTTAGTTTGAAAGCCTATACTGTTACTACAAACGCTGAAAATGACTGAATAACGTTGGCAGAGGTATGTAGAGGTTTGTAGTTTAATTATTTTTGTTTGTAGTAAGCTGAAAAAAATAAAAAATAAACATTTTAGGTATCGAGTATTTTTTCATAAAGAAGAATTTAGTTTGAAAGCCTATACAGTTACTACAAACGCTGAAAATGACTGAATAACGTTGGCAGAGGTACGTAGAGGTTTGTAGTTCAATTATTTTCGTTTGTAGTAAGCTGAAAAAAATTAAAAAAATATTTTAGGTATCGAGTATTTTTTCATAAAGATGAATTTAGTTTGAAAGCCTATACGGTTACTACAAAAGCTGAAAATGACTGAATAACGTTGGCAGAGGTATGTAGAGGTTTGAAGTTTAATTATTTTCGTTTGTAGTAAGCTGAAAAAAATTAAAAAAATATTTTAGGTATCGAGTATTTTTTCATAAAGATGAATTTAGTTTGAAAGCCTATACGGTTACTACAAACGCTGAAAATGACTAAAAGACGTTGGTAGAGGTATGTAGAGGTTTGTAGTTTATTTATTTTTATTTGTAGTAAGCTGAAAAAAATATAAAAATATATTTTATGCATCGAGTATTTTTTCATAAAGATGAATTTAGTTTGAAAGCCTATACGGTTACTACAAACGCTGAAAATTACTGAATAACGTTGGCAGAGGTATGTAGAGGTTTGTAGTTTAACTATTTTCGTTTGTAGTAAGCTGAAAAAAATAAAAAATAAACATTTTAGGTATCGAGTATTTTTTCATAAAGATGAATTTAGTTTGAAAGCCTATACGGTTACTACAAACGCTGAAAATGACTGAATAACGTTGGCAGAGGTATGTAGAGGTTTGTAGTTTAACTATTTTCGTTTGTAGTAAGCTGAAAAAAATAAAAAAAAATATTTTAGGTATCGAGTATTTTTTCATAAAGATGAATTTAGTTTGAAAGCCTATACGGTTACTACAAACGCTGAAAATGACTGAATAACGTTGGCAGAGGTATGTTGAGGTTTGAAGTTTAATTATTTTCGTTTGTAGTAAGCTGAAAAAAATTAAAAAAATATTTAAGGTATCGAGTATTTTTTCATAAAGATGAATTTAGTTTGAAAGCCTATACTGTTACTACAAACGCTGAAAATGACTGAATAACGTTGGCAGAGGTATGTAGAGGTTTGTAGTTTAATTATTTTTGTTTGTAGTAAGCTGAAAAAAATAAAAAATAAACATTTTAGGTATCGAGTATTTTTTCATAAAGAAGAATTTAGTTTGAAAGCCTATACAGTTACTACAAACGCTGAAAATGACTGAATAACGTTGGCAGAGGTATGTAGAGATTTGTAGTTTAATTATTTTCGTTTGTAGTAAGCCGAAAAAAAATTAAAAAAATATTTTAGGTATCGAGTATTTTTCATAAAGATGAATTTAGTTTGAAAGCCTATACGGTTACAACAAACGCTGAAAATGACTGAATAACGTTGGCAGAGGTATGTAGAGGTTTGAAGTTTAATTATTTTCGTTTGTAGTAAGCTGAAAAAAATTAAAAAAATATTTAAGGTATCGAGTATTTTTTCATAAAGATGAATTTAGTTTGAAAGCCTATACGGTTACTACAAACGCTGAAAATGACTGAATAACGTTGGCAGAGGTATGTAGAGATTTGTAGTTTAATTATTTTCGTTTGTAGTAAGCTGAAAAAAAATTAAAAAAATATTTTAGGTATCGAGTATTTTTTCATAAAGATGAATTTAGTTTGAAAGCCTATACGGTTACTACAAACGCTGAAAATGACTGAATAACGTTGGCAGAGGTATGTTGAGGTTTGAAGTTTAATTATTTTCGTTTGTAGTAAGCTGAAAAAAATTTAAAAAATATTTAAGGTATCGAGTATTTTTTCATAAAGATGAATTTAGTTTGAAAGCCTATACAGTTACTACAAACGCTGAAAATGACTGAATAACGTTGGCAGAGGTATGTAGAGGTTTGTAGTTTAACTATTTTCGTTTGTAGTAAGCTGAAAAAAATAAAAAATAAATATTTTAGGTATCGAGTATTTTTTCATAAAGATGAATTTAGTTTGAAAGCCTATACGGTTACTACAAACGCTGAAAATGACTGAATAACGTTGGCAGAGGTATGTAGAGGTTTAAAGTTTAATTATTTTCGTTTGTAGTAAGCTGAAAAAAATTAAAAAAATATTTTAGGTATCGAGTATTTTTTCATAAAGATGAATTTAGTTTGAAAGCCTATACGGTTACTACAAACGCTGAAAATGACTAAAAGACGTTGGTAGAGGTATTTAGAGGTTTGTAGTTTATTTATTTTTATTTGTAGTAAGCTGAAAAAAATATAAAAATATATTTTATGCATCGAGTATTTTTTCATAAAGATGAATTTAGTTTGAAAGCCTATACGGTTACTACAAACGCTGAAAATGACTGAATAACGTTGGCAGAGGTATGTAGAGGTTTGTAGTTTAACTATTTTCGTTTGTAGTAAGCTGAAAAAAATAAAAAAAAAATATTTTAGGTATCGAGTATTTTTTCATAAAGATGAATTTAGTTTGAAAGCCTATACGGTTACTACAAACGCTGAAAATGACTGAATAACGTTGGCAGAGGTATGTTGAGGTTTGAAGTTTAATTATTTTCGTTTGTAGTAAGCTGAAAAAAATTAAAAAAATATTTAAGGTATCGAGTATTTTTTCATAAAGATGAATTTAGTTTGAAAGCCTATACTGTTACTACAAACGCTGAAAATGACTGAATAACGTTGGCAGAGGTATGTAGAGGTTTGTAGTTTAATTATTTTTGTTTGTAGTAAGCTGAAAAAAATAAAAAATAAACATTTTAGGTATCGAGTATTTTTTCATAAAGATGAATTTAGTTTGAAAGCCTATACAGTTACTACAAACGCTGAAAATGACTGAATAACGTTGGCAGAGGTATGTAGAGGTTTGTAGTTTAACTATTTTCGTTTGTAGTAAGCTGAAAAAAATAAAAAATAAATATTTTAGGTATCGAGTATTTTTTCATAAAGATGAATTTAGTTTGAAAGCCTATACGGTTACTACAAACGCTGAAAATGACTGAATAACGTTGGCAGAGGTATGTAGAGGTTTAAAGTTTAATTATTTTCGTTTGTAGTAAGCTGAAAAAAATTAAAAAAATATTTTAGGTATCGAGTATTTTTTCATAAAGATGAATTTAGTTTGAAAGCCTATACGGTTACTACAAACGCTGAAAATGACTAAAAGACGTTGGTAGAGGTATTTAGAGGTTTGTAGTTTATTTATTTTTATTTGTAGTAAGCTGAAAAAAATATAAAAATATATTTTATGCATCGAGTATTTTTTCATAAAGATGAATTTAGTTTGAAAGCCTATACGGTTACTACAAACGCTGAAAATGACTGAATAACGTTGGCAGAGGTATGTAGAGGTTTGTAGTTTAACTATTTTCGTTTGTAGTAAGCTGAAAAAAATAAAAAAAAAATATTTTAGGTATCGAGTATTTTTTCATAAAGATGAATTTAGTTTGAAAGCCTATACAGTTACTACAAACGCTGAAAATGACTGAATAACGTTGGCAGAGGTATGTAGAGGTTTGTAGTTTAACTATTTTCGTTTGTAGTAAGCTGAAAAAAATAAAAAATAAATATTTTAGGTATCGAGTATTTTTTCATAAAGATGAATTTAGTTTGAAAGCCTATACGGTTACTACAAACGCTGAAAATGACTGAATAACGTTGGCAGAGGTATGTAGAGGTTTAAAGTTTAATTATTTTCGTTTGTAGTAAGCTGAAAAAAATTAAAAAAATATTTTAGGTATCGAGTATTTTTTCATAAAGATGAATTTAGTTTGAAAGCCTATACGGTTACTACAAACGCTGAAAATGACTAAAAGACGTTGGTAGAGGTATTTAGAGGTTTGTAGTTTATTTATTTTTATTTGTAGTAAGCTGAAAAAAATATAAAAATATATTTTATGCATCGAGTATTTTTTCATAAAGATGAATTTAGTTTGAAAGCCTATACGGTTACTACAAACGCTGAAAATGACTGAATAACGTTGGCAGAGGTATGTAGAGGTTTGTAGTTTAACTATTTTCGTTTGTAGTAAGCTGAAAAAAATAAAAAAAAAATATTTTAGGTATCGAGTATTTTTTCATAAAGATGAATTTAGTTTGAAAGCCTATACGGTTACTACAAACGCTGAAAATGACTGAATAACGTTGGCAGAGGTATGTTGAGGTTTGAAGTTTAATTATTTTCGTTTGTAGTAAGCTGAAAAAAATTAAAAAAAATATTTAAGGTATCGAGTATTTTTTCATAAAGATGAATTTAGTTTGAAAGCCTATACTGTTACTACAAACGCTGAAAATGACTGAATAACGTTGGCAGAGGTATGTAGAGGTTTGTAGTTTAATTATTTTTGTTTGTAGTAAGCTGAAAAAAATAAAAAATAAACATTTTAGGTATCGAGTATTTTTTCATAAAGAAGAATTTAGTTTGAAAGCCTATACAGTTACTACAAACGCTGAAAATGACTGAATAACGTTGGCAGAGGTACGTAGAGGTTTGTAGTTCAATTATTTTCGTTTGTAGTAAGCTGAAAAAAATTAAAAAAATATTTTAGGTATCGAGTATTTTTTCATAAAGATGAATTTAGTTTGAAAGCCTATACGGTTACTACAAAAGCTGAAAATGACTGAATAACGTTGGCAGAGGTATGTAGAGGTTTGAAGTTTAATTATTTTCGTTTGTAGTAAGCTGAAAAAAAATAAAAAAATAATTAAGGTATCGAGTATTTTTTCATAAAGATGAATTTAGTTTGAAAGCCTATACAGTTACTACAAACGCTGAAAATGACTGAATAACGTTGGCAGAGGTATGTAGAGGTTTGTAGTTTAACTATTTTCGTTTGTAGTAAGCTGAAAAAAATAAAAATAAAATATTTTAGGTATCGAGTATTTTTTCATAAAGATGAATTTAGTTTGAAAGCCTATACGGTTACTACAAACGCTGAAAATGACTGAATAACGTTGGCAGAGGTATGTTGAGGTTTGAAGTTTAATTATTTTCGTTTGTAGTAAGCTGAAAAAAATTAAAAAAATATTTTAGGTATCGAGTATTTTTTCATAAAGATGAATTTAGTTTGAAAGCCTATACGGTTACTACAAACGCTGAAAATGACTGAATAACGTTGGCAGAGGTATGTTGAGGTTTGAAGTTTAATTATTTTCGTTTGTAGTAAGCTGAAAAAAATTAAAAAAATATTTAAGGTATCGAGTATTTTTTCATAAAGATGAATTTAGTTTGAAAGCCTATACTGTTACTACAAACGCTGAAAATGACTGAATAACGTTGGCAGAGGTACGTAGAGGTTTGTAGTTCAATTATTTTCGTTTGTAGTAAGCTGAAAAAAATAAAAATATATTTAAGGTATCGAGTATTTTTTCATAAAGATGAATTTAGTTTGAAAGCCTATACGGTTACTACAAACGCTGAAAATGACTGAATAACGTTGGCAGAGGTATGTTGAGGTTTGAAGTTTAATTATTTTCGTTTGTAGTAAGCTGAAAAAAATTAAAAAAATATTTAAGGTATCGAGTATTTTTTCATAAAGATGAATTTAGTTTGAAAGCCTATACTGTTACTACAAACGCTGAAAATGACTGAATAACGTTGGCAGAGGTATGTAGAGGTTTGAAGTTTAATTATTTTCGTTTGTAATAAGCTGAAAAAAATAAAAAAAATATTTAAGGTATCGAGTATTTTTTCATAAAGATGAATTTAGTTTGAAAGCCTATACGGTTACTATAAACGCTGAAAATGACTGAATAACGTTGGCAGAGGTATGTAGAGGTTTGTAGTTTAATTATTTTCGTTTGTAGTAAGCTGAAAAAAATTAAAAAAATATTTTAGGTATCGAGTATTTTTTCATAAAGATGAATTTAGTTTGAAAGCCTATACGGTTACTACAAACGCTGAAAATGACTATAAAACGTTGGTAGAGTTATGCAGAGCTCACCCGCTCACACACTCGGAATCCATCGTCCGATTTCGGAGCAGCTTGGGGTGTCAGGTTTATTTTCGTTACGGAATTTCTTGATTCGGTCGCCGCGCTCAATTGGTCGCTGCGCTCAAAGCCCGCGGTTAAAGCTATGCAGTAGCTTAAAAAGTTAATTCAAAAGATCAACATTATTTTCATCGAATATGGTATATTTAAGCATGTAAGTTATATATGTTTTTGAAGTCATCTCTTAAAAAGGTTACGAAGGAAAATAAACAGTGGTCCCCCACAATATGACGTCCCAAAGCCGTTTTGCTATTTTCAAAATATTTTTCTATTTTTGAAATATAATGTAGCTAGTGACACTCGCAAGGTTAAGACGAATCGATTGACGTAAGATTCATTGAAATCGGCCAACGCGTTTGGTCTTTAGAACGCCACATAGGAACAAACATATATATATACATACATACATAGACTGATAAACATATTACCTTCCTTAGGCAGTTAAGTAAAAATTATAAAGTCATAATATTATGTCTCGAAATTATTTTTAAAACGATAAATTAAATTTGAAGGCCTATACGTATACTCAACGCTGAAAAACACGAAGTCGAATTGTAGAGGTTAGAAATGGGTTATAGTATAGTTTTTTCGTTAGTAGCTAATTGTAAAAAATTATGGAATCAGTATTTTTAGTCTTGATTATCTTTTTTCTAAATTTGTACGTAGAATAGTAAGTGGGTTCGACGTTGTTTTAGCAGTGCCCGTTTGGTAATCGCTATTACTCTTTGCGACGAACACAGATCATTATGCTCTTCCCATGAACCAGAGGCTCGTTTAACACAAGCGTAGTAATGACCTGCAACAAAAATTATCGCTGAAACCATTCTATACTGACGATCGCAATAGTTTAGATATTCAGGGATTTCTTTAAGAGTGAATTGTTTCCTGCAATTCGCTAGACCACGCCGTGCAGCCAGCAATCCAATTTCGGCAGCCTCAAGATTGAGGAAAATGTGGCTTCCTCCAGCGAACGTCTTAGCAACGTTGGTTCCTTTACAGAACCCACACTCGCTTTGAGTTTTTGACTTGTAAAATTCTGCGGACTGACTGACAGCTTCCTGTAGGCCTTCCATGGCTTTTTCGAATATTGGATCTGGATTGAGATCGAGGACTGGGATGCTGCTTGTTTTTTCATGTGAACAATCACTGCAATAAATTTTAATTTCAAGCGACGGTGAGTTTGGTAGAATGTGTGACTCTATCAAAGTTGCGACGTTGATCTCGCAATCCAACACTCCATTCTTTATATCCGCTGTGTGTTTCAAAATTTCACAACGATCATTATATAATTTTACACACACACCAGACTTCGACAAAGTCTCTACAAACTCATAAACAGCAATGTTTGACCCTGTGATGTTTTCGCAGTACAGAGCAAAATCGTGATATGCAGCTAGCATACTCTGCACAGTGGAGTCGAATGCACACGTATTCCGCACAGCAATAGTTCGTTTGCCGATTTTCACAGGGCCCAAACTGTTACCATTTACGAGTAACGGCAAAGTCAAACGGAATTTTGGCCGCTGGCGTATTATTTCTATATCAGGACAGGGTGACAGATACTTTCCCCTTTTTTTGGGTCGACCTTCCGTTTTTAGTTGGATCGGTTCCGTTTTCGTTGTAAGACCACGCCAATCTTCATTCTCATTTAGAAAAGCCATTATAGACTGTTCCGGTTCCGTCAAAGTATCGTCCAATGAGTTAAAAAGAGACGCACCGTCTAACTTGTCTTCTAGATCGTGCTCACTCTTACCATCACCGTTATCTTCACAAACTCGTTTACGGTCATATCGACCTTCAGCTACTCGAGGCGTCGCATGTGTAACTTTGGGCTGTATATTTTTGTACGTTTTTGTATCGGCATTTAACAAAATTGTAGTGCCTGCCAGGTTCCTTAGATGGACAACAAGAAACTTATCCATCCTTAAAGATTTTTCTTTTTTGAAGACAAGATGTTTTAATTCGCGAAAGTATTCTTCGCTGCGAGCTGAACTGGAAACAAGACGTGCGTCATCGTCAATGAATAACTCAACGAGAGTTGAACCACTTGTATCATTGGCAACCATAACAGCAGTCCACAGAACAAACTGTTTTGCCAACTTTAACAGCCGAGAACCGAACGCACAGCACTCGTAAGGATTTAATCGTCCGTATTTAAGATCACTTCTGCTATCGGACTCGATTTTCTTCAAAATAATTTTGATTGCTACACTCGAATCCAGTTCAGTCTCGCCATCAACGTCGTTAAACTGTTCCAACAAGCTTTCCTTTTCTTCCTGACCATCGCGGAGCTTGTCAGCACCGTTATCGGAGAGTTTATACGTTTTTAAGCGCTCGGAAACTCGATTCTGTGCTGCGAAACAGTGACTCTTTTTATCATCAATATCTTCATGCGTTGCAAAAGCAATAGTCAGTACGTCGGTACACAACTGAATAAAATCGTTTATTTCCGTACATGTGGTCAGCAGACCCACGCATCGGAGATAGAAATCTTTCTTTTCGGGACTCTCGCGATTGAAGCAGCTCCAACGCGCCACCATGTTTATAAAATGTGAAATGTCGAGTCGAATTATACAATGCGGCGGGTTCACTCGCACAGATGAACCGTTCGTGTCAAAGACAATACATTTTTCAATGTATGTTTTTAGATCCGTGTTATTAAATGCTAGAGAGGTAGCATTAAGGAGTGCCAGAGAATAGTCTGTAACTACTTGTTTCGGACACGACCCGCCACTACGTAACCATTCTCGAATCCAGTATGTTAAGGTATTTGTATCGTGCTTCTCGGAAATCAATTGGAATAATGGCAATATCTTTTGCCGATATCCACAAACAGCTTGGTAGAGGTAAACAACGCGCTTTGAGCCATCCGGTTTTGGTAGTTGCTTAACCAAGCTGCCTGTAGCGTCTATACTTATGCTTCCAACGCAATCTTCCTTCATAAACTTGTTGTACATATGTAACTGTGTGGGAGTCCAGTACATCAAAAAGAATTTATCGAGAGCAATCTCGTGTATGCATCCGTTAAACTCCAATCCATACTTCATGTCCCACACACTGGCAAAAGCTGATTTAACTTTAAATAAACCTAAATCCTTGTCACGAGCTTCCTGCTTTGCCTTACGGACAACTTCTTCCGAAGGTATATGAGCGGGAATCGCATCCTCAAACTCCATTAACCTATTCGCTTCATCACGTCGCCAAGCGTATGTCGATTTGCCTTGTAACTCTTTACCAATTCGCAAACGTCTTTCTCCACTTAGTTGCCGTTTTTTCTGGTGCGCTACTCCACGTGAATCAAAAGTGGAAACATGTAACGTTGTTCCGTTGTCGGTTGGTTCATTTTGACAATAGATGTGTATTTTAGATTCGCATTCCGAGCAACTACCTTTAACCGACAAAAACATCTCCCCAGGGTTTCTATTAATTTTTGCGCTTTTGAACGAGAAAGGACAAGGCAATTTCATGTGAGTCCATAAAATATCGTAGAGAGCGTCTGCCCAACCGATAACGAGGACCTCGTATTCCCGTTCCTTGTATTCTACAACTCGAGACTTGAGAACAGCCCATTCACTTTTCGATATATCTATGTTTTTGCGTAAGGCAGGCAACAAGCAATTTGTTTCACCCATAGACCAATTCGGATCGTGCCGTGAATCGTCAGCCGTGTCGTCAACATTACTGTCGTATTTCTTCGACTCCAACGTTTCAATTCCATGGATTTTATTAAAAACATCGTTTCTGTTTTGTGATAAGTAAAGATAAAGGTAGTCCTTCGACATTTTACCCTTCATTGCAACGGTCGCTGTTTGCCAAACATTATTACTCCACGGCAAAAGTTTGCCTTCCTCATCAATGAACCGCAGATCTTTTAATGCTTCGAAAATAATAACTGGTGGATTCGCCGCCAGTCGAGGCATTTTAAACGGTAGCTCAAAGCGAGTTGCCCGAAACGCCTAGATAGAAGTAAACAATGCAACTCCAACGGTTGCGTTTATTATAATAGGGTTGTTGCTCCACTCATCAGCTACTGATCCTACCGCAAACGATTATACAAATATGATGAAATTAAAGTTCTAGAATATTTTTATTTACAATTGAAGCCCGAAAATATCTTTGTATGCGCTACAAGTATTCAAAATGAGTTGTGCACCACAGACTCATTACAGTTCCAAGAGGTATACGGAAATAAGACCTAGTGTTGAGATCAGTCGATCAAAACACAAAAAAGAAAGTTCTGAGACGTGTACGGAAATAGGGCCAAGAATATTATTAAGATCAGCGGATGGATAAAGATAAAAAAGGGTTTATTAAAATTTTGGATTCTTCCTATGAACGATTAGAGAATGAAAAAAACACACGTAGGTCGATTAAGTATTGCTAGAAGGTAAGCAGATATATATCAGACAACGTATTCGTCGAAAACCCCGTCCAAATCGCAAAAGAAATGGTTAAATTATTACGGTTTACGTGTTGAACTGGCTCCTACAGGTGGATTTTGAGATTAGGTATATAACATAGGATTTAATTTTAAAGCGTTCTATGTGAGCTAGAAACACAAAAGAGGTGCCGTTAGATGCGTCTCAGTGCGGGCTAGTCAGATATGAACTTTATGGATTTGAGAGAGGAAATAAATTTTACACAGTGGGAAAAAAAAAAACTATTTTTAGAGAAAAATGCAGCAAAATTTAAACTTTAAGTCTTTTTATGTAAGCTAAACAGATAAGAACCCGTTACTGAAGTTGGAAGTGCAATTTATAAGAAGTTGTATTAGATAGAAATTAAATAACTACCTAAGTTTATATTTTTTTTGTATGTATAAACGTAAGAAACAAAAAAAACACGTAGGTCGATTAAGAATTGCTAGAAGGTAAGCAGACAGATATCAGGCAACGTATTCGTCGAAAACCCCGTCCAAATCGCAAAAAAAATGGTTAAATTATTACGGTTTACGTGTTGAACTGGCTCCTACAGGTGGATTTTGAGATTAGGTATATAACATAGGATTTAATTTTAAAGCGTTCTATGTGAGCTAGAAACACATAAGAGGTGCCGTTAGATGCGTCTCAGTGCGGGCTAGTCAGATATGAACTTTATGGATTTGAGAGAGGAAATAAATTTTACACAGTGGGAAAAAAAAAACTATTTTTAGAGAAAAATGCAGCAAAATTTAAACTTTAAGTCTTTTTATGTAAGCTAAACAGATAAGAACCCGTTACTGAAGTTGGAAGTGCAATTTATAAGAAGTTGTATTAGATAGAAATTAAATAACTACCTAAGTTTATATTTTTTTTGTATGTATAAACGTAAGAAACAAAAAAAACACGTAGGTCGATTAAGAATTGCTAGAAGGTAAGCAGACAGATATCAGGCAACGTATTCGTCGAAAACTCCGTCCAAATCGCAAAAGAAATGGTTAAATTATTACGGTTTACGTGTTGAACTGGCTCCTACAGGTGGATTTTGAGATTAGGTATATAACATAGGATTTAATTTTAAAGCGTTCTATGTGAGCTAGAAACACATAAGAGGTGCCGTTAGATGCGTCTCAGTGCGGGCTAGTCAGATATGAACTTTATGGATTTGAGAGAGGAAATAAATTTTACACAGTGGGAAAAAAAACTATTTTTAGAGAAAAATGCAGCAAAATTTAAACTTTAAGTCTTTTTATGTAAGCTAAAAAGATAAGAACCCGTTACTGAAGTTGGAAGTGCAATTTATAAGAAGTTGTATTAGATAGAAATTAAATAACTACCAAAGTTTATATTTTTTTGTATGTATAAACGTAAGAAACAAAAAAAACGCGTAGGTCGATTAAGAATTGCTAGAAGGTAAGCAGACAGATATCAGGCAACGTATTCGTCGAAAACCCCGTCCAAATCGCAAAAGAAATGGTTAAATTATTACGGTTTACGTGTTGAACTGGCTCCTACAGGTGGATTTTGAGATTAGGTATATAACATAGGATTTAATTATAAAGCGTTCTATATGAGCTAGAAATACATAAGAGGTGCCGTTAGATGCGTCTCAGTGCGGGCTAGTCAGATATGAACTTTATGGATTCAAGAAAGGAACGAAGTTTTACAAAGTGGGAAAAAAAAAAGTGAAAAATGCAGCAATATTTTAAGTTTAAGGCGTTTTATGTAAGTTATACACGCGTATGAGTGGTCGTTAGACGCGCCTCAATGCAAGCTAGCCGAATATGTTTTTTTTTATATTTGACCGCAACAAAAATTCACACGGTATACAAAAACTACTTTTTAAACAAAAACAGGAATTATAACCAATGAACTCTAATTGCGGCACGCTTATTGCGCTCCGAAATAAACATTAGATAGATAAAAACCCGTTACAGTAGTGGAAATTGCAATTTATAAGAAGATGTCTTCATTATCATCAGCCTTTTTGATATTCCCACTGCTGGGACACAGGCGTCCTCTCCGTAAGAGGCAATGGGCCGTATTTCACCACGTGTTTATTGAGTATGAATGTTTGTTTCTAGGATTTCTTTAAGTCATTTTCAGCGTTTGTAGTAACCGTATATGCTTTCAAACTGAATTCATCTTTATGAAAAAATACTCGATACCTAAAATGTTTTTTTAATTTTTTTTCAGCTTACTACAAACGAAAATAATTAAACTACAAACCTCTACATACCTCTTCCAATGTTTTTTAGTAATTTTTAGCGTTTGTAGTAACCGAATAGGCTTTCAAACTAAATTCATCTTTATGAAAAAATACTCAATACCTAATTTTTTTTTTTTTATTTGTTTCAGCTTACTACAAACGAAATTAATTAAACTACAAACCTTTACATACCTCTGCCAACGTTATTTAGTCATTTCCAGCGGTTGTAGTAACCGTATAGGCTTTCAAACTAAATTCATCTTTATGAAAAAATAGTCAATACCTAAAATATTTTTTTAATTTTTTTCAGCTTACTACAAACGAAAATAATTAAACTACAAACCTCTACGTACCTCTGCCAACGTTATTCAGTCATTTTCAGCGTTTGTAGTAACTGTATAGGCTTTCAAACTAAATTCATCTTTATGAAAAAATAGTCAATACCTAAAATATTTTTTTAATTTTTTTCAGCTTACTACAAACGAAAATAATTAAACTACAAACCTCTACGTACCTCTGCCAACGTTATTCAGTCATTTTCAGCGTTTGTAGTAACTGTATAGGCTTTCAAACTAAATTCATCTTTATGAAAAAATACTCGATACCTAAAATGTTTATTTTTTATTTTTTTCAGCTTACTACAAACGAAAATAAATAAACTACAAACCTCTACATACCTCTGCCAACGTTATTCAGTCATTTTCAGCGTTTGTAGTAACAGTATAGGCTTTCAAACTAAATTCATCTTTATGAAAAAATAGTCGATACCTTAAATATTTTTTTAATTTTTTTCAGCTTACTACAAACGAAAATAATTAAACTACAAACCTCTACATACCTCTGTCAACGTTATTCAGTCATTTTCAGCGTTTGTAGTAACCGTATAGGCTTTCAAACTAAATTCATCTTTATGAAAAAATACTCGATGCATAAAATATATTTTTATATTTTTTTCAGCTTACTACAAATAAAAATAAATAAACTACAAACCTCTACATACCTCTACCAACGTCTTTTAGTCATTTTCAGCGTTTGTAGTAACCGTATAGGCTTTCAAACTAAATTCATCTTTATGAAAAAATACTCGATACCTAAAATATTTTTTTAATTTTTTTCAGCTTACTACAAACGAAAATAATTAAACTTCAAACCTCTACATACCTCTGCCAACGTTATTCAGTCATTTTCAGCGTTTGTAGTAACTGTATAGGCTTTCAAACTAAATTCTTCTTTATGAAAAAATACTCGATACCTAAAATGTTTATTTTTTATTTTTTTCAGCTTACTACAAACAAAAATAATTAAACTACAAACCTCTACATACCTCTGCCAACGTTTTTCAGTCATTTTCAGCGTTTGTAGTAACAGTATAGGCTTTCAAACTAAATTCATCTTTATGAAAAAATACTCGATACCTTAAATATTTTTTTAATTTTTTTCAGCTTACTACAAACGAAAATAATTAAACTTCAAACCTCTACATACCTCTGCCAACGTTATTCAGTCATTTTCAGCGTTTGTTGTAACCGTATAGGCTTTCAAACTAAATTCATCTTTATGAAAAATACTCGATACCTAAAATATTTTTTTAATTTTTTTTCGGCTTACTACAAACAAAAATAATTAAACTACAAATCTCTACATACCTCTGCCAACGTTATTCAGTCATTTTTAGCGTTTGTAGTAACTGTATAGGCTTTCAAACTAAATTCATCTTTATGAAAAAATACTCGATACCTAAAATATTTTTTTAATTTTTTTCAGCTTACTACAAACGAAAATAATTAAACTACAAACCTCTACATACCTCTGCCAACGTTATTCAGTCATTTTCAGCGTTTGTAGTAACTGTATAGGCTTTCAAACTAAATTCATCTTTATGAAAAAATACTCGATACCTAAAATATTTTTTTAATTTTTTTCAGCTTACTACAAACGAAAATAATTGAACTACAAACCTCTACGTACCTCTGCCAACGTTATTCAGTCATTTTCAGCGTTTGTAGTAACTGTATAGGCTTTCAAACTAAATTCTTCTTTATGAAAAAATACTCGATACCTAAAATGTTTATTTTTAATTTTTTTCAGCTTACTACAAACGAAAATAATTAAACTACAAACCTCTACATACCTCTGCCAACGTTATTCAGTCATTTTCAGCGTTTGTAGTAACAGTATAGGCTTTCAAACTAAATTCATCTTTATGAAAAAATACTCGATACCTTAAATATTTTTTTAATTTTTTTCAGCTTACTACAAACGAAAATAATTTAACTTCAAACCTCTACATACCTCTGCCAACGTTATTCAGTCATTTTCAGCGTTTGTAGTAACCGTATAGGCTTTCAAACTAAATTCATCTTTATGAAAAAATACTCGATACCTAAAATATTTTTTTTATTTTTTTTCAGCTTACTACAAACGAAAATAATTAAACTACAAACCTCTACATACCTCTACCAATGTTTTTTAGTCATTTTCAGCGTTTTTTGTAACCGTATAGGCTTTCAAACTAAATTCATCTTTATGAAAAAATACTCGATACCTAAAATACTTTTTTAATTTTTTTCAGCTTACTTCAAACGAAAATAATTAAACTAAAAATTTGTACATACCTCTACCAACGTTTTTTAGTCATTTTCAGTGTTTATAGTTATCGTGTAAGCGTTCAAAATGAATTTGTCGATATGGAAAAAAGTCGAAAATAATTTTTTTTTTTAATTTTTTTTTTATTTTACTACAAACGAAAAAAAATACACTACAATCCACTACTTACGCTTACCTACCAGATGCAACCGGAAAAACTTAGGTTTTGCAATGTCGGGGGCGAACATTTTTTTTGCTGTCCATATTTTTTTTTTGGCGCCACTACTAACGAAATAATTTTCACTACTATCTACTACTTACCGATACCTTTCAATTCTACCAAAAAAAGATAATTTTTTTCAAGGTCGGGTGCTAGGTTCACAGAGCAACATCAATGCCATCCTGCGGGGATTGAAGACTGGATGGACTGTCCATATATACGGCACATATTGCATGCTACATCGTCAACAGGGCCGGTTAGATTGAGTCTTTTTAGTTTGTTTTCATTTTTTTATTTTTTGTTTATCCTTTTTCATTGTTTTTTTATGTTTATGTGTGTACTCCACATATGAGCTATGGTTGTTCAAAATAAATGTATATCATTTTATTTTTATAAGAGTAGAGACTACTCTTATAGTCATCTATAAGAGTAGAGGCAACCCAAAGAAACGATGGATGTAAAAGGATGATGTCTTTCTAGAAATATCATTCTTCTTCCTTCTTTTCTAAACACTACTAACACAGAACTAGGAAAGAATAAGACGTGTATCGCTAACACCAAATGAATTGGATGGATGGCATAAGAATGATGATGTGGAATTCGATGAATTGACTCGAAAATGATTTTTACAAATAAGCACACTAATATTATAAAGGTAAAAGTTTGTGAGTGTGTTTGTTACTTCTTCACGCTCAAACGGTTGAACGGATCTGGAAGAAATTTGGCACAGAGATAGATTATAATCAGGAATAGCACATAAGATAATTTTTATCCCGGGATTATGTTCCCTTGGGATAATTTTCACATTCACGAGGGCAAAGCCGCTGGCAGGTTCTAGTACAGAATAATAACGAATTGATTTACCCGGCACTCTAAAAATATTCACGGATATACTTTCGGTGAGTTCCCTGTTTGTTTTAAAATATTGACGTCGAACAAACTTGGCGTTTCAGTGGGAACTTTCGATAACAAGGGGTGTCAAGTGTGAGTCGCTGCAATTGACTGGTTTGGAAAACGAGAGCTATATAAATTATGTGAACTTTAAAACCAGCTTTAAAGTTCACATAGATATGTATAACCCGAAGGGGTAAGCAGAAGAGTTTGTACAATAAAAGCTTCATGACCATTCCAACCTTTAAGGAGCTTATTGAAGGTTTTTTTTTTAATTTTTTCCCCACATTAGGAATTACTTCCTGTATCGTGGGTGCGTTTACAAACATATAAACTCACAAACACAACACCCAGAGCCGGAACAACTAACTGTAGATCATACAAATATTTGTTCCGTGCGGGAATCGAACCCGCGACACGCAGCGCAGCATTCAATCGCTCAACCACTGCACCAACCGTGCGCAACGTGATTCTGAACATTTATTTCTTGCCAGTCTTTAGCCCAGTTTGAACGGTTTTGTACAATTATACCTCCCTCCATAACAAAGGTCATTAATTTCCATTAATTTATTACAATATTGCGAATCTCATTACAATAATCAATGTTTTATCAATGATTTGTCGTTCTACATGTTTTATTTTGCTAGACCAGTCCCAGCCTGCCATGATACTTTTTATTCTAAGAATGTTTTTCGCTAGTTAAAACACTGGGCATTAGTGTCGGAATGGCGTTTTGACGGATCCCTTCGTGCACGGATTTCTTCGTTCGCAAGCGTTTTTCATTCTTAATGAACGATATTATGAAAATATTATTTAGGGTTTTACTAGGCAACTTGATAAATAAATTGATCATTATCATGATCAGCCTTTTAATGTGCCCACTGCTGGGATACAGGCCTCTTCTCTGTGAGAGGGATGTCACATATATTCGATTTTTTATTTATTTAACCATGAATGTACACACATATAATAAAGAGACATGAAGAAGAAGGAACAGAAAATAGGTAAAAAGGTACGCTTATTTCAAAGAAATCTCTTCCAGCATAACTGCGAGAGGACAGTTGAAAAAAAAGATATAATAATAATATATAATATATCGAAAGCATAGGGTTAGAGTGGGTCAGTATATTAGTGGGGACACGGTGGTGTCTTACGGAGTCCCCCAAGGCAGCGTGTTGGGGCCCACCTTGTTCCTTATCTATGTGAACGAACTCTGTAACATGCATATTGCAAATGCAAAAATCTTTTCGTACGCTGACGACACAGCAGTAGTCTTCACGGGTAACTCTTGGCTAGACGTTCAGCTTGGCGCAGAATTGGGATTGTCTGAGATTGCTGGATGGCTGGGGCGGAATTTGCTTACACTGAATGTGGCTAAAACTAACTACATATGCTTCAGTGTATGCAGTCGTACACAACCCAGTACTGACTTTAATCTCAAGGTTCACCTATGTGATGCTGGTAATCACTCACACTGCAGCTGCTCAGCTATTAACAGAGTAGCTCATATCAAATATTTGGGTATTATCATCGACCAGAGATTATCTTGGCATCCCCACATTGATCAAGTTGCTAACAGAATCAGAAAACTAAGCTGGACTTCAAGACTCTCAGACATATAATACCTAAAAGTGTTTGTTCTCCTTCAGGCAGGAACAAAAACCTCCTAAATATAATATATTTAGCGCTTGCACAATCAGTATTGTTATACTGCATCCCTATATGGGGGGGGTGCTTCTAAAACAAAATTTTTAGTATTAGAGCGGGCACAACGGGCTCTTATCAAGTGCATGTATTTTAAAAAACGGAGATATTGTACTGATAAACTATATCATATCAGTAACCTTCTAACGGTCCGGAAACTTTATATTACTCAAGTTGTTCTCACAAAACATAAAACACTTACCTATGATTCCAAAATATTGGCAAGAAGAAGAAAAGACATTATATTAAAAGCACCACAAACAAGAACACTATTTGCCAGTATTCAACTTTGGAAACGTTCTGCTCAGCTTTATAACGCTATTAATAAACATATTTATGTCTACCCTAAGAATAGTTACGAATGCAAAAAAATACTTACGGAATGGATAAAAAAGCTTACCTACAACGAGACTGAATCACTTCTACAGCAGATATACTAACATAAATACTGCACATACATATACACACACACTCACACGCACTCACACACACACCCTCACACTCACACTTTCACTCAAATCACCTTGTTTTTGATTATGTACTCGTATTAGTAAATAGTTTAATGGAAACGTTTTGTTTATGAAGGAGCGGAGTCTCCTAATACAGGCATCTGTTGCTTAAAAGGAGGCTTCAATCTCAAATTTTATTGTACAAATATGATTATCAAATAAACTCTTTTTATTATTTTATTATTATTATTATATGTAGATACCGTGTGTAGAGGGGCAATTAAAAAGAAAAACATATCAAACAATTCACTATAAAATAGAATAAAATATAACTTATTAATATATACTCTCATAAACATGCATATTAATAAATGAAATATTACAATAATAAATACTAAATAATATCATAAATAAATAACAGGTAATACATGATTATTTGCAACTATGACTGAGTGAGAGTTTTGCATTCCCTAATGTCAGGCGGTAAAGAGTTCCACAATCGCACCGCGTGCACAGTAAAGGAGTAGGAGTAGGAGTTTTGTTTCAAGGACATGCCGCTTTTCTCACCATGTTTTCCACACTGTTTTGAGAGCAGTGGTGGTAATAGTACATTATAGTACAAGTGCGTAATGTTGGTGATTACCGCTGAGGCGCCATTGAGACCCGAGCCGTTAGGTGAGGGTCTTAAGAGAGCCGAGGACGGTAATCATCAATACACACGTGTATCATACGACGTTTTTCAACACACTTGTGAATAAAATAATACTAAAAAAACATTTTAATTTGTAGATAATAGATATTTTTCCTTGGAGTTTTCAGGTATTAAACTTTCTATAAAGTTAAGGGCTTCACATCTTTTATCAGGCGGTGTATAACATAAATCATTTTCTTCATAACTAGTACTTGTAGACATTTTTATTATTAATAACTGTAATTTCAACAGTGAAAACGAGTTATGAAAAATTTTTCGCAATGGCGGGAAAAAATTATAATTTTTCCTATGCGCGCGCATCTTACAATGGCGATCGGCAAGAGACTAAAATAAACAGTTTTCTCATTTTTTTTACTTTTCGCGGATAGCGTTTTAGCCACGTACAAAATGGAGAATTTCAAATTTTCTTTATTACAGAGAAAACTAAAGTTATATTTGAGTGAAAGTTTTATTTATTAAATACGTACAAGTTGAAATTATCTATTTAAATACGAAGTTGCATGAAATGAGCAAGCAATAGGTACATTAATTTTATTTGTACTATTGAGCACGATCTTTGTATCGAAACTTTTTTAAGAACAAAGCAACTCAACCAATAAAATAATATAAAAACTCTATAACTCACTTGTGAATAATGGCAATGAAAAAGTACAGTTTGATTATAGGTATCATTATGTGCCTAATTGCGGTGAAATTAGAACCACTTTATGAGCAAGTGTGTTGAAAAATAATTTACATTAATTAAAGCGCCTGACTGGGTTCCAACCCACGACCTACAACTTGTAAGTTGCGACCGTTACCACTGGGTCATCACTGCTCTAATTTGATTATCGTCGATAATATCCGATATTCCGAGTGAAGAAGTGTATGTTTTAAGGTGTTTAGAAATAAAACCTCTCCAAAACGTAAGCCCAGTGGCAAAAAAAAAACAAAAGAACAAGCAAAAAGTTTATTAAAAACTGTAATTTGACCCCTTTTTTGGGTTCCGTACCCAAAGGGTAAAAACGGGACCCTATTACTAAGACTTCGCGATCCGTCTGTCTGTCTGTCCGTCTGTCTCCAGGCTGTATCTCATGAACCGTGATAGCTAGACAGTTGAAATTTTCACAGATGATGTATTCCTGTTGCCGCTATAACAACAAATACTAAAATCAGTATAAAATAAATATTAAAGGGGGGCTCCCATACAACAAACGTGATATTTTTGCCGTTTTTTGCTCGATATTAATAACGGCAACAGGTAGACGCTTGAAATATTCACAGAATGTTTAGTTATATATTGACTTCAAAAAATAATAATTATTAAATTAAAATAAAATAAATTAAGGGGGGATCCCATACAACATACGTGATTTTTTGCAGTGTTTTGCGATAATGGTACGGAACCCTTCGTGTGCGAGTCCGACTCGCACTTGGCCGGTTTTTTTTAGCCTATGTTACCCGTGCCATAATAACGAATCGATTGACACCTTATTCTTCAAAATCGGATGAACAGTTTAGGCGCTAAGGAGGCACTTACATAAAGACTTCTAAAATCATAACCCGTCATTTTGGCTTCGCCATAGCCGGGTAATAAAGCAATACACATCATAAGGAATCATCACTTTTGGTACGTTAGATTCGATGTTTTACTTTAACTTCGGAAGCATCCAAAATAGTATTTAGGTACAGATACTGTGTTTGATAAGCTGTATCCTTACTCCTAACTCCACCCCATTCTGATGTCAAATAAATCGTTCTATCGTAACAGAACCATCAACAAAAATCTGATTAGGTGCTAATCATTTGTATTTTGTTTGTTTGTACACAGAGGCCAGCAACAGGTCGTCGAGTAGCGGCTCCCGACGCGGATCCTCCCCACCACAAGCACAGGTGAGCTTGTTAAAAGTTATTTGTAAACATAGCAAAATGGTTCAATAAAATCAATGCTACGTAAGATAAAATCAAAGTCAAATTCTTTAATTCAATTAGGCCATGAAGCGGCACTTCAGAACGTCAAATATTTAAATTTACAAGACGTAATAAAAATTTATTCTAACGTCCATTTGGAAAAGTTGCTTGTTATGGAGAAGAACGGACAAGAAACTCCAAACTTACTCTATAAAAAAAAGTGTTTTACAATATTTACATACACACATTAATTGATATACGTGAAGACGATACACCCAGAATAAAACTACATACTATACTACGCATGGGTATAAAGTATTACGAGGAGATATCCACGGGGAGGTTTATCACAACTGATCCATATGGTCCTCAGCCAGGTATACATGTAAAGTATGGCCGTATATCGAGTATATGAAGATAGATATAGATAGACGATAAAATTCTATCTATACTTTCTCACATAACGTAGCTAAGTACACGTGATTTCCCTAACCTTGGGCTGAAGTGGAGCGGTGCTTTAATGATGTAGGAATTATAACATACCAATCAATCAAAGCGAGAGAGAAAGAAATTTAATCATTACCAAGTTGGTATTTTTGTAAACGTGCTACTAGAAGTTAGGTACTTTGAGATATATAATAATAAGATAGATATAATAATAATAATAATAATTTATTTGCAAAAGGATAAGCCTAGGTTACATCAGTGTTTACATTACAAAAAAATATTTTTTTTACAAAAAAATACTACCGACTTCCAAATAAGAAACTACAAAGTGAAAAATAACTTTATTTTTGGAAGTCGGTGACTTTGGTAGGTACCAATTTTTTTCGTTATGGACACCGACTTCCAAAAATACAATTATTTTTCTTATTTGGAAGTCGGTAGTATTTTTTTGTAAAAAAGTTTTTTTATTTTTCACTTATTAGTTGTACCTACCTAATAGGCAAGTAGTTAAGTAAGGAACATATAATGCCAGAATAGATTAGCCGAAAGCCGAAAGCCTGTTATGAAATGACATGCGATTGCAGCAATCCCGAGAGATTTTTCGTTATTTATTGAAGAGTTCTGTTGTATACCTACGAAGTTCTTCATCAGATCATCGCCAAATTAAAATGGGACCAATTTCGGTACATACTCTTTCAATGAAAAAAAGAATTTTCAAAATCGGTCCACAATTGACGGAGATATCGGTGAACATACACAAAAAAAAAAAGAATCACATAATGTCGAGCATAGAACCTCCTCCTTTTTGGTAAGTCTATTAAAAATGGACATTTGGCTATTACACATAATAAGATCCCTGTGTCTCAAACTAGGCAAATCCTGTATCTTGAAGAACAGTTTTCTATGGATTTTTAAATTTTTACAAGTATTTACAAATTGAGCACTAGCTCTGATGTTAACACATTATTATCGTTGTTTTTATTTTTTTAAAGTAGCAGTTAGGTTTTAGTTAATTGTGTGAAGTGTTGATGAAAGTGTGTTGGTGTGCCTTTGTAACTATGAAGTTTAGTATCAAATACATATTATAAATGCCTAAATGCAAAGTACTAGGGTCTGTTTTAATCTGCATTTGTTTCTGTGACAGGGCAATGACACATGTGATGCGACAGTACACAAGACCGACCAGACGCGAACACGTCCTACCAGCTATGAACGAGAGTATAGTGATAAGGTGCCTACCATGGTGAGTACAATAGGGTAGTAGAGAAAAAAAACTATTTAGTCCGTCAGTTAAATAACCTAAAAATATTGGACACGTATTTTTTCGTTTGACACGTAAACAAAAAATTAGGACGATACAGCGTTGAAATATCGTGTGACGTCACGGTGTGTTACATTTTATACAGAAAAAGTGACGTCACAAGCTCCCACTCCTGCACTTGGATGCGCTTTATCTTTGTCAATTTTATTTGCTAAAGCAAAAAAAAACGGGTCCAATATTATTTGATAATCTCACTGACGGACTAATTAGAATTATCATTTTTCTACCCAGGAAACTACTATTTAGTAATAGTAGTAATTTAAGCATGAATTAGTAGTAAAGCTCTTTATGGATAGAGTTTAGCAGAGAATATTCTATAATGATGATTACTACTGTTCTCCAAGCACATTTTCATGTAAGTAGTCAACACGGACATAATCATTTCAAACACATCTTAAACTACAAGTTTTCTTCTACTACCTTAGTATTCAATATTCATCAATATGATGCATACTAAGGAAGCAGGAGCTATGTTATATAGTTGTATTGCCAACAAGGGTTAGACGAAAAAGAGGCTCTCTAACTTCCAATAGATGAGGCTAGGTAACTCATAGTAACTGTCGAATCTATTCTTAAAAAAATAAAATAGTAGCCTTTATTGCTCTATAATTTACAATACTATCACTTATCAGTCATCCATTTCTGGATGAAGGCCTCCTCCATCTAAATCTATTCTGGGCCTTTCTGGTCCATTATATCCCTGCCAGTGTTACGATATCTTCTTGCCATCGTTGCAATTATGCTCTGCCGCGGCGTTTGTTTACGTTTCGTAGATACCAGTGCAGGACGCGCTTGCTCCTCCTGTTGTCTGTGGTCACCGCGATGTGGAATACAGAAAATCTGTGACTTTGGTCTTTGCCCTAATGCCGTTGCTCTTTATGCGGTAGCTTATTTTTAAGCCAAGCATGCTTCTTTCTACAGCTCATTAAATTTACCTTCATTTTATTTTCATTTAATCTGGTGTAGTCTAAGTTTGACACCTGTATAAAAGAGTTGTTAGTATATTTGCTTTGTTTGGTATTTAGTTTCCGTTTGATGTCGTTTGGGAAATTTCCTATAAATATTTCTTTAAGTGATCAGTATTTTTTCCATGCAATGGTTATCTTTCGTTTGATTTATTTTACACTTCTATCGGTAAAACATATATTTTGTCCCAAATATAAGTCTCTCTTCCGTCAATCTACGTATTCAACGTGTGAATATATTTCTAAGAAGGTATAATGATAAAAGTAGGATGATTACTGAAAGAAAAGAAAGTAAGAAAAATGTGTTCATTGGCATTAAAAACAAAAACACCTAAAAATTAAACAAAATAAATAATTAAAACTATTCAATCAATCAATCAATAATAAAAAGATTTATTACAAAAAAATACTACCGACTTCCAAATAAAAAAAACTATAAAGTAAAAAATAACTTTATTTTTGGAAGTCGGTGTCTTTGGTAGGTACCATTTTATGCGTTATGGACACCGACTTCCAAAAATAAAGTTATTTTTTACTTTATAGTTTTTTAAAAGCTTTTTATGTTTCACTTTTTAGTTGTACCTACCTAATAGGCAAGTTGGTTAAGGTACCTATAACGCCAGAATAGATTACCCGAATATCATGAAACTTGAACAAAACCGGTGAAATGAGAGACCTGCGTACCCCTTAAGAGCGTACTGGCGTGATGTTATGTTATGAAATGGTATACACAATAAACAGACATGCGATTGCAGCAATCCCGAGAGATTTGCCGTAATTTATTGAAGAGTTCTGTTGTATATCTTCGAAGTTCTTCATCAGAACTTCACCAAATTAAAATGGGACCAATTTCGAAACATACATTTTCAAACAAAAATAGAATTTTCAAAATCGGTCCAAATTTGACGGAGATATGCGTAAACATACAGAAAAAAAAAAAAACAAAAAAAAACAAACATAATGTCGAACATAGAACCTCCTCCTTTTTGGTAAGTCGGTTAAAAATTTAAGGTAGCTGTTCTGGGACATTGGAAATTGTTTTTATCGTTTATAGAATGTCATTTGTTAGTTTCTTTACCCAGACGCTTGTTAGTGAAAGTTTAAAGAAAACAAATTAAGTACGAGTGTGGAAAAAAAGAGGAAAATTATTTTGTTTGTGGAAAATTAAGATAAAAGTGTAGCCCACTGATTGACACTCTATAATATAGTTTATCCTTGATCTCTAAAATTTACGATCGCGATTATACAGCAAAATCTATATTTATCGACAACCATTACCCCTAAATCGCCAATTTACCCCTATTGCCAATTATCGTGTTATAATAACCGAAGGCTGTCAAGTTACAAGTCGGTAAACTTTAAAGGTTAATCACGGCGTGACTCAACCCGCGGGAGTGACGATATTGAGCATGCTCAAACTACGTAAGTGGTTGAGTAATCGCTGTTTATGAGGCGGGTTCGAGGAAGGCTAGGAATTTGGTGGGCTTAAATTTTGTAGTGATACGTCGCTGTTAAAACTAACTACAACGTTTTGGGTTCTTCTTTTTCTTTACCATTTAGGAAAGACTTAACCAATCAATCGATTAGTCTGGTTGTAGGGCTACCCAGAAGGGCCCAAGACCCAGGCTTAAAAGTTAGCTCATTTCTCTTTTAAACTTTTGTCGTTATCACCTGGTTATTCCGTTTTCAAACTTCTTAGTTATTGAAATGTTTACATATTATAATATCTAAACGTATTCTAACTATTTTCGAGATAACTACGGTCACTAGACCTACCGTTTAAAATATCTAAATGTCTTTTCACAGATTTTTGTAATATATAATGAACGAAATCCATAAAGGAGAATTCACCTACGGTTGATTCAACTACAATTAATTAAACTATGGTTGATTGAAGTAACGGACGATTCAGCTATTTATTTTTCTAGACAATCCCACCGCATTATTCCCAAACCACTGCAACTCCTGAAAGCCAGAATCAACAGTGGTGACCACCAGAAAAGCGCCGAGGCAATGAAGCTCGACGAAGTGTCGGAGAATGAATTTAACTATCTTGGATCCCGTAAAGATATTAATCAGAAAATAATAACGGACGATTCAGCTACTGTTGATTTATCTATTGTCAATATTTGTAGCCAAAATAAGGGTGTCCGGTCAGTCGAATCTGTTCCAAAACCGAATAAAGGCGTGAAGTCGGGTTGACTTCACGTAGTCTTTTGGCTGCTACCCCTAGAGTGTATATAGGAACCGGCGGCGCGAAGAGAAAGCAACCTCCACCCACTATAACAAAGCATAGCAGAGTATGGGTGCCTATCCTTTGTTACGTAAGGGCAAAGGGGTTGCACTTCCCGCAGCGCCGGAGACGATGCAGAAGTAGCTATCCAATATCTAAAATAAAATCATAAGATTTCTCGTTCGTTACTGCAATTAATTTTAGTTTAATCAAAATTAAGAAAGTAAAACAGTAGTTCAGTCGGTTCAATATGTGTTATGAACATATGTGAATCAACCGTAGTTATAAGAGCAGGGAGAAGCACTGCTTTTTAAACAGACTTCAAAAAAGGAGGATCTCCATCCGATCCGCGATCCAGCATGTCCGCGACTTCAAAACTACTGTTCCAATTTGAATGGGATTTTCGTCATTAAATGCATATGTTTATGGGTAATGATTTATCTTTATTTCCCAACAGGCCACACTCAGCGGCGCTGGTGTGGTGACTCATACGGCGCCATCTTACGAGGAACAGCGCGCCAACCCTGCGTTGTTAAGTCGCGGCGCGAGTGGTACACCGGGTGGACGAAGCGTGAGAGACGATGGCTACTGCTCAGCAAGCAGTACTCCACGGGCTTTCGGTATGTTACTGTAGTAATTGCAGTTATTATAATGATGCAGTTTTATAACGCTGCTGAATCGCCGTGCGAGAGTCACCTCGGGTCGACGAAATGTCAGAAGTGTTGAAAACTGTTCAGCAGCACGCCACGGGGTTTCGGTATGTTTCTGTTCATATTTCAGGCCTGTATTGTTTAATTGAGACGGTACCAGAGGCTGCACGGAGAGTAAGGAGCTTTGGAAAACCTGAAAGCGAGCTAATGACTGAGATGCATCTCGAACCACGCAGCTACCTCCATCAGTCTCAGTTAAGCTATTAAACCTTTAATTTTATTATAATAACGCAGACGTAGCAGCACGCTAACCCTAAGTTACTACTTAATTGCTTAGCTAACGTATGAGGGATGGAGTCCAGTTTAGTCAGTAACTCGCCACAAGCATTTAATAAACTAATCTCGAAACAGTATGGCGAACATTACGCTGAAATATACCCGCTTACTAGACAAGAACAATAACGAAAACAATCCATAGTTAGATTCAAAACGTTATTAAAAAAAAAGTTAATAAGAAACAAACAATCGACTTATCAATAAATTCCAGACCAATATTTCTCCATTAAGCAACTACTTAGACTACAACTCATTCCACTCCATCATTGTATTGCAATAAATACAGAATCGACTCTACTGAAAAACTAGGCTTCACTAGAGGGGGAAATATATTAAAAACTCTAAGTCCCGCCAGGTGGCGTTTTGGCACTTGAGAGGAAACTTATTGCCACTTCACTATTTATTCCGCCACTCTTGTTTGACTTGGCGGAAAACTTTGTTTAGCGGCCAACTTGACTTAACTGTTGAATTAATTTTATTGGAAAATTGTAATATTTGTAATAGACTTTTAATGTTTTTTTTTTCTAGGCGGACTTTATTTTGTTGGTACTCGAATCTTTTCTGTGGTCTTACCAAACCTATTTAAGATTCCTTTTTTTTTTTTTTTTTTATTTATTATGGGTTTGCTCTTGACTCTAGCCTAGGTCAGAGGTGACGGAGACAAAGTCGACGATGGAGTGAGCTTCTTAAGTAAAAACAATAATTAATCTTTGAACCTATCTTGATGAATAGCATAATCACTATTTGACATCCCATTGCTGGGACACAGTCTTCATTTCTGTAAGAAGAATTGAGCCTTGAACCATTAAAGGTCTATTCACACATATCAGGGACGTGCCCGGGCCCGTGCACGGACGTGTGTGAACGAGTTCATATAAAATGTACCCAACGATATTTTTTTGAGCCCCTCACTGGGTACGGTCCGTCCACGTCCCTGGCAAGGCCCTGATATGTGTGGATAAACTTTCTTTTTTTTTTTTATTATTATTATCAATAGGCTCGCGCTTGACCACTATCTCACCTGATGGTAAGCGATGATGCGGTCGACGCTTGCCTAGAAAAAACCCATTCACTCTTGACTTAAAGACCCCTAGATTGTAGCTATCGGGAAACACAAACTCCGGCAGGGAATTCCACTCCTTAGCTGTACGCATAGTAAAAGTGTCCCCCAAACGTTTTGTGCGTATGGGTGGGATGTCCACCAAGTACCGATGACGCATCGCCGTGCGTCTGGTTGTCCGATGATGGAACGGGCTGGGCGGAATTAAATCATGCAATTCCATCGCACACTCCCCGAAATGTAACCGATAAAAAACCGACAAGCTGGCAACTCGGCGACGATGTTCAAGACTCTGGAGCTTTAAGTGTGCGGGTTGGTAAATGTCACATGTATTTCAATTTTTAATTCTATGAAATGCAGGATTCCGCCAAAGGTTTTCTATCCCCATTTTCAGAGCAGTGGTTATGAAATAAAGTGCCTGCCTGGGTGTAAACCCGTGACCTACGTTACGTAAATCGAATCTGTTGCCACTGGCCTACCTTGCGATTTCTATTATGATAATCTCACTAACAACACAGCGCGCCAGCGACCGATGGCCTGGTTAAGGTTGCGGGAAGGCGCTGGATGCGAGACGCACGGGATCGGTCAATGTGGCGACGCCTGGGGGAGGCCTATGTCCAGCAGTGGACGTCTTTCGGCTGAAATGATGATGATGATGATGAATCTCACTAATATTATAAATGCTAAAGTTTGGATAGGTGCATGTTTGTTACTCAATCACGCCAGAACGACTAAACAGATCTTGATACTTTTTATCTAGGTATAATGTTCCCTTGATATGATAAAACTCTTTACACGCTGGCTAGTTTATTCTAGATTTGCTTTAAAAGTCTAAGTATTAGCATAGAAAGAAATATGCTCAAATCTGTCGCAAAAAATAACATTCTTTTCAACATTTTAGATCAAACAAAACCGTAGGATTGGTAATCTGGCTGCGGTCAGACGGAAAAAATCCCCAGAGACCAACATCTTTTAGCGTAACCATCTCAGCTTTTGATTACTTCAATATTTAAAACACTGCTCAAGGTTTTTAAAATACCTAGAGACAGCCAGCTGTAATCTGTTGCGATTTAAACGTAAGCGCGTCTAAATAAGAAAAAAAACCGGCCAAGTGCGAGTCGGACTCGCGCATGAAGGGTTCCGTACCATTATCGAACGATTGTTGTATGGGAGCCCCACTTAAATATTTAATTTATTCTGTTTTTAGTATTTGTTGTTATAGCGGCAACAGAAATACATCATCTATGAAAATTTCAGCTGTCTAGCTGTCACGGTTCAACAGACAGACAGACAGGCAGACAGATGGATCGCGGAGTCTTAGTAATAGGGTCCCGTTTTTACCCTTTGGATACGGGACCCTAAAAACGTATTGTTGATAGTGGCGAGCTGTACTTTCTACATGCTTCCCAGGGAAAAATGCGTCAATGCTACATAAGGTAAAAAAAAAGTAATGAGTGTTGCTTCTTCTTGCTCTTATGACCTCCGATAAACGATTTGGTAATCCATCCATAGTCTTGGATCAACAGCTGTGGTATGTTTTGCACTCTTCAATAACTGCTTCTTTCAGTGCTTGATCTCCACTCAAATCCACTCAAACTTGTGACATTCGTGATGACAAAATTACTAACTGCAACTTGTCTATGTGTATGGACAAAGTGCCAAAAGCTGGTAGTAGCAATTTTTTTCGTTTATAAATACTTAAATATCTTTCATCAAAATGTTAATGGCTTGATTGGTAATTCGGACCTACTTACTCTCCATTTAGAAGAATTATGGGACAAGGGACAAAACATTGACTTATTATGTATCACTGAACACAATATGATGAATGGAGATCAGTTCCATCTATTTATCCCTAACTACGAATTAGCTACGTTTTCAATGCGGAATACTAGGCGTGGTGGTTCATGTATCCTTATAAATCGTATGCATAAGTACAAAACCATTGATTTAAGTAAATTCTACATAGCTAACGTCCTTGAATGCTGCGCAATAGAATTAATAATACATAATTTAATAGTGATTTGTATCTACAGATCACCCAAGATTAAGAACGACTTGATTGATTATTTTTCGCAAACTTGGATGGTATTTTACGAATGTGTAGCCTCTGTGATTTAAAAAAGTGATTATCTGTGGTGATTTTAATATAGACACTTTGACACAATCAAAACCATTTAGCAATTTTCAAGCTCTTCTTTTAAACTATGATTTAAAAATTGGCATTCACCAGCCTACACGATTAGCTAGTGGCAAATGCATAGACAATATCATTCATAACATCCGAGGTAGTAAGTGTGCAGTATTTGATCTTGCGCTGTCTGATCATACTGCCCAAGTGATCAAATGCCCTGTGAAAAAAACTTGTTCCATTAAGCATTGGTATGCTCTGAGGCGCGACTATTGCCAAGAAAACTTAACTAAATTCTTTGACTCTCTTCATAATCTTGGTTTTGGAGAGGTATATCTACACGACAATCCTGAGGAAGCATTTAACTGTTTTTATGAGCTATTTATGCTTTTTTATGACCTCTGTTTCCCTTCAAGGAAAATAAAAATCACTCAGCGTAAAAAATCAAACTGGATTTCCAAGGGAATTAGGCTCAGTAGTAAGCGTAAAAGAGACATGTTATGGCAATACAGGCGAGCCCCTTCTTCTAAAAATAAACATTTATTAAAGCAATATACTGCTCGTTTAAAGAAAATCATATCATTGACCCAAAAATCTCAGAATGACTTTTACATAAATTCGGCCAGGAATAAATCTAAAGCGACTTGGAGCATTATCAATAAAAATAAGATTAATTATCCTAGAGAAAATATACCTGAATACGTAACAATAAATATCAATAAAATAAATAAACCTCGACTAATTGCACAAGCCTTTATTTTATAGACGAAATTCAACCTAATAATTCTACTCCTTCCTATGCAAATATTGATACTAACTGTCACTCCATATTTATTCCTCCTACAGTACCAGCAGATATAGTGGCTATAATTCGCTCTTTAAATAATACCAATAGCCATGGATATGACGGCATCATTACAAAAGTGGTCAAACATGTAGCGCCATTAATAGGACCTGCTATGAGTTATATCATCAATCTTTGCATTGAACATGGCCATTTGCCGGACAAATTAAAAATTACTGTAATTAAACCTATTCATAAAAAAGATGATAAAAGTATCATGGGTAATTATAGACCCATAGCACTTATTCCTATTTTTTCCAAAATTATAGAAAAGGTAATATACAATAGCCTTTCGTCGTTTTTTGAAAAGTATGATCTCATAGTCAGAGAGCAATTTGGATTTAGGAAAGGTAAATCCATTAATATGGCGATCTATGACGTAATCGAGAAAATTGTTTCTAATGTTGATGCTAGAATTCCAGTGGCGGCCTTGTTCATGGATATGTCTAAAGCATTCGACCATGTAGATCATGGTATACTGCTGAACAAATTGGAGCGATATGGGATTAGAGGAACTGCATTAAAACTGTTACAATCTTATCTCTTTAATCGCACTCAAATTACAGCACTCGATAGGCTTTGTGCGAGCTCGAAAGTTGAAAGAACATATAAGTCACGTCCTAGAAAAACTACTTTTGGTGTTCCCCAAGGTATCATTCTTGGCCCTCCATTATTTAACATATACATAAATGATATGCCTAAGGTCAGTAAACATCAGATGGTCTTATTTGCTGACGACAGCACTATTTTATTCTCTAGTAATGACATTAATATTCTTGAAAATGACATAAATGACGATCTTAAAAATATAATAAATTGGTTAGTTAATAATAATCTGAAAATAAATCTTAACAAAACTAAAATAATGACATTTAATCAAAGAACAAATAAACCGAAACTGAATATAAAATATGGTAACGTAGCAATCTCTGAATGTGACATCACAAAATTTCTGGGTCTTTACATAGATAATCGTTTAACTTGGAAACAACATATCGACGCTTTGTCAAAGAAGCTTAGCCAATTTGCGTATGCTCTGTACAAACTTTCAAAATTAGCATTAGGTACGGAATAATTTTTTGGGGCAACTCCACTGACAGAGACATTGCTTTTAAAGCTCAAAAGAAATGCTTGCGATCGTTTACCAAATTGCAATCGATTGATAGTCGTAAACCATTGTTTAAGGAACTTAGTTTGCTCACTCTACCGTCTATGTACATATATGAAATGGGAGTGTTTGTTCGCTGTAACCTGCATTTGAGAAACTGCGCTCTCGCCGTTATCAGAATACCATTCATGTTACCTCTCATAAAACCGCATTTTTCGGCAAAAGTGTGCTAGGTATGGCCCCAAAAATATATAACAGTATACCAGCAGCTATTAAAAATAAAGAGTGTCTGGGATCCTTTAAGAGGTCTTTGTTTAAATTCCTTGTAGATAGATGTTACTACTCCGTCACTGAGTTTACTACTGATAAACAGAGGTATGACGATTCCGACTTGCCAATTGGACATTTATGATTTGATTTATTGATAAAGTATAATTGTGTTTATTTATCTATAATTATAATAACCTGTTTAACTATTGACATATTTTAAATTGATTTATTTTTAATGTAATCTGACATGTAAATTGACATGCTACCTTAATTGTATTATTTTATTTATTATTTATTTTTGTTGACATATTTTAAATTGATTTATTTTTAATGTAATCTGACATGTAAATTGACATGTTACCTTAATTGTATTATTTTATTTATTATTTATTGTTGCTTGCTAATTTTAATTTGCATGCTATTGTCAATTTTGTACGCCAGATATTGGCAAAACATAGTGCACATATTATAACAATACTATCTGTAACCATACCTATGTTTTACAAAATAAATGATTGATTGATTGATTGATTGATTGATCTGTTTGGTGCTGGAAATCGACTCCGAACACGTTTGTTCACTCCGGCTGGCGGGTTCGAATCGCAACCGGAATGTTGAGGAAATTGAATGTGAACATCGGTGGCAAATGAAAAACTTTGTTGATTTCACTTGATCCTTTGATTTATTGTACTCACATACACAATTGACCGTAAAATAGGTTTGAACAATGAACTGATGAGATAATCCGTATTTTACTTGAATTTGAATAATTGAAATCAAGAGCTGATATTAAACGTTCTGCCGACATGAATCTCCCTTGGCTCAGTGTTGCAAGCAACAAAATTAAAGTTTCTATACAAGAATACAGATAATATATGATTAGTTTATAAAATTCAGAACTTACATCAAATAATTAATAAAATATAGAAAACATGTTAATTTGCGTTAACAACGTTTGTTTAGATTGTCCCAGACATGTTCTATCGAGTTCAGGTCAAGATTTCGAGGTGGCCATGGTAATCTTCGAATCCCAACCTCTTTTAGGTCACGATTTTTGCGATGTGTAACCGAGTTTTATCCTGCATTAACACAAATTCTTAAACGGTGCAAATATCACAAAAGTTCCTAAACATTCGTGAATTATCGAAAAAAGTCTTTCTCTTCGGTGACTTCCGAGCAACTGTGGCACCCTAGCAGGTCTAAAAGTTGTTATGCCACGTTCTTCAAACCTCCTTCTGGCCGTACGTTCACTCATTTCTCACATTTCTGACTTCCCGAAGTTGGTTACGGGCACTTACCGCAATGCACCGATTTCTTAGGACGTATTTGACGATAAAACAGTCTTCCCGAGCCGAAGTACAATGTTTATGACCTTGACCTGCAGCCTAATTGCGTAAGTGAATTCTGCAAAGGAAACAAGTCGATTCTTTCAAAGAATCAGTATCATTTCTTTCAACTTGTTCGGTATTGCGAAACTAATTTGGAAAGCTAGCGTTAGCTTTCCAAATCCTCCTTTGAGTTGAACACAGACTACTTAGTGATACTACGGAGTTGAAGATATATGACATTTGCATTACACAATACCACTATTGAAGTTTTATCTCGATTCTTCCGCTTTCATTCATTCTTTTACAATCAATTCTACGTCAAAATATTGGTAATGAAAGGAGCATAACCTTTCCGTTTCAGAGTGTAATATGCAATACTAAAAGTCGTTTTTGGGAAGGTTCCAACTTGTTTGCTTTGCAGAATTCACTTACGCAATTAGGCTGCTGGTCTCCGTATGTAATGATCCTGTCTCCCGGAACCGCCTAACTGCATCTCTCACAGTACAAGCTTCTCCTAAGATTCGTGCCAGGCGACGTTGGCTAAGTCCTCCGTTAAAAAAGCAACAGTTGGTTCCACTTTATGAGAGTCGATTGTAGGAATTGTTTAGAAAAACACACACACACATCACACATCATCAGCCTATTAATGTTCTCACTGCTGGGACACAGGCCTCCTCTCTGTGAGAAGGAATGGGCCGTAATCCACCACGCGGGCCCAGTGCGGGTTGGTGGATGTCACATGTCTTCGATTTTTTGGTTCTAGGACATGCCGGTTTTGCTCACGATGAAAACATCTTCACCGTTTTGAGAGCAGTGGTGATGAAATAATTTACACAAAGAAAAGCGCCTGCCTGGGCTCGAACCCACGACCTACAACTTGTAAGTCACGGCCGGTACCACTGGGTCACCACTGCTCGTGTTTAGAAAAACACTTCCGTTTTAAAATTAATAATAAATACAGTTTGTTTACTTTCAGAGCAAATGAACTGAATCAAAGCCGAAGCGACTAAAATGCAGAATAGCACAAAAAAATTACTTTACCGGTTTTTTATCCTTATTCTTATCGGTTTAAAGATTTAAGTAGGTAGTTAGCATTACTTTCGCTATACAAGTACCTTAAAATCATAAACACTTAAGTTCGAGAACCTAAAAACGTAAAAAGTAACAACAGGCGTAACTTTGAAAGGGTGGACGGTCAATTGCGCCGATGAGTGTACATTATTTTTCAGTAAAAAATGTGAAGGATTCCGATAGATGTCGATTCAGGACGCCTCCATCTCTTGATATTAATAATTTGAAGTTCATTATTTATCACATTTGACACGTTCTTAACTCCGAATACTCAGTTCAGAAACCAGCTCCAATTCTTGTTTTTTTTTTTAAATTCAAAATATATAAGCGGTTCAATGGCCAAGCTAAACCTTAACAGCTATAGCCCGAGTCCTATCTAAAATTCTTCAAAAAAATCTGAAAAATAATCCAGCACGTAGGTATCGCCTTGCATTTAATTCACTTAAAGTTTTAATGAAATCCTAGGGAGTCGTGAAAAGAGTCTAGATTTAATCAAAGTATAAGTTTTACTAGAGGTTTCACTTGATGATAGTCTCTATGCATGTTATTACGTTACTTCGGGGAATGGGGTCTTCAAACTTTGCTTTTTGTTAGATAGTTTATTCTAGTATGTGAGTAAGCTTTGATGTTAGATTAAAAAGTCATACGCTATGAGGACTCTTTTAAAGCAGAAGTTGTTGTCTTACTTAACTTAACGATCGGTCAGCCGTGAGTTCAATTCTCATCCTAACAGTTTGCTTTGGATATGTCATAACATATATTATTCATAATGCCCGGCCAATTTGATAAATTTCCAATATGAGTAGGCAATATGATAAAACTCTTGAAATTATTAAATTAACCGGGCTTTCTAAATAATGCCCATCACTCTGTGGGCGGGGTAATAATAAGAAGTGTTTTATTAAATAATTTTAATGTCGACATTGATTTTAATATACAACTAGCTGTTCGCCGCGGCTTCGCTCCCGTGGACCACCCCACAGGACCCGTTTTCGGGATTAAAAAATAGCCTTTGTCCCAGGAATAATGTAGCTTTCTATTGGTGAAAGAATTTTTTAAATCGGTCCAGTAGTTTCGGAGCCTATTCGGTATAAACAAACAAACAAAAAAATCTTTTCTTTTTACCCGACTGCCAAAGGAGGATAATGTGTTTATCAGTCTATGTATGTATGTATGTATGTTTGTTCCTATGTGGCGTTCTAGAGACCAAACGCGTTGGCCGATTTTGATAATTCTTACGTCAATCGATTCGTCTTAATCCTGCGAGTGTCACTGGCTACATTTAAATTAGGAAAAACAAAAATGGCGGCTTTTGGGCGCCATTTTGAGGGGAAAAAAATTTTTTTTTTCTTCCAAACCCATCGTGTGGGGTATCAAAATAAAGGGTTTTAAAAGGCAATTTCAAAAATATATAACACTTATATGTTTCAATGTACCTAATTTTAAAAAAAATAACTAAAAAGTTGTAAATAAAAAAAGTTAATTAAAAATATCAAAAAACCTGACTGCTTAAAAAGCAAACTAAAAAGACGTAAACAAGAAGAAAATCATGCTGTGCAGTCGGAGGATACACCTGGTTTTGGCCCGCGAGCTCGCGAATAAGTATCCTCCGACTGCACAGCATGATTTTCTTCTTGTTTACGTCTTTTTAGTTTGCTTTTTGAGCAGTCGGGTTTTTTGATTTTTTTAATTAACTTTTTTATAATATTATAGTATAAATAGGTAAATACGAATACTAATTAAGCAACAGAGTTGACGGATTACTATTTCTGTCTGCAGGGTCTAAAGTAACTTAACATGAAGGAGTCTCCCGTCATCTCCTTCGAACCTAAACGCTCGCTCTTGGACTAATTCACTGACCAAAATTTTCGAATTGCCCAACCGTTACGTAGCAATATTCATAATGACCAGACAATGTGATAAATATAGAAGTTTAAATCAGTATTCATTACAATGCCCGATTTGACTTGACTAGATTCATAATGCCCGGGCATCATACATAGTGCATTGATTAATCATTTGGTCAATGACAGATACACTACTTACTCGAACTAAAATCCTTGCGCAGTACTATTTGAATACTTTTAAAAGTGTTATAGTACCTAATGTACATTTCAGTGCATCCCACAGGATCACAGAAACTACAAAGTTGTTTCTAAAAATATTCTTAAAATCAACTGGCCACTCCAACATTGGTTTCACTTGAACAGATTCATCTCAATTCACAAAATAACAACCAATTACCCGATACACGTGCCCGAGACCTTGAAAAAAGCAAACAACAAAGAATGCACGCCACTTTTCTGTTTAATTAAAATTTTCGAGCATACACCGACGAAATCAATAACAAAAAATACCGATGCATATACCGACATACTTCAATAATACGAAATGCCGATCCATTCCGTGCCGACATCAAGGCTCCATTTTTGAATTCCAATGGAATCGCACCTCAGGATTATTGCGGCATTTTTCCACATCGGCATCCTATTATAGCATCCCCGATCGGATGCCGGTGACATTATTAAGATCCCGTGGTAGGTGCAAGAATGAACGGTATTAGGGGACAGTTAGGGCTCATTTATATGCACGGATATAAGTACTATTCGCATATTGATGAGCTGGATTAGTGGAGAGTTTGATGCATGCCGAGGTACTTCGTAATTGTTTGTGCTAATAGTGGATCATGGTGGTTCATTTTTGGTGTTCACTGGTTAACGACTAATCTATCGATATCTCTATGGCACTGAGGTTGGCTGTTAGAGAACCCAATTATCGATTAAGCTCAACTTTTATAGTAAGATGTCTTATTGTATGTACTGTTTGTTTTGTGTATATTAAAGAATCTCAAACTCATCAAAATCATAGATGAGAAAAGGTGTGTCATTTAGTGCTTTATTCAATTGTACAAATGTTACAAAAATAGTAACGATGGGTTTTCAGGAAGACTTCATACATTCAGTAGAATTGTTTTTGAATTGTTCAATTTATAAATAGATATTTTCTTTTTCAGATAACAAATCAACGAAAGGTTCTGTGGTCACTCTATCATGTTATAAGAGTAAGTAATTAATTTTGTTATAAGATCCCTAAAACTTTTTAAGTATGCAATTTGTCTTTGCAGTTTAATAATGTTTATTTTGTTTTCAGAGGAGCCCAAAATACAAATAGAGGAAGAATTCTTTAGTGAAAATTCGAAAAAGCTCAGAACGAATAGTATTAAACCAGGTATGTCTTCTAAACTGTTTGTAATTTTAAAGTTTACGTAACATTTATCTATATATATAAAAGGCAAAAGGGATTGACTGATGTATCAACGCACAGGCCAAACCCTTAGGGCTAGAAACTTCAAATTTCGCACACGTATTCCTCTTATGACGTAAGCATCCACTAAGGAAGGACTTTTCAAAATTCAACCCCTAAGGGGGTGAAAAAGGGGATAAAAGTTTGTATTAAACTTTTTATTAAAAAGTCATCTGTAGGATAAAACACGGATCACGCGAACGAAGTCGCGGGTGAAGTGCTAGTTTTATATAAGCCCGTATTTTTCATCTTCTGGGCAAAAGCCTCCTTCTACTCTCCTTTCAACTCTCTGTATAGAGCTGCCATCTAACAATCTGAGTTTGATGACGATTGTCGTTAAGTCAATATGTAAGGTAGAACTTATCAATCCCAGACATTTTGAATTTGAGGACCATTTTTATCGCTGATCCAAAGGACTGATGACCGGTTTCTAAATTGAGTATTATGAGTTAAGAAACGTGTCAAAGAACAATGGCGAAATTTTAGCTGATTTAAATTTAAGCGTCTGAAAGTGGGTTATATACCAAAGACATTCTATTAATTGTCTATGTTTTTTAAAGTATAATTAGGCCTGGTCCAAAATAGATAAAAAAAAACATTATAAATAAAAAGTTATTTGATTTTTTAGTTCATTTCTTTAGCATAGTGTTGCCATTATATATTTTATCTGCTAAGTGACAAGTAGTAACTATATTAAGTAATAATATCATTATTGTATTTATTGCAATAAATACAGTTTATGTCTAAGTGTAGATGTTCCTTGCAGGTAGGTAAGAATATTGTAGTGTAGTAGAAATAAATGAATTACTTTCAATTAATGATTGGCACAAAGACTAGTACCCAAGTCTAAAAAAAATATAGCTTGGTTGTTGACGACAATCTTTTGATCGTCAAAGTCACTTAGTTTAAATAAATATACTCTTTCCAAAGAGTATACTACACATGCGATATTCCACTTTTACTTTCACGAAATGGAATAATATTACCTATTAAACACATTATTAAAAGTTACCCAGACATAACCTACAAAAGTTTATGACTGAATATCTATTATTCTCTACTTTCTCGAACAAAAATTCTTGCACAAACTAATTCAGAACATCACCCTGAGTTAAACCAGATATTTTTCATTTAAAGACTTTCGAATTTAATCTCAGCTAAAACAATGTATGGGCACCTGCCATTGTTCTTTAATGCCAAATTGTGACAGGTATTCAGGCTAAAGTAAAGTTTGACTAATACTCAATTCGAAATTCTTAATTTAGAAATCGGGGTTATAGTTATAACTTTTCTGACCATAGTTTTTTTTTTGCATGTTACTCTAAGAAGCTTTAAGTTACACATCAAATACCTGTCCAATAACTCATCAGAGGAAGGCGACGGGCGCGAGACGTGGGGCACAGGCGCCGACTTTCTGCTGTCCATCATCGGCTTTGCCGTCGACCTCGCGAATGTGTGGCGCTTCCCTTATCTCTGCTACAGGAATGGAGGCGGTGAGTTGAGCTATTTCTTTTATTCTGAGTTAGTAATTTTTATTGCGGCATTAGAAAATACCATTTTTCCGCGGCTTCACCTCTTAAACTAAAATGCATTTTCCAGGGGTAAAAAGAAGCTTATGTAAGTAATAGTGTACCGTAGGCTAAGTGCACATGACCGCGCGGCACCGCACGATGGCGTCGCCACGTAGTGGGAGCGTTCACATAACAACATTGTACGCGAGCCAGTCTGGCAGTTTTCGATACTAATCATTCTTCAATCTGTGCGTCTGTCCATCAAAAACCACGCGGATCAGTTGAACGAGCCGATACAGGTTTGCAGATCTTGTACCGCGTGATACAAGGTCTTGTGCACGGGGCGGAGCGCGCCGCGCTATGCCACGCGGTCGCGCGATAATGTAGACGATAAACACTATTTAGTTTGATATTGTACCGCGCGGTACCGCGTGGTCATATGAACTTAACCTTACTGTTGATAGACTCGCGTTTGGTCACTATCTCACTCGTAATGTCATTCTGTAACAATATCGCCGTGATAACGCAGGTGGGGTAAGCTGTGAATCACTAGTGTCAATTTGAATAGCAGCTCACTTCACCTAAATCACGGTGAGTTTTTTTACAGGAATCGACCATTCTCTGTTTCTGAATCAACCACTCAAAGTCCATTTTACCCAACTGCCGAAGGAGGGTAATGTATTTATCAGTCTATGTATGTATGTATGTTTGTTCCTATGTGGCGTTCTAGTTGCTCAGCCAGCTCGCGAATATGTATCCTCCGACTGCACAGCATGATTTTCTTCTTGTTTAGTCTTTTTAGTTCACTTCTTAAGCAGTCGGGCTATTAAATTTTTTAAATTAACTTTTTAACAATCAAAGACAGAGACACACACCTTTTTTAATCATGGAGATATGCTCATGCTTACTGAAACTAAAAAAAAAACCCTTATCATCGGTGCACCAGAACAAATTGCACGCCGTGATCACCTCAGGGACCAAACCAGCATATGGGTGCCAGACTATCCCGTGTATGGCACCCGGCCGCAGGGGATAGGGACCTCCCCTGCGGACCTACCGCGTCCGCTATCAGATGGTGGCGGTCTCGTCCAGGCCGCGGAAGGTAGGGAGAGTGGCGTACCACAATATTGGCACTCCTCTCCCGCCGCGGCCTCCAACCCTCAGCTGCAATATCGTTTGGGACCTGGGACGCTCCATACGACATCGCGGCCCGCCTCAGTTGCGATGTCGCCTCTGTTACCAAGCGGCACCGCAACCTACTTTTTGGCCGCTACGTCGTCGGCTTAATCGGAAAAAGCCCTGACGAGCGGCCCCTCCTCAGGTTCCTCTTCGCTTCACCGTAGGTGGACAAGCCACGACTATTGAGCCTACCCACTTCGACAATGCTGGAACCCCCCGGGGGAGAGAGTCCTAGAAAACAAACAAACAATTTCCCCTCGCTTAGATAAATTTAAGACAACAGGTTTCTCTAATTATTTTATAGGGAGATTTTAGGATAGCATTTTCCGTTTTAGGACAGTATCGGGCACGGTCATCGTCAATTTGTTCCTTCTTAATGTCTTTTTGTTGAGGGTGCCATGAAATAAACGCCATCATCGTTACAAACGGTGTTGTCAAGATGGTAATGATATTTAGTATATTTGAATTCAGAATTCGATTCAAATTTTGCAATAATAAACTCTATGTCATACATGACACAGTTAAAATTTCATTACAACTCTTTTTTTTAGCAAGGTACTTACTAGAGTGCGATGAAGCGAAGGATTAAAATCATCTCAAATGATGAGCTCAAGTACAGATGTACGTGCCATAGATGATCCATGTTGAGAGTTTATCCTTAATCATCTTGAAAGGATCCCTTTAAACCTTTGGGATATTTTTTTTAGTGGCGAGCTGCATACAGTAACTTGATTAAGAGTAAACTCGTGTAAGCACGTAAACGTGGAGAAATCACTTATTGAGTAAAGTTTTAACAGATAAACTGTAATTTTGTGCGGAAAAAATGACTTGTAGTCACTTCCTTATTTACGGAAAATATTTTAAGGATTTTAACTTTAAAGTCATGACTACTCTCTACTAATCTAGAAACATTGGGTGGACAGAGTGACTATAGCTTGGACCATGGGAGTGTCACGCACGAATTTGCTAAGCTATAGATTAATTCGAGCATACATTTGTTAATGTTATTTCTTTTTATTTAAACATTATCTTGATTGACTTGACTTAATGTCCTTTAACCCTTGGATGAGGCAGAGGGCGTGCACAGATGTCTTCCATCGCGATCGGTCTTGAGCTTCACGCTTCACCTCGCTCTATGTCATTCCGATGCTCGTCACTTCTGCCAACACGCTGCGACGCCAGGTTTGACGGGGACGGCCACGCTTTCTTTTTCCTTGGGGATACAGTCCAAAGTATGCTTGGGTATGTGATCGGGATCGGGACCCCTTCGGAGCGTGTGGCCAATCAATCTCCACTTGCGACGCTTGATTCGACCCGAAGATTTTTTGAGTTTAATCCTTCGGGTCAGTTGCCGCGATTGCCAAATAAGTCTCCGCTGCGCAAAGGTAGCTCGGGCTTTGGCGATCCGTGAAGCGATGTCCTCTTCACTAACTCTAGTCTCTGACACGCGCTCTTAATATTATCATCGTGTAAAAAATCGCTGACCATATAAAAACTTGATTCTTAATTCAAATTTTCTAAAGAGGATGAGCAGTGGTGGCCCAGTGGTATCGGCCGCGACTTACAAGTTGTAGGTCGTGGGTTCGAGCCCAGGCAGGCGCTTTATTTTGTGTAAATTATTTCATCACCACTGCTCTCAAAACGGTGAAGGAAAACATCGTGAGGAAACCGGCATGTCCTAGAACCAAAAATTCGAAGACATGTGATATCCACCAACCCGCACTGGCCCCGCGTGGTGGATTACGGCCCATTACCTCTCGAAGAGAGGAGGCCTGTGTCCCAGCAGTGGGAACATTAATAGGCTGATGATGTGATGTGTGATGTGAAAGAGGATTTGTATTTAGAATTGCTAACCAGTGTTTAACCTAATCAAATGGATAGAAAGTATTTTTATAAAGGCACTAAATCGGCAATCAGTACGGGGTATCACCAACTGGTTAGTTACTGTTTTGTGGAAGTCGGATAGGCACTCACTTAATTTAAAATACTGGTATTCAACTGCATTTGTTGATACTGGAAACTCAGTCAGAAATGCGACATGATCTCCTGAAATGCACATCATAATCTTTATAGTAGGTATTGTCATCGCCAACCTTTTTAACTTTACGTGTACGGAAGGCTGTATACGACTTTCCATGCCACTGGGTTTATGACAATGCTTGCCTCTTGGATAAAGATGAATTGCATAAACAAATACTATACCTAGTAGGTATATGTTTGCACTCTTTTGAACATATCGCCTGAAGAAACATACGGGCGACAACAATTTTGTTAGTGATTTTGTTTTGATTGGGAACCATATGTTTCTTCCCAAAAATAGTCGACATTTATTAGCTACATTGTTAGCTTTTAATATACACGCAGTTATTGATGATTTAACTGAGACTAGGTTTAGTGATTTAACAGTATTATCTAGTTTTTCTGATAATACTACTGTAGATTCTTTAAACTATTAGAGCCGACAAAAGAGAAGACGAATAGTATTATTTTACTATATCATCAAAATATAAATCGCTTCTCCGGCAAAATTTTAGACGTGGAATTGTTAGTAGATAAATACCACATGGATATCTTATGTTTTTGTGAAACCTGGTTAAAATCAGATATGATGTTGTTTAATGTAAATATTTTTTCAGTTGCCAGCGCGTACAACAGATCCACAGTGGGTGGTGGTACCCTGATACTTTGTAATAGTCATCTTAAATATAAGGAAAGAAAGGATATCACTGCTTACTCTGTTGATCGCTTATGTGAGGTAGCATGTGCAGAGGTCGAGGGGCATACTATCTTGTGTGTTTACAGACCACCAGCATCAAACTTGTCATTGTTTTTAATTACAATGGAAGAATTATTAAGTAAACTTTTCAGAGATAATAAATTAGTTTTTGTTTGTGGTGACTTAAATATAGATATGTTAGTCAATTCACCTGAAAAATGTAAGCTCATTTCATTGTTTAAATCATTTAACTTAAAATATTTATTTAATGAACCGACAAGAATAACTGCAACTTCAGCTACGTGCATAGATAATGTATTCACTAATTGTAAAGTTAAAGATTCGTTTTTAATTAGTGGCGTTAGGTCAGACCATACTGGTCAACTAGTATCTTTTGAGTCAGATAAAAAAATTAACCTAGCTAAATCAATTCGGTTAAGACGTCTCACTAAAAATAAATTAAATTCTTTTAATAATAATGTTTTTAGCAACCTTTGTAATGCCAGTTTTAATTCAAAAGACCCCAATATAAATTACGGCACGTTGTTTTCTACAGTTTGCCAAGAATTCAATAAAACGTGTCCTTTAAAAACAGTTAAAGTCAACAATTCCAAATCGAAATTTAGCGAATGGGCCACTGTGGGCATAAGAAAAAGCCGAGATATCTTATATAATTTATATTACGAAAAATCTTTGACTTCCGATCAAGTTTTTCATACTTATGTTAGAAACTATTCCAAAATATTCAAAAGAGTCTGCGCTCAAGCAAAATCTCAAATTATAATTAACAAAATTGGTGTTTCTAATAATAAAATAAAAACTGTGTGGCAAATAATTAATAGAGAAACTGGAAAGACACAACAAAGCGATCAGAATGAGTTGTCTTTGAAAATATCTAATCAAACCATTTCTGGTAAGCAAGAAGTCGCTGAGACATTAGAAAATTTCTTTACCAACATTCCGTTAGAGGTTACGAAGTCTCTTCCCTCCTCATCTAAATTAGCTGAAGCTCTTCTTAAAGAAAACTTTACTAAAGACATACCAACCTTTAAATTTAAATCAATATGTATTGATACAATTAAAAACGCGTTCAAAAGTCTCAACGTAAAAAATACTGAAGACTTGTGGGGGATATCCGTTAGGGTTCTTGGAGATATTATTAACTCAATTGCTCCTGTCCTAACAGGCATATTCAATCAATGTTTGGACAGCGGCACTTTTCCTGACTTAATGAAACACAGTAAAGTAGTACCAATTTTCAAATCAGGCTGTAAGAGTGATCCCTCTAATTATAGGCCTATATCCTTGCTTCCAGCATTGAGTAAAATCTATGAAAAAATCATGCTGGAACAGATGTTGTCTCACTTCAATTCAAATAAGATCCTGCATAGTCAACAGTTTGGTTTCACGAAAGGTAGGTCGACAACGGACGCGGGAGTAAAACTCATCAGCCACATCTTGGAATCTTGGGAGAAGTCCCAGGATGCCATTGGCATTTTCTGTGATCTCTCGAAAGCGTTCGACTGCGTCGACCACAACACACTGATCTGTAAATTACACCACTACGGAATTCGAGGAAAATCTGCTGATCTTGTGCTTTCCTATTTATCAAACAGACAGCAAAAAGTAAATGTTAATGGGGCGACGTCCTCCGGGTCTCTAGTCAAGATGGGCGTGCCCCAAGGTTCAATTCTCGGCCCTTTCCTTTTTCTTGTTTACATTAATGATCTCCCTTTTATGATGGCCAAATTATCGGATATAATTCTATTTGCTGATGATACTTCGCTAATTTTTAAAATAGATAGGAAAGATACGGATGTCTTACATGTCAACGAAAGTCTGATTGTTCTCTCTAAATGGTTCGCAGCTAACAATCTTTTACTGAATGCGAAAAAAACAAAATGTCTGAAGTTTGCCTTACCAAATGTACCACAACGTGACCTAAATTTAAATCTTGACGGCAAAAATCTTGAAGTTATAAAGGAAACTGTATTCTTAGGGATTACTATCGATTCAAAATTGCAGTGGGGCGCGCACATTAGAACTCTTTCGGGTCGGCTAAGTTCAGCTGCATATGCAGTAAGGAAAATAAGGCAGTTAACCGATGTAGCCACAGCAAGGTTAGTATACTATGCTTATTTCCACAGTATTATGTCTTATGGCATTCTGCTGTGGGGATCAGCAGCAGACGTTGACTCAATTTTCATCTTACAAAAGAGGGCAGTCCGCGCAATCTATAAAATGAGTCCACGAGAGTCCCTCAGAGAAAAATTTAAAGAGATCGATATACTGACTCTACCTTCTCTTTATATATTGGAATGTATTTTGTATGTCCGCAAAAATCGAGGGCTTTTCAAAACTAGAAGCGATTTCCATAATTTAAATACACGCAGTAAGCATGAAGTTGTAATACCCAAATTCAGATTAACGAAAACTAGCAAGTCTTTTCTTATAAACAGTATACGCTTTTATAACAAGTTGCCAAAGCCAGTTATAGAATTGACCGATGGAAAGTTCAAAAACTACATCAAACGTGTCCTTATTAAAAAAGCATATTACAAAATCAAGGACTACGTTGAAGATAAAAATTTTAGCTCCTTCTGCGCATGCGGCTTCCCTGGTAACTCATAAACGGCACAAATATGTGGATGTCTCTAACTATTCTCAATCTCATTTTTCCTTTTTTTCTTTCTTTTAATTAGACTTTTTACAATGATTTCAATAATCTTTATAGCCCTTTGCTATGAATAGTTACAGCACTGATAACAACATTTGTGCCACATGTTAAATTTAGTCTTGTTATATATTTTTATTTATTTTTTCCTTTGTATAGATTCTTTTACTGATTGTTTTGTGAATGTGTGAACATTGTAGGCCTTCTAGATTTCTAGACGCTTGTTAACATTTGTTAACTCTCTCGTTTATACAATTTTTTTTTTGTTTCTTACGACTTATTGTCGGGCCTACGTTGTCCCCCCATATCTAAGCACTAATACTGTAACGTGGGAATATTGTAAAAACAAACCAATTTTTTTAAAAGAGTAACCGTGGAGTTTCTTGCCGGTTCTTCTCCACAGGAAACGACTAACCCGAACCGTGCACCTTTTGTCGACGTTTTATAAGTGCCCATGTAGGCCTATGTGAAATAAAAAACATTTGATTTGATTTGATTTGGCGGCCCTACTGGTATACTGAGGTAAAAGTGAGTATAGACTAGAGCATTTACTTGTGAGGGAAAATCGAGCACTCGCTGTTTTTAAATTTACTCGAACCACACTTCGAACATGACGTTCGATGTTTTGTTACAAGCTGATTTAAAAAACCAACGAGCGAGCGTTTTGGTGTAACATTTTATCAAGCAAGGGCACGAGTGCGGGTGACGTGGAGTGAGGTCAATAATGAACTTAACCAATACTCCTATGCGCATACGCTTTATATTCTCGCCAAAATTACAAGTGAGTATGTAGTTTTGATGGCATACAAAGCGTATGTCTCATCAGTGGTACGTTTTGGAATAATGTATTGGGGAAATTCCACTGACAAAAACATTGCGTTCAATACTAAAAGAGGTGTGTACGTGCTGTGTTTGGGTTGAAAAAGACTGATAGTTGTAGGCCATTATTTAATAAATATAAACTTTAACTTTACCTTGTATCTTCGAGACGGCAGTATTCGCAAAATTAAACTTGCATCTGTTTCAAACACTGAGATCGAAACGTCGCAATAGGGAGATATGTGCTATTACACACAAGACTGCATTATACTCAAAGAGTTTTTTAGAAATGGCACCCAAGTTATATAATAAATTGCTCATTACAATAAGAGATCTTGACAGCATAAACCACTTCAAAAAAAAAGTTAATTAAAAAAATCAAAAAACCCGACTGCTTAAAAAGCAAACTAAAAAGACGTAAACAAGAAGAAAATCATGCTGTGCAGTCGGAGGATACATATTCGCGAGCTGGCGGACCAAAACGCACCCCACACGCAGCGGGTTTGGAGTATAAATTGGACCCCCACAATATGAGCGCCCAAAATACTAAATTTTTCTATTTTCCATTTTTATTGTAGCCAGCGACAATTACAAGGTTAAGGCGAAGCGATTGACGTAATAATCATTGAAATCGGCCCATGCGTTTGGTCTCTAGAACACCACATTGGAATAAACATACATACATAGACTGATAAACACATTACCCTCCTTTGCTTCCCGCAGTTAGATAAAAAAAAACCGGCCAAGTGCGAGTCGGACTCGCACATGAAGGGTTCCGTAACATTATCGCAAAACACTGCAAAAAAATCACGTTTGTTGTATGGGAGCCCCCCTTAATTTATTTTATTTTAATTTATAATTATTATTTTTTGAACAGAATATACAACTAAACATTCTGTGAATATTTCAAGCGTGTACCTGTTGACGTTATTAATATCGAGCAAAAAACGGCAAAAGTATCACGTTTGTTGTATGGGAGCCCCCTTAAATATTAATTTTATACTGTTTTTAGTATTTGTTGTTATAGCGGCAACAGAAATCCATCATCTGTTGAAATTACAACTGTCTAGCTATCACGGTTCATGGGATACAGCCTGGTGACAGACGGACAGACAGACAGACAGGCGTATCGTGAAGTCTTAGTAATAGGGTCCCGTTTTTACCCTTTGGGTACGGAACCCTAAAAAGGCACTACTATTATACAATCTTCCCACTGCCCACATACAATCCTCGAGTATACAAGTACAGAGAATTTCAAACAATCTCTTATAAATTTTTATTTGTTAGGATAAAGGACCACTTCAAGAACAATTGAAGGATTTATAGTTTCTTTAGGCAATTCAATTAACAGTGAAATTGTTTGTGTTGTTATTTAATTAATCTGTTAGCCGATTATTTTAAGCGATTGCTTTAAGTTAGTATTTATTCAATCTCGAAACTTTGTTGTACGAGTAGGTACGGTAGTAAAAGCCGAAATGCTTTTAGCTTTATTCACAATATAGCTACACGGTTTTTAGGATTATTGATTTTTCATCAAATAATTGATTTTTATTATTGAAAATTTGTTTAAATGGATAGAAGCAATATAATAGTTATGGATTAATTATAATTAATCCATACAAAGGTTGCCTTTACAATCGCTTTGCGATAAGACCGTCCATTATATCACAAAATAGTTTTTACATTTGTGTTTTCTGTAACTTATCTATTGTACATAATAAAGAGATATTTATCTATATATCTGTATACAGACAAAAAAATACTGAAAAACTGTTATTTACGAATAAAAATTCAATTTGTTTGAATATTATCACATGCAAGTTTCGTATACGAAAGCTACTCAGTCGTAGTCTCGTAGAATTTATGCGTGCTACGCCGTAGCACAGACGTAGCAAGTGCTACGCGGGGTGTAGCGAGACTCTGATGACAAACAATTACTTTTCTGTTTACGAATTTATAAAACAAATAAGTCTTTTTTTTCGCGATATAGTACTACTAAAGGACACATACAAATGAAATAAATTTGCGACACACCTTTATTTTTTTTAGAAAACGTTGTCCCATACTAGGAATTTCTTCCTGTATCCAGGTCATACAAATATTTGTTCCGTGCGGGAATCGAACCCGCGACACGCAGCGCAGCAGTCAATCGCTCAAGCACTGCGCCAACTGTGCACCCAAATGTATTTATTTTATTTGTATTTATATTACATGCAACTGCAGCTGACTACGGGGTCAACCGCGATTGGTAATGTTGTTACTTGAAACAACGAGTTAAGACCTTTTTTTTTGTTTTCTTGTCTTATGTTATCGTCATAATATTCATATAATTTAATTACCCGACTGCCGAAGGAGGGTAATGTGTTTATCAGTCTATGTATGTATGTATGTATGTTTGTTCCTATGTGGCCTTCTAGAGACCAAACGCGTTGGCCTATTTTGATAATTCTTACGTCAATCGATTCGTCTTAACCCTGCGAGTGCCAATGGCTACATTAAAATTGGAAAATAAAAAAATGGCGGCTTTTGGGCGCCATATTGCGGAGCACATGATTTTTTTCTTATTTACGTCTTTTTACCCGACTGCGAAGGATGTGTTTATCAGTCTATGTATGTATGTATGTATGTTTGTTCTTATGTGGCGTTCTAGAGACCAAACGCGTTGGCCGATTTTGATAATTCTTACGTCAATCGATTCGTCTTAATCCTGCGAGTGTCACTGGCTACATTAAAATTAGAAAAAACAAAAACGGCGGATTTTGGGCGCCATTTTGTGGTAAAAAAAAAAACATCTGGTTTTGGTCCGCCAGCTCGCGAATATGTATCCTCCGACTGCACAGCATGATTTTCTTCTTGTTTACGTCTTTTTAGTTTGCTTTTTAAGCAGTCGGGTATTTTGATTTTTTTAATTAACCTTTTTTTATTTTTTTTATTGTCGTGTTTGTTTCTCTAAATACATATTTGTTTGTACTTAGGCGCGTTCCTAATCCCGTACACGCTGATGTTGGTGTTCGGCGCTGTTCCTCTGTTCTACATGGAGCTGATTTTAGGGCAGTACAACCGACAGGGGCCCATCACACTCTGGAAGATATGTCCGCTCTTCAAAGGTATGACGACTTTTCTACAATTAATTTAAGTATGTTATTATAGCAATCTGTGTTAATTCTCATGGTTAATTCGTTTTATGGAAAAGAGTTTTTTTTTCTAAATTATAAAAAGCCTTTAACATATTATAGATATAAATAAATATAAAAGAAATAATCCAAGTGACCAAGAATCAAAGGAAGCATTTAAAAAAGAGAGAAACAGAGTTTTTGAGAATATTCAAGCCACAAAAAGTAAATATTATCATAAATCTTTTAAAGAATGCGGGAGTAAACCCCTTAAGATGTGGCAATTGATAAATAACTTGTCAAATAATAAATTAAAGAAAAGTGTTGCTCCCTCTAAATTAAAATCACCTACAGAGCTGATTACTGGTGAAAAGGAAATATGTCAGTGTTTTAACAACTATTTCTCCGGTTTAGGTACACTTCTAGCTTTTTTTTTTTTTTCTTTATCTGTTATAGGATTGCGCTTGACCACTATCTCACCTGATGGTAAGCGATGATGTGGTCCACGATCGAGCACGCTTGCCTAGAACTAACCTATTCACTCTTGATTTAAAGACCCCTAGATTGTAGCTATCGGGAAACACAGACTCCGGCAGGGAATTCCACTCCTTAGCTGTACGCACAATAAAAGTATTCTCAAAACGCTTAGTGCCAAATATCATAATAACCAGACTAACACTATCACGCTAAACAAAACCACAAATGCAACTACACTTACTCAGATAGCACCAGCAACGGCAGATGAAATTGGGAAAATAATTGATGACTTGAATGCAAACACCAGCACAGACGGTAGACGGTATCAGTGCAAAATCACTCAAATGCATAAAGAATCTCATATTACCTAGTCTAACTCAATGTATCAACAAATGTTTGAGCGAAGGTCACTTCCCTGACACATTAAAATACGCTAAAGTTACCCCTATTTTTAAAGCTGGCTCCAAACTGTCCCCGGGAAATCTTTAGAAATAAATGAATTCAAACCGTATATAGAGGGAAACCGATTACACGATGGGAAGATGAAATCAAGAAAATTGCCGGCCCAAATTGGTGCCAATCAGCTCAAAATAGGGAAATTTGGGCATCCTTGGAGGAGGCCTTTACCCACCAGGGGTTCTTGACTTAGATTTAAGTTAACTTAGGAACTAGTTTAATATTAAGTAATTTACTAAGAACAAATAACGGATTTCTTTATTTTTTTTATTTATTAATATATTATACAAATGCTGTGAAAACACCATTTTTATTCCTAAGAGAAAAGTTATCTGACCAATAAAAAACAGCACTTAATTTAATTCCTCCTAATAAGGGTTTGGCGATTATAATTTTTACATAGGTTTGAATGACATAATTATCTATGTATTACGTATTTTTTTATCTTTTACCGTGGGGCGTTTGATATTATAAATCAATTATTAATAAAAAAATATTTCTTTAACACAAGAGTCCGTCTTCTTCTCAGCCTATACCCATAACGGCAGCGCACAAAAATAATTAGTCCGCCATCTTGGGCCGTCCGCCATATTGGATTTAGTATGACGTCACTTAGCTGACCATGTATTGTCATCCAAACTAAACGTATATGCAATATTTCATCTTAAACGGTGAAGGATAACTGCTTTAAAATTCGGTTGCAAGATTTGACCCGAATGCACTTACATACATACATAGATACATTGCAAGTTAAATAAATGCTTGTAAAAACGTAACCCCAGTAGGTATGAATATCCCTGAACCCTAAGGATTATTGGTTGACATTTATCGAATGGCCACAAACAAAATGTGAGTTATTATCGACATGAGTTGACACAACCATTGGCCGTACAGTCGTGAGCATGAATATGTACGATTCAAACTCGTGTATTTTAGAGATTTAATTTACTTTACTTTATTTAATTTATTTTTTATACCTTGTGTACAAACGATCAAAAATTTAAAATGTAGTTTTGGTGGCCTGAAATTGAGATTGAAATGCGAACGTTCTTATAACTATAATGAATTGACTTTTGCATGTTGATCTATTAAACAAACAATAGAAGTTTGTGCTAAAAAATTTAACCTACAGAACATCTCATAATTTCAAAGATACGTTAAACTAGTTATAGGATAAGAGATAGCTAAGTTAAGACCTTAGCTTTCATAATTGGGATAATTTATTATCTAACTTCATCACAAATAGGAAAAGATACCTACCTCAGGTTTGCAACCTAGACTAAACTAACCAAGCATTGTTTTGCAAGCCTAATTTGTGCCACACTGCTATATCAGTAGAGGTGGCGCAGTGGGAGCAGTTGTAGTACAGTAGTTACGGCCTTGACTTAAGAGATCTAGGTCGTGGGTTCGAGCCAGACCAGGCGCATTACTTTGTATAATTTATTTCATCACCATTGCTCCCAAAACGGTGAAGGAAAACATCGTGAGGAAACCGGCATGCATGTCTTTGAAACAAAATTTAAAAGACAGGTGACATCTACCAATCAGCACTGGGCCCGCGTGATGGATTATAGCCCACTCTCTATGAGAGGAGGCTGGAATCCCAACAATGGGAACATCAAAAAGGCTGTTGATGATGATGGTGATAAAAAACAAAAATATATATATAATGCTATTATTCTTGTGATAGATGGATCGATACCTTAAAACAAAAACAATGGTTTCTTTCTGTAAACAAAAGTAATTCTTTATTTCGAAACTAAAGGGTCTTTCAACAAGGACGGGTCGATGTTAAAATTGAATAAAACAAGATGTGTGTGAGATATTAACGAAATTTATTTTTTATTTAAAAGGCCCATTTAAGCCATTATGGATGGAATATGACATCGTTCAAATGTCCGCCGCGGCTTCGTATGGTGGCACGAAACCGAGAGGTCCAATTTTTAATGACTCAATTCAATTTTAACATCGACCCGTCCTTGTTGAAAGACCCTTTACATCCAACAAACACTAGATAAATAAAAGTAAGTATGTGTTATTTAACAAACCTGTAAACAAAAGAAACGACATTCAAAGTTTATTATTGATGTCGATTCCTGAATCACTATTAATTAAATCTTTTTCACAATCTCTGTAATGTATGTCATACGCGTAGCTATTAACAAAAAACAGTGCCTTTAAACTACAGATAATAAAATCAGACTGCTAGCGATTCATGCGCGGGAAATTTAAATAAAGAGAAAATATATTTTTTCTTTACATATATATCCTTAATATAGCTATAGCTTAATATAGGAGGAGCTCGTGGCTAAATAATAACAGCCGCACGGGTCGATCTTCAAGGTTAAGCAACGCTTGACGAGGTCGGTCCTTGGATGGGTGACCATTTTAACATACCGAGTTTCCTTCGTGCCTCGGAAAGCACGTTAAGCCGTTGGTCCCGGCTGTCATTTGAAGATTTTTGACAGTCGTTACGGGTAGTCAGAAGCCTGAGATCTGACACCAGTCTTGCCAAGGGGTATCGTGTTACCCAGTTACTGGGTTGTGGAGGTCAGACAGGCAGTCGCTCCATGTAAAACACTGGTACTCAGCTGAATCCGGTTAGACTGAAAGCCGACCCCAATATAGTTGGGAAAAGGCTAGACAGATTTTCATATATATTCTTAATATATTTTTTCTTTCGTTTTCTTTGATGCTGGGTCAAGGCCAACTTAGCGTATTTTAGTGAAAAAACCTCGTTATCTTTCGATAAGAGTACTGCACATATCTACGGTCACCACTGTACTCTCTACTTTTATGTTCCAGGTGTCGGATTCTGTGCGGTCATGGTGGCTTTCTACGTGTCCTTTTACTACAACGTCATCATTGGTAATTACGTCCAGTATTTGTACGTAGCTGTCTGTTTGATGTGTGTACTTGTGCTGAATTCACGTTGTATACAGGGGGATTTTAAATTCATTGGACATATTTTAGCGGGTGAAAGCTCTAATAAAATGAACAACTTTTGCTAGATATAAGATCAACAAAATAATAATAATAATCCTTTTATTTTCAGAATATTTAAAACATTACACACACACACTATTTAAAACATTACATTAAAAACAGATGAAAATAAAATAATATTTTGGTTCAGACATAATAGTTTTGACACAACTACAAATTATCCTTCAGGCAAGACAATATGGAGAATACCAACCAAGGGCGTCGCCAGCCGATGGCCTAGGGGGGGGCAAGTTGATATGGAGAATGAGAAAAGTATGAATTGTAGGTAAAGTCGAGAGCACATGAAGCTTTTCACTTGTAGTACGAGCCTTACATCTACAGCGATTGTAATAATATCGGTATAGTTTTCCCCAAACTTCTTGGCCGTCCCGAAGTTTGCTGCAATGTCTGCGCAGTAGTAAATCATACAAAAACAGTACCGATCCGTGCCTTGCGCATCGGAAAGCCAACTTCAGGGCGGCCCAGAAGTTTGGCGAGCACTATTCAGAGTCCAACGTGTAAAGCTACGCAACTCTACCATACACGTGCACGGAAGAGCGATCAAAATATTCAACGCTTTTTCGTGTCGGGAAAGAAGGTTGTTGCCTATTTTAGGATATCAACAACGGTTCGATCTGTTGGGTTTGGTTTATATATATTCATTCGCGACGTACGGGAATGATCAATCAAGCAAGTCAAGTGAAAGACTTAGTACTGTGGTTGCTTTACATTTGGCAACTTTTTTAGAATCTCTAGGGGGGGGCAGCTGCCCCCCCCCCTGCCCCCCCTTGGCGACGCCCTTGATACCAACAATAATATCCAAGTTCCTACTTGAAGTCAAAACATAAATCTTGGTTATTGTTGCACCACTGACAACCCCATGTCATGTCCAGGCAATCACTGTCCATTTCAGGCGGGCGAGCACGGCCTATTGTGATACGCTTTTATTTTTATCACATATTTTTATCACAGTTTGGGAGCAATAACTGTGATAAAATGCGTGACTCAAGCAGACACAGACAGTGGCCGTGCTCGCCCGGCTGGTTGCCTGGAAGAGATCGTGGCATGCGATAAGGCCGCCCGTTGTGTATTTTTTAGTTTTAAGTTTTTTTTCTTTTGGAACTGTATATTCCGGTGTACAATAAAATAAATATATATAAATAAATACATATATTAAATCGATAAAGTAAACTTATCTTCGCCTAACTAGAACAAAATGTAAGGAACAGCTGTTGTCTTTCCTTTCTTGATTTCAGGATTGATCCTATGGTAGATGGTGTACATATTCATGAGTGCTTTTACCCTCTAAAGGATGTCAATGAATTAAGAGCAAGCTTGTATAGACGTAAAGGTACAAGTTGGTAGCCGACTACACGCAGCAGTAGCAGACGACGTGTCGCAGCGACACTACTGGTTTCTATGTATTTCAATGAAATACCTTCCGCAGCTAGCGACACGTCGCCCGACTACACGTCGTACAATCGCAGACGACATGTCGCCCGACCGCAGATCAGTAGCGAGTGAGTGTAGTCAGGCATTTTGTCTCACGGAACACTCAGAACCAATAGGAATACAGCGCTGCCGTCTGCTGCTGACATCTGCAGTCGGGTTCGAAATCATGAATGCAGCGACAGGACGCAATGACGTGTCGTGGCGACATGAAGCGACGACACGTCGTCTGCTGCTGCGGTGTGTAGTCGGCTACCAATTTGTACCTTAAATGATTAATCTATGTAGTTGTGCAGTGAGAGAGATAGATATTTAGGATTCAACATTGATTATTTGAACAGTACTGCACCCACTAAAGTCATCAAAATCTAAGAAGTCCGTTGACGTTTCTCATTTTCCATGCCGCGATAACTCTCTACGTAAGAAATTGAAAAATCAAATTCATTATCCTGATTAATTACTATGTTACCCATACACTATAACAACGAGTATCTTTCGCAAGCATCAAGTTTAATTATTATTAAGTATTTTTATAGCTGTCAAAATGGGCCTTTTATTTTTTGACAATATTAACTAGATTAAGACTTTTATTAGTGCCTTATTACATCAAGCGGTTTTACTATAAACCCAGGTTTAATGTATGGTGTAAACAAGGTTTAAACCTGGGTTTTGGTTAAACCGCTTTTTGTAATAAGGCACTTAAGGCCTGTCGAACTTACGAATAAAAAAAATAGAAAAAAAAATGCTTACCAAAATCAACACAAAGCGGCGTATAGTGGTTTTATGTTTTTGTATGCCTAGTTAGTTAAGTAATCGCAAGTGCCACTGCTGAACAAAAGGCCCTGGTTTCGTTTCCGGTGAAGGGCAAAATTTTAATGGATTTTATCATCTGGTTTCCAGTAGCATTTCAGAGTCTGGATTTTTGCCCGGTTGATGAAAAAAGGCTCGACTCCATAATAATAATAATATAGCGGTACACATACATAATAGATATAGCGGTCCCAAACACTAATAATATAAAAAAAACTGGCCAAGTGCGAGTCGGACTCGCGCACGAAGGGTTCCGTACCATTATCGCAAAAAACGGCAAAAAAAACACGTTTGTTGTATGGGAGCCCCCCTTAAATATTAATTTTATACTGTTTTTAGTATTTGTTGTTATAGCGGCAACAGGAATACATCATCTGTGAAAATTTCAACTGTCTAACTATCACGGTTCATGAGATACAGCCTGGTGACAGACAGACAGACAGACAGACAGACAGACAGACAGACAGACAGACAGACAGACAGACAGACAGACAGACAGACAGACAGACAGACAGACAGACAGACAGACAGACAGACAGACAGACAGACAGACAGACAGACAGACAGACAGACAGACAGACAGACAGACAGACAGACAGACAGACAGACAGACAGACAGACAGACAGACAGACAGACAGACAGACAGACAGACAGACAGACAGACAGACAGACAGACAGACAGACAGACAGACAGACAGACAGACAGACAGACAGACAGACAGACAGACAGACAGACAGACAGACAGACAGACAGACAGACAGACAGACAGACAGACAGACAGACAGACAGACAGACAGACAGACAGACAGACAGACAGACAGACAGACAGACAGACAGACAGACAGACAGACAGACAGACAGACGGACAGCGAAGTCTCAGTAATAGGGTCCCGTTTTTACCCTTTGGGTACCGAACCCTAAAAACTATCACGGAAAAAATTTGGAAGTACACAGAGTTACAAGAAGAAATTACCAGAATCAAAATCAAGGTATTTATTTCAAGTAAACTTTAGAAGTATTTTTGAATTGTCAAACAAAAAATTAATAAAAAGATGACACTAGTTGCAAATTCGCAAGCGTCTGTAGGTCTCAATGTAGAAGAATTTGCAAGAAACTCCCCGGACACTCTTTTCCATCAGTTTTAATTACAAGTTTTTGGTTACATCATTATTGTTGAAAAAATACATATATGTGAGAACGATGTAAAAAGACGTGTACGTAAAAGCGTCTTGAGTAACAAATAAGTAAAAAAAAACCACTTTAACAGGCCGTGACAGCTAAGTTATGACCAATCCCAACTGATGGCGCCCGTTCACGAACATGACGCATGGATCGGCACCACTCAGCTCAACTATCATGAAGGGAACCGAATGATCCAACACATGTGCCACCATCAGAGAGTTTGGAAAATGAATAGAGTTACAATAGTACCAATAGTAATATCAACAACAGGTGTTATTCCGAAACAAATATACAATAGTTTTAATGTTCTCAATCTATCAAAATATACTACAAAAAGCTGCAATATTGAACACTTGCCGAATAGTAAGAAAATTATTACGGTTAGATTTAGATTACAATTTGAGTGCAGTACAAAATAATTTACCAGTTCAAATAGAAAATTAGGATTTCACCTAGGTTCACACCCGTGAGATCCTATAAAAACACCAGGTTCTTGCCTGAGAAACTTAAGTTTAAAAACCATAATAATAATAATTAGTTAGTTGTTGTTGTTGTTTAAATGTCTTTTTTTATTATATTTTTTATAAAATAATGTTTAAAAATGTAAAAATATGTAAATTAAATTGAATAAATGGAATATAGTTGTCGAAATGTGGGATGTGGACACATACTCGTGTCAGCCAATGGCAATATACCCACGAGCCTCGACGAACACCTTAGGAGGCTCTCGTTAGGCGGCTGGGTCAACGGCCTGATCCAGAAAGCAGTACTGCTGGACACGGCTCGCATTGTTAGGAGGTTCTTCTCTCTGAAGCCCTAACTGCCGGTAGCTTGGACCCTGTTCCCGTTACCGGTGGGCTTATTATATTTTTTATATTGTTAAATGATTTTATTTATTATTTTAAGAAATATTTAAAAATGTAATATAATAAGAACAAAGATAAATAAACGACATAATAATAATATCAAACTAATATTATAAAGGCCACTCACAAAGTTTCGCCTTTTTATAACATTAGTGTGATGTATTTTTCAAACCTTTTAACATAGCCGTTACTAACGACTATGCTTTAGAAAGTAACCACATTAAAGCGGAGTAAGAGCCTTAACGATATAGTATTTAAAAACCACGTACCTCTGCATAACATGTTCTCAACGACTTTATCAGTCATTCGCTCATATTTAACACTCGGTGTTGGACCACTTCCAAATGTTAGAAGCTTGCCAGAACTGACGCGTGGTTATGCCTATCATTAATATTTGCACCTACTTATCTAGCCTTGATGTACCTCGTCGTAGTCGTGTTTGCAAAATAAGGTTGCCCTAGTCGACGGCAAAAATGCATGCTATCTTAGGCCTTAGTGCGAGTTTTTACTCACGCTCAATCGCGTTAACGCCAATTTGTATTGAAACTGGATAAGCGCCGTGTGAGCAGTGGTGGCCCAGTGGTATCGGCCGCGACTTACAAGTTGTAGGTCGTGGTTTCGAACCCAGGCAGGCGCTTTACTTTGTGTAAATTATTTCATCACCACTGCTCTCAAAAACGGTGAAGGAAAACATCGCGAGGAAACCGGCATGTCCTAGAACCAAAAATTCGAAGACATGTGACATCCACCAATCCGCACTGGGCCCGCGTGGTGGATTACGGCCCATCCCCTCTCACAGAGAGGAGGCCTGTGTCCCAGCAGTGGGAACATTAATAGGCTGATGATGTGATGTGATGATGTGAAGCGCCGTCTGGTGACGGCAAGGCAAAACCTGTTTTTTTGTATACATTTTGACATGAGACATCGTTTACGATAACGCGATTGAGCGTGAGTAAAAACTCGCACTAAAGGCACTTAGGCCTTAGTGCGAGTTTTTACTCACGCTCAATCGCGTTAACGTTAACGCCAATTTGAATTGAAACTGGATAAGCACCATCTAGTGATGGCAAGGCAAAACCTGATTTTTTGTATACATTTTGACATAAGAGATCGTTTAAGATAACGCGATTGAGCGTGAGTAAAAACTCGCACTTAGGGCACTGATCCGACAACACGTGCGGAAGAGATAGATGTTATGATGAGCAGTAAGAAGATAGTTCGCGTACGAATTAGCACTTTTACAAATTTGTAGTGAAATGGATGATGAATTTCGACGAAAGCGAGCGCGCGAAATTTTATAAACAGACCTTTGGGAGTATGGATATCATGAAAAACGCCTAAATGTATCTGTTCAAAATAAAATTATTTACATTGTTGAACTAACCTATCCCTGTATAACGGCTGTTTTGCAATTTTCCTTCTTCTTATGGTATTTATTTCCGCCCAAAGATGCGTTAAAATTAGTGTTCAAATATGGAACTTTCGACGCTCGTAAGTTTCAAATTTTTTTTTTTTACTTTTTTGATTCCATATAGGACTAGATAATGATGAGACAAATTGATATAAATTTTTTATTTTGAACGCACATCGTCAAACAGTGGAGTAATCGCCAGACTACGTTTGTATGGAAGAAAAATCGACTAGTGCAACCTTAAGACTGTAATACCATAATGATTTGTATGTATAAGGAGTATGATGAATTAATGTGATGGTACGAGGTTTTCTCGCTCATGCTCATGCTCAACTCAACTCAAACAGGAAATGGACAGTTATGATTGGTTGGCTTGTATTTTTTGACATTAACGTGCTCAAGTCCAAGATCCTAGACGCTAGTAGAATTTAGCAGTGTTAGCATGTACTTGCTAACTTGGACTTGCATTTTCATTTAATACCTACCACACATTTTTTGTAGAAAGAATTCAGTTACGTCTGGGCTCTCACTCTATTGAGTACACGTAATGTCAAGCTGAAGAATCATATGCCAAACTCGAAAGTTGTGATTGGTTAGCAGTTGATTGGTAGGAGTGGCAAATTTTGAGTAAGAGTTGAGTATGAGCATCTGGAATGCGGGCCTTTGATTTGTTTTCAACTGCTCTTTGTAATGGATGGATCTATCACAAATTCTAGGGGTATTGCTTCAATAACTTTAAGCGAAATTTCTGATAGCTTGACTTGATTCGATTTAAATCACACTGATAGGCGATTTAAATTGCGATTTTAATTGAAGTAGGTTACTAGGCCTACACACACGACACAATTCGATGGAATATGACCGACTTGCTGTTGAAATTTTCTTAGAAGATACCTGTACCTACGCGATATCCGATCGATATCCCGTATCGAAGCAATTTAAATTGTGTCGCGCCATCCGGGAGATGCCTACAGTTGTTGTGTCAGTGTTTCTTTAAACCCTGTTAAATATTTAGAAATCTCTACCAACTTAGCATTCTACCTACCTGTGACAAATTTTCCGTAAAAGTTTTTGTCAGCCAAGTCTTGAAGATATTGAACATAAACTTTCTATAAAATGCTCAACTCGTCTTTGTGCGTGGCGCTATGTGTGCGTGCACTAATACACACGTATTGGTCTTGTGTTACTCGGACGACGACTGCCGCGTCACTGCCACATAAATAAAAGCTGTATAATTACAAGCGCACGAACACATGACACCGCGCGCAAAGATGAGTTGAACTATCTATACTAACTTTCAAGTTTATGAATTTTATTCATCTATTTAAACATCTTTCATGCAGGCTGGGCATTATACTTCCTGGTATCATCAGCTCGCTCGGAGCTGCCCTGGGTGCACTGCGACAACGCCTGGAACACGGACCAGTGCTGGGACTCCGGCCGAGGAGTCAACGGCACCAGCAATAGGACTGACGTGCGCTACCAAGGACCACTGTCGCATTTCACACCGGCATCTGAGTTCTTTCAGTAAGTATACTGGAGCAGGCGAGCAAACGCGTTGCAGCCATCAGGCATATGATGTGCAGAAACTTGTTAGAAAAGTAGAAGTAAAATCTACATCTTCTTCATTCAAATATACATTTCATAATAACAACAAGAAACAAATGCACAACGATTGTGCTGCGCCGTAACGTATCGCTGAAATGCAAAGAGGTCGAATATTGACAATTAAACAAATTTTCTTCTTTTCCTCTGGTGTCAGAGTTAATTAAGCCGCCTCTGGGAACTCCACAGGCCTCTGACGTGTCTATTTCAGACTTCACATCACATCATCAGCCTATTAATGTTCCCACTGCTGGGACACAGGCCTCCTCTCTGTGAGAGGGAATGGGCCGTAATCCACCACGCGGGCCCAGTGCGGGTTGGTGGATGTCACATGTCTTGAAATTTTTGGTTCTAGGACATGCCGGTTTCCTCACGATGTTTTCCATCACCGTTTTGAGAGCAGTGGTGATGAAATAATTTACACAAAGTAAAGCGCCTGCCTGGGCTTGAACCCACGACCTACAACTTGTAACTGGCGGCCGATACCACTGGGCCACCACTGCTCTTGCTCAGTTCAGACTTACATTAACTATATAAGTCCAGGTTTCAGCACGATGCGATGTTTTCCATCACCGTTGCTTGAGATGTCCAAGATAAACTTAGAAAGTAGTCACATGGTACTTGCCCGGATTTCAACCCACGACCTCAAGCACAAAGGCGAGTTCTCAGCCACTGGACCACCACGACATACACACAAACAAACTAATAAGTGCTAATAACTCTACGCGAGACACCATGGATTTTTAATTGTTTCACACAATTGGACACAAGGGGTTAATGAGTTTATAACCCCATCACTATTAGTAACGTGAGTATAATTTAAAAATTCACACATTTGACACATTTTTATATCATGCTACATAATTTATCTAGTAATGGACACGCTTGAATCGACAATCTATTGAACACATAATTATAAAACGATATCTTGTGGCAACACCCCGATTCAAACAGTAAAACACCCATAACTTAACAACGGCTCTCGATAAAGTCATCGTTCAAACAAAGAAAACGAAATCAAAATCGGTTCATCCTTTTATGCTATGATGCCACAGACAGATACACAAACACACAGGTACACACGTCAAATAACACCTTGTTTTTTCGTCGGGTGTCAAAAATATTGCGTTTTCTTTAAAAACCAGCCACTCCTTATAAACTAAACTTGCTCTCAAACTATTCGATTAAAATCCTACGAACCAAGGTTCCCTACAAGTTACCTACAAGGTTCATATGTCCACATATATCCATAAAAGCGAATAAAATCATTGATTGTATTCCCCACGTGTTCATTTTTCAACAATTGACGTCATTATTGAGTTACATAGTGTCAATCATCGACCGATGTTTCCTGTGTATCATACGTAGTACCTACGTAAAGCATCCGGCAGCTACAAAAGGTCCAATCAGAGCTTCCGGAAATCGACCCTTTTTCAAGGAGAATGTAACGCAATTTGCCTATGGATCACACTGTATCCAATAGAAAGGTTAACGCAGATATACGAGTATCTTACTCGTAGCATTTGGATATACACTAACGAGCAATGAAAAAGTTCCAGTGACATAGCACCAAATTACTCCTAAACGGGAAAGGCTAGCTTAATGACGCCGTCTGGAATATTGAAGTACATTTAACAGCGCATCAGAATATTACCAAATAAAAACGTAAATATTGTGTTCAAATTTTAAATTAAATGTGAGAAAATTAAATTAAGGTGTTTGTCGGCATTTTGTGGATGGAACTTTTTTATTGCTCGGCAGTTTATTATGCTATAGGTTATTTTGACTTAAATAGGTCTAAAAATGCCAACCAAATACCTAAGTTCCTATTCTGAAATTGGTTGAAAAACCTTTCGGCACACAGATTTTCTAATAGCAAAATAAAACGTGGCAGAACGAGATATAATATGTGACTCTTGGCCTGTTGATAAGATAAGATATATTTATTTCTGAGTATATATTAAACAGTTTCACATACACAACCGTTGCCGGTATAGAAATATTAATTAATATTATTATTGTTGGCTTAGGTGATGAGGTTTTTAAAGTCGTAGCTCACTTACACGACCCCGCTCCCGCACAACCCTGCCTTACATGGAGATGACTGCTCGTTGTCCACGCGCCGACAGCTAGCAGGCAACCACTGTCCACGCGCTTACAGCTAGCAGTCAACTAATTGTCCACGCGCTGACCGCTTTCGCCTTTCTTTTTCCGAAAAGCTAAGCAACGTGATTTAAGCGAGCAGTCTGTGTGCGGAAAGCGCGCGGGTCGCTCGCTTGAGCCACGCGCCTCATGAATCAAGTATGCGGTAAGCGAGACGTCAGCTGTCGAGTGGTACGATGGCGGTAAGCTCGCTTACAGCACAAAGTACGTAAGCGGCGGCATATTGTACTTATACTTTATATTTTGTGCTTACAGTGAGCTGTCTGCTAATTGTTTTGTCAATGTAAAGTATGTCTACAGAGGACGCCCTGAAGCTCACATTTCAATGAATATAATTTTTCCGGGTGGGATCGGTGTCGTATAAGTCGGCTACGACCTTAAGACCGTTCCAATCTAAGTTCTACCATTTGAAAGACTCTAAGAAACTCCTTCATTTGTTTCCAGTCGTGCTGTCCTAGAAATGCAACACTCAGAAGGTCTGAACGATCTCGGCTTCCCGAAATGGCAACTGATGATCTGCTTGGGACTGGTCTACGTTACACTGTACTTATCACTCTTTAAGGGGGTGAAGAGCTCTGGTAAGTGCTGTTACCAGTGCCTGGTAGTAAATATGAAACATTGGGTACTGGGATCTCGAGTTATTTTGAAATTACAACTTCGCTGAATCGATATTATTATTAGCTAGTTACTGCTTATCACAATGGTAAAAAGCGTGAGTTTATGTATGTACCTATGTAATAATAATATTCTGAAATTCATTCAGTCACTGACAATGAACACCAAACGCTAGGCTTAGAAGCATGTAGATACATGTAATTTTCTATAAGCTTTTCCTAAATAACGAAGGTGAGTACAAATGAAGAAGTTTTTAAAAAAACACTTTAAGATGAGTATACACTAGAGCATTTTCGCCAACACGTGCGTGCGCGTGCCTTTTTGCGAACCATTGCGCAAGAAACAGCTTTTCATCGAGTATACTGCATAAAGTAAGCGAGATATGACGATGCGACAAACGTAAGCGAGTGAAAGAGGCTGTTAGATAATGTCTTCAACATTGACACAAAATTGCTATTGCACAGGGTCTTGCAGCCAACTTCAGAAACACAAAGATCCGCTGTGACTACTGTATTTGTAGGTACAGTAATTTAAACTACCTGTGTGTTTACAGGCAAGGTGGTGTGGCTAACGGCGACCATGCCATATGTGGTGCTATCCATCCTACTGGCGCGAGGACTGATGCTCCCCGGAGCCACCAGGGGCATCGCGTATTACCTGCAGCCGGAACTGACGAGATTGAAGGACACACAGGTGCGTATGATTTGCTTATTTGACGGGTTCTACGTGATAGAACGCTATAACAAAAAATTCTAAAAACAGAATAAAATAAATATTTAAGAGGGGCTCCCATACAACAAACGTGATTTTTTTGCCGTTTTTTGCGATAATGGTACGGAACCCTTCGTGCGCGAGTCCGACTCGCACTTGGTCGATTTCATTATTGTTACTCGCACCTGTTGCGATTTCTATACACTTCTTTATTCACTAAAAAGTTACGAGTGAATACTATAGAAAGAATGCATGCAAAGTAGTGTTTCAATTCCATTCAATTCTCAGTAGTAAAAAAATATGAATTGATACAATAATATGCTTTCAGGTGTGGGTAGATGCAGCTGTCCAGATCTTCTACTCAGTCGGAGCAGGCTTTGGAGTCCATCTATCATACGCCAGCTATAACACTTTTCACAACAACTGCTATAGGTACGTGACAGTGAGCCCGACCGAAACACTACTAGCTTATTACGATTCTTGATTGCTACTAGGAGAATAGCTGGTACAAAGCATCCAGAAAGATTGGCAAGGATCGCTACAGAGGTGCTTATGTGATGTGTGTAAGTAGCTTTTAATCTTTTAACAAATTTTTCCGTGTCTTCTTTCAGAGACTGCCTGGTAACGACATTGGTGAACTGCTTCACATCGTTCTTCTCCGGATTCGTAATCTTTACATACCTTGGATTCATGTCTCACAAACAAGGAGTGCCGATATCATCTGTCGCTACAGAAGGTAAAAAGAATTAATCAATATTTATTACCAGAGTCCTTTACGCTTACCTACCATTTACTATTATCATTAAAAACAATAGGAAGTCGATAAGTCTTTATTCTTTGATCGTTTGAATTAATATGATTGGTACCTTATGTTAAAATATGTACCAGGTCCTGGTCTGGTGTTCCAAGTATATCCAGAAGCGGTCGCAACTCTGCCGGGAGCAAGCCTTTGGGCAATGTTGTTCTTCTTCATGCTAATCATGCTTGGATTAGATTCCGGGGTAAGAATTGATTCATAGATTTTGACATTATTTAGATACGAATAACGTGCAACGTTTGCAAAACGTGATAATCACATTGATGCTGACACAATAGATCAACGATATTATTGGACTTGCTGGCAAAAGTTGGACAAGATCAGCCAAATTCGGGCAGAAAGATGAAAACGAGAAGAAGAAGCTTATGACCTGCATGTGGAAAAAAGGCTTCTGTTGATGAAGAATACTGAACTGTTAAGAGATCGACCAGACAATCAGTTAGCCGTTTGTATGTGCAGATTCCTGTAGAAAATTATTTAAGCAAATTTACTTCGGATTCCAGATGGGAGGTCTAGAGTGCGTGATAACCGGTCTGCTAGATGAGGCTCGCGCTTGTGGCGCCACCTGGCTGAGACGAGAACACTTCACGCTCATTGTCGTCTGCTTTTCTTTCTGTGTAGCCTGCATCAATATTACTCCGGTAAGGCATATTACTCTATTCAATTTGAGATACATAAACCCGTACATAGAGAATTGCGAACCGGGTCAAACGAGAAGCATGCAACAAGCTGACTTACACCAGAAAATCTATCTCTTCCTTCTGGATCCTAATCTTTGTCTGTATCCAATCAAGGAGAGTTTGCCAATCTGAGTCTTTAAGAGGGCAATCATAAGCAGTTCTATAAGACCGCGGATAATATTTGGGATTGTGATATATCCAGAGCTGGGCAGTTTGCTTTAATTAAAATACAAATTACAAAATACTGTCTCGTATGTTATTAAAATATGAAATACAAAATATTATTTAACTATTTTATATATAATACAAATTACAAAATACTCATTATAAGTAAAATACTCAAAAACTCTAATAATAGTCGATCATCCATCGTGACATTTGTACTAATAAACTTAAATAGTACACAGGAGTTTCGTGAAAATAACCGTTTGTAATGAAAATGACAATTGACAAGATACTTGAAAATTTGACGTACGCGGTCGCTACTTTACTTACGAAAGTTGTCGAGCGCTATTTTCTGCAGAACGCACCCAGTAATAAGATCGCTAAATGAATTTATATTTAAATGTATTTTAAAGCCTTACGTATTTGAAATACTAACTACAAAATACCTCAGCGTAATGTATTTGAAATTACAAATACCAAATATATATTTGTATTTCAATTAAGTATTTTAATTTCAAGTAACTCAAATACTGCCCAACCCTATATCACTAATTTCTGGCGTTAAACTGTTTCTCTTAGGTGTCGAAATCGTCAGATAGGTGTCCACCACTTTGGTTTCCGATGATTTATATACTTGTCTCGTCTCTTTTCAGGGTGGCATCTACATGTTCCATTTGCTGGACACCTACGCTGCTGGCATATCTTTGCTCTGCTCAGCTCTCTTTGAGGCGGTTGCTGTATCCTGGTTCTATGGTAACTCTTCTTCTTTAGTTCTTTTACATTCATGTTTACCTTTGTGTCTTGATTAATTATGTGCGTGTGGTGTGAGGGCCACTTTGTTAAAATTCTTTGAATATGTGCTTAGAATTTAGTGTGAACATTCCCAAAGAATTGTGAAAGTTGCCATCAGAATTTGTGATAGTCAAGTAAGCGAGTTATGGACTTTAAAGTTGGGCCCTGAATTCTCACATAGAGGATTGAGGGCCCGCCTGTACCGGATAAACTTTGGACGCTACAGAAAAAGTCTGATTGGCAAAATCTAAGCTAATGCCTACCACAAGTTGTAAAAACGAGATATTATCGATACTAATGAACTAGTATCGTAGATCTAAATAGTACGTGAGTTAATCATTTATAATTTATGTTACTCTGTGACTAATAAACATCTAGTCAAATCTCGAGCTACAATTTTTCAGAATATTTATGTTCTTGAAAATAAATTTCAGGATACAGGACTTGGCACCCATTTAGATCTCAATTCTTTTGTCGGCGTAGTCAACAACAGCGCATATTCTTAGTATTGAACTTGGCTCCCTTTTCCACATTTCTGTTTTTGATGGGATTTTTCTTTCTTTATTTTGTTTACAGGTTTAAAGCGGTTTTCTGATGATGTGGAAGAGATGCTTGGGTTCAGACCTGGTCTGTACTGGAGGATATGCTGGAAGTTTGTCAGTCCTACTTTCATTATTGTAAGTTGAACACTGTACGTTTCTATTTATTTTCCGATCCCAAGTTATTTGAGACATAGTTTTAATCGATGACTAGCACCCCTAATGCGTAAGTGAATACAGCAACACACAGTGTTTTATAGACCCAAAAAAGTGACATCGGCTTTTTATTGGCTATTTCTACTTAATAGTTTATTACAAATGCACGAGTAGAATTCCCATGTGTCTATTTTGTGTCGTTGATTTTTAATAAAATCGTAAAGTTTTCGTAACCTTGAAGCCCAAAAGACCAAAAAAAAATCGTAAAAAATAAACTGTACATAATTGAGCTTTATTCATATTGTAGGTTTATTAAGCAATTTAAGGAGAAATTATCCCGTAATTATGTAATCAAAAACGATAATAGAACACACGGAAAAAAATGTTTTACCGAAATCACTATTTATTTTTTTATTCTTATTTTAGCTCGAAGTAGAACCTCTGTCTAGTACAAATAGATTGCTTTTACTAAGGTTTATCACCCATAAAAAAACATTACTTTCAACTTGGGCCTAGGTTTCGAGCAATTGATTTTTAAGTACCGAGGTCAAAATTCCAAATTTAGGGGTGTCACAAAGGACAATTAATATTGGCGTTTTATAATCAACTAAAGTTAATTATAATTTAGTTTAAAAGTATTTATGACTTATCGATCAAAGTGCACGTTGCAGATATAGTCTATTGAATCGTAAACAACAACACCCATGATAACACAGATAGGTTAAGTAGAAGATAATCGCGGGGACTCCTGTGTATATAGACAGACAGGGATCGATTTTACTAGAGTGAATTTTTTCAAACTGTGAAAATGTTAATGCTGTTTTTAGTGTTTCTCGTCGCAGAGAACGTCATTATACGAGTCGGTAACATGTCTTCCACAAGCCTACAGCCTAGGTACATCAAAGTTGGTTCGATTCTACATCGCTGAAGCAACTTTTGTACGAGTCAAAAACAAAAACTCAAAATATTTTTATTACAACTTGGATTAGTTGAAATAAAAATATTTATACATTTTTATTTTGACTCGTATAAAAGTTACTTTTGAATTGTCAGCAAAAATGAAGCTAGAGTCACGGGACTATAAGGACAGTTGTCAAAAGAGAAATCTTTGCCATCGTTTGATTAAATAAAATAATTGTGTGTATTAAATGGAATAAAATAAAAATAAAATAAGCCTTTATTAATACTATATAACTATAATTAGTTTTAGTGAGATTTATATTGTGTTCCCATCGGAAAAAATGGGAATTAGAATTACTTGATTATTATTCAATTAAATTTACTTCGTTGGTTATATATTTTGTGTACAATTTCACGTGAAAAGTATTTTAAAATCAATTGTTAGATTAGATTATACCATTATAGAAGATAAAAGACCTGCTGATTTTATGTGATAAAAACTAATCGTCACAAATGGTCAAAATAGAGACAACCCTAACACATATTTTTGAAAATCATTTTCTCAAAACCTAGGCCCAAGTTGCAAGTAATATTTTTATGGATGATAAACCTCAGTATAAGGAATCTGTTTGTACCAGACAGAGGTTCTACTTCGAGCTAGAATATGAATAAAAAAATAAATACTGATTTCGGTAAAACATTTTTTTTTACGAGTTCTATTATCGTTTTTGATTATTTAAACACGGCATAATTTTCTCCTTGACTTGCTTAATAAAACTGCAATACGAACAAAATTCAATTGTGTACAGTTTTTTTTATATGTTTTTTTTTTTGTTCTTTTGACCTTAACGGTCACAAAATCTTTGCGAATTTTTTAAAAATCAGTTATTCAAAATTGGCACATGGGTGTTCTACTCGTGCATTTTTAATGAACTATTAAGTAGAAATAGCCAATAAAAAGCCGATGTCACTTTTTTTGGGTCTATAAAACACTGTGCAACGCAAAGATTTTAAACGCTATCAATCGACCAATCACACAGACGGAAATCCACATCGCGTCATTCATCTCGCATGTGATTGGTCGATTTGGTCGAGAAGTTATCGTATGATGAGACTGAGAATCTTATTGCTATCATAACTTAGAATCGAAGTGAATAAATTTGTGTATATGAATAGATTAATACGTAAAAAATTTAAAAATTAAAATAAAATATTAATGTATTATTCATTTAATTTTCAATGTATTATTCAATTTAATGTTCAATGTAGTATTCTATTTAATTTCAATATATTATTCAATTTATTGTTCTAATTAATATTCAATGTATTACTTAATTGTATTGTTAATCGTTTATAATGTTTTGTGTAAGTACTTGTATAAGTTGTATGATTATTTCTGGCGGAACATTGGCTCCTAAAACACAGGCCCCTGGTCTAGTTTAGGAGGCAGCAGTTCGCCTCTGTTTATGTCTCTCTGTACAACATTTATTATTTTAAAATCTGTGTATTGAATTATTTTAATGTAAATGTACAAATAAACAATTTATTATTATTATTTGATAGCGTTCAAACTCTTGCGTTGCTGTATTCACTTGCGCAATTCGGCTGCAGAGCACTTGCTGCACTTGGCTCCATCTAGGGATCTAACCCTAAATTGGTCCTTTATTAGTAGGTTACTCTGTTAAGGACTGGATAACTCCGTAGCAACCCGCAAGTTTTCTGTATGCTTAGCAATAGTAGACAGGCACAGAACCTAACACAAGATATCAAAATTTTTCAATACCTCACCTATTAGACCGAAACTACAAAATCTTCATAGCAAAAATGTATTGTCACATTCCAGGGTGTGGTGGTATTCGGGCTCCTGTACCAACAACCACTGCAGTACCAACACTACACATACCCGCCGTGGGCCGTGGTCCTGGGCTGGGGACTGGCCTGCTCGTCCATCCTCATGATACCCATCGTCGCGATATACAAGTTGATATCTACCCCTGGAACCTTCCGACAGGTTCGTATCATTTATTTTAGTCCACATTATTGTGAGTATAAGATTCCGCATACAGAACCTATAAAAGGTCACTTCTCTTCTGTCAGTCGCAGGTTTTTTTTTGGCTTAGAATAAATTAAGCCCACAATTGGGTCAGATTCTGCGATACGCAAAATTATGTGAAGAATGCAGTAAACTGGAAACAGGGTTCTTTTTTGCTTCCTGTTTGATATGGAGTATAGTTATAATGGCGTAGTGGTTGAGCGATTGACTGCTGCGCTGCGTGTCGCGGGTTCGATTCCCGTACGGAACAAATATTTGTATGACCTACAGTTAGTTGTTCCGGCTCTGGATGTTTGTGTATGTGAGTTTATATGTTTGTAAACACACCCACGATACAGGAGAAATTCCTAGTGCGGGGCTACGTATTTAAAAAAAAAGTTTTTCTTTATCTTCCACTTCGTTATTTTCTGATTCATTTCATAGTGGGTTCTAATTCTAAGATGGTGGAATTATTTCTGAGGCTCGTTCAACTTCATGGTCTCATTGCGTCTCTATAGACTCACAATTTCAGTTTTGAACATGTTTCAAAACTTCCGTATTATTTACAAAAAACCTCTTTCTGTTTTCAGCGCCTAGCTTGCTGCATATCACCGGAATCTGAGCACGAGGCCATTCGAGGAGGCGCCCCTGTCAGCCGCTTTACTTGGAAACACTGGCTGTATGTCTAAGAAAAACAAGAGGAAACTTCTTGGAGAAACGACGGCCATAGAGGACCATTCTTGGGGTGGTTTATAGGAAGTGGTGAAGAAATATCAAGAATACGGAGAAGATAACTTTATTCGTTTTTGTAAACTTTACTAGTTTTGCCAGAAACTGTTATGGATAAATCTCGAATTTTCTCAACTGTCCTACTTTTTATGACTCCGACGCATATCTAGAAAATGAAGTTTACGTATAACTTTTTTTTTATATATTGTCGTTTAAATCAGGAAGGTAACTTATTCAAACTCATTTTGAATGGTTTTCGGGGATATTTCGAAGATGGTTTGAGTCAGTGGCGTAACCCAGCGGGAGCCCTATACCAGAATTTGAATCTTAAATATTATGAAGCTCATAATTTAAAAAATTGGCCTAATTTACCTATTGCGGATTTCAATGGTAAAATTTAAGTACCGACAACTTTTTCGACAGGGTACGATGTGAATAGCATTTACCCAACCCACCGGTCTATGGGCACGCCACTGGCTATTGAAAAGGAACTAAGAGTTCTGTAAATAAAATCTATAGTGTAAGATATTCCACTAATTTTATAAGATAATTCCTTTATCGTAGAAAACATGTATAAAGTAGAGATGTTGAAAACAGTTTTAATATCGTCCTGCCAAAGTATTTATCGGAAAAATATATATCTAGAGAAATGCATTGTATTCTGTTATGTCTATGCCTAAGTAAAAATAGTAGAATATTATTGTTAAAAATATAAATATTTATTTATATACCTAAATGTGAATTTTGTGAGATAAATGCTACTTTCAAAAATATACAATGTAGTATACAAACTAGAAAAATCGATAATTAAGTATGAAAACTTGTGCTGAGTTAGCTAAATATTTAGCTAACTTTAAGATGCTCAACCTCCTACCGTGGTTATTATAATTTAACACACAGATACCTACCAGGATTTGACAAAAAAAAAATGGAAGCTAGAACTAAACCTACGGACTAAACTAACCGATTTTTTTTGGAAAAACGGGCCAAGAGGCTCATCGACAATGAGGTACTGGTCGAGTCAAGGCCTTGAACATCGTCGCCGAGCTGCCAGCTTATCGGTTTTTATCAGTTGCATTTCGGGGAGTGTGCGAAGGAATTGCATGATCTAATGCCGCCTAGCCTTCACCTGTCGATACAAAAATAAAAGAAGAAAAAGTATTTTCACACCACCTGCTCGACAATGTCCTATCAAGCAATCTCAACGTAAAGGAAAGCATTACCACCCAAGGGAGGTAAAGTTGTATGAAACTCCCAAGGGAGTAAAGTGATTTGAATTTGGAACGTCGAATTCGTGTGGTATATCGTGGAAATTCTAAGTAAAAAAATGCTCTTAAGGCATTGTATAGAGGTTTGTTTGAAAATCGAACTTGTCACCATAAGCAAAACTCAAAAGAAAAGGCGCGATTACAAAGAATGTGATACAATAGACGGTTTTAGGTGCTGTGATTTTCAGTGAATTTTATCGCAATCTTCTTGTTGACATAAAATGTCGAGCGACAGTGATTCTACTCCAGAGCTTCTACATATTTTGCGTCAGGAAACTTGTCACCAACATTCACTATCCAAAATGACACCCAAACACTAATTTCTACACCTTTGCGTATTAAAATTACCTCCACCACAACTTCCATAAAGGTATCGTACAAAAATGTTACTCTATCCTTCCATAACTGGACACATGTGTCTAACATCAATATTAACTTTCGATTTATATAAATTAAAAAATAAATACTTAATATATGGAGCCCTGGCTTTTTATCCTGTGAAAAATAAAGTATGCTCCTATGGGATAAAGCCTGACTTCGTCTTGGGCAGCTTGAAACCTTCGATTCACTCAGAACTCTATATAGTCCCTCGTTATGCTCAGGCTTCAATTGCCGCCTGTGACGTAAGACACTGCTTTATCCCCTTGGTGCATAATGTTCATTATTACAGAAAGCTTTTATTGCGGCGGTTACGGACTACACGTCCGTGTCCGTGTTTTGAGTTCGAGTTCAAAATGTTCTGAATTATGACGGGACGGATAGAGTTCGGATATTGTCCGTAGGCTTCCCTACAAGAAGTAGATCGGATGTAGTGCGTAACCGCCCTAAATAGGCCACATATCCATCAGATAACCCTTTGCCAGAGGTTGAGAATCGCTGCTAAACCTAATCTTAGAGTTATGCCCTAATCAAATAAGTAGAGAACTATATCCCTAGATACGCTTATACCTAGATGTTAAGCATTATAAATAATCTACGTCCTATGCTGGCTGGACCAATTCGCAAACAGAACTGTGACAAGCACAATAATTTTGTATATAACTATATATCTTTGTACTTACGTATACCTGAGAAATGTACACTCATGTAACTTAACTATACCGCTTACTGTAGTGTCCTTCATTTTGTGGCTTGGTTTATAAATATACTTCTTCAAAGTTACACTCTGCTGAAAGGGTACGAAAATAATAGTCATCTCCGATCTTATCAATCTATTCTTAAACCTGCAACTAATTGTAAAAAATGGTAGTAACCTTAAGTATCTATTGAAAGCTCAAAGCACGCTCGCATTAATTTTGACTATTCAACAGTATCTATCTATTCATTGTTTATAGCAGTTTTACATCTCAATACATTTTATCGGGAAGACGGATTATTAAACGTAATAAAGTAATGAATGATATTATCGGGGGTGCACGATTGCTTTGGTTTCTTAATAAAGTTACGCAATTAGATGTTCATTTCTCGAGATCATTTTAAATGTTTGAATGAAATGTGGCGCCCAAATGGGCCAAATAAACAACTATTTTGGAACTCTCAAACTCATGTTAAAACTCTATTTTATCAGTAGTTTTTTAGTACTTAAAATTTACCAAACAAGTATTTCTTATTAACGTCTAAAAACGATGTGGCACCCAGATGGACAAAAAAAAAATATTGGCGCCCAACTGGGCCTAAAAAATTGCTTACTACCGTCTCTTTCTAAAGTAGGTACAAATTACTACATAAAACAATATTTAAGTAAAGAGGGCCCATCAGAATAGTTACGTAAAACCTACTAATTTCAAAAATAAATACAATAATTACCAAAGTATTTTTCCATACCTAAGTAGGTACAGTACCTAAGCTACGAGTCAGTGTTAACATGTCTAGTATATGCAGGTCTTGTTACAATGTGCGGTCCACGTCTGTACCTTCTAAGTAATATAGATTTGTACGCCTAGTAACAATAGCTATAGCAATATAGTACTCATTATTTTAGTGCGTATTTACTTAAAAAAATATTTTATGAATTCGCGTCCTACGAACATTTTATGTAGAAAAATTAAACGAATAAGTTTATGTATGAAAATGTTATAGACTTATAAATGAATGTGTATCGAAGGCAATGCTCCGGGCGAGTAAAAATAATTAGAAATTGTAAAAATGTAGTTGTGTTGTTCATAATAAATGTGTAGATCTTGAAAAGTGGTGTAAATAATAATTTTATTATTGTATTGAGTTGTCTGCAGCAGATAATGTTAATGTAAACTGTGTTCATTTATAAATAAATGTCTTAGATAACTATAATTCGTTTTAATCCTACTACATACTAGTGATGTAACGAATATTCGCGTTCGCATTCGCATTCGCTGATATTCGCATATTTTTGCATATTTGCATTCGCATTCGCAATATTTCTGCGAATGTTTTGCGAATATGCATATCAGAAAAAAAACAATTTGAAGATAATAGTAGATTAATAAAATCAAAACCCATTAATTTCTTAGGTTTTTTAATGCAAGGGAAAATAACAACCTCGTAAGCACATTATCAGTCTACACTTTATCATGTGGACTACACTTTATATTTATTTATTATATTACTTTGGGCAATTAAGCTTAATAATTAAATTTTCATTAGAACTTATAAGACATAAAGTATATGTGTGCAATGTAAACAAACGCGGGCGAGACTTTAAATCATAAGATGGACACAAATGCTTCATAAGTCTTACAAATTTCTTGGAACAATATACAAATGGAACGCACCTCGAGACTGCCACCAAACCATAGACAATTGGCGCCAAAATTGAACAAAAACTGAACATTCGTATTCGCATTTGCATCCGCGAATGTCAGTAGTAGATATTTGCATACGCATTCGCATCCGCGAATGTTCAAAAAATTACATTCGTTACATCACTACTACATACTACTGTTAACTTATTTTTCTATGTGGAAATCCTCATGGATGTCCTTCACCCTGGGGTCTGTCATTCTCTTACTGACTTAAACCATCCCAGTGTTCCCTCGCTCACTTGCGTCAAAGGCGTTTGTTGCTTTCGCTGCCCCGTACTAGTGCCGGCCAGAAGGCGGCAGGCTTCGTCCCGTATTGGGGAGTGAGTTATTGCGTACCACATTTTTACTGTGCTACCACTTTACGTGGTTTGATTCAAACATGTAGATATTAGTTTGACTCAAACCATCTAATCGTTTACACAGCTAGTTTGAAAGGATTAATTGTCAAACATTCATGGTTTGAGACAAACCAAAATCTACCCGTTTGAACGTCTCGGGGGCGCTGCGAACGCGAAATCCGACTGAATATCCTAAGTAAAATGTTGCTGTAAGAGATGTATATTGTTGTTCTGTTTATTTCAAACGTGAGTAACATGTTGGTTCTCTTTTGAAATATTCAAATCTATATCAGTTTTTTCAGTAAATAAATATATGTTAATCTAAATTGGGTTACTTAATACTACTTAATACCATAAAAATAAAAAAATACTGTTCTGTTTTTTTTGTTCCCGATACCGGTGGGCTACTATTTTTTATATTTCAATGTTTTCCTTTTTTGTTTTTGTTTTATGTTTTATAAAAATATTTAAAAATGTAACAAATAAGAAAGAAATTAAATAAAGGACATAATAAATAATACTGAGTGTATAAGTGCATCTTCTTATTCGAAAGACCGCCTTTTAATCACCTGTTTTTTTTAAATTAATATTGATGTATATCTATAAAAAAATATTATACCTACTTCCCCTAAACCCGCAACACTCCTCTATAGCCATACAGTGCTGCCTAAATATGCTGATGTTGGTTAGCGCATGTAATTTTGTATCAACAACATAAACAATTATTGTTAAATGGGTATCTTGCACGCTTGACTTGTGGAATCGATGTCAATAACTACAGAAAACTAACTTCATCGTGGTCACGGAGATGGCGCGCACGTGGCGCAAGTAAAAGTATATCCTCCTGCCCATAGATGTCGCTTTTTATATACTCTAGGGGGTGAAGTTTCTCTGCAGGTTTTTGTACCTAAGCGGCGGCGGCGGCGGCGCGTATCGGTACATGTCTGGGATCATTCTGTACTTATAAACAGTCAGGCAACACGCTATGAAAAGTGACGTAATTACGCACATAAAGTTAAAAAGCGAACTAAAAAGCCGTAAACAAGAAAAAAATCATGTTGTTCAGTCGGAGGATACGTATTCGGGAGCTGGCTGACCAAAACCTGATGTATCCTCCGACCGCACAGCATGCTTTTCTTCTTGTTTACGGCTTTTTAAGCAGTCGGGTTTTTTGAATTAACTTTTTTTATTTATAACTTTTTAGTTATTTTTTTCTAAGATTTAGGTACCTACATTTAAACATATATAAGTGTTATATATTGTTTTTTAAATCAACTCTTAAAACCCTTTAATTTGATACCCCCAAGAGGAGTGTGTAAGAAAAAAAAATTGTCCCCCAAATTATGGCGCCCAAAACCCGCCATTTTTATATTTTCCAACTTTAATGTGAATCATCAAAATCAGCCAACGAGTTTGGTCTCTAGAACGCCACATAGGAACAAACATACATAGACTGATAAACACATTACCCTCCTTCGGCAGGCGAGTAAAAATAAGAAGATAAACCGTAACATTATTTTTTTGCAATAAGTAACGAACATCACCGATATCTCTCAAATTGAGAAACCAAAAACCAGTAGCGCCATCTATATTTTCCTACTAAACTTTCTACATTTATAACATAAGTAGGTACTAAAATAAATTTTGCGATTAGGGTTTGTGGTTGCAATGTGTCAAGTTCAACTAATACCTACTAAAGTGTTTAATAATGTTTGATTAGCATCCAACTAATTGAGAATCCACTCGACTAATAACTAAACGAGTTGTTTGCACGGTCCGAGTCACTAAATTGTAGCAACCATAGATACGAACTTAGCCGCACTTGACTCGCTGGAGAAGTGGAGACATGTAAACGTCAGTAGTGTTTAATTAGTGACAAGTGAGACTATTATATGCGCGCTTGTTAAAAACTAAATTATAGCCATTCGAATCTAAAGCAATTATTAACACAGTGAGCGTTAGTTCCGCAAATAATTGCCGGTGTACTAGTCTGATAAAAGACGAAAAATAAATATATTAATAATTATTAATCTACTCAGCGATATCCGTCTTTCCGACTGTAGGTAGCTCGCAGAATTTGAGACGTGTGAACAAGAAAATTTAGTTCAGCTCATTAGCTGTCAGTGTCTGACCTTGAACGTGCTCGTCAGTAGGTATTTACTTTTTACTAAATGGCGGGAAAGTGGTCCGAAGACGTCACAATAAAGTTTGTTGGCGAATATGTTGCTCACGAGTGTTTGTGGAATACTAAACACTCACTGTACAAAAACAAACTAGCTAGATTGGCAGCATATAGAGACATAGCAAATACTATGAATATACCTAACTTCGGCGAAAAGGAAATCGTCGTGAAAATTAAAAATATTCGCTCCACATACTGTCAAGAATTAAAGAAAATAAAAGAATCCAAAATTTCGGGCTCTGGGGATATTTACGTTCCCAATTTAAAATGGTTCTCTATACTTAATTCTATAAGAAAAGAAGATACTTTGGTAAGTTCTTTATTTCGTTTTATTTCTATTTCATTATAGAGAAGTTATTTATACAAAAATCACAGTAAGTATTCATTAAAGTAATAGAGATTTTCTTCAACTTATATTTTGCAATTGCCAGCTCACTGATCCTTCTCCCATAAAATAATCAGCATAGTCATCCCTGATTTGACAAGCATCTTCTGTTGAAGTTGAAGAGCATTTCTTTATAGGCAGTTCAGCTAGCCCTTCTGTTACTAATTCTCTCCATGACTCAACTATAATGTTGCCAGTATTACTGTCTTCAAAATCCAGTGTTGTCGCCTGTATTGGACTTTTAGTCATTCTCAACCAGTTATGCAAAGCACAACATGTTTTTACAATTTTTTCTATTTTGTCTGCTGTAAATGGAAGTGGCTTTTCGAAGATTCTAAAGCGGTTGACTAGGAGTCCAAATGTATTGTCAATGGTACTTCTAGCATGGGACAATCTATGGTTGAATACTTTCTCTTTTTCTGATAATTTGTTGCCTTCATATGGTTTCATTAAATACTTTTTTAATGGGAAGTTTTCATTTCCAACTATAACATGGTCTGGAGGGAGGAGATCGTTTTCAAATGCCTGAAATAAGCTACTGTCTACAAAAACATCTTCTGACATCCTTTTCTTAGACCAAACATTAATATATTTGAAGCAATAATCATCATCACACACGGCAACAAAGGCTATCTTTTGATGATCAGCATCATTTTGAGATCTACTCACAACATATTTCCCATCAATAGCACCACAGCAATTAGGGAAGTTCCACGTATTACTAAAGCTAGTTTCAACAGCTTTCCATTCTTCATGAGTTGGTAACTGAAACATTATATAATGATTATTTTGGATATTTTCAGGAAAACACAGAAGACAGTATTGGTGGTACCAGCATTCATGAGGATGACAATGGTGGTACTACCTCCCATTTACATATAGTTGATGAGTCAGCAGAAAACACATTAACAGAAGGGGAGCAGCCCCGCACGCTAAAGAAGAGAAGACTGCAAGAACTGACTTCATTACTAACAAAAGTTAAAGAAGTATGTGCTATGAATAATGCTACCCCACCAGAAGAACATGAGTTTGATATCTTCGGCCGAGGTGTTGCTGCTCAATTGAAAATGCTGCCACTGGAACGGGCTCTACAAGCACAGCATTACATACAGAGTTATTTAACCGAGTTACGGTTGCAAGATTCTCCAGGTTCTGGGGCATCTTCACCGTATTATGTAAAGTTTGAGCAGATGACTCCTTGAGAGGAATTGTTGCTAGGTTTGGCAAGTATAGGGAGCCCTGATCAAGACTGATTACTTGAAGAAAATGGCTGGAATGGGCTGGGTGATGCAAGTGATTTGTGCTATGATGGAATAAGTTCGGTTGGAGGGGGCCTCAGTAAACTGAATGAAAAAAATATTTTCTAAGAATCAAACTTTTTACTTTTGTAAATCTCACACTATTTATTAAGCTTGTCTTTTCAAGACTCACATTAAACTAAATATATTTCTTACAAAACAATCTGTTTTGTATTTAAATCAGGCTATGTAAGGTATACATTGTATCAAAAATAAAAATACTGCTTAGTGTTTCAATTTTTTTTGTTTACCTGAATATAATCCTTTAGAGCTAACCAAATTGCATCACATACTTCATGGATCATCAAACTAATACTTGTCTTTGACACATTAAACAGAAGTTCTAGTCCTCTTAAACTGGTGCCCGTTGCAAGTAAATGCAGAAATATTTCAAGTTTCAGTGATGCTGGCAGTGCCATCCTCATGACAGTGTCTGCCTTCTGAATATATGGCTCTACCTCTTTTAATAACCAGTTGAATGATTCTTCTGTCATATGCAAAGCAGTGAAATGTTCTGTGGGGCCTTTAGATAGTTCAGGGAGTAGGTAGCTATTTATATCCTGTATTACTTTGTCTTTTACCCATTTACGTTTACGGTTTAGTTTGACTCCTTCAGTTTCGGCTTCTTCTTTAATTTCTTCGATTATGATTTTAAGAGTTTCTTGGAGGATATCTCGCACATCGCTTCGGATCTGCAGCCTATCCATGGTATTTAATACGTTTCTGCTATGGTAGCGGACTATCACCGTGAACACAGAAGACGCTACAAATATTTCAATAAAGTATACGGATATTATTTATCTCTATTTAAGAGTGAAGCTTAAATGATAAGGCAACTACAAGACAATAATATGCCCTGCTTTTTTGTTTTTATACACTATTAATATAAGTATTAGAAAACGCCAAAACACAAAATGTACCCTTTATATTATTTTTCTCTGTGACAAAATGACAAAAACAAAACTGAACAAAACTTGAACAAAACAATCTGAGTAATCTTTATTGACATTTACCTGACAGTACAGTAATATGACAGTCTCACTGTCACATGTTCCGGGCAGGTAACTGGTAACTGCAATATCGCTAGTAATGCTGGACTCACACATTCTGAATTCGTCTCTGAATTCCAGCCGAAAATGTCCAGCCTAAAAATCGTCAAGAAATTGGTTACTTAAGGTGCCTGTAAATGGGCTGCAAAAATAGCATCGTTGCCAATTTTGTTGACCAATATAGCTCTGTATATTTGCAACTAATACCCTTGCTGCAATTTCATTGTGCAATACATTGCCGGATCTTGTCCAGCAAGATAGTGCAACTGGGTTGCTGAGGAATTTTGTCCGTACACGCGGAGCAATTATTGCGGCTAGATCTCGGCAGTTAATGACGATTTTTACGTATGCAACTTCGGTCTTTTCATGGAACTTCGCGGCAATTACGGCCCAAGCATCTTTCTCTTTATACGCACTAGCTTTTACAATCTCATTATTCAGGACGTATATGGATTTCGTTGATAAAGTCCAAAAATTTTTTGTTTGACCACTCAGCCATGACGAACAGAATAAAATCATCAACGAATACAAAACAACTTCACTAATCAGGCAGCGACAGAACGGGGCGGAGGGAGGCGAGCGAGGGAAAAGAGATGCACCATACTCTCTGAGATGCACCTTTACATCAGAGCAAAGACAATAAATCATTCAAAAAAAAAAAAAAAAACGCATTTGCAATTTAGCCGGCTAGACATTAAATACATGCGAATACTATGAAATATCTTGAGAATATCACCGGGCTATACCTATTTTTCTATTCTTTTTTAAAAACGTTGCCCCACACTAGGATTTTCTTCCTGTATTGTGGGTGCGTTTTCAAACATATTAACTCACATACACTATTGAAGTTTGGTTTTCAATAACAAGGCTCGTATTCTTCAATAAACTTAGTTATTTATTTTAAATCATTTTTCAATATACATTATGACAAGTAAATTTTTTACACAGTGACAGAACTTAGTTTTCTTTCTGCCACAAACAATCCCTCAGACTAAATAAAACCTCAACACTCCTCCTCAAATTTAACTTTACGAAACAAAATTTAAAATTGAAATTTGCTACTTATAACTTCTCATTAATAGTAGCATAAATAAAGACAATGTTTACTGACTTCAAAATGATTATCAAATAACATTATTCCTTAGTACACAATAAAAATAAAAACAAATAACATTAATAAAACTCCTCCTGAATCACTATAATGGTATTCACGCTAACACAAGAATTGATTAACAAAATTATTAAATTTCTCTTTACATAAACTCTTTGTCATCAAATCTGCCAAATTATCATTTGAGTTTACATACTCAATGCTGATGATGTTCTTTTCAACAAGATCTTTTAAATAATGAGCTCTAATGTCAATAGGCTTAGTTCGTTTTGAATTTTCGTAACTCTTTGACATGGAGATGGCACTTACATTATCAACAAATAATATTGTATCACTATTAATTCTTAGATGTTCGCATAACCCTTTTATATTTACTAGCTCGCGTGCTGTGGCAGCAGCTGCTATGTACTCTGACTCAGCTGTTGACAAAGCCACACAAGACTGTTTCATTGAGAACCAGTATATAGGGTTTACTCCATGTAAGATAATACCACCACTCACACTTTTTCTATCGTTTTTATCTCCAGCCCAATCTGCGTCAGAATATCCATATAAGTTAGAGTCATTGTTTTTTCTAAATACAAGTCCCTTATCATTTGTTTCTTTGAGATAGCGAATCACCCTCTTACCAGCTTTCCAGAGTTGTTCGTTTGGCTTATCCAAATATCGGCTAAGGTAAGACACAACAAACGTCAAATCAGGTCTTGAAGTCATTGTTAGATAAATCAAACTTCCAACTAACTCTCGATAAGGCACGTCTAGTATTTGCTCATCATTCATCTGTATATTATAGTTAATTTCCATAGGCGTTTTTGTTCCTTTACATTCAGTCATGTTAAATTTCTTCAGTATTTTCTCTATCAATGTAGTTTGTTTCATTATAAAACCATTTTCGTTTCTTTCTATCTCCATACCTAAAAATCTTTGTATTTCTCCTAGGTCCTTTGCATTAAACTGCTTTTTAAGTGCTTTGATAGTATCATCTGCTCCATTACCAATAATCAAAATGTCATCGACATATACCAGTATCCAAGTATCTTGCTTGTGATACATGCAAAAATCATATTCCGATCTTTGAAATCCTTTACTTTTAATAAACATATCAATAGTTTCATTCCAGCATCTAGGGGATTCTGTTAATCCGTATAGTGCTCTACTTAACTTTCAAACTGTGTTTGGATTCTTTGTCTTATATCCTTTAGGTACTTTAATGTATACTTCAGATTTCAGTTTGCCATTTAAAAATGCTGTTGGTATGTCAAGTTTCGTTGTGCAATTTTCATATCTTCGTTAATTGCCTTTGATAAGAACATTCTTACTGTTGAATGTCTAGCAACCGGTGAATAATTGTTTTCAAAGAAATCATCCTTCTTTTGTTGGAATCCTCTAGCTACTAATCTCGCCTTTTTTGTTCCTTCCTCTTTTACTTTGAAAATCCATTTAGTATCTATGGTTTTTTTTTCTTTTGGTAATTCTACTTCTTCCCATGTCTCTAATTTTTCTAGTGCTTGTAGTTCTTTATCAATAGCTTCCTTCCAATCTGTTTGACTTGCAGCTTCTTCAAATGAGCTTGGTTCATTTGCACTCAAGCAAACAACTGTGTTATAACTTTCATATTCATCGAGATATATGGGACGTTTGACGTTTCTTCCTGATCTAGTACGATTTCCTTGTTCTAATATATCTTCAGTGGCTTGAATATCACAATTGTGTCTCTCTGTTTCTTCTTCTTTATTTTCATTTTCTATGTTCGGTTCTGTTTCTTTTTCCATCTCAGTATGTTTTCTTTCTTTGTTTTCCTCTTCTTCTTCAATATATTTAATTTCACTACTTTTATCATCTACTTCTTCTTTATATTGTATATCAGTCTCATCAAATCTCACATCTCTGGATTTTATAATGGAATTGTCTTCTGGATTCCACAATCTGTAACCTACTACTCCATATCCAACCATTCTTGTTGCTCTGCCTCTGTTGCTCAATTTATGCTGTCTTGGTATAATAGTGGTCCATACTTTGGAACCAAAAATTCTCAATCTTGACAAATCTGTCTGTCCAAATCTCATATAGCAGGGTGTCTCGAAATTAATTGCCCATGAAGGAGATCTATTTAATTGAAAAGCTGCACATTGAATAGCTTCACACCACAGAAACTTAGGGAGCTTAGTTTCTGCGAATAGAGTCCTCGTTTTATCACACAACGTTCGGTTTAGTCTCTCTGCACATCCATTTTCTTGAGGACTATAAGGTAAAGAATACTCTAAACGTATCCCTTTCCTTCTACAAAAATCTTTAACTTTATTGGCGGTATACTCTGCGCCATTATCACAGCGAATCCTTTTTACTTTATTTCCAGTTTCATTCTCAAGTTGTACTATATAGTTTATAAGCTTCTCTGTTGCCTGTGTTTTACTAACTAGTGGATATACTACACAAAAATGAGAATAGTCATCTAGTATTGTCATAAAATACTTCTCACCATTTAATCCACAATCCTTGATTGGCCCAGCAATATCTGTGTGTAACATTTCTGCCACTTGCCTTGATTTCGGTCTTGGTGTCTGTTTAAAGGGTCCTCTTGTAGCTTTCCCTTCCATGCATGCACTGCAAACTTTATTAGACATTGGTAAATTCATCATTCCTAAAGATTTTCTATTTAAATGTCCTAACCTCTTGTGCCAAAGATCATCATCACATTGAACTTTACTAATATTACAAGAATCATTACAAATATTAGCATACAATTTATACAGCTTGCTCTCTGATGTTCCCTCAAGATAAGAATTGTTACTTTTAATGGTTACTTTATGTTTATTAAATTGTACATGATGTCCAGCCTCAGTAATTTTGTGGACTGATAGTAAGTTATACGATATATCTTTAACAATTAATGCCTCAATGTTTATCTTTAAATTGTCACATTTTAATTTTAAATTACCTTTTTTGTTTGTTAAGAGATTGACCATTAGCAACCAGTATTTTGACACTCTTGTCTAATATTATTACATCTGTCATGTATTTTTCAAACTTATTACTTACAATATGTTGAGTACAACCAGAATCCACTATAAAAGAAATATCATAGTCTCTGTCCTTTTCACTCCTTACGCTTAAAGCATTTTCACATGCAATAAATCCAATTTCGACATCCGTCATCATTGATGTTGCTCCTTGTCGCTAAAATCTTCGTCCTCTATATCCTTGTCCTGGAAAAACTCTTCGACGAAGTCCGCGACCACGTCCTCGACGACTCTGACTATAAACTCGTCCTTGGCCTCTTGCCTTTGATGTTCCTCTGTCATTTGCATAACTACTGTTTATTTGACACTCGTATGACTTATGGCCATTCTTTCCACATCTATAGCAGGAAATATTGAAGTCATTCTCTTCGCTGTACTGTGTTCCTTCTATTTTTATCTTAGTTTCAGCATCTAACAACCTTGCCTTAACAAAATCGAAGGTCAACTTTTTCTCCGCAGCCATTGTTTCAATCGAAGTGATAACATGATCATACTCTTTAGGTAGTGAGGATAACAGAAAGCAAATCTGGTCTTCATCTTCCACTTTTACATCTATAGCCTGCAGTTGACTGATAATAGAACTAAATTTAATTAAATATGACTGTAACGGCTCTTCACATTTCATGGATATCAATTTTCGCTTAAGGTAGAAACGATTGTATACACTCTTTCTTTCAAAGATACTTTCAAGTAGCTTTATCATATCTGCGGCAGTTTCCCCATCTTTTACCGATTCTACATATTTGTCCGACAGGCTTTGTGCGATAATCGACCTTGCTTTTGCGTCATCTTTCTTCCATTGTGGTTTCTCGACATCTTTTGACGTTAAAACATATACGACTTGTCTCTCTTCCAAGATTAGTTTAACACGGAATTTCCACGTGCTAAAATTTTTGTTTTCAGTCAAACACGGTAACGACGACACCGCAGCGCTCGTCATTTTTGTTCGTTTTATTAAATATACTATATGTACGTACGTGGATCGCAACCCAGTATCTTCTTATTTTTAATTAAACTTAACCAGAAAAAAGCTCTGCTACCATCTTGAAGTTTGGTTTTCAATAACAAGGCTCGTATTCTTCAATAAACTTAGTTATTTATTTTAAATCATTTTTCAATATACATTATGACAAGTAAATTTTTTACACAGTGACAGAACTTATTTTTCTTTCTGCCACAAACAATCCCTCAGACTAAATAAAACCTCAACATACACAAACACCCTGAGCCGGAACAAGTCGGAACAACTATCTGTAGGTCATACAAATATTTTTTCCGTGCGGGAATGAACCCGCGACACGCAGCGCAGCAGTCAATTGCTCAACCACTGCGCCAACCGTGCGCCTCCTATACTTTAAGATTACTGCAATTGTTGCCCTGTGTTGAGTGATATAATTGGCAACTTGGCAGCTATATAATTGCAGAAAGAAATTGTCAAAAAGCTAGCCCGTTTACAGATGCCTTTAGATCATCAGACCCTCAACGAAAGTCTTATCCCAGATTAGTGTACCAACAAGTTGCCATTATGATGAATGAAACAAGCCCAAACACGAGTCAGATGCTATAAACCGTTAAGAAGTTCCCTCAACTGTTTTTCGTCTTCATCAATTTCAGGTCTCCATCATGTTGTATTGCTGTATTGCTTTTAGAACTAGGTGCGCCAAGTTTCAACAAAATCGGTTCTCCTTGGTGAAATTTCGAATTTTGGTGAACAATGATCCCTATATCACCCGACTGCCGAAGGAGGGTAATGTGTTTATCAGTCTATGTATGTATGTATTATAATAAGATAAATTTATTAGTACACCTTGACCTTTCTTTAGATAGGTACATTAAGCACAAACAACAAAATAAAATAGTAAAAATTATAGCACAGGTAAACAAGAAGAAAATCATGATGTGCAGTCGGAGGATACATCTGGTGTTGGTCAGCCAGCTCGCGAATACGTATATATCCTCCGACTGCACAACATGATGTTCTTCTTATTTACGTCTTTTTAGTTCGTTTTTTAAGCAGTCGGGTATTTTGATTTTTTGAGTTAACTTTTTTTTCAATACTTAAGTTGGTTCTTTTTTACAAATATTAAAGGGACCAACTTCGAAGGCAGTGGCGGCGTTAGGGGGTGGCGAACAGGGCAATCGCCCGGGGCCTCGCCCTCGCAGGGGCCTCGCGCTACGACCCAAAACGCTAACAATTTTATCCTTAGCAAACAGTTATTCGTAACAATAAAATAAAGTTAGTCGTTTAAATATTTTATAGTTTTGGGGGTATGTGGAACAGGGTGTAAAGTCCACAAACCTCCATAGAAAAGGGAGGATCCTCCGACCAGACGGTTGTTGTGTCTGGTCCGGGCAACTGCCCAACGGTTATCGTCGGACTGTTGTATACGTTCGAATCGCGCCGCAAACTTTGCTTGCGCGATGTAGGATTTGTGTGACGTCATGTCATTACTTTGTAAGTGGCGGTGTCGGTGCCGCTACATCACTCCCCTCCGGAGACCGGAGGTCGATAGCAGGTTGAGTCGTCCGTACATCTTGTGATGCGTGCCTGGCCAGTGGAAGATTGGTTCCCGTGAGTCGGAACCGGAAGTCGCAGAGTTCGCGGTGAGTCGGAACTGTATGCGGTTGTGCCCCAGTGAGTCGGGGTGATGATATCCCAGTGAGTCGGGATAGTTTTGCTGGCTCCAGTAGTCGGAGCGGTGATGATGTGTCCCAGTGAGTCGGGACAGTGCTGCTGGCTCCAGTGAGTCGGAGCGGTGATGAAAGAAGCTGAGGGTGATGACCAGGTATGCGCGTCCGCTGCATGCTGGTGGTCAGGATACCCTCGTAGATGCCGTGGGTACTGGCTGGCTGTGTGACTCGCTGCTCGAAAGCTTGAGGAAGTGATGATGACGTCACGATGAAGTAGCTCTGCACGAAGGCTGCGCTGATGATCACGTCGGGGTCACCAGTTTGGAGGTATGCGGAACAGGGTGTAAAGTCCCACAAACTTCCATAGAAAAGGGAGGATCCTCCGACCAGACGGGTGTTGTGTCTGGTACGGGCAACTGCCCAACGGTTATCGTCGGACTGTTGTATACGTTCGAATCGCGCCGCAAACTTTGCTTGCGCGATGTAGGATTTGTGTGACGTCATGTCATTACTTTGTAAGTGGCGGTGTCGGTGCCGCTACATAGTGTTAGAAAAATAATAAAAAAATAACTTTATTTTATCAGAGTGCAACACTGTCCGTTCATAGTTCAGCGGATATTCAATTTTAGTAAGCTGGTTTATTTTATTTTGTTTCATCTATGATTCTGTCATTTTAAAAGACAGGTCTACTTTTTGGGACTGAAAAGTGTTCTATTAAAGTATATTTTATTAAGATGATCGTTTTCTATGAAGAAACCCTGACTCTAATACATAGTAAAGTATAAGAGCCAAGTTTTCGATTTCTCGTATCTCTAGAACGCCACATAGGAACATACATACATACATAGACTGAAAAGGACAAGGGCCTCGCAAATATCTGCCACCCGCCCGGAGCCTCGTAGCGGTTAAGGCCGCCCCTGTTCGAAGGTAACCCTGTCCAACAAAAAAAAACTATTTGAACGAAGTTACAAGTTACGCGTGACCCAGGGCGGCGTGATCATACAAAGTAGAAGTACTTGCGATAGATTAAATGTCAAATGATTGTGAAACTAATGCATGAACATGATGTACATTTATGATACAGCACCAATGACTTGCACAATCATTCCCATGCACTTAGGGTAAACATTAATATTGTGTCATGCAATAGTTCCACGAACAATAGGAAAATTGCAGAATTAAGGGCTTATTACACTACACAGTATTCAGGGCCCTGATACCGGGTCACTTCACCATTCCGTGTCAATAAGGTCGATAATTTGAGAACCCTAATTTCCTAATACCTATTACACTACCCTCAATTAGAGTTTAGGGCCCTGCATTCCGTGTAGTGTAATAAGCCCTTTAGGGCTTGTCAAAATGGTATTATTTTTTTAGTTTCCAAAGTTGGTGTTTCACTGTTTCGTGATTCGTCTAAAAAAATAAGATTTTGTCTGTGGATGACATTTACATGTTCCATTACGCACAGAATTTCATTCAATGGCAAAAATAATATTTTGTTTTCAGGGTAAAAAAAAATCAAAACATTTACTAAAAAGCCCCAATTAATGCAAACTAAATTAAGCAACTTTATCGTTAAATTTTAATACCTAATGGATATTCTGACATTCTGCCGTTTATAATTAACTGTTGAGAGCAGATAAAAATGTCAGTAGATATTGCAGGAACGCACTTTTAATGGCAGGCTTGTCATGTTGATTTCGATATTCCGTAATTTATTGGCGTAGAGAAATGACTTTTATAATTTATTCTTTAAAATAAATGACAAGGAAATAATCTATATTTAAAGGAGTAGTGAAAACGTGCGTTGAAACTGTGAATGTTGCACCCGTTTACAATTAAATCATCAAGTAAATTTCAAGTTGTCACTAATATTATCTTTGAATCGATATAACTACGAACATAATCTTGAGTTTGCCGTGAATATATTATCGTTATGTCAACAAAGTTATGAGCTAATAGTTCGGTTAAGGTAAGGCTCTTAATCATCTTGAACTTCGTAACAATTTAGAGATATCAAAACGTTTTTGCGGACCTGCTGCCGCGGTCCTTGTTTATATTTTTTTGTCGCTCAAATCACTTTCAATCTTATCTTTGTGTTGTCAAATATAATTAATTTTCAAATACACATCACTTCCTGATCGGTTTTTTGAGATAATTATTACGTAGTTTTTCTGTGTAGCCGTGAAAATGTCGCTAGAACGCGAGAGTGTGGGCGGAGTGCCCAGTGTGGGAGACATACGAGGGGTGGCGGTCTCCAGCGCGGGTACTGCTTCCGCAGACCCTCGCTCTCAGCTGCTGCAAGAGATGAGGGAGCAGAACTTCGACCTGATCAGATTTGCCTCCTATAGGACCGCTTGCAAGCTCCGCTATGTACAAAAGAAATGTAACTGTGAGTAATGTACAGTTTAATTCATTTATTCTGTTTTTAAATCCAAAATTTTTATTTTTATTCTGGAAAAATATAAAATTTGGAAAACGTTTTCTCTGTTGGATGGTACGCAACTTTGTAAATACATTCATCAACTAACAAGTTTATTCGTTTTTTATTGGTTTAAATTGGTGTTTATTGCCTCTGAAATTATGAAATGGTTTCATTGTGGCCCCAAATAGATTGAGTCATGAATATTTATAACTGGGTTGGAATAACAGCTCTACTTTTAGATTGATTGGGCTTCAAGGTTTAAATAAGTCATGAATATGATTGATGATAACAAATTTTATAACTACAGCTAAATAATTGATAAACAAATAGTGGGTGTTATGACTTGATTAAAAGCGTACAGCAGAATATGAGAAAAAATATTATCATACTAATTCATCATCATCATCATCATATCAGCCGAAAGACATCTACTGCTGGACATTAGCCTCCCCCAAGCGTCACCACATTGGCCGGTCCCGTGCGTCCTGCATCCAGCGGATCCCCACAATCTTCACTAGGTCATCGGTCCACCTGGTGGAAGGCCTTCCAATGCAATGTCCTCCGGTTCGCGGTCGCCATTCTAGAATTTTCATACTAAATATGTAAATTTAATTCTTGTAGACAGACTGGCTTTTTCCTGCTGATTTGCTTCTGCAGCGTATCCCACCGGAACCATGTTTTTTATTTATTGATAGGCTCGAGCTTGACCACTATCTCACCTTATAGTAAGCGATGATGTGGTTGACGATGAAGCACACTTGCCTAGAAGAAACCAATTCACTCTTGACTTAAAAACTCGCAGGTTGTAGCTATCAGGAAATACAAATATTCCTGGAATAAAAAGTAGCCTATGGCAAACAGCAATATTTTTCTATCAGTGAAATAATTATTATAATAATCAGATTAGTACATCCAGTGATTTCCTCTTACAAACAATCAATTTTACTTGTTTATAGTATTAGTACTGGTAAATTGTAAATATCTATTATGCAAAGGAGAAAGACAGGTGAAATAAAACATTTTAACTTCATGTGCTAATTGTGTCCATTTTCTTTCAGTACACGTAATAGACATATGGAACGTAATAGAGGCATTCCGTGAGAACGCACTGAACACTCTAGAGCCAACCGCATGCGTGAACGTAACAAGACTGGAAACACTTGTCTCTTCATTGTACCACAATCTGAACAAAAGACTGCCGCCCGCTCACCAGGTGTCCGTTGAAGCATGTTCCGCTTTACTATTGAATTGGTTGCTGTCAGCTTACAGTACTGGGTGAGTTATTATTATAAGACTTTGTGGTAATTTCCAGAAGAACAAGAAACATTATTTTTAGTCATGTTGATTTTTTTTTTTAACTAATAACATGCTAACATACTGCGGCTAAAATGTCCTATCTGTTATCCAGATAACATTCTTCTTATGTGCCTAGCTTCATCTAAATCTGTTCTGCAATTAAGGCATAATTTTTTTATATTTGATTCTTAGTGTAAATATTTGTATGAAACTGCAATATACTACAGGATTATACAAGAAATGATTTGTTGTTAACATAACATCACACCTACGTTTTTTGGGGTGGGAAATAGTCCAATGACTTCGCCCACTCTGGGTGAAGCGGAAGGGCGTCTCAGGCTTTTACTGATTAAAACCCAGCCGTGTTCCTTCAGTTGCTTGAGCCAGGGCCGCGGTAACCCTTTTTCAAAATCCGCGACCTAGTCAGGTATCGGGCCCTAGCGGACAATGTCAGTTTTGCTGATATCTCTTTGAAGCGCGCGTGGAACACTAAGCGCCGTCGACTCGAGTCTGGTCCGTATCGGACGGCAACCTATTCATTAATCGCCGTCCGCAAGCAAGCCCGCGCCTACGTTGGCCGGGAATCGGCATGCGACTCCCGAGGCCTAGGGCGTCTCCTGCGGTGTCTTCGTTGTGTCTCCCTCACGCTTTCCGCGTCCTCCTTCGCGACTGCTTCGCAGAAGGAGGTGACAGCTTCCCATGCCCTCTCGCCCCGTACCATGGACTGAACCAGGGCCAGACGCGAGAGGTCGCCACAGACCGCCCATCGCCTCAACGAGAACACGGCGGCGGCGGTGCTCCGCCCAAGTGGGGCAGACCTCCACCGTGTCCACTTGGTCCGGCATGGTAATCGAACCCAAGACCTCTTACTCAGTGGTACTGAGTAGTGCTGGTAGTACTTGAGACCACTAGACCAAGGTGTTAATATGGTGTGCTTTGTTATTGTTTATATATTAACATGATGCTGCAAATTCCCTAGCCTTGAATGGATGTGTGAAGAATGGTAGTGATACTAATAAGATTTCCAGCTCATTCATAATGACATGCGTTATAGAAGATTTACTATGGAATGTCATTTCAAGTATATCGTTAAGTACTTTAATTAAGTACTTTTATAGGTAAGTTATGCACCTCTGATGAAAACATAATAAAGATTATAAATCTTTATCTGATGGTATCACATTCAGATAGTAAATACTAATGATAGAGCATGTAAAATAAATGTGTAGATTGGAAATACAACCATAACCAAATAGTCTCCTTTGCTTAGCCTATCCCCAATTTATATATATCAATTGAATCTAAGGCGCAGGCCACATAGAAATGGCGTCAGGCGCGGACATGGCACGGGCCTATTCCATTCAATTTTCATACAAAATGCATGGAAATAAAGTGCAATTTGATCAGGCACGGGCGCCGAAAAGGTGCGTCATAACCACGTCCGAGCAACGTCATACCGTGTGTCCTAAATTGTGCTTTATTTCCATGCATTATGTATGAAATTTTAATGGAATAGGAAACCGCCCGTGCCATGTCCGCGCCCGACGCCATTTCTGTGTGGCCTGCGCCTTAACCTAAACTGATTGGGCATCCAAGTGAGAGGAGTCAGGTACACCTATTTGTTTTATAAGGACTAGCCTTTCCGTTAACCTTTTTAGGGTTCCGTATACAAAGGGTAAAAACGGGACCCTATTACTAAGACTCCGCGGTCCGTCTGTCTGTCTTTCTGTCTGTCACCAGGCTGTATCTCACGAACCGTGATAGCTAGAAAGTTGAAATTTTTACAGATGATGTATTTGTGTTGCCACTATTACAACAAATCAGCAACAAATACTATAAACAGAATAAAATAAATATTTAAGTGTGTTTTTTGCGATAATGGTACTGTTCCGTATGATTTTGACGCCACCATTATCTTTTAATACCTCGACCATATATGGTTCAAATAAATCTCACAAGATGACGCGATATGCACCGATTTTTTATTGAATTGAGTGTAAATTTAACATTTTCTGGAATTGAACATAAAAAAATTATGTTCTTGTTTTATCAACTCTTCTAAGCACAAAATTATGGAAGATTGGGCTCTTAATTCACATTACAAAGATTATAATTTGAACGGATCATTTAAAATGGATGCCTATAGATGACGTGATTTTAAATTTCTGAGGCATTCCACTCGATTGTTTAAATTTGTATGTGTTACAATACATATTTATTTTATTTTTATTTTGGTGCATTGAAAGTGTAAAAACGTGCACAAAAATACTATAAAACTTATCGTCACTGTATTTAAAGAAAAAATATTCACGAACCGAGTAAACCCTTTTACTTGCAAGTCGCTGCTAACACCATCTATCTATCGCCGTGGAACAGAACCGATCGCGATCAGGGATGTACAAAAAATAATTAGTTTAATCAGACGAAAGACGCGGGCCCAGTGCGGATTGGTGGATGTCACATGTTTTCGAATTTTTTGGTTCTAGGACAGCAGTGCGCACAAAGTAAAGCGCCTGAGAGCAGTGGTGGCCCAGTGGTATCGGCCGCGACTTACAAGTTGTAGGTTGTGGGTTCGAGCCAAGACAGGCGCTTTACTTTGTGTAAATTATTTTATCACCACTGCTCTCAAAACGGTGAAGGAAAACATCGTGAGGAAACCGGCATGTCCTAGAACCAAAAAATTCAAAATATATGTATCATCCACCACCACCAACCCGCACTGGGTCCGCGTGGTGGATTACGGCCCATTCCCTCTCACAGAGAGGAGGCCTGAGTCCCAGCAGTGGGCACATTAAAAAGGTAGATGATGATGATGTATCATAGTCAATTATTGGTAAAGGAGTCATCACAATAAACATGATAATTTTTTGTTTCAGTGAGAATGTGGGTAAAATCAGAGTGTTTTCCATCAAAGTGGCTCTCGCCACCATGTGTGCCGGCAAGCTGATGGACAAACTAAGATGTAAGTACTCTTACTCATGTATGTTGTGTATAAAGTGTGAAGGTCACAGAGTCACAGTAAACAATGATTCATTAGTGAATAGGCTACTTAGCTGTGAGTCATTCATGAGTGATCCAACTTCTTTGCTTAGATCATTTAAAAGATATTGTTAAGTTGTGCATTCATATGCAATTTGAATACTGGGGCACTGATGACTTATATAGGCAACATCGGGATCATATCTATATATATAAAAGGCAAAAGTGATTGACCGATGTATCAACGCACAAGCCAAACCCTTAGGGCTAAAAACTTAAAATTTCGCACACGTATTCCTCTTATGACGTAAGCATCCACTAAGGAAGGATTTTTCAAAATTCATCTTCTAAGGGGGTGAAATAGTAGTAATTAAAAAGTCATCTGTACGAGTATGATAAAACACGGATCACGCGAACGAAGTCGCGGGCGAAGTACTAGTTAAGTATATTTATGGAGGCTTATGAATTTAATTTAATTGTATAAATTACTATACTCTGATTTTTTTTTCGTATGCTAAACTGACATTTGGGGGGTTGTCATTATAACGTTAATTAAAAATGTCGTAGCCTGACTATCCTGAGTGATCGAAAGTTGATCGAAAATCGAAGTGTATCGAAAATGTAACTATTTCACGGCAAATAAAATCATTTTTTAAGAAACTAGAGACCCTTATTTAGTTTTTACTCATTTATGTCAGACTTCATTTTATCGACCGCATTTATTTTATTGTTGATTTCATATTTAACACAATTAAAGTTTATGTATGAATACTGTTATATTTTAATGTTACGTTTATATACATAAAACATTTATTTACACCAATTAGTAAAATAAAATTGAGGAGTCATTTCAAATCGATTCGATGAATCACTTATGATTGAGCCTTACCTACAACACTATGCTCCGCGTTTGCAACATTAAAAAAAAATAAGATCATTGGCAGCTGTCAGTTTAGTCTACGAAATTAATAATCACAGTTTAGAATAATAGTAGTCGTGAAACTGATGGTCCTACAAACATTAAAAGTAATAAAATTGTTTAAAACATCTGTTTCATTTTAGATCCTTTATTGTTGTACAATAGGGAAGTTGACAAGAAATATCTATTTCGTCCGTCAGTTAAATGACAAAAATATTGGACACGTATTTTATCTTTTACCACGTAAACAAAGAATGCGACGATACAGTGCGTTGAAATATCGTGTGACGTCACGGTGTGCTACACTTTATACTGACAAAGTGACGTCACAAGCCCCCACTCCTGAACTTTGATGCGATTTATCTTTGTTAATTTTTTAGGGTTCCGTACCCAAAGGGTAAAAACGGAACGGGTATAACCACAAATACTAAAAACAGAGCAAATAAATATTTAAGAGAGGCTCTCATACAACAAACGTGATTTTATTGCCGTTTTTTGTGATAATGGTACGGAACCCTTCATGCGCGAGTCCGACTCGCATTTGGCCGGTTTTATTTATTTGTTAAAGCAAAAAATATTGATACAAAATTATTTGTTAATCTCAGTGACGGACTAAATATAATTATCATTTTTCTACCCATGAAACATCCTATCCTATACGTGTGTGAAGTTAGCATCTCACAAATTAACACCACATATAATGGCATCCCACATAGTTCTATAGTTCTTGATAAGTTTTAACAATAGTTCCGTCGATTTTACTATCAAAATTGCATTTTGAAAAAATGAGATGCTAACTTCGCAATACATATCATAGCATCTCATCGAATTTCTCAAAAAAACACTACATATAAGGGCATTACGCATAGTTCTACAGTTCTTGATGCGTTTTATCAATAGTTCCGTCGATTTTGCTATAACAATTTTGAATATCAGCATTTTGAAAAAATGAGATGCTAACTTCTCAATACATATCATAGCATCTCATCAAATTTCTCAAAAAAATCCCACATATAAGGGCATTCCGCATAGTTCTACAGTTCTTGATGCGTTTTATCAATAGTTCCGTCGATATTGCTATAAAAATTTTGCATATTAGCATTTTGAAAAAATGAGATGCTAACTTCTCAATACATATCATAGCATCTCATCAAATTTTTCAAATAAACACGTTATTTAAGGGCATCCCGCATAGTTCTATAGTTCTTGATGCGTTTTATCAATAGTTCTGTAAATTTTGCTATAAAAATTTTGCATATCAGCTTTATGAAAAAATGAGATGCTAACTTCGCAATACTTATCATAGCATCTCATCGAATTTCTCAAAATTGACCTTGTTGTAGTTGGAAGCAAAAGAGTTCTGCATCCTAAACCTATTCTTTTGATAGCTCTGTCGGTTGAATCTAATTTAAATCCCTAAAAAAAATATAAACGAAATATCCGAACAGTAGTGAGATCCTGAGGTATAACTGGTCGTTCCAGGTCGTATCTTTATACAGCCCAGAAGTACCAGTTATACCTGGTTTTAACATTCGAACGATAAGTCTAGGTCTCTCAAACAAGTCCCGAAAGAGTTTTAGTGCTTAAAACATCCACAATAATTATAAATCATTGTTATAAACAAAATATTCATAAAGGAGTGAGATGCTGAGGTACAGCTGGGAGTTCTGGTTCGTATAAAACATTTGAACTATTAGGCTAGGATCTCCTACGTTTCAAATAATAATATGAATGGACTTTAAAAAGTATGCTGCCGAAAGCGAGAACTCTCACTCAAGTATCAGCAGAACATGGTTGAAGATTTAGGTTAGATAAAATCAGGAAAATATATATGGTACGCAAAAAACAACTAAAAAAAATGTTAAGAGGTACTGAGGCCCAGCATCTTATTTAATTATATTACTTCTATAAATTGTCTTAATGGAAACATACAACAGAAAGCCACAACTCTCACCAAAGATTTCACAGAACCTGGTTGAAGATTTAGCTTAGCGAAAATCAAGGAAAAGTACATTCTACGCAATAAAAAATGCAAAAAAAAATGTTTATAGTTACTGAGTCCCGGCATCTCGTCGGATTCTAGTACTATTTTAAATAGACTTTACAAGAACATGCTACACAAAGCCAGAACTCTCACTTAAGTATCTACTCAGCCTGGTCGAAAATTTTGTTGAGCAAAAATCAAGAGAATTTTCAGAGCTCATTACAAAAATTAAAAAAAATGTTAGCAAGTACTGAGGCCCGACATCTCATCAGTTTCTATAACTACTATAACTAGACTTTATAAAAACATGCTACAAAAAGCCAGAACTCTCACCAAAGATTTCACATAGCCTGGTTGAAGATTTAGCTTAGCGAAAGTCAAGGAAATATACGTAGTACGAAAAAAAAAAAAAAATGTTAGCAGGTACTGAGGCCCAGCATCTCATCGGTTTCTATAACAACTATAACTAGACTTTATAAAAACATGCTACAGAAAGCCAGAACTCTCACTGAAGACTCCACAGAGCTTGGTTGAAGATTTAGGTTAGCGAAAATCAAGGAAATGTATATGGTAAGCAAAAAAAATTAAAAAAAAATGTTAAGAGATACTGAGGCCCAGCATCTTATTGAATTGTTTACTTCTGAAAATTGTCTTAATGGAAACATACAACAGAAAGCCAGAACTCTCACCAAACATTTCATAGAGCCTGGTTGAAGATGTCGCTTAGCTAAAATCAAGGAAATATACATTGTACGCAATAAAAAATTCAAAAAAAAATGTTAAATGGTACTGAGGCCAGGCATCTCGTCAAGTTCTAGTACTATTTTAAATAGACTTTACAAGAACATGCTACAGAAAGCCAGAACTCTCACTTAAGTATCTACTGAGCCTGGTCGAAAATTATGTTGAGCAAAAATCAAGAAAATTTTCAGAGCTCATTACAAAAATAAAAAAAATAAATGTTTGCAGGTACTGAGGCCAATCTCATCGGTTTCTATAACTACTATAATTAGACTTTATAAAAACATGCTACAAAAAGCCAGAACTCTCACCAAAGATTTCACAGAGCCTGGTTGAAGATTTAGGTTAGCGAAAATCCAGAAAATATACATGGTAAACAAAAAAAAAATAAAAAAAATGATAAGAGGTACTGAGGCCAGGCATCTCATCGGTTTCTAGTGCTCTTATAACTAGACTTTACAAGAACATGCTACAGAAAGTCAGAACTCTCACTAAAGTATCTACTGAGCCTGGTCGAAGATTTAATTGCGCAAAAATCAAGAAAATTTTCAGAGCTCATTAGAAAAATGTCAAAAAAAATGTTAGCAGGTACTGAGGCCCGGCATCTCATCGGTTTCTATAACAACTATAACTAGACTTTATAAAAACATGCTACAGAAAGCCAGAACTCTCACTGAAGATTCCACAGAGCCTGGTTGAAGATTTAGCTTAGCGAAAATCAAGGAAAGCTACATTCTACGCAAAAAAAAATTAAAAAAAAACGTTAAGAGGTACTGAGGCCAAGCATCTCATCGGTTTCTAGTACTCTTATAACTAGACTTTACAAGAACATGCTACAGAAAGTCAGAACTCTCACTAAAGTATCTACTGAGCCTGGTCGAAGATTTAGCTTAGCTAAAATCAAGGAAATATACATGGTACGCAAAAAATATCAACCAGGCTCTGTGAAATCTTTGGTGAGAGTTGTGGATTTCTGTTCTATGTTTTAATTAAGACAATTTATAGAATTAATATAATTCAATGAGATGCTGGGCCTCAGTACCTCTTAACATTATTTTGAATTTTTTATTGCGTACAATGTATATTTCTTTGATTTTAGCTAACCTAAATCTTCAACCAAGCTCTGTGGAATCTTCACTGAAAGTTCTGGCTTTTTGTAGCATGTTTTTGAAAAGTCTAGTTATAGTTGTTATAGAAACCTATGAGATGCCGGGCCTCAGTACCTGCTAACATTTTTTTTGACATTTTGCTAATGAGCTCTGAAAATTTTCTTGATTTTTGCTCAACTAAATTTTCGACCAGGCTCAGTAGATACTTAAGTGAGAGTTCTAACTTTCTGTAGCATGTTTTTGTAAAGTCTAGTTAAACGAGTACTAGAATCCGATGAGATGCTGGGCCTCGGTACCTATTAACATTTTTTTTGAATTTTTTATTGCGAAGAATGTACATTTCCTTGATTTTCGCTAAGCTAAATCTTCAACCAGGCTCTGTGAAATCTTTGGTGAGGGTTGTGGCTTTCTGTTGTATGTTTCCATTAAGACAATTTATAGAAGTAATATAATTCAATAAGATGCTGGGCCTCAGTACCTCTGAAAATTTTTTTTTGTGTTTTTTTTGCGTACCATGTATATTTCCTTGATTTTAGCTAACCTAAATCTTTAACCAAGCTCTGTGGAATCTTCAGTGAGAGTTCTGGCTTTCTGTAGCATGTTTTTATAAAGTCTAGTTATAGTTTTTATAGAAACCGATGAGATGCCGGGCCTCAGTACCTGCTAACATTTTTTTTTACATTTTTCTAATGAGCTCTGAAAATTTTCTTGATTTTTGCTCAACTAAATTTTCGACCAGGGTCAGTAGATACTTTAGTGAGAGTTCTGACTTTCTGTAGCATGTTCTTGTAAAGTCTAGTTATAAGAGTACTAGAAACCGATGAGAGCCTGGCCTCAGTACCTCTTAACATTTTTTTTTATTTTTTTATTGCGTAGAATGTACATTTCCTTGATTTTCGCTAAGCTAAATCTTCAACCAAGCTATGTGGAATCTTCAGCGAGAGTTCTGGCTTTTTGTAGCATGTTTTTATAAAGTCTAGTTATAGTTGTTATAGAAACCGATGAGATGCCGGGCCTAAGTACCTGCTAACATTTTTTTTTTTTTTTGCGTACATTGTACATTTCCTTGATTTTCGCTAAGCTAAATCTTCAACCAAGCTCTGTGGAATCTTCAGCGAGAGTTCTGGCTTTTTGTAGCATGTTTTTATAAAGTCTAGTTATAGTAGTTATAGAAACCGATGAGATGCCGGGCCTCAGTACCTGCTAAAATTTTTTTTTAATTTTTGTGATGAGCTCTGAAAATTTTCTTGATTTTTGCTCAACAAAATTTTCGACCAGGCTCAGTAGATACTTAAGTGAGAGTTCTGGCTTTGTGTAGCATGTTCTTGTAAAGTCTATTTAAAATAGTACTAGAATCCGACGAGATGCCGGGACTCAGTAACTATAAACATTTTTTTTTGCATTTTTTATTGCGTAGAATGTACATTTCCTTGATTTTCGCTAAACTAAATCTTCAACCAGGTTCTGTGAAATCTTTGGTGAGAGTTGTGGCTTTCTGTTGTATGTTTCCGTTAAGACAATTTATAGAAGTAATATAATTAAATAAGATGCTGGGCCTCAGTACCTCTTAACATTTTTTTCAGTTGTTTTTTGCGTACCATGTATATTTCCCTGATTTTATCTAACCTAAATCTTCAACCATGTTCTGCTGATACTTGAGTGAGAGTTATCGCTTTCGGCAGCATACTTTTTTAAAGTCCATTCATATTATTATTTGAAACGGAGGAGATCCTAGCCTAATAGTTCAAATGTTTTATACGAACCAGAACTCCCAGCTGTACCTTAGCATCTCACTCCTTTATGAATATTTTGTTTATAACAATGATTTATAATTATTGTGGATGTTTTAAACACTAAAACTCTTTCGGGACTTGTTTGAGAGACCTAGACTTATCGTTCGAATGTTAAAACCAGGTATAACTGGTACTTCTGGGCTGTATAAAGATACGACCTGGAACGACCAGTTATACCTCAGGATCTCACTACTGTTCGGGTATTTCGTTTATATTTTTTTAGGGATTTAAATTAGATTCAACCGACAGAACTATCAAAAGAATAGGTTTAGGATGCAGAACTCTTTTGCTTCCAACTACAACAAGGTCAATTTTAAGAAATTCGATGAGATGCTATGATAAGTATTGCGAAGTTAGCATCTCATTTTTTCATAATGCTGATATGCAAAATTTTTATAGCAAAATTTACAGAACTATTGATAAAACGCATCAAGAACTATAGAACTATGTGGGATGCCCTTAAATAACGTGTTTATTTGAGAAATTTGATGAGATGCTATGATATGTATTGAGAAGTTAGCATCTCATTTTTTCAAAATGCTGATATTCAAAATTGTTATAGCAAAATCGACGGAACTATTGATAAAACGCATCAAGAACTGTAGAACTATGCGTAATGCCCTTATATGTGGTGTTTTTTTGAGAAATTCGATGAGATGCTATGATATGTATTGCGAAGTTAGCATCTCATTTTATCAAAATGCAATTTTGATAGTAAAATCGACGGAACTATTGTTAAAACTTATCAAGAACTATAGAACTATGTGGGATGCCATTATATGTGGTGTTAATTTGTGAGATGCTAACATTTGAGATGCTAACTTCACACACGTCTATCCTATTTTAATATGACACTCTCCATCACTCATAGGGATTAACTGAATAATTATTGATTCTACAGTCCATTCGAAAACGTAGCTTGTTATGGAGAAGAACGGACAAGAAACTCCACAATAACTCTTAAAAAAAAGTATTTTTCATTATTTACATACATACATTAATTCAAATACGTGAGGACCATGCACCCAGAATAGCACTAAATACTATACTACATATAGTATAAAGTAAGCATGAACAGGTTCAATCATTTGTTAAATAGGAACATGGTACTCACATACTTACAAATATGGCTATATTGACAATAATAATTGACTTCTCTTTCGCCAGACATATTCTCCCAGCTATCTGACGGCAATGGCCACCTACTTATGAAGCGACTATCAGACTACCTACGAGAGGTGCTCGCGTTACCAGCGGCGGTGTACGAGTCTCCGTCTTTCAACTACACTGACTCGCTTGCACTTACAATATTTAATCAGGTAAGTTCAGCCCAACAATACGACCTTTGATATTGATCCTTCTTAGTATAAATTTCAAAGGTCTTATTGTTGGGACTTGGTAGCTTCCGAATAAATCTCAGGCGCTCTAGGCAATTTATTTATTTATATTGCTTTATTGTAGGTAACCAAGTTAAAACATAGAACAGGAAACTTAAAACTAAAATACATACAATGGGCGGTCTTATCGCATACCGCGATCTCTTCCAGGCAACCTGGAATGGACAGTGATAGCCTGGACATGAAATGGGGTTGACATTAGTGTAACACATAACATTACGAATATTTACTTTAAATCATAATATAATAGATACACAAATACATACATATGTTATATAATTATTGCAATCGATCGATAGTTGTAAACCATTGTTTAAGAAACTTAGTTTGCTCACTCTACCGTCTATGTACATTTATGAAATGGGAGTGTTTGTTCGCTGTAATCTGCATTTATTTGAAAAACTCCGCTCTCGCCGTTATCAGAATACTATTCATGTTACCTCTCATAAAACCGCATTTTTCGGTAAAAGTGTGCTAGGTATGGCCCCAAAAATATATAACAGTATACCAGCAGCTATTAGAAATAAGGAGTGTCTGGGATCATTTAAGAGGTCTTTGTTTAAGTTTCTTGTAGATAAATGTTACTACTCCATCACTGAGTTTACTACTGAAAAACAGAGGTATGATGATTCCGACTTGCCAATTAAACACTTATGATTTTATTTATTGATTATCTATGAATGTGTTTAATTATCTAAAATTGTAATGACCTATTTACCTAATTGACATGTTTTAAATTCATATATTTTTTGACGTAATCCATTGACATGCTACCTTAATTGTATTATTTTATTTATTATTTATTGCTGCTTGCTTATATTAATTTTGTACGCCAGATATTGGCACAAACATAGTGCACATATTTTAATATACCAACTGTAATCATACCTATGTTTCACAAAATAAATGATTGATTGATTGATTGATTGATAATAAATACATACATACTCCAATATAACGAAAAGTCAATAGGCAATGAAAGTAGATGTTGTAACGACAATCACAGTGAAAGGTAGTGTTCTTTTACGAGTCTTTTTAATCTGTCAGTGCACTTGACTACTAACATAACAAGCACCAGTAATAGGCATGTTTACTGAAAATTAGTTTTATGTCCGTCAGGTAGATTTATAAAAAATATTGGACAGGTATTTTTTCTTTTGACACGTAAACATAAAGTGACGACGATATAATGCGTTGAAATATCTTGTGACGTCACGCCGTTAGTACACTTTATACTGACATAGTGACGTCACAAGCCCCCACTCCTGAACTTTTTTGCGCTTTATGTTTATCAATTTTTATTGATTTGGTAAAGCAAAAAATATTTGTCCAGTGTTATTTGATAATCTCACTGACGGACTAATTAGAATAATTATTATTTTTCTACCCAAGAAACATCCCTATTTACTTACGTCTATTTTGACTTTGTGCTATCATTATTTTTTCAAAGGCGAATTTACCGCTTTTAGAACTCGACATTTATAAGTTAACCCAACGTTATCGGGGCATATTTTAAGCAGTATGAAATGTATTTTCTATTTGCGAATATTGTCTACTCCAAACGAATCCAAAATAACGCTCTTAACTCAACAATTTCGTGACGTATCATACGCCCGTTTCACTACCCATAAACCTGCAAACAAAACCTCATAAAGCATCTTTTCCACTACCTTGTCTATTATGTAACATTTGCCTAAGAAATTCGTTTCGAAATATGAACATTTAGACACAAGATTATAAATTAAAAATGAAAAAAAAAATATGTAACTGGTAGAATGATTCTCAACCTGTTACCTCTCGAAAAAGCGCGCGTTGATTGTGTGTATATAGTCTGTGGTTTTTAGTCTGAACGTTTCTAATAAATTGTTGTTGGAACTTATTTGCATTTAATTAAGTAAGCTCTAGTGGAAAAATAATCGTTCGAGTCTCGCATAAAAAGGCTTTATTTTAACACTCGCATATAACTTTCGTCGTTCGCCTTCGGCTAACGTTGAAATTGGCTACATCGCTCGTGTTAAAATCTCTACTTTTTATGCTCGCCACGAAATGTACTATTACAAAGCAAGAAACAATAATGAAAAATTAATTATTTTCTTTTCTTAGAACGGCAAGATCACCGTGAACGATTTCCTCGACACACTGATGTCAGACCCAGGGCCGCCATGTCTAGTATGGCTGCCATTACTGCACCGGCTCGCCAGCGTCGAAAATGGTATGTTATTTATGCAGTTATTAGCTGTTGTCTGACATAATGATATTGAATCAACTGTTTGTAACTATACGCATGACTTAGCAGAGGGTATACTGATCATAGAACGATTCTTTGTTATTGCGTGCTTTTAAAAATATTATAAGTGCTTAGTTCAAGAAAGAAAAAATATTGATGAAATATAGTTAGGTACGACCGTAATATGTTGATGTTCTCGTATTAAATATTCGTCAAAAAAATGTTATTGAAATAAATCTTCTGTTACTTATTCACTAGTAAATATTAAAATAAAATGTAAATATAATTTTTGCCGTGGCGAGACGCCTGGCAGATGTGAAACATCGAAACTATTTTGTATAAAAAAATTGCATGGTAGGAAAGAATTATATCTGAATATTTTGTTTTTCATTATGCTAACTAAAAACAAAATATTCAGTTTTATTTTAAGAAAAAAAGATCTTTAGTATTCAAATTCAAAACAAAATATCATTCAGATTTTTTAAAGATAAAAATAATAATATAGAAAATACAATATATTATTCAAACAGGCAATTTAAAAAAAATCGAGTGGGAAGAGAGTCGATTAGGCGTCGCCACGCCTGAGTTATGAGCCCGTGGCGACGCGTCGCCACGCCAATTGCCGGTCTGACCCACGGCATTAGATGTTTCACATCAAAAATTGATTAGGAAATAATACTTTACCCAAAAATGCATGTAATGTGGTCATTATTTTGACAACTTTGTTTGAGCAAAGTCGACCTTGCCGTTCTTTTTCAAGGAGCGGCCGGCAAAGTTTTGCTGGCCGCTCTAACAGGCCGGCAATGTTTTGCCGGCCGCTATTTTGACGTTTCAACGTTTTAAAAAATCAAATCCAAAAAGATTTTATTCCATATTAGGCTGTATAATTCCAACTACCATTGCTCATAAAAAAAACAAAGAAGTAACAAAAGCGCGGTTAAGTGAAAATTCTTCCGATTCAATGTGTTTAACACCGCCAGACATTAAAGATGAAGCTAAATTAGTGGTTGAAAATTTGATACCGCGAAACTCAATGAAAAATTTGTGCAGTGGAAAATAAGTAGGAAATCTAAATCTTTATCCGAAAATGTTTTTCTTGCGTATTTCAATGATCTTTCCAACAAAATGAAGCCTTCGTCTCTCTGGAATACCTATTCAATGTTAAAGTGCATGGTTCTGATAAAGCACAATTTGAACATTAAAAATTACCACAATTTAACGAGTATGCTAAAACGACAGTCAGACGGATATAAATGAAAAAAAAAAACTAAAGTGTTGACATCACAAAATGTAGAAAAGTTTATAAATGAAGCCCCCGACTCTGAGTACTTAGCCACTACTCGGCCACTATTCTTGTCGATACTGGGGCCAAACCTTATTACACTAAAAAGTTATGGAGGATGGAAATCCGATCGAGTTGCTGAGAGCTATATAGAAGAATCGGTGGAGAATAAAAACAGAATTACACATAAAATCGGTCAAAATATAAACTTAAAACGAACAACGTCTTACGAGTTCCAGGAAGCTTCAACATCTGCTCAAGAACCTGAAGAAAAAAATTATGAAATAAATGAAGTAATAAATGAAGAAATAATACAGCAGTCAAATACCGCATTAGAATTATCGCAAACTATTAGTAATATCAAACCGGGAAAGTCGGTGTTGAATTTTTAGTAACTGTACTTTTCATAATTGTCATTTTAATTAAAATTCTAGTTAATTAATATATTTTTTATTTAAATTACTTGCTGGTTTTATTTAGATTAGGTACTTGCATTTTTGAGTAAAGCACTATACAAACCTTGGCCCACAATGACTGCTTCTCTGGTCACGCTATGATTGCCTCGAGCTAGCCTAGCTACGCTCTAGGCCTTTCAGCTTGGCCATCATTGCAGCCCTTGCTGTCCTCGCTGTAAAGGCCTCGACCTACGGTCTCGGCCTTTATCTCAGCTCGTCCATCAAGTGCTGCACGCTGACCGCGCTGTGTCGGCCTGGAGCTGCGCTACGCTGCGCTGTCGGCCATAATCAGCGCGACCAGCAAAGTAGTCATTATAGACCGCGGCAGTAATGTACTAATCCATAATTTTCTGTTTTAAATTTATGTTATGTCTGCTAATCTAATAACATACTGTGTTCTCCCACAGTGGTCCACCCACTAGCCTGCAGCGCCTGCCGTCGCAGCTCCCTCACAGGCTTCAGATACCGCTGCACCCGCTGCGCCAACTACACCATGTGCCAGGATTGCTTCTGGAGAGGCCGGGTATCACACACCCACAGCAACGATCACGAGGTCAAGGAGTATGCTGCCTATGTGAGTATATCCGATGATAACGTAACCTGCGCCAACTACACCATATGCCAAGACAGCTTCTGGCGGGGCCGGGTGTCCCATACCCACAGCAACGATCATGACGTCAAGGAGTACGCTGCCTATGAGAGTATATCTGTTGATAACGTAACCTGCGCCAACTACACCATGTGCCAGGACAGCTTCTGGTGGGGCCGGTTGTCCCATACTCACAGCAACGATCATGACGTCAAGGAGTACGCTGCCTATGAGAGTATATCTGTTGATAACGTAACCTGCGCCAACTACACCATATGCCAAGACAGCTTCTGGCGGGCCGGGTGTCCCATGAGCAATGAGCTTTCATAAACTTATTTTGCACAATTTCAGACAATTTTCTAGAGAGACAAGAAGGTGTGTTGCATAGTTGTCTTCTGGTTGATAGCCATGAACGGAAAAAAAAATTACTCTTTGCAGGTTTTTAAGGTCCAACGAATCTCAAAGCATCTGACACAATAGAGTTGCCAGGTTGATTTGAACATTTTGAACTGATTGTGGTCCTTATAAACAAAAATAACACCAAATATTTACCTATACAGAAATCCCCATCGAAGCAGATCGGCGCGACGCTTCGCAAGTCGTTCCGCTGTGTGCCGGAGCGTGCGCGTGCGCAACTGCCTCGCTATCCTGACCAGCCCGAGCGGACGCTGAATCTAAGTCATATTGTGTACGTATTTATTTGAGATCTGCTTTTAAATTTGTGGGGAAAGCAATCTTTGGAAACCAGCATATCCTAGAACACACACAACACAAATCTACGTTCAATTTACTTGAGTGTTGCCTTTTTACCCGACTGCCGAAGGAGGGTAATGTGTTTATCAGTCTATGTATGTATGTATGTTTGTTGCTATGTGGCGTTCCAGAGACCTAACGCGTTGGCCGATTTTGATGATTCATACGTCAATCGATTCGTCTTAACCTTGCGAGTGTCATAGGCTACATTAAAATTGGAAAATAGGAAAATGGCGGCTTGTGGGCGCCATATTGTGGGGGGCAATTTTATTTTTTCTTCCAAACCCATCGTGTGGGGTATCAAAATAAAGGGTTTCAAGAGGTGATTTCAAAAATATATATCACTTATATATTTAAATGTACCTAATTCGAAAAAAATGTTAACTAAAAAGTAATAAATAAAAAAATTATAAAAAAAAAATAACATAATTTTTGTTCATGAAATAAAGACATATGAAGCCAATTCTAGCGAAGAGCTGTATTAATTTTAATAAATACATAGTAGAAAATAAGTAACTTATTAAATTGTTGTAAAAATTATAATATTTGGATTTTGCAGTCTACCCTGAAACTCCTTAATGATAGTAATAAAATGAGTTGTATTACAGGCCCCCATCCCCGGTGCCGGCTCACAACGGGTTCCCGGAGTACGTAGGAGGCTACGTCAACACCGGCTCACTAGATTCACGTTCCTCTCGCTCCACACACCGCAGTATGTATCTCATCCACGTGCCCCTGTTTTATTTTGTAGCTCCTTAGCAATTAACAAAAAAAAAAAAAAAGTTTGTGAGTATGGATGACTGTTTTTACTCTTTCATGCAAAAACTACTGAACGACATTTGGCACATAAATTTAGAAAAAACTTGTGAGGTTGTAGGAGGTAATCTCTGAATCTACTGAACTGATTTTAAAAATTCTTTCACCAGTAGAAAGCTACATTATTCAAGAGTGTCATAGGCTATAATTTATTCTCAAAAAAAATAGAGATCCTTATGAAAATTGCACTAATATGACCCAAAGTAGCAAAATTTAGCCTATAAAAATCATTATTTGGCGTGCGCTGAGAAAACTATTGATGATACATAAAAAATGTGTACTACTACTACTTAAATTACTCATTATTACCTACAAAAAAGTCTGCGAGAGAATATATTTAACTATCATAGTTAACTCACAATAGCAGCTTTTGTGTTTTAATTATGTCGCCGGTAGAAACAAAAGTTGGTTACATTCGTATTGTAGTACTAGCTGACCCCCGGGGCTTCGCTCCCGTCAACTGGCTACCCTGCCTACACTGACTACCCTGCCTATCCAGTCTACCCTGCCTGCCTCATAACTCAGGAATAATGTAGCTTTCTACTGGTGAAAGAATTTTCAGAATCGGTTCAGTAGATCCAGAGATCGTCCCTACAACGTCACAAACTCACAAACTTTACCTCTCAATATTAGTATTGATTAATTCTTATTCAAATAAATAGTTTAACAAATTGGTAGATAGGTAGGGTAGGTAGGTTATGGTAGATAGCGTAGGGTATGCTATGCACTTCAACTACAAGGCAAAGGCCTTTGTGGATTCTATTGTTGTGCAGGGGAACAAATCATCATCTCCAATTTACATTTCCAATTTAGTGGACGGCTTCCGACGTATGCAGCTAAATATTTTACCTAGTATTTCACACGGTTTAGGTTTAGTATCTGACGTTCACTACTAAGTTTCTAGGATACACGATATCCTTTGGTGAGACTGGTTCACAGCCTTAATTACCCGACTGCCGAAGGAGGGTAATGTGTTTATCAGTCTATGTATTTATGTATATATGTATGTATGTATGTTTGTTCCTATGTGGCGTTCTAGAGACCAAACGCGTTGGCCGATTTTGATGATTCTTACATCAATCGATTCGTCTTAATCCTGCGAGTGTCACTGGCTACATTAAAATTGGAAAAAACAAAAATGGCGGCTTTAGGGCGCCATTTTGTGAAGGGAATTTTTTTTTTCTTCCATACCCATCGTGTGGGGTATCAAAATAAAGGGTTTTAAGAGGCGATTTCAAAAATATATAACACTTATATGTTTAAATGTACCTAATTCTAAAAAAAAAAATAACTAAAAAGTTGTAAATAAAAAAAGTTTATTAAAAAAATCAAAAAACCCGACTGCTTAAAAAGCAAACTAAAAAGACGTAAACAAGAAGAAAATCATGCTGTGCAGTCGGAGGATACATATTCGCGAGCTGGCGGACCAAAACCAGATCTATCCTCCGACTGCACAGCATGATTTTCTTCTTGTTTCCGTCTTTTTAGTTTGCTTTTTAAGCAGTCGGGTTTTTTGACTTTTTTAAATACATTTTTTTTGACATACAACAATTTGTTCATCAGGTATAGCAGAACATCTATCTCGCGGAGTGGATGATGAACATCGCCTTATTGCGCGGTACGCAGCGAGGTTGGCGCACGAGAACAGGACTATGGTAAATATTGCAAGAATAAACTATATACATGTCAATAGTAGTAGCACAGATAATATAATACTAGCATACAGCCAAATCCCATACAAAGAAACCGTGACGACGTAACTAGCGTTTTTCGTTTGATTATGATGATTATTTTTATAAGTACTTCGATCGCGTTCGGTTCCGTTCCACGGCTATAGATGGTGTTAGCAGCGACTTGCAAATAAAAGAGATTTCTCGGTTCGTGACAATTTTTTTCTTTAAATACAGTGATTGTGATTTGTTTTTTAGTATTTTTTTTTGCAAGTTTTTACAGTTTTATTGTACCAAAATGTGTTACAATACATATTTAAAAAATCGAGTGATATGCCTCGGAAATTTAAAACCGCGACATCTAGTGGAATCAATTTTAAACTATCCGTTCAAATGATCAGCAGTCCAGAGTTTGAATGTATGTCCGGGTGATGGCTATTGCTCCATAAATGAGACTGAGTCGGCTGAAATTTTGAAATGTGAATTGAGAGCTGAATATTTCATAATTTTTTGCTTAAGATAGTTGATTAAAATATAACATACAATGTTTATTGTGTGTTTCGATAGCTTTAAAAACTTGAATATTTGAAAAAGTTTATGGCTAGAATCCCTACGAAAAACTCACCAGATTTATCCAGGAACCAAACGTGTTCCGGGACAGGAATATCAGCACAGATCACTCACTGTCAATGACATTGTAGAACAGCACCGTTTTCGGGGTTGATTAAGTGTTTTTACTAGTTTTCTGATTATACGGAGCAACGAACGCACGATCTCAGTTTTTGGCGACAGTGGTGCTACACGTTGATGCGGCGGCGCGCGTTAACGTCCGTTTTAGCGGGCTCCCGGTGATGAGGCGGCAGTTTTAGAATCCTAGCCATAGAAAACCCAACAGTTTATGATCAATTCTAGAAAATTTTACATACAATTCAATAATGAATCGATGCATATCGCGCCATCTAGTGACATTTATTTAAACCAAATTTTCTTTGTTAGCGCTGGGACCCCGTGGTAGCAGGTTATACTTTGGATTGAATAACTGAGAAAAAAGGTTTTGGATCAATACGCCTTGTGAATATCTATATGTGATATTGAATTTTACGAACACGCATCACTCAATTTAAACCTTATTACAATCAAGTAAAAGTCAAATATCCAGATGTTATAAACGGCATTCTTTAAGCGTGTTTATTCTTTACAGAATGAGTTTATGAGGCTTTTTATTTACGATATGTATTTGTAATTTTTGCAGCCAAGAGCCGGCCGGTCAGCGTCTCTTACTCCAGAACTGGTAAGTGGCTTATTATATTATATTTTATAATAATGATATCTAGCGGGCTTATTTTGTCGACTATGGTTTTGGTAAAATCTCAAACTACCATTGTACGAAGCAAAGGCGGGAGATTTTTTTTTAAAACGTTTTTGTCTCACTTACATAGTCTATATTTATAAAGCAAGTCAGAGAGCTTTCAGCTCGAACTCCAGAATCGTTTCGAGTGCCTAAGGAGCTCCGTGGTCGAATACAGCGACGGGTTCATGGAAGCTGTCCATACGGTCGGGTCTAAGTTTTTCAAGACCCGTCGTATAGATAGAAACAAAAATCTCTCTGATCCTACCCTCAAGCTTATGAAGGAGAGGCGTGAGATGATCTTGCAGTCTTCATATGAGGCGTGCAAATACCGGCAGCTCAATAGACAGATCTCTAAATCCTTGAAAAGAGACCTCCGCCGTTTTAACACCGAGCGTATTAAAGACGCGATTGAGCGAAATAAAGACTCCCAAGATATTTTCAAGGGATCTGGCTATTGGGCAGAGCCAGATCACGAGACTGAAGACCGACGATGGCAAGATCGTATCCGCCAAACCGGAGCTTCTGAGGGAGATCGAGACATTCTATGGACAGTTGTACAGATCAATCAGCAAGCCCTTTGCGAATCTAGCAAACGACCTAAGAGCTAGATTGACCCGACACTATACCGAAGATATCCCGAACGTCAGCCTGTACGAGATTAGGATGGCTCTGAAACAGCTTAAAAACAACAAGGCGCCGGGTGACGGCTGAACTCCTGAAGGCGGGTGGAAAACCGGTCCTTAAGGCCCTTCAGAAGCTGTTCGATTCCGTCATACTCGAGGGCAAAACGCCACAGGCATGGTGCAGGGGTATGGTGGTACTCTTCTTCAAGAAGGGCGACAATGCCCGGCTGAAGAACTATAGGCCCACATCACTTCTTGGCCATGTCTACAAGTTGTTTTGAAGAGTAAACACGAATCGTATCGCATGCGGGTTTGACGATTTCCAGCCTCCCGAACAAGCTGGATTCCGAAAAGGCTTTAGCACCGTAGACCACATGCATACGCTGCGGTAGGTTATACAGAAGACCGAAGAGTACAACCTGCCTCTCTGTTTAGCGTTTGTGGACTACGAAAATGCCTTCGAATCGATCGAGACTTGGGCTGTACTGCAGTCTCTCCAACGGTGCCAGATCGACTACCGGTACATTGAGGTGTTGAAGTGTTTGTACAAAAACGCCACCATGTCAGTCCGTCTTCAGGATCAGACCTTGAAACCAATCCTCCAGCGCGGCGTGAGACAGGGAGACGTCATTTCTCCGAAACTGTTCACTGCTGCGCTGGAGGATGTCTTAAAGATTCTGGATTGGAAGGCGCTTGGCATCAATTTTAATGGCGAGTACATCACTCATCTTCGGTTTGCCGACGACATAGTGGTCATGGCTGAGACCATGGAGAGCCTCAGTAAAATGCTCGATGACCTCAGTAGAGCTTCCGAAAGAGTGGGTTTTAAAATGAACATGGACAAAACCAAGATCATGGTGAATGCCCATGTAACACCCACTCCTATCAAGATCGGAGACTCTATACTCGAAGTTGTAGATGATTATGTCTACCTGGGACAAACGGTCCAGTTGGGTAGGTCCAACTTCGAGAAAGAGGTAAACCGTCGAATCTGACTCGGCTGGGCGGCGTTCGGGCAGTTGCGTGGTATCTTCTGGTCCAATTTACCGAAATGTCTCAAGACAAAAGTCTATGACCAGTGTGTTTTACCAGTGATCACCTATGGGACCGAGACGTGGTCGCTCACAATGGGCCTTATCAGAAAGCTTAAAGTCACCCAAAGGGCAATGGAGAGGGCTATGCTCGGAATTTCCTTGCGTGATCACGTCAGAAATGATGATATCCGCAGGAGGACCAAAGTTACCAACATAGCCCGAAGAATTGCCAAACTTAAGTGGCAGTGGGCAGGACACATTGCTCGCAGAACGGATGGCAGATGGGGCCGAAGTTCTGGAATGGCGACCGCTTACCGGAAGACGTTGAAGACGTTGGAAGGCCTCCCACTAGGTGGACCGATGACCTGGTTAAGGATGCGGGAAGGCGCTGGATGCGAGACGCACGGGGTCGGCCAATGTGGCGACGCCTGGAGGAGGCCTTTGTCCAGCAGTGGATGTATTTCGGCTGAAATGATGAAGTCAGACAGTCTGGAATCGACTGGTTTTTGGCAAAAGTCAAAAGATTCCTAAAATATCTTGTAATCAAATGCAATTGGGTAGATTTGGACTTTCCAGCTCCTACTACAGATTGTAATCTTAACCTTGTTTATTTCTAGGGTCGTTCATCATCTGAGGGCTCGGAGGTGGACGCGGCGCGACAACAGCGCGAACTGATCTCCCAGCTAGAGGCCAAAAACAGGGAGATCATGAGGGAGATCGCCAGGCTCAGGTAACACTAAAGATTCTTAATTTTTTTAAAGATCGAAGGATATCCAAGTGTAAAACTGGTGTATTTTCTCCCTTTTAAGCAACCTCTATTTAGTTAATGGTCAATACACATATAGGCAATATTTTATTTTTATTAAGACCCAATTATTGCTGACTAGTTTTCCTTTAAGGCATAATATGCCTATGTACTTTTATTTTGCATGAAGTATTATTAATTCGCAATTTCAGAGATTACCTTTTGACAAACCGTATTGCGATCATTTCCTAATAGGCATTTCCTAAACCAAGTATTAGCACGACCACGGCTTTTGTGGTTATGTATTCAAGAGACAAAATCAACTAAATATTGAAATTCGTTCCTATTATGATTCTCTAAGTTAATATATCAACTTTTCTCCTACAGACGTCAACAAGAAGCCGAAGCAAGCGCAGGTGGTGGCGTGGGCTCAGCCCCTCTAGTATCAGAGCTACGTCTGTTACGACAACGTAAGGACGAGCTAGAGGGACACCTGTCTTCACTGCAAGAGTCGCGCAAGCACCTCATGCACCAGCTCGAGGGACTCATGAGGATGCTCAAGGTATGTACACGTCTGTCAGACGTAGTATCGGAGCTACGTCTGTTAAGACAACGTAAGGATGAGCTAGAGGGACATGTCTTCACTGCAAGAGTCGCGCAAGCACCTCATGCACCAGCTCGAGGGACTCATGAGGATGCTCAAGGTATGTACACGTCTGTCAGACGTAGTATCAGAGCTACGACTGATACGACAACGTAAGGATGAGCTAGAGGGACACCTGTCTTCACTGCAAGAGTCGCGCAAGCACCTCATGCACCAGCTCGAGGGACTCATGAGGATGCTCAAGGTATGTACACGTCTGTCAGACGTAGTATCAGAGCTACGACTGATACGACAACGTAAGGATGAGCTAGAGGGACACCTGTCTTCACTGCAAGAGTCGCGCAAGCACCTCATGCACCAGCTCGAGGGACTCATGAGGATGCTCAAGGTATGTACACGTCTGTCAGACGTAGTATCAGAGCTACGACTGATACGACAACGTAAGGATGAGCTAGAGGGACACCTGTCTTCACTGCAAGAGTCGCGCAAGCACCTCATGCACCAGCTCGAGGGACTCATGAGGATGCTCAAGGTATGTACACGTCTGTCAGACGTAGTATCAGAGCTACGACTGATACGACAACGTAAGGATGAGCTAGAGGGACACCTGTCTTCACTGCAAGAGTCGCGCAAGCACCTCATGCACCAGCTCGAGGGACTCATGAGGATGCTCAAGGTATGTACACGTCTGTCAGACGTAGTATCAGAGCTACGTCTGTTACGACAACGTAAGGACGAGCTAAAGGGACACCTGTCTTCACGTAAAGTTTGATACGCGATGTAGGTTTCTTGGGACGTCAGGTCGTTTTTAGGGTTCCGTACCCAAAGGGTAAAAACGGGACCCTATTACTGAGACTTCGCGATCCGTCTGTCTGTCTGTCTGTCCGTCTGTCACCAGGCTGTATCTCATGAACCGTGATAGCTAGACAGTTGAAATTTTCACTGATTATGTATTTCTGTTGCCGCTATAACAACAAATACTAAAAACAGTATAAAATAAATATTTAAGGGAGCCCCCCATACAACAAACGTGATGTTTTTGCAGTGTTTTGCGATAATGGTACGGAACCCTTCGTGTGCGAGCCGACTCGCACTTGGCCGATTTTTTTAGTTCGTATGTTGCGGTATTGATGCTGCTACATGAGCAGTAGGTAAAGAAAACAGCAATTGTTTTATTCAAATTTTTTATTGAAGTATGTGATAGGCCAGATATTACTTCTATAATAAACTATCGTCTAATAAATAGGCGATATATTCAGTTGTCGAAATATTGCAATGGTTTCGACGTTTGAAGGACTGGGCGTGACCTGAAAATAATAATATAGAAATTTAAAAGAAAATTTAATAACATAACTTCGTTGTACTTCATATTTGAGAACCCGAGAATAAAAGTTTTTTGGCTTTAATTTTTGTTTTTTATATTTTTTAATTCAGTAGACGAAGAAGACTCAACTACCCAAATCAGATTTAAAATCATGTTTTTATTAAAAAAAGACATCTTCAATGGCTATTTTTGCTATCTATTGTCATGTAAACTTAATTTAAAACTCAAATACAAAGATAAATGTTTAAAAACTTCTGATTAAATACGTTTTTTTCACTATGTCACGCTTTTTGACTCAAAAAGTTTCAAAATCCAGACTTGCCAAAAAATAAATCTGGCGACGCTGGCTGACGTACACAAACATTTCACCAGTTATGTTTAAATCTCATGTCAGAGCCTATTCCCATCAATTGGGTCTCGGGACAGCTTACGAGAAATTCCAGATGGAAAAACCCAATAACAATATTCCCGACGAACCCGGGATCTTATGCATGCACTTGCGCTTTTGACCACAAGCACAGATAATATAATACTAGCATACAGATGCCTCATCCCATACAAAGAAACCGTGCCGACGTAACTAGCGTTTTTCATCTGATTAATCTTGTTATTTTTGTAAGTACATCAATCGCGTTCGATCCCGTTTCACGGCAATAGATGGTGTTAGCAGCGACTTGCAAGTAAAAGGGTTTACTAGGTTCGTGAATATTTTTTTCTTTAAATACAGTGACGGTTCTTTTTATAGTATTTCTTTGCACGTTTTTACAGTTTTTTTGCACCAAAATTTAAAAAATCGAGTGGAATGCCTCAGAAATTTAAAAATGCGCCATCTATTGTCATCAATTTTAAATGATCCGTTCAAATAATCTTTGACATGTGAATTAAGAGCCCAATATTCCATAATTTTGTACTTATGAGAGTTGATTAAACAAGAACATACAATTTTTATGTTCAATTACAGAAAATGTTAATTTTACATACAATTATATTGAATTGTGTGTACATGTCGCGCCATCTAGTGAGATTTATTTAAACCAAATTTTCTTTCTTAGCAATGAGACCCCGTGCCACAAGTATAGTACCCGGCACGTAAGTTGGCAAGGTTTTGGCGTAGTGGGGGTAAGTTCGCGCATATTCCGCGAACTGATCAACCACCATATAGAGCGAACGGAACGTGGACGTGACACAGTCGATGCTTATGTCAACTGACCAACCAATCGCGCGCTCGGAACAGTCCTAAACGTTCCCCGCGCCCCGCTTCACTACCAAAGATAATATATAAAAACTACTTCTGCGCATCTAACGACTCTTGCCAACTTACGTGCCGGGGATTATATAAGTCTAAAAGATTGTCAGAGACAGGCAATTAAATGTCAGTGTCACATTGTAATCATAATACTGAGCCGGAAAAGCAGTAAATGACGAACCATTTTTACCCGACTGCTGAAGGAGGGTAATGTGTTTATCAGTCTATGTATGTATTTATCTATGTTTGTTCTTATGTGGCGTTCTAGAGACCAAACGCGTCGGCCGATTTTGATGGTTCTTACGTCAATCGATTCGTCTTAACCCCGCGAGTGTCACTGGCTAATGAAAATTGGAAAATAGGAAAATGGCGGTTCTTGGGCGCCATATTGTGGGGGCCCAAATTTTTTTTCTTCCGAACCTATCGTGTGGGGTATCAAAATAAAGGATATTAAGAGGTGATTTCAAAAATATATAACACTTTTATATTTAAATGTACCTAATTCGAAAAAAGAATAACTAGAAAAAATCAAAAAACCCGACTGCTTGAAAAGCGAACTAAAAAGACGTAAACAAGGAGAAAATCATGCTGTATTGTCGGAGGATACATCTTCGCGAGCTGGCTGACCAAAACCAGACGTATCCTCCGACTGCACTACTGTGACTGTACATACCCTTAATTCTGTATAAGGCACACCGTTGCTGCCGGAACATTCCTCACAAGACATTTTATTATTACGTCCATGTTGACTGAAATAAAATAGAAAATATGTAGCATAATTTTTAATCACCATTAGAAATAATTATATGCATAGGAAATATTTTAGTTACGCACTACACGTCCGTGTCCGTGATTTGAGTTCCGAATTCAAAATATTCTGAATTATATAGAGTTCGGATGTAGTGCGTAAGATTTCCTAAAAGTAGTAAAAAAAAATAAAATAAAAAAATTAAAATTAAAAGCTCGCGACACAAAACCTCTAAAAAGCAAAAAAATAACCCTCGTACTCGCGTCGGGGAACCGCCAACATGTACAGCAGTTTATTTTATTTACTTAGCGGTTCCCCAACGCGAGTACGAGGGTTATTTTTATGCTTTTTAGAGGTTTTGTGTCGGGGGCTTTTAAAATTTTTAATTAGATTTTTATTTTATGCTTTATAAACTACATATAATATACCTAGTAGTAGAACCGCTTCAATCGACAATCTAACAAAACACGTAAATTTTATTACACGATATCTAGCTAAAAAACCCAGATTCAAAGAGAAAAATGCGGATAACTTTTGAATGGCTGAACCGATTTTAATCAAACATAGCTAATAACACTCTCGAAAAAGTCGAATCTAACTCAAAATCGTTTCATCTGTTTAAGAGCTATGATGCCACAGACAGACCTACATATACACGGCAACACCCCTCTTTTTCCGTCGGGGGTTAAAAAGAAACAAGAGAAATAGTCCAGTGTACAACTTAAGAATAATATAAAATTAATAAAATAAATCATAAATATATGATATATTTTATAATATATTTTATCTACACTCACAACGTAATGTTCCAAATACGAATTCGAAAAATATTGTATAAACACGTTCTTTATATTCGTGGATAGGTAAATTTAAAAAAAAAAGCCATTATAGTTCAACATTTTCCTTCGATTTTCAAACAACTGCATCATAAAATAACTTTTTAATTTTTATAGCACACTTTTACTTTTTAATTTTCTGGCTCGTATGGGCTTATGTCATTGTCAGTTGTCTGTGGATGCGCGCGCTGCGCAATGAGAATCTAAATTGCCCGCCATACCATACCACATATTTTTGTTTTACACCTAAAACTTTCCACTTTTGTGTTATTTCAACTGTATGAGTGAAGATAAAGTAGTGTATGCAATAGCATATAATTAGGTATTAAAACACTCGCGTAATATTATTATCAAATTCGGCTTCGCCTCATTTGATAAACCTACGCTCGTGTTTTAATAACCCCTATTATATGACCATTGCATAAACTACTATTATGGTATAAGTTGAGTTCTCATTACCTTTAAAAGGGACTCCTAAATTCAGGTGACCGGTAGCAATGCACTTTAATGACTCCACTATTAGATTGAATATGCATTTGCTTTTTTTAATTGTGTCTTTGATAACTTCTTGAATGTTTGTTGCACCCAAGGGAGGCTCCGCTAAAAACACGAAAGCGAATATAAATGAAAAACAAGTAAAATTTCAAAATTTATAAAACCCCCGGCGGTTTTATTTCATGCTACATAATATATCTAGTACATTGTAGATACGCTTCGATCGGCAATCTATTGAACACGTAATTATGACACGATATCTTACGTAAACACCCCGATTCAAACTGAAACGCTCATAACTTTTGAACGGCTGAACCGATTTTATTCAAACATAGCTAAGAACACTCGACAAAATCACCTTTCAAACAAAAAAAAACTAAATCAAAATCGGTTCACCCGTTTAGGCGCTATGATGCCACAGACAGACACACAGATACACAGGCAATGACGTGTGTTGCTGTGTGCAACACACGTCAAACTTATAACGCCCCTCTTTTTCCGTCGGGATGTTCCAAATATGAATTCAAAAAATATTATATAAACACGTACTTTATATTCGTGGATAGGTAAAATTGAAAAAAAAAAACATTACAGTGCAACATTTTCCTTCGATTTTCAAACAACTGCATCATAAAATAACTTTTTAATTTTTATGGCACACGTTTACTTTTTAATTTATTGGCACTTATGGGCTCATTGGCTTAATGTAGAAAAGTAGTGTCATTGTTTATGGAGGCGCGCGCTGCGCAGTCATACGCAATGAGAATCTAAATTGCCCGCCATACCACATATTTTTCCCGTTTCCACTTTTGTTTTATTTCAAAATTAAGAGTCAAGGTAAAGTAGTGTATGCAACGGCATATAATTAGGTATTCAAAATTTATAGTAGGTATTAATCGCGTGTTATTATTATTATCATAAACCCACGCTCGTGTTTTAATAACCCCTATTATATGACCATTGCATAAACTAGTATTTAAATAACACGACGAATCATAGTTTTGATAAGAATTCTTTATTTATATAAACTTTATTGAACACCAAGATAACAAGTAAAGTTTTAAAAAATCTCATGCTACATAATTTATCTGGTATCAGACACGCTTCGATCGACAATCTATTGAACACGTAATTATGACACGATATCTTGCGAAAACACCCCGGTTCAAATAGTAAAACGCCCATAACTTGCACGGCTTTCATCAAACAGCTAAGAACACCCACGATAAAGTCACCGTTCAAACAAAAAAAAAAACAAAATCAAAATCGGTTTATCCGTTTAGGAGCTATGATGCCACAGGCAGATACACAAACACACAGGTACACACTTCAAACTTATAACACCCCCCTTTTTCTATCGAGGTTTAGGTAGCAGAACTCGAGCCTGTTCCCGTCAACCAGACTCACAAATCCAGGCGCCGCTAATGTGAAGTTCCTGATGAGAAAAACTTAAAACCACTTCATCCTTCCTGGGAGTCGTACCCCAGACTTAATACTCAGCAGTAGCGTTTGCGATATCTAGACAAGCGAGGCGGTTTTCTGAAGTATTCAATTTAGGGTCATACGGTACGATTCATACCTGTACTTGGACCCAGTTCTGGAGACGAGTTCTCTTTGCAGTTATAGTACTCCAATACGGCGTCAGACATGCATTGTGCCCCGGCTGTACCTGAAATTAACGTCAAAGCAGTTAATCTGTAGCGCTCGCTCGATCTATGCAGCAGAGTCATTAAAAATTGGACCTCTCGGATTCGTGTCACCATACGTTTGAACGATGTCATATTCCATCCATAATTGGCATAAATGGGCCTTTTAAATAAAAAATAAAGTTCGTTAATATCTCACACACATCTTGTTTTATTCAATTTTAACATCGACCCGTCCTTGTTGAAAGACCCTTTAGTAGGTGCCTTAAAATATGTTAGCAAAAGATTAAGAAAAAAAAGTCCATTGGAAAGTCCATTAACGCTAAAAGAGAGTAAAAAGATAATACCTGTATACAAAGATAATATTCTGGTTTTTTTGTGGTAACTTTGAATGTGGACGGATGGAGAGGGAGGGAATGGCCAAAGAAAAGATGGATGGATGTGTGAGTAGTGATATGAAAGAAAAAACCGGCCAAGTGCGAGTCGGACTCGCGCACGAAGGGTTCCGTACCATTATCACAAGAAAACGGCCAAAAAACCACGTTTGTTGTATGGGAGCCCCCCTTAATTTATTTTATTTTAATTTAATAATTATTATTTTTTGAAGTGAATATACAACTAAATATTCTGTGAATATTTCAAGCGTCTACCTGTTGCCGTTATTAATATCGAGCAAAAAACTGCAAAAAAATCACGTTTGTTGTATGGGAGCCCCGCTTAAATATTTATTTTATACTGTTTTTAGTATTTGTTGTTATAGCGGCAACAGAAACACATCATCTGTGAAAATTTCAACTGTCTAGCTATCACGGTTCATGAGATACAGCCTGGTGACAGACGGACAGACAGACACGGATCGTGGAGTCTTAGTAATAGGGTCCTGTTTTTACCCTTTGGGTACGGAACCCTAAAAAGCAGTCAGTGATAGTGTGACGGGGGACAGGACGGTATGGAAGAAGAACACGTTGCACCAACCCCAAGTAACATAGGACAAGGGCTGGAAGATAAAGATGATACTGATTTTTAAGATGCTTTGTTCCAAAAAATACACCTGATTTTAATTTGGGATAATCTAAAACGTCACCACATATGTTGCGGCGGGGCACTAGCCGGGGGTTGCGGAAGTATCGTTGTTCCCGCGACCCCCAGCGTAGGTGTGGGATGGAACACCGGGGTGGTTTTTAGTCAGTACGAGTCTGACAGACCCCTCCGCCCTGCCCAGGGCGGAGGACATCCAATGAGGATTTTCCACCACGCAATAAAAAAAAAAAAAAAAAAAAGGGTCGCTAGTTACTGATATAACTTACCGTTATCGAATCCATGTTTAGCACAGTCCACTACTTTTACATATGCCTGCTGCTTGCATTCATCCGGGGTCTCAGCAGGAGCTGCCGACACCGCCCCGAAGAAACAGACCAATGATACCACTAAGAACCCCTTCATTGTCACGATTGAATAACAATAATAATTCCCGTTTATATTTATATTATATGTAACAATACTTAAAATTTGCCGGTTAAATCCGTAAAATTAAAAGATTAAAAGTAATGACATTAATTAGTATTTGTTTGGTTGGGATCGTGGTTAAATTTATATAGTATGACAATCGATCTTCAATACGAAACGGCACGTGTCCACGTCCTCATAATATCAATACAAGCGATATCGTATTAAACACTGCTAGTACAGTCACTTTGTCAATAATTGAGACTGATTGAGAAATCCTGGGGTGCAGGCTTTCCCCTCTAGCTATGTGCTCGTAGAAGCTATGTGCTACCGTAAGCTAGCAAGCGGTAACCTTTACGGGCCCTTGCTAGCGTAGCACAGAAAGAAGCTGGTGTAAATTGTAACAGGTAAAGTCCAATATGGTTAAGTTTGACTAGTAACGGTGGCTATTCTGACTATAGTCCTCGCAAAACTTCTGGGCCGCCCTGAAGTTGGTTTACCGGATGCGCGAGGCAGGAAACGGTGCTTTTTTGTATGAGATTTACTACTGCGCAGCCATTGCAGCCAACGTCAGGTCGGCCAAAAAGTTTGGCGAGGACTATAGTCAGAAGAGCTACCGCCATAGCTAAAAGTGCCTTCAAGGCTTCTATTAGGCAATACGACTTTGTCAGATTCTTATGAATTCTAAGCGAGAAAATAACGTCCACAAGTACAAGTAACGAACTTTTATAACTAACTAGCTGACCTAGCTGTGCCCGCGTCTTCGCTCCCATCAATAGCCTACCCTACTCTAAATACCTACATATGTAGACGTACCTACTCACGTAGCCTATCTACCAAATTTTTTCTACACTCATTCTTCCGCGGCGAATCTTAAAGCGTGTCCACGGCAACAAATGTGTCGTGTCGGCTACAGACAAGATGAAAATATTCATGTACATGAGAAGAATTTTGTCGGATCTGTGCACGAAGAATGTCGTGTCTGTTGCAGACAAGAAAAAATCTAGTATGTACACTGTACGAATTGTTTCGTTCAGTCATGGTTGAGACATTGTAGGGTGTACATCGTGTCGTGTAATTGTGGGCAATAATGTTACCAAGCAAAAAAAATGGTGATTGCCTATTATATGTATAGAAAAATTCAAAAGAAAACGAACTCCAAGAGAAAATACTGGGTGCATCCTATGTTAAGTCAAAAGCATGAGTTTGATAACTTATACTTTGAACTGCGACAGTATGAGAAAAAGTTCGTCATTTATTTTTAATTTTTTTGTCCACTCGCTCAAACGTTTTCATGTGCACTGTACACACCGCCCCCGCCCCCTACAGATCGCGTCGTATCTGGCGCAGACAAGATTTTTGTCTTGTGCAGCGCCGACGCAGTGTACACTAGTCGTGTGTAGAAACGACACGATTTCTTCCATAGACCCGGCGATTTTTCTTGCCATTCAGAAAATGACGTCAATCTATCGAATAAGGAGTTTAAGGAGTTGTGATATTTTACTTCGTGAACACTTTTAAATTCATATAGCTTTTGATAGATTGAACCGATTGCAATTAAACAAAAACTAGTAATACTTCAAGTTACGCGAATTTTCAAGTATAAAAGTTACCTACATTGGTTTCGTACATTTTACGCGATGCGTGCACAACTAAACAAAACAAAAATGCCAACATTGCTGGTAATGGGTTCTCTTGGTTATCCTTTAACGCCCTGCCATTTTTTTGGAAAATATCTTAGATTTATAAGAACGACTTTTCTACAGATTTATTATATGTATTGATGATGATTATGTTTTTCTCTTTCCAGACGCAGCAGTCATCTCCCCGATCGACACCGAACTCTTCACCACGTTCTACTAAGAGTCCACCACTACCAGGAACGCAGCCACAACCTAGCGCTCCAGAGAGGTACTACTTTTGAATCAGCTGCGACACTAAAAACAAAACAGTCCTTCCTTTTAACTTTAGGTGCTGCAAAGGTCTGATCGTCCGTAAGGATTAGTGGTGGTTGATATAACGTAAAGCAACTTAAAGCAGAGTGCTTATTATACATAACATAAAGCAAACGCTATCGTGGCACTCACTTGGCGCTATGCGCTATTTGCTTAAAACGTTATAACGAAAAATCGCGCGCAACGCAATATCGTAAATAAAGCAAGAAGCAGGGGGCGCCGGGCGGTCGCGTCGTCGCGGCGGCGGCCAGTCGTTGCATGTTAGTGATTGTTATCGGTCGCACGCGTAAATTTACGATCCCGCGCGACTTACGTAATATACCTACGCTATTTTAATTCGTGCTTTTTAGTGTAAACAGTGATAGGACACGTAATATTGACTAAGTATAATTGTGTAAGTAAGGACGATTGATTGAGAGATTGTGTTGTTGTTTAATGTTTTGTTTTTGTGTGTGTATAGTGGACGAAAATGTCTAAAAGAAATAGTGATTAACCAATATGGAACTTATAGTAGTGAACTAGAACTGAAAGTTTGAAGGAAAGTTCATTGTTTATTTATTTACTGCTCCATTTTATCGTAATAAATTCATAAAAGCGATGTAATATTTTTAAGCATGCTAACTGTCCAACGAGTCCAACGCTAGAGTAGGAGCTGCGAGTTAACAGTCACCGCGCATGCTTTATTCTTACCCGCCCCGCGCCCGTGCGTTATAAAAAAGCTCGTTATAATAAAGCGTATAAAATAACGTGCTTAAAATATAAAGCTTATAGCATTAAGCAAGTTATTGTCATATAGCTACTTTGAACACTACTAGTAAGGATGAAGGGCCACCCCCATTCTTGACTTACCAGCAAAAGTAGAGGCCAATCCTTGTTTTAGTCTGCCAAATAATATTATAGAATTTGTGTACAGGCTTGGAAGACCCACCATCTTATCATGCGAAAATGAAGAAGAGAAAGCCCATGCTTGGACATCATCATCAGCCTATTAATGTGCCCACTACTGGGACACAGGCCTCCTCTCTGTGAGTGGGGATGGGCCGTAATCCAACACGCGGGCGTGTGTGCGTGTTGGTGAATGTCACATGTCTTCGAATTTTTGGTTCTAGGACATGCCGGTTTCCTCACGATGTTTTCCTTCACCGTTTATGAGGGCAGTGGTTATGAAATAATTTAGACAAAGTAAAGCGCCAGCCTGGGTTCGAACCCACGATCTACAACTTGTAAGTCGCCGCCAATACCCCTGGGTCACCACTGCTCTTGCCATCATTGCTTAGACATGGCAATATTTAATTGGGACACTACATGAACCTGAAATCAAAATAAATTATATAGTTTTATAACTTTTGCAGGGAACCACAACCGCGAGGAACGGTACGAAGCGCTCCCCAAACACCGTCGCTCGGAGAGAGAGAACGGATTGACATGTCACACAGTCTTGGTAAGTAATACAATATTGTACCGATTCATCCCTGAAACTGCAAGTGATATACAAATCTTTATTTTTATACTAGCTGTGCCCGTGGCTTCGCTCCTGTCAACTGCCTACCCTGCTCTACCTATCTAGCCACCCTACTTACCTTGCAACATATCCTACATATCTACCAATTTGTTTTCTAGGGTCATTCTTCCGCGCTGAATCTTAACACCGACATTCTGAAAATGACGTCAAATGCACAACGCCATCTATCGAATATGGAGTTAAACTGTCCGAGTATCTGAACTGCGTGTGTACTTCTTGAACACTTTAAATTCATCTAACTTTTGATAGATTGCGATTGCGATGAAACAAAAACTAAATAGTATTTGAAGTTACACACAATTTTTATGTATAAAAGTCTTCAACATTGGTTTCGTACATTTTACGCGATGCGTGCACAACTAAACAGACAAATAGAAAAATAAACAAAAATGCTTTAAATGGGTTCTGTTGGTTATCCTTTAACACCCTGGCTATTTTTTAGGGTTCCGTACCCAAAGGGTAAAAACGGGACCCTATTACTGAGACTTCGCGGTCCGTCTGTCTGTCTGTCACCAGGCTGTATCTCATGAACCGTGATAGCTACACAGTTGAAATTTTCACAGATGATGTATTTCTGTTGCGGCTATAACAACAAATACTAAAAACAAAATAAAATAAATATTTAAGTAGGCCTCCCATACAACAAACGTGATATTTTTGAAGTTTTTTACTATAATGGTACGGAACCCTTCGTGCGCGAGTCCGACTCGCACTTGGCCGGTTTTTTTTGTAAATATTTTCGGTGTACAAAAACGACTTTTCTACAGATTATATGTATTTGATTTGCGTAGGTATGGAAAGCATGGGTGATGGCAGGAACTTTCACCAAAATCAACGACCCACGACCAGTGAGTATGATAGTACCTTTCTTTTTTTTTATTGACTCATTGAATGTATCACGTCAACCTTTTACTGGATGTCTCTATATTATAGGACAAGTAAATAACAACTCATAGAAAACACAGTTCGGTCATATTACACACACATTTTATGTATTAGGTATCCTACCTAATAAATTTGAAGTCCTTATATAAGTTTTATTGCGACTCAAATTTGATACTAAACCAATATTTACAAAGGGAATATTGTAAGTGAAGTTACAAAATAAATTACATCTAATTTGAAGAGGAATTGAAGTTGATAGATCAGAAAATTATCTAAAACATGTGCTTTACGCTTCCTATATATCGGCTTCTGTAATTTCTTTTAGGCTTCGCTTGTATCTTGTTGGGTTTAGGACGGAATTAAGCTGTAATTTTATTGCCAGATCTTATAGTGCTAACATACGTCCGGATTTGGTACGGCCGGACTAAATCCGCCCACAAATCCTAGTGTTGCTGTATTTAGAACATTATTTTTGACTAAGTTGAATGTAAAAATATCGGAAGACAATAACCAAAATTAGTAGATCGCCCATAAATCGGGGACTTTTTCAACGCTACACGCTGGTCGTAGTTGGTACGGCCCAACCAGCCGACAACCATCCGCACACGTCCGGATTTGGTACGAAGCAGACCATATCCGATGTGAAAACAAGCGGACCGAGACGGACTCAATTAATAATAATAATGTCCGGTGGAACACCACACACGCTCGGATATGGTACGGCCGAACTAACTCCGCCCACAAATCCGTGGTCCGGCCGTACCAAATCCGGACGTGTGTTAGCACTATTAAAGCTGGTACTTTATATAATATGGAAGGGAGCTGAGCAATTAAAATTCGAATGTAACCATTTAGGGCCAATAATTGGGTAACTTTACTATGTTGCTTGAATTCGTTTTAGAAAGTTTGTATGAAAAATCTCAGTGGGGTGGGAGCATTGTCTTGAAAAAAAAAGGTATTTCGAATTAAAATTACTTGATGTTTTATGTGGACGTTCAGTTTTATTTTATGTGGGCTGGGTGCAAAATGTCTTGATTTCTTTTTTCATATTCATGTCATGGTGAGCGGTGTGGAAACTTAAAAGTAACATTAGCAGAAACATTTTTCTTGGTAACTAACACCCCATATAGCGCAACATTACTAACAATGTGTCTGTCTGTGTCAGTGGGCATAGACAACCGTAGTCTGCGCAGCGACCTGCTGTATGCCGCGGATTCCGTCACCAACGCGATGTCCACGCTTGTACGGGAACTCAACTCCGGTTAGTAAGGGACACGATTTGGGAGGAGCTTTTGCAGTGTCACCATCCTGGTCTTTGGCTGTTGACAAAAACGATGTGAGGTTTTCAATTCAGTTTCATCATCATTGAAGAGTTATATACTTTAGACGACACATTAATAAATGTTATAGTATTGCAAAATACTAGGCAGAAATAACGGGCGGGCGTTTTGGGGGATTGTACGTTCAAATAGTGTTGATTCTCAGCCGAATTGAAATACTAATGACTTTTAATTTGATTTGAGGTATTATGGAGAAACTATTAGTTAAATTCTAAATGACGTCCATCAAAAGCTCAATACATTACTCATGTCGGACATTTGGACATTTTCACGTGTACAATAAAAATATAGAGTGTGGAAATTGATTTTGGATGGTTACTCTTTTTACAGACATCGCAAAGGTTTGTTAAAAATTAAAACAAAATTCGCCACAAACTCTTGAACATTTCAAGATTCACGTAAATTGTAAAAAAATTAGAGAGCCCTCAATAAAGATCAAAATAGTACTAAATACCTGGCTCAAATCATCTAGGACAGTGATTTTCAAACTGGGGGGCGTGAGTCCACGGGGCGAATAGTACTCCGTCGCAATCCTGATATTGCTAGAGATCTACGATATGCACTTTTTTCTATTCAACCCAGATCTGGGAATCTTGTTATAAGCACACAATATATGGGGTAACAGTAATCTTGCATCAAAACAACCTCTACTCTTCCATTCTTAATATTTGCCTTCTTCTTCATTAACTTAAGAATTTTTGTATGAAGGCTGTTTGTTACCTAAATACAAACACAAATACTAATGGGGGAGGGGGCGTGGGTATCTTTACTTTTCGTAGTATCGGGTCGTGACAAAAAAGTTTGGGAACCCCTGTTCTAGGTATACTCCATAGTGGGTATAGCGACTATGAATAAATATGAATATTAGATACAGTTATAAGCGTTTCTGGAGTGCTGTCAACAAAATACTAAGGAGGTGACATTGTGAAAATTCCGTATATTTCAACATTCTTATGTGATTTTATAAATAGTTGACTTTGGAATATCGGTCTGTTATGAGGCATTGGGCATGCTTGTTTGTTTCTTCAAGTTTATTTTACGGTTCGGGCTTGACAGTTGCGATTGACAGTTCATGTGAAAAGGAAACAGAAATACTTGTTGCTTTTAAAAGTTCTTACATTTTATATTGCACATTCTTTTCTCCATAGATTTACGTTTTAATGAAAATAATCATCATTATATTTAGAGTAACATAGACTCATCATATCAATCACAATACCATACAAAAAACGTAACAAAATAAAATAATAATTTTAATTGAGATTGGAACGTGCAGCTTCAACTTTTTGACTAACCGACAGACTGACAATTCAAAACTGCATGTCCTAGGGTTCCGTTGAAATGAATTCATTGAGTTTAAACTAATGAGAATTAACACTATTTCAATAGCCTTTGTTGTTATGTAATTTCGTTTTAAACACACGTTATAAATCAGAAATATGATCCTGATGAAAACCATGTTCCTTATTTTAATTGACAGTATTAGAAAAATGAATTTAATATTTAGTGTTTTACGTTTTTTTGCACAATGTGCGCCAAAAACTTAACTCAGAGTTAGTTGCTAACAGGAGGTTAAATTAAAATATGCCATACATAAATGGGCCAGTGTTAGGTACTAACTCAGAGTTAGATAACCCAGGATGGCCAATGCGGACATTAAACACCTTACTTACAAATTATATCAATACTTAGTAAGTCAATCGCAACTGCCCCGTATTAAAATAACTAGCAGATACATAGGTAACGACTTATTTCCTGCACCGTTTCCTAAGTAGATGTTACAACTATCCATGTTTTGCAGAGGGCTCTGATACGGAGGATACCGTAAAGGGGGACAGCAGAAAGCAAAGAGGTAAGATTACTTTGGACATAGACTAGCCACCCATAGAGTAGCACCTTTTTCGTTTGTGTTTTCTTTTTTAATCTGCACTGCTCGGCTCCCTTTTTAGTGTTGTATATGATTGTGTTTTGTATTTGAAATGCCTTGGTGTCTTGTCGTAAGTCCTGCCACCATATCTTTTCCTGCTGCTTTGCTTGCCATCAAAATTGTTGTTGAAGTCGTCGGCAGAAAGGTATCTGAAGAACTATAATGTGATTTTTATTTCGTAGACTAAACTGACATTTGGGGGTTGTCACTTTATCGTTACACTAGCTGTTGCCCGCGGCTTCGCTCCCGTGGACCACCCCACAGGACCCGTTTTCGGGATAAAAAATTAGCCTATGTCACTCAGGAATAATTCAGCTTTCTTTTTGTGGGAATTTTTTAAATCGGTCCAGTAGTTTCAGAGCCTATTCGGTACAAACAAACAAAAAAATTTTTCCTCTTTATAATATTATTATAGTAATATAGTAATAGTATAGATTAAAATAGTGTCGTACCCTGACTATCCTAAGTGATCGAAACTTAATCGAAAATCGAAGTAGATCGAAAATGAAATTATTTCACAGCAAAGAATTTAATTTGTTTAGAAACTAGCGGCCATTATTTAGTTTCTACTCATTTGTGTCAGACTTCATTTTATCGTTCGCATTTATTTTATTGGTGATTTCATATTTATCACAATAAAAGTGTATGTACTATGTGTATGAATACTGTTATATTTAAATATATTACGTTTATATTCATAAATCATTTATTTACTCCAATTAGTAAAATTCAATTGAGGAGTCATGTCACATCGATTCGATGAATCACTTATGATTGAGCCTTACCTACAACACTATGCTCCGCGCTAACAACATTTAAAAAAATAAGGTCATTGGCAGCTGTCAGTTTAGTCTACGAAATTAAAAATCACAGTATAAATAAAATCAAATTATTACATTATATGCGGCAGTAAATAAGCTATAACTCAGTATCGGCTTTATCTTCAAATGTTAATTTAGAATTATTGTTATTTCACTTTTTTTTTTTTGCACTCGTCTAAGCACTTTTCTCAAGACATATTTATGTCCATACGTAGCTTACACGCGGATACGTCGGTAACTCCTGTACTTATAAGAAAGATTTGTAATAGTACATATTAGGGGTTTGCGGCCTAAATTTTAGCAAGCACACTTTTTTACCAGAATTAAATAGTACCTATCTTAACATAGTTATTAGTGATGAATGGGATAGCTGTTTGGCCGGATACTGGGTATCCGGCCAACCTTGTAGCCGGATATCCGGCCGCTGGATGTCCGGCGGAACATTACCGTTTTAGTGCATCGCAAGAAGCAACCTAGCGCAGGTGGCACAAGAACGATCGGGCGGACTCGGTCGAATTCGGGTATTTTCGTTCATGAGCGAAGTTACCGATTGTTTCATTGACTTGTTGAACTGATTGCAAACACGGTCGTTAGATGTTATTAAAATACGCGCCTTTGTCATGTCAAGTATTTTTATAATTCTATAAAGATTTAACGTGTTCAAAGAATTCTGAAGCTGGCCTTATTTATGAAGACAAACAAAAGCGTTTGTTACTTCATAATGCAGAGAAATTAGTATTCATTCTTAGTGTAGTATGAGTACTATTTAGTATTTGTTGAGTGATAAAAAAAAGTAATGACCTTAATTTGATGATTTTAAAATCCGGTATGCGGCTGGATAGGCGCTTGTTATCCGGTACCCGGCCAGATAGGCGCTCGTTATGCGGTATCCGGCCAGATAGGCGCTTATTATCCGGTATCCGGCTGGATAGAAATTAGGCGCCGGATAGGCCGGATACCGGATATCCGTTTCTTCTCTAATAGTTATGCTTCGTAAGCATTTATTGCGCCAAATTAAATTATTTTACTTCAAATGTCTGCATCCTGTTGTAATAACTTATTTCTTATATCTTAATATATATAAATCTCGTGTCACAATGTTTGTCCTCAATGGACTCCTAAACCACTTAACCGATTATAATAAAATTCGCACACCATGTGCAGTTCGATCCAACTTGAGAGATAGGGTAGGGTAGGGTAGGGTAGGGTAGGGTGGGGTAGGGTAGGGTAGGTAGGGTAGGTAGGGTAGGTAGGGTAGGGTAGGGTAGGTAGGGTAGGGTAGGTAGTTAGGGTAGGGTAGGTAGGGTAGGGTAGGGTAGGTAGGGTAGGTAGTTAGGGTAGGTTAGGTAGGGTAGATGAATGTTTGGTGTTTTTATGGCAAAACAAAGTTTGCCGGGTCAGCTAGTTTCTTATATATATCGCAGGGATATGATGAAAACAGGGAATTGATCAAATCTCTAAGCGATTTGATCAAATCACGGAGGATGTTAAAATAATAACACGTTTTTATCATTTCCCTAAACAAATCTGGTGATTTGACAAATCCCAATAAAGAAATCTAGTGATTTGAACAAATCTCAAAATTGGTTCAGTGAAATGACAAAAATAACTTTTCTGTAGTAATTTAAAGGTTTATAAGAGCGAGCGTAGCGAGCTCGGGAGCTTAGGGCACCCCGACACGGACAGGTTAGGTTCGAAGGGGATGACGGGAGCTGAAGTGAGCGAGCAAAGCGAGCGAACTCAGCTCCCGTCATCTCCTTCGTGTTAGGTTACTTTAGACCCTGCATACAGAAATAGGAGCCCCGCGCAGCGGGGCTCCGTCGGCTCTGCCACACAAATACTAATTCAACTTGCACCTATTCAATACACGAACTCGCCCATCGAAATTGGGCCGCGGGTGAGCGCGGGGTGGAGCAGGGGGCGCGGTAACTGACAAGCAAGCGCGAGCGCGACGTAAACAAGAACTGGACATGTTTTATTATCTTTTCACTGAATCAATTTAGGGGTTTGTTCAAATCACTAGATTTGTTTAGGGAAATGATAAAATTGTGTTGTTATTTTAACATCCTCCGTGATTTGATCAAATCTCTTAGGGAATTGACCAAATCCCTGTTTTTATCATGTCCCTGCGACATATATAAGTATTCAACTGTTAATAGGCATGCTAAAAATGCATGATATTGTTACATATTTTCTACATTATTTAATCTAAAAGTACTTTTTTATATTAATGAATAGTATGTTTTAAAATTTTATTGTTAACCATGGTCAAAGCATTTTCTTTGCTCCGTTTGGAAGGTTTAATTTTAAAGCTTCATATGGCATTAGCCGGTTCATTATTTCTGCAGCCAATGGAGATCTTTCTGATGCCTCACTCGGAGTCCATTCCAATACAGAGGTTATTTTTTAATTATTGGCTTGCGTTTGATCACTATTTCACCTGATGGAAAGCGATGATTTGGTCGACGCTGAAGCACGCTTGCCTAGAAGGATCCCATTCACTCTTGACTTAAATACTCTCAGGTGATCAAAATCAATATTGTAGATGCTTTGAATGCACAATCTAGACCGCTATGATGTTAATAAATACCTTAATGATGTTGGTTAACTGTCATCAGATTTCGAGGAGGACGATGATAGCGACGAGCCGATGCCGCGGCCGCAGCCTCCGCGGCACTATCTACACGACAACAATGTACAGGTAACTATAGAAGAAGAAAATGGACCTATTTGATAAGCATTATACACTCTTTTGCAAAAAAAAACGGGCACCTAAGGAAATTTACATTCTAAAGTCGATTTGAGTTAATTAAATGAAATTTAATTGTTTCACGTATTCTGTATACTTATAATCGTGTAAATTAATACGCGTGAAGTGAATCCTGGCAATTTAAAAAAAAAATGTTGAGTTCTTTAAAACCGATGTACACGGCCAAACAATAAGAAGTGGCCGACAATAAAGACGAGAAGATTTTTTTACTTTTTTAAAATTAAATAAAGTGACAAATGTAAAAACCTAATAACGAGTGTGACCTCCTCTGAATCCTTCTGGGCATGCTTTCCACGATGTTTTTAATAACGTTTTGAGGAATACGTTCCCACTCTTCTGCAATGATTCTTTTTAACTCCCTGATGTTTTGTGGAGCAGGTTGCACTGATCTTACTCGTCTCTTTAGAACATCCCAGATATGCTCAATTGCATTGAGGTCAGGACTTCGAGATGGCCAATCTAAACGACGGATCCTTCTTGCATGTACGCATCCACATCGCCAGAACGGTGCGGGCGAGCATTATCGTCCATAAAAATGGAATTTTACCCAAATGCCGTCAATGCGGGTTGTGCATGTGGAATTAGGACTTCCATTATGTACCGGTGTGCATTTAATGTTCCATTTTCTATGAAAAGTAACGCCGTACGCTCCGTTGAATTAGTTGCTGCCCAAAACATAACGGATCCTCTGTCATAAGGAGTTATTTCTTCGAAACACACTTCCGCATAGCGTTCCCGTGGTCTTCGCAGCACTCGCCGGCGTCGGTCCTCTCGTCCTCTCCACACAAAGAGATTCTAGCTTCATCAGAAAACAATACTTTATTCCAGTCCTCCAGAGTCCATGAAGCACAGTTTCGAGCAAACTGAAGTCAAGCAACACGGTGCTCACGGAGTAATTTAGGGCCCCGAGACGGGCGGTAACTCCTGATATTGGCAGCCAAAAGCCACCTCCTACCCGTCCACAAGCTAACTTCTACTCCTCTTACTTCTTCAAGGCTCTCCTTCAGGTCCACACTTGACGCCTTACTTTTCCGCAACGCCTAACTCACCAAAAAGCGGTCATCTCTGTGCATCGTTTTCTTCCTGAACCGGGTCTTGTTTTGACCGAACCGGTCTCTTGATATACCGTTGCCAAATCCTCTGGACAGTTGAAGGACTCACATTTAGCCGCTGAGACACGTAAGTTTGCGAACAACCTTCTTCAAGTAGGGCTATAATTTTACCGGCCCTTATCGCTTTATCACTCATATCAAAAAGTGGTATTTAATGTAAAAAGAAAGATTAATTTCTTTAATTTGCAGAAAATATCCAAAAAGTTTTATAAATTTTAGTAATCAGTAAAAAAACGTTTCAGCAATTCGCGCCATTAGTAAAGCAATTTTACAATAATTCACAGTAATCAATATTTTTCTTTGGTTAATTTCAAAATTTAAATTTGGGACGTAAATAATAATGCCAGGATGCTTCAAATAACATGCCAATACTTCGTCAAATTAATAAAACCTCTTTCTTGTTCCTCTTCATTGAAGTAGAGAAAAAAATCTAAAGTGCCCGTTTTTTTTGCAATAGAGTTTATAAAGATAAAATAAAAATGTAAATACATACACTGTCCGTTCACAGTTATTTTACCTTTGGCATCACTGTCAAAATCACAAAGACAAAGATATTTTATTTCAACTAGGCCACCAAGCGGCACTTTTGAACGTACATAAAAATGATTCTACCGTGCATTCGGAAAGTAGCCTGTTATGGAGAAGAATGCACAAGAAACTCCATACTTACTCTTTTAAAAAATTATTGTTTTTTTACAATATTTAGGAACATAGGTACATATATAGTTATTAGTTCACATATGTGAGGACAATGCACCCAGAATAGCACTACACACCACCATACCACCTACAGACATAAGCATTAGAAGTACTCACACATGTACTGTGCAGTTATATAATAGATACTAGAAAAACATTAACATCCGAAGCAGTCAAGTTATGACCAATCCCAACTGACGGCGTCCGTTCACGAACATGACGCATGAATTGGCACCACCCAGCTCAACCATCATGAAGGAAACCGGATGATCCAACACACGCGCCACCATCAGAGAGACATTTGAGAGAGCATGACACACTCAACGGCCAGGGCACACACAAGTCAACGAACGACACATAGGTACAGTAAATGGTAGATTTACAGTTGGGTACATAGTACTCACACATGTGCTGTGCAGTTATACAAAACTAAGGAAATTGAGTTTATACACATGATCCTTAATCCTTACACTTGTGCTAATAAGGTTGCTGGGGAGTTGCAACTTCGATTACCGTTAGAGGAATAACCACAGATATAAATCTTACTACATGACAGGATTGTATGTACTTCGCGTGTCAAAAAAACGGACTAAAATTACGATTAATGACCGTAATTTGAGCTTTTCATTTAGTATTATCGGCACCGGAAATCCACCGAAATCTAGTAAAATGCCTTTTAATGCCATATTGAGTTGTAAAGACTTTATATAAAAAGTTGGCTAAGGCATTGGAAATATTTTTCTTTCATTGGTAAGTAAATTTATTTTTAAATTGTGTGTGAAAAAGGGGCACGTTTGGTTTTCATACTGATAGAGGGACTTGCGTTATCTAGTTACGATTTATGCCTGTGGGAATAACCTTAAAAAATCTTTAGGAGTATTTAGTGCTAGTAGCGTTTTTAGGCGACCCCGATTTTATGTTGGATCTCCTGTTTCTATAATGACTACATCATCATCACACGGTGACCAGCCAGTCTATTGTGTAAACGTCTTACCGTGAAAACTTAGGCGGAGTGAATTGTCATTCTACCTAGATTGCACGGATCAAGGTTGCCCAAGTCGGCGGCACGAATTATTTTGTGGCTTGCGTTAAAATGCATGCTATCTCATCCGACAACACGTGCGAAAGGGATAGATGCTGTGATGAGCAGTAAGAAGCTAGTGCCCGTACGAATACACACTCATGGTATAAAAATAATAAATGGATGATGATTGAGAACGAAAAGGAGTGCGCGAATTTTTATAATCAGACCTTTGGGAGTATGAGTATCATGAAAAAACTACTGAATGTATTAATGAAAAATAAAATTATTTCCATTTATTCACTGCTAATCTATCCCTGTATGGTTTTGCAATTTTCCTTCTTTTTGTGGTTTTTATTTCCGCCCAAAGATGCGATGAAATTAGTGTTGGAATATGGAACTTTCGACGCTCAGAACTTTCAAATACACGTTCTTTTTTTGTTACCATACTGTGCTAGATAATGATGAGACAAGATATCATTTTTTATTTTGAACGTACACTATCAAACAGTGGTACCACGGTGGTGGCCGTGTACTACGTTTGTATGGAAGAATGACTGGCTAGGGCAACCTTAATAGGTGACTTCATGTTTACTTCACCTCGTTTTCGCGATGAGATTTTTATAGAATTGCACTACAGGATTAGACCTCATCGTCTCACAGAAACAGAAGGTCGAAATCTACATTGATGTGCACACTTTTTTTACTATCATACAATTATTATGATGTTTTATTTGCTTAAATTATTTTTGTTTTGCAATTAGTAGCACTCTCTTTTATTTCAGAACATCACAGCCAGTGTCGAAATGCGATCATAAGCTTGCTTGAGGTTTGTTTTATTTTGCCTTTTTTTTATTTACTCGCTGTATTTTGTGTGTTATTTTATTTTTTTTACAATTTTGTTACAATTATGTATAGATGCAAATTTTTCGTAGAAAACCTTCCTGGCAGCAAAAAGGCTAGGATATGAAAATATTTAATGATTTGTCTCGTTTTTATAAATAAGAAAGTGTTGTGAAAATGAGAGGGCAAAGATTTTTTTTTAATAATTGTTGAATCCACGGGTAATACTATGAATTATTTTTTTTCGTGAAGCTGACCTTTTAATGCCATCTGTTGACTTCTCGGTGTATTGTTTTTTTTTTAATTCTACTCTATTCTAAAATCTTTTATTTCTCGAATTTAACTTTTTTTACCGAGAAGTCTTCCAATGCTACCTACTCTCCAACCACTTATCTTTATGTGGGGCTATTTGCGACCAGTATTTATCAACGGAAGGTAATAGTAATAATATTTATATAACGTAAATATTAATTATATATATATTTTTTTTAATATTTCAGGACACGCCGCCCCCGCTGCCCGCGCGCACTGGCCACTACTACCCGCGCACATAGCTACATCACTAACATACGTGTATGTACCATAACTATATTATATACTGTACACATAATACATAGTCGTTATCCTATTGTATACCTGTCTACACTGGTCTTAAATCATTCGTTCATTAAAGCATTGTGGCTAGGAAATCAGTTGATGTTCGGCTGTTTGAGCTAGGAAACTAGTTGATGTTCAACTGTCTTGACTAGGAAATCACCTAGTCTATTCTGCAAACAGCTCACTGTGAATACTTAGGTGAACTGGGGGGTTAGTTAGATCGCGTAAGTGACAGATGTATACAAGTCATATACATCTGTCTCTTACACACTCAAAATAACCTTACTCTAAGAGCTTATGGTCACCCCCTGAGGCCTTAGTGCGAGTTTTTACTCCCGCTTAATCGCGTTAACGTTAACGTCAATTTGTATTGAAACTGGATAAGCGCCGTCTGGTGTAAGTAAGGATAAACCTCTTTTTAGGGTTCCGTAGCCAAATGGCAAAAAACGGACGGACTTATGGATTCGTCATGTCTGTCTGTCTGTCCGTCCGTATGTCACAGCCACTTTTTTCCGAAACTATAAGAAACTATGCTGTAACCTGGTAAGTAGATGTATTATGTGAACCGCATTAAGATTTGCACCCAAAAATAGAAAAAAAAACAATAAATTTTTGGAGTTCCCCATACTTAGAACTGAAACTCAAAAATTTTTTTCATCTTACCCACGTGTTTACGTGTGTGTATCTATGCATAGTTCTTCAAAAATGATATTGAGGTTTCTAATATAATTTTTTTCTAAACTGAATAGTTTGCGCGAGAGACACTTCCAAAGTGGTAAAATGTGTCTGATAAAACTAAAAAAATATATGATGTACAGTAAGTACCATGTATACTTCCACCGAAAATTGGTTTGAACGAGATATACTAAGTAGTTTTTTTTTAATACGTCATAAATCGTAAACCGCAATTTACCAAGTACGGAACCCTTCGTGCGCGAGTCCGACTCGCACTTGGCCTGTTTTTTGTATACATTTTGACATAAGAGATCGTTTACGTTACAAAGAAACTCGTAAGAAACTCTCAAAAAGCACACTGAACATGAAGTTAGCTGTCAATCCCTCCAATCATGATGGAGGAATGGCAGTTCTCTTCAAACTTACTTCACCTGTGTTTTTACGGCGAGATTTTTACAGAATAGACTGACTGTTTTGCCTAAGAAATCAGTTGATATCCAGCTGTTTTGGCTAGGAAATGTTCAGCTGTGTTTCTGGGATTTTAGTTGATGTACAGATGTATGTTTATTGCTGAGAGATTGAAGCCTCACGGGTTGTATCAAAATATTTCGATTAATTCGAGAGATATGTTTTGTCCCACGATGGTGAGTTTGTACTTAAAAGAAGGCAATATTGAAATGTTTTGGTGTCACTAAAAGTGCTGGCAAGTCTGGTTTGTACTATGCTTGTAAATTGGTCCAAAAACCATTGATTTTTCGTCAAAAGGCATGAAAATAAAGAAATTACAGTCACTAAACGTATCCGCTTTTTGAAAAATTACAAGCATAATGCAATTAGGCTTAATATAAATAAAAAATTGATTTTTGACACAAATAAACTGATTTCCATGCTCTTTAAACCAATGGGTGATTCATCAAATTCAGCCCATGTTGATGGATTTTCTATATTATCGTAATCTTAAATACATTTATTTTTATGGGCAGATGTTGAATGTATGGACTTTAGTTTTGTATTTAAAATGTGAATATACAGGCTGGTGTTTTCGTGGTCTTACAAATGGGCTAGTTGCAACTTATGCTAATTTTGACTTTGTGCGTATGAAGTCAAAGTAGATTTTAGAACAACAAATACAATTTTTTTTGTAGTTTTGCAAACGACTTCGTTGCAGCTTATGCTAATTTCGACTTTGTGCTTATGTAGTCAAGGTTGATTTTAGAAAATCAAATAAAATGAAAATGTTATGAAATTATTAAAGATTAGCCAGCAACTGATCTATTTGCTATTGAATAAATTAACTACATTGACGATGAGCGAAAACTCAATATTGATCCTTTACAAAAACACTCATTTTGTATGACTTAAATTTTTAATTAATTATTTATATAAATATTGGTTCTACACATACCATACTACTATACCGTTAGTAAGACTACTAGGAAACCAGTAAGTATATATTAACATACATATATAACTGTAATATGTACCGAATATGTCAATGATTGTTTAGTAGAGAAAATTATTTATGTCTGTATACTTTAAGAACCCGATCCGCTTACTGTGTCTAGTCCCGGAGCTATAAAATTCGTTTTAAATTTTATCTTGTAAGTGTTGAAGGACTTTTTACTAACTGCAATATAATACTCTTACTTATTGCTGCGATTGGTGGGCATTTTATTTTGGGTGGATTTTTTAATTTGTTCTTTTTCTTCGTGTTCACGGCAATTATTTAGATTTTGCCGGCTCAAATCTTGGCCGGACAAAATTTTTTCTTAAAAAAAAAAACAACTATTAAAATTTTTTGGCCTCTTACTATTCTTCAGTAATTTAAAAAAGAATTAAGCCGGTTGCAGGTCCAAAGCAAAGCTAAGTTACTTGCTTAGCTCGCCTTATCTGAGGTAAATTTTATACATAAGCATGCTATGTAAACTAAACTGTGTAAGTAAGAAATACTACCTCAGCTAACGGTCTATACAAAATTATACAGAGTTGGCCAAAAATCGTGGATCAAACGATACAGGGCGATATTTGCAGAAGGTAATTTCTTTTCATCATATTTATTAACTAGCACTTCGCCCGCGACTTCGTTCGCGTGATCCGTGTTTAATCCTACAGATGACTTTTTAATAAAAGTTTCATACAAACTTTTATCCCCTATTTCATCCCCTTAGGGGTTGAATTTTGAAAAATCCTTCCTTAGTGGATGCTTACGTCATAAGAGGAATACGTGTGCGAAATTTTAAGTTTCTAACCCTAAGGGTTTGGCCTGTGCGTTGATACATCAGTCAATCACTTTTGCCTTTTATATATATAGATAACCCCAACTATCGCCCTTTCGTTTGACCCACGATTTTTTGCCCATCCTGTATATACACATTGCTTTCTTGCTATTGTGCCATAATAACTTATGACTGATGAATGTCACAATGGCTACTTGGACACTTTTATCCAAGTTACAGGCATGTGTATTTTGGATTTAACTTAGGTGTTGGTCTCCAACCGGTGTTAATCTTTTAGTATTTTTTTTTTAATATTATGTCAACTACCCACCTGAAGAATAATGTCACTAATACCAATCCCGACCATCTTTATACTAAAAGCGCTTACATACACAATGACTATAATGACGTCTATTATTTGACATATTATTCCTTTCCTGTCTTCCATGCGTCAATTCCTTCCAATATATTGTACAAACATGTCAATTGATACTTCCCTTCCCTTTGTCTTAATTATTTGTATTATAAATTATATTATTGGTACGTTTGGTATAAGTATGGATGTTTTATAACATTTTTGTTAAATTACCATTGATGGGCGTTTGTCCAATATCTCATCTGATAGTAAGCGATGATGTGGTCAACGATGACGCACGCTTGCCTAGAAGTTCTTCACTCTTGACTTCAAAGTTATTCACTCTTGACTTCAAAGACTTTTGGGTTGATTTTTAACAATATTCTGTCTCGGGGTGCCAACTGAAAACCAGCGCTGGGTGTCTGACGCCCAGCAAATGCTGAGTTGGTAATCCTTTCGGTACGCTCAGCGTCATTTTTTATTGTTCTTTTTACTGTCTTTTTTTTAAATCTATAATTGTTTCTATTGTATTGTGTCCATGTTGAATAAATATTTTCTATTATTATCTCAATTTTGTCAGAGTAAAGTTTAATAAAAAATATCTTAGCGTTTTACATGACAACTATTACATTTTTCGACTGATTACGAGTTACTAGCTCCTAAACTATTTGACGAATTGGCTATTTAAAATTCTTTGTGGATCTCTTGTGCGACTATCAAGGGTAAGGTCCTTAGGTTCCGTATCTGGGACAAACAAAATAATTTTGTTTTCTTTTAGCAAACATTTTAACTTTTCCTTGTTTTTCAAGTTTTACTCTGAATAAGTAAAACATTCATACTTGTTACGAACGAAACTATTTTAACAAAATATGTGTGAGGTCCTAATTTTAACATGCACCAGAACTATATTCCACCAATATACCGCTTTTTACGATCTATACTAAAATAATTTATCAAAAATAATTCTTATTTGAACAATCATTGCATGCTAATAAATTAAGCCTTTTTAAACCTGTAACATTCCTTTGCATTTAAAAAAAGAAAACATTGACGAAATGGCAGCTAAGAGCTAACGTTCGCATTTTGAGCTTTTGCTACAGTATTTTTAATTTCTTTTTTTACAATAATTATGAACACAGTTACTTTAAGTATTATTGATGCATTTCTTTTTATGGCTAAGACTAATTTCCTTTGGGAAGTAAAAAGACAATCTGAAAGGCATTTTTTATGCCAATTTCGGTTGTGTGAGTTCTCTTATACCGGTTCCGAATCCAGCGTAGACTTAAGCACTTACAAAGGTTAGAACCTTGCTGTAACTTATAAATAATGAAATCAGCCTGTGGTATTTATGGCTACGGTCAGCAAACAAAATTAGTTCATAGTAACTTCATCCCCATTTTTTAGGAATTTCCCTTGGATTGACTTTTTACTTCCCAAGCGTAATATCGCACCGTTTTCAAACGCCTTAACCTTTCGGAAAAGTTCGGCTGACCGAATTCCCCCGAAGTCTAACAAGTACACTTAGTTTTATATTATTTGCTCATCATCACTCATCGAAGACTGACGCATACATTGAATATGTCTCACCGAATATGTAAACCAAAATTGCTATGAGCCAAAATGTTTGATAGGTTTTTATGTGGCAGCTTCTTTTTTATTTTAAGTTTTGTAAGATTGGTATTTATGATTTAATTAATATAAATCTCACACACACACACGGCAGCGGCTCGTGCTTGGAAACCGGAAAAATATTCGAACCGGTTAACGCCTAAGTACATAGACAACTTTTTCTTTCGGTTTTGTTCTACCTTTAACAACAAATAAACAGTTTTAGGCAACAAAAAATCGTAAATAAGTTTTCTAAAACTAACCGGTTACAAAAGGTTTTTGTCGCCTGACCTCAATGCGCAACCGTGCTGAAGTAAAAAAATGATGAAGTTTTAAGCGCACGCCCTGCCTAAACCGGTTAATTACGGTTTTCAATAACGCTCTTTTAACGTTTGGACTCCGAACAAAATAAACGATAAAACCGATTATAAAATTCTTAAACCGGTTATACCTTTTAATAACCGGTTATTCTTAAGCCGGTTCCAATGCTTTGTCCAGTGGTCGCAAGCGCTACTGCTGAGCATGAGATCCAGGGTTCGATGCCCGGATCGGATAAAGTTTTATTAGGTTTTTCCATCTAGGATTTTTCAATAGGCTCGCCTATATTGTTGGTGTATATCTGCCCAACTCTTAGGGGGATACAAGCGTGACGTTGTGCATGTACTATGAATGATATAAATCAAATCATCATTGGATCATGGATTGATTTATTTTATTAAGCAAAATTTTTAAATCAAAACATTTAAAATTTAAAAATCTATTTTTAAATTTAAAACTCAATTTTTTAATTTAAAAATCGTTTTTTAAATTTTCGGTCATCTTATAATGACAGTGGAAAAAGTGAAATTATATTTCAATTAAATCATATATATCAACCAAATTATTTTTAATGGTTTTCATTGCGTATCTTATCTACGCTTTGGACAATTAAAATAACATAGGTTTAATTTTACGTACCTACCTACTAATTGCTCATTTCACACATTCTGCTAGCCCGATCATCACAAAAGACAGCGAAATGTATAAAAAATATTTTATTTAAAATTTTATTGGATTTTCGGGTATATTTATATCTTAGGCTAAGTATCAGCATATCATTTTACCTTTTTTTTAAACGAATATTTGTTATATATTAGTGCAATATTGTTATAAATGGTTCGCGAGTGGAATCTTGCCGGAATGTGATCGAATTGTTTTTTTTATTATTATTAAGTTTTTTTTATTAGATCTGTTCGGAAAAAATTATGCGGCATCTATATTTTTAATTTTTAAATGTCAATCCAAAGCATATTATTAGAATTAGGGATAGTTTGTAAGTGATTATGTACTTATAAAAGTCAGACAAATAGATACCTAAACTTATAGTATTTTAAGGGCGAAATTCGTATAATGTCATGTAGGCAAATAACATATAGTTGGACTTCGGCATACCTGCATACATTTTACGAATTTCAGTCGTATTGAAAATATGTTTTCATTTTCATCCAATTTTCGACCTTATTCCTCAGTATTTAGTTATAAAACAATACCAAGTAATGATGAACTAAGGTCATAACATGAGATTTAAGAACCTTTCATTGTTTTCTTAATAAGTATTTTGTTTCATAAGAAGAGCGCCCCCTCCTCCTCCCAAACTTAAAGACGTGATAATTATAAAGTGATCAGGAATAATAAATATTATGACAGTTTTTATAATAGTTAAATTGAGCCTTATTGTCACCTGTACTAGATTAGAAAATTATCTACATAAATATTCCCATATTTTAACAGAACGTCTACAAAAAGATAGTGTATGCATTTGCAATTTATGATTAAGTAAACTTGACTTCTGAATCCATTTTGAAAATCGAACAAGACACTTAAGCATTGTCTCTGGGATGTCTCTGGTATTGCAGATACCCATAAATAGTCTGATTGTCATGATGCCTTCTAGCTCTACTTCAATATAAGGCTCTGACATGATCGTCATTTTTCATTTTACAAGGTTTTATTGAGTTGCACTTGTCCCGGTATCTGTATTCAAATCTTGCAAGTAATTTTTTTCTTACTGCCCAGTGTCCGATTGAGCTGAAATTTCTCGTAAAACTGCAATTTTTAAACATAAAATTTTGTTTAAAAACCTTTTTTTAAATATTACAGCTTTTTTATTCCTTTTTCAAATATACTCAACTAGCTGACCCTCGCGGCTTCGCCCCCGTCTAAATGATAGCCTATGTTACTCGGGAATAATGTAGCTTTCCATAGGTGAAAGAATTTTTAAAATCGGTCCAGTAGTTTCGGAGCCTATTCGGTACAAACAAACAAACAAAAAAATCTTTCCTCTTTATAATATTGGTATAGATATCCAGACACGTACAGTTGAAAATAAGGCGCAGTTGTCACAAATGTAAATGGAAAAATTCAAAGTAAAGTTACATAAGTACATAATAATCGTTTTATACTATGTGTACCATAGATTTTGTAATAGCGTAGTCACGTAGTTGTATGTTAACGTCTTAAGATGTATTAATAACTATTGTGTACTTATTATAAAATATTATAAATGCTAAATCTTTGCATAATTTGAAAAATATTTAATAAAATGCATAATAAGTAGTAATTAGAAAAATATAAAGAATAATATGATGTTTTGGGTGGTTTTATAAGTAACTTAAATAATGCAAAATATCTATGTATCTATTTTAGTTTCTATACGATTGTTACCTTTTATAAAATCAGCATTTTATCTGTGTGTACTAAAATCCTCCAAAAATTACAAATTAAGCGAAGATTTAGTAAATTATCATCTATTTATGTATGTATAATCTATTTATAGGAGAAAGCACAAATTTCAAAAATAAAAGAACACTCATTTTCTATTATATATCGTGATTGTCGTTTTATATAAAAAAATAAACTTCCATTTTTTATCAATGTCGTATACGTTAGAACACAGAATCGTTATGTACTATGTATGTAATATATAACCAAACATAATCGAGTGTTTTGTAAAAAATCTCTTCGAACTGTGTAAGAAAGGTAGTCTTGCTTTGTATTTGGCCCGATAGGTGGCAGCACTTGGTATGAGATTAAGATTATAATAATATTATTTTACGAATTTTTGGGATCTTTAAATTATGCTACTTTCATTCTAATATTATATCCTATCATTAGTTTGACATATATAAATCCAAGGCTACCTACAGTAGCGCCATTTTCCCTAGTGTATCTTTTTTACTAATTAATTTTGACATGTCGATGAGAATGACATAAGGCCTACTTATAAAGGCAAAGGCATAAATTCCATTATTCCTATAGAAAGGCGAAAAGGTTGTGACTTCAACGAATGGCTTAAATTTTGAGAGTTTATCCGCGATACATATTTATTTATTTATATAAAGATTATTGGATTATATTTAGTATACAAAGTGAGACTGTCTTTCAGACGAGGCTTATATGTACTTACACATGATACTGTAAGAACTTTATCATTGCAATTGTAAACATTCCATTGCTTGTGAATTTGATGTTTTATTTCCATACCTTTTATCCAAAGAACTTTATTTTACAAAATTATTTATGTTACATACATACATAAACTCACGCCTTTTTCCCATTGGGGTAGTCAGAAACTACAGAACGCCACCTGCTACGATCCTTACATACATCGTTAATACTATTCGACAGATAAAAGAATGCCTCGGTAAAAGTGCGCTGGATTATTAACTTTCGAAGCTGATCGGTGCGCTGAATAACAGCGTGCGTTAATTTAGGCACGGGGTCTCATTGCTAAGAAAGTAAATTTGGTTCAAATAAATCTCACTAGATGGCGCGATATGCACCTCAATCAGTTATTGAATGTGTGTAAAATTAACATTTTCTGGAATTGAACACAAAAATTGTATGTTCTTGTTTAATCAACTCTCCTAAGTACAAAATTATGGAATATTGGGCTCATAATTCACATTTCAAAGATTATTAGACGGATCATTTAAAATTGATGCCAATAGATGGCGCATTTTTTAATTTCTGAGGCATTCCACTCGATTGTTAAAGTTTGCATTTTAACACATTTAGGTGCAAAAAAAACTGTAAAAACGTGCAAATAAATACTAGAAAACAAACCTTCACTGTATATAAAGAAATAAATATTCACGAACCTAGTAAACCCTTTTACTTGCAAGTCGCTGCTAACACCATCTATTGCCGTGAAACAGGATCGAATGCGATTGTATACATTTTTGTTATTTTTGTAAGTAAGATTAAGCAGATGAAAAACGCTAGTTACGTCGGCACGGTTTCTTTGTATGGCATGAGGCATCTGTATGCTAGTATTATATTATCTGTGACGCTTTCTACTTTCTTATAATCCAGTAAGAATTCTTTATTGCAAGAATTGCGAAAAAGTTTATGGAACATGCTCAATGAAACAAATGAAACAACAGAATTTACGTAAAATACTAATTTATTTCTAAGTAACAAAAACATTATACATAACACGAGATTCATTTGTCACACAATTTTGACAAATATTTGAAAATACATACAAATTAAAAGGCAGAGGAATTGTGTAACACACAATCAATCCCACTACCTTTTATTTTGACTATTCAACATGTTTTTTTCAAAAATTATGAAGTAAGTAATGGATCAGCAACTTTCTTCAATTGTGTTACGCAATTGGGGTGCTGGTATGTAGTTCAGTACATACTTAAAAGGAATGGCACAAATTATATCCGTGAGTTTTCACAGAAACACTAATTATCGTTCTATATAAAAATATACCTCATGTCTTGTAATATAAAGCTTGATTTGCAACCGAGGCCTGGAAATACATATAATATGGCCAGAAGGTCATCGATAAAAATGAGACCCTAAAAAAATATTGGGTCTCGAAAATTATTATGGCCTTTCACTATGGCCTTACAAAATGTCGTCAATTTTGGTGGATAGCAGGAAGACGCTACCCTACTTAAAAAATACGTAGCTGAGTATTTGTGCAAGCTCACTCACAATTAAATAACTTATTTAAATTTAAAACTACAATTATTTAGATCCTAGAAGTTAGTAGGTTTAGAAGACATAGTCTGATATTGTAAGCGCGGTCGGCTGGTCAAGAAAACTAATGGGACAAGCCATATTGGTAAATAAAAAATGGACTGAGCGTTAACCTATCCTTGAATAAGATCTGGAAACAGTGAGCGAGATAAAGCGCTCGTGGGGTAGTTGTATTTTTCTAGATGTTGGGCTTCAAAGTCTTGCAGTATCACCTTCTTCACTACAATCTTCACAAAAAGCAGGTATTGGACGCACAGTCTCTCTGTCTCTTTCTACAGTCAATTCTATGATTACACTCAGTCCATTCTCCTTGTCTATAGACTCAAAAAAAACTGAGTGAGCTTGCCGTATTCAAAACACCTAAAATCAAAACTAAATCTACACACATTTAGTGCAAAAAATATCACTGTTAAGCCAACGTTCAAATCTAACCGAACTAGCAATCAATACTTTTACAAGCGACACATAACCTCAAAAATAATACCGACATGACATTGACAGATGTCATTCTCAGGATCTACAACTTTGTGACGTCAGCCTCGCAGTCTTTCTCTTTACTCTTGATTTTCTTGTCTTTGCCACCGATTTCCGCATAGATTTCGTCTAGAGACCTCATCTTTGTCTCTGGGACCACGCAGGCGATGTAGATGGTACTGACTAGGCATACTCCTGCGAATAGCCAGAAGATGAGGTAGAGGCCTACTGAGTGGACGATAGGCTGGAACACTCGCAGTTCAACTGACATGAGACCGCAGGCGAATGCGATTACAATTGCTGTTACTGTGCCACGGAGCTGGAAATGAAAAAAAATATATTTTAATACTGCAATAGGTACATTAAAAATATATTAAAAAATAGCCTGTATTGTCAGCGGACTACGAAGAAGATGGCGGGATGACTTGGATGTCTTCCTTAGGAATTGGTAATAAGAAACAAACAATGGAGGGGGGCTTTAGCCCATTAGTGGGACAGTACAGACTTATCATCTTCCGGCCCTTATCTACGTCATGCCACGCTATCACTGACTCCCTTTTCTTTCATATCACTCACACATATCGTACATCTTTACTTTGGAATGCCCTTCACTCTCCAGTACTAGGTTAACTACTCGTATCAAAATTATTTTATGTAAACTCCGCAGTCATTTGGAAGAAATAAAATTTCTGGTTTATGGACCAGATCAGAATATTGACTGGACGAGAGATGTTCTAATTCTGAGCATAGGGCACTCCAGAAAATGTTTAGAAGCTAAAGACACTACAAGAACTAGGTACGGATTGGTGAAAAGAACGCAATTACTTCTGTATAGCTGAAGTCAATCCCCAAATCTGCATAATTGGTTGCACATTTGCAACGTCGTCGCTCTACCTACAAGGAGGCCTTTTTATTCTGGTAGCCGGATCCGGTCCGGGGATTCTTCGCACCCCTTGCCACGCCGATACCTAGACCGCTACCGTAGTCGAGGGTAGACGGGCTGCCGGGCACTAGGGGCCATTTTGATGTTTCGCTATTCATCGGTTTGGGGGGGTTTGCCGTGATCGCCACGCTTGGCAGGAGGGTTGGCGATCGCAATTTGCTATGAAGTGCACAGAGAAAGCTGCTGCCCATTCTCTGGTATGTCCATTAGTCGCCTCTTTCGACACCCACGGGCAGATATGGGACCGTGAAATTCTTAACATCCGATCCGATATATACATTTAGTTAGTACAAACCTGGAACGAGAACATCTCCGTCATTATCACGAAGGGCACGGGCTGCAACCCAGCTGCGTCACAGTATATGCACAGACACAGACACACGATGGGCAGCCAGGACGCGGTGTCGGTCGACGCTCCCTCGTGCGCGTAGAACCACGCACCGAGAGCACACATGGCTATGCCGGAGACTAGGCAGGTTGTGCCGAGGAGTGGCTGGAAGAGAGCAAAACTGGTTAAGTATACATTAATTTACATATATTCTACTATGATGGTCTCAGAGATCTTATTTATAAGGGGTCCACATTTTGTTTGGCCATATACAATAACCATCATCTCTCTAAAGGCAAGTTCATGGTTGAAAAAAGCAAGACAACTGATTATTGTTCATAAGTAGGTAAGAGGACTCCAGGGCGTCATCAGTATTATGGATTCACTCACAGTGTTTTGTTTAACGCATAGGCTAAAGTGTTTTTTTAATTTATTTATTAGTTTATCCTCGCACTGGAACTCCTTACAGCAATTACACCAATGGAGCACAATCTTATAATAAACTCACTATAAGTTCAGGTTTCCTCACGATGTCTTCCTTCACCGTTGTCAGCGATGTCCAAGACAAACTTAGAGAGGTGAGATCTTAACCACTGGGCCACCACGACATATCTCATATTTAACGATAGGCTCGCGTTTGACTACTATCTCGCCTGATGGTAAGCGATGATGTGGTCGACGGTGATGCACGCTTGCCAAGATTTAACCTATTCACTCTTGACTTTAATACCCCAAGGTTTTAACTACCAGGTAACAAAGATTCCGATGATGGAAAGGCGCACTCCCCGAAACGTAACCGATAAAAAACCGACAGGCTGCAACTCGGCGTCGATGTTCAAGGCTCTGAAGCTTTGAGACGACTAGTGCATCGTTGCTGATAAGCCTCTTGGCCCGTTTGTCAATCGACTCAAGTGCATCAAGTTGGTATTTGGCAGATCCGTCCCAGACGTGAGAGCAGTACTCCTTGCATGTCCGAACTTGCGCTTAGTTGGTCCAAACTAAAATACTGGTATAAGTAAACTCATTAGGCTGAGACTGGGCCTGGCTGGTAGAAGGACTTCTTAAATTATCGGGTGGTAAATAAATCAGAAGCGATTTATGATTGAGATAGGTTCCAGCAATAGGGTAGTTGACAAAAAATATCTAAATAGTTAATCCGTAAGTTAAATAACCTAAAAATATTGGACACGTCTTTTTTATTTTGCCACGTAAACCAAAAATTACGACGATACAGTGCGTTGAAATATCGTGTGATGTTACGGTGAGCTGCAATTTATACTGACAAAGTGACGTCACAAGCCCCCACTCCAGAACTTTTATGCGCTTTATCTTTGTCAATTTTGATTTATTTGATAAAGCAAAAAATATGGGTACTCGTACTTAGATAAAGTAACTATAGATTTCGCCATAAAATAAACTTGATTGATAGAGCGAGATCGCAAGTTGGCAGCTCCATGTAAATAATAAGGACAAAAGATTATTTTTTGTCTTTGTCACCATGGCCGGTTTCTGTTGTTTGTCAAACTCTAATATAATGGCAGGTTTGACAAACAAACTCGGTTTTGTTTGATTTTCTGTGATTTCGTAGTATTATGTGTTAATTGAGACAAGGAATTGGGTTATTTATAGACAATAAGTGTCAGTGCGATGGTGGGTTGTAGTGTTTTAGTGTTCTTGTTGTAACACCAGAACTAACTATTGTTGTCTCATGTGCGGCCACGCCATGGCGAAATCTATAGGTACTTTATCTAAGGTCTAATATTATTTAATTGCAGTGTCCCAGCAGCATTAAAAGGCTTATGATGATTATTTAATCATCTCACTCAATTTAATAATCACCTTTCGCCCAATGCTTTCCATCCATCAAACTAAGAGGCAATACAAGACCTCACAAACTGCACAAGTCTCAACACTGCAGTCTGTTGGTTACCAGTCAGCAGGCAACCTCCAGCATTGGCCTAGCTGATGATAGGGCACACCCATCTCTTAGATTACTAAATAATCATAGCATCTTACCTTTCTCCCAGTCCTTTCCACCAGACTAGAAGCAGTACAAGACCCCACAAATTGCACCAATCCTAGCACAGCAGCCTGTTGGTTAGCAGACAGTACCAGCATGCGGTCTCCAGCACTGGCTTTTTTGAAGATGAGCGATGCGAAGTGTAGTACAGCGAGGCAACCGCACAGCTCCCGCGCTACCGTGATGATGAGTACTATGCGGAACGCGCGGAAAGTGCTGCGGTCGGTAACTGTGGAAGAATAGGTTGGTTAATAAGGTTTAGGTAAGGGCAAAAACAGTATCGTGACTTTAGAGATGGGCAGAAAAACAAGTGGCTAAGGGTGCATTGGTGGCCCAGTCATAACCGCGACTTACAAGTTGTAAGTAGGTCGTGGTTTCAAACCAAGGCAGGCGCTTTACTATAAGTAAATTATTTCATCACCACTGCTCTCAAAAACTGTGAAGGAAAACATCAACGTGTGGAAACCAGCATGTCCTAAAACCAAAAATTCGAAGACATGTAACATTCACACTCGCACCAGGCTTGCATGCAGGTTTACGGCTCACTTACTTTCATAGCGAGAGTGCCAGTGTCCCAGCAGATTACATTTTTTGGAAGTCGGTTTAATTATTTTGTTAAATGTTTTATTTTTCTCTTTTTAGTTTTGGCACCTAACTCAAATTTCCATGAAAATAATTTATAGCCAAAGTACCTACATCTCGAGACGATTCCAATAAGCTCAAACACGACTAGGATACGTTGTTTTATTTCGGAGTTCCAGTGCCTATCTTCCGGCTTCATCATCAGATCAGTTCGATGGTAGTTACCAACCATTTTCATTAGTACCATTTATTTATAAGTATGTATTTGCTTCATCATAGTCGGTTAAGTATTCGAGATATCTTATACCCGTGACCGAATTCCAGTAGCCATCTGTTGTGGTCTTCTTCATCAGTTCCACTTCACCAAATGATACTTTCTGAATGCAAATGATTGCATTGTTGATGAAAATACCAAAATCGCTATAAGTACCTATGCCTATAATATTTGAGGAGTTCCCCCGATTTCCATTTGATCCCATTATCAGATTCTGACAATGGGACCACTCCACGAGTAGGTACCTACTTATACCCTTTCAAAAACAACAAGATTTTTCAAAATCGGGCCACAATTGACAGAGCAATCGGTAAATCGGTGAACACACTTATATAAAAAAACAATGTAAAACACGTAGAACCTAGAACCTCCTCCTTTTTGGTAAGTCGGTTAAAAACTGTCTAACATCGATTTATTCCACGGACGATTCCTAGATCGGTTAGAAATTTTGATACTTAATTGTTTTGTTTTGTCCTTCACATAAAATCGTACCAATCGTAAACAAACATAGGTACTACCAAAAGCCAATATTATCTACAAAGCCGTAAGTTTCCGTCCGGTAGCTCATCATAACGGTTGGTGAGTGTTAAAAGCGTCATGGGAATGTACATAAACCGAGACGCTACACTGACGCAGTGCCGCGGCTTCGCTTGTTTATCTAAATATTAACTCGTTTCAGAAACTATGGTTAGGTGATAGGTTGAGGTGATTCGATATTGGAAAAGGCTAGTTGTACTCTTTACTTACATTAGGTACCTCTAAAAGTAACTTGAACTTCAGGTACCAAATTATAGGTTTCTGGCTTTCGACATCACCACAGTCGGGTAGAAATTACTACGCCTGGTAGGTAGTTACGCACTTACATATCTACTCCATTTTCAAATCTTCTAAAAGCAGGTGTAAATCTTTAAGTTGAACTAACTGGCAACATTAACTTAGGCCCACTAGCGCCAAAAACTTAACTCAGGGTTTTTAGGGTTCCGTACCCAAAGGGTAAAAACGGGACCCTATTATGTACTAAGACTTCGCGATCCGTCTGTCCGTCTGTCTCCAAGCTGTATCTCATGAACCGTGATAGCTAGACAGTTGAAATTTTCCCAGATGATGTATTTTTGTTGCCGCTATATCAACAAATACTAAAAACAGTATAAAGTAAATATTAAAGGGGGGCTCCCATACAACAAACGTGATATTTTAGCCGTTTTTTGCTCGATATTAATAACGGCTACAGGTAGACGCTTGAAATATTCACAGAATGTTTAGTTGTATATTTACTTCAAAAAATAATAATTAATAAATTAAAATAAAATAAATTAAGGGGGGCTCCCATACAACAAACGTGATTTTTATGCAGTGTTTTGCGATAATGGTACGGAACCCTTCGTGTGCGAGTCGGACTCGCACTTGGCCGGTTTTTTTGCTTACGTCATACATAATTGGCCGGGAGTAATAAAATAACCCGCGACCCCCGGCGTAGATGTGAGATAGAACACCGGGATGCTTTTTAGTCAGAAAGAGTCTGACAGACCCCTCCACCCTCTCCCAGCGCGGAGGACATCCATGACCATGATCCAATTATTTTCCAACCCGGAACAAAAAAAAACAGGCAAGCAGGTTGGGTATTAATATTTTTAGCAGTAGGTTCTGAACCAAAAAATTACTTTCATTGAAGGGCAAGTACTTACTTAACCATTGAGAACCACGACCGGTAAATAAAACGATTCGTTTTCTACATAGCACAAGTGTTACCTAAAACAGGTTCTCCTCAAACTCGAAAAAGGTCCGTTCTAACCCAAAAACCTATATTATAAGTTAGCCAAACACAGACGGTCATGTCGAGAGCATTAGTAGTGGACAAACAATTCGTCTCCGGGCTGTTTGTCCTACGTCCCGTTACCGGTAGCTTCTTCGCCCATTCGTTTACTTATTGTTAGATGTTACCGTTTGCCTGAACACACAGTCAGTAATGACTGGGTTTAGGCAGGTCTGTTGCTGTGCGGTACCATACTAACGTATCTTTCTTTTACGATGTTTATTTTATTTTATTATATATGCACTTAAATATCTGTGACCTATGGTAATACTTATCCCATCAAAAATCTAACATGTAAATAAAAAAAGTTAATTAAAAAAATCAAAATACCCGACTGCTTAAAAAGCAAACTAAAAAGACGTAAACAAGAAGAAAATCATGCTGTGCAGTCGGAGGATACATCTGGTTTTGGTTCGCCAGCTCCCGAATATGTAAGCAGTCGGGTATTTTGATTTTTTTAATTATATTTTTTACAACTTTTTAGTATTTTTTTTTTTAAATTAGGTACATTTAAACATATAAGTGTTATATATTTTTGAAATTACCTCTTAAAATCCTTTATTTTGATACACCACACGATGGGTGTGGAAGAAAATTTTTTTTTTCCGCGCACAATATGGCGCCCAAAAGCCGCCATTTTTGTATTTTCCAATTTTAATGTAGCCAGTGACACTCGCAAGATTACGACGAATCGATTGACGTAAGAATCGGCCAACGCGTTAGGTCTCTAGAACGCCAAATAGGAACAAACATACATACATACATATATACATACATACATACGTACATAGACTGATAAACACATTACCCTCCTTCGGCAGTCGGGTAAAAAACACAAGTCTCGCGGCGCTGTTCATCTTCCGCAAAAAGTAGTAAGATCGAATGTAAAACAATAAGGCGGTTAATTTGTTTGTTTGTAACCTAATTAATAAGTTATCTACTGAGGACTGCTCCTTTATTTATTTTCGGGTACTATTTCCGGTGCGTCAGCTACGGTACATGTTCCATTAGGTAGATATCTACATTAGGTACCTCCTCCATCTGTAAATGTACTGTAAATGTAGCTAGCGCAGGTGAAACACAAAAAACAGTTTGTTATAGCTTGTGAGTCTACTAGAAGTACCTTGAATTTTGATAAGGGAATAAATATAATGACCACCAAAAAAAACTTTGTGACGATAACCCCTAACCACCAAATCTAGTAATATACTGACAAAAATAGTAAATGATCACCAAATTTAGTAAATTGATCACCAAATTTTAATAGCAAATTATTGCGCTATTTAATGTTGTAAAATAGGTTAGGTTAGGTTAGAACTGTGACCAACCGCGCGCGAGCCGAGCGAGCAAAGCGAGCGGTGCCGCGGCAGCGGCCGGCGAGCGCTACTTCCAAGTTGCTCCCAGAAATTTTATAATCTTTTTGGTCATTGGTTTAATTTTGGTGATCATTTACTACTTTTGGTGATCATTTACTACTTTTGGGTTAACAATGATTTATTTGGAGTCATTTTGCCTAAACAGGATAGCGAGATGTTAAAACTTTGGTTATAATTTTACAATAAGATGCGGGTTTAATTTTGGTGATCATTTACTATTTTTGTCTGTTATATGTTACTATATCTGGTGGTAAGTTAAACATAAGCCTTTTGATAATCGGTGAGTCAGTGAGTGAGTTCGTGACGAAATAAAGGCATTTTGAAGAGCAATAATTCCTAAACCAAAAGTTAAAATTTAATGTAATTCGGGATTATGGCTAGTTATCAGTCAGGCTTCTAGCTTTATTCACATCGAAATTACAGGGGTTTCGAAAATGTCGTGAATGGCTTCGAGAAAAGGATGGTAATTGGTACGGCTGTGCCTTTGTTTGCTCGACTTGTTGGGGGCACTGCCGTGCCCCCAGAGGACCTATGGTAATACGTATACGTAATATCAATTCACAAACTATCAAAAATAATATGAACTGTTCGATGGACATGTTCGGACTCCGGCCATGTCCATCCATGCCCCCAATCCCCAATTGGTTTGTTGAACCAACTTTTTTTTTGTAATAAATGGAAAGATCATATATAAGTTTTCATACAAAACTATTTTTAGTTTTTTTTTTTCATTGTAATTACAAAGTAAAATCCAATCGAAAATATTTTTTTGAATGCAGTACCGAAAACACCCCGACAGTTTTCCGAACAAAGCCGAGCCCGTGTGACGTCACAACGTTCATTTCTACTCATTGTGGCACATAGCTTATACAGTGTTTTGACTTATAACCAATTCCATCTTGTTATTATCGTCAATATATTGATGAATATCGAATACATTGATCATAAATATCGAACCTTAAAAGTTATCGTGCTTGCTTCACATCATTATGTACGAATATTACAAATAACTCCCCATTATTATGTGATTCGCGCAATACCCAACCTAGCAAACTGTACTAAAGTTTTGAGAAATGTTCTATGTCTAACTAGATTCCAATTAGAATATGTTAATTATGTTGTTATCTTGTTCAAATTTAGTATTAGATTCTGATTAAACTCTTAATTTGATCATTAAAGATTGAGAAAAGTAAATTTTTAAGGGAACTTTCGAGCAAAGTTGACATTTTAGTATAATTACGTAACTTGAAAACATGATTTTTTGTTTATGGAGATATATTCATTATTTTAATTTTAAATGACGGATATAGGCGTAAAACTAATATTTCTGTTTGAATTGTGAAAATCGGTCGACGCATTTAAGAGATATTTGAAAATGTACCGAATTAATATTTTCACGTTTTTGTTCTACAAAGTTTTTTAGTGTTTGTAATTATATTATATAGATATTTGTGTTTAATATTATAAAGGGATATGCAAATAATAAAAAATACCGAACATTTTAAGGATGTTATGCAAAAAATAAATAAAAATAAAGGCTCCACAGATTTCGGGTTGTATAATATTTAGGTACCTATGAAGTTTTTTGATATCTAAAGTCGAAGTTGCGCACCAATCGTGTTTGTTAGCTTTTTATTTTACACGAATATCACCTACCCATATGTAACAACAATTACATTATGACAATTATGTTTCTAAATGTAATGTGTACAATGAACAACAATGACAAACACCGGTCGCGGTCCACTATTGCGTAATATTCATTATGATTACTTTACTTATGCTCAATTTTTCCAAATCGTCCATCAGATGGATATCTTTTCGAAATTTGCCTTTATGAATCCTTTATCACACATGTCTAAATAAAATTTGCTGTTATAAATAATATTTTTGCACTAATTTTCGGATATTTTTAGTAAATTTACGTGACACTGTACTATGGTGAAATTCCTTGAACGTTATGACGTCACCAACATGGCGACCAATCATGGCCCGTTCGTAGACAGGTGGTTCTTTTTAAAATTTTATCGATTTTCAATTGCTTATAATAAATTGAAAAAAAATATTTAAGAGATTTTTGCAACGACAATATAATTTATGATATGTAAAGTTTCAAAATAAATTTTAAAAATCGTATTTTTTTTTAAATTCAACAACCCAATTGGGTGCCAATGCCAAAAAATATTGGACTCTTTCGAAAAGATTATCTTAACCAATGGAAGCGTCTAATATTTTTTGGCGATACCTACCTAATTATTTACTACCTTTTATAGATAGATAAATCATTTATTTAGTGCACACAAAAGACACAGCAAATCCTTAGCCTTGCCGAATTCACTTACCTACGCAATTAGGCTACAGAAAATACTTTCCCTCTGAAAGATAATTAGTGCTTACAAATACCTCACCCTTTAAATAAATAATTGAAAACTGTTTTTTAGTCTATTTTGTATTTTTATAATATTCGGAATTATGAACCATTCGAAATTATGAAAATCGGTATTATGAAATTAATTCGTATTTGTGACTGACGGAATAAAGTTTTTCGTATTTATGTACGTGGGTACACCCCGTCTTGTTTGTCCCAAGGCCTCCCGCCTTTGAATCCTGCCCTGATTACCTTTCTTAAAACTAAATGTAATCAGGTAAAATAAGGTATACAGAACAGGGTGTAATGAAAGTCCCGTATCCTCTATTGAAAATGGAGGATCCTCCGACCAGATCGGTGCATTGTCTCCGGGCAACTGCAGACTGACGGTTATTGTAGGACTATCGTATGTGTTCAATCGTTTTCTGTGACGTCATGTGATCATGTCATTAGTTCTTATGTGGCGGCATTGATACCGCTACAGTTCTACTTACCAAGTGTCTTGAGTGTCTCGCTCAGCTTGCCTGTCTTGCTCTGTTCAAGTTCCAGCAGTAAGTTCTGCAGTTCATTATCCACGGTCGGCTCGGAAGGTTCCCGGCATCGCAGCCAAGCTAATGCATCACGAGCTTCCTGAGAAAAAGATATATGGATTAGATGGATGCTTGAAATAGGTAAGTAAATCACTACTAAGCAAAGGTAGATAAAGACCTTTTTTCATCACGCATGGCCACGTGACTAAATAGAACGATACTCATCAGTGTCTCTGTCACAGTCAGTCCCTTTTACACGCTCCGGTTGCCGGGTACCCGGCGACAAATGTATAGCCATGGACACCGGTACGTGAGAAAGTTGGTTTACGTCCAGTGTGCTCCACAGCCCAGTTGGTAATTGTACGATGGAAACATGCAATTTTCCCCATAGACCAATTGGTCAAATTTCAATTGGTCTACGGAGCACCGACGAAGCTACCATACATGCCAATACACTTCGCCGCCGGTTACCCGGCACTGTTTACCCGGAAACTGGGGCGTGTGAAAAGGGACTCATTGTCGTAGTACTTAGAGAGCCTGATAAAGAGTAAGTATTATGAACTAAAATTCTTTTTAGAATAAGAAACCCGTAAAATGTCTTACCAGCCTCAAAAATATTTTAGTCTCAACTGCACCACTTTTAATCAAAGGTTCCACTTCATATTTTTACATATCCTACTCCAAATGCCTAATCGCGCAAATGAAGTCGGCAAGGCAAAGGCGTTTTACCGCCATCAATCGACCATTCACATAGAAGGCAATCCACATCGCGTCTTTCATCTCGCATGTCTTTCAATCAGGGCAAAGGCCTACCCCTTAATTTAGGTGAATGGGGATATCTCCGAAGCTGGTTATATCCATCAATAATGATCAATCAATCCAATCTGCCTAGCCTTTTCCCAACTATATTGGGGTCGGCTTCCAGTCTTACCGGATTCAGCTGAGTACCAGTGTTTTACATGGAGCGACTGCCTATCTGACCTCCACAACCCAGTAACTGGGCGACACGATACCCCTTGGCAAGACTGGTGTCAGATTTCAAGCTTCTGACTACCCGTAACGACTGTCAAAGATCTTCAAATGACAGCCGGGACCAACGGCTTAAAGTGCTTTCCGAGGCACGGAGGAAACTCGTTATGTTGAAATGGTCACCCATCCACGGACCGACCTCGTCAAGCGTTGCTTAACCTTAATGATCGACCAGTGCGGCTGTTATTATTTAGCCACGAGCTCCCCATCCATCAATAATGATCAATCTACTAAAAAAAAAACTATTTCTCACCTCAACCTTCCCGCACTTCAACAAATATGAAGGCGTCTCCGGCATAGTAGTGAACAGCACCAGATGCAGTATAGGCACGATCAGACATACCCACAGCATCGCGTTATAGCTCAAGTACTCCCCCATCACATACGCAAACAGATTGCCCAAGTTCTGTGACAGTACCACCAGGCTCCCAAGAGTCCCCCTGATGGAATCCTCACTGATTTCCTTGATGTACAGTGGTGTTACTACGTACGACCCACTCACGCCGAGGCCGACTATGGCTCGGGCTGTTATCAAGGCCCACGTTTCTGTTGAGTAGAGCTTTAGGCCCCAGCATGCCTGAAAATGTATAAGTGGCTTTAGTGACTTATCTCTAATATTGTTGTCTATTACCTGTCTTGTTGGTATAGCAATCGCATGATGCACGGACAATTGAGTATGAAGTTCTTCATCATCATCAGTGTTTTAATGTGCCCACAGCTGTGACACAGGCCTCCTCTCTGTGAGAGGGAATAATCTGTAATCCACCACGCGGGCCTAGTGCGGGTTGGTGCACGTCACATGTCTTCGAATTTTTGGTTCTTGGACATGCCGGTTTCCTCACGTTTTCCTTCACCGTTTTGAAAGCAGTGCTGATGAAATATTTTACACAAAGTAGGCCTGCCTGGGTTCGAACCCACGACCTACTACTTGTATATTGCAGCTGGTAGAGCAGTGGTGGCCCAGTGGTAACACTGGGCCACCACTGCTCTAGCTGAAGTTCTTAGTTAGATCCTTATTTCAAACAAACTGAAAAACTCAAGCTCAACCATGGTGTATGCCACCTTAGACCACTTTTGTTCCACTCCTGGACAAAGGCCTTCCTCCACTCCTCTCTGGCCCATAGTTCATCCCACCATCTCCTTCGTGGTCTGCCTCGAGTTCGTCTCACTATCTCGAGACCCTTACCATAGTCACAAATTACGAACTTCAAAACCATGGAGATACAACAAAACCCAATTGTAATAAGCACTTACAGCCATAGAAAATGACGTCAGCATCAAAGCTCTCTTCCTCCCATAGTTATCGACAATATATCCAAAGAGGAACACGGTGGGGGTACCCACGAGGTACACAACTGACGCCATCCAGGAGATGGTGTCTGCGTGCACGGGGGCGGAGGCCGGGGTGTCTTCTGACATGAGCCGGGGACCCATGGGGGAGATCCAGCCGATTGCTGTGCCGTAGGAGAATACTGGTAAGACCACTGTAACAAAGATAAGACTTATGTGAGTATAACTTCGAACATTTGGTGAAATGAACAGATCTGTGTTAGTTCTACTGGTTCTTTTCATAAAATCTTAACAATCTGCCTAGTCTTTGCCCAAGAATGTTTGGGTCAGCTGCCATTCTTACTGGTTGCAGCTGAGTACCAGTATTTAACATGGAGCGACTGCCTATCTGACCTCCACAACCCAGTGACTGGATTACTTGATACCAGTAAAACGCCCATAACATTAAAACGGCTTAACCGATTTTCATCAAACTTAGATACGAACGCTCTATAAAGTCACCTGCCAGACAAAAAAGAAACGAAAGAAAAATCGGTTCATCCGTATAGGAGATATGATGCCACAGACAGATACACAAACACGCAGGTACACACGTCAAACTTATAACACCCCTCTTTTCTCCCATTAGGGGATTAATGACTTTATTTGATTATAGGAGGTAATCTCTGGCAATTCTGTTGCAAATGTTCCGATTACGAAAATTATTTCACTGAGCCTTTTTGGTATCACACGGGGTTTATTTTTATTGTTTAATTTTTTGTTTCTGCTTATCTCTCGAATCTCCAGTGTGGGTCACAAATAAATATTTTTCTTTCTTTCCTTCCTTACTGATAAAAAGCTATACTATCAATAAGTACCATAGGCTGTTTTTAATCCTGTAAAAAAGCACAGTTAAGAACAGGACCAAAAACCTAGTTTATATCAAGAACAAACATTGATCTGCAGCACACACGCCATCTGATGGTGATTTACAGAATAAATTAAAAAAAACCATAAAACAAATGAATGAAATAATGTGAGCAAGTAAAGTTAATTTTTTCTAATGCTAGCTGACCCGGCAAACTTTGTTTTGCCATAAAAACACCAAACATTATACCTACCCTACCCTACGAACCCTACCCTACCTGCCCTACCGTACCTACCCTACCCTACCTACCCTACTCTACCTTACCTACCCTACCCTACCTACCCTACCCTACCTGCCCTACCCTACCTACCCTTCCCTACCTACCCTAATATTTTTTTTCATACGATCCTTGTCCTAACAATAACAAATCACAACAAAAAAAGAATAAACGAAATCGGTCCAGCCGTTCACGCGTGATGCCGTGACCAAGGGAAATAGGCATTCATTTATATATATATATATATAGATAGATTGCGATGAAATATACAAATTTATTATAAAGAGGTAATAATGTTTGTTCGTTAGTGCCTACGAAGTACCTATGACAAAAATCCTTTACTGATGGAAATCGTGCTACACTATCGCCGAGGGCCAAAGCCAAACCCCAGATTTTTTTATTACGAATTTGAAGTTGAGTATTTGTCAAACTCAACTTTAGTCTGAAAACCAGTAAAACTTTGACATTACAGATGTTTTCTTCTTCGTGTCGCTGATACGACAGTACTCAGATTTGTTTTACCCAAAAAATTTCCACATCATCTGTGGAGCGCATAGGTCTTTAACTCAAAATACTCAGTTCAGAATTCCCAAAGGCGCCTTTTATCCTAGAAAATGCCTGTATGCAAACGCTACGGACCAAAGCCGTGGGGAAAAGCTAGTTGTATTAGAATAAACATTGATCTACAGCACATGCTCGCCTCGTGATCGTGATTTGAAATACAAACATTAAAAAACAGACGAATAAATTAATTTATCATCAATATTAAGCTGAGCTAACAAAAGCAAATAAGTAAAGCTCACCTTAACTAATATCATGAGGTAATTGTTGTTTGTTTCTACGAAGTAATCTCTGGATGCATCGATCGGTAACAAAATCCTTTCAGTGGGAGGAAGTCTCGAATACTGAAATTCTTTGGCCATGCAAGGCGGAATAACGACTCCATTGAGCGCCTGGTTGTCCAGGGCAGAGGAGACGGTAACAGGTCACCGATCAAATTAAATCTGCCGCTGGTTCCAATAAATGAGCGCGCCAAACTTTCATCTAACAGAGCTAAATGGAGAGACATCGTGAGGCCAGTGACATGAACAAAAGCGATTGGACGAAATACATCGTGAAGATGACCGCTCTGTCAAGAGCGAACGATGAAGAAGATAGGAAACAGCCACGTATCGCCTGCACAATTCCTATAAGATAGACCACGGAAGCATAGCCGCGAAACAAAGCTAGATAAGAATAGAAAAAAACATTGATGTACTGCACATGCTCGCCACGTGATAGTAATTTATTAAATAAATATAAAATACACAAGACAAATAAATTTTCATTAGTTTTTGTGAGCTTAGCTATGAAATGCGAGTAAGTAAAGTTCATTACCATACTTTGAACTTTACCTACCATTGTCTCATCGTAGACGTAATGAGTATGTATTTAAAATTAATCACACTCGACATTTTACCTAATTCATTTATTTATTTATATATACTTTATTGTACACCAAGATAAAACAATACAAAACAAACCGTAAACAATTCATATCCGTATTGAAAAGATTGTAGGTACTTTGGGAATTGAAATTACATACATAACTATGTAGAGGCTGGGATGGGGCCACTTGCACTCTCCTGACTTTAACTAACACCAAAAATTAAGAATACATTCAAAACTACAAAATGCGTAAAAAATTAGGTAAGGTGCTAACATTTTCAAGCCCGCTTCGCCCCCTCGCGTATCCTTCATCTTTAGTTCTCCTTCGCCAGATTTTCTGCACAAGTCTATAAAGTTAGTACTCTCTCTGTATAAATGGGTAAAAGAAAACTTAGGTATCCTTTTTTTATGTCCTATTGGCTCGCGCTTGACCACTATCTCGCCTGATGGTAAGCGATGATATGGTCGACGGTGAAACACGCTTGCCTAGAAATAACCTATTCACTCTTGACTTAAAGAACCCTAGATTGTAGCTGTCGGGAACCACAGACTCCGGCAGGGAATTCCACTCCTTAGCTGTACGCATAATAAAAGTGTATTTACCTATTCGTAGCGGGGTTCTGTAATGCACGTGTAACTCCCTGAAAATAGTCCTGACGGCGCCCATGTCAGTATGTCGACATACATAATCCCACGGCTTTTCTCGAGCAGAAACTACAGGACGCCACCTGCTATTATTCCTACATTCCTAGTCCTTTTGCTTCGTTTCAATTTCAAATTGAAAATGTCCTGGTTCAGGTATATCTAATTGGTACAACGTGATGTCGTAATATGGCTCATAAATTGTAATTTATCCCAAGAGCCTGCGATGATCTGCCCTTCGTCACTTTATAAAAGCTGAAAGTTACTTTGTGTATGTATCCTGTTCTGAACTTCATATTCGGGGATCGTTCTTACCAGCTTTGGGTACATACATAGAGAAACATTCAGCTTTTATAAAATTACGAATGTCAGATCGTCGCAGGCTCTTATCTATGAATTAAGCATTTGTAGTTGAGTATTTGTCAAATTCTACTTTAACCTAAAGACCTGTCAAATTTTGACAGTAAAGTACGGTTTGAGACGTTCCAAAGTCAAAATACTCAATTCAGAAATCGGTCCATACTCTTTATTAGTCTGCCAATTAAACTTTAGTACATTCCTCTCCAACATTACGACAAAAACAAAAAACAATTTCATTAGCCTCTCCACATATGTATTTTCCATCATCTCTTCAATTGTTCAGATTATAAACAAACCAATTGATCTACCTAGTAATCAGTATTCAATTAGCTGAGTACCACGTTTGACCCAACTATACACGTGCACTTGACTCGGTGCCAGAGCATCATGTTAAGAAGTTAACTCATTGCTTGACCCTGTTAGAGAAGTCAGGGATACGGAAGCGGAAGGTGCGGTGGACATGTGCCAATTTGTTGGGTAGCCTAGATGACATTGAATCTGGGGTACCTAAGCAGCTGGAGATTTTGCGGATGGCAGTTAGTTGAATCTAAGAGCCTTCACGGTTAAAGATGCTTTAGTAATGACGTCGCCTACTTGGTAGTTAGTCCTGCTGCAACTTTTTTGACAAGCTATTAAAATGATCTTTAATAGAAGGATTTTTTTTTAATTTTTTACGTCTTAGTGTCCACTATAGAATTTCCCCTTGTACAAGAAAACGTCCGTCAAGCCGGCCTTCGACCAGTGTATGTAAAATATATTCTAATTTTAAATTTCTTTTAACAATATCTCCGTGTATCAGGAGTTCAGCCACAGTAAAAACATACAAACGGTATGAAAACTACCTACAAACGCTCGAAACACTCACATAAAACATACGCACCGACGAGACTACTCGGGCACTTCTGCAGTGCTGTTAGTAGTTGCTGTTAGTCAGTGTCACACAAAATATACTGTTTGTATATTTTTACTGTGGTTCAGCAGTCTTATTGCGTAATGATTTCGGCAAGGCAAAGGGCAAAGAGTATGAAAAACCGACCAATCACATGCAAGATGTAAAACGATTCTTCATACTCTGTTTGCCCTTTGCCTTGTCCTTGCAATAAGGCTGCAGGACTATCTGGGTTGCGTCAAGATTGCGATTCCTCCCCGGACCCCAATAATGATTCTTTAGACGACATTACAAAATCTGTCCCGATATTGACAGAATTAATTTTAATAGACCGTGTAACTATGCAACACGTTATCGTCATTATTTTTTGAAAACTACGAAAATTAATATTTCTAAGCTCTTGGGAAATAAATATAAAATTACTTATAAGTAAGTTCTTTTTTAAATGCCGTCATCGCACGGCAAGGGACGCAGGTTCATGCTAGGTCATTAATTGTCCCGGATCAATTGTGCAGTGCAGGGTCCTCAATATAGTGGCTTGTTGATACATTTGAAACGTCGGCGTCGGTCGCCGGGCTGTCTCAAGCATTTTTTATTGCAATTAATTTGCTATGGCACTAACAAGTGGCGGTATCTGTGATTATTGTTTTGTTTTGAACGGAAAATTAGGTTAGCAGTTTGTTGACACATCTTGATTGGAGCTTCATAACAAATACTTATTAGGTACAAAGGCTGTGTTTACAATTATTGAAATGTTAACGACTTACCCAGCCTTGCACGGGAAAATCTATACCTATTCGTAAACCATCCTCGTTTATCACTCTGTATTTTATTGAAAACCATATCGAAATCCGTTGCTTGGTTTAGTTAGAAGAGGAGAAACTTGAATGACGGCGACAGACGTGGACAGCGACTTCGTTTTATAGTAATGTCTAGCGACGCGCCCCGGCTTCGCCCGTGACACATTATATACAAAAACCTTCCTCGTTTCTCACTCTTTCTATTGGTGAAAACCGCATGAAGTGATTTAGAGATTTTGTTCGTAACACCAAAGTTTTGCGTAACAGAACATTTTAGCCGCTCCTTGGATGAATTTCAAACATTTCCAAACACCATTTGTATTCCCAGCTATCTGAATTTTATCTCTATGATTATTAAATAACTAGTCCTCCCTAAAACTGGTGTTAATTACACCTGTTTTGGGAGGGACTCAAACACCTCCCTGCTGAGATTTTTGAGAGCGTTTTGGTCTCGCACGGGGCATTTTTTTTAAATTATTATTATTCAATTTTCTGTTTTGGTATTGTCTCGTTTCTCTTATGCGGGTCACAAATAAAAATCTTTTCTATCCTTCTTTTTTTCCTATAGATATTGCGTTAGTCTTGAATGCAAGTAAAGCACCAATTCAATAGCATTTTATTTTAAAATTATTTTATGACTAACTTTGGTGGAAATCTTGGGCAATTTGAAGTTCCCTGCCGGATCCTGTGTTTCCTGTAGCCGACAACCTGGGGGTCTTCAAGTGGATAGGTTTGTACAGGTTACTTCTAGACGAGCATGCTTTATCGTCGACAACATCATCGCTTATAGCCTTCGCCAAACTTCTTGACCGCCCTGAAGTTGGTTTACTGGATGCGCGAGGCACGATTTTCTACTGCGCAGCCATTGTAGCCAACTTCAGGGCGGCCAAGAAGTTTGGCGAGAACTATACCTACCATCAGGTGAGACACTGGTCAAACGCGAGCCTATCGTCAATAAATAAAACAATCCAGATGGAAAACTCACAATCACACTATTTACTTAGAAACATATGTCTATATCTATCGATTGCTAACGAAGTTATTCATTGTGTATTGTGATTTATTTTAAGTTTATTTACTTTTATGCATACATTTTTAGACTTTGTTTAATGTGTATGTGACGGTGTGGCTTAGTGCTTGTGACGTCACAGACACCTGAGTTAGTAACAGATAAAATACTGGTAACTCTGGATAAACATGGTGAAAAAAGAGGTCTATGCCCAGCTAGCCCAACAGTGGGCGAAGTCGAATGATCAACCAGCCATTTGAGTTCTGGGAGAGTATGACTGCACTTTTGACCCTTGACTGTATCAACGTTCACAAGGACGCAATGCGATGGAATTTGACCGATGTACTATGTACTTGAAACTTATCACCTGTCGACGCAATTTAAATTGCGTCGCGCCAGCAGGAAGGTCCCTAGAGGTACGAGTACACCGCGCGACCGCGAAGCGAGACCGAGACGTGCGACCGAGGCACCGCACCGCTTGCCTCGGTCGCGCATCGCTGTTTCAGGGATGTGTTCGCGCGCGAGAGCGAGACATGAATGTGTCGCACACAAACTCTCCTAACTTTTAGTTATTAAAATCAGTTACATTGTTGAAATTATTATTGCACATTGCAATGGAAAGCCAAATTATAAAATTAATATTGGAGGAGTAAGAAAACGACGATATGATATATTATTATTATAAAAATAAACAAAGGTTGGTTATCAACGAATTATATACAAATAAAGGCCCTAAAAGATCGTTTTCAATATGGAAGTCAATCAATAACTGGTTATTTAATTGTTAAATGACAAAATGTTCGGGCGTGACGCGCGACTCCACTTGTCTGTGAACGAGACCGGCTAGCGGTCTTTTGTCGCGGTCTCGCGCGCGAATTTACTCCCATACGAAGCCTAAGGACAAGTGGAGAATCAAGACAGAAACTCACAATTACAATTCATGTATCTACCTTACCTATTCCAAAAACCATTTGAGGACTTGTTTTTCATTAAAGCTATTTTCATGACGTAACGAGGGTTTATTTACCCGCACCTAAATATTATCATCCCCAAATCAAAGTCGGTCACTATTTGCCTAGTGTCACCTGTGACACTGTCCTCGAACTTACGTACTGGGTTGGATAAAAGTCAAGAGTGTGGACGTGGAATATGACGTCATATAGCCACGTGCAAGTAAATGAAAAAACTACTGAAAAATAATGATGATCTTTTTACAAACTTTACAATAACCTTGCTTTCGTATGTATGCCCGGCAACTAGTAGATAATCCGTTTTTAGGGTTCCGTACCCAAAGGGCAAAAACGGGACCCTATTACTAAGACTCCACTGTCCGTCTGTCTGTCACAGCCTGGTGAAAGACAGACGGACAGTGGAGTGGATCTCATGAACCGTGATAGCTAGACAGTTGAAATTTCTGTTGCCGCTATAACAACAAATACTAAAAACAATAAAATAAATATGTATGTGGGGCTCTCATACAACAAACGTGTTCTATTTGTCATTTTTTGCGATAATGGTACGGAACCATTCGTGCACGAGTCCGACTCGCACTTGGCCGGTTTTTCAAGCTCTTCCTAGCACGGTACGGAACCATTCGTGCACGAGTCCGACTCGCACTTGGCCGGTTTTTCAAGCTCTTCCTGGCACGCGATTAATCTGAAACTAGCCGAACTTTGGAAACATTTAAATAATTTGGTACTATGGTGCTGCTCTCATGATGCAGCCGGAAGGTGGCCATAGCAATTCCCAACCAACCATGATAGCACCATCGTGTTTGGGTTTCGTATTTATTCTTCTTCTTCGTCGTATCGATGATTCCAAAATTAAATATATTTTGACCAGAATTCAGCCACGCCAACGTGTTGTCATTTGCCTCACAAAGGTCTTTTAAGGTGCAAGTGTTGTTGCACAGAGAGCACGACAAAAGGTGAGGCATTTTTTGGTACGCTGCTCCGTAATCGCACTGTGTGTTATAAGAGTACCCCCTTCTAACTACGATGTACCAGCAGAGACGCAGCTGCCTTCGTAGTCGGTCTAGAGATTTTGATAATAAGCGATTTTACATTTCGTTCAAAAAGCTTGTTTGAATTATTTTTTTCTTAATTATACTTATTATTCCAAAAGTATGGATTGGAAAAGTATTGTTTTGATGTTTTAGGATCATACCGTGATAGTAATAACTGCTTTACATAACCAGTTATTAGGTAGGTAAATAGGAAGATAAAAATGCAAAGACGTCAATCTAATTAAATAAAGCAAACCTGATTTTCATGTAACGTCACCAATTAGGTAATTTAAAGTATCTAATTAATCTAAGTACATAGGTACCTACGCAAGTTGTAAGGACGTTTATTTTATTTTTTTACTTTTTCTCAAGTAGGTCGTCAGACGTGGTGATACGGAACTCAAGCATTGGTTATCACAATACTAATTTTACCTATTGAAAATATTCAGATTCTCATAATATGCATTCAATGTAAAAATAAGACTAATAAATAATGCACCTAATATGCAAACTCTTATAAAAAGGACAGGACAGAACCGATCACTGTGGCGAGGCTTGGCAACGCTGGCAGCATTGAATGGCAATGCTGATTGTCTGGTCGACGAAAAGCCCGGCCCTCTGGTAACGTGAAGAATCAGATAACTGTTTACTGATGTCTCGAAAACTCAATGAGCACTCGGACCCCATGGACCTAATGTTTCAACCCCAAAACTGCTCAAATATATTATAACTCCCATTAAGGTTGAATTTGATTCCTAAAATAATAAATGAGTTACCTACCAGCCTGCAAATTATTAGCCTTGCATGATTTTACGACGTAAAACATCGGGATATCTTTAATATTTAATTGAAGTTGAATGTGAATTTATTTACACATGAAATCAAATCAAAGAACGAAGGACAACCCGGTTAGACAGACACGGAAAGCGACTTTATTATTTTATAATCATACTAGTTTCTGCCAGCGGCTTCGCCCGCGTGAATGTCGAAAATTATCCCGAGGGAACATATTTCCGGGAAAATTAGTATCCTATGTGCTATATGAGCAGTGGTGGCCCAGTGGTATCGGCCGTGACTTACAAGTTGTAGGTCGTGGGTTCGTGCCCAGGCAGGCGCTTAACTTTGTGTAAATTATTTCATCACCACTGCTCTCAAAACGGTGAAGGAAAACATCGTGAGGAAACCGCCATGTCCTAGAACCAAAAATTCGAAGACATGTGACATCCACCAACCCGCACTGGGCCCGCGTGGTGGATAACGGCCCATTCCCTCTCACAGAGAGAAGGCCTGTGTCTCAGCAGTGGGAACATTAATTATAGGCTGATGATGTGATATGTGATTTGATGTGCTATTCCAGACTACAGTCTATCCCTGTGCCAAATTTCATCCAGATCCGTCCAGCAGTTTGAGCGTGAAGAAGTAACAAACATACACATTTACAGACTTTTGCCTGTATAATATTATAATAATAATCAAAGAATCATCATAATCATATATATTATAAACGATAGAGCCTTTACTAATTGTTTATTCAGCAACGCGCCAAATCTGTTTTGAAGTAACGATGAAATCGTAGAAGTGGAGCGGCGCTGAGGAGTCTTCTGAACAAAACCTGCACTTAGGTATCCGAATTGAGAATTGGGAGTTATAATATCAAAACCTACTTTAATGGCAAAGATTGACAGGATTTCAGGGTAAACAAGAGTTTGACAAATACTCAACTTCAAATCCTTAATACAGAAATCGGCGGAATGTCTGCACATCATTGGTAAATTAATGAATACACTTGAAGTGCAACAGTACTAAGAAATATGCCACAAGGCAATACTGAGATGTAAAATGATGATGCTGGGGAATCCGGTGGATGCGAGACGCACAGGCCCGATCAGTGTGGTGACGCTTAGGAGAGGCGTATACCCAGCAGTGGACGTCTTTGGGCTGAATTGGTGATGATGATTATGAATGATAGAGAATATAGAGATGATAATAAAGAAGTATACTTGATGCTCTGGACAACGTGACAGTCTGTCAGCGATACCGAATGTCAAAAAGTTAAAATATAAGGAACACATGACGTTTCGGTAGCGCTTTTGTTAAAAGCCCAACATGAATGAATGATTTTGGCATTTTCAATATCGCTACCGTTTATAAGGTGCTATTTTTCTAAAGCCCAAGCATTCCAGCGCGGCCATAGGCAGCTGAAGAACACCGTATGGTTTTAGTTAGTAAGAGTTTGAACCTTCACCTACACCAGGAACCCATTAAGAACACCACACACCACTTGCGATTGCCGCCGACCTCCAGTAACTTGAGATAAGGGCCGGATAAAGATAATGATAGTATGATGCAATTCATTAATGATATTGCCACGAGCCAAAGCTTCGATAACTAATTGCTTACGTTATTAAGCCCTTAAGGCGTTATGTTTTTTTTAAATACCTCTGTCACATGATAATAAACTATTTAACGATTAGGGTATTGTAATGATTTCATCATTATCGTCATCTGTTAGAGATAATATATTGGCTCGTGTCACGTGCGGTTTACCCAAATATATATTACTGATTACGATTGGTTGTTAACGATCAGTTGTATTGTATTATAAGAAGTATAAGAATTCGTCATCTGAAGATTACGAGCATAAACGATTTCACGTTAAAAGTATTGTTTTGTTTGTGGTATGCATTCAATGAGAATGCCTACATTCTCGTCACTGCATTCAAATGATTCGATGAATTACGACACATTTGTGCTTCGTTGAACTGCCTGATTGACTTGGCTATATCTCAGTCTAACGATTGTGTATAACTCCATGAGGGCTCCGGTTACTTTAATTACCAACCTTACAGTAAAACAATCGCCTATAAGAAAATCGCTAGCTTTAACATTCAACTATTAAATCTTTTTGCTATTGGTGAGAAAAACTTGTTTAGCAAATTTTAAATCTCCTAAGTTTTTATTAAATTTTGACCTCTTAGACGATGATTTCAATATTAGCATAAATTGTATTGTTACAGTAAGGTTTTAGAAGAGGGCTCAACATGCTACCCTATAGCACACCACTCACATTTGCTCACTAACTTGACCTACATAATGTCTTTTTTATTTTGTTGTGTGTAACTATATCGTTTTAATACGATGAATAACCTCCAGTTTAATTGTTTACCTGTGGTTTAGCTCTTACAATTTACTTAGATATCTCTTGTAGGTATTGTATGGCGTCAAAAGCCTTGATCATTACCAAAAGCTTTGACTATTAGCAAAAATAAAATGAATTGCAATTACTCAATGCATTGTACTTCTAATTCATTTAGATTTAGAACAAATTAAAATATATAAAATACTTATACCATAAACACAATCTGTTTTCTGTAGCCATGGCACAGAAGTACAGTTCCCTGCACAATTAAGATAAAACTTACATAAATATGGTCTATTTTGAAAACAATAGGCCTGTTTCCAATCAGTTTCTAGGGCACACCAATAAATATCTGGGACAGTTATATCATTATACATGTTTGGTTTTTCAGTAAAAACCCAATTATGAATGTTTATACAAGTGTGTTCTCGCAAGTGTACCTAATTGTTAGAACATTTTAATATGAATAAGATAAAACTTATGTAATCATTAGTTTCGCACTTCTTAGTTCTATTTGTTTCTTTAATTGTAATTTAAATTTGTAATTTTTCGGAATCTTCTTCATAGGATTCTAGAAAGATTTATCGTGATGCAAGGTATCTGAAGCCAGAGGTAACTTTCGTTGGACGGTCAAGCCTATTTTGAGATATACAGCTGGTGCCTACATTTTTCTTTCTGTGTACGTAACTAAATTATTATCAGAGAGACCAAAGCGAGCCGACATACTTTGTGTGTTGCCTTTGCTGGCATTTTCACCATTATATAGGATTGGCAGTATAGATTTAGTCAAATACAAATTAAATTTATTGCAACCATAATGTAGGTACATACAGGTGGTAAATATAAGTTACAAAAACAATTATGGACCCTGTCGGGCACAGCAACATTCTAGAGACAGTCAGTGTCTAGGAGAGAGAAATAGCACTTAATATTTTATATTTGCCTTAGTAATATTTCATTTATCTATTTTCTATCTTTTTGTTTTTATTCGGTTTGATGTAAGTACAGGTGTTTTCGGTCTATGTCTTTCTATTTTTATGTTAAATTATGTATTATTATTAGTTATTTAAGTATTAGCTTTAATATTATATTATAATAGGGATGTTTAATGAAAATGAGTTTTTTGTCCGTCAGGTAGATTAGTCAAAAATATTGGGCACGTATTTTTTCTTTTTATTCCAAAGTCAGTTATAGAATTGACTGATGGGAAGTTCAAAAATTACATCAAACGTGTCCTTATTAAAAAACCGGCCAAGTGCGAGTCGGACTCGCACACGAAGGTTGCTGTACCGTTATCGCAAAACACTGAAAAAAATTACGTTTGTTGTATGGGAGACCCCCTTAATTTATTTTATTTTAATTTAATAATAATTATTTTTGAAGTGAATATACAACTAAACATTCTGCGAATATTTCAAGCGTCTACCTGTTGCCGTTATTAATATCGAGCAAAAAACGGCAAAAAAATCACGTTTGTTGTATGGGAGCCCCCCTTAAAAAACATTTGTTTTTTTTTTTTAATTCGTAAACATATAGTAAGACGATATAATGCGTTGAAATATCGTGCGATGTCACGCCGTTAGTACACTTTATACTGACAAAGTGACGTCACAGCCTCCTGAACTGTGATGCGCTTTATCTTTGTTAATTTTTATTGATTTGGTAAAGCAAAAAATACGTGTGCAATATTATTTGATTATCTCACTGACGGACTAAATAGGATTGTCATTTTTCTCCCCAGGAAACATTTCTATTAGTATAGTTGTACATAGTTTATGTTTAATAAAATTAATACTTAATAATATGTCTGTATTATATTTTGAATAAATTGATTAATTATTAATGACATTTTACTTATCGAGTTATCTTTATTTTATATTGAATTTATCCGTCCATAATGCATGCCCTTTATAATGCTCCTGTATTGTTCTTATTCGTGTTAAAATTACACAGAAACAGCTGTTCAGACAAGTTACGTAGATACGATATGTAACTAAAGTAGCATTAGTAATTTTGCTACGTTTATGCAAAGAAAGATATTAATACATCGGAGTAACTGTTTGTAAACCTGTCACTAATGCTGTAACGGATAGCCATGTGGTTTGTAGAGTAGACTCATAGGTTAATAGGACAACGCAGCGATGGGGTAGCGATAAAAATGCCATTGGTAGATAATCCTTTAACGATTTGCAGCTCTGCGCCCTGTGCGGGTCACAAATAAAAATGTTTTCTTTCTTTCTTTCTTTCTTTCTCTATCGACATTTCTTGGTTGCGGACGTAGACGTAGCAATCGATGACATGAATCGTGACCTGGAGAGAATTAGTGAATGGGCTAAGTCTTATGGCTTACAGATTAATCCTTCCAAATCCCAGGCCATGATTATAGGTAGTCGATGTTATCGCGCTGCGCTTGACATTTCTACTTTGACGCCATTGTCCCTTAACGGCTCGATAATTGCTTACACAGAAACGACTAAGAATCTCGGTGTCTTAATTGACAGCAACCTTTCTTGGCGAGCGCAAGTATACGAAGTTAGTCGTAAGGTGCATTTTTCTTTTCACTCTTTAAAAACTCTTCAAAGTTTCCTACCCTTCAAAACTAAAATTTATTTAGCTCAAACTATCATAGATAACGCCGATGCCTGCTACCTGGATGCCTCTGAGGAGCTATTAAATAAGCTTGAGCGCTTGCAAAATCTGTGCATTCGTTTTGTCTTTGGTCTGAGAAAATACGATCATGTCTCTCAGTGCCGCAAAGATCTCAAGTGGCTCCCTATCCATCTTCGCAGGAACACTCGAATATTATGTCTCCTGTACAACATCCTTTTTAACCCTGCATAGCCAGGCTACCTGCGCGATCGTTTTTCTTTTACTCGCCCTGCTGATGCTCTGTGCAGATCCCGCCTTAAACTACATCTCAATTTCCCATCCCATAAAACCCATTTCTATTCCCACTCCTTCTCTGTTCATGCAGTACGATTGTGGAACTCACTTCCACCTAAAATCCGGGACCCCAAAATGTATCTATATTCAAGAAACAAGTCAAAGAACATTACCTCTCCACCACCTTGTAATTTTATATATTAAGTATATGTATGTATTTTTATTTTTCTATATTTATTAAGTTATGGTATATGTGTAATTTATATATGATTAGTTAAGTTATTTTTGTCTATTTTAAGCTTCCTTGTTCTTTCTACACACTGTGTCTTCGTTTATCATCCAACTTTCCTGTCGCAGGTCTGCTGGAAGAAATTTCTAAATGGAATAAGCAGTACCTTTGTGCTCTTCAATCTGTATTATTTATTTTCTCTGTAAAGTGTTTTTGTGTGTACATAAATAAATAAATAAATAATAAATCTAAAAACTAAGTACTATTATAAACGCGAAAGTTTGTTTGTTAGTCCTTAACGCCAGAACGGCTGGACGGATCTGGCTGAAATTTGACACCATTATATTACCTTAAATAAATATAGTCAGGAATACCACATGGGATAATTTAGATTTTTATAGAATATACTTTATTGTACATCAAAAAATGAAGTTACACATCTCTTTTACAAGAAAACTATCTATTAACCCTGCCCTATTATTCTCTGTTTATCTAGATAATTTAGAATTAATCATTAAGATTTTTATCCCGGGGATATGTTCCCTCGAGATAATTTTCGACTTTCACGTGGGCGAAGCCGCTGGCAGAAGCTAGTATGAAATAAATGCAATAATTGATTTACCCGTAATTACAAGTACAGTTGCTGTGACAAAGCCCTAGAACCATAAAAGCTCGAATAACTGAACTTACTTAATCAGAACTAAGACAGCTTTTTCCACAGAAAAAGAACGTTTTTTTCTCTCTTTTAAGAAAATAAAGGAATACATAAGTACTAAAACTTTCTTATATTCCTGGAACAGCACAAAATACAGGAAGTGGCCTAAGATTACAGTGCACGACTAACATCATAGTTATTATAAACACACTTTGTCACAAGCAATTAACGGCAGACATTTTCAAACTCGGGGATTCACTAGTTTTCAATGGGGGCTACCGTTTTTGTGCTCACCAGTTGGCGCCACTAGCGAGTAAGGTCCTTAAATATAGCTGTTAAACGTTGTCTTTACATGCACGAAAGCAAAGTTTGAATTAAAACCTTGTCTAATGCCGTAGAAGTGCGATTAAATATAAAATCAGTTTTCGGGAAAAAAAGCAGAAAAACATTTTCCGAAACATAAAACTATTAAAGCAGTGCTTGGAAATCTCGTACTTATATATAGATAGAATAGGATAGATGGACCCCTTTTTCGTACTTAGACTCGCATTTAGTACGTTGTGCGTGCAGGCTTCCTATCTGAGAGAGGGAATGGGCCGTAATCCAACACGCGGGCCCAGTGCATGTTAGTGGATATCACATGTCTTCGAATTTTTGTTTCTAAGACATGCCGGTTTCCTCACGATATTTTCCATCACCGTTTTGAGAGCAGTGGTGATGAAATAATTTACACAAAGTAAAGCGCCTGCCTGGGCTCGAACTCAAGACCTACAACTTGTAAGTCGCGGCCGTTATCTCTAGGCCACCACTGCACTTCCATATCGTATCTCGTGCTTAGCAAAATCTGCCATATTTGGAAAATATTCACAACGTTAAACAATAAACAAATACATATAAGCTATGGAAATTTGACATTTTGAAGACCTCAGCCTACACTAGCGCCCCTAGCGGAAAATTCAAACGCGATAGCATTGCTATGTGGCTATTCCTGCAGCTGCCTATGGTTAATATTCGTAGCTTACTGTATGTCGTAGAAATGGGATGGGCCCCTGCCCATCTCATTTCTTATCTCACAACTTTGCTTTTATATATTAGAATCAGTAGCTCTAGACAAATGGCATTCTATCATGGAAACTTGGTGAGAGCGATTGTCAAAGAGGTAAAATTGTATGGGATTGACAAGCGATATCGAAAAATCACGTGATCAATCCCTTACATTTGGCCATATCGACAATCGCCCAGCGCTGACAGAATGACAAGATAGATCTAACCTATCTATCTGCTGCTGCTAGAGTCAAAACTTAGTGCAGCTGTGAATATATATTAGATACGTGACTATTGTTGCAACTATATTTCGTATCATGCAATGCGCCCCCAACTTGTCACGCTAAATGCTTTTTCACCACAATATTTTTTTTTCTTTTTTTTTCATCCCTTTTTAAACCGACAGCTTTGAAAACAAGAGGGAATATATGTACATCATCTGGGCTCGCTGGTACCATCTTAGACCTCATTCATCGTTTTTCATCAGGCGAAATCGGGGCTATTGCCCTTCCTGAAGGCGAGCACATAGTCAAATAAAATAAAACTATTTAAATATATATTTTAGATGCTAATAAATATTAATACCTAAAATTAGTTACCACGGACCTGACACAAGCAACTGAAGGAACACGGGTGGGTTTTAGTCAGTAAAAGTCTGACACGCCCTTCCGCTTCACCCAGAGCGGGAGAAGTCATTGGAAGATTTGCAATCCAAATAAAATGTTTCCTTCTAGCGTAGGTAAATAAGCTACCCTATGTTCAGCACGATGAGATCCTCACGATGATCTGACCTTAAGATTTGATTGCATGCTGGTTATGCAAAGAGACCCAGAAATAAAACTAAAACAAGAACCGCAGAAAAATAAACATTTAAAGGAAACTGAACATACTTATTTAACGTACACGTATTAATTTTTCAGATCACTATTGTATTACAGATCAAGAGATTTCAAAATACGGAATTTTACTCTGAATCAAAGTATATGTAATCATCAATCTTGAATGAATTACTCAGAGATGGAACTCAAGGAAGTGTCGTTTGATCACTCACTCATAGATAAGACGAGGAACTTTTATGAGGCCATTGAATTCACATCTGTATCACCAGAAGGATCAGGCACACATTTTTCGCTAGTAATAGGGTAGTTGACAAACAATATCTATTTAGTCCGTCAGGTAGAAAACCTAAAAATAATAATAACGCATTTTTTCTTTTCCACGTAAACATAAAAATTACTACAATCCAGTGCGTTGAAATATAGTGTGATGTCACGGTGTGCTACACTTTCTACTGACAAAGTGACGTCATAAGCCCCCACTCCTGAACTTTGATGCGCTTTATCTTTGTCATTTTTTATTTATTTGATAAAGCAAAAAATACGGGTCCAATATTATTTGATTATCTCACTGACGGACTAAATATAATTATCATTTTTCTACCCAGGAAACATCCCTATTTCGGCGAGTCGTGGGTTTGAAAATATCAAATCGTAAACCTACTGATTAAAAAAACCGGCCAAGTGCGTGTCGGGCCACGCGCAATAATAGGGTTCCGAAGTTTGTTAGGGTTTTGTTGTTGTTACATGAACATTAGAACGGTTTCAACGGCTCACAAAGTCTAGGACATAGGATTTTTTAATCTATATTCTCGCGTTTGACCACTATCTCGCCTGATGGTAAGCGATGAAGTGGTCTACGGTGAAGCACGCTTGCTTAGATGTAATCTATTCACTCTTGACTTAAACTAAATAAGGACTAACTGGTAACTGAAGAAGGAGTTATAAAATCCAACTTCGCAACTGAAGTTAGAAAAATATTATCTATTTGAGTACCACCGCGGGTGAGAATTGCGAAAGGAGCCGATACGAGCGCGCGTTAGAGCCACGGGGAATAGTATCCTTGCATGCACGCTCCTTGTTTATTTCTCTTTCGGAATTAGAAAAAAATCGTATGTATTCACCTCTAATCTCCTCTAATACCGCAGATTAGAGATGAATCCTCTAATCTGCGGTATTCACAATTTCATTCTGGATAGTTTTACGCTACTCAATTAGTGATGAAGTCGGGTCGAATATTGATTTTATAGAAGGATATCGACAAAAGAAAATAAGTAATTTGCTTGGAAATCGAATCTAATTAGACTTTACTTTTACGTTTTAATTACAAAACGTCGAAAATACTTCTGCACTAACACAAAATAGACTCCACCGCGCGCATGCGCCGTATGGACTACGGTCTGGTACTGCCAACGACTCCGGCCACTCCAATGCGTTATTCGAGCTTAAACATTATTAATTTAGAAATCATTATTATTAAGGATGTTATGATTTTATTTGTGTATATTTTTATATGGTTCATAAGCATATATTTACTATCTGTTTTACACAGCTAACAACGTTATTTAAGTAATTTTTCAATGTCATTTGAACAAAAATTTTATTGTGCCAAGTACATTTTATAAGTTGGTCGACTATTACTCGTAAACTTGTAAAGCCTGTTATGATTTCATTTTTGTATATTTTTACATGGTTTGTAAGCATTATATTTACACTGTTTTACACAGCTATCAACCTTATTTAAGTATTTTTTCAATGGCATTTGTAGAAAATTTTTACTGTTCCAAGTACATTTTATAAGTTGGTCGACTATTACTCGTAAACTTGTAAAGCCTTTTTATCCGTGATAATTTTCCTTTTAATTTCGTTATATTTACTACTGCCGTGAATTTTTTCACATAGCCAAGAGCAACCATTTCGCTGGCAGGGGGGGGGGACACTGACTTGACTCTAACATAAATTTGCAACATAAAGCTTAATTTTACGCAAACGAACCTCTGAATCGAAAAATGGTATTCACAAACCCATAATATTTTTGAATGGCCTATCCAACGATACCCCACACCATGGGAAAGATGAGAAAAATAAAATGTATCCCCACTTTACGTCTATGGGAGGTACCCGAAAAAAAATTATTTTTCATGATTTTATGTTACCACTTTGTCGGAATTATTAATATGTATATACATGCCAATTTATAGCTTTCTAGTACTTAGATTCTCTGAGCTAAGCTGCGGACGGACTGACGGACAGAGCGAAACTATAAGGGTTCCTTGTTGACTTCGGAACCCTAAAAAGGAGTGAAAGAGAAAATGAGAAAGAGAGTCCGTCAGTGAGATTATCAAATAATATTGGACACGTATTTTTTGCTATACCAAATCAATAAAAAAATACAAAGATAAAGCGCATCAAGGCTCAGGAGTGGGTGCTTGTGACGTCACTAAGGCAGTATAAAGTGTACTAACTGGGCGTGACGTTTCACGATATTTCAACGAATTATATCGTCGTCACTTTATGTTTACGTGACAAAAGAACAAAATACGTGTCCAATATTTTTTATTAATCTACCTTACGGACGAAAAACTAACTTTCAGTAAACTACCCTATTGTCTTACTGTTTCGCAATAATACACCCTTAATGCGTAAGTGAATTCGGCAAGGCAAAGTGCAACGAGTATGAACAATCGACCATTCACTTAGTCGGAAATCCACATCGCGTCTTTCATCTCGCATGTGATTGAAGGATACATCTGGTTTTGGTCAGTCAGCTCGCGAATATGTATCCGCCGACTGCACAGTATGATTTTCTTCTTGTTTACGTCTTTTTAGTTCGCTTCTTAAGCAGTCGGATTTTTTTATTATATGAATATATTTTTTTTACTTAGGAAGTTCAGTCGGATGTCTGCTACCAGATTTCCTCTTAAGAAATTACAGGTTTAATGATGTTCAGACCAGCAGCCTAATCGCGTAAGTGAATTCTGCAAAGCAAACAAGTCGATTCCTTCAAATAATTAGAATTATTTCTTTCAACTTTTTCGATATTGTGAAACTAATTTGGAAAGAGTACAAACATCCTCCTTTGAGTTGAAGTTCATCTACTGCGTTATGTTTCATCAAACTCGAATGATTTATATCCAAATCATAAGGACATAATTTCATTACACAATACCAATAGTGAAGTTTTATCTCGATTCTTCCGCTTTCGTTCATTCTTTACAATCAATTCTAAGTCAAAATATTGGTAATGGAAAGGAGCATAACCTTTCCTTTTCAGAGTGTAATATGCAATACGTAAAGTCGTTTTTGGGAAGGTTCCGACTTGTTTGCTTTGCAGAATTAGGCTGCAGGAATCAAACCCAGGAAGCATGTAAATGAAGCAAAAAGGGTCCGTCAGGATCGTAGCGTCTTGGTTTAATAGTTTATTTTTACCGCATGGGAAAAAACGTTCATTTTATAAAGGCAGTATGTCATGGTGGCCCAGTGGCTAACACCTAGCCTCTCGTGCTTGTGGTCGTGAGTTCAAATCCGGGCAAGTACCAATGTGACTTTTTCAAATTCATATGTACTAAGTTTATCTTGGACATCACAGGCAACGGTGAAGGAAAACACCGTGAGCAAGGGCGGATCCAGGATTTTTTTCTGGGAGGGGCACAAGGGGCGGACAGGCAAAAAAATCAACAATAACTGTCAGAAATAAACTTGAAGTATCATACTTCATGTTTATTTCTAGTATGTACAGGAAGAGTTATGAAAGACAAGAGTTTCACTCATGTTCTTTCTGTTCATCATCATCATATCAGCCGAAACATTTCCACTGCTGGACATATGCCTCCCCCAAGCGTCGCCACATTGATCGGTCTCGTGCGTCCCGCATCCAGCGGATGCCCACAACCTTCAACAGGTGTCCACCTGGTGGGAGGCCTTCCAACGCAACGTCTTCTGATTCGCGGTCGCCACTCCAAAACTTTTCTGCCCCATCGGCCATCTGTTCTGCGAGCAATGTGTCCTGCCCACTGCCACTTAAGTGTGGCAATTCTTCGGGCTACGTCGGTAACCCTGGTTCTCTTGCAGATCTCTACATTTCTGATTCAATCACGCAAGGACGGTTACCTATCATAAGATCGAACAACATTTGACCGAATTTCATTTCATCTAAAACTTTTCATCTATTATCGTTTCGTTTTTTTTTTACTTCATTGAAGTCACGTCTGTCACTGTCTCAGTTGACCTATTACTTTCGTTTTACTTTGTCGAAAAACTTTTTACCGAAGTTACACTTAGCCGAAATAACATTTGTTCGAAATATTTATATTTAAATGCATATCAAAATATTAAGTGATAGAGAAACAGTGGGCAAATACAAATGTTTAAAACAACGACGAGAAAAAAAAAATGTCGACGGAGCCCCGCTCCGCGGGGCCCCTTTTTCTGTCTGCAGTGTCTAAAGTAACCTAACACGAAGGAGATGAGGGGAGCTAAGTTCGCTCGCTTTGCTCGCTCACTTCACCTCCCGTCATCACCTTCGAACCTATCCTTGTCGGGGTGCCCTAAATTCCCGAGCTCGCTTCGCTCGCTTTTGACAAATTCTTTGAAATAATTAATTAAAAAAATGTCTAATGCATGACAGCTATTAATAAATCATTTGCATGAAAATAAGTAAACACAGACAAGACTGCGTGAAGTCGATATTGCAGCGATTCGTTTTTGTCACTAAATTTTAACATATTACTTTTATGACACTATTTCAATTTTAAATTGAAAATGCTACCAAGTAACCGGCTATATATTTGTGACTAAATAATATTCCCTAACATGTTGTTTCGGTTTGGTGAAAATATGGCAAATGAAAAAAGTTCAAAAGAGGCTTCGGCCAAAAGAAAATGTTATTTTGTAAATCGGTCAAATGTAGTTTGGTTAAATAACACATATGCCACATGATACTTCGATGATCGATGATAATATGTCAAATAATACATATAGCAAAAAAGACTTCGGTCAATAGTTTTCGGTAAAATGAAATTCGTCCAAAAAATATTCGGAAAAGTGATCGGTTCCCCGCAAGGACACCTCAAGCTTGCCCATTCTCATTGTCCTTTGGGTGACTGTAAGCTTTCTGATGAGGCTCATTGTGAGCGACCACGTCTCAGAGCCATAAGTTCGTCTTGAGACACTGTGGTAAGTTGGATGATAAGAAACCGCGCAGCTTCCCGAATGCTGCCCCGCCGAGTAGGATTCGACGGTTGATCTCTTTCTCCAGATTGGCCCTGCCTAACTGGACCGTTTACCCCAGGTAGACATGGTCGTCCACGGCTTCGGCTGTGGAGCCACCGATCTTGATAGGAGTGGGTGCGACATGAGCGCTCAAAATCACCTTGGTTTGTCCATGTTCATTTTTGGACCCATTCTTTCGGAAGCTCTACTGAGGTCATCGAGCGTTGTACTGGGGTCCTCCATGACAGCTTTATCATCGGTGAATCGGCCTCTCCAGTCTAGAACCTTGAAGACATCCTCCAGTGCAGTGGTGAATAGTTTATTTCTGTTATTTTATTCATATATTTTAACAACTCTGTAATTTGATTTGCTTCTAAGTATGTACTGTGATGGAATCTCCACAGTATACAAAATACCGTCTGGGGGGGGCACGTGCCCCCGTGCCCCCCCCCTAAATCCGCCCTTGACCGTGAGGAAACCTGGATTTCAGAGTCCATATGCCTGTGGGGTTCCCAGAGGCGGCTTAATTAACTTTGACACCAGAGGTGGCCACATCCTCACACGAAGAAGATATATATGAATACATGTTTTTCATTTTTAACCGACTTTCCAAAACCTCCTCCTTGGAGGTTCTCAATTCGGATATTTATATACTTTTTTTCTATTGTTCGATATATATTTTTATTTTTGTGGTGTCTCATACCATACAAAGAAACCGTGCCGAAGTTCTATACTGATTATTTTTTGTACATAGATCGGGTTCGGTTCTGTTCCGTTCCGTTCCACGGTTATAGATGGTGATCTATTTACCGCCGTGGAACGGAACCGAACATCTTCGTTTTTTGACACCAACTTCCGAAATTGAAGTTATTTTTCACTTAGTCGTGTTTTTTTTTTTTGGAAGACGGTTGTAATATTTTGTAAAAAAGTTTTTTATTATTCTTATTTCAATCTTACAATGTAGGCAGCTACGGCGAAAACTGACAATCGCACGCGAAGTGTCGTACTTTTCCGTATGATCTCAAAATATCAACAATCACACAAAGTTGGAGAGTTATCGAAAAATAACTTTCCCATAGGTTGGATATTTACAAAACATTATTACGTAATATCTGATTGTCCGTTATGTTGTTATACAAATTGTCATAATGTTTTCAGGCGTAAAGTGTATCCTAAGAACGAATTTTTTATGTAGTGCATTTCCGCGTTAAACGATTTATTTTTTAAATTATAATATAAATTATAACATATAATATAAAATTGTTTATTTATAAAATGAGGCACATATTTTTTTTTATTGGCTTTACGCTGTATCACCTGATGGTATGCGATTTACTTTTGAATTATAAGCCCCTAGATTGTAGCTATGGGGAAACAGACGAATTCCACTCCTTAGCTGTACGCATAATAAAAGTGTTCCCAAAACGTTTAAGGTATATCCACACATATCAGGGCCGTGCCAGGGACGTGGACGGACCGTGCCCCGTCAGGGGCTAAAAAAAATATCGTTGGGTACATTTTATATGAACTCGTTCACACACGTCCGTGCACGGGCCCGGGCACGTCCCGTGCACGGACGTGTGTGAACGAGTTCATATAAAATGTTTGGGTACATTACAAAATGTCACGATATATTTTTTAGCCCTGACCTTGAGAGGAAGCACATTCCAGAGCAGAATGGACTGAATATTGAAGGAAGAGTGAACAAAATCAGTAGTATGAGAAGGACAAAGCAAGAGGAGATTATTGGAAGAACGTAGATTCCGAGTATGTTAAGAACATAGATATTCAAATTTAGACATAAGATAGGAAGGAGGGGTGGGAGTATTTAGTAGGAAGCAAAGCGTGGTCAAAGCGCGTAAACTTCTTCTCTGCCGAATCGGCAACCATTTTAGCTCAGACCTGTAGTTTGACACATGTATGTATGTCATGGGTATAAAATATCTCGAATAGTTGAGCGACATTGATATTAATAAATGGTACTGATGAAAATGGTACCATCGAACTTATCTGATGATGAAGCCAGAAGGCACTGAAACTCCGTAATAAAACAATGTAACTTAGTCGTGTTTCGGCTTATTGGAATTAAAATGTGATGTACTCTGGCAATAAATTATTTTCATGGTCCCAACACTAAAAAGAGTAAAATAAAAAAAACTTTGTAACAAAAAGATTCGAAAGACTTCGTAATGCTTTAGAAGACAATTTTTTTTTTGTTATGAATTTTATTTTAATAAGGAAATTCAGTCGGAGCTCTCTGTCCACATTTCCTTTTAAACATATTTCTTTTTACTTGTGTTATTATTAATTACTTAATTATTTGCATGAAACCGAAGAAAGTTTCTTTAATTGCAAAAAATTAGCTTTCAATCACAATAAATATATTAATAAAACCTATCTAAAGGTTTCAGGAAACCAACAATCAAAGTCAGCATCAGCTACAAAATGGTAAGTATTTAAAAAGAAAAAGTCTATTTTTTTTATCAGTTGATTTTCAAGATTTTGTTTATATTTTTTTTGGTTTGTTTTCATGCCAGAATTTGTGAAACCTACTAAATTTTTGTAATTGATTAAGTAATAAATAAAATAAATTTGGCTTTTAGTCATTTAATGAATAAGCTAGGTAATTAGTTATCATTTAAGACTTATAAAAAAACAACACATACTAAGAAATGAAACCCCTGAATTATACCTAATTATATTTTTTTCTAATGACTGGGAAGCCTGTATATAAAGAAACAAAAAACTAAAATAAAACTATTGAAAACTAAAACTTACTCAAACCAGCAATCACAATTTGGTTGAATTTACTCCCTTCCGCACAATATTTCTTCATGGTATATTTCAACATTTTTCTTTTTTTTTCAACTTGGCACTATGTCTTACGAAAATGCACAGATAATAAAAAAGCGCGGGCGCCCGCTCGCAGCCCGGTACTGAAGCCGAATGGCGGACAGCCGGCTTCCCGCCAACCTGCCAGTATTTGTTTAAAACTACTCTCAAGTCGAAGCCAGCCTTTGGTAGGTCTAATAGAGATTTAAGCCATTGTTTGTGGCTTGAGAGCCAATAAAAATCGATAAAGTAAGGTAAGAAATTAAAATAAATTTATAGATGTAACTCTTCGGGGAAAGCAGCGTGATGTTATGTTATAAAATAGATTTTCCATAGTACTGCTGAATGAAGAGCCTTTATTTTTCGAGGTACTGTTCCATTGAACTTCGTGGAAAAAATTAAAAATCATGCCACGATTATAGAATGATCGAACATAAGTAGGTACTATAATGAGCTGTGCAAGTGTCCCCATAAATCTAAATAATCAGATTATAGAGGTAAATGATTGTGCAAGTGATTTATTTTGAGTTTTCTTAACTGTCATAGTAGTTTTACTATTGTTCACTTTGTTCTGTAAGGTTTATGGTGACCAAAAACCAAAAATTAAGGGTTTTAAATACCCAAGAAAGGACTCCTCTGCTCATTTGATTAAAAACTGAAATCTTTCAATAGTCAGAAGTTCATGTCGAGCTATGGTTACTATTCGTCCGGATTTTTCCAGACTTATTCGGACATTTGGCCTCCTATCCGGCCTTCTAATATGCTCGGATTTTTCTCGTTTCATAGTATTCAGACCGTGATTTTTTTTTAATAGTCGGGTTTGAGTTTTTATACATTTTTTTGTAACAAAAAATCTTGATTTCTTTTTAAAAGTCCGGCTTTATGTCAGAGCTTTTCAATTTTCGAAATAATTTACCATAGTTTCGATTGTACCTAGACCTAATTGCACACCATTTTGTACGAGCCCTTATAACTTAAGTATGTTTTTACGGGTGTACCCATATGACCTACCTTAATGCATTACAGATTATCATAACATAATAATGTTTTGACACCACGAAAGACAGAGGGGTGACCATAAGCTCTTGTATAATAATTATACATTTGTCCCTTAAGCACACTCAAAATCACACTTTGGGCGCACGGTTGGAGCAGTGGTTGAGCGATTGACTGCTGCGCTGCGTGTCGCGGGTTCGATTCCCACACGGAACAAATATTTGTATAACCTACAGATAGTTGTTCCGGCTCTGGATGTTTGTGTATGTGAGTTTATATGTTTGTAAACGCACCCACGATACAGGAAGAAGATCCTAGTGTGGAGCAACGATTTTACGAAAAAAAAAAAAAACTGCCTTTCTCTAAGAGCTTATATGTTCACCCTTCTGGTCCTATCTACCTAATAATATTTATCTACTTCGGGGGATGATTGGTCTAGTGGACGCTTCGAGTTATATATGATTTCTTCCAGTTAGATACCTATGCAGTTACCTAAACCTTTCTTTTTGCTATCGAGGGAATACTTCATAAGGCGCCTGGACATTTTGGGTAAAGTGTGGCATTTTTACGTCATCAAAACCACCCCAGCGATCATCGTCAGCAAGTAGAAGGGGTCCCACGAACTCTATAAAGAAAGACCACCCCGGAACCCCCTCTGTGCAGTGCATGTTATACCCCTAGGGAGACTAAAAAAAGTTAATAAAATCAAAAAACCCGACTGCTTAAAAAGCGAACTAAAAAGATGTAAACAAGAAGAATATCTTGCTGTGCAGTCGGAGGATACATCTGGTTTCATCTTTTCAGTTCGCTTTTTAAACAGTCGGGTTTTTTGATTTTATTAACTTTTTAGGGTTCCGTACCCAAAGGGTAAAAACGGGACCCTATTACTAAGACTTCGCGGTCCGTCTGTCTGTCTGTCTGTCACCAGGCTGTATCTCATGAACCGTGATAACTAGACAGTTGAAATTTTCGCAGATAATGTATTTCCATTGCCACTATAACAACAAATACTAAAAACAGAATAAAATTAATATTTAAGTGGGACTCCCACACAACAAACGTGATTTTTTTGCTGTTTTTTGCGATAATGGTACGGAACCCTTCGTGCGTGAGTCCGACTCGCACTAGGCCGGTTTTTTTATTTACAACTTTATAGTTAAGTAAACTTTTTTTTTCCGAATGACTTTAAACATATAAGTGGTATATATTTTTGTAATCACCTCTAAAAACCATTCATTTTGATACCGTGGGGCATAGGTTTCGAAGAAAAAAAAATTGCAACCCCTGCAATATGGCGCCCAAAATCCGCCATGTTTCTTTTTATTTAACGGCACTTATCTAAGAACACTTGGGCGGCCAAGACCTATCTAACGATGTCTTATTATAAAAATCCGAGGTAATAGAGAATATTACATACATACATACATACATACAAAATACACGCGAAAAACATAACCCTTTCCTTGCAACCGGGTAAAAAACGCCTTCCCTGAGCCTCACTGTGCACGGCGGCACGTGATCACTGTAACTATTGCACTCTAGCATCCCTTTACTTTAATTATTAATACAATTACCTACCAACACAGATGTAATGCAAGTACTCAGAATCCTGCGCAGCCTTATAAAAATAAAGCGTCCACACAACCTTTTTCTAAGTATAGTCCTAAGTATAGCCAGCAGTTAAAAATAGATCGGTAGGCTTATTACGTATCTTTTGCAAGAGCAAAACGATAGCGATTAAACGCTTTATGTCATAAAAAGTTCGCGAGCTGGCTGACCAAAACCAAATATCCTCCGACTGCACAGCATGATTTTCTTCTTGTTTACATCTTTTTAGTTCGCTTTTTAAGCAGTCGGGTTTTTTGTTTTTTTTTATTAACTTTTTTCATTTATAACATTTAGTTATCTTTTTTTTGAATTAGGTACATTTTAACATATAAGTGTTATATATTTTTGAAATCAGCTCTTAAAGCCCTTTATTTTGATACTCCACACGATAGGTTTGGAAGAAAAAAAAAATTTGGGCCCTCACAATATGGCGCCCAAAATCCGCCATTTTTCTATTTTCCAATTTTAATGTAGCCAGTGACACTCGCAGGGTTAAGACGAATCGATTGACGTTAGAACTATCAAAATCGGCCAACGCGTTTGGTCTCTAGAACGCCACATAGGAACAAACATACATACATACATAGACTGATAAACACATTAACCTCCTTCGGCAGTCGGGTAAAAAGTCGGCATTACCTGCAGTGTAGGTATGGTAGGTCCTACACAATCGTTTGCTAGTCGCTCGCTGTTTGTCAAATGCAGTTATTTAAAAAAAAACGCCAACAACTCTAAAACTTTTGTATTGAAGAGCAATTATTGCGCAAAAATCGCTATCGTTTTGCTCTTGCAAAAGATACGTAATAAGCCTACGGATCGCGTGCAAAAACGCGGCGTAGGCCCAGGCGCCTACCTATTCATGCTAGGCGCCAATAAATTATAGCAGTGATTTCTCATAACTTACAACAGATGGCACTTTGTAGTGGGACTATAGTGCCAGTGCCAACGGTACTTTTATCATAGATTTATGTTTAGGTGACTAATGAAAATGTGGTACTACTTTTTGTGAGAGAGGTCAGCTGGTGTAATCTTTGAGATAAAGAATTTATTTGTAACTTGACTCGTCGATAAGTAATGATTCAAGATAGATCTTTAATTTTTTATACACTGGTACCTATTAATCAGTAGCTCAGTCAGTTGACTATAAAAAATACTCTTGTCTATTGTAGGCTTTTATTGCATCCAGTCTATAATTTTACATTTGATATAAGCCCACCTATGAAGTTCCATGTATTATTATTATTAACAGGCAACATATATTAATAGACAATAAAATGCATTACTCCATGAACGCTTACAATAGTGAAGCGAAGTGCTTTAGCCCCGATATTCCGATGAATAAAAATTCACAAATTTAAAAAAAAAAACTGTAATTATATTTCCTAATAGCTACCATCATTGTTTTACCCAGCTCTAATTTATTTGGAGTGAGTGTTTCGGGAGGTTCCTGTTCAGGATAAGACGGGAGGAAAAGCCCGGGTGTCACCATTGTGTGGATCGCCCGGATGACACGGTGGAGCATCCGCCCTCCCTGCCCTGGCCTGCCCTGCTACTTCTGCCCTGTGTCCTCGTGGTTCAGGATAAGGCGGGAGGAAACGTCCGGGTGTCACCATTGTGTGGATCGCCCGGAGGACACGGTGGAGCATACGGTGGGGATCTGCCCTGTGTTCACGTGGAGGCGATCGGCGGTGGCGACCTCTCGCGTCCGGCCCTCGTTCAGGCCAAGGTACGGGGTGAGAGGGCATGGGAAGCTGTCTCCTCTTTCAAAGAAGCAGTAATGCTCGCGAAGGAAGAGGCGGACCGCGGACACGCAACGGAGAACGGAGAACTGACAGTGTCCACTAGGGCCGATGCCTGTCTGGGTCGCGGATAAATTTGAAAGAGAGTAGCGCGGCCCTGGCACAAGCAACTGAAGGAACACGGGTGGGTTTTAGTCAGTAAAAGTCTGAAACGCCGTCCCGCTTAAACCTGAGCGGGAGAAGTTATTCGATGAAATCCAACCAAAAAAAAAGTTTTACATGTCTTCTTCGTCCATATTTCTATATTATTCGGTTTCTCAATATATCTTAGCATACATATCATCTATCACACACATCACAGTCCATCCACCGTTTCTTTGGTCTCCATGCCAACCACATAGATACTAAAAACTTTTCCTCATGGCATTTTCCTCATTTCTCCGCCTATACCATGGCAACCGATTTACCTTCTAGCTATGACGACGAAGAAAATATTTCAGACGAGTGTAAAAGTAAAAAAAACATGGTATTAATTTTTTTTCACGGATCCCTAATTCTTTTTCCAAAATAAAAGTAGCCCTAGTTACTCCTTATAACATCAACATCTGTCAGGGAAAGTCACGTCAAAATCGGTCCAGCCGTTTCTGAGATTAGTCGGAACAATCATGCATACAGATAAAAAAGTTGTTTTTGTTTATGTGTACCGTATAAACTTTCATTAGCATTTACTGAAAAGCAATTATTTTGATATTACACATATACACTTTCATTTTATTTATTTGTATAGATATGAAGACGTACCAATGTGTAGATTATATGAAGGGTACAGGCAAAGAACAGGGCATGTCACAATTTTTATTTTTTTTACTTATTATAGGCAAGCAAATCTTTATCTATCGTAGTTTTATTCTAAATCACTAACTTTTTTTTAAAGTGTAAGGCGCCTAAAAGACGTTTTTGTGAGCAACACCGCAAACTTTATAGAAATTCAGAGAGTTTTTGGCGGGATTTTTTCGAGTGATTTTCAGCGGCTGTTAATATTATTTGCAAATTGATTTCTAGTGGATATTGTGATATAAAATTGGTGTAGTTTTGTGTCCCAACTGTCTACGCTACTGAACAATATGTGAAATCATTGACAGAAGCGATCTCGGGATAGTGGAGCGGAGTATTTTATGTTAGTATTGACTACCTCCGCAAAGCTTACTGGGAAGGCTGACTCGATACAATTTGCTGCCAAATACTCCAAAAAACATTAGAATCTGTTACATCCGCATTCTAATGCATACTAAAGAAAGTTAAAACCCATATTTATGTTTCCGACTCAAAGACTTGTATCTATGGTCATGAATAAAATTATAAAAAAATAATATAGCAATTCAAACCTCGAATTCACAACTGTCACTTTGGAGAATCCTTCTTTACCGTTTACCGGTATGTCATGGACATTCCCGGTTCTTTTCTTATTCTAAGATTGTTTATTTAGTTTTTATTTAATTCAAATATTTTTTATAACGAAAAAGTCTAACAACAAAATTTTTTAAATAGTAAACATTTATTTAGTTTTAAGTAAAAGTTACTGCGTACAATGAACTCAATAAAAATTAAATGCGTTTGTCTCAAAATCGATTAATTAGGACATTCCCTGATTTTTGCCTGTACCCTTCATATAGATAACATACCTAAAAGCAAAAGTTCCAATCTACCATCAACTACCCCAAAAAGCACGTTCCTAAAGGCAACCACAATTCCCACCGTTAGAAGTGAGAGGTGTTAAAACTTAGTCAAGTTAGTCACTATTCTAAATAAAGCACCTCTATTTCCGTTCCAGGAATCTGTTAACCTAGGTGTATGCTGCAGGCTATGCAGATAAAGTCGGCTCACAGATATAGAGAATTGAGTAATTGAGAATTGAGTGTGCTTGTCCTTTCTTACTTTGTTTAAAAATATGGACAAACATAAAAAAGGGATTTAGCAACAACATTTGAATAAATTCAAAAGTATTTTAGACCTAAGCGCTGGTATAAATTTGAATGACGCCATAAAGTAAAGTTGTTGGTAATACCTACAAGAATGAATGAAAATGACCTTGCGACGCGGCGAGTTTTCTTTTTACCCGACTGCCGAAGAAGGAAGAAAATATGTTTATCAGTCTATGTAGATCTAAGAAGACTGACTGACTTGACTGTAAGAAGCGAACTAAAAAGACGTAAATAAGAAGAAAATCATGATGTGCAATCGGAGGATACATCTGGTTTTGGTCAGCCAGCTCGCGAATATCTAGTATACGCCGACTTCCCGGCATGATTTTCTTCTTGTTTACGTCATTTGAGTTCGCTTCGTCGGGTTTTTTGATTTTTTAAATTAATGTGCAGAAAATAAATTTGTATAATACGTAGAACCAAGGTATGTTGCTAAATAGATCTCAAAGTCCTTTCACAGCCTCCAAAACACCAAGAAATTGACATCATAAAGGATATCTATCTAATACGCGACAGGATAGTTTCGACACTCTAAAAATAAGCTCACTTTTTATGCACGCGGATAATTACGATATTTGCTAGGTACTAGCAAAATTGTACATGAATAAATACTTTTAACTAAGTATGTACATACTTTTAAAGATGTTTAAGTATATAAAAAAATGCCAAGTGTGCTCAGTTCAAGTCTACACAGATTATAAAATGCGTATTATAACTTCATCATTTTCGGGGATTATAACTAAAAAAATTTTTTTTCTTATTTTTTAAGACACGTTTAGCAATTTTTGGCAGGGGCAAAACTTATGGGCTCGCGTCATCGACATACCAATGGCAATGCTCGCTAGAGTAAATATGTTCTGTGTACTAATGCGCCAGTGACTAGCCAGTTATTCCAAAGTTTAAGTTTTCACATCTGTCAGCATTCCCGACACTGCTATTTGTTTTTTTTTATTATAGATATTCTTGTAAACTCCACGTTTCTACATCTGTGAGTTACCTAACCTATATCCGAGGCTGCCTGCTTGTCATGACCGAGCTGTCGCCCTAATGCTCGTCACACGACGGTACTTCGGCGTAAGCTTACGAAGCTGCTCGTGAGCTAATTAGTTTAAATATAGTTTGCGCCGGCTAGAGAATGAGAATACAGGCTTTTGACACGGGCCTGGCTGGAACAAAATAGGTCTTTTGAATTCGAACTTTTCTTTTCTTTTTTGAACTTGTTATTTCGCAGATGATTTAGAAGAGTTATGAATTTAAATATAATTTAATGACGAGGACGGCCAAAAAAATTGAGAGTCTGAGTGAGGAATGATATATGAATGAAAAGCGAGTCAGTGAGGAATGATATATGAATGAAAAGCGAGTCAGTGAGGAATGATATATGAATGAAAAGCGAGTCAGTGAGGAATGATATATGAATGAAAAGCGAGTCAGTGAGGAATGATATATGAATGAAAAGCGAGTCAGTGAGGAATGATATATGAATGAAAAGCGAGTCAGTGAGGAATGATATATGAATGAAAAGCGAGTCAGTGAGGAATGATATATGAATGAAAAGCGAGTCAGTGAGGAATGATATATGAATGAAAAGCGAGTCAGTGATAGATGACGGTTGAAAGGACAAGACAAATGGAAGAAGACAACGTGACCCGTTCCAAAGTATAGTTCTCGCCAAACTATTTGGCCGCCCTGAAGTTGGCTACAATGGCTGCGCAGTAGTAAATCTCATACAAAAAGAGCACCGTTTCGTACCTTGCGCATCGGAAAGCCAACTTCAGAGCGGCCCAGAAGTTTGGCGAGAACTATAACATCGGACAAGGGCAGGCAGATGATAATGATGCGACTAAAAGAGTTATGAATGTAAATTGGTAGGTCAAAGAAAAAATGGACGGATTTTATGACAAATGATTATATGAATGAAAAGGGAGTCAGTTGAGAGGACGGAATGGAAGAAGTATACTTGCGCCGGTCCCAAGTAACATGGGACAAGGGCAGGAAGAAGATGATGATGTGACTAAAAGAGTTATGAATATAAAGGTTGATGGCTGGGGTCTAAAGAAAATATGGTTATGAGGAATCATATTAATGAAAAAAAAGTTAATTAAAAAAATCAGAAAACCCGACTGCTTGAAAAGCGAATTAAAAAGAAGTAAACAAGGAGAAAATCATGCTGTGCTGTCGGAGGATACATCTTCGCGAGCTGGCTGACCAAAACCAGACGTATCCTCCGACTGCACAGCATGATTTTCTCCTTGTTTACTTCTTTTTAGTTCGTTTTTCAAGCAGTCGGGTTTTTTGATTTTTTTAATTAACTTTTTTTATTTATAACTTTTTAGTTCATTATTTTTTCGAATTAGGTACGTTTAAACATATAAGTGTTTTATATTTTTGAAATCACCTCTTAAAATCCTTTATTTTGATACCCCACACGAAAGGTTTGGAAGAAAAAAAAAATTTGGGCCCCCACAAAATGGCGCCCAAAAACAGCCATATTCCTATTTTCTAATTTTCATGTAGCCAGTGACACTCGCGGGATTAAGACGAATCGATTGACGTAAGAACCATCAAAATCGGCCCACGCGTTTGGTCTCTAGAACGCCACATAGGAACAAACATACATACATACATACATACATACATACATACATAGACTGATAAACACATTACCCTCCTTCGGCAGTCGGGTAAAAAGGGAGTCAATGATAGCGTGATAGTTGACAGGACGGGATGGAAGTAGAAAACGTGTTGCACCGACTGACCTACCACAATTAACATTGGACAAGGGCAGGAAGAAGGTGATGATGTGACTAAGAGAGTTATGAATATAAATGTTGATGGCTGGGGTCTAAAGAAAAGATGGTTATGAGGAATCATAATAATGAAAAGGGAGTCAATGATAGCGTGATAGTTGACAGGACGGAATGGAAGTATTAAAAGTGTTGCACCGACTGACCAACCACAATTAACATTGGACAAGGGCAGGAAGAAGATGATGATGTGACTAAAAGAGTTATGAATATAAATGTTGATGGCTGGCGTCTAAAGAAAAGATGGTTATGAGGAATCATATTAATGAAAAGGGAGTCAATGATAGCGTGATAGTTGACAGGACGGAATGGAAGTATTAAAAGTGTTGCACCGACTGACCAACCACAATTAACATTGGACAAGGGCAGGAAGAAGATGATGATGTGACTAAAAGAGTTATGAATATAAATGTTGATGGCTGGCGTCTAAAGAAAAGATGGTTATGAGGAATCATATTAATGAAAAGGGAGTCAATGATAGCGTGATAGTTGACAGGACGGAATGGAAGTATTAAAAGTGTTGCACCGACTGACCGGCCACAAGTAACATACAAGGGCAGGCAGTTTCGATATTTTTATGTCGATAGGTAGAATCTGTTAAACGAGAGTAGACACTCGAATTATTTGCAAACTTTTTATATGCCAATGCTATACTTATGACAACCTGATTTGGTACGGTCTTGATAATAGCATTTATTAAGTGAAAAATTAATAAAACAATTATAAATGGATTACGGGAGATGTTGTTTCGCATGTTGTCTAAATATCAAGAAAAACAATAGGAGAAAGACGCCGAATTCAAACAAAAATAAGATTGTTTACGTGTGGTGTGAATAAGCCAAAATTATTATAGAATACTGTTATTTTTTTTTATTCGGATTGTTACATCATATCTAAAGTATTATCTACCTAAAGTACCTATAGTATTTTTATTCAGACGAAGTAAAATAAATAATTCTAAAGTATCAAATTAGTTTACTCTAGGTATTTCATACTAGTTTTAGGGTTGCTACGCTTATCACCATCTGCCTAGCCTTTTTCCCAATTATTGTTGGGGTCGGCTTCCAGTCTTACCGGATTCAGCTGAGTACCAGTGTTTTACATGGAGCGACTGCCTATCTGACCTCCACAACCCAGTAACTGGGTAACACGATACCCCTTGGCAAGACTGGTGTCAGATCTCAGGCTTCTGACTACCCGTAACGACTGTCAAAGATTCTCAAATGACAGCCGGGACCAACGGAGGAAACTCGGTATGTTGAAATGGTCACCCATTCACGGACCGACCTTGTCAAGCGTTGCTTAACCCTGTAGATCGACCCGTGCGGCTGTTATTATTTAGCCACGAGCTGTGTTGCTATGCTTCATCATCATCATCATCATATCAGCCGAAAGACGTCCACTGCTGGACATAGGCCTCCCCCAAGCGTCGCCACATTGACCGGTCCCGTGCGTCTCGCAATCAGCGGATCCCCGCAACCTTCACCAGGTCATCGGTCCACCTAGTCGGAGGCCTTCCAACGCAACGTCTTCCGGTTCGCGGTCGCCACTCCAGAACCTTTCTGCCCCATCGGCCATCCGTTCTGCGAGCAATGTGCCCTGCCCACTGCCACTTGAGTTTGGCAATTCTTTGCTATGCTTATATTTTTTAAATTCGCCGCGCTTTTTCAGTCTCTACTTTCGTTTGCCAGACTCTATGCAGTCCTTTGTTCATGCTATTGAACTATTTATGGAACTATAGTTAGACAAATAGATACAAACTGCAACCTTTGACAACTCATTAAAGACACACGTGTATGATTGTAGTATTTATCATTATCAATCACATTAATTAAAGACAATCAATGTAGGTACTCAGTAAATATGACGTCAATCAGAAGTTTAGGTCAAGAAATAATGATAAACTGTTTTTTCCGATGCCTACCGTTAATTAAAAAGAAACCTCACAGACTCTTGTTTGTAGCCCTGGAACATGTCAAAATAAAAAAAAAGCGTTTTCAACCAAAACTTTGCGTAACTTTTGTACCATAAATACCGTAAAAGATCGAGAACACTATTAAAATAAACGAAAAAAAAAAACGATGACACTTTTAAACGGCAAAATACCTGAAAAATACTTTACATACCAAACACTATGTAAGTAGGTACTTAAGTAAATTAATTAGTAAAATAAATTCAAACCAGTTCTCGACATGTGCAACAAACAAACGCACATGTCCACCTCTTACACTGCGTATGAGCATGTTGATTTAAACATAAATAAATTATTCTGCAGATAATACGAGCTGTCGCCATGAAAATAGCAATTGAATAATACAATGTGGCACTTCAATTGGGCCATTAGTAACTTGGTGTTGGTAATTGAACATTAATTGAAGTATTATGTGAATGTTATAATTCTTTTGGAGTTACTCTGTAATTCCTGGGTTTTGTTTGAACATTTTTATGGTGCGCATTGAAGTTCCCATTAAACGTCTAATTACAGAAACAATAAAAAAAAAGTTTGTTAAAAATACATCTTGTTTTGGTCAGCCAGCTCGCGAACATGTATCCTCCGACTGCACAGCATGATTTTGTTCTTGTTTACATCTTTTTAGATCGCTTTTTAAGCAGTCGGGCTTTTTGATTTTTTTATTAACTTTTTTTTATTTATAACTTTTTAGTTATTTTTTTTATGTAAGTGTTATATATTTTTCAAATCACCTCTCAAAATTCTTTATTTTGATACTCCACATGGGTTGGGTCTGTAAGAAAAAAAAAAATTGTCCCCCCACAATATGGCGTCCAAAATCCGCTATTTTTCTATTTTCCAATTTTAATGTAGTCAGTGACACTCGCAGGGTTAAGACGAATCGATTGACGTAAGAATCATCAAAATCGGCCAACGCGTTTGGTCTCTCGAACGCCACATAGGAACAAACATACATACATACATAGACTGATAAACACATTACCCTCCTTCGGCAGTCGGGTAAAAACAATAGCTTACACACACATGGTGTGCGAACGACGCGTCATGGGTTTAGTGTAGGTGTACAATAAACTTAACTCAAAGTTAGATAGTTTCTAACTCAAGTTTAAATAGACAGTTTGTCATACAATAATGTGTAAGTGGGCTTAAGTGAACTATACTATTATTCTATAATTCTAAAGAGATTTCGTCTGACCCTTTTAGACTGAGAAGTAGAAGCAGATGAACAGGCCAGAACAAAAAAAGTAAATAAAAAAAAACAAAAAACCCAACTGCTTGAAAAGCGAACTAAAAAGGGGTAAACAAGGAGAAAAACATGCTGTGCTGTCGGAGTATACATCTTCGCGAGCTGGCTCACCAAAATCAGACGAATCCTTTATTTCGATACCCCACACGATAGGTTTGGAAGAAAAAAGAAATTGGGCCCCCACAATATGGCGCCCAAGAACCGCTATTTTGCTATTTGCCAATTTTTATGTAGCCAGTGACACTCGCGGGGTTAATACGAATCGATTGACGTAAGAACCATCAAAATCGACCCACGCGTTTGGTCTTTAGAACGCCACATAGGAACAAATAAACATACATACATACTTATATACATACATAGGTACATACATACTTACATACATATATACATAGATACATACATACATACATTCATAGACTGATAAACACATTACCCTCCTTCGGCAGTCGGGTAAAAATATGGTTACGAACATAAGAAATACCCTGAACTAAGAGTCTTGATTGAGTTAAAGGATCATTATAAATCTATTTATTCGTTACCTAGATTCCATCATTTTGCCAAAGTACATTCTACTTTATTGAGACCGCCAGATGTATGATGATTTCACTAGATTTTTGCTGGAACCCAGAGACATTTACAAAAATATCCTTTCAGCAAAACTCTGGCTGTTAAGAACCTTCACAAGTGTCAAGATCCTTAACATCTAGAATTTTGCTGGAAGGACCGTACCTCAAAAGGCAAAAAGTAACCTTTATAGGATCACTTCGTCATCTGTCTGTCTGTTTTCTTATAGCAAGTGTGTTTTTGCAGTGATGCAGATATTCAAAAAGTTTCAAATAAAAATCAAAAAGATGGTTGTGATGACAACTCGTCACACTAGCTATCTCTAATAGGTATCTTTCACTAATACGTCACTTTGTACTAAGTGACAGATGTATACAAGTCATATACATCTGTCCCTTAAACACACTCAAAATAACCTTACTCTAAGTGCTTATGGTTACCCGCCAGTTGCCCAACTCGTCTCAAGCCATATTTCGTCTCTTTCTCAATTCGTCCGACGCTTAAGTACAATTAAGCACAAAACAGGTAAAACAATATAAAAATACTAGCTTCTGCCAGCGGCTTCGTCCGCGTGAATGTCGATAATTATGCCGAGGGAACATATTCCCGGGATAAAAAGTATCCTATGTGCTATACTTACTATGTGCTAGACTTAGTCTATCCCTGTGCCAAATTTCATCCAGATCCGTCCAGTAGTTTGAGCGTGAAGAAGTAACAAACATACACACTCACTGACTTTCGCTTTTATAATATTAGTGTGATATAAGTGTGATTATATCTGTGATATTTTAGTAATCTCAATTTATGAAATTTAGGAAAAAACTAGATGGCATAACGTTGGTGTCGTGAAGGGTGGGTATTCTTCTAGCGTGGTACGATTGATAAACTCTTGCGCCTTCTCATGTTCCAAGTACGGCAGGCTTTGCCGGCGCTGCCGCAAATACTCGCCAGCAGCTCTTCCCTGAACCGCATCTTTGAATCACTTATGGCCAGCTACAGAGACTTATTCACCGCGCGGTACACCTCATAGAGTGTCCTCTCGGGTTCCTCTTCAGAATCACGTCGACGTCTCCTCAGGTATCGTATGAATGGGCGTCTAGCAGCCAAGCATGAGACGCGCAGCTGCTCATTTTCTGCAGACCATCAGTACAAAGGCCGCCTTGTGAACTGTGCGTGGACACGGAGCATGGCTGCATCGCTAAACTACTTCGCCTCCTCTTCGACGTCTCTTTGGAACCTTGACTCGATCAGTGTCTGATTGCCGATGAGCTTCTTGGCCCGTATTTCTATCGACTCAAGTGCATCCAGTTGATATTTGGCAGATCCGTCGCAGAGATGAGTGCTTCAGGTTTATTACGAATCTTGCAAGAGCAAAACGGTAGGGATTTTTGCGCAGTAATTGCTCTTTAATACAGAAATTTTTGAGTTTTGGGCGGTTTTTTTTTAATCTTCTTCTTTCCGTGTGAGGTGCGCCATAAGCCGCCTCTGGGAACCCCACAAACCTCTGACTTGGCTATTTCAGACTTACATTAAATATATAAGTCCAGGTATTCTCACGATGTTTTCCGTTACATAGAAATATATACATTTGACAAACAGCGATCGATGAGCAATCGATTGTGTAGGACCTACCATACTTACACTGTAGGTAATTCCGTCTTTTATGACATAAAGTTTATGTTTAGTTTATGAAGTAAAGCGTTTGATCGAGCGATGATTGCTGATTGCTGTTTCTTACGTAATGAAAAAAAGCCTGCCGATCTGAGGCCCGTGCGTTGGACACGTATCTCTTAGCAACAGTGCTGTCGTCTGTATACACAAAGGTATGCGTCTGCATACCTTTGAGTATGCAGACGCATACGGCAGACGACGCATTGGTTTTAGCAGAACGTTTATGTGGAGTAAGAACCATATTGCTGAGAGTACCGTCCCCTGAGGGACTCCGGTATAAATATCCAGTTGATCTGGCCTCGTATTGCATCGAGAATTTTGTACGTTACTATACATTGAACATATGCATCGGACGAACTGGGAAAAAGACAAAATAAGACTTAAGACGAGTTGGGAATCTGACTAAAAAGATCTCTACCCGCCCGCAAAACTTTGCCAAACCAAAATTTTCCGACTCTTCAAAAGTCATCCTAGAATAAAAAGCAAAACCCTTGTCAAGTTGTCATACTGACAGACACCTAATCATTTTACACCTACTTCATATCACTTTATAAACATTTTGGAAATGATCTGATGAAATTCAAAATTGCATGCCATGTTCTGTGTGCTGGTGGTCAGTGCTTGTCTGCTCATCACGGTGAGTGGAATGGACATCGAGACCTTGCAGCATTCCATCTGTAGCGCGTATGGCTACCAGCTGGTAGAAGCCAAGTTTGGTAGCGAAGTACATGTGCTGTGCTTAAAGCTGCAACCTATTAGTAAGTTCTTAAACATACCCTATAACTAGGATGTTTTTATTATTTACAACAGAATTCAACTAAAAATAAGACGAATAAATAACGTAACTATATACAAGAGCATATAACAAGTAACATTTTTAAAATCCCTCGACACATTTTTATTGTATGCTACATAATTAATCTGGTAGTAGACACGCTTCGATCGACAATCTATTGAACACGTAATTATGACACGATATCTTGCGAAAATTCCCCGATTTAAACAGTAAAACGTCTATAACTTTAGAATGGCTGAACCGATTTTCATAAAACATAGCTAAGAACACTCTTGATAAAGTCACCTTTCAAAAAAAAAACAAATTCAAAATCGGTTCTTCCGTTTAGGAGCTATTTTGCCACAGACAGATACACAAATACACACGTCAAACTTATAACACCCCTCTTTTTCCGTCGGGGGTTAAAAAGCGGAGAAGGGAAGGTGACTCTTCACGTGACTGGGCTATTCTACGGCCAGAGAATCAGCATTTCTATTCAACGTGGCAATGCTGCCAGCGTTCTGGGCGCTTTTTCCATTGACATCGATGTGGACGAATTGTTTGATGAGCAATGAGCTCTTTTCCATAGGTACTAGGTAGGTGCCTAAAATGTTAAGCCTGGGTTACACGAGTAGAGTTTCTCAACCGTCCAGAGGCGAGAATATCCTTGCGATGCGAGATCCAAATCTGGCGATGTCTTGGTCTTAGAACAATTTGCAAGGGAGAGTTTACTTACTGAGTCATCCCATTTTTCAAATGAAACGGAATTATGTACTTACCTGAGTACTTGTCTTTACTCACACTTTTGTATTGAGATAATAGGTGTTCCTCCACAGATGAGTCTTACAATATTAGCATTAACTTAATGAGACATAATGTAGATAAAGATTAATATCTTTATTTGCTGTAACACGAGTCAGCTACGTACATATATATCCCACGTCAGGTATGGAAGACATTCAAGAGCTTCAAGCTTTGAATTTGGAATCAGTGGCGTAACAATAAGGTGGCAGAGCGGGCCAAATGCCAGGGACCCGCGGAAGGAGGAGTACAGACTGTACATTTATTACAAAATTTTGAACAACTGACAATGCAACTACGTCAAACTTTTTATATTCAGGGAAGGCCGCATCCGATGAATTCACCTCAGTTGTTATAAAGGGTCTTTCAACAAGGACGGGTCGATGTTAAAATTGAATAAAACAAGATGTGTGTGAGATATTAACGAAATTTATTTTTTATTTAAATGGCCCATTTATGCCATTATGGATGGAATATGACATCGTTCAAATGTCCGCCGCGGCTTCGTATGGTGGCACGAATCCGAGAGGTCCAATTTTTAATGACTGAACATCGACCCGTCCTTGTTGAAAGACCCTTTAGTTACGCCATAACGCCACTGTCCGTCTGTCTGGAATAAAAACGCATTTGTGATGTCTCCGGACTAAATGCTCTCTTCGAACAAAAAATTAACCTCTAAAAACCATTTCAGGTTCCTCCCACCTATTGCGCACCTCAACCCTGTACCTGATGCCTGTAGCTCCTGATGAAGACACCCAGAACGGAGACATTCAAACCCACGTCATGAAAAACTCGCTGACAGACATCACCATGGCATATGGCTTCCCCGTAATGGAGCCGTCTTCCGGCTCCGCTGAAGGATATATCGGCGAGGATCATCAGTTCTACGGAGTTTTACATCTGGGTTGTTATTTTTTATTGATATGATAGCGTTCGACCACTGTCTCACCTGATAATGATAAGCGATGAAGTGGTTGACGGTGAAGCTCGCTTGCCTAGAAGTAACCTATTCACTCTTGATTTAAAGATAGGTTGTCGCTATCACGGATCACAGACTCCGGCAGGAAATCCCACTTCTTAGGTATACGCACACTGAAAGTATTTTATTTGTAACCTATGTGCTTGATATCAGCATCAAACTGGACTGTATGCTATGCAAACAAGATTTATTGATGAATGGGCCTGGAGACTTACTAAGACGTGTCAAATATATTATCATGGTTCCAATGGAGCAGTGGTGGCCCAGTGGTATCGGCCGCGACTTACAAGTTGTAGGTCGTGGGTTCGAGCCCAGGCAGGCGCTTTACTTTGTGTAAATTATTTCATCACCACTGCTCTCAAAATGGTGAAGGAAAACATCGTGAGGAAACCGGCATGTCCTTGAACCAAAAATTCGAAGACATGTGACATCCACCAACCCGCACTGGGCCTGCGTGGTGGATTACGGCCCATTCCCTCTCACAGAGAGGAGGCCTGTGTCCCAGCAGTGGGAACATTAATAGGCTGATGATGTTATGTGTGATGTGGTTCCAATGTGAAAAAGGGTCATTGCTATTCGACCTGGATGGCTCCGTCTCTTTCCCGCACCGGAATCATGATGGTTTTAAAATGTAATTTCTTAGCTCAGCTGCGTTAAAAGCAGACAACCTACGGTATGCAAGTAGTGACTTTTGCTTATAAAAACAGCAAAAGTTTTACTGATACATGAACTTATGGTGTAGCCTCAGATCAAATAAAAAGTCAAGATGGAACGTTGCTTACAACAAGGTGACACCGGTTAAAACCACGCCTTGCCGTATACACGTACAATAGTCCAGTAGGGATACAATTATTTGCCACATAACCTTTGATAATTCAAAAGTTTGTTATTTTCGCTGGGTGGATACCTTATGTGAATTCAACGCTATGTACAAAAATGCTAACAGTTTAGAGTGATGCAATAGGCATAAAGTAGGTATTTCCTATTATTTCGTGTTATAACAATAATATAAAATTTAAATTTAAATAAATTAATGTTTCTTTATTAGTACTATCTAAACTTTATATTAGTGAAAATGCTAACAGATACGTACTGTGGAACAATGGAAAACTGAAAATGGTTCGTAACTCTTTCAATAAAAGATTTAAGTTTTCAAATCATTTCCTATATGCGTAGAGGGATTAGTTATACCTTACAACAAAAGTTCTAACAACTAAGTATAATGCTGCACAGGTTACTGTATTTTTACATTGTGATTTGCGAAATATTGAACTTAAGTTTATAAATTTGCGCCTACATATTCGAAATAATAAACTCTGCCACCATACAAAAGTTTAAACACTTATGTGCTATGCTAGTTTAATAAATCAAATACTGCGGGGCGCGGTGACACTCCACTCTGAATGTATTGAATGAGGCGCGAAACCATTTCATTACTGTCACATCAGTATTTAAACCTCGTTCATAAAATCTAATTTTATGGCAATTTGTTATTTTTAATGTTGAGGTCGAATACGATTTCTAACTTCTTTGTTCCTATAAAAAGAATAAGAAAGAAATATTCACAGAACACGGAATAGTCGTACCTGCCGTGCTGACAGTTTATCGAGATGACAGAATAATAAAATTCTCCGTATTCACGATATCTTTGACAGTCGATACGGGTCGTCAGAAACCCGAAAGTCTGCGGCCACCCTAACAAAAAGGGTACCGTATTATCCAGTAGGATTACCGTATAATCTGGGTTGGCAGGTTATGCAGTCACTTCATATAAAACACTGGTATTCAGATGCGTCTGGTTCGACTGAAAACAGTGGAAGTCAACCCCAACATATTAGGGAAAAATCCAAGCAAATGCCTTTTCCAAACAGATGTGAATGTAGAAATATCAAACATCTTATAACCGGTGCAACTGTCACAACTAAATTGACTACATCGCTGGTCCTAAGACCTAATACAATAAAGGCAGTGTAACCCATTAAGCCTTAGTAGATGACACTGTAAGCATGATATGATGTATGCTTATACAAATCGATGTATTTATGTTTGTAAAATATTACCTACTCTTTTTTTTTCAGAATCAATATAGTAGCAACCCTAGTGAGTCCGGCAAGTTTAGGTGTTAGTTTTGTGATACGCTTACCAAGATTTAGAACATTTTTTTATTTTAAATGTAGATAAATTTTACATGATCGTGTCTATTGCGCCCTATCTATTAGTTTTTAAACTCTATTATAACGAAAAATCGGCACCACGTGACCTTACCACACGATTGCTGTACATCAAAACCTAGTAAATGCCATAAAATATTATATTCCAGGAAAGCGCAAAAATATTATTTGAATTAGCCTATGGAATGTCATCTTGTGTTAGGTAACTAAACGAAAAAAAATAAAATTAGCGAGTACTAAACTAGGCTTACGGGTGAACTGTACGAAATAACACAAATGATATTAATGGTGTCCTAAATCTATTAAATATTTTACATATCTCTAAACAAGATAATTCAATACCTATTAAGTACCGGACATTTGCTAATTTAAGGTGTTTTTACAATTTGAAGGGACTTTCCTATTGTAAATAATGATAAAATGTATTAATTAAAGCACCAAATCTCAATTCAAATTATAAATTTCCTGGTTAAAATTACACAGTCCATCGCAGCATATTAAAACTCATTAAAATAATATAAATAAGATTATCAGGGTATAAAACCATTATAAAAATATGTCACCTACTGCGTTCTTATATGGGGCAGTCGTACAGTACCAGACATAATTTTAATATTTATTCGATTAGCACGGGGAAGGCTTGTATAACACATGCCAGATTACCTATTTTAGTGATCTTTATTATCGTAGCAATAAGATTGCATTTATAGGCAAAATAACAGTGAACGATATGTCAGATACTAGACGCCAGTTTGAAATAAGAATTTGCGCGGTAATGTTTTTCTAAAAATCATCAGAAGAGTCCGTTTATGATGTGGGCCTCTGTGGTCTGTATGGTTCGAAGAATTTATACTGATCGTACATACCTACACCGCGCCCCGCAATACCCAAATTGTATTTGATTTATTAAACTAGCATAGCACATGAGTGTTTAAACTTTTGTATGGTGGCTGAGTTTATTATTTCGAATATGTAGGCGCAAATTTATAAACTTAAATTCAATATTTCGCAAATCACAATGTAAAAATACAATAACCTGTGCAGCATTATACTTAGTTGTTAGAAATTTTGTTGTAAGGTATAACTAATCCCTCTATGCATATAGGAAATGATTTGAAAACTTAAATCTTTTATTGAATGAGTTACGAGCCATTTTCAGTTTTCCATTGTTCCACAGTATGTATCTGTTAGCATTTTCACTAATATAAAGTTCAGATATTACTAATAAAGAAACAGTAAATTACTTAAATTTAAATTTTATATTATTGTTATAACACGAAATAATAGGAAATACCTACTTTATGCCTATTGCATAACTCTAAACTGTTAGCATTTTTATACATAGCGTTGAATTCACATAAGGTATCCACCCAGCGAAAATAAAAAACTTTTGAATTATCAAAGGGCATATTCTTCTGGCTACTGAACTACAACGAAACTACGCCTAGGCTTGTCAGTCGAGCTCTCAGATCAAATGAAAAGCTCCATAATCCCTGTTATTTTAATGTTACAATCAATGTTGGTTTTAAACTCAAGCAACTTCGGTTCTGACCTTGATAAAATTCTCCGCAGAAGCCTGAACGACAACATAAAGTTTTGGGATCTGTATTTTCAACCACCCACTTCTGCTTTCGTAATTTTGTAAAGTTTTTGGTTTATGTAATATTAATTAGGGAGTTACTTCCTAACGTACCTTAGGTTACTTAAACATTTTCCACAATTCACTTAACGCAACAGTTCTTTTTAAGTTCGTAACCCGAGTTTTTGACCGGTTTTCGGGCCTTTCTAACCCTCAACGGACGGGTGAAGACGGCCGACGGGTGTTATAAGTTTGATGTGTGTGGGCATCATTGTTCCCAAACGGATGAACCGAATTTGATTTAGTTCTTTTTTTGTTTGTACGGTGACTTCATCGAGAGTGTTCTTAGTTAGCCATAAAATCACACTAATATTATAAGGGGGAAAGTTTGTGAGTGTGTGTGTGTGTGTTTGTATGTTTGTTACTTCTTCACGGTCAAACGGCTGGACGGATCTGGATAAAATTTGGCACAGAGATATATTATAGTCTGGAATAGCACATATAATACTTTTTAACCCGGGAATATGTTACCTTGCGATAAATTTCGAAATTCAGGCGGGCGAAGCCGCTGGCAGAAGCTAGTAATCTATACTATAATATTATAAAGAGGAAAGTTTTGTATTTTTCACAGTATTTTTGTATGTATATATACAAGTAAACTTAAAATTATTTCACCGTTGGGAAGCTACACTATCCCCGGGTGACCTAGGCTAATTTTTATCCCTGTATTCCCACGGGAACGGGAACTACGCGGATACAACCGCGAGGCGTCCGCTAGTAATAGTATAAATGCGATAATAAATCTGTCTGACTGTATGTTACCTTTTTACGCCTAAACCGCTGAACCGATTTAGATGAAATTTGGTATGGAGATGGTTTGAGACCCTGGGAAGGACATACATTATTATCCATAACAATTTCTCAAGTGACACACCTACAATATTATTGCGCGATATAAATAATAGGGTATTTGAAGTACTAATGCTACGCAGACGAAGTCGCGGGCAACAGCTATTATTTGATAACAACCGTTTCAGCCGTTCAAAAGTTATGCGCATTTATTCCATTGAAGAACAATATTGTGTCATGTATCTCTACATCTCAGTGTCTATGGTAGGTGTCTACGACATCGTTGTTGACAGCACATCGGTCACTTGGCCTGTAGGTTTTGGGATACAGAGGGCGGGCAAATAGTTGATACATACATAGGAGAGGGTAACCAAGAACCCTAAATAAAGTTTTGACAAAATCCACCTTGAGCAATGCTAAAGATTTATGCCAAATGAAGCTAAGCCACTATTTAAAGAAAATCATGTCTGATTTTTTTGTCTACCTCGTCCACTACTAGATAAATTTTGTGAATTATGAAAAAACTTCGGGGGTTTTTTAAATGTTTCTTGTTTTACTCGATAGGCAACCGCACTCTTCACGCGGACCCTTACGGAAACGATGACCCTCACAAGTTCTTCGGCGCCTTCGAAAATGATAACATGGCAGTACCCCGGTCGCGACGCGATCATGCACAGGTGATCAGGTGAAGATGATGGCTTACTATAGTGTTGGCAGAGTTGCCAGACATGAATTAGACTATTTTTTTTTTTGATTTACGTTCAAAGTGCCGCTTATTGGCCTAGTTGAATAAATATATTTGACTTTGACTTTTTAAGTGCTTTGCGATCCTCCTCTTTGCTGATTGCGGTTCCTGTTAAAGGTCCTTAGACCGCGTTTCCACCTGCAAGCAAATCGCTTGCAAGTTTAACTATATTGCGGGACACGAATTGACACGATCGAGCTTTTGGTCTCATTATACCTACGTAGCTCGCAATGTAGGAATGCAACTTGCATGCGAGCTGGCTGCGAGTGGAAACTTAGCACAAGATCTCATTATGGAAATTAATGACGGTGATACCTACATGTATTGTTACTATCACTGTCTCATTTTATAATTCGAACCTACTTCTTCGGTCGTAGCCGACTACTAATACACACAGCTCCCGCCCGGAAAAGCCCCCTTTACCAGGGGGGTGTCACTCCGCAGTTTAGGTACGATCGGCCGGCGGTACCCTCTAGAGGGAATAACGCATTAGGTTGCCGCTTACCGCTCGGCTCGCACGTTAGCCACGTTATTAATTCTATGATTTATGCAGCAAAGAACAATGACTTCTGATATTTTAGATTTTCGTGTTGTTCACAAATATAATTTGATTTCTTTTTTTATTGAATAGTTACCGTTTTGTTAACATAAAAATAAACGCTTTAGATCTAGTTTAAAATAAATTATAATTGCCTAAGTAAGTAGTTACCTACTTAGCCTAAGAATTTACCAATAGCCTGAGTAAGTGTACGCACTTGTTAACGTTAACGTTTGTATATAAAACTAGGTACTTACTTATACCTAACGAACAAACAAGCAATATTTCCTAAGAGTTCTTCAAGCCAACTTTAAATAAACTAACAAAAAATATCACTAAAGAGTAAACAAAGAGGTAGGTACCTATACTCAATTTGAAATAACATTAGACGTCTTTACAACTCGTTTTACAGTCTGTTCAACCGATTTTGTGTTCTATCTCGTACACATAAGGATGATATAAAACCGGCCAAGTGCGAGTCGGACTCGCGCACGAAGGGTCATCCATCATCACCATTATCGCAAAAAACGGCAAAAAATCACGTTTGTTGTATGGGAGCCCTACTTAAATATTTATTTTATTCTGTTTTTGTATTTGTTGTTATAGCGGCAACAGAAATACATCATCTGTGAAAATTTCAACTGTGTAGCAAGTGCAAGTGTAGCTGTGTAGTGTGTCAGTAATAGCGTCCCGTTTTTACCCCATGGGTACGGAACCCTAAAAAAGTACAAATTTGTTACCAAAACCAACTGTTTACTATTAGCTTCCATTTGGCGTATCACCAACGCAATAGAAGTCAAAATTGATTGACCGGGCTGTAAAATGGGCTTATTTAAATGTCTAATGTTATAGTAAATGAAGTTTAGGTAACCTAGTTTTCATTTGTTAAGTACCTAACAAAATGACGGTCTATAATATTCATTGTCTATCTACCTACTTGACCGTGTAACCATAGGCATCTAACATAAGAAAGATTACGCGGTCAAGTAGGTAGATAGTGGATGTAAGCGAAAGTGGCAAGTCGACAACCCTTACGAGCAGAGTCAAACCGCGCCAGACAGCGAAGGAGATACGCGTTAGAAGAGAGCGGCAACGTTTAGGTGAATATCACGTTAGGCACTGAGCGCTTATGCGAGCTGAATTGCACTTTGTTGCTTACTTGCAGGAGTCTCTATTTCAATGAATTATTGCACGAAGTGACTCTTCTGTACTTGTACTATTATTTATTCTGTGCCTTTACGCACGCATACTGCTCGCTAATCGATTGAAGCACGTTGCTAGCTTGTCGAACGCAGCGCGGGGACAACGAGTCGAGTGCTAGCTGTAAGCGTGTGGACAGCGAGCAGTGTTGTGCGGGAGCGGTGTTGTAGCGGGTTCGTGTAAATCAGCTACGACCTTTATTAGTATACCGGCCTCCATTATATTCATCGAATGACCAATACCGGTCAAATTAACTTCTAGAGTAGGGACTTGGGCCAGTGGCAGAGCTTAAGGGTACACTAGTCGAAAATTCTTCCATACAAACGTAGTCTGGCTTTTACTCCACTGTTTGACGATGTACGTTCATAATAAAAATGATATCAATTTGTCTATCATTATCTAGCCCTGTATGGAAGCAAAAAAGTAAAAAAAATATTTACTTGAAAGTTATGAGCTTCGAAAGTTCCATATTTCAACACTAATTTTGACGCACTTTTGGGCGCAAATAAGTACCATAAGAAAAATTGAAAAACGGCCTCCATACAGGGATAGATTAGTAGTTCAATAATGCAAATAATTTTATTTTGAACAGATAGATACATTCAGTCGTTTTTTCATGATATCCAGACTCGATTTTTTTTTTCGTTTTCGTTCTAAATCATCATTCATTCCGCTACAAATTTGCAAAAGTGTGTACAGGTCCCGTCACGTAAAAAGAACGCTGGCCTTGAATCTGCGCAGTGAGCGATTTATCGATCAAACTGGTGGTACGAAGGGGGCGCAACGGGGGAATGCTCCGGCAGTGTTTCTGTGCGCGCACGCTATTGGTTCGTCAGTTGACCTATGCTTCCCGCGCAGAGATCACGCTCCGTTCGCTGCCAAAATACAGTCGCACACACAACTTCTTTGCACGACGATTGTTTTTAAAAATGAAGGGATGAAAAATGATTAATTAATTTTTGATTTTATTTATTATTGATGATAGTATCTATTAATTTATGAAGAAAGAAGTTGAGAAAGGAGCAGTTGATAATTTATAATGAAAAGATATTTATAATAATAAGAACGAAATAAAAAATAATGCTCAAGTAAACATTATCTAATTTAAATCCAACCTCATCTAAAGTACTAAGTAGCTAGAAAGTACCTAATAAGATTCTACAATAAAACAGTTACTCTTATATTATAAAACAATATCCTAGTACTTTAGAACGCGACAGTACCCATGCGCAGACACATCCCCTCCACTGTCGCTCAGCGTTCTTTTTACGTGACGGGACCTGTATTCGTACGCGAACTAGCTTCTTACTGCTCATAACAGCATCTATCTGTTCCGCACGTGTTGTCGGTTGATATAGCATGCATTTTAACCCCGCGCACAAAATAGTTGGGCCGTCGACTAGTGTACCCTCAATCACAACGTTCATACGGCTTGTCCAATCACGTAGGAAGATCTTTGCGCATTGTCTATAGTTTTCCTCATTCTCATTATCATTAGACATCCACAACATCGTAGACAAAATTTAAAACCTCATAGTCGGTTCTTTGTAGAATATTTCGGGCTTACAGGACTCTCAAAAAACTAACCGCTCATATTCTTTTTCAGTACAACGTTTTAGAACGCGTCCCCTACTTCCCCTTCCGAATAGAAGAACGAGAGAAAGTCCCCGGAGTTGCCCGCGCGAGGATCTGCGACCTCCTGCTCCTGGCTGACAAGGAGTTCTTCGAGAAAGACGCCAACTCGAGCCTGAACCAAGTCGTGAGGCGAATGATGCATGCTGTCGCACAAGCTGATATAATATTTCGGAACGCGGATTTTAATGAAGATGGGATCCCTGATAACATTGGTTAGTTTCTGTAAAATATGCTTATTTATCAAAATTTATAGTTGACTCGCCAACGCGCCACTGCACAGGCCGACAGTCCGATAATGACTGATCGCAACATTTTGTTTTTTTTTTACTGATATGCGTCTCGCAGTTCAACCAAATGATTACTACTGCTTATCCGGACTTTCCCTGTGGAAACTAAACTAGAGCCTCCAGCCTAGCATTAGAAACAAAAGAAAAAGTGTTTATTTGTCACAAAACGACACACAATATAAGAACATACTGATCGCCCCACCACTTGGACTGGTATTTATAACCGAGCGACGTGCGCGCCCGAGGCAACGTTACAATACTGTTATCGGTTTGTAGCGCGATCTATTGAGATTTACATACACTACAGTTTCTATTAAATTCTTTGAAACCGTAGCGTTATAAGTGGAGGGCCCGTACCGCACTTGGTTAGCTTGGATTTGAGCTAAGAAATACGTCATGACACGATTACACAACAGCTTAGGTTTAATACGTCCAATTAAGAAGGTCATCGATATTTATGAATCCGTCGCTTTTTTGTAGTCATTCGAATTTGGTCGGATAACCAGCCGTTGTTTACATGTTTAGTCTTTTGTTTAAATCTACTTAATGCGAAACATTCCAAGCTGAATATTTTCAATATATATTTTTGACTAAACGCTCTTATTTGTGCTTTACACCTACCTATCTTGGGTTGAGCCGGTTTCTTGTATTTTGCGTCAAAGTTATGACACCGTCGTTTTGACTTTTAGCAATATTATTCGATAACGCAAGCCTGTATACTTTTGAAACTTTTTATGATTAATACAAGTGAAAAAACTTTTAAGCTCGCTGAAAACTGTATTCAGTCCGAATACAGTTTTCAGCGAGCTTAAAAGTTTTTTCATTTAGGCGCTGCGAATTTTTTCGGGTTATCAAAAAAGTGCGATTACTTGAAAACTATAAATATTTTCTTAAATCTAATTACGGCTCAAATACGCACATATCAAGAGCTACTCGTGTATGTTTATTCTACAGACGCACATACAATGGTTTTAGAGATACACGATTCTGCAAAACGTTACTCCAGCAGGAAATGCAATATCTCGAAAACCTGATGACGCACCAATTATATTTTCGGCGCACATTCTTGCACAACTATAAGCTCTCTACCCATGCACAATATTTCTCACTCCGATCATTCGTTTAAAATTTTCCTGCTGAAACAACGTTACTCCAGCAGGAATCGTTTTTTTCAAAAACGACGTCACGCACAATTTTTTTATGTCACGCACATTGACAGCAGATTACGCACTAATTATACGTTCCACTCATATCACTCTAGGAGCCACTTTCCTGTTGGGGTAACGTTCACATTTGGGGGTGGGGTATGATATAGAAACGACAGACATATAAAATAAAATCACGTCTATATACCCTAAAGTGTTAGCCAGAGGTTCACCATAGTACATTGCGTGTTACGAAAGATGAGACTTGACACACCACGTGGTTTGACAGCAGTAGACGATTTATAGGTCTCTTTAGCGGTTCGAGGTCTGAGTGCGGGAAGGGCCCGGGCGTCCTCGGGCGGCGGACAGAGCGCGGGAGGCGCGGTCAAGTCTCTTTTGCTTTTTAATGCCATCTGTTATAATAGGAGCGCTCAGAAATCCAGATTCCAAATCGAGAAATCTAGAAGGAATGGTGTTTATTTGTATTCACTTTTCTAGCTTCTGCCGGCGGCTTCGCCCGCGTGAAATTGTTTTATCATCCCAAGGGAACATATTCCAGAAATAAAAAGTCCTATATGCTATTCCTGACTATAATCTATCACATCACACATCACATCATCAGCCTATTAATGTTCCCACTGCTGGGACACAGGCCTCCTCTCTGTGAGAGGGGATGGGCCGTAATCCACCACGCGGGCCCAATGCGGATTGGTGGATGTCACATGTCTTCGAATTTTTGGTTCTAGGACATGCCGGTTTCCTCACGATGTTTTCCTTCACCGTTTTTGAGAGCAGTGGTGATGAAATATAATCTATCTCTGTGCCAAATTTCATCCAGATCCGTTCAGCCGTTCTGGCGTGAAGGAGTAACAAACATACACACTCACAAACTTTTGTCTTTATAATATTAGTGTGATAGTGTGATAGTGTGATTAGTAAGATAAAATACAGAAATCAATGAGCATCTTGATATATCTGCTTTCTTTCAAGACCTCACAAAAGATATTGAACAGGGGCTTCTTCTGCAGGTTTCTCAGTAAAGTACATCCTAGTGCTGACCTCAGAGGACACGAACCAGCGTGTGTTCGGAGACCTCTTGACAAACAAGGCGATCGATGGACGTGCCTATCTGATGCGGTTTGCGAGACTGCGCCGCCTGTCTGAAGTCTGCCTTGGAGTGGCCTTCTCTGGGCACGCGTTCCATAATAGGACTTTGGGTTTAAGGTAAATCGATCCTTAAAAACGACGTGACGACCGCGTACCGGAAGACACAGTGTCAGAAGCCGCCCATTTTCGGCAAGGCAAAGGGTTTGACCGCCATCAATCGACCAATCACATCATCATCATCTTCCTGCCCTTATCCCATGTTACTTGGGGTCGGCGCAACACGTTTGCTTCTTCCATACCGTCCTATCCCCCGACCAATAAAAAAAATAAAAAACGACCAATCACATGCTAGATGAAAGCCGCGATGTCGAGTTCCGTCTATGTGATTGGTCGATTGATGGCGCTCAAACACTTTACCTTGCCGAATTCAGTTGTGCAATTAGGATGATGGTGACGATGATCCTTAAAAAGTTTATAGGTTCAAATGACCAAAAAGTCACGATTACAAAATCAAACTATTTACGCCAAGTATGTCCGACTGCCTGATGCGTTTTGTGAACTTTCTGAAAGCTGGAGAGATAAGAGATTTACTGATTAGTGAGATAACAATATAGAAGTGACAACTTCTTAAATCGAGACTAAATAATAGCAGCTGGGTCGATTGTCAAGATTTAATGCTAGCCGAGGCAGACCTCGGGTGAATAACTATCCGATACACTTACATACCGAGAACCCTTCGTGGCTCGAATACTATGTATGTCAAGTCATTAGTACCGGTTGTCATGGGCGTACCCACGGTGGGGCAGATGGGGCAGCTTGCCCCACCCTTCATCCTGACTCGAAACTTAAAGTTTACTGTTCAAGAGAACAAACTATCAGATAAGTGCAATCATCTCTTGCTTATCTGCATATCTACTGGTTCAAGAAGCCCTGGTTGGTTTTGCTGGCCTGAATCCCCGACAGGCTGAGTCCGTGTCTGAAGTATCTACTACAAATTTTCCAGTTTCCATACTTTTGCCCCAACTCTAAGCAAATGGCTGGGTACGCCTATGCCGGCTGTCATTAATAGATCTTTAGCTGGGTACTCACTTAGTAGTGTTCCATGTAACGTATCAGATACTGTATCAACCTGCAAGTGGGTACGGCTCGTCCACGGTCCACCGCGTATCTAGCTTCTTGACGCGCGTCTTGCGTAGCTCGCGCCTACGTACTCACTCACTGCACAGGCGGTCGTGTCGCCGTCCACGCATACGCCGTACTCGCGAGCGGCTCGCAGCAGGCTCGTGCCTACGTACTCACTTGATACCGTATCTGATACATTACATGCTACACTGCTAAGTGAGTACCCAGCTTTTGACATTCGTTTAGCACGAAGTCCGAAGGTCTGAGTACCAATCTTGCCAAGGAGTATCGCTAACGTGGTACTAGAGATAGGCAGTCGTACTTTATAAGTAAATAACTAATTCTTTTGCGTCGGGTTGGACTGAAAGCTGACTTGAACTTACTACATAAGTTAGAGGGTTTAGTCACTTTTCAGTACTTTGGAGGACAATTTCTCCCAATAGGTTGAGATTTGGCAGCTAAAAAAAATACGTGTCTGAAAATCGGAGCCGGACAGTTTTTGACCTTTCCTTTTTAGTTACGAAAAGGATAGGCAGATGATAATGACTTCTGAAGTCAAGGGTTATCATAAAAATATATTCTATATTCGTTAACGTATCATATCTACACTCAGTTTCACGTCTCTTGGTGGAGGGATGGGTGGTGCAGCGGGTGGTCTGTGCGACCGGCGCGCATACGGCCGCTCCTTCAATACCCTGGCTATAGCGCACGCCACCACTGAGGAATCAGGCAGGGTACCTGAGAGGATCGCTGCTTTAACTCTCGCTCATGAAATGGGTAAGGATTCTAAACTTTCTTGCTTGAATATTTTTAGTAAGTTTTGCAAATTAACAGTAGTTTGAGTAGCATCATGATCCTGTCCCCAGCAGCGTAATTCGGCAAGGCAAAGGTCTTGACCCCATGAAAGAGTATGACAAATTCTCTTTAAATAATTAGGTATTGCCAAAAATTATGTGACTCTTTCGAAAAGAGTCACATAATTTTTGGATCTTCCTTCACCAATGAAAGCGTCCAATATTTTTTGCCAACACCTTCTCTTTCATGGAGTCAAACCCTTTGCCTTACCGATTTTATTTACGCAATTAGGCTGCGGGTCTCATGAAAAAACCACTCGCAATCTACACAACAACAATAACAACGCACAACAACGCTTTAAAACAAAGTCTGAAAGAAACAAATTAGCCAAGCTTTAGTCCTCGCCAAACTCCTTGGCCGCCCTGAAGTTGGCTACAATGACTGCGCAGTAGTAAATCGCATACAAGAACAGCACCGTTGCGTGCCTCGCGCATGCGGTATACCTACTTCAGGGCGGCCCAGAAGTTTGTCGAGGACTATACAAGTATGGTACCGGTAGTTATTACCTACCGATACCATACTTGCAGCTTGGCTAATCCTAATCTCCTGGGCCTTGCTATAAGTAATTAGTGTCCATAGCCGCTTAAAGCAAACCTCAAGAGAACCTTCATCGCCAGTTCTTTCAAAGAACTGCGTATGGCTTATTGGAATCCACCAGTTATTCACAGTTCACAAGTACACTTCTCTCCTTCAGGCCACAGTTTCGGCGCCCACCACGACGACAACTTCCCGAACCAGGACTGCCGCGGCTACCTAATGGGTTCGCAGTCCACTACGGCGGTCAACGGCCTCAACTTCGAGTTCTCTGTGTGCAGCAAGCGGCTGATCGCTGCCACGCTGAGCAGCATGAGCTACTGTTTGATGGAGGAGCATCGGCCATATTGTGGGAATGGTATCTGTCCTTTCCTTTTACAGAAATGTAAAATTAGTAAACACGCTTCGATCGACAATCCACAAAACACGTAATTACAATACGATATGTTGCAAAAGCAAAAATTATATAAAATTCGGTTCATCCGTTTAGTAGGAGCTGTGAATCCACAGACAGTTACACAAATACACACATACAAACTACACCCATCTTTTTCCGTCGAGTGTTAAAAAATTTGCTGTAGGTAGGATTTCCCATCGGCAGAAATGACGAACTTTCAAACGCCGTTCCTTAGTGCTTACTTTCGTTAAGTATAGAACACTTGTGCGAAATGTCTTGTCTCTACTAGACCAAAATGTTTAGGATGTACGTTGCCTACCAGTGAATTTAATAGTTTGATTACCTAACTATAGATAGCTTTGACATAGTTGTTAAGACGGCGACAGTCGCCAACGACCTTGAGGGAACAAAACGTGCACTCGTTTCACACCCGCGCCACCCAAAATTCAGTAGTTAATTGTATTTTCCTTTTATTCAATGATTTAAAAAAAGGCTTAGATCAAAATGTCATGTGTCAGATAGGCAGTCGCTCCTGTAAAACACTGGTACTCAGCTGAATCCGGTTAGACTGGAAGCCGACCCCAATATATAGTTGGGAAAAGGCTAGGCAGATGATGATGATCAAAATGTCATGTGTGTGAATTAAATTGTCTTTGAGCTGGTGACAATTTCTTTAAAATAAGCCCTTCGGTTTTGGTCTGACTGTCGTTTTTTTGTCCGTGTTAGACATAAATTTACAAATTAATTACACTATGTTATACAAATAAAACTCTTTTCTTTTCTTATATCAAATTATTAAGAAAATGGTCTAATGTAACATATACTTTAAAAAAAAAAATTACGACTAGCCGTTTGGACGTGATCTGCGCCTTAATTGGCTGTTACTGGTTTGTACCCACTGACTGTTCTGTAGGTACAGTTAAAAACAAAAAAAAAACTTAACTGCGCAATAGACATCGATTGGGTAAAGAAAGGACATTCGTTATGTTCGCGTTACTAAAATCTCTATAAAATTTTCTTGCTCGCGTTTCTCATTAAAAGATCGTATATCTCCATAGAATTGTAGCTTTTTATTTTCATAATATTTATAGGTTCGCGCATTTTTCACCACTATCTCACCTGGTGGTAGGCAAGCGATGATACGGTCGACTCTTGACACTCTACAAATAACATTAATATCAGTTTATTTTCTCTTATTGTAGGAATAGTGGAAGAAGGTGAAGATTGTGACTGCGGCCTGCCGTCCCGGTGCATCCACAAAGACCCCTGCTGCACTCCTCGCAGTGGCGGCGCTATGGTCATCGAAGAAGGGTACTTGCTTGTCTTTTGTATCCAAATAAGATTGTTTTCCCTTCACTTTGCCATTTGGATGAAGTTTGGTGAATTATTTTTTATTTGGGGTCTAAGGTGGTCATTGCAACTCGACCTGCTTTATTGCGTAATGAATTCGGCAAGGCAAATATCAAAAACCGGCCAAGTGCGAGTCGGACTCGCACACGAAGGGTTCCGTACCATTATCGCAAAACACTGCAAAAAAATCACGTTTGTTGTATGGGAGCCCCCCTTAATTTATTTTATTTTAATTTAATCATTATTATTTTTTGAAGTGAATATACAACTAAATATTCTGTGAATATTTCAAGTGTCTACCTGTTGCCGTTATTAATATCGAGCAAAAAACGGCAAAAATATCACGTTTGTTGAATGGGAGCCCCCCTTAAATATAAAATTTTATACTGTTTTTAGTATTGTTGTTATAGCGGCAACAGGAATACATCATCTGTGAAAATTTTAACTGTCTAACTATCACGGTTCATGAGATACAGCCTGGTGACAGACAGACAGACAGACAGACGGACAGCGAAGTCTCAGTAATGGGGTCCCGTTTTTACCCTTTGGGTACGGAACCCTAAAAAGTATGAATAATCGACCAATCTCATCATGGCGAGATGAAGGACGCGATGTGGATTGCCAGCTGTGTGTTCATAGATACTATTTGCCCTTACCCTTGCCGAATTCACTTACGCAATAAGGCTGCTGGCCTGCTCTTTTTTTTTAATCGACCAAAATACCCGCGTTTTACGAATGTGTCCTAGAATTTGCAACCAAAGAATCTGTTACAAGTTTTATGAGAAGAGGAACTTCGTTAATGATACCAATTTTAATATTCTTAACGTTGAGATACTGGTAGGGCCACATTCTTTCTTCCGGATTCTTTGTATATCGATTAGGAAAAGCCTTCAAGGTCCTGTAGTATGAGACATGAGTATAAACCTAAGCATCTACCTATACATTTGTAGACTTATAGAGCAGACCCAAAAATCACCATCATAGTTTAAATATGGATTTCAGCACGCTACACAAAGACGGATGTGCAGTGGCTCCTACGGCGATGTGCCACCCATCCCAGGGACTATGCTGCACGCCGAAGTGCCAGCTCGCAGACCTCATAAAGAGTGGTATTGTTAGTAGTTTACTCTTCGTTTCAATCGTCCTTGTTATCTTTGTAAAGTGTTATTTTTGAAATCCATTGTAAACTTACGTAAGTTGAGCTTTGATCTCTTGAATTCTCTTGATCGGAACGCATGACGCTGCGATTGCGATGCCGGACACATAATCCTCTTTAGAGGTATGCGAAATAGCGTGTATAGTCTCACAATCTCCATTGAAAAGGGAGGAGCCTCCGAACAGACGGGTGCAATGTCTGGTCAGGGCAAGTTATTGCCCGACGGTTGTTATTAGCGAATACTCTGCTTGCACGATGCAGGATTTTGTGACATCAGCAGCCGAATTGCGCAAGTGAACGCGGCAAGGCGCAAGATGCGGTCAACCGCTATCTATCGCTATCACATGCGAGATGAATGAAGCGATGAGGATTTTCGTCTGTGTGATTGGTCGATTTGACAGCGGTCAAACCTTGCGCCTTGTCGAATTCAATTGCGCAATGGCTGCTGGTCTTTAGTTCGTATGTGGTCCCATAGATGCCACTATACCTCCTCACCGCTGACGCATACTGGGACGGAACAAAAGACCATTCTAGATGTTTTTCATACGGTTATGTTTCCGGCACCGCATACCGTAGTGTCATGCGTTTCGATCAAGAGAACAGCAGCCTAATTGCGTAAGTGAATTCTGCAAAGGAAACAATTCGATTCTTTCAAAGAATCAGAATCATTTCTTTCAACTTTTTCGGTATTGCGAAACTAATTTGGAAAGCTAGCGTTAGCTTTCCAAATCCTCCTTTGAGTTGAACACAGACTACATATAGATACTACGGAGTTGAAGATATATGACATTTGCATTACACAATACCAATAGTGAAGTTTTATCTCGATTCTTCCGCTTTCATTCATTCTTTTACAATCAATGCTACGTCAAAATATTGGTAATGAAAGGAGCATAACCTTTCCGTTTCAGAGTGTAATATGCAATACGAAAAGTCGTTTTCTTTTATGGGAAGGTTCCAACTTGTTTGCTTTGCAGAATTCACTTACGCACTTAGGCTGCAGTTTGTGTAGGTAACAATTCCATCGCTTCTTGTATTTTTTTAATAATTGTAAAGGGTTTTAAGTGGTTTTAAATGCTTTAAATTATATTTTTATTTATAGAAAGTTTTCATTGTCATTTATTGTAATAAAAGTCATGTATTAATTAACTTGTAGTTTTATTTGCTTAGTGCTAGTAGATTTACCCTTTAGTTTAGTTTATCATTATAAAACTAGGACTTGAAATAGATCGGTATCGGACTGATCTATACCGATTGAAGGAAGGCAGGGGAGCTGCCTTCCTTTAATTAGTCCCAGTTTAAGATATTTTATTTCAACTAGGCCACCAAGCGGCACTTTTGAACGTTACATAAAAAATATTCTACCGTGCATTCGGAAAGTAGCTTGTTATAGAGAAGCACGCACAAGAAACTCCATACTTACAAAAAATAGTTTTTTACAATATTTAGGTAGGTACGTAGGTACATACATTAATACATTCATACATGTGAGGACAATGATCCCAGAATAGCACTACACACTATATCACCTACAGGCATAAAGTATTAAAAGTACTCAAACATGTATTGTGCAGTTATATAATAGATACTAGAAAAACATTAACATCCGAAGCAAATAAGTTAGTTACACCATCATGACGGGTACCGAATGATCCAACACATGTGCCACCATCAGAGAGACATGATGGTTGAGCTGGGTGGTGCCAATTCAATGCGTCATGTTCGTGAACGGACGCCGTCAGTTGGGATTGGTCATAACTTAGCTGCTTCGGCCTGTTATTGTATATTTTTTTATATTGTTAATCTGGGGGGCCCGAGCGCTGCCTGTAGGCGGCCCTACGTGGGGATCGTGCGGTCGATGGCCCTGTATGGGGCCCCGATCTGGGCGGCTGACCTGACGGCCGGCAGCATCGCTGTTCTGCGAAAGCCGCAGAGAGCGATGGCCGTCAGAGTCATCAGGGGGTATCGCACGATCTCCTACGAGGCGGCTTGTGCATTGGCCGGATCACCACCCTGGGACCTGGAGGCGAAGGTACTCGCGTCATTGTACCGGTGGCGCGAGGAAGCGCGGGCGCGGGGCGAGGGGCTGATGCAGCGACATATGGAGTTGCGTCAGTCTCAGCTTCACGAGGTCCTGGTGGCGGAATGGCGGGACAGGCTTTCACGCCCTACCGCCGGCCTCATTACCATCGAGGCGGTCCGGCCAGTGCTCGAGCGCTGGCTCGGGAGGAGGCACGGCTCCCTGTCGTTTCGGGTGACGCAGGTGCTCTCGGGGCATGGTTGCTTCGGGCAGTACCTGTGTCGCATAAACAGGGAGCCGGACGCCCGGTGTCACCACTGCGTCGACTGCCGGGAGGACACGGCGCGGCATACGCTGGCGGAGTGTGCCGCTTGGGAGGAGTCACGCCGTGCCCTCATCTCTGAAGTTGGCAGTGACCTGTCGCTGCCGGCCGTAGTCGAGTCTATGGTCGGCAGCGAGGAGTCCTGGGACGCGGTGGTATCCTTTTGCGAAACAGTCGTCTCGCAGAAGGAGGCTGCGGAGAGGGAGAGGGAGATTTCATCCTCTAACCCGATCCGCAGCAGACGCGCCGGGCGTCGGCGGAGGGCGGACAACGCCCTCTACCAGCCCCCCTAAATGGGTCCAGGGGCGACGGACTCGGGGACGTCCGTCACCCCCCACGCATCAGGACCCGAGGTGGTGGCGCGTAGTGTTCCACGCGCGCCCCTCTTAGACGTCGCGGGGGGAGTCCAACACCTCACTCCCCCCCCAACCCGAGGTACCCGGCACTAGCCGGGGGTTGCGAAAGTATCGCTGTTCCCGCGCCCCCAGCGTAGGTGTGGGATGGAACACCGGGGTTGTTTTTAGTCAGTACGAGTCTGACAGACCCGGGTTAGAAAGTCCTCCGCCCTCCCCAGGGCGGAGGACTTTCTAACCCGGAAAAAAAAAATATATGGTCATAACTTAACTGCTTCGGATGTTAATGTTTTTCTAGTATTATATAACTGCACAGTACCTACATGTGTGAGTATACTATTAATACCTACTTTACTTTCAACTACGTAGTAAAGTTATCAATAATCACTAAAAAAAACCGGCCAAGTGCGAGTCGGACTCGCACACGAAGGGTTCCGTACCATTATCGCAAAACACTGCAAAAAATCACTTTTGTTGTATGGGAGCCCCCTTAATTTATTTTATTTTAATTTAATAATTATTATTTTTGAAGTGAACATACAACTAAACATTCTGTGAATATTTCAAGCGTCTACCTGTTGCCGTTATTAATATCGAGCAAAAAACGGCCAAAAATCACGTTTGTTGTATGGGTATGGTTTGTTGTCTGTCTCCAGGCTGTATCTCATGAACCGTGATAGCTAGACAGTTGAAATTTTTTACAGATGATGTATTTCTGTTACCGCTATAACAACAAATACTAAAAACAGTATAAAATAAATATTAAAGGGGGGCTCCCATACAACAAACGTGATATTTTTGCTGTTAAGCATTTTCTACCATTGTAAAACTTTGATACCTCATAGCAAAAAAAGTAAAAAAAACCGGCCAAGAGCGTGTCGGGCCACGCGCAGTAATAGGGTTCCGAAGTTGCATAACAATGCGGGCTAAAAAGAGGGTTTTGTTGTTGTTACATAAGCATTAGAACGGTTTCAGCGGCTCACAAAGTCTAAAAACGGGCCCACATAGGATTTTTTTATCTATTTTCTCGCGTTTGACCACTATCTCGCCTGATGGTAAGCGATGATGTGGTCTACGGTGAAGCACGTTTGCCTAGATGTAATCTATTCACTCTTGACTTAAACTAAATAAGGACTAACTTGTATCTGAAGAAGGAGTTATAAAATCCAACTTCGCAACTGAAGTTAGAAAAATATTATCTATTTGAGTATCACCGCGGGTGCGAATTGCGAAAGGAGACGATACGAGCGCGCGTTAGACCCACGGGGAATGGTATAGTTCGTTCCTGGTTCTATCCTTGCGTGCACGCTCCTTGTTTATTTCTCTTTCGGAATTAGACAAAAATCGTATGTATTCACCTCTAATCTCCTCTAATACCGCAGATTAGAGGTGAATCCTCTAATCACCGCAGACACTATTTCATTCTGGAAAGTTTTACGCTACTCAATTATTGATGAAGTCGGGTCGAATATTGACTTTATAGAAGGATATCGACAAAAGAAAATAAGTAATTTGCTTGGAAATCGAATCTAATTTGACTTTACTTTTACGTTTTAATTACAAAACGTCAAAAATACTTCTGCACTAACACAAAATAGACTACACCGCGCGCATGCGCCGTATGGACTACGTTCTGGTACTGCCAACGACTCCGGCCACTCCAATGCGTTATTCGAGCTTAAACATTATTAATTTAGAAATCATTATTATTAAGGATGTTATGATTTTATTTTTGTGTATTTTTACATGGTTCATAAGCATATATTTACTATCTGTTTTACACAGCTAACAACGTTATTTAAGTAATTTTTCAATGGTATTTGTACAAAAATTTTACTGTGCCAAGTACATTTTATAAGTTGGTCGACTATTACTCGTAAACTTGTAAAGCCTGTTATGATTTCATTTTTGTATTTTTTTACATGGTTCGTAAGCATTATATTTACTCAGTTTTACACAGCTATCAACTTTATTTTAGTAATTTTTCAATGGCATTTGTACAAAATTTTTACTGTTCCAAGTACATTTTATAAGTTGGTCGACTATTACTCGTAAACTTGTAAAGCCTTGTTATCCGTGATAATTTTCCTTTTAATTTCGTTATATTTACTACTGCCGTGAATTTTTTCACATAGCCAAGAGCAACCATTTCGCTGGCAGGGGGGGGGGACACTTGACTCTAACATAAATTTGCAACTTAAAGCTTAATTTTACGCAAACGAATCTCTGAATCGAAAAATGGTTTTAACAAACCTATAATATTTTTGAATGGCCTATCCAACGATACCCCACACCATGGGATAGATGACAAAAAAAAATACATCCCCACTTTACGTCTATGGGAGGTACCCGAAAAAAAAATATTTTTCATGATTTTATGTTACCACTTTGTCGGAATTATTAATATGTATATACATGCCAAATTATAGCTTTGTAGTACTAAGATTCTCTGAGCTAAGCTGCAGACGGACAGACGGACAGAGCGAAACTATAAGGGTTCCTTGTTGACTTCGGAACCCTAAAAAAATGGAAATAGCGATAGCGATATGAATTCAACTCCAGAAAGTATAAATATAGCTGCAAATTAAATTGTTAATAACCTTTTGCCGCAAAAGTCGCGGGATAAATATTTTTCATTAACTTGAGTTTTTATTTTGAATAGGGATATTATTTTTATAACAGTAGATAGATAGGTAGTTGCAAGAAAAGTAGATTACGCACCTCGCTAAAGTGAGTAATTAATGCACTCATGTTAATTTGGGTGTTTATGTATGTGAGTTTATATGTTTGTAAACGCACCCACGATACAGGAAGAAATTCCTAGTGTGGGGCAACGTTTAAAAAAAAAAAGTTAGTGCCCTCTCGTGCGCTCGGGTACCAACATAACTCATCTCTCATGCATTAATAACTCACTTTGCGCTCGATACAACAATCTCCTATAGTACTATTATACTTGTACGTGGTATAGTGTGTAGTGCTATTCTGGGTGCATCGTCCTCACATATATATGAATTTATTAATGTAGGTATGTACTTATGTAAATATTGTAAAACACTTATTATTTAAAAAGAGTAAATATGGAGTTTCTTGTCGGTTCTTCTCCTTAACAAGCTAATTTTCCGAATGGACGGTAGAATCAATTTTTATTACTTGTAATGTTTTATTGTTGACGTTCTAAAGTGCCGCTTAATGGCCTAGTTGTAATAAATATATTTGATCAACAGCTTTTATCAAATGTATTTAACTTCGAAAAAAAAATGACAACTAAAAACTATAAATAAAAAAAATTAATTCATAAAACCAAAAAACCCTTTTGATTATTTTTATTAGCGACGTAGTATTATATTATCTGTGGCGACGTTGAGCGTTGACGCGTTATAGTGCGGCCTGTAATCCCATGGTCCCATGAATATAGGGTTTGGTATTTAACTGCGTAAAAAAGCACTGGCCGTGTCCTACACAAAGCTAGTCCTGACCTTGGCAAACAATTCGTAAACAGTCGTTGGCATAGAAACAATAAACTTAGTTAATAGTATTCATAGGGATCACCTGACATCCCCGATAGTGTTAAGTGAACTCCTCATTAGTGCAGTGCTCATCATAATTAAATGTCCGTCTCTTAACATGGAGTACGAAGAACTGGAGTGCTCATATGCGCGATCGTCTCCAATTACGCTTTACAAATTTTTGGACAAAAAAAAACAACACTACAAAGCGAAAAATAACATTCTTTTCCGGAGTCGGTACCTATCTTTGGTACCTATTGTTTTTCGTTTTTCGACACCGATTTCGGAAAAGAAAGTTATTTTTCGCTTTGTTGAGTTGTTTTGGAAGTCGGTTTGATATTTTTGTTAAAAAGCAATTACCATGAAAATCGTTTATAAAAAATTCATGGAACCACAGCTGTCCTGACATGGGTACCTACTGTCTCTTAGTTAACAATCTACACTATTCAATCAGAAAAAATAATGGCCTAGGCAGAAAAAAAAAAGTGAAGTTCTACACATTTTTTTTGACGTTACTATTAATATTTTGACATGATGATTTATTTTTTGTTTTTTTTTTTATTAATTTTTTGACATTATGATTTATTTTTTGATATTATGATTTATATTTCGGCATACAAAATTTCATAAATTTATGTAATAATCTTATAATGTACCTAGTTTTGATTTGCATGTACGAGTACCTAGCTTATTATTTAATATTTCTACACCAGCAATGGTAGTATGTGTGAAACAATGCTAAATGTAAGGTACCATATACTCAAGGCCGTCTTAAACTATGCTGGGGCCCTTGGGCACACAAGAATGTGGGGCCCTTGGGCACACAAGAATTTGGGGCCCTTTTGGAAAGTAAAGAAAGCGAATTATACTAAAAAAAATCTTCTTATCTTCTATTTATTATGGGTAATAAAATATAAAATATTATATGTCATTAATGATATCAGTATGCTGCTGGTTTTTTGGTTACGATTACGATAGTGGTTTGACTTGATTTTGCCTTAATTTGGTTAAATAAAATCGTCATTATTTAGATTAAACAAAAGTAAGTTTTATTTTCGACCCGGGTGCTCAATGTTAATGTGCCCGCAAAAATGTTTTTAGAATAAATGTGAGAGAAATTGTCGGTCCTTCGGGGCCCCCTGAGGATGGGGGCCCTGGGCACGGGCCCCGTGTGCCCTTATGGTAAAGACGGTACTGCATATACTGAGAAATAAATGTTTACTTACTTACTTATTTAGTACTCCATTCCATACAACTGCCTTGTACCGAAGCGTGCTCAGTCTTAAAATAGTACATTACCAATCAACAAAGTTATTTTAACACCGACATTAGGAGCTTATTAAAAGTACGTTACCAAAGTGTTAAGTATGTTTTAAGTTATATTTGCATTGGGGTAGGTAACACGAATATGTGCATAGGCGGACCCAGGGGAAGGGGACATGAGGACACGTGTTCCCTTGTTCTGTAGAACCTACTATATCGCTTTGATAGCGTTTGCTTCTTTTTTCGAACATAGGAGGGATATTTGTCATTATAATTTTATTATAAAATACCAAACATACACATACTCGTACATAAGCAGCGCAGCGTTTATGAAGTTGTGTGGTATCTTCTCGTCTATAATTGTCTCAATGAACTTATGACTTATGGCACTAAGACGTGGTCTGGTCACTCACAATGATCTTCATCAGAACGCTTAAAACTCGGTACGTAAAGATTATTTTTTATTTTTTTTATATAGGCTCGCGCTTGACCACCATCTCACCTGATGGTAAGCGATGATGTGGTCGACGATGGAGCACGCTTGCCTAGAAGTAACCTATTCACTCTTGACTTAAAGACCCCTAGATTGTAGCTATCGGGCAACACAGACTCCGGCAGGGAATTCCAATCCTTAGCTGTACGCATAATAAAAGTATTCTCAAAACGTTTAGTGCGTATGGGTGGGATGTCCACCATGTACCTGTGGCGCATCGCCGTACGTCTGGTAGTCCGATGATGAATCAGGCTGGGCGGAATTAGATCATGCAATTCCATCGCACATTCCCCGAAATGTAATCGATAAAAAACCGATAAGCTAGAAACTCGGCGACGATGTTCAAGGCTCTGGAGCTTTGACTTAACCAGTGCCTCATCGCCGATGAGCCTCTTGGCCCGCTTTTCGATCGACTCTAGTGCATCAAGCTGGTATTCGGCAGATCCGTCCCAGAGATGAGAACAGTACTCCATGCATGATCGAACTTGCGCTTGATACAAGCTGAGCAGCTGTTCTGGCGTGAAGTACCTTCTCACATTTGCAAGGATCCCCAGCTTTTTGGCAGCCAGCTGAGCCTTCGCCTCAATATATGGGCCAAAATTGAGAAAGTAAAAATGAACCCATGCCGATTCCAAAGCCATTTCGATAACCTACCCTACCTACCCACCTACCCCATCTACTTACCTACCCTACTACCCTACCTACCTTACCTACCCACCAATTTGTTAAACTATTTATTTGAATAAGAATTAATACTACGATATCATACGAATATAACCAACTTTAGTTTCTACCGGCGATTTAATAAAATTTTAGAACACAAAAGCTGCTATTATTACTTAACTATGATAATAGATATATATCTAATACCCAATACAATCCCTATACAATCCCTCGTGGACTTTTTGTAGGTAATAATGAGTACGTTCATCATGTAATACATATTTTTTATGTATCATCAATAGTTTACTCAGAGCATGTCAAATAAATTTTAGCCTATGTTACTTCTTTATAATTTAAGCTTTCTATTAGTGAAAAATTGTTAAAATTGGTCCAGTAGTTATGTGGCCTATTCGGTAAAAACAAACAAAAAAAATCCTCTATATAATATTCCTTTATTCAATTAATGTACATGCTTTTTACATTTTTAAATATTAGCTTATAAAATTAACAAAAAAAAAACATTAAAAAATATAAAAAAAAGTAGCCCACCGGTATCGGGAACAGGGTCCAAGCTACCGGTGGTCAGGGCTCCTGAGAGAGGAACCGCCTAACGATACGCGCCGTGTCCAGCAGCCTAATTGCGTAAGTGAATTCTGCAAAGCAAACCAACCCAAAAAACAACCAACCCAACCAAAAACGACTTTTCGTATTGCATATTACATTCGGAAAGGTTATGCTCCTTTCATTACCAATATTTTGACATAGAATTGATTGTAAAAGAATGAATGAAAGCGGAAGAATTGAGATAAAACTTCACTATTGGTATTGTGTAATGCAAATGTCATATATCTTCAACTCCGTAGTATCGCTAAGTAGTCTGTGTTCAACTCAAAGGAGGATTTGAGAAATTAGTTTCACAATACCGGAAAAGTTGAAAGAAATGATTCTGATTCTTTGAAAGAATCGACTTGTTTCCTTTGCAGAATTCACTTACGCAATTAGGCTGCAGGAGTACCGCTTTCTGGATCAAGCCCTTGATCCAGCTGCCCAACGAGAGCCTCCTCAGATATTTGTCGAGGCTCTTGACTATTATGCCATTGGCCGTAACGACATAACACGACTTTTTTAATATTATTATTAGTATAGACTTGCGCACAGCAATTTCGTGCCGATCCTATAAAGCCCCAAAAACATTTCAGACACAATTCGCCGCCATTATTTGCCGTAGGTTCAACCCAGTTCTAAATTTTGTTCATCCCTTAATGCCGAAGCGTGCCGGATAGATGATTGTAAGCATCTCCCGCCAACTGCGAATTCTGTTTGAATAGAAGCGACCATCTTGAATCAACATTGTCAGATTTAAGCCCTATGGCGTAGTATATTGGAATAATGGAAATCTATAATGGACCTTGGCCTTGTATTTCGGTGTTTATTTTATGTTCAAAGTTTTAGGTAAAGCTTTTATGTTGAGTGGATACTGAGACCTTATCTGTGTCATGATTTAATATTTGAAATCTTCGTTAAGATAGATCTTGTTAGCGTCTGCCTAAGATAAAGTTACCTTTGTTGCTATACATAGGCCTTTAGGAAAGTTACGTTGCAGGCAGGTGATACTCGATACACAGGAGTCAGTATCTAGGTAGATGCGTGTCTGATGTCTAAGGGCCCTGACCGACCACTCAGTTTTATTTCAACAGTCTTACGCCACCCAACATCGCCACCTTTGGAGGGTGAATTCGTCAATTAGTGCATTCATAGACTACTGTCCCTGAAAATGTGAACCATACTGACTCCAAATTGACGAATTTTTTAAAATATATAATACTATCTATAACAATATCTGTTAATAACACCATGTAGCTACGTTTTGAACTACTAAACGACGTATCATCCTCAGGACTGCAGAACCCAGGACCAAGAGTGCACATGTGCAGTCCTTTCGCCGACCTGCCGGTGCGGTCTGAACGGCCGGTGTCTGTCGGACGGGACCTGCCACGCGGCTGAGTGCGCCACGCTGGGGCTCAGGGAGTGTCAGTGTGTTAGGACAGTCAAGAGCCAACTGGCGAGGGGATTTTACCAGGTAAGGGATTGATCTTTGGTGAACTTTGAAAGGATGGTGTGTCCATTTAAGAGAAATTCTCTATGGTCTTTCGTTATAAAATATTTTACGAAGAAATAGTAGTGCAACATGGTTTTCGGCAATGATGCGAGGAGAAACAGTGTTACCATGAATATAAGTTCAATGAGACACTTTAGTGGTCACTTCTAGAGGCGGCATTGTCATATATTTCCATACAAACTAGCAGCCTAATTGTGTAAGTGAATTCGGCAAGGAATTTTGGATTTGACCGCCATCAATCGATTAATCACATAGTCGGAAATCCACATCGCGTATTTTATCTCGGATGAGCTGCCGATTACCTTCTCTCAGAAATTTTGACAGCCGGAACACTATGCGTGTACAGTTGTGTTCAGCGCGGCCACGAATATTACGACCCCTGCTGCTGCTGCTGTGCCACTAGCGTCTCTAGTCACTGCCAGTGAGGAGTTCCATGCTCTGTGACGAGAACAAAGCTTTTGCACGATGCCAGCAACGCAACATACCATGTTGCCAGCAGCTCGTAGCTAATATGCAACTTTGTTTTGCAACAACAATAACTCTGGATTAAGGTCGATCGATAAAATCCATCGTTTGATCAATCTAATGTGATGCATGGCACTTGGGATGCATCCACCATCAATTGTCCAATCACCTTTGATTTCGTGTCCAATCACCCGTTACACTTTCAGCTTCTAAATATGTTTTGTTTTCAGGGTACGCTGCTAGGCGAGATGAACATGTGCGGCATTTGCTGCGAGATGGTGCGAGGCGGTCGCAACCAGTGCGTACCTGCAGAAGACGCGGCGCGGGAGAAACTGGCCAGCAACTTTCCGCTGCCTGTACTCTGGCCTGATGAAGACTATAAGGGACGTGAGTGTAACTTACTAAGCTACCGATGTGCGCTAAGATATTGTGTAAAACGGACAAGATTTTTAGTTCTGAGAACCTAAACTGAATTTCTATTCTTCAGTCTTTGTAAAATCTAGATTCGAATAACCACCGAGTTGAAACTGGTTGTCTATATAAAACTGCGTTAGAAAAACTATGAAAAGAACGATCTCGATAAATCAGACACCATTTGCAGCGAACGTGTCAATCCGTCTCTGCGAGGGCTACATGTGCAACGAGACCTATTTGCGTGCCTGGCCGCCGGGTAGTGTTTGTGTCACACAGAACGTGGTCGGAGTGTGCTCGGAGCATGGTCTGTGCAAGTTGGACTACATCACGCCGAGGTCCAACGTGTACCCAGATATAATGGTATGTAACTCAACATCACACAGATGTGTCAAACAACGTGGTCGGAGTGTGCATGGAACGCGGCCTGTGCATGTTGGACTACATCACGCCGAGGTCCAACGTATACCCAGATATAATGGTACCATGTAAGTAATATAACATCACACAGTTATGTGTCACGCAACGTGGTCGGAGTGTGCACCGACCGTGGTCTGTGCTAGTTGGTCCAACGTGTATCAGACAAATGGTATGTAACAAAACATCACACAGTGTGTGTCTCATAGAACGTGGCCGGAGTGCGCACCGACCGTGATCTGTGCTAGTTGGTCCAACGTGTATCAGACAAATGGTATGTAACAAAACATCACACAGTGTGTGTCTCATAGAACGTGGCCGGAGTGCGCACCGACCGTGATCTGTGCTAGTTGTTCCAACGTGTATCAGACAAATGGTATGTAACAAAACATCACACAGTGTGTCTCATAGAACGTGGCCGGAGTGCGCACCGACCGTGATCTGTGCTAGTTGGTCCAACGTGTATCAGACAAATGGTATGTAACAAAACATCACACAGTGTGTGTCTCATAGAACGTGGCCGGAGTGCGCACCGACCGTGATCTGTGCTAGTTGGTCCAACGTGTATCAGACAAATGGTATGTAACAAAACATCACACAGTGTGTCTCATAGAACGTGGCCGGAGTGCACACCGACCGTGATCTGTGTTAGTTGGTCCAACGTGTATCAGACAAATGGTATGTAACAAAACATCACACAGTGTATGTCTCATAGAACGTGGCCGGAGTGCGCACCGACCGTGATCTGTGCTAGTTGGTCCAACGCACAGATCATAGAGACAACTGTTGTTTCTATGATCAATACCTTTTTTTTCTTTCTCCGATTAATTTCTCGTAACAATTTTCGTTTGGTGAATGCTCGCATTGTGGGCCTTAAAGATTAATAATTTTAATTTCAGAATATACACATGACAGTCCCAAAAAAGTCGCCAAGAAGCATAAAGCCAGCCTCAATCTTTTGTATTTCTTGTTTGGTTTTGTTATGTTTAATAAAATAATCTGCAATATCTTTTGAAAGTTTTTTTATTAAGAAGTCATATAAAATATCATTTAAATTATTATACACTAGATATAGCTTAATAACTAGTAAGTATCGACTATACAAACGGTTATTATTAATAACATCAATTTGACAACAAATATTCATTGGAATATTTGTTGTCCAATTCAATTTGTATTTCCACTAAAATGTCAAGTTTATTACACATAATAAGTTGATTTTAGAATGACTAGTACAATTGAAATAGTCATACAAGAATTGAAGTTGTATCACAAATTGAACTTTATGAATAGGCCTTAAAGTTTTTATTCCCAAAATTACACGGTTTTCATATTTGAAAACTAATTTTCCAACACACATTTGGAAGATATCGAGCATATCTCTTAATACAAATTTAATCCATATTTCTGTCCTCTAATATTTCCCACAAAGTTTCTTAAGCATCTTAAAATAGCAGCTTTTCATATTAAAGTCCATATCATGTAGTTGACACTTGACAGCCATGGCTCTGCCTGACGTCATGGAACCATAGACTAGGCAGGTATAGTCATCGGCACGTAACTTGGCTTGGTTTTGGCGTAGTGGGGGTAAGTTCGCGCATCGTACACTTATTGTCACAAAATAGTGGTCACTTTTATTTCTAGTCATTTTTCAATGGTTATGGCCATCATTTATTTTTAATAAGAAAGTTAAATAAAGGAGAGGAATTCGTGAAGTTTATTAGGTGTTATAAATAAAATATATACAGTTAAAAGTTTAAAAAAATATTCGTAAAGATATTATACTGTGATTTTTAATTTCGTGGACTAAACTGACAGCTGCTATTGACCTTATTTTTTTTAAATGTTGCAAGCGCGGAGCATAGTGTTGTAGGTAAGCCTCTATCATAAGTCCTTCATCGAATCAATGTGACATGACTCCTGAATTTATTTTTACTAATTGGTGTAAATAAATGTTTTATGAATATAAACGTAATATATTTAAATATAACAGTATTCATACACATAGTACATGAACTTTTATTGTGTTAAATATGAAATCAACAACAAATAAATGCAATCTATAAAATGAAGTCTGACATAAATTAGTAGAAACTAAATAAGGGCCGCTAGTTTCTAAACACATTATTTTTTTATGCCGTGAAATAGTTTCATTTTCGATCTACTTCGATTTTCGATTAACTTTCGATCACTCAGAATAGCCGGGGTACGACACTATTTTAATGTAACGATAAAGTGACAACCCCTCAAATGTCAGTTAGTCCACGAAATAAAAAATCACATTATAATATTAAATATTATGTGTCCTATTAAAATGATATTAATATTAAAATTTAAAACAATAACAACTACTCCTAACAAAAAATTAACAAAATCTTAACAAATACTCGACAAAAACAAAGTGTACAACTTTCGTGCACGCAAGTGTAATCGGGAGCGAACGGAAAGAGGACGCGGTGCGGGAGGCAAGGGTCGACTGTGCCACCAATCGCGCGCTCGGATCAGCGCGACCTTGTACCCCGCGTCCCGCTTCACTAACAAGGAGACCTAAAAACGACTTCTGCGCATCTAACGACTCTTGCCAAGTTACGTGCCGATGACTATAGATATTTTTTTCCTTTCTACACTTCAGTACCATTTCGTGTGTTTATGACGTGGATACACGCGAGACCCAATGGCATTTCTATTGTTTCGGTAATTACGGGTACATCACCATGTACTATGCACAAAGTTTCTCAAGCATCTTAAAATAGCAGTATTTAATATCAAAGTCCATATCGTACCAGTAGTTGACAGCTATGCACCCATGGCTCTGTCTGACATGATGGAACCATAGACTAGGCAGGTACAGACAATCTCCCTTGTTGAGGCGCACAGAGTATACGTGAGCTTTTGCGTATTCTGGGTACTCTACGACGTTGGGGGCTAGAGGGTCTGAAAGAAAGACATTTATGTTTGTTAGTAGTTTGTCGAGGCGGCGGCCTCAGTAGCCGTGGCTTGGTCACCCACGGTGAAGCGAAGAGGAACCCGAGAAGGGGACAATACATATACGTCAGGGTTTTAGCTGATTAAGCCAACGATGTAGCGGCTAACAAGTAGGTTGCGGTGCCGCTTGGGCGACATCGTAACTAAGGCGGGCCGCGATGTCGTATGGGTTGTAGGCCGCGGTGGGAGAGGAGTGCCGGTAATGCGGAGCGCCGCTCTCCCTACCTCCCACCACCTGGACGTGGTCACCACCGTCTGATAGCGGACACGGTGGGCTCGCAGAGGAGAAGCAGTGTCGGTATAGCGTTGGCCGCTCTCCCTATCCCCTGCGGCCAAAAAGTGATAGGTGGTGTTGCCACTGACCTGACTCGTCACAGGGGGACCAAGGGTGCCATACACGGTGTTGTTTGGCGCCTATGTGCTGGTGTGGTCCCTGGGATGGTCACGGCGTGCAAAGTGTTCTGGTGCGCCAGTATGACACCCTGGAGTTTTAGTGGGTTGGAGTCCCAACTCCCAAATAGGTACGCTATCTCCCCATGGTAGCGCAGTATGTATGAGCATTTCTCCACCCACGCAAATAAAAAAACCTTCGAGTTGATTGCACTCGAAGGTTTTTAGGCTTTGCCTGAGGCAAGATGAGACTGTATAACACAGATCATCATCAATTCACCCGATAGAGTCCACTGCTGACGTATAGGCCCCCCCTCAGTATCGCCACCTCGATCGGTCCTGTGCATCTTGCACCTAGCGGATTCCTGCAGCCTTAAGCACGTCCATTAACACTAATAAGATAATGGAGTGAAAACATCATTTGTTTAGCTTTTCCTATATAACTATTTTAGGATTGGCCGTGCGTCTTGTTCGTGAACGGGCGCCGTCAGTTGGGATTGGTCATAACTCTGCTGCCTGTTTTTAATTACTTATTGCATTTTTGAAATGTTGGTTTTACTCTAGACGCTTTTACGTGCACGTCTTTTTACATCGTTCTCACATATTATAATATGTAATTTCCAACAAGAATGATGTAACCACATATTTGTAATTAAAACTGATGGAAAAGAGTGTCCGTGGAGATTCTTGCACATTCTTCTCCATAGTGACCAACTGACACTTGCAAATGTGCAACTACATTCATCTTTTGTTTGACAATTATAAAAAAAAAAAAATTGTAATATAATATTTATGATTCGATTTTTGATTTTGAGTGTAACCGGATTCAGCTGAATACCAGCATTTTACATGGAGTGACGGCCTATCTGACCTCCACAACCCAGGAACTGGGGAAGACGATACCCCTTGGCATAACACCAAGCCGCCGCCAAACCGTCAAACCTGGCGTCGCATCATGTTGGCGGAAGCGACGAGCATCAGTATGACGTGGAGCGAGGTGAAGCGTGAAGCTTAGGCCAATCGCGATGGAGGACTACTGTAGACGCCCTTTGTCCCATCTAGGGGACGTAGGACATTAAGTCAAAGTAAGTTTAATTGCGTAAGTGAATTTGGCAAAGGGTTTGACCTACATAAATCGACCAACCATCCTATCTGGATTTCCGTCTTTGCAATAAGGCTGCATGTCCTGGACTTAATATACTTTTTATACCGGTAGTATTATTCCGCTGGCAACAATTAGTCCTACTTCCTACTAATATTATAAATGCGAAAGTTTGGGTGGATGGATGTTTGCGACTCAATAACTCCAGAATTACTGAACGGATCTGGATGAAATTTGGCACAGAGATAGATTATAGTTTGAAATAGCACAGATCCTGGTAGTGGGGTTCCGGTTGGGATAATTTATGACTTTCACGCAGACGAAGCTGCGGGCAAAACCAGTAAGGAATAGATAGTTCTCACCTATACTAATCCAAGGCAGCATTCCAGAATGATCAAACTCTTCATCACAGCCATCTCCTCGGTTCTGATCACTTCCAACTCCTATCTCCTCATTACTTGCATTTCCCATCTTGGAATCTGTCTCCATTCCAGTGGTGTTCATAGGTACTATGTCCCATTTGTCATATTTGTGTTTGAACTTCGCCTGTGGGTACCTCTTGTAGGGAACGCAGGGCAGGTCCGTTGGGGGGATCAGGATAAAGTCTTTATAGCCGTCTATGACGCAGTATATATTCTCGTAGGGATCTTTGTGCACTGGAATAAATGTCTAGTAATTTAGTCATGTTAGGTTTTATAAAAAAAATAATTTGATTTCATTTCTAAGATTATTCGCTACGGCAACATTTTGGAATGGATTCGAATGTTCGATGCCGCGTTTTAAAAAAAAGGAAGAAATATGATAAAAACAAATGAATGGGACAGGGGGAAAAAATGTTGGCGGGCTTTTGGAGTTAGTTTGAGCACGGTTCGTTTTTGGATGAAAATCTCTGGAGATTAAGTATTACGAATGTGTACCTAAGAAATAGTCTATATTTAATTATATAATAAACTGATTGTTGATGTTGAAGGAATAAATCGGTGTGTGATTTTCAAGTGAGTATTTATTATTTACTCTTTGAGTATTCGTCTATCCGCTATCGTTGACCACAGTTGGATGTTTGCTTATTTATTAAGCCTGTTGATATCCTGGTAGTCTTACTATAGTCAGTAACCAATCGAGATAATAGGGATGTTTCGTGGGTAGAAAAACGATAATTCTATTTAGTCCGTCAGTGATATTATCAAATAATTTTGGATCCGTAATTTTTTGCTTTATCAAATAAATAAAAAATTACAAAGATAAAGCGCATCAAAGTTTAGGAGTGGGGGCTTGTGACGTCACTTTGTCAGTATAAAGTGTAGCACACCGTGACGTCACACGATATTTCAACGCACTGTATCGTCGTATTTGTTTGTGTACGTGGCAAAAGAAAAAATACGTTTCCAATATTTTTAGGTTATCTATGTGGCGGATTGAATAGATTTTTTAAATCAACTAACCTAATAAAGAACTGCTAATTGTGATATCATCCATATCATTAACAAATTAGGGGCTACCAACAATTTTCAGCCAGTTAATATTTTTTTAAGATGCACATTTATAAATATCATAGACATACAAATAGCGATTTAGGTATCAACAATGCAATCATTTGCACTCAGAAAGTACCATTTCTTGAAGTGGAACTGATGAAGAAGACCACAGATGGTCACTGGAACTCCTTAATGTTACACTAGTCGACGGCACGAACTATTTTGTGCGCGGGGTTAAAATACGTGCTATATCAACCGACACCACTTGCGGAACAGATAGATGCTGTTATGAGCAGTAAGAAGCTAGTTCGCGTACGAATACACACTTTTGCAAATTTGTAGTGAAATGGATGATGATTTAGAACGAAAACGAGCGCGCGAAATTTTATAAACAGACCTTTGGGAGTCAGGATATCATGAAAAAACGACTGAATGTATCTGTACAAAATATAATTATTTGCATTGTTGAACTACTAATCTATCCCTGTATGGAGGCCGTTTTTCAATTTTCCTTCTTCTTATGATAGTTATTTGCGCCCAAAGATGCGTTAAAATTAGTGTTAAAATATGGAACTTTCGAAGCTCATAACTTTCAAGTATTTTTTTTTTTTCTAAAAGCCAAATGCGAAAATCTATTTCCAGAGCAAAATAAAATTTTGAAAGGCGAGTAGTGTTGCCAGACCTTAAATAAAGAAGAGAGCAGTGGTGGCGCAGTGAGAGCAGTGGTGGCGCAGTGATTGCGGCCCCGACTTACGAGTTGTAGGTCGTGGGTTCGAACCGAGCAGGCGCATTACTTTGTGTAATTTATTTCATCACCACTGCTCTCAAAACGGTGAAGGAAAACATTGTGATGAAACTGGCATGTCCTAAAACCAAAAATTCGAAGACATGTGACATCTACCAATCCGCATTAGGCCCGCGTGGTGGATTATAGCCCACTACCTCTATAAGAGGCCTGAGTCCCAGCAGTGGGAACATTAATAAAGGCTGTTGATGATGATGATAATGAACAGCTTACTTGAAGTAACAGCCCTCTCATCTCCCATCCAGAAGTTGACAGCATCGGGCTGCTTGTTAAAGGCTTCACTAGCAAATGGTATGCTTGGTAATACATCTGGCAGCAGTTCAGGAAAGTCTAATGTTAGATTAGAGTTCTGTTTCTGTATGTACTGGATGTAGTTCTTTCTGGAAATTAATAGTATAAATGGTTAAGAAAACCGGCCAAGTGCGAGTCGGACTCGCGCACGAAGAGTTCCGTTCCATTATCGCAAGAAACGGCAAAAAAATTACGTTTGTTTTATGGGAGCCCCACTTAAATATTAATTTTATTCTGTATTTAGTATTTGTTGTTATAGCGGCAACATAAATACATCATCTGTAAAAATTTCAACTGCCTAGCTATCACGGTTCAAGAAATACAGCCTGGTGACAGACAGACAGACAGACAGACGGACTGCGGAGTCTTAGTAATAAGATCCCGTTTTTTACTCTTTTGGTACGGAACCCTAAAAATGAATCTTGTAGGCATGAATTAAAGTCTGTTTTCCAATGGTGATGATGATGATAGTCTTTAATCATTATAATAATTGATAGCCTCCTACTTGACATTATTGATTTTTTTATTGTTTTTTGCTACTAATTATAAGTAGCAGGGAGATAGCTAAATCATATTATGTAATTTTTTTAGGGTTCCATACCCAAACTGCTACTGAGAAGTTCCTGATGGAGAACTCAAAAAGACTTAGCCCTACTTGGGAATTGAACCCAGTAATTGCAACAACTTATAAAACCAACTAGGTATATTTACAGTGAAAACGCAAAAAGATACATACTTTTTCTGTTCCAATCCATTCAGAAACTCTGTCATAGTCATATCAACTTCAAAAGGCATGACAAAATACTCGTCTCCTTTCTCATTTCTAGTAATACCATCCGCTAAGCCATTTGGTGTAACTGCTACGGTCACTTTCTTGTTTGGAATTGTTTTTCTGAAAACAGAAGTTAATTAGAGGTGCTAAAAATTTTGTATGCTAAATGTGTATTTATGTTATAAAAATACCTGGAAGTGATGTTCTAAGATTTTTTGATCTTAATTATTGAGCATATATATTTAAATTTGGGCGCAAGGTTATTTTTTTTTTTTTTTTTTTTTTTTTTTTTTTTTTTTTTTTTTTTTTTTTTTTTTAAAAAACGTTGCCCCACACTAGGAATTTCTTCCTGTATCGTGGGTGCGTTTACAAACATATAAACTCACATACACAAACACCCAGAGCTGGAACAACTATATGTAGGTCATACAAATATTTGTTCCGTGCGGGAATCGAACCCGCGACACGCAGCGCAGCAGTCAATCGCTCAACCACTGCGCCAACCGTGCGCCCACGGTTAGTTCAGTGTTTGAGCAATTGACTGCTGCGCTGCATTTCGTGGGTGTGATTCCTGCGCAGAACAAATATTTGTTGACCTACAGATAGGTGTTCCGGCTCTGGGTGTTTGTGTATGTGAGTTTATTATGATTGTAAATGCACCAACGATAAAAAAATGGAGAAATGCCTAGTGTGAGGCAACTTTATTTTAAAAAAGAAAGAAAGAAGTAATTAAAAAAATATTAGCTGTCATATGCAATGGTAAAAAGAATATTATCCATGTCATATTGTGTCAATTTATTAGATGATGAAGAAGCAGTGACTATCGAATTTTAAGCACATATAAATAGTAAAAATGAATCAGTTATATATTGGTTAAAACGGTATAATTGACATCTAGTCTACATCATCTACAGATAAATTAGGATGACGAATAGGCATTTTTTACCTGAAATAATCAGCGTTCCACTTCCTCACAGCCGGCCAATGAGAACAATGGCCCCGTAATATTACCGGGATATTTTTCGACACATAATCTCTATAGAACTGCAGAGGCTCTAAATCATTTGTTTCTGCTATGCTACTGCCTAAATATAAAGCTAAAATTAAAAGTTATAGTTAATCTTCATAATCGTCGACATAAAAATGTGTCGATTTTAAGATTCAAATAAATATTTACCAGATGATTCCTCATTCAAAACTTGGTAAGCTTCAGTAAGTGTGCTATTCATGATTTCTATCAATATTTGAGTAATTTTTATTAACTTTTCGTGTTAAAAATACATCGAAACATTTTAGTAAACATAACCTAAAAAATGTTTTTGTTTTTTGACGTGACAGGTGACATTGACACTTGACACTGACAGAATCAATCCGGGTTAGAAACATAGCCACAGAGAAAAATAATATATAGGGTAAACATAGCCCAGAAAGAATTGCCAAACTAAAGTGACACGGACGGTCAATAGTGCCGAAAAGATCTGGAGTGGCAACCGCGCACCGGAAGACGCAACATTCGATGGCCTGCCTCTAGGAGGACAGATGAACTGGTTAATGCTGACGGAATCCAGTAGATGCGAGACGCACGGGACCGATTATTGTAGCGAAGCTTGGCCTATGTCCATTAATGGATGTCTTTCAGCTGAAATGATGATCACCATAATGAAGGTACAAACCCTAGCGTATTTGCCAGTAGTACACGCCGCCGCTACGCATCCGGTGCTACGACACTTGCTACGTGGTCCAGTGCTACACACCACTATGTACACCGGCGCTTATGACGTGTTCCAGTGCTACACACCGCTACGTACACCGGCGCTACGCCGCTTGCTACGTATTCCAGTGCTATACACCGCTACTTACACCGGCGCTAAGCCGCTTACTACGTATTCCAGTGCTACACACCGCTACGTACACCGGTGCTACGCCGCTTGCTACGTATTCCAGTGCTACACACAGCTACGTATAACGGCGCTACGTCACTTGCTACGTATTCCAGTGCTACACACAGCTACGTCCACCGGCGCTATGCCGCTTGCTACGTATTTCCGTGTTACACACCGCTACGTTCACCGGCGCTACGCCACTTGCTACGTGTTCCAGTGCTACACACTGCTACGTACTCTAGCCGAGCGAGCACTGCCTACTGTGACAGACTTCAGTCACACATTTTTATCACGGTTTGGAAGCAAAAACCGTGATAAAATGGGTGACTCAAGCCTACCACAGAGGCCGTGCTCGCCCGGCAGGGATACACACTGCTACGTATTCCAGTGCTAAACATCGCTACGTATTCTTGCCTACATAATCTGGTGCTACACTGCTTGCTGCGTATTCTAGTGCTACATACGGCTACGTACTCCGGTGCTACGCCGCCCACTTGGTACGTATTCCAATGCTCCGCTACGTACGTAATACTATACCGCCACGTACCCTACAAGACGCGTCGGTTCTACTCATCTTTACTTCTACTTGTATTTGTGTACGTAACGAATAAACTTAAAAAATACTGGACCGATTTCAAAAATTCTGTCACCGTTGGGAGCCCCGGGTGACATAGGCTACTTTTTACGAGTATCCCTATATATCTATATTCCAACAGGAACGGGAACTACGCGGGTGAAACCGCGAGGCCGCCGCTAGTCTATACTAATATTATAAAGAGGAAAGATTTTTTTGTTTGTTTGTTTGTTTGTACCGAATAGGCTCCGAAACTACTGGACCGATTTAAAAAATTCTTTCACCAATAGAAAGCTACGTTATTCCTGAGTAACATAGGCTATTTTTTAATCCCGAAAACGGGTCCTGTGGGGTGGCCCACGGGAGCGAAGCCGCGGGGAACAGCTAGTTGTAGATATAGAGGTAATAATGTGCTAATACCTATAACTCACACTTAATGGACATAGATATCTTCTCCCTTTCTAATAAAACATTTAAATATCTGGCTACAAATATTTTATCTCCATAATTCATAATCTGGATAAATTATCGCGATGAACGATACTCTTCCGTTTCCTATTTTTTCATATATTAATGGATTTGCCATTGCCAATTTATTATGTACTCATAGTTTTATTTAAACTTTAACATGCAACTGTTTTGTGTCCCTAATAAATAAAATAAAAAAATAAAATACTAGTGCATTTTTTGGCTGAAGGGTCGGCGTCGCTTTGTTTCGACTCTATCTCAATTTGCTTTGCCTTCCAGTCCGTCCAGTTTAATATGACTATGTCGCTTTGCCTTCTCCCATGTTACTTGGATCTCTTTTGATTTAATTTTAGCATTATAAGGTGAAGCCACCACATAAAATTTGAACGAAGTGTTTTGGTGCCATTACTGCCATTATTATTCTGTTCCCCTGCAGATATCCTTATTTCTGAATCGATCACGTAAGGAAACTCCGAGCGTAGCCCTCTCTATTGCCCTTTGAGTGATTTTAGTCTTCTGATGAGGTCCATTGTGAGCGACCACGTCGCAGTACCATAGGTCATCACTGGCAACACACACTGGTCTTGAGACAATGTGGTATGCTGGACGAGAAGATATCGCGCAACTTCCCGAACGCTGCCCAGCTGAGTCGGATTCGACGTTTGACCTCTTTCTCGTTTGTCCCAGGTAGACATAATCGTCCACAACTTTGAGTGTAGAGTTTCCGACCTTAACAGGAGTGGGTGTTACATGGGCATTCAATATGACCTTGGTTTTGTCCATGTTCATTTTAAGATCCACTCCTTCGGATGCTCTACTGGGGTCATCAAGCCTCAGTACAAACTGAGGCCCTGTATAATCTCAGCCATGACCACTACACCGCCGGCAAATCGAAGGAGAGTGATGTACTCGCCGTTAACGTCGATGCTGTGAGACATCCTCGAGTGTAGCAGTGAACAGTTTCTGAGAAATGACGTCTCCCTGTCCCACACCGCGCAGTAGAAGGATAGGTGCCTAAGTCCCTTGTTCGCTTTAGGACAGATTCGCTTTAAGACAGATTCGCTTTATGGCAGAAGTACAGTGAACTCAATATATATTCATATCGAGTTCAATGTAAATACACTAACGAGCAATGAAAAAGTTCCAGTGACATAGCATCAAATTACTCCTAAACGGGAAAGGCTAGCTTAATGACGCCGTCTGCAATTTTGAAGTACATTTAATAGCGCATCAGAATATTACCAACTAGTTTTCTGGTCCTAGAGTCAGATTGACATTATGGCGTTTTTGTACAAACACTTTAACACCTCGGTATACTATGTGTGTGTAGTCAATTTGGCACCATTGAAGAGACTGCAGTACTACCCAAGTCTGGATCGAATCAAAGGCTTTCTCGTAGGCCACAAACTTTAATCAGAGAGGCAGGTTATACTCGTATGATAGTGATGGTGGGTGGTATTCCATATGGCAACCTAAATATAACTTTAGGTCCATAAGATCGTAGAGGTGGCCATACAAGCTAACTCTGTGATGTAACATGCAGTCCAGAAGAGGGCAATGGTTGATCATTATCAGTATGACTATCAACATAGTAGGTACCTATGATGTTTTTTTTTCGTGGGTAACCTTCAAAACGCGTCTGAATTTCTAGGGGAAAAGGCCAGGGAATGTTCACTTTTTCTGGCTTCTATTTGGACAATAAATATGAAAAATTATACTCGAGTATTTGTATCAAAAAATATTTTAATCAGGCACACACGTGATTTCATGGTAGGTATAATAAATTACTACAGTTACAAAAAGTAATATTAAGTTAAATAAATTTCATAGGCATGGGTTTCTTCAGTATTCCTTTGATGGGATAGATTTCCTTTTCGGACGGGGGCTGTCTCGGTGGTGGCGGAGGGCCCAATGAAGGCGATATGCCCACACGCGAAGGGAGCGTTGTTGTTGTTCGTGTTCGCCAGAACGCTCGTGGCATGAACGTATATGAAGAATCGATTGCTGTCACTGCAACAGAAACATTAGGTTGCTCATTGTAGGTGTGTATTTCAGACAATAGACTTATTAATAACGCAGCCGTTTTAACAACGCTAAACTTTTCGTCATGAAAGATTTTTGCGTTGTAAAAAAGACTATCGAAAAAGAATTCCAAAATCCGTTCACAATTGGCGAAAATGACACTGAACATAAAAACAAAAAAAAAACATTCAGACGAATTGAGAACCGCCTCCGTTTTCGAAGTCGTTTAGAAAAAGAGCGGAGTGAACTTCAGACTACAAATCACGCATTCAGACCATGGATTAATAGAACTTTTATATTATGGTCAGATTTCCCAACACTTTTCAAGTTATTAGTATTTATAGGAAAGGTATCTACCAAGATTGAACCAGTAAGCCTGAAGCCTGTCTGTCATTTTGTATCCTCATTTTTGTATGCGCCAAGCATGATTGAGGATACTAAATACTTGCTCTTGTATCGGCAAAAAATAGCTGTGTGAATCCCAGGCATTAGTAGTTCCTCTTTTAAGATTAAACAAACTTACTTTTAGGTTTTTGGTTAGTTAAATCAGACATAGAAAGAGCGCTGTGAGCTCTCGGTCCGGGCAGCATATTGAGATCGAAGAAGTCATCGACCCCCTTGCGTGACGACTCGATTTTGTTCTTCTCATGCAGTTGACGTAAGCGGACCACCTTGTCAAAGGTCCGTATGAAGGTTTTAGATGTGTTGTGAATAACTATGGTGTCCAGCACTCCTGCAATAAATACAAGTGGATTGTCTCAAGTCATCGAATCGATGCAAGTCATCGGTGTGGCCGATAATAAAGTGCACAGGTGTGTGTACAAACAGGTGCATTCTCTGTTATGAGGGGGCGGTAACCTAATACGACCGGAGGGAGATCAGACGCAGTACCAACGGCCTGACAAACTTCCATATTCCGGGCTGTTAATTCGTCCCCCAGATGACCCACTGACCGAAACTCCTAATGGAAAAACCTACCCGACCTAGAAATCGAACCCGGGGCCTCACGATCAGCAATAGCGCTCGCTACTAAAGGGCTTATTACACTACAAGGTATTCAGGGCCCTGAACCCTAATTTAGGGTGGTTTATTAGCTGTTAGTGAATTAGGGTTCTCAAAATATCGACCTTATTGACTCGGAATGGTGAAGTGACCCGGTATTCAGGGCCCTAAATACCGTGTAGTGTAATAAGCCCTTTAGACCAATCAGGCAGCAGAATAGAAATACCAGTGCAATAAATGTTGTTATAAAACGACGAGGTCAAAAAAAAACAAAGTGCATATAAAAGCTTGAGTTTACATACGTAGTTTGGAACACCTCGCAATGATAGTCTCTTTGTACCGATGCTTCCTATTCATTGGGTTCCCCAAGAAATTGATGTCCACTAAACCCGTTAGTGTGCACAGGTTGTCAGCAACGGTCTGAATGAAGCGCATAGAAGCATTAGATATCAGAATGAGTTATAATATACCTATACCTACCATAAGTTTTGTTAAAACTAAGTTGTTTTTTTTAAGGTAGGCGGAAACTACAGAACGTTACCTGCTACGGTCTTACATACTCCTTTTGCTTCATTTACGTTCATATAGTCGTAACGCACGCCGGTTATGAGAACGTACGGTTCGGTATGCGGTTTCGAAAATTTTCAATTTCGAAATAATTACCTTACGAAATTGGCCTCCTAAGTTTCGAAATCTCTAAACTGACGAGCCAAATTTAATGGGTAATCAGAATAATACTTTAACTTAACTGATAATGTAAAATTGGTAGTCTGGATAGGCATTTTTTTTTGCGTGGATATATGCTCATGCATGCTGCGCTACCACAGGGAGATTGCGCATTTATGCAGGACTCCAACCCACCAAAACTCCACGATGTCCCCCTGTGCCGCTTATGACGGGAACACGGGCACGCGTTAGCACTCATCCGTGAACCCGAAGCAGCTGTCAATCACCCTCCTCTGGGGAGTACCCCCATCACCGGTGCATCAGAACACATTGCAAGCTGTTACCACTCTTGGACCCCCGTGACGGATCAGATCAGTGGCCCCGCCGCCTACCACTTTTCGGCCGCAACGGATAGGGAGAGCGGCCAATGCTATCCTGACACTCCTCCCCTGCAGCACCACCGCGTCCGCCATCAAGGTAGCAAGAGCGGCGCACCGCAATAATCCTTCCCAACCGCGGCCTCCAACCCTCAGCCACCGCCTCATTTGCGATATCACCCAAGCGGCGCCGCAACCTAGTTGTTGCCCTGACGTGCGGCCCTTCCTCGGATTCCTCTTCACTTCACCGTGGGTGACCAAACCACGGCTACTGCTGAGCCCCCCCGCCTCGACAATGCGGGAAAGTACCAAGGGGAGCCCGGTTAGTACCAGAGTGAGCCTGTAGGACGGACATGCGCTCCCTTCTTTTTTAACCAGCCACGTGCGATTCGAATAGCCATTTTCCACTGCAAGCTGCTGATTATAGTCCTGCAGCCTCGGACACCTGACTGTCGGTTTGAAAAAAGGTAACGTACTGACCGAGCACGGTTGCTACGGTAAGTGCCTGAATAGAATTGGGCGAGAGGCCACAGCAAATTGCCACAATTGTGGAGGTGACCTAGATTCTTCACAGAAAATGCTTGAGGATTGCCCTGTGTGGGCCTCTAAGCGGCGGGTCTTGGTCGCAAGGACCTGCCGGCTTATTACGTATCTTTTGCAAGAGCAAAACGATAGCGATTTTTGCGTAATAATTGCACTTCCATACAGAAGTTTTAGAGTTGTTGGCGGTTTTTTTTTTTAATAAGTGCATGTGACAAACAGCGAGCGATTAGCAAACGATTGTGTAGGACCTACCATACCTACACTGCAGGTAATTCCGACTTTAATGACATAAAGCGTTTGATCGCTATCGTTTTGCTCTTGCAAAAGATACGTAATAAGCCTGCGTGTGAGACCGGTCTCTGCAAGTACTAGTGAGGGTGGCGACAGAAAACTGGAGTGAAATGACCTCCATCTATGAGATCGTGATGGTCTAGAAGCAGACCACCGACTTAGATTATTAAAGGGCCGATCCCACTCGGAGAAGGAGGCATCGTGGAGGCAACCGCCTCGACGCCTAACACGCCGAAACCCCCCCTGTGTATCATTTAAGGCAGGCGGGTCTCAGCGGTTTCGGGCGCTCATAGTTGAGACGCTGTCCGTCCACCGAGTAATCTTAGGAAAGACGGTGGCACAGTGACCATGTTTTACACTCCCTGGTTTTTTCTCCAGAACTCCAGGCGCCTTTTGAAGGATCCCTCCGATAGCAAAAAAAAAATCCCAGCAAACAATTGTAAGCCTTGTCTATGTATTCCTCTCAAATGCCACTATTATTATAGAGCGCCATTCCCACGTGCAATAAACTTTCGAGGCTGTTTAAATGGCCGAACTTTCAATTGTCTTATTACGTACTAGCAGCCCGCTACTTCGTTCGCATGATCCGTATTTTATTCTACAGAAAACTTTTTAGTTTTACCCCTATAAAGGTTGAATTGTCAAAAATCCCTTTTTCCAAATTCTTCGAAAATCCTAGTACCCCCTAAATCATCTTTTAGGAGTAGGTACTTTTGAAAAACTAATAATGAAAACCTTTGCTATTTACTTAGGTGCCAAGTTTCCACCTCCTTAGCGGTGGAATTTCCGAAAACCAATAAATACATGAATTCTTTGTTTCAACTAACAGCGTAAATCAAAAATTTTACGTGTCCAACTTACAAACTATAGAAATTCCATACAAACTTTCAGCCCCCCTTTTACCCCATAAGGGGTGGAATTTCCAAAAATCCTTTCTTAGTGCGTACTCACGTCACTTGAGGAACCTCCCTGCCAAATTTCATCTTTATACGTCAAGCTTGTTTTCGATATTTCGTGATAGGTGAATGAGCGACCATACGCTTTTTTAAATAGATTAGGTTAGCCTTTCTTTTATTGTAACGTTAGCAGATGTATTATCGCTCATTATTATAAAAAATCACATAATAATTTAATTAATTTAGAGTTTCGAAAAGAGGTGTCAATTTAGTAATTAATAAGCAGGCAAATATAGTCCGAAATTTCGTAACTAAAATATCGAAATTTCGGAATGCATGTCCTATACGGCGCACGTGGCCTTTAAAAACTTTTTTTGAACGCCACGGGAGCGAAGCCGCGGGGAAAAGCTAGTACCCCGGTAATAAAACTGAAAAGTAGGTATTATCTGAAACCACCTGGTTTGATTACGAAATATCGTTAATAAAAAGCTGCTCATTGCGTGCCATAGATTTTTATCCCCGAAAAGTGCATGATTTTGATTACTGCGGGGCCAAGTGAGTGATGCTGCGGGATAAAGCTACCTATGTACGCAGGGGCGGCAGATATCGGTAATAAGCATACTATAAACACGTTCTCATTGAGTCAAAAACTTACTTCGTAATCCATCAGCATATTCTTTTTGGCCACAAGGACCTCCAATCGTCGCAAAGGCTTCACCCAGGTCATGTCAGAGAGTTTGTTCTCAGATACATTTAGTATTCTTAGGGAAGCCTACAAAATAAACCACAGTCGTTTTACAATACGTAGGTAGTAAATAATTAACACAATTACGACCTACTGCAGTTGCCATAAAACGTCCACTGCTCAGCATCGGCCTCACCTGTGTCCTCCCCCCACATCAACCGGTCCTGTGCGTCTCACATCTAGCAGATGCCTGCGGATGACCTGGTAGGAGGCCTTCCAACGCTACGTCTTCCGCTACGCGGTCGCCACTCCCAGAACTTTTAGGCCCCATCGACCGTCCGTTCTGCAGCAATGTGCCCACTGCCACTAAAGTTTGGCAATTCTCTGAGCATTTTGAAAAGGGAAAAGGAACACTTACACCAATATAAATGAGAGTCCTTGGATCAAAGCACAGGGCATCTGGACTCTCCAAATTCTGCTTTTCTATGTGTAATTCTTCCAAATACTTCAATCCTTCCAAATTTTCTACAACACTGATCCTATTGTTGCCCAAATAAAGTTTTTTCAAACAGTGCAACGAATCCAGACCTTCCATTTTGGCAATTTTGTTCCATTGCAAGTGTAGATGGGTGACATTGTATAAATGTTCTAGGTTTTCGATTTTTGATAGCTGGTTATTGTGGTAATAGGCGTATACGACGTGGTTCGGATTTTTTGGAATAGGCTGAAAAGTTATGATATTGTTAGAACATCGAACACAAAGGTTTTGTTTTAAAGTACGTTACTAATTAAAGTACAAATCAATTAAAACTCAATAGATAATAAAAATCACAAACTAAACAGACAACCTCGATGGATAAGCCTTGATACCTACGCCTAAAAATGATCATGTTGTTCGGAGTGACCGACGAATGGCCACCGGCCGGCGAAACGCCCTAATAAAGCTGTTCCTTTGATAGGATTATACAAATGATTGGAATCAAAGATTTAAATGGATTGAAACTTACTATTTTAGAGATTCCCTTTTCATGCATAAACAAATGCGTTTGTTTTTTCAAGGTTTCCGATGTTTTTTGACGTATTAGTGTTTTTGCTTGTTTCCGCAGCTTATCTTCGCTGTCTTTTAATTCAGTTAGTCTCGGCAGTTTATTCATGGTTAAATCTATTTAAAAATACATATTTCTAAAGTTAAATTCGTCTCGCAACTGCAGAATAATCGATCAAACAAATTTGAAAATGGCGCCTGGCAGTCCTGTCGTGTTTTTATTTCATTGCGTCAATCGAAAACATTTCGTTCGGATATTTTATTTCTTTATTTATTTTATTAGTAATGTACACACAGAAAACACATCATGACAAAGGAGTACAAAGGTACTGCTTATTTCTTGAGAAATTTCTACCAGCAGAAAACAGAAAACTACCTAAATTATCTGTTTTAGAAGTAAGTAACGAATTTCCATGAAAGAAAGAATATCAAAATATGAGCGCCAGCGTACCAGCTGTATTAGAACCTAACGGTTTGGTACGTGACGATGGAAAGAGAGCAGATGGCATGACGTTGGTGCCGTGGAAGGTGGGTAGGCCTCTGGTGTGGGACGCAACCTGTGTCGACACCCTTGCGCCATCTCATGTTCCTAGTTCGGCGGGCTGTGCTGGCGCTGCTGCTGCGGCTGCTGAGGCCCTCAAGCGGCGCAAATACTGTAACCTAATTGGTAATTACAGTTTTGAGCCGTTTGGGGTCGAAACGCTTGGGACATGGGGCCCGAGTGCAAGTCTGCTTTTTAAAGAGATCTCTCGCCGACTGATCGACGCTGTGCGTGACCGGAGGGCTGGATCTTTCTTTGCGCAGAGAATCAGCATTGCCATTCAACGTGGCAATGCTGCCAGTCTTCTGGGCACGTTCCCGGATGACAGCGATGTGGAGGAGTACTTCGACGCCTAAGTGTACCTTTCTTTTGTATATAGTATAAGTAGTTAGTTTAAGTATAATTTTGTATAGTTTACTTTTGTTTATGGTATAAGTATGTACATATATTCATAACAACCATCAAAATATTAAATGCTATTCTAGAAGTTTTGTATTAGAACGAGTTATATCCGCATTCTAAAGTCTTCTAACAGTATCAAAAAACTAAGGATTATAACTTTGGGCTCGCTTTTGAACACTATCTCGCCTGATGGTAAGCGATGATGATCCATAGAAAAAAAATTACTCTAGCGATGTGATCAATGGTCAAGCACACTTGCCTAGAAATAACTTATTCAATCTAGACTTAAAAGCCTCATTAGCCAGGTCATTAAATTTAAATAAAAACTATCTGTCAAGTGTCATGTCATCTGTCACAAACGACGACACAAACTTTGACGTTTCTTTGTTGGGGTTTGGTTTGTAAACATTACCACATAACCAAATCGTATAGAATTTGTGTGGCACTTGAGCAACAACTACAGGTAAATATAGTCTTAGATATTCACCTACTATAGAATTAAGACCAAAGAATTTACACAACATTAACCAAACCTAACCTCAAAACTTATTTGCAGTAAAAATGGGTGAAAGATACAACATCCACAGTCAACTTGAGCATCTTCAGAGCAAATACATCGGTACGGGACACGCAGACACGACCAAATATGAATGGTTAACCAATCAGCACCGAGATTCGTGCTGCAGTTACATGGGACACCCTGATCTACTAAGTTACTTTGCTATTGTTGAGAACGAGTCAAAGGCAAGGGTGAAATTCAACCTCATGGAAAGAATGCTTCAACCTTCCGGTCCTCCTCCGGAGAAGCCTGAAGATTAAACTATGTAATTGCATTTTTTGTTAGTTTTAAGTTCTCTTTTGTACCTACCTTCATTACTAAACACCACTGAGCAATATTGTGTGAAGTGATGCTGCTGTTTATTCCTCATTAAAGTAATACAAAGTCAAAAGGACATTTTTTTGTATGAGCTTCTCCCCCTGCCCTACTAAATCGAGACTAGTTTTAATAAATATATATAATAACTAGCCGACCCGGCAAAATTTGTTTTGCCATAAAAACACCAAACATTCATCTACCCTAACTACCTACCCTACCTACCCTACCCTATATCTCAAGTTGGACCAGACTGCTCATGGTGTGCCAATTTAATTTAAAATCGGTTATGTAGTTTAGGAATCCATCGCGGACAAACATCGTGACAGGAGATTTATATATATTAGATAATAGGCTGATCAAAAAATTCATCCACATCACAGTCAATGGGAAAACTGCTGAAATGTCAGCAGCAACTTGCAGCATTGCCGCATTAAACAGCAATGCAGATTATCTAAACAAAAAGAAAAGCACTTCCCTTGTGAAGAGTCCACTACAGGCTGCAAAATTTTCATTTCTAAGAGGGTTAATACCATATTAAGTACTCCTTTATGATTTTTCATATACTTTATATTTTAACTGAGCAAGCTGACCTCCTGACAGCATCTTACCTTCTTCATTTGTTAAATTAAATAAAACAGACATTAAATCTCATGCAAAATTTAATAACTTTTTCCACTCCTCCATCTTTGCGTTTAAAAGCTGCTCTCTCTCGTTTGCTTCCACCTCCAACCTCTTCCGTTGTTCGAAACACTTGATAACATTTGCTACAAGCACTTTCTGCATCATTGGCACAAGTCTTGCACACTCTTTTTCTAAAATTTCCATTGCTTTATCAACACACTCAACGTCCATGGACCCTACTTGTGTAAAGTCGGATATTTGTTTCAATTCGGATAGCATTGATAATGTTACTATTCCGTGATTAGTAGGGGTATTTGGGCTAATTATGGCGAAGTTTTCTTCGGCTTCTGTTGGGTCTACGAACATCTTGTCCCCAACAATGGCAATGGAACAGGATGTTATTATGTCATACATAGGGACGGCGGCATCTGCTAAGGCTAGGCCTGCAGCGTTGATTGCTGCTGACAAACATGCTCCATCATTTTCTAGGATGTATATGAAGACATCAACCTGTGAATAAAAAAATGGAATTTAAGTATTTATTATGTTTGAGTATGGTTTTAAATCTTTGTCAATATTTGCACTTTAAAACTTTTATTGCACCTGAGTAATAATGATGGGGACAGGAAGACATAAAATAATGCTTCAATGTGCAAGTCATTTCTACACAATCTTGTTTGAGCTGGCTAGAACTATGTAGAAAGCTATTTGAAAAAATGCCTAATGTTATTTCAAATGGAGTTTAGAGCTGTATGGGGAAGGAAATCCTTAACCAAGGATTGTAGTGAAACTTTCTTAGGTGAGTCGCCAAAAATTGTAAATTTATTATAGGTACTGGATATTATAGTTTAACAGAACATGCTACACGTATTTCAAGAACCCCCTCAACTGTCGCAAGAACCCCCTCAACTTGTCTTTTGTTTTTCTATTGACCCGCTAATTATGACACATGAGTAAAATAAACAATTACAACTTCACTTTAACTTGAATTTAGAATAGCTTGGTGTATTTAAAACATTAATAGCAGCGCCATTTGTGCAAAGTGCTTTAGGCATCTTCAATAAGTCTGCCAGGTTCATTCTCAACTAAGTTCGGGTCGGCTTCCAGTCTAACCGGCCGGCTTATTACGTATCTTTTGCAAAAGCGATTTTTACGCAATTATTGCCCTTCAATACAAAAGTTTTAGAGTTTTTGGCGGTTTTTTTTAAATAAGTGCATTTGAAAAATCGCAAACAGCGAGCAATTAGCAAACGATTGTGTAGGATCTACCATACCTACACTGCAGGTAATTCCGACTTTTATGACGATTTGATCGCTATTGTTTTGCTCTTGCAAAAGATACGTAATAAGCCTACAGATGCAGCTAAACAACTGACTATCTGACAGAGGGAAGATAGACAGTAACGACATAGTAACATTTTAGTATAATCGCTCAGAGAATAAAAGCAGCTCACAATACTGGTTGCAACATTTATGTTCCTAATTTGAAAATGTTCTCTATTCGAAAAATGCCATTACCTGATAGTTAGGAAACATATGTCTGCAAACAGTAGGTTCCAGGGCTTTCCTCAGAGCAACAGACAGAGCCTTCTCTTCAGCGTCGGGTACGTGCGGCCGCCGTTTGCGAGGACACGAAAATGGCGCGAATTTCACCTCACAGAATATTTGGCCAAGTTGACTGAAAATAAGATTTTTATTGTGAGGGTAGGATTACAGGACATTTGTCATGGACATTTCAAGTTATACCTGTTGGAATGAGGTTTGGTCCTGGCTGAACAGAATATTTCATATTTGTTCTATATTTTCAATCAATAGCTTAAGTCATATTCAAAGTTGTTGACTGGTTATGTCAGTTATTTTATTATTTTACTCTTTGAGTCATGTTTTTCATATCAATCGAATTTTCACCTGCATAGCGTAAAGTTGATTTTATATAAAGTACTAGCTGACCCGGCAAACTTTGTTTTGCCATAAAAACACCAAACATTCATCTACCCTACCTAACCTACCCTAACTACCTACCCTACCCTACCCTAACTACCTACCCTACCCTACCTACCCTACCCTACCCTACCTACCCTACCCTAACTACCTACCCTACCCTACCTACCCTACCCTACCCTACCTACCCTACCCTAACTACCTACCCTACCCTACCTACCCTACCCTACCCTATCTCTCAAGTTGGATCGAACTGCACATGGTGTGCGAATTTTATTATAATCGGTTAAGTGGTTTAGGAGTCCATTGAGGACAAACATTGTGACACGAGATTTATATATATTAAGATTATGATAGATTACCACACAATTATTTTTTTATAAATATTGGTTTGTCTGCCACAGCCCACCGGGTTCCCTTTTACAATACCTGTATTTTTTTTAAGTATAAAAGATGATAAAAATTATACAAAAGTAACAATTTAAAAGTAACTAAAACAAACTTTTTTTACAGTTCTACTTAGGTTTAATGTTAGTCTATGTGGTGTGTTGTCTAACGTTTGATGAAGATATTGATTACCTGAACTCGTTCTGATGGGGGATTTCCCGCGGATCGAACACAGAGCAAACAACTTTTGTTTTCCTCAGCTCGACGTATGAGGATCCCTTTGCTTGCGACACCATGTCCGTCCTAGCGACTGAAATGCAACACTCAAGTTAGAACCACACTTCTAATACATAATAGGTCATTAAAATCAAATCATACATACAAAACATACACATGCTACGCGCTTCGGATAAAGCGCGCCCATCTTTACGAACTCCGTTATCGTCCAGCAACTCTTTGTAAAGTTCATCGTAGGACTTCAAATAGCCTTTTGTGAAACGCTTGTATGATAAACTATCTTCAGGTCCGTTGAATCTTCGGTAATCGAGAGGCATTTTGATCGTATCGTATTTTGAATTTTGTTATGAATACATTGACCCCGCTTCACATAACCTCAAACTTCAACTGACAATTGACATCTGTGACCACAGAGTCCACAGAACGAACATTTTTACTCTAGCCTTAGATAAAGTAGGTATAGATTAAGCACTGGCGTGGCCGCACATGAGACAGCAATAGTTAGTTCTGGTGTTACAACAAGAACAAGAACACTACAACCCACCATCGCACTGACACTTATTATCTATAAATAACCCAAATTCCTTGTCTCAATTAACACATAAGAAATCATAGAAAATCAAACAAAACCGAGTTTGTTTGTCAAACCTGCCATTGTATTAGAGTTTGACAAACGACAGAAACCGGCCACGGTGACCAAGACAAAAAATAATCTTTTGTCCTTATCATTTACATGGAGCTGCCAATTAGCCATCTCGCTCTATCAATCAAGGTCATTTTAAGGCTTAATCTATACCTACTTTATCTAAGACTCTAGCGGTAGCGAGTCTGTGACTGACTTCTTGTCTTCCTTAGATTAAGTACCTATAGATTAAGCCTTAAAATGACCTTGATTGATAGAGCGAGATGGCTAATTGGCAGCTCCATGTAAATAATAAGGACAAAAGATTATTTTTTGTCCTTGTCACCGTGGCCGGTTTCTGTTGTTTGTCAAACTCTAATACAATGGCAGGTTTGACAAACAAACTCGGTTTTGTTTGATTTTCTATGATTTCGTGGTATTATGTGTTAATTGAGACAAGGAATTTGGGTTATTTATAGATAATAAGTGTCTGTGCGATGGTGGGTTGTATTGTAGTGTTCTTGTTCTTGTTGTAACACCAGAACTAACTATTGCTGTCTCATGTGCGGCCACGCCAGTGCTTAATCTATAGGTACTTTATCTAAGTTGTCTTCTGTTCTGACTACTTCTGACCTGACACTTGACTGACAGACAGTTCACGGTTGACATTGTTGACATTGACACTGAAATTGAATTGATGTTTTGTTGAGACCATAAACTAATAATACCCAGGTATTATTAGTTTGAGGTTGAGACCGTTGGCGTTACGTTTTCATTTTTCGAAGTTCTCGTCTTCCCGTTTGTAGTATTATTGCGTTAGCTTCAGGGTGGCCAAGAAGTTTGGCGAGAACTTATAACTGGTAGTAACTAAACGCAAAAAGTTTCGTTCTGAAATAAGAGAAAATATGTGAAATGTGAATTAGTTATAGTTTGCTAGAAATTGAGCCATCTGTTCGGGGAAGTTTTATAGTCATGTCTTAGTTTAATTTTCGATCAAGTTCTATAAGAGGTATTTATTTGCTTCTGAAAGCCACTGCTCGTTTATTTTCCAGGAAGGCATGATGATTATTACAATAAAATTGTTAAACGATATTTTCATGACCTGAATGAAACAGATTTTTATTCGTGTTGGGTTGAAGATTTTTAAATTATTTTAGATCAATAATTGTGTGCAAAATTCGCACAGCTTCCGAACTGAATGCAAATACATGACAACCGATGACAACATTACATTACGCCAAGTGTCAATCGGTCGGTGGGTCAACTAAAACGTCAGTTCGATCAAGTTTATTTCGATTTTGGCTATCGAAAATGTTGAATAAATTATAGAAAAACGTGTATTGAAATACTATTAATTAGCACCGCTATGAAATAAGGACAACAGCTTGTTATATTTATTGTAACATTTGCGTGTCACCTTCGCCTTTCTTAAGGATATAATGTAAGTACTTTTGTCTGACATTCACGTCGACGACGGTCGAACGCTCTGGGATGGGTGACGTTTCAAAGCGTGTTACACAAATTCTAATACAGTGTGGAAGAATTCAAATCGATTAATAGTTTATTTAGGTACTGGATAGCAAATTGTCATGCCTGTTAGTGTACTCATTAAACGTGTAAGCAATAAACATTAAAAGTTGACTGCGTTTAGTAGGTATCTAACTCACGTTTTGTGATTCATGTGAGTGCTGTTCATTATTATTAAATATTTGTATATTTTTAATTGTTCGCATAGTTGTTAGTGTTTATGTTAATATTGATTATAAGAGCAATACAATTGGCTACACCGCCATATCTCTTACAACACAATTCGCCTATTGTTTCAAGAAATTACTGTTAGATTTTTAGGTATGCTTTGCCAATAGTTAATCAATTCGATAACTTAATCAATGCACTTGTTTATGATTTGCTTCTGGCCAATCAATAAGATTTTAACCATTCAAAATTTTGCAAAAAAATTGTCTTGCAGTTTATGATTAGCTTATGTAGTTACCAATTCATAATAATACCTGTACAAGCCATTACCACTTAATAATACAGTTATTATTATTTTGTTACTCATTTTATCAGTGTGTCTCTCATTAGCAATTAAAAGTTACCTAATGGAAACTTATCAATTAACATTTTCAATTAAATTAATCTAACATTTTAACAATCATTATAGTACGCGACACATAAGTTGAACTAAAATGATTAAAAATGATTTGCATGTAAACACTTTTCAATTCTATCTCTATGGTAACTGTATATTTTTTTGTAACTGAAACTTTGTAAACAGCCAATATTGGAGTGTTGACCTTGCTGGCAACAAGTGTCCAATTATTATAAAACGTTTGTTCACATTACAGTAATTATGTTTTATTCTGCTAATTAATGGCCCAAACTATTGTTTGAAAATATTGTAAACATAAAAACACTTTTATGGCCAAAAAGGTAAGCATATTATGTACATTTTATAGTGGCACAAGCTTATCTAAATAGTAATACTGAAAAACATAAAACGCATTTTTATGTTTTTATAAAGAGAGATTGCTACTTGAGTTTTTTCATAAATACTCAAGTAGCAATCTCATCTGGGTGCAATTAATACCAGAACTACTCTCTAACTAGTATTGTCAAAATGTGGGGAAAATTAAGAGAGGTTTTTGACAGATTAGAATAAAAATGAAAATTCAAATAAAGTCCTTAAAAATATTAGCCCCTCTGGTGGCTTTATTTGGAAGTAAGGTACAACAGCATTTCATAGACCATGACATTTATTTTATAGATAGAGATGCACAGGCCACCAAGAATGTAAACTCCTTTGAAGACTTTTTAAAAAGTTTGCACTGTTCCTCATTTCTTCGTAGCCAGTCTGTTTATGCAAAGTGCATCCACAATGCAGGAAAAACCTAAGCTAAGCTTGGGGCACCAATAAAATTAATAAGAAAGATGATTCATTGCATTCCTATATTATACAAAACTTGCCGTGTTGTTCTACCTATTAAACAAAACCTGTTTTCTTCAACATATTTTTCGATTACCTTATCCAAGCAATAAGGTATTGTCGCAGACAAATTTGAAAGAGAGTTACCGCAGCCCTGGCACAAGCAATTGAAGGAACACGGGTGGGTTTTAGTCAGTAAAAGTCAAACACGGCCTCACGCTTCACCCAGAGCGGAAGAGGTTGCACACTAAAACAAAGTTATAAGTTCTTATAATTTTGTATATTTGTTTCAAATACAAACTTGTTTTTAAATATTATTTAACATCATTCTTCATTAGTCAGCAAGGTGTGTCTTATAATTCTGTTATTGAAAAATAAAGTTGTAAAAAACTATAAATTGTTTTATGTCAAGCTTGGTTGGTTTCAACATTGGCAACTACATAAAAACGTTATTTGATACAGTAGTGTTGTGCTGATAACTTAAAATGAAACAAAATAAATGGTCTATGAAAAGTAACTAAAACTTTTAGATTGTGTTATGTTAAATACAAATTGTTGTTTCAAATGATAGTGTGGTTTTTCTAGTATTTATTGCTATAATTACACCTCTTTTAGTATTAAAGTTTTATGAGAATCATCATCATCATCATTTCAGCCGAAAGACGTCCACTGCTGGACATAGGCCTCCCCCAGGCCTCGCCACATTGACCGATCCCGTGCGTTCTCATCCAGCAGATTCCCTCAACCATTACCAGGTCATCGGTCCACCTAGTGGGAGACCTTCCAACGCATCGTCTTCCGGTTCGCGGTCGCCATTCCAGAACTTTTCGGCCCCATCGGCCATCTATTCTGTGAGCAATGTCGCAGCAATGCCCAGTGCCACTTTTGTAATTCTTCGGGCTAATCATAAAATGAAAATCAGTTTGGTGGTGTCTTGGTTAACCAATTACCTACAACAGTTTAAGGATTAGACCAGTTTTATTGACAAAAAACTTGATGGAACTATAACCTGGGGATTATCGTTTTTCTCATCTCTGATTTCCATTCTTAATAATCATAATCTTAAATAAGAACAACACAATATTAGTCACAATTATATCCAGAACCACACTGTAATTAAGGCATTAATTATATCCTTATTAATCTGTATAATCTAACAAATCCGCAGTACTAACTTAAATTTAATATTGCTATCAACTTGACAATGCAGATGACTGAGTTCATGTGATTACTGATTAGAGTGCATCGTGCATCATGCAGTAAAAACGGAATGTGAATCTTTGCATACTTGTATTGTATGCAAAGATTTCAACTTGGCATTGTATGGCAGAATTCATTTTGACAAGTCAATAAATAGTTCATGTTGGCGACTGGTGGTAGTACAATCAGTCAAGGGCGGATCCAGGATTTTTTTCTGGCAGGGTCACAAGGGGCGGACAGTCAAAAAAATCAACAATAATCATACTTCATGTTTATTTATACAAGTTCAAGTATGTACAGGAAGGGTTATGAAAGAGAAGAGTTTCACTCATGTTCTTTCTGTTCATCATCATCAAATCAGCCCAAAGGTCCCGTGCGTCCCGCATCCAGCAGACCCCCACAACCTTCACCAGGTTTTTGGTCCATCTGGTGGGAGGCCTTCCACCGCAACGTGTTCCGGTTCGCGGTCGCCACTCCAAAAACTTTTCTGCCCATCGGCCATCTGTTCTGCGAGCAGTGTGCCCTGCCCACTGCCACTTACGTGCGCAGTGCAGCGTTACGCACGTGCCCCCGTGCCCCGTGCATTCACGCATTGCATCGCATTGCGTCAATGTGTAAGTACTGGCAATTTAAATCGCCTATCGGTATGATATAAATCGAATCGTTCGAGGGATCAGGAAGGTCGTTCAAAGAAGAGGTCCTCCAAAGCTGTCAACTAAATGTACTTAAGAATTGACAAGGGCCTACATTTTTTTTTAAATTGTCTTCGACCGTCACATAGTCCCATCTCAGACCTCATTAAATTGGGCCCATTAATTATTTTAATTGAATGAAGCATTGACTATCAGCCAGAGACCACTATCAGCAGTGGACATCTTTCGGCTGAAATAATGAATATGATGATAAACATTGACTCCCAATCCATAAGGTTAAGAGGGCAGACGAAATTCATCCAAATAACTGGTTCTGATTATCTGCTAGTAACACCAAAAATAAATTACTTGATAAAAAAAAGAGACAGTAAATAGAGAAACATCTTTATCTAAACTTGTTTTAGTGCTACTTGTGATGTGAATCACTAATTTATGCAACTTATTTATTTTATTCACAAATATTCCTTGCTGTTCTACAAAATTACCAAAAGCCCAACTATTTTATTCTTAAACTACCTTTTTAGGGTTCCGAAATCAACAAGGAACCCTTATAGTTTCGCTCTGTCCGTCTGTCCGTCCGCAGCATAGCTCAGAGAATCTAAGTACTAGAAAGCTATAATTTGGCATGTATATACATATTAATAATTCCGACAAAGTGGTAACATAAAATCATGAAAAATATTTTTTTTTCGGGTACGTCCCATAGACATAGGGGATGATTTTTTTTTCTCATCTATCCCATGGTGTGCGGTATCGTTGGAAAGGCCATTCAAAAATATTATGGGTTTGTTAAAACCATTTTTCGATTCAGAGATCCGTTTGCGTAAAATTAAGCTTTAAGTTGCAAATTTATGTTAGAGTCAAGTGTCCCCCACCCCAACCAGCGAAATGGTTGCTCTTGGCTATGTGAAAAAATTCACGGCAGTAGTAAATATAACGAAATTACAAGGAAAATTATCACGGATAACAAGGCTTTACAAGTTTACGAGTAATAGTCGACCAACTTATAAAATGTACTTGGCACAGTAAAATTTTTGTACAAATGCCATTGAAAAATTACTTACATATCGTTGTTAGCTGTGTAAAACAGATAGTAAATATATGCTTATAAACCATGTAAAAATATACAAAAATAAAATCACAACATCCTTAATAATAATGATTTCTAAATTAATAAATAAATAACGCATTGGAGTGGCCGGAGTTGTTGGCAGTACCAGAACGTAGTACATACGGCGCATGCGCGCGGTGGAGTCTATTTTGTGTTAGTGCAGAAGTATTTTCGACATTTTGTAATTAAAACATAAAAGTAAAGTCAAATTAGATTCGATTTCCAAGCAAATTACTTATTTTCTTTTGTCGATATCCTTCTATAAAGTTAATATTCGACCCGACTTCATCACTAATTGAGTAGCGTAAAACTTTCCAAAATGAAATAGTGAATACCGCAGATTAGAGGATTCACCTCCAATCTGCGGTATTAGAGGAGATTAGAGGTGAATACATACGATTTTTTTCTAATTCCGAAAGAGAAATAAACAAGGAGCGTGCACGCTAGGATCCAGTACCGAACTATACCATTCCCCGTGGCTCTAACGCGCGCTCGTATCGGCTTCTTTCGCAATTCGCGATGGTACTCAAATAGATAATATTTTTCTAACTTCAGTTGCGAAGTTGGATTTTATAACTCCTTCTTCAGTTACCAGTTAGTCCTTATTTAGTTTAAGTCAAGAGTGAATAGATTACATCTAGGCAAGCGTGCTTCACCGTAGACCACACCATCGCTTACCATCAGGCGAGATAGTGGTCAAACGCGAGAATATAGATTAAAAAATCCTATGTGGGCCCGTTTTTAGACTTTGTGAGCCGCTGAAACCGTTCTAATGTTCATATAACAACAACAAAACCCTCTTTTTAGTCCGCATTATTATGCAACTTCGGAACCCTATTAATGCGCGTGGCCCGAAACGCACTTGGCCGGTTTTATTTTTCATGGCTTCGGCTACACAGGCCCCAGGAGCCGTTAATTTTTTCGGAGTAAAAAGTAGAATGTCACTCAGCGATACTGTTGCTTTCAATCATTGAAAGTTTTTAGGGTTCTGTACCCAAAGGGTAAAAACGGGACCCTATTACTAAGACTTCGCGATCCGTCTGTCCGTCTGTCTCCAGGCTGTATCTCATGAACCGTGATAGCTAGACAGTTAAAATTTTCACAGATGATGTATTTCTGTTGCCGCTATAACAACAAATACTAAAAACAGTATAAAGTAAATATTAAAGGGGGGCTCCCATACAACAAACGTGATATTTTTGCCGTTTTTTGCTCGATATTAATAACGGCAACAGGTAGACGCTTGAAATATCCACAGAATGTTTAGTTGTATATTTACTTCAAAAAATAATAAAAAATAAATTAAAATAAAATAAATTAAGGGAGGCTCCCATACAACAAACGTGATCTTTATGCAGTGTTTTGCGATAATGGTACGGAACCCTTCGTGTGCGAGTCCGACTCGCACTTGGCCGGTTTTTTTGGAAATCGGATACATACTTTTAATGATAACTCTTTACAAACAAAATGTAAAATTTTACCTCTTTAGCTATGTCTACACCAGTACGATTTTAATTTCGCTTGCATGTTAATTTTAGAGTTAGTAATGTTCATTTTGAGAAAAATAAATTTCGCTGTTGTCGAGATAGTATTAGCGCATGCGCTATGGTTCTTATCTTATCTTATGGAGGGGCCGAGAACATCTCGGACACTTCGACCCATTGGGATCTATTGTGGTCCCCTAGATAACTTACTCCCCCCCAATCTCGTTGAAAACCGTTTTCATGAGTTTTACAACGAGACTAGGAGATATGAGCCTATAGTCTTCTGGTTTTGGGTATCCAACCCCTAGGAGACCCATTCGCTTACCAGCCAGTGCATCGCATGTGCACAGAAGGTGCTCCATGCGTTCCGTATGTTCCCCACACAACCTGCACACGGGAGTCGTAGTTAAACCCATCTTCATGAGCATGTCGTTGGTTCCAAAGTGCCCAGTAAAGGCCCCAAGCAGGTAGCGGATTTGCCCCCTGCTCATGTTCCAAATGCATTCCCGGGCTTTGAACGTAGAGCCTAGGAATTTCTTGGAGTGTTGCAGACCGGTGTTAGACAGCCAATAAGTTTGTTGTCTGTGATCTGCAAACTCCCTAAATGCGGCTTTTACGAGACACGTCGAAATGCCTACACATGGTTCTGGACCCACAAATTCATTTGCTGAGCCCTCTCTTGCCAGTTCATCAGCCACTTCGTTTCCATGGATTCCTTTGTGCCCAGGGACCCACATCAGTCTCACCCTGTTGTGCTTCCCAAGCCTGTTTAGGGCCTGGATAGCATCCAGAATGAGTCCGGAGTCCACTTTGTAGGATGCCATGGCTTTGATTGCAGCCTGACTGTCACTAAGAATATATATGGATTTACCTCGGGTTCCTCTATCTATATTCTCTTGAGCACAGGTTATTATGGCAAATGTTTCCGCTTGGAATACAGTTGCCATCTTCCCTAAGCTTTTGCTACATTTGTAACCTTTTGCGTATATGCCCGCTCCTGTACCTGATTCCATTTTGGATCCATCAGTGTACCACACCAGACTGTCTTGTTCTGGTGGATCGAGTCCCTTCTTCCAGTCCTCTATTGTAGGGATTTGGACCTTAAAAGACCTTTCAAACACAAATTTAGTTTGCATTTTATCGGATAACATGCTTGTTACCCGATCCAGGCCTTCATTCTCATCGAACTTTGTATGGTTAGTCTTTGGCTTAGAGGCATCCCATAGTCCAGCAACAGCAAGACGATGTAATGTCTTCCTTGCCTCGAATTCAACCATCATATGCAGAGGAGGGATATTGAGGTATCTCTCAATCGCTGCCGTTGGTGTTGTCCTGAAAGCACCTGTGATGCCGAGACACACTGTTCTTTGTAACCTGGTGAGTGGCGCTTTGCACGAAGCAAGCTTTGTTCTTGGCCACCACACTAGGCTGCCGTATGTGATAATAGGTATTATCATTGTCCGGTACAGCCATCGTATCACTTTGGGCTTTAACCCCCAAGTTTTACCGTAGGTGGAACGACACATGCCGAACACTCGTAAGGCCTTTGTCGTTATATTTTCCACATGAGTTTTCCACCTGAGTTCTTTATCAAGCGTTACGCCCAGATATTTAACTTCGGTGGACCAGGGCAGCTTTATTCCATTGAGGGAGAGCTCTCCTAGGTGTTCTAGTTGTCTCTTCCTCGTAAATGGAACAATGACTGCTTTGCTTGGGTTGATAGAGAGGTGGTTCTTTGTACACCATTCCTCTGTCATCCTCAATGCCTGTTGTAATAATCCAGAGACTATGTTCGGGAATTTACCATTGACCATTATTGCTATGTCATCTGCATAGCCTACTGTGTAGAATGGTCCGGTATTGAGTTTGGTAAGTAGCGAGTCTACTACCAAGCACCACAATAATGGTGACAGCACCCCGCCTTGCGGGCAACCTCTTGTTGTTTTTGCACTAAGTCTGTCTCCCATCAGTTCCGATCTGACTATTCTGCTTCTCAGCATATAGTCAATCCAGTTGCACGTGGTATCGTTGATGCCATGTTCCTTTGCAGCAATGCGTATGGACTCAAATGTTGTTTTGTCGAAGGCTCCCTCTATGTCGAGGAAAGCCCCGACACAAATCTCTTGTCCCTCTAGCGCAGCCTCGGCTCGACTCGCAACAAAGTGCAATGCCGTTTCCGTAGATTTGCCCGGGCTGTAGGCGCACTGTAGTTTATGTAGAGGGAATACTTTCAGTGGTCCCTCTCTTAGATACCTGTCTACCAGTTTCTCCAGAGCTTTTAAGAGAAAGGATGATAGACTGATGGGCCTGTAAGCTTTAGCTTCTTCATAAGTCGGTCTACCCACCTTCGGTATAAAAGTGACTTTGACCTCCCTCCATGCCTTGGGTACGTACCCAAAGGCTATGCAAGCTCTGTAGAGCTTACTCAAATGGGGTACCAAAACAGATGCCCCTTCTTGCAATAGTATTGGGTAGATGCCATCCGGACCAGGGGATTTGAGAGGCTGGAAGCCCGCTATGGCCAGCTTCAGTTTGTTTTCATCTACCACTTTCTTTGCCGTGAGCCAGTTACTTTTGGACGTGTGCCTTGTGAGCTCATCCCTTGTGACTGGTTCCTCTTCATCGCTATTGCGCAGTATACATTCCGGGAAGTGGGTCCTAAACATCACACCCAGAGTGTCCTGTCCAGTTTCCGTGAGACACCCATTCTCATCCTTTACAGATGATAGTGGGTTTGTCTTAGTCATGGACATTGCTTTGCACAACCTCATTCCACTTGGCAGAGTTTCGATGGAGGTGCAATGCTGTCGCCAGTTAGTTCTTTTGGCCTTGCGTACCGCCGTGTTATACCTCGTTAACATGCTATGATAGCCAGAAAAATCCTTCCTGGCTTTTGCATCATTAAAGGCCTGTCGTGTTTCCTGACGTATTTTGACTAGTTCAGGAGTCCACCATGGTACCTTTTTGCTAAAGGCCTTTTTCTCTGGGCAGTTATCTTCCCATGCGCCGATGGTGCCCGCCTTGATTCTGTCCGCTTCGAATTCTATATCCAGTATGGAATTAAGCTTACCTTTAGGGCTCCCTAGATTTACTTTAAGGTCCCTCCTGTATGAGTCCCAATTTGTATGCCTTGGGTTTCTCCTTCGTCTAGTTTCGGCTTCTCCCGCCGTCCTAAACCTAAAGCATATATAATTATGGTCAGACAGAGAGATTTCGTCCGATACATGCCAATTCTCAATATGAGCGCTGGCCCTGTTTGAAGCCAGTGTCAGGTCAATAACTTCAGTTCTCGCAGAGGTCCTGAAAGTAGGTTTATTGCCTGCGTTAAGGATTTGTAAAGAAGAGCTTACCACAAAGTCCAACAAATCCTCGCCTCGTTTGTTGACATCTGAGCTGCCCCAAACGACGTGGTGAGCATTCGCATCGCAGCCAAGTATCATGTCGAGATTTTCTTGGTTGCCGTAATCAACCAGTCTTCTGATTTGAGGTGTTACTGGTTCCTTTTGTTCATATGGGAGGTAGGCAGAGGCAAGGATAATTCTCCTTTTCTCTGTTCCCGCCCCCACTTGGATCAGAGCTGTTGTGAGATCCCTGTAACAGAAAGTACGTAAGGGCATTGCCTCTATACCGCCCCTGATATAGATGCAAGTCCTCGCGTCATTAGTTGGACAGTCATAGAGCACCATGCCTCCTGTCCCACCTAAGCCTTTTATAGTCCCCTTATACAGATAAGGTTCCTGTATCAAGGCAATGTCATATGTATTCAACTTCAATTGCCGAGCCAGAAGGGCAGTAGCGGCTCTGCAATGATGCAAATTGATTTGTACACACCTTAGTCCTTCCATCTTGGATATCTTGATGGGTTTGTGTTGTTGTTGGGGTGTCTCAGTTTTGAGGCTCCCCCTCCATCGCACCCTCCTCGAGAGCAGTTGGCGACTGAATCCCCAGGGTGTCGAGGCCCTCAAGGATGTCATCCTCGAGGTCCGCCTCTGACGCCCCGGTCTGGATCTCTGCCTCCTGCGCTACGTCTTCAGCAGAGACCTCGTTGATGGCCTCCTCACCCTGCGGTGGACCATCTTCGGAGGGCTCCACTTCTGCTTCCGCAGTGGGTGCCTCTCCCTTGTCCTCTTCCAGGAGCTTGAACGAGTAACGTTCAATTCCTCCTGGAAGAGAGTAGCCCGCGGCCTTGATGACCCCAGCGGACACCCCGTCCATGAGGACGATACGACGGATGCCGGTCTGCTCAGTGAGAGTATTCACGACCTTCCAGTCGTCCGTCCTCAAGGCAGGGTTAAGCCGCTGGAGCAGTCGAATGGCCCGGGCCGAGTCTTTCAACGCCAAGTTCCTACTCTTCCATGCCATTTTGACTGGCTTTGGAAGGTCCTTGGCGTCGACGACCTTGAGTTTCAGGGAGCCCAGTTCCACATTGTGGATGGCACCCCGAAACCAGTTAGCTGCTTCAGAGTTGTCGCAGGATACATGAACTGCACCCGCGACAACTCCGGAAGCAACCGTGAGAACAGGCAGAGGATCTGGCGCCACTTCCAGTTTCTCAATGATGAGCTCCTGAATCGGCACCAAGTCCTCCGCCTTCAAGTACTCCTCCGGGTACTTGACTGTGATGACAGCGAGTTTCACAGCCGCCACCGCATCCCTAAAGGATCCGGTTGAGGATGGTTGCCCTTGGGTCTTCATCCTCTTGGCCGCCATGTCCCCGCTGTCACCGCTGAGAGCAGCACGCGGTCTTTTTGATGGGCCCTCCGTAGGAGTTCCCTCTAAAGCCGCCTGCTGTCTCAGCTTTTGGCGCTTTTTCCGCTGCGCCCCAGATCGTCCAACCGGAAGCCAGCCTGATTCATGCCGGCCACCTGGAGACGACGAGGTGCTGTCTTTGCAGGTCGCGTCCGGGGCCCCAAGGTCCGAGGTCATTCGACCTCTAACGCAAGGGTCCCGTGTCGCGCCAGCTTTAGCAGCACCTTTATGCCCGGTGGGCTGGTTTGCAGTTCCGCCCTTCGGTGGTCCTGCAGCAGTGCCGACCCTCGACAGTGCCGCAGCAGTACCGTCATTTGACAGTCCCGCCGCAGCCCCACCTCGGGACGATCCCACTGCAGTCTCGCCTCTGGGCGTTCCTGCCAAGGATAATACAGTCCCGGCTTGCGCCGGTCCCGCCTTCTGGTTTGCAGTCCCAGCTTTCGCCGGTCCCGCCTTTTGGAGCGTAGTCCCAGTTTGCACCGGTCCTTTCGCCTTGTGGTTTTTTTTATTCAATGAATCCATTTAAAAATCCCGATAAGAATTTTCATCCCTCGACTATCCCCACCCGCCATGGAGTGCTCAAGTGGCGATGCTACGGTAGCACCAGGGATTAGTCGAGGGATATAGTCCCCCCCCATTAGTTGCTCACGAGACCGCACGGCACCAACCCACACCGCTACCACTAGCGATGCGAGCGAGCGCCGCCGTCTGCAAGCCCCCAATGGGAGTGAACTCGCCTGGGGGCCGTCTGACCGGACCCCGCAGCCGATTGACCGTAGCTGGCTAGGCTACGGCCTCCCGTGTGAGAAGAAATCCGGGCCAAAGTGGAGTGTTGCCTCCGAGACGCTAAACTACCTACGCTCATCGGCTCAGCCACCAGGATCCCCTCATCCTTCCGTACGGGTCCCCGCGCACGGCACAAACACGCGGGAGGTCATTGCTATCCATCAATTGTCAATCATCTTGATCAATGGTGGACACCCAGGGGCATGACCTCGCCACCCCTGCGTTGCGTCGCCCGGTGTTTTCAGTTACGTCTATTTCAGAGGGAATTAGACCAATAACAGGGCGGCAACCACGAGAAGGAAAATCACCGCACTTGCCTTGAGGATCTACACGACCGTTGCGCTCTCCCTCAAGACCACGCCACCTTGCCGGCTCTGAAGGAGCCAGGCAAAGTAGGACTGCATCAACAAAGCCAAGCCCACAGGACTTGTCGCTGACAGCTCAAAGCGTAAGTTTGCTAACACAGACCAGCCCCCGCGCGCGGGTTGCGCTATGGTTGCTCAGACTTGCGTTACAGGAAGACGCAAGACGAACAGGAAAGCGCACTGGTTTAGACATCTATCTATATATATAAAAGAGAAAGTATGTATGTATGATCCTTATAGACTCCGAAACGGCTACACCGATTTTAATGAAATTTTCAGACAAACTTTAGATTGATGAACTTTGAACGCGGGCGAAGGGGTAGAAGCTAGTAGCTTTTAATAGTCATCGTCATCCGTAACCGGCCTTCGCCCACTGCTGGGCATCATAGACCTCTGTTTTCTTGTGCCAATCACCATGCTCCTCTGGCACTTTTATCCAGTTACTACCCGTGAATGCAACAATGTCGTCGGCCAATCTCGCTGATTTATAATATTACAATAGTCACGGCTGATCTTTGTGTCTCTGAAGTTAGGCTTTGCGAACCATTGCGCAAGAAACAGTTTGTCATCGAATACTGCATACAGTAAGCGAGATAGGAATAGGACGATGCGACAAACGTAAGCGAGTGAAAGAGGCAGTTATACAATGCTATCTTCTACATCAACATTGACACAAATAGCAACTGCGCAGGGTCTTGCAGCCAACTTCAGAGACACAAAGATCCAAATCCAAGTCTGTAATCAAATCTTGCAAGTTAAATTCGACCCATTTCCCAGTGTCGGATTGCATTGAAATTTTGCACACTGTTCTCGTGACAATCCATTTTTTGAAAGCTGTTAGTTAAACTAAATACTAATGAAACATTTATAACATTTCCAGAGACAAAATGCTGAAGAAAAGGACGGTCTGCCTGGCCGTGGCGGCGTTCATGGGAACTGTCGCGGTCTCGCTGGCGCAGGGTCATGTTCCCGTGCCGCCTTCGCCTGATCCTTCCCCGGTCGTTCCTACTACACCGGTAAGTTGGCTTTTTTTTGTTTTTGGAACGGAGTTCCTTATCGCACGTTATAGTTCTGATTTTGTTTGCGGGCTGAGGGGCTAGACCGAAAAATGGGACCAATTTGGGATCATAACTCTTTCAAAACAAAAACAAAAAAGCAATTTTCAAAATCACTTTACAATTGACGGAGAAATCGGTGAAAATACAAAAAAAAGCGGTCAAGTGCGAATCGAATTCGTGCGCCGAGGGTTGCTTACCTACCAATAATACCGCCATAAATCAACTTTTTTCTGTTTTTTGGAATTTTTCCTTTATTTGTGTGTAAGACCTTGCTTTTGACCAAAATTGACAATTTTAGGTCAACGGGAACTACCATATAGGTTTTTGACCCAAAACCTATAGGGTACTTGCGGTTGACACCTACTAGGGACTATAGACCTTAGTATCTGGTATAATATAAATTTCAACTTGCTTGGTCTACCCACTCCTGAGAAAATCTGTGGTTACACATGGACAGACGGACAAGAAAATGTTCTTATAAGGGTTCCTTTTTTAACTTTTGAGGTACGGACCCTAAAAAATCCAAGTTCTAAGGTCAGGCTGCATGAAAAATGATTAAACAACATAAAAAAAATACGGTATTTCAAATCACAGGCACAAAATAGAAAGTATACAGAAGGGCCACTCCCGCCGTTTCAAAAATTTACACCTAAACTTGACAGACTCACTAGGGTTGCCACTATATTGATTCTGAATTTTAAAAAGGAGTTCGTAATTAAGTTAAAAACACAAATAAATCCATTCATCTAAACATACATCTCTATATTTTTTTACGACAATGGACTTAAAATAATGTATTATTTTCTTAGATTGAATTTTTAACTTGTCATCTTGAATTTTTTTTTGTCCTTAATAGCTTACTAGCTGTTCCCCCGGCTTCGCTCACTCCACAGGACCTGTTATCGGGTTTAAAAAAATAGCCTATGTCACTCAGGAATAATGTAGCTTTCTACTGGTGAAAGAATTATCTTACACTTTCGAATTTATCCACAGATCTTTCCTCTATATAACTTTATTTTATTATATTAGTGTATAGTTTAGAGGAACTACAGTAAGGATATTTATGTAATTTCAGGCTTCCTTACATTGGCTGTACCTACATCGCTCACTGACGTGTGTCTAGATTAAGCTGTCCAACCTTTGCCGACAATTATACAACCAATAAGAAAATGGAAAAAATAATAACTAGCCAAGTACCTACGAGTCGGACCCGCGTGCCGAGTGTACCGTACTTAGTCGTAGACGACTACGACTATTACGTGTACGATTTTCATCTAGGTTTCCCTGTAAATGATCACTGAGGCCGTTTATACCTCAAAATATAAATTAATTACAACTAAACAATAAATTAAAACTCGTTACTATTTTTTTAAACAAGAAAATGTATTTTTTATTATTTTTGTAAAAAATGTACCTCTGTTGAGATAAAAAAAATAAAGGATTAGTAGATTCGAATTAGAATTCGTTGATTGCGACCTTGTTTCAATGCACGATTATTGTATTTCAGTTTGTAGAAAATTCGCATTTTGTTTAAATACATGGGTAGGATAGATGGTATCCCTTTTCCGCAATTAGACTCCCATTTGTTCCGATGTGCGTGCAGGCCTCCTCTCTGTGAGAGGGAATAGGCCGTAATGCACAAAGCGGACCCAGTGCGGGTTGGTGGATGTCACATGTCTTTGAATTTTTGGTTCTAGGATATGCTGGTTTCCTCACGATGTTTTACTTCACCGTTTTGAGACCAGTGGTGATGAAATAATTTACACAAAGTAAAGCGCGTGCCTGTGTTCGAACCCACGAACCCGGGACTTACAACTTTTAAGTCGCGGCCGTTACCAATGGGCCACCATTGCTCCCTTTAAATATATGATGAGGAAAGATGTGCAAGGCATTGAAATATATGTATTTGAACTTCTTTCAAAAGACTGAATGACGTGACAAACACCCGCGCTAGCAATGTGACAGCCGCGACTGAGCTCTGTCCAATACTGCCCAAGAATCCCTGTAAAATCGTAATGTCAATATGTGTGCGGGCAAAATGGTACTTTGTTTGTAGTGGACTCTGCTGCGGCGCGCCGCCACTTACGTACTTTGTGTCACAGGTAAAGGTGAAAACATACTACTAAAACGCGACGCGACGTGACGTGTCGACACCCGATGCGAATCGTACACATATACTAAACGCCACGTGATGCTGCAACACGCTTCGCTAGCATCATAGTTTCGTTTCTAGTATTATTTTTAATACTATGATCACGGTATTGGCCTGAAATCATATCATATAATACTGAGTACCGTTTCACTAATTATATTGATTGTTCATCCGACATATTAAATAAAAAATAACAAAAAATATCTTTATAATGTTCTCGACAGACTGACGCGTGGCGTCGGGTGTTAACTAGAAACACACTGCGTGCGAAGCTCTCCCGATGAAATGCTGATCCAGACCAACTGTCTGTTACCGCGTGGGAGTGCGTTTGATCACATGGCGTGTTGTCTATGTGTTTCTGACCATATAAAATATATGGGATTTATAAGTACTGCAATGCGTCTGATGGCGTCGCGTTTTGGAAGTATGTTTCCACCTTTAGTCACGAGTCGACCGTATCTTTATTAATTTTAATCTATGGTAGCGAAAGAGGTTTTATTAAAAGCACACTAGCGAGTTGCCAATTAAAAACTACATGGAGTTATGTTAAAGAAAATAGCGGTTTGAATGAATAAATTACAAAAATAGTCCAATATTTTACTGACGGTGTCCATGGAAGCGTGTCGGATAAGAAGTAGGTAAGAGTAGTTCAAAGCAACAAATATAATTGATTATTATTCAGTTTAAAGACTACAATCTGTCTGGAATACTCGTCATCGTCAGTCCCCTTAGGACGATACCGGCAATTCACATGCACAGATATCGGTGCGAGAGCTGTAGTAGCATTCAAATATGAACCTTAATCATCATGTCTATAATGGTCAATTCTGTTCGATTACAAAACGAAGTCCAAACAGAACGCTCCAGTGAATCATATTTGCCGCAGATTACGCTGCATGTAAAATAATTTTGATGACGTATAGATGTGGAGATATGTAACGACCCGTAGGTAAATATTTTTCCTCAACATCGCTATAAATACATTTAAAGGTAAAGTACAACTATTTTCTTAATGTCCCTCGGCAAAATTCGTGTATCGTCTGTCGTCGGATTTATATCAGTTGTCCTTTGTACTTGGTGCAGACCGGACGCTCTAAATCAACTTGGAAGTGTGAATGAGCCAAAAACCGCTATAACATCCTCGTGTCTATTATAAAAACCGGCCAAGTGCGAGTCGGACTTGCGCACGAAGGGTTGCATACCATTATCGCAAAAAACGGCATAAAAATCACGTTTGTTGTATTGGAGCCCTACTTTAATATTTATTTTATTCTGTTTTTAGTATTTGTTGTTATAGCGGCAACAGAAATACATCATCTGTGAAAATTTCAACTGTCTGGCTATCACGGTTCATGAGATACAGCCTGGTGACAGACGGAAAGACAGACAGACGGATCGCGGAGTCTTAGTAATAGGGTCCCGTTTTTACCCCCAAAGGGTACGGAACCTTAAAAAGTGGAAAAAAAAGCGAGAAAATATTCACGGATCAATTCGGGCGAACTATAATATGGGAATGAGAGAAGTAGTACGCCTTACTTGTGGTGATCGAAGCTAGACCACGTGTGGCGGTGAGCTGGTGTTCTTCAACTCCAAAATGGCGACGACGACTTTCTGATCATTCAGGATCCACATACTTTACACAATTGTTTATATCCGCGAAGCGGGTTGTTAGGCACGGTTCACAAGGTTCTCTGCAATCTATGTGGCTTGGCTAGTTAGTTTAGGTTTTAAATCTGTTTTGAGGAGCTCGTGGCCATTTAATAACAGTCGTATGGGTCGTTCTTCAAGGGAAGGCAATTCCGCTGCCGAGGTCGGTCCGTGGAGGGGCGACAATCTCAAAGAATTGCCAATAAAAGTATCTAACTACCTAAGAGACTCACTGCAATTCTATTCTGTAAACTGCTCACCGTGAAAACTTAAGTGAATTAAATTAGAAGTGGATTGCCACTTTGATAACTCACTTCACCTGAGTTTTTACTGTGAGATATTTGTAGAAAAGACCGGTTGCAATAAAAAAGGTCCCTAAATTTAAAAGTTTTTTTTTTTAAATATCTTCTTCATTTATTTACAAACTAATAAAGGGTATTTCAACATGGACGGGAAATTAAAAATTGGACCTCTCGGATTCATGCCACCATACGAAGCCGCGGCGGACATTTGAACGATGTCATATTCCATCCATAATGGCATAAATGGGCCTTTTAAATAAAAAATAAATTTCGTTAATATCTCACACACATCTTGTTTTTTTCAATTTTAACATCGACCCGTCCTTGTTGAAAGACCCTTTATTAGAACTAAAATAACAATAAAAATGTCTACAATTACGGGGCGACAAAAAATTCGTCCACATCGCTGTCAACAGGAAAAGTGCCCAGAAGGCTGGCAATACTGTATGAGGATATGAGGTTAAAAATAAAATCACACGATTTTCACATATCCAGCGTAAAATCTCTGGAATAAAATCTCTTTTGAATTCTCTGACAAAATATTTTGCTCCGGTGTCGTGTCATGGCCGTGTCACTTTGGTAGTTAAGTTTTCTTGACATTTATTTCTTAACATAAATAAAAAAATACTATCTGAAATTTCTATAGCGTACTGGCAAGCATAGTATTAAACAAAGTGTATTTGCTGAGATGAAAACTAACTGGGAAGTATGGAAAAAGTCAAAACGCGTCGAGTCGTGGGCCCCAAATAAATTGGACCTCGATGATGATGAAGACTGAACAGGCTGAAGAATAGCGAGGCGATCGTTTCCTTTGGTCGCTTACGATGTTTTCTAGACTCCTACCGGTAGGTCATACAAATATTAATAATAACTAGCTGACCCGGCAAACTTTGTTTTGCCATAAAAACACCAAACATTCATCTACCCTACCTACCCTACCCTACCCTACCCTACCTACCCTACCTACCCTACCTACCTACCCTACCTACCCTACCTACCCTACCTACCCTACCTACCCTACCTACCCTACCTACCCTACCTACCCTACCTACCCTACCTACCCTACCTACCCTACCCTACCTACCCTACCCTACCTTACCTACCATAACTACCCTACCCTACCCTACCCTACCCTATATCTCAAGTTGGACCAGACTGCTCACGGTGTGCCAATTTAATTTAAAATCGGTTATGTAGTTTAGGAATCCATCGCGGACAAACATCGTGACAGGAGATTTATATATATTAGATGACAGGAGATTTATATATATTAGATAAGCCGTAAGACGGCCAGCAGCCTAATTGCGCAAGTGAATTCGGCAAGGCAATCAATCGACCAATCACATACACGGAAAACCACATCGCGTCTTTCATCTCGCATGTGATTGGTCTATTGACGGCGGCAAACCATTTGCCTTGCCGAATTCACTTGCACTATTAAACTGCAGGTAACGAACGTAACCGAAGCAAAACGAATATGTAAGGATCGTAGCAGGTGGCGTTCTGCAGCCTTGAAACATGAAACATGCGAGATGAAAGACGTGATGTAGATTTCCGTCTTTGTGATTGGTCGATTGTTATACTCTTGGCCTTTTGCCTTGCCGAATTCACTTACACAATAAGGCTCCTGTAGTTTCTGCCTACCCCCATGGAAAAATGCCGTGATTTATTTATGTGTAAGCACTAGCAATTGATAGATTAATGTGGACTACATTGATAATAATTAATTCAAAACTCTCGTTGCTTTTGTATCGGTTATATCAGTGTAGATAAAAATATGAATCATATTATTTGATTAAACACCTAAAATTGAATGATAACTTCATTCACGCAAATGATCAAATACGTATCGGTTATATTTTTACGACTACAAGGAGATAAACTTGACGCTAAAATTGATAGTAACGGATCCGAATCACAAATGTTGTTATTTTGACTACAATAATAAAATGAACTGAGATAAAGTTTATTTTGTTGCAAGTCAACAAACTCAGGAGACCTAGACACAACTTGTATTGTTTAAATTTTTTGTTAGTGAAAGTTTAATGAAACTTAAGGTCACGTAATTTTGTCAATGTTAATATTATAAACAAGTAATCTACACTAATATTATAAAGAGGAAAGATTTTTTCGTTTGTTTATTTGTTTGTTTGTACCGAATAGGCTCCGAAACTACTGGACCGATTTGAAAAATTCTTTCACCAATAGAAAGCTACATTATTCCTGAGTGACATAGGCTTTTATTATCCCGAAAACGGGTCCTATGGGGTGGCCCACGGGAGCGAAGCCGCGGGGAACAGCTAGTCTTTAAATAAAAGGCATTTATTGACATAAATGTATATATTTAAAAGTAATTATTTACTTTTTCATAGATTAAAAGTCTTGATTGTTCTTGACCATTTCGCTCTACCTCAACCTTAGTAAGTATAAAATTCACGACGACTCTATTATTAGACGCACTCTTATAGATAGTAAGGTCATTCATAACTTGACCCAGTTAAACTGTTATCGTTTACTTTGTTACTAACTAAAAATGTAGACAGTGAAATAATTAACCAAGCCTTTTGTTTGATTATCTGATTTTTGGGATAAGTCTGAATCTTAACAAGGAGGTTACCGTCCTCTTAAAATTGTAGGATGCTCCAGGCTTTCTTTTCCTATCTAAACCAATATTATAAAGAAGAAAGATTTTTTCGTTTGTTTATTTGTTTGTATCGAATAGGCTCCGAAACTACTGGACCGAAATAAAAAATTATTTCACCAATAGAAAGCTACATTATTCCTGAGTGACATAGGCAATTTTTTTCCCGAAAACGGGTCCTGTGGGGTGGTCCACGGGAGCGAAGCCGCGGAGAACAGCTATGCTTTATATTGTACTTTTGCATGTTCAGTGTGGACCCGACTTAACCCCGAGTGCAACCAACTGCCTAACGTTTTGCAAGTTAACACTGTTTTGTAAATTCGGAACTTACTCAAAATCCCTGCTAGATCAGTTTGCTGAAAGCTGTTACTGTTCTTTATTGCACGCAATTTTTTTATTGGTACAGATTGTTTACAAAATCCAGTTATTTTATCGGCCGGGTGAACAGTACTGCCATTCCCTTGTATTCACCTAAAACATGTCCAGTTACTTGTGGAGTTGTGTTGTGAGGCTTTTGTTCGGTGGCGCCCTTTTCGTTTGCGCGGTAAGAACTAACTAGCGGCAATATTTGGAACTACTTAGCACATAGCCTCGCGTGGCTACAAAGCTACGGTCGCTGCTACGATAGCTACCGATAACATGTAAATGTGCTAATCGTTCAGGTGTAAGCTAACAGGTGGCGCTACTGGTAGTGTCAGAGGAAAACGCTTTTCACATAAAAATTATATTAAATATCCCCGACTCAAAAACCTCTGATAGTAAAAAAATAAGCCTCGTACTCGCGTCAGTTAGAGGACCTCCAAAGTTATGTAGGTATTTATTATTTTGGTTATTTCATTTACTTAGCGGTTTTTTAGGGTTCCGTACCCAAAGGGTAAAAACGGGACCCTATTACTAAGATTTCGCGATCCGTCTGTCTGTCTGTCCGTCTGTCTCCAAGCTGTATCTCGTGAACCGTGATAGCTAGACAGTTGAAATTTTCACAGATGATGTATTTTTGTTGCCGCTATAACAACAAATACTAAAAACAGTATAAAGTAAATATTAAAGGGGGGCTCCCATACAACAAACGTGATATTTTTGCCGTTTTTTGCTCGATATTAATAATCGAGTCCGACTCGCACTTGGCCGGTTTTTATTTAATTTTTAGAGTGGAGCATATACAATTTTTTATTTATTATGGGTTTGCTCTTGACTCTAGCCTAGGTCAGAGGTGACGGAGACAAATTATTTTTTTTATTTAATGCTTTTTTAGCAACAATTATTTACCTTCCTATTAGAAGACAAACTTCGATCGACAATCTATCGAATCATTTGTGACACATTGTGAGAAAACCCCGATTTAAAGAATAAAATCCGTATATCTTTTGAACTTCTGAACCGCTGTTCATCAAACATAGCTAAGGACACTCTCGACAAAGTCACATAATTATCAAATAAAAAAAAAACAAATCAAAATCGTTCATCCGTTTAAGAGCTTTGATGCCACAGACATACAGATCCCTCTTTTGCCGTCGGGGTTTAAAGAGTTTTGAAAGTGGATGAATTAAAAGAATAACATTGAAATAACACTATAACAGCTCCAATGTTAGGTTAGGTTAGAATAGAATATACTTTATTGTACACCATAAAAGTTAAACATCTCTTTTATAAGAAAAACTTAATTATACGGGTACAAAGGCGGTCTTATCGCTGACAGCGATATCTACCAGACAACCTTTTGATAGACTGAAAGAACTTTAGAATGAAAAAAATACTACCGACTTCCAAATAAAAACATTACAAAGCGAAAAATATCTTTCTTTTTCTTTTTTTCGTTATTGACACCGACTTCCAAAAAGAATGTTATTTTTTACTTTGTAGTGTTTTTATTTGGAAGTCGGTAGTATTTTTTTGTAAAAAATAGTTTTCACTTTTTAGTTGTACCTAATAGGCAAGTTCTTTAGTAAGGTACCTATAATGCCAGAATAGATTACCCAAATATCATAAAACTTGTACGTAACCGGTGAAATGAGAGTGTACCGAGGTGAACTCTACACATCTGTGTACCCCTTTAGAGCGTACTGGCGTGATGTTATGTTATGAAATGGTATAAACAATAAATAGACAGACCAGGCTGATCCAGGGGAATGTCTACTTGACTGCGTGCAGTCGTATGCACCGCACCAAGATCGGGGAGTCCCACCTATCAGCCAACGTTCTAAGACTGGTGTTGGGGCTGGCGCGAACACGGCCATCATGCGCATCTATTGCGCATGATGGCCGAAAAACTATCATCGTCCGCGTCGGCAAAAATGCCGGACTCGCTACAAAAACGTGGCAGCTCCATCAACACCCGGAACGTGTTATATTGTGTGCGCAGGCCACTGTATGCCCTTTGCGTAAAGTTCACCCACAAGCTGCACGTGCATAAGGATTGGCAGTGGGATTTGAAAAGCGTCACCTTAACCTGAGCCGTACAACGTGCAAATCTGTGAGCCAACATCCCACATCGAACAGCCAGCGACCTGTTTTAAAGCCAGTTTAATTATTATTGATAGGGTGTTTATTACGATAGACGACCTTGGGTCAGCATCATTATTGGCCTTTTTAATGTTCCCACTGCTGGAACACAGGCCTCCTCTCTGTGAGAGGGGATGGGCCGTAATTCACCACGCGGGCCCAGTGCGTGTTGGTGGATGTAACATGTCTTCGAATTTTTGGTTCTAGGACATGCCGGTTTCCTCACGATGTTTTCCTTCACCGTATTAGCAGTGGTGATGAAATAATTTACACAAAGTAAAGCGCCTACCTGGGTTCGAACCCACGACCTACTATACTTAAGTCGCTGCCGTTACAACTGGGCCACCACTGCTCTCTTGGGTCATTAGGTAGGCCTAATTTGATTGATTTTCACCAGTAATACTGAATTTTCTGTGGCACAAATGGGTTGCCTGCAAGAAAGAATTGTCTTCATAACTTTATAAGTACGCAAGTATCGGATAGCCTATAATAGTTTTTATGCCTTTAGTCATTGTGCTTTTATAGCCATTTTTTCCTTGATACAATTTTATATCCTTTCAAGACTAACATTGAAAAGAAACCAACATTGTTCGGTTGTCTCGAAATAGAGGAAAACTCTTCACCTTGACAAAAGTCATTAGCAATTCCATAAACTGAGAAATGACACAAACCTGCAGACAGAAAATGTTGTGACGAAAATAACTTGTCTGTTTTTACACGATGCTTCGAATTCCTTTCAACGTAGCTTGTATAATATTTAGTTATTTTTTACACCTTTTTTTGAGGAACTTGAAAATCTATATACACATAATCAGCCTGTAATCTTCTTACTGCTGAGACACCTCTTTATGAGAGGGAAAAGGCTGTAGTCTACCACGCGGCCTGAGTGCAGGTTGGTGTATACCACATGTATCCGAATTTTTGGTCCTAGGACATGCCGGTTTCCTCACGCTGTTTTCCTTCATAGTCTTGAGAGCACTTGGTATGAAATATTTACACAAAGTAAAGTTGAGTTCGAACCCACGTAAGTCGCGGCCGAACATTTGCCCATCATTGCTCTTGTGCCTATTTTTTTAGCCGCAGACCTGCTCCCATTGGACTTGTAGTAAAGGATCACATGACGATGACATCCTTTTCAGTAATACACCCGCGACATCGGTAAATGATGATTGGTGTATTTACAACAGCCAAATCAGCAGTACACAAGTTGACATTAGCGATTTGGTGCTACAAGAAAATAGGATAGCGGTGTTGACCACTTTTGCGACACCCAATAGTCGAGCATTGGTGACTGTGGTATCCATTTTGCCAGCAGTTAATCAGACTGTCCTTTAGTAAATGAATCTGCCTAGTCCTTTTCCCAATTATGTTGGGGTGGGCTTCCAGTCTAACCGGATCCAGCTGAGTACCAGTATTTCACATGGAGCAAATGTCTATCTGGCCTCCACACCCCAGTTACTGCTTAACACTGCAGTCCTTGGCAAGACTGATGTCAGTTTTTTTATGGCTTCCGACTACCGTACCGACCGTCAAAGACCTTCAAATGGCAGTCGGTACCAACGGCTTTACGTGCATTCCGAGGCACGGAGGAGTCTCAGTATGTATCGGCCTCGGCAAGCTGTTATCAGACTGCCCTTTAGTCATAAATGCCTTATGCCAAATAGCAATCTGCAGATCATCATTAAGCATTTGGTGCCTACGTGAGAATATTTTTATAGCTCCACTCCGGTCAAATAGGACATGAGCAAAAGTAGTTACATGAATAACATATGATGTCACTTCTAACACTTATCTACGTTTTTTACGGAGCCACCATGTTCGTGTTGTTATTATGTGTTTCTTTGCAAAAGTCAAGAATTATTTATTCAGTTCGTCGTCGGTAGCATCCATTGTTTTTTTTATACAGGTTCTTTACCGTACTGAGGAAAACCGCAGGGAAATTGCTTACTTTAATTTTACTACGGTTTTAAATAAAGATAATAAGGATAATAATATTATCTAGACTGCGGTCATCATCTTTCTGTCCTTGTCCCTTGTTACTTGATGTCGGGGTTCTTATTTCTGTCTGCAAGGTTCAAAGCCAGTGTCAAACATAGCTGCGAACCGAACCGAGAATGTGGAGAATGTGAACCGAAGCGGAGACGTCAAACTAGGTGCAGCGACCTAATAGCGAAAAATTGTTTTGAATTTGTAAATAAACACAACTGTCACGTGTTGCTCTCGCTTCGCGTCTCGCATTCGCTCTCTGTTTGACGTCGTGCATACAAAGCCAGCTAATACAACTATCTCGCGCACGCCTCGCTTCACAGTCTCGGTTTTGGTTTGTTATGGCGTCTCACGCCTTTCGGTTCGCCGCGGTTCCAGTTCGTATCGACTGGCTTTCGCTTTTCTATGTGACTAGATTCAAACGATATCATACATTACACAATAAAAATGCTTCGCCACGCTATCGGTTCGCTGTCTATTTGTCATTGGCTTAAAGGAACCTAACATCCATCCTCCAACGAAGAAGCTAAGCTCTCCGTGTCGGGGTGCTCTAAGTTCCCGCACTCGCTTAACTTGCTCTTGGACTAATTAGTTCACGAGTTATCGGGATCGAGTTGTCATGGAATCTAATTGTTGGCCTCGAGTTGTCTGTCGTTTAGAAATTTTCACCACTTGCACGAAAAACTTAACTCACGAGTTAGTTGCTAACATGAAGTTAAATTTTCAATATTATATGACAAACTGTCCATTTAACCTCGTGCAATTGGGTCTTAGTGGTTAATATCCACCAGTTATTAGTTTCAGGAGCCATATTTTTTTATTGAGTCATACAAGTTCCGTGAAATTATCATAAACTAAATTTAATGCCGCTCGATTTAGTAGTGCAGTATCTCGTCATTAGTATCTCGTTAACTCTTTACTTGCCCGATTAATAATATCCCAAAAGAAAATAAGGCTCCATGGGCGGCGAATTGACGATAGTTAAGAACGTCCGGCGCACCCTGTTAGTCGGCCTTGACAGGCTTAACTTTTCGCCACGGCATGTGTACTCGTATAACCATAGCCTAAAAGCTATTAAGGCACGTGTTGACTTTCCTACTTAGTTCACACAGCGATATCGAAATAAAAGTTTGTTTACAAGTGATCAACATTATGGCTATTGGAACAGAGAGCATATCTTATAGTACTGACCTATTGGGTGCCAGACAAAGAGTCGCATAGTTATAGTCACTTATTAATATGCCATTGTTACCGTTTGGTAATAAAGCATGTTTCTGAGTGACGGAGAAGGATAGAACATACACTTAACCCTGTATCCTCTGTGTATGATGGATTAGGTATACCAATAGGACTCCAAAATTTCGCCAGTTATGAATAAACCCTTGATTGCCTAAAACGCGGATTTTTTTTTATTGTTCGGCAATTACGGCATTCAACCGGTTAAGTCCCCTCTTAGCCAAGAAAAAGGTTGGTTAGGCAAAAAGGCGTATTCCTATGGACATGTCTGGCTTAGCCCTTACATTAGACCGACAAAGGAAGCCACTGGGCCGCGAGGAGGAAGTACATTGCTCTCAGTACTGAGTTCAATCATGAAGTATTTTGTTTAAAACTTTCCTCGTGCTCTCGCGCGGTAGTGTACAGCCGGCATAATTATATTATATAGTATTCTATATTCATACAAACCGTCGTTTGTATGTACCTACGCTCCTCGAGATCGGCATGCACTCGATTCACAACAGTCATTGAAAAGTCGCGAACGCGCTGCAGTGACGAACGAACGGTGTGACAGTTTTGTAAGCAGTAAGCGTGCGATTTGTGATTATTTGTTTGAAATAAGTACAAGTACTAACTTAGTATGGCAAAGAGTAATTATAAACTATAATATTGTGCAGATTTTGGTTGCTTAAATTATCCAATAACGCACCCAGAGACAACAATTTTTAAATTACCTAAAAACTCAGAAAGATAAGACTATAAAATATTTTTTATATACTTACTACTAGTACGTAATTTGTTTCTTTTTTTAATAGGTAGGTATTAAAATTAGAAAAAAAACTCAAGTAGATAGATGAAATTAAAATATTGTAGGCGGGTAGAGCTATCGCGTGTTTACGTACCGCGCGACTGTAGGTAGGTTATTATTTCTAGGACAGGGCCGAGTCACAATACTGTATAGATATCATGACCGTGCCACTGGCTTCGTCACTGTACCAACTTAGATAGGTTCTGCCCCTTTGTAATCAATTAGTCATGTCTGAAAAGTGATGTAACCTCTTTTTATTTGTCTTCGAAAAATTCTTTATTCCTAAATTTCGAGTAACAATTTTGATTGCGGATTCAAAAAGGTTCTCACTTATTATTAAGATTAAGGACAGTGTTTAGCGGGCATTGTACCCGGAAATTTATATTTTTGCAAATAACAATTTGCTGCAAATTCTCATATTCTTACAAAATAGTTTTATTTGCAGCAAAACAATAATTTTGAGAGGTGTATTGAATGTATAGTAATGGAGGCCACTGACGCTGAAATTAACGTAACCACACTACTGGGCCCAAAATATTTAAAAAGTTTCCTATCGACGCATAAAGAAGAAGGTGGGGTATTGATTTTTAAATGATTATTGTAGGTAATTATTATATCACAATTACATACAGAAAACAATTTTAAAGAAACGTAAGAAATATTGAAATTCGTAGGCTGCATTTTTTTCTCGTAAAATCCGTCGTTTTGTAGGATCCGACAACTGATAAGTTTAATGCATTTTGTCAAGCTATAGGTTGATGACCTAAGATTGGGACTTGGCACGACTGTATACAATCAATGTCGGTAAACAAACGCACCGTGCTTTTAAGTTGTTTGTGTATTCGTAATTTAAAATGATGCTATGATTGGCTGAGGTATAAAGTTCAAAATTAATCTATTAGAAGCAGAAATCGTTTATTATCCAGATGGTAGGTGGAACACAGTTATAAACAAGTTGAAATATCAGGGTAACTTTAATATTTCATACAGCTAGAAAATTAATAATTATAACAATAAGTTTATTAAATAAATAATGATAAATACAATAAAAACGTATTTATTTTTTTATCTTAAAGCAAGTTTAATTAATATGATTCTAAAAAAAATTGTTCTTACGTGGTAGAAAAAAAATTAAGTTATAAATATGTTTTTCAGCAATAAATAATCTTTTTTAATCATTAAAAAAATAACATAATTTGCATCAAATTTTAGGATGCCAAAAAACATGTTCAATTACCATATTAAAAATTTTGCAACTACGTTACTAATTGTTAATAAAAAACAGTTTTTTTTAATGTTATAATTGCAACGGTGATATATTCTGATGCCTTTCAAGAATAGTTCCAAGGAAGGAGAAAAATCTCAGATTTATTGTTTAACTAGCTTTTGCCAGTGGCTTAGCCCGCGTGATATTAGAAAATTATACCGACGAAACATATTCCCGGGATAAAAAGTATCATATGTTCTATTCCTGACTAATCTATCACAGTGCCAAATTTCATCCAGATTAGTTTAGCCGTTTGAGCGTGAAGAAGTAACAAACATACAAAAACACACACACACACACTAACCCTCTTACAAATAAACGCGGTATAAAGTTATACCAAGTATAAACGTATGAAAATGTATGGTTATACCTTTGTTATACCTGGTATAACTTTATACCGCGTTTATTTGTAAGAGGGTAAAACTTTCGCCTTTATAATACTCGTATTAGTGTGATTATAATAATTATACCTGCAATGTTCAAGCAGCAAAAAAATTTCAATTAACTATTGCCTTACTAATTGAAAAATAGCGATAATAAAATACCGGCTGATAATTGCTCATTCATCTACCCTCTATATCTAGATTTCTAAAATCTTAATTAGTGTTTGAAATATTTGCAAAAAAACCAGCGCTCTTTTTATTTTTCAGTAAATTGTTTGTAACTTTGCAATTTTTGCAAGCAGAACTTTTTTTTAAATCATCTGTATGCTATTCTGAATCGAATGACACCTTGTTAATATTTTGCCGAGACTGCTAAAAAAAGTTGAACAAAAAAAACATTTGTTGACTAGTGAGAACAATCTGTCAATCTGCCTGCCTAGCAAAACTGTACAGTTTGCTGAAAAATATGCAGCAGATTTTTTTTTTTTGGTTTATTGCGTAAATGAGTCAGGCCTGTGTCCTGTAGATTTTAATATTATATTGACAGGTGTTCTTAAAAATAATAGGCAAAAAGACAAGAAGCAAAATTATTACTTACATTATTTTTTTAAATATCCTTCATCAAAAATAATATTGTTTCTCAAACTCATACCTAATATACTAATACGTTAAAATGAATCAAAACAAGATTACAGAAATGGCTGGCAAAAACCGGTGCTAGATTTGATTCTATGTATTTAACTTATACAAAAGAAGAAAAAAATAAGCACGTGATCATACATCCTTTTAAGATTCGCTATTTTTTGCGCAGCAGATATTTATAAAATTACGTAGTTGGTTTTTAGGGTTCCGTACCCAAAGGGTAAAAACGGGACCCTATTACTGAGACTTCGCTGTCCGTCTGTCTGTCTGTCTGTCTGTCTGTCTGTCTGTCACCAGGCTGTATCTCATGAACCGTGATAGTTAGACAGTTGAAATTTTCACAGATGATGTATTCCTGTTGCCGCTATAACAACAAATACTAAAAACAGTATAAAATTAATATTTAAGGGGGGCTCCCATACAACAAACGTGATATTTTTGCCGTTTTTTGCTCGATATTAATAACGGCAACAGGTAGACGCTTGAAATAGTCACAGAATATTTAGTTGTATATTCTCTTCAAAAAATAATTATTATTAAATTAAATTAAAATAAATTAAGGGGGGCTCCCATACAACAAACGTGATTTTTTTGCAGTGTTTTGCGATAATGGTACGGAACCCTTCGTGTGCGAGTCCGACTCGCACTTGGCCGGTTTTTTATAATGATGGGTACAAAGTGAGGTGGTTGACATTGCCGTACATAGCTAGGTACCTATTACAAAAAGAATCTTGTGAAAGAGTAAACTCCTTCGAAAAGAGCTTATTATTCCTCCTGACTGAATTAGGAGGTTTAGAATACTTTAGAAAGCTTCCCTACCTATTACAAAAAAAAGTTAGTGAAAGAGTAAACTCCTTCGAAAAGAGCTTATTATTGCTCTTGACTGAATTCAGCCAGCTTTTCTGAACAGATAGGAGGTTTAGAATGCTTTAGAAAGCTTCCCTACCTATTACAAAAAAAGTTAGTGAAAGAGTAAACTCCTTCGAAAAGAGCATAATATTCCTCTTGACTGAATTCAGCGAGCTTTTCTGTACTGATAGGATGTTTAGAATACTTTAGAAAGATTCTGTACTGAGGTGAGGTACACAAAACACTGAATTAGCTTTTTTTTACCCGACTGCCGAAGGAGGGTAATGTGTTTATCAGTATATGTATGTATGTATGTGTGTATGTATGTTTGTTCCTATGTGGCGTTCTAGAGACCAAACGCGTTGGCCGATTTTGATGATTCTTACGTCAATCGATTCGTCTTAATCCTGCGAGTGTCACTGGCTACATTAAAATTGGAAAAAGACAAAAATGGCGGATTTTGGGCGCCATTTTGCGGGGAAAAAAATTTTTTTTTTCTTCCAAACCCATCGTGTGGGGTATCAAAATAAAGGATTCTAAGAGGCGATTTCAAAAATATATAACACTTATATGTTTAAATGTACCTAATTCTAAAAAAAATATCTAAAATGTTGTAAATATAAAAGGTTAATTAAAAAAATCAAAAAACCCGACTGCTTAAAAAGCAAACTTAAAAGACGTAAACAAGAAGAAAATCATGCTGTGCAGTCGGAGGATACATCTGGTTTTGGTCCGCCAGCTCGCGAATATGTATCCTCCGACTGCACAGCATGATTTTCTTTTTGTTTACGTCTTTTTAGTTTGCTTTTTAAGCAGTCGGGTTTTTTGATTTTTTTAATTAACTTTTTTTTTTTCAGAATCAGAATCTTTATTTGTAAACATAGGTAGTACATGGTATGTGAGTTGTTTGATATTGTTGTGTTGAGTAGTTTCTAAACCAGTTACTGAGTCCGTCTGAAGATTAACGTCAGACAGAGACTGATGACAAAACCATTCTTCTTTCTAATTAGGGTTTTGGAAGCTAACTTGCTAACTGTGAAATCACTTGTATGAATTCAGCAAAGTATAGCCGCCCCTTTATACTGGTCCTTTCAAAACCTTGAAACCGTGAGAAAAAACAACAAGAGAGTTACTTGTTTCTTTGCTGTCATTCAAAGATTCTATGTAAATTCATTAGATGTTCAAATGATGATTATTGTTGTTCCATACAGTGAAATAACAAAAAATATGACGTAATGTTTAGATGGAGCAAAAAAAACAGGTCAATCTGGCGCGTTCAGATTTATTATTAGACATAGAAATTAATTTACGCTGGAAAAACTTGTAGCAAAAAGAATGCAAAATCCAAAAAAACATTCGGAGTCAAAGACAAAAAAACCGGCCAAGTGCGAGTCGGACTCGCACACGAAGGGTTCCGTACCATTATCGCAAAACACTGAATAAAAATCACGTTTGTTGTATGGGAGCCCCCTTTAATTTATTTTATTTTAATTTATTATTTATTTTTTTATGATGTAAATATACAACTAAACATTCTGTGAATATTTCAAGCGTCTACCTGTTGCCGTTATTAATATCGAGCAAAAAACGGCAAAAATATCACGTTTGTTGTATGGGAGCCCCCCTTAAATATTTACTTTATACTGTTTTTAGTATTTGTTGTTATAGCGGCAACAGAAATACATCATCTGTGAAAATTTCAACTGTCTAGCTATCACGGTTCATGAGATACCGCCTGGAGACAGACGGACAGACAGACAGACAGACAGACAGACGGATCGCGAAGTCTTAGTAATAGGGTCCCGTTTTTACCCTTTGGGTACGGAACCCTAAAAAGCAGCTTTAGGTCGGTGATCCAACCCAGGATCTTATTATGCTCAGTAGTATCTACGAGTAGTATCTACCGCTGCCAAACATTAGACCAAGGAGACAGTTTCAAAGTATATTAGGTTAAAAATATTTAACCCCGACGGAAAAAGAGGGGTTTTATAAGTTTGATGTTTGTACCTGTGTGTTCGTGTCTGTCTGTGGTATCATAGCTCCTAAACGGATGAACCGATTTTAATTTAGTTAGTTTTTTAGGGTTCCGTACCCAAAGGGTAAAAACGGGACCCTATTACTGAGACTGCGCGGTCCGTCTGTCACCAGCCTGTATATCATGAACCGTGATAGCTAGGCAGTTGAAATTTTCATAGATTATGTATTTCTGTTGCCGCTATAACAACAAATACTAAAAACAGAATAAAATAAATATTTAAGTGGGGCTCCCAGACAACAAACGTGATTTTTTTGTGATAATGGTACGAAACCCATCGTGCGCGAGCCCGACTCGCACTTGGCCGCTTTTTGTTTGAAAAGTGACATTATCGAGAGTGTTCTTAGCTATGTTTGATGAAAATCGGCAGTTTGAATCGGGGTATTTGCGCAAGATATCTTGTCGGAGGTTTTTAAATTATACTTGTTGATACTTTGAAAACAGTTGTGGTCCTAAGAATCAGAAACAATATAGAACCATCAAAGCTAGGTAATGATGTCCGATAATTTATTTGCAGGTAAAAACCTAGCTCACATAATTAGAACGCACAATGTGTGTATAATTATGCCACTATCGATAACACGTATTGTTTAAGTGGAATCAAAGGTACCTATACTCTGGGCAAGATGAAGGTACAATATTTATTAACAAAGTACTGACAGCTCAATCAGCTGACAGCAGAGATGAAAATTTTAGGTCCGCTCGAATCTAATCTTCTTGGATTTCTTGGATGTATAAGTTCTCAAGCAATTTTTATGTATTAAGTTAAATCGATGTACAACAGATACAAACTTCTATATCGAATTCGTTTTATTTTTGTTGTTGAGTAGAGGGTAGCCCAAAAAAAATGCCATACCTATTATTGGAATCAAATATAAATAGCTCACAATTTTAGGATTCATTAATCTAATATATATAAATCTCCTGTCACGATGTTTGTCCGCGATGGATTCCTAAACTACATAACCGATTTTAAATTAAATTGGCACACCGTGAGCAGTCTGGTCCAACTTGAGATATAGGGTAGGGTAGGATAGGGTAGGGTAGGGTAGGGTAGGTAGGGTAGGTAGGGTAGGTAGGGTAGGTAGGGTAGGTAGGGTAGGTAGGGTAGGTAGGGTAGGTAGGGTAGGTAGGGTAGGGTAGGTAGGGTAGGGTAGGGTAGGGAAGGTAGGTAGTTAGGGTAGGGTAGGTAGGGTAGGTAGGGTACGGTAGGGTAGGTAGTTAGGGTAGGTTAGGTAGGGTAGATGAATGTTTGGTGTTTTTATGGCAAAACAAAGTTTGCCGGGTCAGCTAGTATCAATATAAATGTGGATGGATAGAGAGGGAAAGGAAGGCCAAAGAAAATATGGATGGACTGTGAGTGATATGGAAGAAAAGGGAGTCAGTGATAGCGTGATAGAGGACAGGACGGTATGGAGGAAGAAAACGTTTTGCGCCTACCTCAAGTAACATGGGGTAAGGGCAGGAAGATGATGATGAATCGACTGTTGACTTTCCAGCATAAAGAATAAGTTTCAAATGTTAGTGAGTGGTAGACTAGAGCTTGACACATTCCTACGTGACACTCGGGTGGTCTGCGGGTGCGGGGGACGTAAGGCAGCGGAGATGGTAAAACGTGCGCGCGGGACGGGGATCACCTGATGCGCCGTCACGTCATTGGGTAGTAACGTCCCACGCCGCCCGCGTGAACCTTGAGAGTGTCAAGTACGAATTTGCCAAGCTATAGTGATCTGATGATTGCTCATCGTGGCCTTGAAATTCGTAGACATCAGCCACACTTTTCTCATAAAATCGCAGACGTCAAAACTGTCAAGCCCTCGCCAAACTTCTTGGCCGCCCTGAAGTTGGTTTACCGGATGCGCGAGGCACGAAACGGTGCTGTTTTTGTATGAGATTTCCTACTGCGCAGCCATTGTAGCCAACTTCAGGGCGGCCAAGAAGTTTGGCGAGAACATTACCTTTCGAAAATAATGCGTTAGAAAATATTTATGTTTGGCACGTGCACGTCACAATATTTTAATGCTCTAGCTATAAAAAATTATGAATCAGTTTTTTGGGCAATTAGAAAAATAATAAAGAGGTTATAACAACTAAGGATTGCGGTTTGTTCTTAAGGGTACACTAGTCGACGGCACGAACTATTTTTTGCACGGGGTTAAATTGCATGCTATATCAACCGTCAACGCGTGCGGAACAGATAGATGCTGTTATGAGCAGTAAGAAGCTAGTACGCGTACGAATACACACTTTTGCAAATTCGTAGCGAAATGGATGATGATTTAGAACGAAAACGAGCGCGCGAAAATTTTATAAACAGACCTTTGGGAGTCTGGATATCATGAAAAAACGACTGAATGTATCTGTTCAAAATAAAATTATTTGCATTGTTGAACTACTAATCTATCCCTGTATGGAGGCCGTTTTTCAATTTTCCTTCTTCTTATGGTACTTATTTGCGCCCAAAGATGCGTTAAAATTAGTGTTGAAATATGGAACTTTCGAAGCTCATAACTTTCAAGTTAATATTTTTTTTACTTTTTTGCTTCCATACAGGGCTAGATAATGATGAGACAAATTGATATCATTTTTTATTTTGAACGTACATCGTCAAACAGCGGAGTAAAAGCCAGACTACGTTTGTATGGAAGCATTTTCGACTAGTGTACCCTTAAACTTGACTTATGGTCAAAGTAAAGGTTGAATTTTTACACGAATACGTAGTGTGTAGTGTGTTTTTATTTGCTCCTTAGAAACGACTTTGATTTCGGTCAAAGGTTGTAAGGTTCAAGTTCACAGCGGCGTTTCGGGGAGCATTGTAACAAACTAGCTTTTGCCAGCTTGAGCGCGATCGTCGATACTTAGAGCCAGTCCAGATGGCGCGCGATTTATGCGAGCGAACCCGCGCGAAGTCTTACGCGCGTGCCCGAGATATTAGAGCTACATACATCCCGTTCAGGTGCTCTCACGCGTTTCCTTACTCGCGCATAAAACGCGTGCAATGACTCGACTCGCTCGTTGTACGCGCGAGCACCGCGCGAGTTGAGTGACTCGGGCGCCATTGCTTAGTCGACGACTGGACGTACATTGACTAAATCCCTTCCATCACATTCGCGCGTAGGAACGCGCGTAAAACGTGGCACATGGACGCAATATAAATTAAAGCGCGCGAGTGGAGTCGCGCGTTAAATGCGCGATCTGGGCAGGCTCTTAGAGCTGATCCAGAAAGGGCGAATTCGCCGCGAAATGTTTCGCGCGTAGTGCGCATTAGTGAGATACTAGGCACCAATACATCGCGCCCACAAGCACCGCGCGTATTCAAAATAAGCGCGTAAATCGCGTGCACTACTCCAGACTCGACTCGCGCGTGATTCGCGCGTAATGCGCGCGAGTCGAGATACTAGGGACGCCTTGTTGCGTCCACTTTACGCACGAATTTCAGAGCGAGTTCACAATGGAGCAGCAAAATTTTGTACGGAGTTGCCCTAATGCTCGCACGTTGGTACGCTCCTTCTGGACGCAACGTCCGCGCGGATTACGCGTGAGTGTTTCGCAGCGAATTCGCCCTTTCTGGACAAGGTTTAAGCCTACGGGCGCGTACTACCGGTATAATGAGTTGAAACATACAGACATACAGAGTTTCACATCCATAATATTCGTAGATAAATAAGATAACACAGACAGGTGGTTGATTCGCGGATGAGTGACCATTTTTACATAGCGAGATTCCTCCGCTCTTGGAAAGCATGTAAAGCTATTTGTCCCTACTGTCATCTATAGGTCTTTGCTAGTCGTTACAGATATTTAGAAGAAAGAAAATCAGACAACAGTCTTGCCAAGGGGTACCGAGTTACCCAGTTATTGGGCTATTGAGGTCAGATAGACAGTCGCTTCATGTAAAATATTGGTACAAAGTTGCGAAAATTGAGACAGCGTCGATTACTCTAACCAAGTAGTTCTTCTTCTTGGAAGGACAAACTATTAAATAAACTAAGAGGTAACAACAATACTTTGCAGTTATTTGCACAAAAAGGTAATTAAGGCAACCTTGCTCAAATAAAGAGTCGACTTTTTTTTTATAAATTGAGACCAAGGCCCAAACTGTAGCACATTTAAAGGGTTAAATACAAACTGCATTTACATGGCCTACTTGTTAAAAATAAATTTAGAGGTTAATTCTTGCCAAAAGCGATTGTACAAAAATATTCTTCGAGACAAGAAAAATAAAATTAAAATTTAAACACCCGACACGTTTTTATTTAATGCTTTTTAAATTAGGTACCTAATTTATCTAAGTAGTAGTATACACGCTTCGATCGATAATCTATTGAACACGTAATTATGACACGATATCTTGCGAAACACCCCGATTCAAACAGTAAAACGCCCATAACTTTAGGACGGCTGAACCGATATTCATCAAACATAACTAAGAACACTCGATAAAGTCACATCCCAATAAAAAAAACTAAATCAATATCAGTTTGTCCGTTTAGGAGTTATGTGTGGTTCTGTAGTATCTACCTACACCTACGGCAAATAAAAAAGTTGTTATTATGTATGTAAACCTGAGATAAAGTACCTATAGATTAAGCCCTGGCGTGACCGCACATGAGACAGTAATAGTTAGTTCTGGTGTTACAACAAAAACAAGAACACTACAACCCACCATCGCACTGACACTTATTATCTATATATAACCCAAATTCCTTGTCTCAATTAACACATAATACCACGAAATCAAAGAAAATCAAACAAAACCGAGTTTGTTTGTCAAACCTGCCATTATATTGGAGTTTGACAAACAACAGAAACCGGCCATGGTGACAAAGACAAAAAATAATCTTTTGTCCTTATTGTTTACATGGAGCTGCCAATTGGCCATCTCGCTCTATCAATCAAGCTCATTTTAAGGCTTGAATCTATAGGTACTTTATCCAAGATGTAAACTGATGTAAACTAATAAACACATTGTGAGTAGTGTGAGTTCAGACAAGCGATAATTCAGCATGCGACTCCAATTAATAAGCAGTATTAGGCGTACTCTATGCACAAGTACTACTAATTTCATTGTCTATTCATGCTTTAACAACCGCAGGAATCGACGTTTATGTGTAAAGTACGTGTTCTTCGTTTAGTAAATTATGTGGTACTACCTTCTGCCAGCGGCTTAGCCCGCGTGTACCTACAGGCAGGGTAGGTACCTACTTATCTAGCTTACCCTTCCCTACCTACATACTTTTTTTTTTCTTTCCTTCTACAAATAATTGGAAAAAAAAAGAAAAGATGAATTAAATCGGTAAAGCCGTTCTCAAGTTATGGCGTGACCAAGGGAAATAGGGATTTATTTTTTATATATAGATGGCGATTGTCTAAATGCCAAAAAGTAAGGGATCGATCATGTGACATTTCGGTGGCACTAGGCAATCCTATACATTTTTTTATCTTTTCTAATCGGTCCAGCCAGCGATGGAATGCCACTTGTATTGAACCTCAGGTAAAGCGGACACTATCTCCTTTATTCAGGGTTTGTTGGGCAAAACCTTAAAACTTTATCAACACATCCATACATCCTGAGTTTTCCATACAACTTTTAGAGTGAATTAGGAAAACGTAATGGCTGATTCATTTTTAGGGTTCCGTACCTCAAAAGAAAATCGGAACCCTTATAGGATCACTTTGCTGGCCGTCCATCTGTCTTTCAGGACCCTTTATCTCGATAACGCGTGAAGGTATCGAGTTGAACTTAATATCGTATTCAGTTTGCAACCCCTTGCGGTTGTGAAAAAATCAAACTTCTAAATCAACGCAATCAAGTGATACAGCCGTTAATTACGCATATTTTACACTCGCAAGGGAAGTAAAATGTACAGGGTATTTCCCGTTGACCTAGAATCATAAAATTTGGCAAAAAGCAATGTCTTACAGCACAAGTAAAGGAAAAAATCCGAAAAACTTAAATTTGTACATCATCATTTGCCTAGCCTTTTCCAAATTATTGTTGGGGTCGGCTGCCAGTCTTACCGGATTCAGATGAGTACCAGTGTTTTACATGGAGCGACTGCCTATCTGACCTCCACAACCCAGTAACTGGGTAACACGATACCCCTTGGAAGGACTGGTGTCAGATTTCAGGCTTCTGACTACCCGTAACGACTGTCAAAGATCTTCAAATGATAGCCGGGACCAACGGCTTAACGTGCTTTCCGAGGCACGGATGAAACTCGGTATGTTGAAATGGTCACCCATCCACGGACCGAACTCGTCAAGCGTTGCTTAACCTTGAAGATCGACCCGTGCGGCTGTTATTATTTAGCCACGAGCTCCTCTTAAATTTGTACATACATAAAAAAAAACTTATTATAAGACCGCGACTTATGTCGATGTATGGGGACTAAAGAACCTTAAAGATAGCGGTTGCCGGATTCGGTGGCCGTAATTAGCTGTATGCGCAATGAAAGTGTTCAAAAAACGGTTTGCGCCTATAATTTGTACGGAACACTCAGTGCGCGAGTCCTACTCACACTTGGCCAGTTTTTAAAAACCAAGTTTAATTTTTAGTTTAAGTTGCCAGGATACAAAAAATAAATGACAATAAAGTAAATCGTAACACTACACTGAAGAAACTATGATAATCGAGTCACGTAACTGATATAATTCGATAAAAATAATAATATTCTTAATCGAATCGGTACTGAAATTATCGATTATGTAATGACTGAAACCGAGTGAAAGTTAAAGATTACGTCAGAGGGTACTGTTTTATCAGATTGTTTTCAAATTATGATAATGTTTTCTGTAATTGCGTGACATCAGAAGGTACTTTTGTAGGTAATTTTCAACTGAAACTTACATGACATATAACCCAATTTTAGGAACGAAAATTATCGCAAAATTAGGTAATGTGACTAATATTTTCATTTTTACAGCAAATTAGGCGACGCGAAAATTTGACAATTTAATTTTACGATAGTTTTCGTATGAGAAACTGGGACATAAACGCATAGCCTAAACTTAACTATTGGGGTTGTAAGCTTATTAGTCTGTAGTCATTTATTAGGGTTCCGTACCCAAAGGGTAAAAACGGGACCCTATTACTAAGACTCCACAATCCGTCTGTCTGTCTGTCCGTCTGTCACCAGGCTGTATCTCATGAACCGTGATAGCTAGATAGTTGAAATTTTCACAGATGATGTATTTCTGTTGCATAACATACAATATAATAAATAATAATACATAACAACAAATAAACACAGAATAAAATAAATGTTTAAGTGGGCTCCCATACAACCAACATGATTTTTTTTGCCGTTTTTTGTGATAATGGTACGGTACCCTTCGTGCGCGAGTCCGACTCGCACTTTGCCGGATTTTATTTATTCAGGACCCCTAACGAAAGATACACAAAAAACACAATGAATCATAAATATGAAGCAATGACAAGTGCACTCCCTCGATTATAGGAGGCCACAGCATGCTTTTTAGATTTTCGACTAAATAAAAAAAATAAGTCATCTATTCATTGTAAACATATTTGGGAGTTCCCAGAGAGACTGGACAGACAATTCCAAAATTGTCACCGTAAAGCTAGCATTTTTTTTGCGTGCCTATTCTGTCCTACTTTTGGGCATAGTCCTCCACTTCTTACAGTTTTCACGGGCCCGAACTTCCCCTTTCCAGTTATGGCGAAATCTGTGTAATCAGGTGAGATAGTGGTCAAGCGCGAGCTTACAGAGCAGAAAAAAACGTTCCTCCCGCCATGACGTTCGTGGTCAAAGCTAGCAATAAAATCATTAAAAAAATACAACTCGCGATTTTGGATTTGTTTACCTAGCTTCGACATAATATTGCCCCTTCTATTAATAGATAACTCGTTTCCAAACAGCGTAGAACCTAGAACGTCTGGTCGTAATTGTAGAGCGAGCCATCGACCGCTCGATACTCTGGTGACAAATGACCGCTTTACGTGCCTCCTTTTTTTTTTTTTTTTTTTTTTTTTTTTTTTTTTTTTTTTTTTTTTGCGTGGAGAAATGCTCATGCATACTGCACTACCACGGGGAGATAGTGCAGTTATGTGGGACTCTAACCCACTAAAACTCCACGGTGTCCTCCTGTGCCGCTTATGGCGGGAGCACGGGTACGCGTTAGCACTCACCGCGAACCCGCCGCGGCTGTCCGTCACCGGACCCTCCTCGGGGGAGTCCCCCCATCACCGGCGCACCAGAACACACTGCACGCCGTGACCACCCCAGGGACCAATCAGCACATGGGCGCCAGACGACCCCGTGTATGGCACCCTTGGTCCCCCTGTGACGGGTCAAGGTCAATGGCCCCGCCACCTACCATTGTTCGGCCGCAGGGGATAGGGAGAGCGGCTAACGCAATACCGACACTCCTCCTCCCCTGCGGCCCCACCGCGTCCGCCATCAGACGGTGGCGACCCCGTCCGGGCCGCGGAAGGTAGGGAGAGCGGCGCACCGCAATACCGGCACTCCTCTCCCACCGCGGCCTCCAACCCTCAGCCGCGACATCGTATGGAACCTGGGAATCTCCATAAGACATCGCGGCCCGCCTCAGTTGCGATGTCGCCTGTTACCAAGCGGCACCGCAACCTACTAGTTGGCCGCTACGTCGTCGGCTTAATTGGCAAAAGCCCTGACGAGCGGCCCCTCCTCGGGTTCCTCTTCGCTTCACCGTGGGTGACCAAGCCACGGTTACTGAGCCCCCCCGCATCGACAAAGCGGGAACCCACCGGGGGGGTTTACGTGCCTCCTAACCTCTCAATTTGTTTTCATATGCAGACACTGCATCAATTTGGAAACTGTATCTTACTTACGCCTTTACTGGAAAAGGGGTTAATTTGATACGAAGTCTTAGGAAATCTAGACCTAACCTAGGTAATCTTGTTGAGTAGAATAAGTAAAATTTCTAGTCCGGGCATGCGCTTTACTCTGTGTAATTTATTTCATCATCACTGCTTTAAAAACGGCGAAGGAAAACGAAAACTTTATGAGAACCCTTCATCACCAAGACATCCCAAAACCAAAAAAATCAAATACAAATGACCTCTACCAAAGTACGGCCCGCGTAGTAGTTTCCGGACCACTATCACAGAAAGGCGACCTTTTTTCCCAGCAGTGGGAACTTTAAAGGCTGACTATGCTAGTTGAGGAGTTGGGATAATACCTGCTAATATCGTAGATTCCGGTGTGGTGTTTATTCAAAGATTGAAAGTCAGCGACTACGTTGAAGAAGACTAAACTGACACTCGTATTATCAATACAGGTGTTTGTTCGTGTATTAATTTCATCTAGAAAGCTTTGTAGCTATCCACCTTTTTAGCTAATTGTAATAGGATACTCTATGTGTTCATTACAAACTAATTAAGTGAAAGCTAAATGGCTAGGCTTGGCAATAAGTACGAGTATCTAGATGCTAGTTAAGTTCGAAGAATTATGAACAATAAAAATTTATAGCTAATATCTTAGTGTCTGGGTTATTGGGAGACCTAGGCGTTATATGAAAGGTTTCATGGGTTTGGATATGAATTTATGGCAAACCATGATAAGGACGAGCACAGAAAGCAAGGAGATAGCCATAATCAAATAAATAATAATAAGAATAAATTTTATTTCATTTCGTTTGCGCTTTCTTTGCATGCCCTATATTAATATTTATTCGTTCTTTTAACACTGTTTTGGCAAACTGACGAATCTTTAGACTATACCGATGCAGACCTCTATATATTCTATTGGCACGGTTGGCGCAGTGATTGAGCGATTGACTGCTGCGCTGCGTGTCGCGGGTTCGATTCCCGCACGGAACAAATATTTGTACGTCCTACAGATAGTTGTTCCGGCTCTGGGTTTTTGTCGATACAGGAAGAAATTCCTAAAGTGGGGCATAGTTTAAAAAAATAATAATTAATATTGATTTGCGATTATTGCAGAACTGTTCCCATAGAGTCTGCAATAATAAACTTTTAATATGATGTCCGTTTAATAGGCTATATAAAAACTATAATAAATAATAACCAGCTAAAGTTTTACGACCTATTTAGAAAGCAGAAACTAAAATTGAACTCCTGAATAAAATAGAAATTGGAAGCATTAAAACGTATAAGTTACATTAAATACATAATACTGCAGTAGTAGTAGTTAGATTCATATCTAGGCAGTATTTTAGCGATAACACACGCACGCACATAGTTAGGCCCGAAATAGTCTGAATAGCACTTTTGCCCTGCCCTATAGTCTAAATAAGGCGGTTAGGTATGCCTAAAACGTAAAACCTTGGACTGACCGCTGTGAGGGAGTTATAGTCAAGATGTCTAAAACTGACCGACATTAAGACGACGACTAACGCCAACGACCTTGAGGGAACAAAACGCGCACTTGTTTCACACCCGTGCGACCCAAAATTAAGTAGTTTTTTGTACTTTCCTTGTTATTCTATAATTTAAAAAAAAAAGGCTCAGATCAAAATAAATAATTAAATTATCTCTGAGATAGTGTCGATTTCATTAAAATGCGCCCAGCGGTTTTGGTGCGATTGTCGTGTTTTTGTCCGTTTTAGACATAACTTTACAAATTAATTACACTATGTTATACAAATAAAACTCAAAATTTGCCGAGATCAAATTATTTAGAAAATGGTCTAATGTAACATATATTTTTTCCAAAAAATTACTACTAGCCGTTTAGACGTGATTCTCATGTATCTGCGCCTTAAAGTCTATAATCTTGGGGTATTTTGGTTCTGAGAGTCACGACGCAGTATGTATATACCATTAAATGAGTTATGAATATAAATGTGGATGTATGGAGAGGAAAAGATGGATGGACTGTGTGAGAAGTGATAAAAAAAAGAAATGGGAGATGAAAATGTGTTGCGCTCAAAGTCACATGGGAGAAGGGCAAGAAGTAGATGAAGATGAGCCATGACACAGTATTACCAAGCGCTATGCCAAACACGGTTCCTTGCAGAAGTTTGTTGTAACTCTCTTTTGGCTGGTTGCAGTGTCTTAACATTGGTGTTTTCGCGCATCTTACAAATGAAGAAAGTGTGAGCATTCGCTTACTTCGCCCTTTGCCCAGAGATGGGGTTTCTAGCGCAAACCGTCACTGCTGTGGTGATTGTGAAAATTGTGTATTTGTCCCGGCACCCCAGCAGTAGGAGACTGACAGAACCTTCCGCCTACCTCAAGGCGGAGGACATCTATAAAGATTGGTGGCAATCTACGTGTATCTATCGGCGTTTTTTTACGTGTGGACGTAAAAAATGGTTTTGTTAGTCTAAAGACAGGAGTAAATAATTCAAAAAATCTAAAAACCCGCCTGCTTAAAAAGCGAACTAATAGACGTAAACAAGAAGAAAATCATTTTATGCAGTCGGAGGATACATATTCGCGAGCTGGCTGACTAACACGAGATGTATCTTTTTTTTATTTATAACTTTTTAGTTAACATATTTTTTCGAATTAGGTACATTTAAACATATAAATGTTATATATTTTTGAAATCTCCTCTAAAAACCCTTCATTTTGATACCCCACTCGATGGGTACGGAAGAAAAAAAATATTGCAACTCCCATATGGCTCTAAAAATCCCCCTTTTTGACTTTTTTTTAAAGGCACTTAGCTAAGAACACTTGGGCGGTCAAGACCTATCTAACGATGTCTTAATTATAAAAATCCATCAATTAGTTTAAAAGATATGAGGTAATCAAGAATATTACATACATACAAACATACATACATACAAGATACGCGCGAAAAAAAATGTGAAAAGTAATATGTAACTGTCGTGGCGTCTAATAAGACTACAAAATAACTTGCGAAGACTGATCATTAAATCATGATAAATGTTGGTCCTTCGAAGCCGTATTACTTACGTAATTGATCTATACATAGGACAATTTAGATTTGCAGCACGCGATAGTATCAATGTAAGTATTTCGAAGGTGGCCCGGTTTTTTACCTTGGTGGCGTACGACCGTACGTGCAAAAATAGAGATGAGGGACAGACTTGTAACTCGTTACACGTGTGTGTAGAAGGTTATCTTACGTTAACTGATGATACCAAGCCCACTTTATATTTTAATGGTAGATAATGTTTTGTCTGAGGCTGAAGGTTTTTATATTCCAGAATTTATTAACACAATAAAAAAACTTTTTTGCAAATAAATACTACCGACTTCCAAATAAGAAAACTACAAAGTGAAAAATAACTTTATTTTTGGAAGTCGGTGTCTTTGGTAGGTACCATAACCATTTTTTTGCGTTATGGACACCGACTTCCAAAAATAAAGTTATTTTTCACCTTGCAGTTTTCTTTTATTTTTAATTTTTTTGTTGTACCTACCTAATAGGCAAGTAGTTAAGTAAGGTACTTATAATGCCAGAACAGCTTATCCGAATATCATGAAACTGAACATAACCGGTGAAATGAGAGTGCACCAAGGTGAACTGTACACATCTGCGTACCCCTTTAGAGAGTGCTAGCGTAATGTTATGTTATGAAATGGTATACACAATAAACATACATGCGATTGCAAATCCCGAGAGATTTGCCGTTATTTATTGAAGAGTTCTGTTGTATCTCCGAAGTTCTTCATCAGATCTTCACAAAATTAAAATGGGACCAATTTCGGAACATAATCTTTCAAACAAAAATAATTTTGAAAATCGGTTCATTATTGACGGAGATATCGGTGAACATACATAAAAAAAAATACATAGAACCTCCTCCTTTTTGGTAAGTCGGTTAAAAATAAACTTTTTTATTAGACAACTACAACCATATTTATAAAAATCTCTACACTGTTTAGGCCTACTGTCCACGGACGCGTATTTACATTCTGGATTAAAAAAAATTGTAGAGAATTTGAATAAAGAATCAGCTATATTTTTATTTTTATTTATAGGCTCTTGCTTGACCACTATCTCACCTGTTGGTAAGCGAAGATGTGGTCGACGGTGAAACACGCTTGCCTAGAAATAACCTATTCACTCTTGACTTAGATTCCTAGATTGTAGGTGTCGGGAAACACAGACTCCGGCAGGGAATTCCACTCCTTAGCTGTACGCATAGTAAAAGTGTTTCTAAAACGTTTTGTGCGTATGGGTGGGATGTCCACCATGTACCGATGGCGCATCGCCGTACGTCTGGTAGTCCGATGATGAAACGGAATTAGATCGTGCAATTCCATCGCACACTCCGCGAAATGCAACCGAAAAACCGACAAGCTTGCAACTCGGCGACGGTGTTCAAGGCTTTGGAGTTTTGACTTGACCAGTGGCTCATCACCGATGAGCCTCTTGGCCCGCTTTTCTATCGACTCTAGTGCGACAAGCTGGTATTTGGCAGATCCGTCCCAGAGGTGAGAACAGTATTCCATGCATGATCGAACTTGCGCTTGATACAAATTGAGCTGTTCCGGCGACCTTCTCACCTTTGAAAGGATCCCCAATTTGTTGGCAGCCAGCTGAGCCTTTGCCTCAATGTAAGGTCCAAAATTGAGAGTCGATGTCAACGTAACGCCAAGAAGTTCAAGATGGTCCGTTAATGGCACGGTTACATCTCCGAAAGTTGGAGCCGGTTCATATTGGCTCTTTTTAGCGGAAAAAAGACACTAATAATTTAATCAGTTTCTAAACAGCTCGAGAGATTTTTATAAATAAGGCCCATAGTGTTTCATCAAGTTTTTTTTTACAAATCCACGTATAACGCTTAAAATCAAACACGCAAAATCGCGCATAAAACAATTGCACATCGCAAACTTATAGATTTGCGCAGCAAAATGAATACAACCTGCGTATCACGATACTTTGTCTTCATCACGACAACCTTGAACTTGAAGGCTTGTGTATATACGAGTACCAACCCAACCAATCCCCATGGTAACTAACGACCTTGTCTTGTGTAAAGTAATAAAGTTGCCCTTAGAATGACCGCTGAAAAAGGCTTTTGTACACAACGCAACTTTGGTGTCCAAAATTAAAGGAATACATGTTGTAGAAATGACAGTTAGCACAACATTTGCGCAGAGATATGATTATGTCAATGATATACTATGTAAAAGTATATACAGAGCTCACGTTCTGAAATAAACCATAATGATGTGCTGATATCATCTATACATAAAGACGTATTTACTTATACTCTGAGCGATATGCTAGAATTGTTTTTTCATCTATATTAATTTATGACTACCTTCTGTTCACGTTAATATATATTTCGACAATCAATTCCATTTAGGGTTAACAATATTTCTGCAAATTTTGAAGCAAATCGTACAAAGTTCAATTCTTCCCCCCCTCCCATATCTTTCCTGCAAGTTTTATGAAGTAGCATATAGCAGTCTCTAGGGTCCCATCTGTCTCTGTACCAAAATTCATCAAAATTAGTTCAGCAGTTTAGGCGTAATAAACAAACTCACTTTTGCATTTAGATTATTAAAGTTAGGATATTGCGGAGTTACTGGCTGGTGTCGTATTTCTCACCAGGCACTGAAACTACAACAAAGTTAAATTCCTATTGTAACAATGAATAGATACTCCTCCCATTCTTCAGGCATAGATCATTAATGGAGACGGTTCCTGCGAAACCTTTTGAACCCGAGACATTTTAATATTGCTGACTCACAATATATGTCATGAATCCTGTCCCGTCATCCTGGTAGCATCATTTGAGAAAGGCTTAGAATTACTAATTCATTTTGGCCCTTCGTGTCGGCGATTCATTTATTAATTTGGCTTAATAACGATCGTGTAGTTAATTTTTGGAGGTCATAAAGGTTGAGTATTTTGGTTAGCTATGTATCGAGCAACGAACTGGGGCCTTATTCTGACGTGTATAAACTATCATGGTTCCACAGTGAGAGAAGGACGGAGCTATACATGACGAAGAGCACTGTCCCTTTTACACAGCGGAATCATGATGGCGTTGACACGTTATAGTACGGCCCTTGATGGTGAAACGTTTTTGTTTTTTTTTTTTTTTTGGGTTTGTAGCATAGATATATAAATAAGAGGAGATATGCCCGGTAGGCGAAAATATATCGGAACCCTGTGTCTGCAGTTTGCCCCTACCACACGGCAACTACTACACATGCAGTTCAGTAAAGGCAATAGATACGCAGTCGCGCACACACCCGCATTTCTTAAATCAGAACGTACTACACAATCAATTATAAACCTTATCGCATCAAACACAGCGTTTATTTACCATGCACCGTACAACTTACCCACACAACAACATTGAACGCTTTCGTTGTGCTGTGCAAAAGCAATTTATTTTACATATACGCTAGTGATTGACTAAATCGGAATTTTATCGATATTTCCATTTATTATTGAACAAATTTTTTTTGGTGTCCAGAAAATAAAATAAATAAAAAATAGCATGTTCAGAAAATATTATAATAAAAATAAACAACATGTAGCAAAAAAAATTGTATTAAGTAAATCAAATAATTCAAAAAATCAAAAATCCAGTTACGTTGGTTTATGACTGTTAGTTATCTGCTATGCTATCTGCTATGGCGTTTACTCACTGACCTGTAAAGTGTAGGTATTTGTGCAGCACTTGACGTTTTGAAACTACTGGGGTGGCATTTTTAGTCAAAAAGTGTAATCTTAAATTCATATATTTTTCCATGACTGCTTTGGTAAGAAATATTATGTGATTATTAATCGGGGATTGCTCAAATTGGTGAAACTTAATATTATCAAAGAGATCAAATCCTATGAAATGTGGCAAAGCCTTTGCCATGAGTTCCTGTTTGATATTTTTAGTTTTAACTCTTAATTTATCGTCGGTGAGACAAGCTGTTTTTATGATAATTTCCATTCTCATACAAATCATGACGACATCAGGAGATGGGTACATAAGTTCGCCTTTGTCCTTATATATATATCACTAATATATTATGTGAACCATGCCGATTACTATAATGCATTCGAAGCTTTGCCGGAAGTAACATACAAAGACCATAAATAAGTAAGGAAATAGCAAGAGGATAAAGCATAATATAGGTACAATAATTCAAAACACAATCCACCGATTATAAACCTAAAATTTTATTAACTTACTTTACGAAAGTTGGTTACGCATTTCTCTACTACGCTTTAAAATAATCAAAATAAGTAATACACATTATTTCACATCGATCTTCCAACCGGGTTAAAACGGTTGACAAATTGAAAAATAAACTATAGTAGCAATATATCATTCGTCAATCGACATTGTTGTCGATAGCCTACGTTAGTGGATCTGCACAAGCACATCACTAACTCAGCGCAAGAAGCAGCGGCCGTACTACGCGATGCGTCCGCTTAATAAAGTATCGTTTTGTGATTTTTACATTGCTTGTCCAGTCACTTAGCGACAAACTTAGGTAGTGTTTAAGAAGCAATGTATTTAACGCAAAAATTGTACAGTCGTTGTGATATTTGAAAACAAAATAACATAGTACAAGCAAGAAATATTTTACGATTTGTTGTTTTTTATGATTTTAAAGGCAAATATAGAAAAATACTTGTACTTACATATGGTAAGTGATTCAAAGATTTTTAAAGTTTTGGTTTAGGCTTCGGTTTTTACAAGAAACCACTGAACAACACGGCATTCTTATAATTTGTCACGATCACGGTCGAAAGCGCACTAGTTCGCGGAGACGGCCATTTGTCTATGATATGGTCAGTCAGTACATGTCGCGCGGACACGGACACGCCCCCTTGCCACTTCTCCTGTATTTAATATTTCTATGGTTTGTAGGTACAAAGTCTGTAGGTACTACAATTAAGCCAGGTGCCTCATAGGGAGGTAACTTTGATTGCCTGCCAATACGACTCCGATTTTTCGATCAGAAAGCCGAAAAGCAATTATCTTGAGATAAATGGTTGTCTATTATCTATCATGCTTTGGCCTGCCTTCTGAGTTCTGTGTTGTAAAGTTTGAAATTCATATTAGATAGGTGTGCATTTTCTTTCTCGAATTCAAACTTGGGGAGTAGTTTTGAAATTTCCAAGATGGAAGTAAATACCACGATACACCATTGCGAAAAGACATTAACGCGCGGCTGCAGTTCGATACTTTTGCCGTGAAAACGTAGTAACAGATAGACTAAATCACGTTTATATTAATATATTTCTAAATTGTGCTACATTTGGTGAGTTTATCATTCGGTTGGGCTTCTAATCAGTTTTATTAGTATATGTTAGAAGTTCAGGACAACAGCCAACTCGGCTTATCATTAGATAAAACTGATAAAATTGTCAAATGGAGGTGCAAAGTGCATAAAGTCCGATGCATCGTGAGGTAAAAATGCATAAACACTTGAAGAGTAGCAGAGTTTTCTGAAATAAGTTACTTATAGCTGGCTGGAAATGCTTCAAACCAATCAAACTACATATACCTACACCGAACATAAACAAGTACCAAACAAGACAATTAAAAAAGGAATAATTTTGGTCCTTCGAGCCGGATATGGTTCATTAGTACTATATTAGATAACACATCATGGTCGGCCTTGATAAATGTTAATTAACATATAAATGTTTTAATACCTTTGTATACGCTTGTAATTGACATCGTTCCTACTGCGTATAAAATACTCATGTCTAAAATAAATACTACCGGGCACAAATCCAGTCTCAGGACTGCGATTTAGAATTTCCAGATGGAAAAACCCAAGAACGCTGCTCAAAGCGAGGATCGAACCCAGGTCACTTGACCAATGAGGCTACAATTAATATATTTGTCACTGCAGGGCAAAGGCCTTCCTTTCCAATTTCCATTTCGCCTGGTTTTGGGCAAGTGTAGACCAGTCCTTTTTGTAGGTGTCAAGCTCGTGCCGCTATCTTCGCCTGGGTCTGCCGCGATGTCGCCGTACATTTTCCTGGACCCACATTGTGGCAGCTTTAGCCTATAACTCGTTCGACATGTGGTCCGTCCGGCCCAATCCCATTTAAGCTTGGCTGCTCTTTGTGTGACCAATGAATATAACTACAATTTCGTATTTTATAATGACAACAAATACTTTTATTTCACTGAGCTTAAAGCTTTTCAAATTTATTTAAATGAATCATATTCACGTTTCAAAGTGTAGGAAATCCTATGGTGAGGAATGGAATCGGATTCTTACTAAAGAGTTACCATGCTGCGAGTTTTCAAACTATGGAGTAGACTTGAGACAGACCTTGGCGTAATAGTAATGGTTGTTTTATGGTAAACTGAAACTTCATCAATATGAAACAGCCAAATACCGACCCTGTGCTTGATAAAACAGACTGACTGATGATGATGAGACAAGGTGACGGAATTAGCTTTAACTAAACTTAACACATGGGCAAAGCCGCGGGCTCAGGTGATATTTTTAAAGGTTTTTTCGTAGCCAGCGGAATGATAATAATACCAGGCTTTTACTGTCCTACTGCAGGGAAAAGGTCTCTTCTCATACAGAGAAGGCATGAGCATAGATGACCACGCTTGCCCAATGCGGGTTTGCGATAGCAAATTTATGATAACTATTAGTCCAGGTTTCCTCACGAGGTTTTCCTTCACCGTTGTCAGCGGTGTGAACGAAACGAAAAACTTTACTAATATTATAAATGCGAAAGTTTGGATTGATGTGTAGGTGTATGTTCGTTACTCAGTAACGCTAAAACAGCTGAACGGGTCTGGATGAAATTTGGCACAGACATAGATTATAGTCTGGAATATCACATACTTTTCATCCCGGTATAATGTTCTCTTGTGGTAAGAAAACACTTTACACGCGGGCGAAGCTAGTAAAATATAAATATTAAATGGATAAGAGTAATTGGAGACCAAAGAATCACGGATGGACTATGTGAAAGATGATATTATTTCTAGAAATGGTGTGACTGCTGAAATTACCGACTAATAGAGGAATGGAAAATGAAGACATTGCGCCAAAGCGAAATATGTATTCGCGAGCCGGCTGACCAAAACCAGTGTATGCTCCGACTGCGCAGCATGATTTTCTTCATGTTTACGTCTTTTTAGTTCGCTTCTTAAACAGTTGGGTTTTTTGAATTACTCGTAACCTTTTTTATTTATAACTTTTTAGTTATCATTTTTTTTTTCAAATTATGTACATTTAAACATATAACTAAGTAAAATATATTTTTGAAATCACCTCTTAAAACCCTTTATTTTGATCAAAATAAAGGGTTTTAAGAGGTGATTTCGATGTCCAAATTCCTCCATTTTTCTATTTTATAATTTTAATGTAGCCAGTGACACTCGCAAGGTTAAGACGAATTGATTGACGTAAGAATCATCCAAATCGACCAACGCGTTTGGTCTCTAGAACGCCACATAGAAACAAACATACATATACTGATACCCTCCTTCGGCAGTCGGGTTAAAAGTATGAGAAATCAGGAATTACATTTAAGTACCACGTGAGCGATCGATAGCTCATGTTAGTCCTGGGATTCCCAATACACTCCCTTGGACGTCTCCCTAAAGGAAAACTGAACTAATTGACACCTTTAATTGATCGTTTTGTTCTTTACAAGATAGCATAAATTCTCAATTAGCTGATAAACGCGTTAACGAAAATACACGTTCTATCAAGTCACTGACGATCACAACAGTGCTATATTTGGCACTGCTTTTGTCTTCATAATATTATGTTTCAAAAATTTTATAAGTATTCTCGCCAGCCAGACAGGACACAGTCTGATATGTCATTAGAATCTATTTTCACAATTTTCTTTTCACCTTCGCAGCCAATTCGACGTCAAACCCTCGTACTAAAATATTATGGACAAAAATAATATTTGCGCACGCCAACTTTTATCAAAACATTGATAGTTTAATCCATAGGCAGAGTTTGAAATCCCCAAAAATATATTCTGGCACAGACTCAATTTGATTATGTTAAAAATATAATAAGTGTGTGTATACTTACTTGATTATTCCCATATAGTTTACTGCTAAAAGGTAGTTATAGTTGCTTATGTTTTAAGTAGTCGTCGCGCGAAGCACGAGCCGCGCGGTCGCGTGTTATCGTCGCACAATTCGAACAACTGGCTCCGTCCATGACGAATATCTTTATGAAATATTTTGTATTATCTAGATGTTTAAATGATACTTTTATCAGTTTTTGTGAACACTCTTTCTTCGGCGCGCGATGTGACAGTTCGTACTTTTAGCGGGAACAGTACAGTGTTTTTTGTGTGCAAAGGAAGTTAGGCATACAGCCTGTTAAAAATTTAAAAAATGAATTTCACCGACGTGATGGACTTTTCGACAACCATGGGGCCTGAGATGTCAACCGCTGCTCCTGATATCAGGACATGGTTGACGGATTTAATAGTGCAGGTTTGTTTACTAATATTATAGAACGATACAATAGTTATTACAATATGTTTCTATAACAAAATTGTATAATGGTTCATTGAAGTTAATGTCGTAATGTGTTATATATAATAGTACCTATCAGTGAATAATGATCAAATAATACTGCAAGGTATTATTATAGGCATTGTGGAAATATAAAATAAATGACGTTTTTAAATGTTGCACTTCAAGATAAACAGTGATTTCCACAAGGTTTTCTAACCATACCTACCTATTATTTTGATTTATATGCAGACATTTAGTGACGCCTTTGAAATACTTACTACAAAAAATTAAATAGTTTCTGATTATGCGATTCGACTAAGGACTGGATCCCGTCAAAGACATTTCTCGAATCTCGATGCTAGAAATCGGATCTACATAATTATTCATTCATTCTGATTATAATATGTAAAATAGTGTCTTGCATATTTAAATATTTCTTTAAAAATAAAAAATAGTAACCGGTATCGTGAACAGGGTCCATTGCCTCCATTATTATTAAGGTAGTCCTATACTACATTCATTATCTTTATACAACTCACGAATGTCAATGAAACTAAAAAAAATAGATCGATGGTTGGGTCAATAGCCTAGCGAGTAGTAAATAATAAAACGATAGGCCGGCTTAAATTATGAATGAAATGAGCCAACAATCAAATTATGCAATGTTTTTATTTACAAGCGCTTTCGATATTGTCCCTATCTTTGCGATTTATGGAACAGCTGTCCTAATCAAAAATAAATAAAAAAACCGGCCAAGTGCGAGTCGGACTCGCACACGAAGGGTTCCGTACCATTATCGCAAAACACTGCAAAAAAATCACGTTTGTTGTATGGGAGCCCCCCTTAATTTATTTTAATTTAATAATAATTGTTTTTTGAAGAGAATATACACCTAAATATTCTGTGAATATTTTAAGCGTCTACCTTTTGCCGTTATTAGTATCGAGCAAAAAACGGCAAAAATATCACGTTTGTTGTATGGGAGCCCCCCTTAAATATTAATTTTATACTGTTTTTAGTATTTGTTATTATAGCGGCAACAGGAATACATAATCTGTGAAAATTTCAACTGTCTAACTATTACGGTTCATGAGATACAGCCTGGTGACAGACAGACAGACGGACAGCGAAGTTTCAGTAATAGGGTCCCGTTTTTACCCTTTGGGTACGGAACCCTAATAAACATTCAGCTGTCACATTGACATTTTAGTTACGTTTTGCGGGCTTCTTAAGCATGCTAGCTATTAACATACTATTCGACCAGCTTCCATAACTCGTTACGACTAAATAAATGGAAAAGCATTTCGATTAAAGATTTAAAACCTCAAATAAAATGCAATTTGTACCTGTTTCATAGAAAATTATTCTAGTGCATTTGAGGATAAACACAAGGCCTTCATAATTACATGTACTTGGGATGGTGTGTCCTCGTTACAACGCATTAGCATTTGGCATGCGCAGGCGCAACTTGAAGAGGTTCTAATTTTAAATGTATACCCAATCATAATAGCTATAATAAAGAGAAAAATTATAGCTTTTATTGTAATTAATTGACATAAAAATTGTCTGCCTCTTTGGTCTAATGTTCGCAAGCTCTCAATTCTCTGGACCATAGGTTCGATTCCCGGGTCTATGCCTAACCTTTTGGGGAATACAGGCATGCTGTTATGTATTCCAAATCATAATAGCTGTAATAAGGAGGAAAATAAGTAGTTTTCATTGTAATTAATTGACATAAAATCCAGTTTCTTATCGATTGAATCACTTATTCTATTGATAAATGCTTCTCGCTATCGGATAACCAGTATTGTCCTACATTGTTAAAGGGCTGTCGTTGCTTCAAGGTATTGGAGTCCTTTTGTATTTTTCATGATATCATCAAAGGCAAAGGCTATGTATGTCATCTTCATTTACATAAACATAATCATTTGATTTTGAAACATGTGCGTTAACCTGAATTTCCCATCGAAAAAATCTGGTGAACTCAAAACAGAGACCCAAAGAGTGCAAATCTGTAACCGCAGATAAATAACAGAGGGATAAAATTTTCTTTATGGGCCGCTGATTTTTGGCGCGGGGAGGGTAGGGGCGCAGGGGGGAGGAAGTTTGGCTACCCCCCTGTACCATCCGCACCACTCGGAGCCCCATGGTTATGGAGATATGTTATGGAGATATCCATGGTTAAAGTTTTCAGGTTAGAATAAAAAATGCACTAAATGTACATCGTTTTAAGGGGTGGGGAGGGAGGGCGGGAAAGGGGGGTAGGCGGGCTACCCCACTGTACCATCTCCACCCCACGGAACCCCATGTTTATGGAGATATCCATGGTTAAAGTTTTTACGATTACTATTTAAGCAACAAAGTTATGGGATGAATGAAGTTAAGGGATGGTGCAGTGGGGTAGCCCCCTTACCCCACTTTCCCTCCCTCCCTCCTCGCCCCTTAAAACGATGTACATTTAGTGCATTTTTTCATCTAACCTGAAAACTTTAACCAAGGATATCTCCATAACCATAGGACTCTGAGTGGTGGGTATGGTAGGTACAGGGGGGTAGCCAAACATCCCCCCTCCCCCCCACCCTCCCCGTGCCAAAAATCAGCGGCCCATAAAGGAAATTTTAACCTAACAGAGGTTCTCAAAACCAGAAGTCCTCATTCAATGCATGACAAAAAGCTTTTTCACTTTTACCTGAAAATATTTTGAACGAAACACAAGCAGTTTTAAAGGCTCTAGGTCAGTTAAGGTAGGTCATGAATAAAAATCAACCTGAAAAATATGCTTTGTAAAACGGATAACGTAGTTACAAAAGAAAGGTTGAAGAATGTATAATATTATTGTAAACCAAATAAATGTGAATCATACAGACTGAAGCGTGAATGGTGGTGCTGGTGACGCTATGCTTGCCTGAACATTGTGTATCTTTGTTCAAAGTATGTGGATGTTTTTCATCAACTTTTTTGATTTCATTGAGGGCAATAGCCCATGTATGGTAGAAGTTCTACCAAATGGTATATAAGTTTTTTGTTCCGGGTACAAAGTATGACAGCCATTTTTAAAGCTGCAAAAACAATTGGTTAGTAATTATGACTGTATTTATGACTAGGCTGTAGATTTTAAAATGTAATTATGCGGTTGAAGTTCTGAAGGGGTATATTTTTCCCGAATCGTCTGTGTCATCGAAAATCTTCGGAAAAGTTTCTGTTTTCTTAAATCAATTGGTAAAGATGTGGTGATTCTCATACTGGACATGACGAAGCCCGAAAATATCCTATGAAAGCCACCAAATAATTTAATAAAATATGCATCGCATTTTAAACAGGCGTGCGTTGAATTGACACAAAGCGAAACACATTCAAATCCACACGGCAGTAATAAAGTTTGGTCCAATCAGTCGGACAACAATTGCTAACAAAAACTCTTGTCCATTATTCTATTGTAAGACATAATGTACCTATATTGTCATTATTATTTCAAAGTGTTCTTGTGTCATTAAGAAGTACTTACCAATGTTTACGTGGAGAAGTAGGTATTACCAATTGAATTATCAACAGTTTTTAAAATGTTTCAATAAAACAATGGGAGTAACGTACAATGTATGGAGAATCGCCCCTTGAACGCTAAAATGCATGCTGAATAGAATAGGATAATAATATACTTAGTTTATTGTATACCAATATAGTTACACATCTCTTATACAAAACGACGTTATTCTATGGGTAAATTATAATTATGGGTGCTGAAACTGTATTGTAAATTATAATTTTAGTTTTTGACGTTAAAGGGACAAGCTAAGCTAAACCATTTAGTTTTAGGAATTGGGAACGCGGATCTATTATAAACAAAAATTAGAACAAAAATCTTTTTAACCAATAAATTAAACCGACTTCCAAAACAAAATACTACAAAGTGAAAAGTAACTTTCTTTTCGGAAGTCGGTGTACATAACGCAAAAAATTTTTACCTACCAAAGACACCGACTTCCAAAAATATTTTAAATGGATGTCGGTAGTATTTTTTTGCAAAAAAGGTTTTTATAATTTTTTTTTCGTTTTTGACACCTACTGCCGAAAATATAGTTATTTTTTTGGAAGTCGGTTTTTTTTTATTTGTTTAAAAGATTTTTAATTTTAGTTTTGGTACCTTATATTACCATGCAAATCATTTATAGCCAGAGGGATTCTCATAACAATTCCAACAAGACTAGGATACATTGTTTTATTATGGAGTTACGGTGCCTACCTTCCGGCTTCATCAGAAACAGAGTCATTTATTTGTAAAACATAGGTAATAATTACCTACATTACATCACCAGACCAGTACGACGGTATTATTTCCATTAGAACCATTTATTTTTCCATTAATTTGCTTTACCACAGTCATTTAACTATTCGACATATATTCAAAAAAGAAAAAAAAAGTTAATTTTTTTTACCCTCTCTATAATTGCCGGAGTAATCGCGTAACAAACATAAAAAAGGTACAGTCGAAATAGAGAAACTCCTCCTTTTTGAAGTCGGTTGATGAAAACTTGAAAACCAAATCATATTGGTCAGTCTATCTCGTCCAGCATCAAGAGGCCTAGACAAAGTAACATTCTAGGTAACAATAATAGTAAAAAAAGTTAATTCAAAAAATCAAAAAATCTGACTGCTTATGAAGCGAACTTAAAATACGTAAACAAGAAGAAAATCATGCTTTCCAGTCGGAGGATACATATTCACGAGCTGGCTGATCAAAACCACACGTATCTTCCGACTGCACAGCAAGATTTTCTTCATGTTTACGTCTTTTTATTTATAGCTTTTTAGTAACATTTTTTTTCGAATTAAGTACATTTGTAAACATATAAGTGTTAAATATTTTCGAAATCAGCTCATAAAACCTTTTATTTTGATACCCCACACGATAGGTTTGGAAGAGAGACGAGAGATTGGGCCCCACAATATGGCGCCCAAAATCCGTCCGTTTCTATTTTGTTGTAGCCACACTGGCAAGGTTAAGACGAATCGATTGACGTAAGAATCATCAAAATCGGCCAACGCGTTTGGGCTCTAGAACGCCACATAGTACTACATACATAGATAGACTGATAAACACATTACCCTCATTCGGCAGTCGGGTAAAAAGTCCTTAATGTATGGGATTTTTATGCGCTACAGAAATGTCACATGGTTAATCCTAAACAAATTGGACTTTTTGACAATCGTCAACGCTGATAGAATGTTAGTCATTCTCTCAGTTAACCAAGACACCAAGAATCGCAATTCTGACACATCTTTTATGGAATCAGACTTATATTTGCATTGATTCGCGAAAAAATATTCATAAATTGTGCCGTAGTGCGGGCAAGGCTTCATAGTATTTATTTCGTTTGCTTGGTCTGCCGTCATCTCGACACGTGCCACTTTTAAGATGCCATAAAATAAAGCAGTGATGTTTAAAAAGCAAATAATAACAGACTATCTCTATTTGCTTACTACAAAATTATAATAATATTACTTTGTACGTCTGCTGTGGCGTCGGTTAAGCTTAAAGGATTGTCTGTATTTGCGCCACCTACTGCAATATATGTTTTGATTTGAAGGATTTGATGAAACATCCGGTGTTTGTTGAGGAAGGTCAATGAGACTCATGAGCGCTTCATCTTACTGGGGTCGACTAGATGAGGATTAAAGACCAAAAGTCGAAGGGCGTTGAACTGTCAAATAATCTTCATCAACTTCCTGCCCTTGTCTCATGTTACTTTGAATCGGCGCAACATGTTTTCTTCTATTCCGTTCTGTCAACCGCTTTCATTGACTCCCTACTCTTTCATGTCATTACTCACACAATCCATTTATCTTTTCTTTGGCTTTCCTTTTTGTCTCCATCCATCCCCAATCTGTCAATTGCTCTTAATATTCCATGCGTCATGTTCGAGAACGGGCGCCATCAGTTGGGATTGGTCATAACTTAGCTGCTTCGGCCTGTTATTGTATATTTTTTTAATTGTTTGTTAGTCTGGACGCTTTTACGCGCACTTCTTTTTTTTATATCGTTCTCACATAAAAATGTATTTTTTCAACAAGAAAGATAGAATGCAACCAAATACTTGTAATTAAAACTGATGGAAAAGAGTGTCTGTGGAGTTTCTTGCAAATTCATCTCAATTGAGACCTACTGACGCTTGCGAATTTGCAACTAGTTTCATCTTTTCTTTTTTGTTTGTTTGATAATTCAAAAGTAGGTACCTCTAAGGTTTATTTGAAATAAACTATTTCATTTAGATTTTATCATAATTATACTATTGTTATTACAAACATCTTCGCAGATTTTTATGCCGGTGGAAGACATGAGCTCCGAACTGTTAAGCTAAAAAAAATAACAAAGTCGCTTAATTTTTTGCAAAATACTTCGACTTTGGAACGTGTACCTATAGTTTGTTCTTCTGGAAAAACTAGTTAAGGCGTATTAAGCCAAACTAGATTGTCCTAGTCTAAACTAGTATATCCTGACACACGTAAGATAAACCGGTTTACCCTAGGTTCTGGGTTTGGCTGGTAACATCGATATAAATAATACGCTACATTTTTGATTGACACCAATTTTGCGGCCAGCTTTTGTACACATTTAGGTTATTTATTGCAGTAATGTAGATATGCCACAATTGTTGCTATGGTTTTTGAATGAAACACGCCTGGGTTTTTTACAGTCATATACATGAGATTCAAGAAGAGAAACAAGAACATAACAAATGCAGTAAATATTGGTTTGTTTTGATTTTTTTATTATTTCATACAGATTTATCGTGTTGATGGATTATATTACTTACTAGCTGTTGCCCGCGACTTCGTCCGCGTCAAACTCGTAAAAAATAGTTTTTTATTTTTTTAGTTTCCCGCCGGAGCTATGAATTTTCTCGTGATCAAACGTAGCCTATGTTACTCGTTATTACATCAGCTATCTACCAGTAAAAGTCCCGTCAAAATCGGTTCAGCCGGTTCGGCGATTACTCGGAACAGACAGACAGATAGACAAAAATCTTAAAAAATGCTTATTTGTTGTTAGTACCGTATGGAGTTTCTTGTGTGTTCTTCTCCATAACAAGCTACTTTCCGAATGCACGGTAGAGTCAATTTTTATTACTTGTACATTTTTTATTTACATTTAATTTTTGACGTTCATAAGTGCCGCTTATTGGCCTAATTGAAATAAATATATTTGACTTTGACTTATACTTTCACGTGCATTCAATAAAACGTTGTTATTTTGATATTACATACAGACACTTCAATTCTATTTATTTTGATTTAAAAACACATTTCTCTTACTTTGGTACGTATACTAATGTAAGTATACTTATTATAAGTTTACCTACCCAGACCCACACACTACTTCAACCTATGAACGTAGAAACACATGCAAACATGATAGTCTAATCTCAAAGTACCTGTCATTGACGTAACAGAAAGCTTTAACTATATTTAAACGTACATCACGGCCTTGCCAAAATACTCTGTTGGAACATAATTTTTTCATATTACAACAACAAATTGCATGTTATTTTGAACAAAGATTTTGTAATTGATAAAAAAAAACTGTAACCTTGAGCAGCGGAAAGTGAAGAAGAGTATATTGAACTAGCTTTTCCACGCGGCTTTGCTCCCGTGGACCACCCCACTGGACCCGTTTTCGGGATTAAAAAATAGCCTATGATCACTCAGGAATAATGTAGCTTTCTATTGGTGAAAGAATTTTTAAATCGGTCCAGTAGTTTCGGAGCCTATTTGGTACAAACAAACAAAAAAATTAGCTTTCTATTGGTGAAAGAATTTTTTAAATCGGTCCAGTAGTTTCGGAGCCTATTCGGTACAAACAAACAAAAAAATCTTTCCTCTTTATAATATTAGTATAGATAAGTGTAGGTATTAGTGTAGACTTGCTCTTGCCCGGGACTGCGTAGCATTAGTACTTCGAATACCCTATTTTGAGAAATTATTGGTTCATCATACAAACTGCCAGCTCCTATTCCACCCTTAAGAAAGATTTCCGGAATAAAAAATATCCTACATCTTTCCCAGGGTCTCAAACTATATCCACTTTTTGAATCGGTACATCGGTTTAAAGGTGAAAAGGAAACACACAGACACTACAGACAGACAGAGTTACTTTCGCATTTATGATATTAATTAATATGGAATATGGATGGGTAGTATGGATATGGATGTGTTGTTGGTATAGAATTATAGATTGTACGCTAGGATTATACGCTAGGAACTTTGTTGGCAAGGCTACCCGCCTTGCCAACAAAGTTCCTAGCGTTAATGAAATGAGTGGGAGAGATACCATTACGTGTGCATACCATTAGCACATGACAAATTCCTATGTCAGTTTTGTAAATGCTTTTCAGAATCATCTATTGGCAGGGGCAGTTTCTATATTTTCACGTGCTGATTTCAGTTACGTTGACTGTTTCTGTGCGACTGTAGGTTGCGAGCATGAGGTCTTGTATACGCAAACTTATATACACTTTTTCCCATAGGGGCAGTAACTACAGAACGCTACCTGCTACGATCCTTGCATCCTTTTGCTTCATTAAGGTTCATACATCTAGTCATACACACACGCTGGTTATGACTTCTCTCTCCTTCTCCTTGATTTCTCCATCGAATTCCCATTATAGAAGACCAATTTAAATCTGTTGTCAGATCTGACTAATATTATTATCTGGATGATATGGTCCTTTTATCCGCAAACCCAATAATAATAAAGAAAAATGGCTCACTGATGTGTTAAAAAGGACGGACCAATAAAAATTATACTAAAGTACAGTGCCGAGCAAACTTATGAGCCCACCTCGGATATATCGGGGCCATGAACTTGACTGTTATCGTATCGATCTCAGCTGATTTGTTTGCACGCCTACTCGTTGTTACTTCGATGATACACTGGCTCGAAGGCCGGTAGATAGTTAATAGTTTATTGCGATCGCACCTTTATCTATGGACAGGCATATAACACTAGCTACTAAACACGGCAAATGTTTGATTTTCGGAATACACCCTTTCACAGCGTATAATTATTACGTTACCTTCATTTTGTTTTCTGGGAGACATCTTCAAATGATGCTTTGACTTCTGGAGATAAGACAAAGGAAAGTCGGATTCCTACTTCACTAAAACCATCCTGGTGATCACCAGCTCATGAAAGGAGGAGGCCCTTGTCCTCTTAAAATACCACCTCGGTATCTCATCTGTACGACACCTGTTAGAGCACATTCCTACGGAGACTACACGTTTCCATTCCCTACAACCTCCAAGAGTCATACCTCCCTTCCTTACCATGATTTTAGATTTTATTTATATTCTTTTCTTCATAATGATTGTGTTGTCTGTCAGCCTTTTCTCGGCAATTTTTTTTCTTTACTTTCTTCGTCATTGCAAAAGCCTCATGTTTCATCATGGCTCGTGTTAATGATTTTTGTCGTATCGATGGGTTTGCCAATTGAAATAACATTGTAACAAATATCAAGCAAGAATGAGTCTAGTATGGGTTGTGTTGGAAACGTTTGCGGTTCCAATACGTAATTACCTTTTATTTTAAGGAACCTATATGGTCCCATTGCTGGATTAAGGTCCCCTCCATAGCCTTCCAACGTTCTTTGAATATTGCTTGCTCCGGCCAATCCAGAAAAAACGAGTCTAAATCGACACGCCAGCGTTTCTTACGAAATTCTTCATTTGAATAGCGTAACAATGTTTTTGTAAGCTGGTCATCTATGGTTCCTATAATATTTACACACCGGACTTTATTATACAGAGAATTAGACATCATACGTCTAATTTTGTTCGTCTAATAATAAAGTCCGGTGTGTAAATAATAGGTATAGGAACCATAGACGATCTCTAAAAATAGTTGCAATGTTAACAATGTTTTCAGCACATGCTACTAGATCCGTATTGTACACGTGAACTCGCTGCCTTGGTAGTAATTAAAATATAGCAGATAATTAAGTTTCGTAATCTCGTGCATTTAAATATTGATATTAGTTAGCCTATGTTCACACGTGCTGGACAAATTACGACACAACACCTGTTCTTGTAATCTCAGGCATCATAGGATGATACTTTACTTATGGCAATAATAATTCTTTGAGCGTTTTCAGGGTTCTATACTAGGTCCACTAATGTTTCATGGTTCCAAAAAAGTAAGAACGCTGAAAAAAATTAAGGAAGGATACTTAACTTTTTAATGTTACAATAAAAACTTTATTTTTTAACATTTGTGAGAAACAATAAAACCTTAAATGCAAATTATGTTTTAAGAATTCTTAGATCGACGACCTGAACCTTTTGAAAACGTAAAAAATAACCAGACAAATACCATAGTGAAAATATGCATATCTTTATTTTAATTTACTTTAGCCATACACCAAATTGTGATCATTTCACTAACAATATTTGAAGGTATCACGAATCCACGAACAGAGACATTTCATCGGCATTTTGGGCCGTACCATTATCTTTAATCGGACGAATTTCATTGCTCACGTGACCTCGAACGAAGGTCATTTAAGGGGTCATTCTGAATCCGTCGTAGTGTACTGAATTACAGCGGAAATTATATGAGATTTATACAGCTCTTTTGCATATTTTCTATTTTCTGGGCATCATTACTGTCTCACACGAGATTGACGTAGATTTCGCTATTGTTATAGTCTTTATGTACAATTATACATAGCCATGCGTCAGTGTCTAAGTTCCATTATAGTTACTATTGAGTGCAATGTACTTATTTATTACTCGTATGGACATCAAAGTCGTATGGCTTGTGATTGACATCTGTAAAATATTCCTCAAGGCTATACCATCTTGTTTTAATTTAGCCTTGACATTGGCTCGATGGAAATTATAAATATTTACTATTATTAGATTTGTCTGTACTTAATCAAACATTTCACGAACGCCTCTTTAATGTCGAAGACTGTCTTTCAACAGATACCCTACCCTGTCTGTTTTTTCAGCCAATACTTTTTACTGCCCTGTTCTGGAAAATGTATGAGTAACTTTTCTCCTATATTCTATTCAAGTCATTTCTTCTACTCGATTCGATTAAATTAACTGTTGCAGCTTGTTATTTATTGATATAAATCAAAGGGTTTTTTCATTTTGTATGGCATGAAGTGTAGGTAGTTTTCTTCAAAAGGACTTAAAAATTTAGACCGTCTTTAAAGTTGGAGTGTCTGGTTGTCTAAAGCAGTTTGATAATGTAAATTCTCGAATAACGTTTGAACGTTACAAGCCGAGAATATAATTTCCATCATTCCTTTTCTCGCCCAGTGGCAATATCACACAGCAGTGACGAGATGTTTATCAGTCTATCAGTCATGGATTCTTCAGAAATATCTCTTTGATGTCCTAAGTATTATCTCCATACGTGAAAAGATACAGTTTTAGAAGACATGACACTCTCATGATACTGTCAAAATTACAATCGGGCAATGATGTTGGATTCGATAAGACAAAGAAATGGCCAACTCTTTGTTAGCCTGGGCTCCTGTAGAGTATACATCTGAACCAATCATTTTGAGTCATGATTTTTCATCATCACTGTTTGAAATTAGTCTTAGGTTTAGTCCACAAATTATCTTTACAAAGTGTCTGTAATTACAGCAGTCATCATTAGAATACAACAAAGTTTCTTATCAAAGAGGATTTGATATGTTATCTTGTTGTATCTAAGAATAGGAGCTCTCAGATAGCAATTATATTCTACGTAGTTTCACAGGCCATGACAGCCTTTCTAAAAGACTACAAATCGGGTCGCCTTTCTTAGAAAGGTTGAAGGCTAAGGGCTGAAGGAACAGGGAAGTTTTCTAACTACCCTGCATATTTAACTATTTTGCCGTGTGTACAACTTGTCAATCCGTGTTCGTTGATCCGTGATCAAAGGTTATAAATATATAATTTTGGCGACATTTTCCGATGTCAATGTCACGTGAAGTTATTTAAATAAGCGGATATAGCTTCTTTACAAGCCAACAACATGCTATGGCGGTAAACAATAATAAAAGTATGATATTTACCAACATGAGTTTATGACATGATGCCGTGGAAATACCACTTTATTTGAACATGTTTTTAGTATGTGTACTTTTTAAAGTCCACAGTTTTTAGTATACCTAATGCACTGGATCAACGTAACGTGAATCTCTAGGCGTCACGTTAACGGTTGATGACTACACAAATTCAATGATTTTTGATATAGGGGTATCTACTGAAAATGACTTAAGTTTTCGCAAGGGTAAAGCAAGGCAGTGGCGCTTGCTGTAGCATGAAACACAGTCTGGTGTGTCACTGATTTCGTCGGATTGAATGAGGATTTCCAAAACAATGATGACTCATGACAGTTAATCATTTTAGGTCACTTTCCCCTGACCGTGGTATGGAAACGTGATTTTTATTTCTTTTTTATATCGGATTGATTCCCTAATGGGCGGCGCGCGGCGATGATTCAGCAACATCTTCCTCCAATTCAGACTTCTCAAAAACTTTTCAAGTCTTTGAATTTATTTTTATGTTTCAACATTTAATGTGATAATGTTCAAGGTGTTTTTTAATAAGCATGGCATTTAGCAACTATTGTTCTATCGTTCCAATAGTCATAATTTTTTTATCGTCTAATTGTGCATTTAAATACGTTGGAAGGTACGTAAAATTCTTTATAATAGATAGTTACATACAAAAGATTATCACTGTTAACAAAAAACTAAAGAATTATCTTCTTATCTCATTTAATCAATAGTAATGTAATATCGCGTTTTGTAATTATTAGGACAAGTGAACGCTGGTAATATTAATTACACCGTACCTGCTGTCGCTAGGGGCCAACACATATCTCTCCCTGTCATATCCATATCATCGTCCATCAGGTAATTATACGAGCGTTGTCAAAGATTTGACTTCTCAGCGCTGATACGGTTAAAAATCAGTTTGCAGTTGTATCTCTTATTGTCTCTACAAACTCGTCACTAGTATGTTTATAATGCATAGTTGATATGTGTGTTGTACTACCGCAGTTTCCCGCACTCGACATTCACGCATGTTAAATAATATTATTATTACATGAGATTACAAACCAAATAGACTGCATGATAGTGATTTCACACATGGCTGCTTAAGAATGTGTTACTACCCGCGTTTGGGTGTTTTTGCACTATAGATGTGCGAGGAGGAAAGACGTATTAAACGTTCTGGGAATACAGAATTGTCTGCTGAAAAACTCTGTATTTCCTGATAGCTACAACCTACGGGTCTTTAAATCAAGAGTGAATAGGTTACTTCTAGGCAAGCGTGCCTCACCGTCGACCACATCATCGCTTACCATCAGGCGAATGATGGTCAAACACGAGTGTATCGTCAATAAAAAAAGGGCTTGCAGAGCTATGTATTTTTATATACATAAAGATTTATGCGAGGGATGCGGGCGATCGGTGCTTCGCATATCTTTGGTAATAACAAAAAAAAAAACATTAAAATTGGATGAGCGTTGCTAAAATTTGCTGGTCTATTCTGTAAACACTTCACTGTTGGAGTGATAGTGGATGTATTGACAGCTTACTTCATGTTCACTTCGCCTAAGTTATCACGGTAGCACTCCAGCTGTGGCAATTTATACTAGTCTGGCAAACGAAAGTAGAGACTGAAAAAGCGCGGCAAATTTAAAAAATATCAGCATAGCAACCCCAAAACTAGTATGCAATACCTAATTTGATACTTTAGAATTATTAATTTTACTTCGTCTGGATAAAAATACTATAGGTACTTTAGGTAGGTAATACTTTAGATAAATTATGTATCTGTCAATCTGAATAAAAAGAAAACAACAGTATTCTATAATAATTTTGGTTTATTCACTACCATAATCAAAATCTGAATCTAAGACTTCCATGTGAAAAGAATGACTAGTCACTGGTCCTACTGTTGTTTTTCTTGATATTTAGACATTATGCGAAACAACATCTCCCGTAATCCACTTTTAATTGTTTTATTCATTTTTCACTGAATAAGTGCTACTATCAAGACCACAACAATTGAGGTTGACATTAGTATAGCATTGCCATATAAAAAGTTTGCAAATAATTCGAGTGTCTACTTTCGTTTGCCAGACTCTAAAGCCAAACGTCTTTCCGCATATAGAACAAAGATAGCGATTATAATAATACCAACACTTACTGTCCATTGTTGAATCACTAAAGATCGTGCTATTTATATCCCAAACAAGCTATGGCTGCCAATTGACAATAACTCTCTATAAATAATTAAACGTGCGAATTCAAGACAACACGTGGTCTGAAATAATGCCAATTGTGGACATCCGATTTAAAACTATGTAGTAATATAAAGTGGTTTATAAGACATTTATCCATTTCAGAATCGCTTCAATTTCCCTCAAAACACTGCAAAAAGCGTTTTAGCGTGACCCGCACCTTAATTGCGTAATACACTAAATCACAGTTTCCAGTACAACCGGAAAAAGTTTCTAGTTCATATGTTTCAGAATCCGTCTATTCGACAGAAAATAGTTTGCTATCGATTCTATGAATTATACGTAAGTAGGAAACGCAATTTGGCTGCAGGAGTTTTAGCGCATTAAAAACTCTTCAATACATTCAAAAGATAAAGCCGTTCTACGTTTCCTTTATTAATTAGGTATAACATTTTATTGTGTTCTTTTTAGTGCACGGCAATTTAAATGTTATCAACCATAAACTGAGAAGCAGTACGTGCAAATATAAGATTATTAAGAATTCGTGTAACCTCGTTTTGTTTTCAGTGTTATAAAATGTTTGATATCCGGTAGTTTTTCGCGTCCGTTTTTAAACTAAGATTTGCCTTAAATGCTGAAACTAATTGGGCCTCTCATGCATAACTAGGTTCCGTCCGGATGATAGTTAGATCGAACTATTGTACATTTTTGTTTTCACGCTTTAGCGGTTCCAGTATTGTTAGGGTTATTAGCAAGGAAGTCGTCAAGAAGCTCAAGCCTTGTCAGCCACTGACTAAACTCAAGATCATAATCCAAATTTGCTTAAAAAAAGTCCTTTACTTTGCGTTTGCCTGATAACTTGCCAAAGCCTGTTGCTGTGCTTTACCGAGGCACGGGCCATTGAATAAGAAGTGTTTGTAAAAACCAACTAGCTCCTTACACGTCGTAGAATTCAACGAAGATGCTGAGAAATCTTAACCAGTCTGTTACTGTCCCAATGCGGGGCAAAGGTCTCTTCTCGTACAGAGAAGATAAAAGCATTAATCACTACGCTTGCTTGTTGGATGGCGATTTCAAACTTATATTAGTATAAGTCCATCAGCCTTATTGCCTTATCGGCAAGGCAATGGGCAAAGAGTATGAACAAAGGACCAATCACATGCGAGATGAAAGACGCGATGTGGATTTCCGTCTATGTGATTGGTCGATACGAAGGCTGCTCGAAATCTTTACTGAAGATAAATAAGCAATAAGGGCTATTCATACGCGGAAGAAACCGGCATTCAAATGAGCAAACGTGGAAGTTATCGAAGAAAGTACACAAGCAACGCATTATAATGTGTATTTATCAAACAATGTGCCGTTTATATCACGCTTATGTAACAAAGGCAGAATGAAATTATTTATTAATTGTGTCCCAGCAGTGGAAACATTAAAAAGGCTGATTATGATAATGGTGATTAATTAGTGCAGGTTTCCCAAGTTCCCGTAGCTGTCCATTTTGAATAACCTACGACACCCAAGAGTCCCATTGATTGCAAACGTGATCAATGAATTCAATTGTGTCATCAAGTTTTCGATATATTCGTATCCATATCTACACTGGCACGAATCGATAAGATTGCGTCACTGCACTTATATGATTGGTGAATTAATTAGTCTCTCTACGGAATGGTTAGGACTTCCCCCGGCCTTAATATACTCGTATTTTCTATGAACGTATTTTGCATGGCACGTGGTGTGGAAGCCAAGTACCACTACTTGCCTGAAGCTTTTTCAAGATATATTTTTTACCTACACTTTTAGAATAATTTGGCATGATATCTGGTTCTTTACTGTTTGATGTCTTTATTAGCGATTTCGCGAATGTCAGAACTATGATAGACCATGCAGGAGCAACCTCCTGCATGGTAGTATGAGAACTCATATCGTTTGTAAACATGACAAACTGAAAAAGCAGCGCTCAAATACGTGTTCCGGTTTCACTTCGCCTAAAAATAACGGTGGCGGTGCCCAAAAAGGCTTTTTCTGAACGTTTTAAAATTTATTATTTTTACCGTTGGTAAGTAGCATAATTTCGTGCGATAAGCCACTGCATAAGTTTTTAATAAAGTTAACACTAAAGTTAGAACGTTGCTACGAGTATAAACCGGTCTGGTTCTTGAAGTCCTTAACAGCTGTGAGATAACTTTCTATTGCAGTGCAAATTCTTCGCTAAAGTTGTCCGACGGACCACGTATACCCTTTTATGCCAATGAGTATACTTATACGCTAATAAAAAGGGAGGGTTAACATTAATTGTTATATATTATGGCTCTTGTTAAACAGTGTTTTAAAACAGTTTTATTTTCATTGGTTTTTGACAAAAAATTCAATATAATCCCTAAAGCTTTATCTTTATTGAAAAGTGACGGACATTTTTATTGTTTTTAGGGTTCCGTACCCAAAGGGTAGAAAACGGGACCCTATTACTAAGACGATATGTTGGAAGGTCTCCCACTAGGTGGACCGATGACCTGGTTAAGGTTGCGGGAAGGCGCAGGATGCGAGACGCACGGGATCGGTCAATGTGGCGACGCCTGGGGGAGGCCTATGTCCAGCAGTGGACGTCTTTCGGCTGAAATGATGATGATGATTACTAAGACTTCGCGGTCCGTCTGTCTGTCTGTCTGTCACCAGGCTGTATCTCATGAACCGTGATAGCTAGACAGCTGATTTTTTTACAGATGATGTATTTCTATTGCCGCTACAACAACAAATACTAAAAACAGAATAAAATTAATATTTAAGTGGGGCTCCCATACAACAAACGTGTTTTTTTTGCCGTTTTTTGCAATAATGGTACGGAACCCTTCGTGCGCGAGTCCGACTCGCATTTGGCCGGTTTTTTAAAGCAGATTTGCAAACAAAATTCCTGTCAAATAAAACTAAATACTAAGAAGTGAACTAAATGTTCAAACTATAGCACTTACTTGTCCAGATACATTTTTAACATGTCGTCTTTTGTTTCTTTTCAGCGCGCTGCGGTCCAGGGCAGTTTCTTGCAAGGTTTCCTCGCGTCTCTCTCCGTGGTCATAGTATCGGAGTTAGGAGACAAAACCTTCTTCATAGCTGCAATCATGGCAATGAAACACCCTAGGATAATAGTCTTCGCCGGAGCCATATCAGCGCTGATCTTCATGACGATATTATCAGCAGCATTCGGTTGGATAGCTACCGTCATTCCTCGAGTTTATACGCACTACGCCAGTGCTGCACTCTTCGCGATATTTGGTTTAAAAATGTTAAGGGATGGCTGGAAAATGGACCCCAATGAGGGACAAGAAGAGTTGGAAGAAGTACAGAGTGAATTGAAAAGAAGAGAAGACCAGGTATGTGTTCCTTTGTTTTTAGGTTAATAGAGGTAAGACTCGATTAAGGGACCGATAAGATCTCGTTAGGATAACAATCAAATGGTACAAATACTTATATAATAGTCTATAATACTATTTTCTTTATTCAAAGTACTAGGTATTCAAAAATATTAGTTATTTTCAATTCAATCTTCCCTGAAATCTCCTTCCCTTTTTCGTTGAAACTTAGTTGTATAACAATAACTCCGCTACCAAAATGACCCAAGTATCGTAGTAGTATATAAACAAAATAATGTTTTTTTACTTGCAAAATTAATATTATTTTGTCTTTAGTTGCGATGTGCTAAATACCTCGATAGATACAGGCATTTATCGAAATTCGTGACTATTTAATAATATTTATGAAGGCGTATTTAGAGTTTTGCTTAATTTTACGGACTACTAAAAAACTAATTAGCAGATTCTAAAATTCTAATTCTCTATATAAAATTTACTTAATAAAACATCTGCTATTGAGTCACCAAAAAGCGTCGAATATTGACATGTTATAAAATCTCCCACAATTATTTTCGGCTGATGAGTAATCCTTTTTGACTTCGCTTGTTAACGCAAATATTTCATTCAGTCTATTTAATCGAATATCAAGAAATAAGTTCTTTTTACAATATTTACCTACCATTTCCTCCATTAAAAATATAAAACAATTAGTAAAATCTAAAATCAGAATGTTCGATTCACACGCTTATCGAATTTGCGGCTTTTGTCAAATCTACCCTCCTATCGAAAAAGCCGATAATTATCATAATCGATGATTAATCGATATTTAATTATTTAATTTTTATAGATACCACATGCCATTTAAATATAATTAGACATTCATTTCTTAAAGGAATAATGTAAAAAATATCACGTTTTTATTTAAAGTAGTAGCAAAATAACAGACAAATCCATGCTTTAGAGTGTGTTCGTTTTTATTTGAACGCGCAAGTCTCTGAAACTACGTTTTACAATTGATTACAATTTCTTGAGGAAGGTTTTAGGCATAAATAAATAGTCAGAATTAACACTAAGCGAAAACGAAGCGAGGACGAGTGATACCGAGAGCCACAACTAGTTATGAGATATACTTGGGATATGTGCATCGGAAATAAAATGGCCAAGTGCGAGTCGGACTCGCGTACGAAGGTTTCCGTACCATTATCGCAAAAAACAGCAAAAAAATCAAGTTTGTTGTATGGGAGCCCCACTTAAATATTTATTTTATTCTGTTTTTAGTATTTGTTGTTATAGCGGCAACAGAAATACATGATCTGTGAAAATTCAACTGTCTAGCTATCACGGCTCATAGGATACAGCCTGGTGACAGCCGTCTGTAATCGTCATCGTGGAGTCTTAGTAATAGGGTCCCGATTTTATCCTTTGGGTACGGAACCCTAAAAAGGAGTTAGGTAGACAGTCTATTTTTCTGATTTTTAATACAAATATAGACTATTAATGTAAAAGGTCTGTATTTTTCTTTAGCAAGTGCACTATTGCTTAAAAAAGTAGAGAAATAATTCATTCAGCCTTCATTGCGTAGGGCTGCCAAGTCTGTTACTTTTGCGAATATAATGGATTATAGGAATTAGTAATAGTTACCATGGATTACCAATAGTTGCTATGTCGCGCTCTGTGGTCATGGCAATTATACCTTCACTCTTTGACACTTCCAATTTCACAAGTTCTGTATTTATAAATTAAGTATAACAAATTCAATCGTTCTTATTGTTACGTGTTGAATTAAAATACTGGTACAAATTATTTAGAGCTATATCATTATTTTATAAGGCTCATACAAGCTGAAATGCTAAGTTTTCCCGAGTTACTTAAATTGGATTTAGTAAGACCAAATACAGAACTAGAGCAGTGGTGGTCCAGTGGTATCGGCCTCGACTTACAAGTTGTAGGTCGTGGATTCGAGCCCAGGCAGGCGCTTTACTTTGTGTAAATTATTTCATCACCACTGCTCTCAAAATGGTGAAGGAAAACATCTTGAGGAAACCGGCATGTCGTAGAACCGTAAATTCGGAGACATGTGACATCTACCAACCCGCACTAGGCCCGCGTGGTGGATAACGGCCCATTCCCTCTCACAGAGAGGAGGCCTGTGTCTCAGCAGTGGGAACATTAATAGTCTGATGATGTGATGTGAAATACAGAATTTTGCAACTGGGATCAAGAGAACGTTTGTAGTCGCACTTTATATTTATTTATTATCAAATTAAATAAATAATACTAATTCTGTGTTAGAATCGCCAAATGTATTTGTTTAAAGATTCCAGTGTTATTATTCTTTTTTAATTTTAAAAGCGCCACTTTACTCGAAAGTTTACCTATTCAAATTCTTACAAATACACTCATTCCTAATTGTCCTTACCTACTGTTTTATCTCTGCAATAAAATCTCTGATACGTCAGTTTTTAAAACCATGTTATCGCCTCATGACACTCTGTAAAATTTTATCCTTTAATCAAACTTAATATCTTTACTATCTTACATGATCTGTATCAAAATAAAATGATATTGTTTATCTGGGCATCTTATGAAATTATCTTAAGTACAGGCAAAAAAAAAAATTGCCACATTAAAAAAAGTCATGTAAACAAGTTCAATCTAGGATAAGAATTACTCAACAGCCTTAATAATGCTTACCGAACCCCCGGAGCCTCGGGACACACACACACACATCCTGAAGACATCCTGGATTTTGATCAAGTGGCTGCAAACGGTCATCAACACCGTTGCGAATACTATTATTATCGTTTAAAAGTCACTCCTCTTCAGATTACACTGAAAGAGATGGGTCTAAAAACAATAGAATGACGGTAGCAAAGGAGGTCGAATAATAAATAGTAATAATTAATTAAAAGAAGGTCAGTTTAGTCAAATCAACTATTTATCACTAACGAAATCTTACTTTAAACAGGACTGTGGTTTTTTAGATAAGATAGTGTTTTTGAGATATTTTATTGTATTTGTAGATTCTTTTCAGTCTTAACCTAGCTGCAAATGTTGAATTCCTTTCTTTATTTTTTTACTTTATTGACCTGGTTATAACTGGCACACACATAGCGCCATTTTTTGTGTACAAAGGGGAAGGGGATTTTTGAATATCGAGCAAAAAGTTTGCCAGTATTTAATTCTTTTGAAAGATTATTCTGTTGCCAATTCAGTATTTTTTTTTTACTGATATCAATGACGGTACATTTGGTTATCGAGATTAATTTTCGATCTTAAGTTGCCAGTTCGAGATTCAAAAGTATGACACTGCAGGATGCGCTAAAAGTGCGTACGAAGTCGCCCGACGACCAGACGTCGGTCGCGACCGATGGTTCACAAAGCCCGGGGCCTTCGGTCCCGAGAGAAACGGAGAGTGCCCCACACTCACCACAGTCCCCAGTGGAGTCCGTAGCCGGCAGCTCGGCGCAATCAGAACCGCTGAGGGTGATCTTACGTCATTATGCCTGGCAGTACGAATGACACCTAGTTATTTTTCTTTTAGCCTTAGCTTTTTTTTTCGTTCTGTTACGCACAGACCATATCATTATTTCGTTTCGAGAAAGGCTTCTATAGACAAAATGAATTGATTATGCAAAGGAATTCAGCATTTGATTAGAATGTTGTTGAGGCAGGCGTTACACCATCAAATAGTAAATAAAATATTGAATTGGTTAACCTTTGATTGTGTAATACCGGCTTTAGAGCGCGTATTGGTATTTCATTCATAATTTTGTTGATTTATCTGACCAGAAAAAAATAGATTTCGATTCTGAATATTTTAAGGTTACTATGATGATTAGAAAAGTGATTATATTTTTCTGGGTAAGCTTTTTGCTTTGGGCTTCAAATATTAATGTATAAATTCAAATATAAAACCTTACAATTTATTAATATTGTGCCATTAGTTAGTATAATAAACCATTTGAATTTTTGAATATGTTTGCCCCAAAAATGATGTTATTAGGTTCTTAGCCCAGAAATTAATTTTAGTCAGGTTTTCTTATACAAAAATCCTGTCACTATTGCATTCCAATCTATTGCATATTTGAAGCCTGGAATGTACAAAAAATTCATGCATTTTGATTCTTAATTTCGCCTCATCCCTAATTTTGTGAATATTTTACTGTAGTGTGTCACTTACAAGGCTGAAATACACCATTTTTTTTTCACTGTAAACATTCCAATACTACATTAGTAAGTTTCTGAAATAAAAAAAATATGCTCGCAAAATTAGTCACCCATAGCACACTGCAACGTTTTATTTTTATTTTAACAAAACCATTCATAAATAATTTTGTATACGCCGTTACAGCCTTTAGTCTTGCTTAGCATGTACTTATCTGTATTTACATGTCTGTAATTCCAGTTAGTCTGTACTTATTTATGGATTTATTTAGAATAGTATGAATAATTACTGTAAAAATATTTGTCTCTATTATAGAGATTTACTTTAAAGATTAACGGTAATAAGGATAAATTGAAGCATTTCGAACCTTATGTTGTACGTCGTAGAGCATGAAACTCTATAAAGGCAATGACCGCTTTACAAAGAAAATGTTATGTTCTTCCCATAAATGCCGCAAATAGAGCGAAAAATTGGTTTCATAATATATTTACCAGGATTTACCGAGACCTAGGCCATGTCTTGTCACGCTGTGTGATGACCGTCAAATGGTCGATGGTGGTAGTTTTATACTAAACCCAATTTTGTTCAGACAAATAGACGTAGTTCTGATAAAACATTAAAATTACCTGAGTCTTTAGAAAAAACTCCCGATTAAAAATCACTTAGGCCCAAATCTCCAGACTCCCAACACAATTTCGCCCCACTAAACAACCTCTTAAAATTCCAGGAAGAAAAAGAAGAAACCCTAGACATGTTAGAACAAGGACAGGTCGAAAACCGGCGGCGGAAACGAAACGCCGTTCTCAAGGTCCTTCTTCAGGCTGCTACGCTGACCTTCCTCGCGGAATGGGGGGATAGGTCGCAGCTGGCTACAGTTGTGCTGGCCACCAGAGAGCATGCGGTTGGTGTGGTCGTTGGAGGGTCCCTGGGCCATGCTCTGTGCACGGGACTGGCTGTGATAGGCGGCAGGATGGTTGCCGCCAAGATTTCTGTTAGGACTGGTGAGTTGGTCTTTTTTCTGTTCGTGTCAAAATTTATTTTTCTCTTATTAAGCTGAGAATCATTACGTATGAACGATAAAACTTACAAAGTCCTGCCAAACTTAATCTACATTAATAATATTATAAAGAGGAAAGATTTCATTGTTTGTAATGGATAAATTTAAAAACTAATTAACCGATTTAAAAAATTATTTCACCTATGAAAAGCTACATTATTCCGGAGTGACCCACAGCCTTATTGCGTAGTGAGTTCGGCAAAGCAAAGGGCAAAAAGTTTGAAACATCTTCCAATCACATAAATGGAAATCCACATCGCGTCTTTCATCTCGCATGTGATTGGTTGATTGATGGCGGTCAAACCCTTTGCCTTGCCAAATTAATTTGCGCAATTAGGCTGCAAGAGTGACATGGGTTTTTTTTTTATCCCGAAAACGTGCCCTATGGTGTGGTCCACGGGCGCGAAGCCGCAGGGAAAAGCTAGTAAAGTCCATTGCCAAAATCTGTCATGCGTAAACAAAGCTGGTGTTAGGTAGTCAAAGGCCACGTTTCCACATCCAAATTGGATTACCGTGCGGTCAATCGTATGATCGTGCCCCGCAATGTAATTTTACTTGTACGGCATGATAGTTGCATGCAGCTGGAAACGCGGCCTAAATTTCCCATGCGCTTGGACATAGGAGCTCATGGCTAAATAATAACAGCCGCACGGGTCGATCTTCAAGGTTAAGCAACGCTTGATGAGGTCGGTCCGTGGATGGGTGACCATTTCAACATACCGAGTTTCCTCCGTGCCTCGGAAAGCACGCTAAGCCGTTGGTCCCGGCTGTCATTTGAAGATCTTTGACAGTCGTTACGGGTAGTCAGAAGCCTGAGATCTGACACCAGTCTTGCCAAGGGGTATCGTGTTACCCAGTTACTGGGTTGTGGAGGTCAGATAGGCAGTCGCTCCATGTAAAACACTGATACTCAGCTGAATCCGGTAAGACTGGAAGCCGACCCCAACAATAATTGGGAAAAAGGCTAGGCAGATGATGCTTGGACATAGATGCAGATGGACACTTGTCTGATGTAATATGACTGTCCAAAGCTCAAATAAAAATGGTTCTTTGTGACCTATTGATATGTTAAAGAAGTTACAAATAGGGGGAAGATTGCATAATATTATTTGACCGTCTGGATTCCATGTTGATGGAAATAAAAATGTCAACGAAAAACAGCTAAAAGAAATAAACACCTATGACGCAGATCTGCGTCATTGGCACACGTCCGGGTGCCATGAAAGTTATTTTGGGTTTTGCTTTACAGACGATGATTTACGCGGATATTTTGTTTAGTTTTGCTTTGTTATCTAACGCGTTCATTCAATTTTCGTTTTCATCAAAGTTGTGTTTTGTCTGCGTTTTTTTTTAATATTGAAACAATTCTATCAAAAGACATCACACACTTTTTTGAGCAATCATTCAGGGCGAAAAGTTGATGTTGAGTAGATACGGCTTGTTGAGAGGACACTGAGAATATAATATCTAAATTTTTTGGATAGGAGCCCTTTGGTCAGGTGTCCACTTTTAGACTGCCAAAAAGGACACTAGTAATTTGCAGGGCCGTTCATTTTTTAATCAGGTGCGGCTTGACGCAAAATGTCATAAATAAACAAATCTAATGAAGAAATTGTAGATTTGTCCTAAATCAGATGACTTTGAAGATTTAGGAACACAATTTCAATTCATTAGGGACTCAAAATTCTTCCTGATATCCGTGCTGAATAAACTTGTCAGCTCCCACTCTACAAGTATTTTTTTGTTATGGCAAACCAATATAATATGTCATCATAGCATGTTGTCCAGTAATCAATTAATGAGATTTTCTTATCATAATTTTAACCTCATTTTTCTCTTCCACAGTTACCATAATCGGTGGTGTAGTGTTCCTGTTTTTCGCAGTAAGCGCTCTTGTCATGGGCCCCGGTGAATAAACACAAAAAACTAGTTTTGTACCTATGTGTAAGTGACAATATGTACTGTACATTGTTATTTTAATTTAGACAATCTCACTTGTTTTTTATGTATTTAATAAAGAAGCTCTGGACATTGGTAGAACAACACTGGCTTAACTGATAATTCAAGTGTGCGTTGTCTTGAATAAAACACTTATTATTCACTTAGAAACGCGAGTGTACCATAGATGCATCTCATCGGCGTAATGTTATGTTATAAATTTAAAATCGACAACCTAATCGTTAATTTTGTATGTAATGCTATTATAATAATTTTAAAATTGCCTATGGAAATTTAATTTTAAAAACAAGATGGCGACGGATTAGTCTTGGCCACGTACGAAATAATCCTTGTTTAGCATCGTTTTTGGTTTTACTTTGTCATGACGAGGTACAGCTAAAACTAAAGTCGTTAAGATATCGTGAACGTGTGAAACCGCATGTCCTACGGATACTGTTGAGATAGTGTTGTTTTACGATATTGGGATTACTACGGATATAAGTTGTGTGACATCTTCGATTGGTGGTATTTAGTAGCTGTCACTTGAAAATAATAGGTTTAGTGAGGAGAGAGGTGAGGAGCTCGTGGCTAAATAATAACAGCCGCACGGGTCGATCTTCAAGGTTAAGCAACGCTTGACGAGGTCGGTCCGTGGATGGGTGACCATTTCAACATACCGAGTTTCCTCCGTGCCTCGGAAAGCACGTTAAGCCGTTGATCCTGGCAGTCATTTGAAGATCTTTGACAGTCGTTACGGGTAGTCTGAAGCCTGAGATCTGACACCAGTCTTGCCAAGGGGTATCGTGTTACCCAGTTACTGGGTTGTGGAGATCAGATAGGCAGTCGCTCCATGTAAAACACTGATACTCGGCTGAATCCGGTAAGACTGGAAGCCGACCCCAACAATAATTGAGAAAAAGGCTAGGCAGATGATGATGACTTGAAAATAAAAGGTTTCTTTACCATTGCCTACATAAGTAACTAGGTGAGGTTAATCATAATTTACGTCAAAACGACACTTTTACTCTTATTTAAAAGATTTTAGTTCCCGTCTGTCCTCAACTATATCAATAAGTTTATTTATTTTTACCTTCAACTTTAAGATCTATCAGTACGACATTTAATTATATCTACTATTATAATTTTCTTGTAAAGTTATTCCTGACTGCATGTCATAACGTGAAGTGGTCTTAATCTTAACCTTACCGATATTTACTAGGTAACTCTACTTATCTATGCCGATATCGTAAACATTTTACCTTCTCAAGTGTCTATAGAACTAATTTAATTCACAAGACAAGAAAGCACGTCACTACTGTTGAAGATGCCATACAATTTTATATTCCTTTGTGTGTCTAAAGATATAAAATATATGTTTCAAAAAACAACGTAATGTGATTCATTGCTTTGTTTTAAAGGCGATTTCTGAATTAAGAATTTGAGGTTGAGTATTTGTTAAGTTCTTCTTTAGTCTAAGAAACTGTCAAATTTTTAAATCAAAGTAGTGTTTGACACGTTCTTAATATATCCCAGAACCTCTATATATCACCACATATGACCATAAATGGCGATGTATAGAGCATATTTCAGAAATCTCATAAAATACCTACCGAAATCCTAAAAAACTTGCATTATAGATATGTATTCGTTCAGTGCATACTAAACATTACTCTATCCCACACATTTTGTGTAGGAGAAAATAAGGGGCACTGGGATCTTGCTTCATAACTCCAAATACTCAATTCAGAAACCAGCCCTGAATCTCTTGGTATAAGAGAAATTACTCAGAAACGAGCAATGAAAGCAAAAACATTATTATTTTCTAACTTCACCTTGTATTTATGTATAAATATAATATAAAGATATAGAAAATGTACGAACGATCAAGTTGATGATCATCGGTGAGGAATATTTGAAAAATCGAATTTAATTATGAGATTTGTTATCGGCCTGTATCGTAATTATGATAGTGGAAGTTTGAACTTATATGTATTCAAATTTAAAACAGGCACAAGATACGGCTCAAATACCAGTGCAAAGATTATGTCTTATTACAAAAAGATTACAGTATGCTGAATCCAGAAATTAGAAAGATTGAAAAAAAAAACAAAAAAATACATTATTTTTTTTTAATCTAAGGCGTCTTCGTCTCCGGGTTGGTGCGTTTACTTTTGTATACCGAATCTATAAAGAAACACGCGCTCGGCAAAGAATCTGTACCCAAAACGATTCAGTCAGACAACACACCGATCCGGTGAGAAAGGCACTTAAAAGGACAGTTAGTAATACGACTCAAATAGCAGTATCAAGTTTATTTTGCTTATGTAAAGAGAGGTATGGTAGAATTCTGTTGATAAGTTTTATTAGAGGATAAATTATATCGCGTTAGTTATGCCTACAATAAAACGGAGAAAACTGTACTGCATTATGATGATGCACCAAAATGCCAATATTTAAAGAGATCTTTCTCCATTTTTCACAATATTTTATATAGAACAGAAAAAATATCCTGGCTGCATTGGGCCATAACGACAGTGGCGCCATCTGAGATAATGAGTTGACATTTTGTGGCCAGTTGAGAAGAGATTGGTGGAGGTAATAATCAGTTTGGATATACTCACTAAGCTTTATTTGTATGAGGATAGGAATCTGAACTGATTCATAAAGATGCAAGAAATAGGAAGGTGCTTACTTTGGATACCAGAAACTTAATTATGAAACATGAAAATCTTAAATGTTAGTGTACTATTTGCCTATAAAGTTCCATAAATAAGGCCGAAAATTAGATTGCCAAACTTTATTTTTCTAGCCTAGTGTGAATGTTATAGATATAATAATATAAATATACTAGCTAATTATATATTTTTAATGCTTCTAAATAACGCCGGGTGCGTTTAAATATAATCATTTCTATCTACTAATATTTTTGTACTTTTTGTCTGTGATCTTGTATGTATGCTAAATAACTTTTAATTACACAGTACAATTAAATGAAATGGTAAACTTAAATAATCTGCATTTAAGAAGCTTTATTTATGTAAAAAAAACCATTTGAATATTAAAAATAAATTGGGTTTCGACGTTCCATTTTTATATTTTGGCGGTTAAATGAAAATCTTTTTTTGATATTGTGCTGCGAAATAGTGCGAGCCTGCGCATTTAGTGTAGAATATAAAAATAAAATACTTTTAATTTTTATTTGAATAATTTTAAGGAAAATTATGCATGTCATTAAGTGTTGAAATTTTGTAGATAATAAAGTGTCAGCCATTTTGCCTTATATAATGTATAATACTGGTTTTAATAGGGTAGTAACTTATAAAATGCTGTTGATACAAATGACTTAACATCTGATATGACAGTGAGATAATTACGTATTGAAATTAAATGTTTTATTGATACAACCTACTACTTTATATTATGTTTGGAGTAATTAAACTGTGGGTAGTTTTGAAGATTTGATTAAACCAAGATTTTATTTATTGTGACTCAGCGGTCATAGTTTCGAACTAATCGACTAAGTCAGAACCGCCAGTCGACCAGCAGTTTCAAATCATTTCAGGCTAGGAATAACCTAGCTTTCAATCATTTGAGGCTCTGGTCAAGCTTTTGAATGAATCAAAGTTTATTCAGGATTTTAGCATTACCTAACAGTAGCAAATTATATCGTGACAATACCTCTTCTATACTTAATAAATATTATAACATAAATCTGGTGCATACTGGTTCATACTACCCGGCAAAATTAACAGCGCATCTTGCTGGAATGCAACCTAACTCCCGCCTACCCGCGCAGCGCCCCGCGTTCGCCTCGTGCGCCAATAACGAGAGTCGAACGTCTGAGTGACGTCACAGCCAGGTGCACAGTTATTTTGATCGAGTAGTACTTTTAAATCTAGGGAATTATGAGCTAGTACAGGCTACTTAAAAAAAAATAGTTATAATCCAAATTCACCGTCTCAATTTTCTTAGAAAAGGTTACAAAGCGTAGGTAATCTGAGGGAATGAACATATGAATTACATTCCTACTGTGAACTTATTTGACTACGCCCTGATACTAGTAGCTACATCTCGCAGTTGTAATATATTCTGTCTATATACCCAGTGACTTTTTTTTTAAATTAGAGCCAAAGTTGGCTTAAGATATGGTTCAAAGCCACTATAATCTGTTCCACTATGTCTGTTTTCCACCGAGCGACCGAGCACCGAGGAAAACAAAGTATCGAGGGAAATTGAAGCGAATTTTTACATGGAATTTAAATAAAAAGGCAAGTTCGGGTCTCCCGAACGAACGTATTCGAATGGTAATTCGAAAGAAAATATTACATTTATCTGCTTCAAGATCGCTTCAATTTTCTTTAACATTAAAAGAAAAACCAGTCAAGTGCGTGTCGGACTTTGCACGTTTAGGGTTTCGTATCAAACCGCAAAATCAAGTTGGTTATAATAGGTGAAATGAGGTCATTTCAAAAAATCTGTTTTATAAATATATTGGTACTTGTTAGTAAAATATACGTAATAATAAACATTATCACCAAATTTCAAGTTCATAAGTCAATGGCAAGACAAAAAATTCTACGGAAAAATAATTCGTGAAAAGAGCTGATTTTGGTGGCTTCTCATTCCTTTGTTTTTACCCGACTGTCGAAGGAGGGTAATGTGTTTATCCGATATGTATTTATAACAACGATACCCCTTTTTCTGTATGGGCGATTCCATTCAAAACTTTTTTTTTTTTTTACTTTTTGTATCGGTCAACAAGATGCTTCTACTGTAAAAGTTTGAAAACCGTAGCTTCAATCGTTTGGCTGTAAAACCCGTGTGACAGACAAACAGACATGTGAAAGCAATAGGGCTCTATTGGACCCTTCGGGTACGTAACGGAATAAAGCGACTGCACAGTCCGGTCGGTGGAAATCGTAAAAAAATCTGCAATTCACTTTAAGAAATGATATAGAAATGTTCTAGATGCAACAAAAAGCTATTTGTAGGAAAACAAGAACAATGATTATGTGGATACCGGTCATATTATACCTGTGCTGCCTCTTCATACAAAATTGGCTACTGAATGACTGTATATTGAGATTAGATCAACATTTTATTTTGTATGGAGTGGTGGCGTAATGAACCTGACGTAGAAACGGTAGAACTATAAATAAAATATACTTATTAAACTATTTTTACTCTCTGCTGATCTTAAATGTTAAAGTTAGCAGTCTTATCAGCCGCACTCGGAATCGTTTAATTCTCAACGAAAGAATATTAAGCCTCTCTGAATGCGGCCTTATGTAAATGTAATTCGTATGTAAAATAGTGTTGAAAATATAATTTTATAAGTACAAACACTGTCAACTAGAAATCACATAGATGTTGCTTCAGACTTGTTGATTAAAAAAAGTATTATTTTGTAAAAATGATGAATAAAATGTGTAAATAATGTATTTTGTTTTTAATTGAACCCTTTTATCTTTACTGAGGATGAATTCACAATACCTGGTACTCTGCTGTATCCGATCAGGCGGGCGAGCACGGCCTACTGTGACAGACTTGAGCCACACATTTCTATCACAGTTTGGGAGCGAAAACCGTGACAAAATGCGTGACTCAAGCCTATCACAGAGGCCGTGCTCGCCCGGCAGAGGTCGGAAACCGACCACAATATAGATGGCAAGGACCTATGCAGTCGGTCTGCTTTTTAATTGCAAGTAATATTTGCATTTACATTTTTTACAACTGTTTAGTAGGTCTAAGCGCATTCAGGCAGAGGTGACGCGTTCTAAATCTAAAAACTATAAGCGTTCGACCATATGCCTGCAATTGAACGACTGCCGATAACTAGACTGCATACAAAGGGTTTTACGCATAGCTTGGTGATATGCAGTGGACGTCGGCTGATATAATAATGATGAGGAGACACATAGGAAATACTACAAAGTCAAATCGTAACGATGAAAAAATAATGATACATTATTTGTGTCAGACTGGTATCTGCATGAAGAAATCCTGTCACACACGATTATTACCCCTCAAAAAATAATGTTTTTGGAGCAAATGCGGTCGTAGACATCCGACTCAATTTCCTAAGTAAAAAGTCGTAATTCGAGGTTTGGCTCTCGCCTATTTCCTCCTCCAATATTATATCAATTTAAAATCAAGTAAACGGTTAGTCGACTCTTCGTGTGAACAGAGGGTTTTTCTTCAGCCAGAGAATCAGCATTGCCATTCAACGTGGCAATGCTGCCAGCGTTCTGGGCACGTTTCCCATTGACATCGATGTGGACGAATTTTTTACTTACGAAATTCAGTTGGATGTCTGCGGCTGCATTTCCTCATAACGAAACCTTCCTTTGGTGCTTTCGTAAAGAACATGAAGAAAGCGAATTATTAAACTAAAGTTCTTAATAAATTATATTGTTATGAGGTACGCTCGCCTCCTATTACACGGGACTTAAACAAAAATGGTGAACAATGGGTGTACTACAGGTGCACCTCTGCCTAACCCTTTGGGGAACACAGGCATGATGTTATATTAGATGTGGATGATTGTGGAGGTCGTAATGGTGTGGTGTGTTCGACTGTAAACTGTATTTTCTCAAACATGCTTGGAAATTTGAGCATTATTTTGACAACCTTCTTCGAGATAAATCGAAATTCCTATACTGGCCAAATACATGCGAGCAGCGGCCGGCAAAAGTTGTCTGAAAATCCATATCTGTCGTGTCTAGCGGCCAAATAAATTACATAGTAAATTCATATCTGTCGTGTTATTTAAAAATGGCACGATGTTTTACTCCGAAACATGGCAACCAAGGAGGTAACTTATCAAAGGTTTTATTTAAATTTCGAACTTGCTTGCAAATAGAACGCTGTTTATTGAAAAAATAAAACAAAAGAACACTAACGCGGGAACAATTATTGTTGTTCGTCATTGATTTGGACAAAATGAGTTCTAGGTGCTACTTAGTTTTAATTTACGCGCATTATTTGAGAAAAACACTATACAAGCCTTGGCCACAACTAGGCATTGATGGACCTACGTATGGGTGCCTCGGCTTCGCCTCGGCCCACATTTACACGTTCGTCCATCAAATGCCTCTTTTGCTGGCCTCTGCAGTAATGTAGGTACTATTTATTTACCCTCACAACGTAATGTTCCAAAAATTAATTAAAAAAATATTGTATAAATTCATACTTTTTTTCGTGGGTAGGTAAAATAAAAAAAAACTATTACAGTGCAACATTTTCCTTTAATTTTCAAACAACTGTATCATAAAATAACATTTTTATTTTTATAGCACATTTTAATTTATTGGCGCGTATTGGCTCATTGACTTAATGTAGAAAAATAGTGTCATTGTCTATGGATGCGCGCGCTGCGAATCAAAATTTCACGCCATACCATATTTTTTCCGTTTCTACTTTTTTTTTTTTTTTTTTTTTTTTTTTTTTTTTTATAATCTATAGGCTCGCGTTTGACCACTATCTCGCCTGATGTTAAGCGATGATGCGGTCTACGGTGAAGCACGCTTACCTAGAAGAAACCTATTCACTCTTGACTTAAAGACCCCAAGGTTGTAGCTATCAGGGAACAAAGACTCCGGAAGGGAGTTCCACTCCTTAGCTGTGCGTACAATGAAAGTATTAGCAAAACGCTTTGTGCGTATGGGAGGGATGTCCACCATGTACCGATGGCGCATGGCCGTACGTCTTGTAGTCCGATGATGGAAAGGGCTAGGTGGAATCAAATTTTGCAGTTCCGTCGCACACTCCCCGAAATGTAACCGATAAAAAACCGACAGGCTGGCAACTCGGCGTCGATGTTCGAGGCTCTGGAGCTTTGAGGCGACCAGTGCATCGTTGCCAATAAGCCTTTTGGCCCGTCTGTCAATCGACTCAAGTGCATCAAGCTGGTATTTGGCTGATCCATCCCAAAGATGAGAGCAGTACTCCATGCAAGACCGAACTTGTGCTTTATACAAGTTGAGCAGCTGTGCAGCCGTGAAGTACCGTCTCACCTTTGCAAGAATCCCCAACTTTTTTGCAGCTAACTGAGCTTTCGCCTCAATGAATGGACCGAAGTTGAGGGTCGATGTCAAAATAACCCCGAGAAGTTCGAGATGGTCCGTCAACGGCACGGTTACACCACGGAAAGATGGAGCCGGGTGGAATCGGCTCTTTTTCTTATCGGGTCTTAGCAGCATTGAAACTGACCAGATTGGCATCACCCCATTCGGAGACCGCCTTCAAGGACAGGTTCAAGCGTTCAACCATGGCCTCCCGGAGAGACCGAATCTGAGGCCCAGTAGCCCGTGCGCTAGACACGTATCTCTCAGCAACAGTGCTGTCGTCTGCATACCCAAAGGTGCCGGGTTTTAGCAGATCATTAATGTGCAGCAAGAATAATGTTGCCGAGAGCACTGACCCCTGAGGGACTCCGGCGTTGATATCTAACTGACCGGACGAGCAGCCGTCGATAACCACTCGGATGGATCGATCCCTCAGGAAGTCCGCAATCCAATCACACAGACCACTGGGCAGACCGAAGGAAGGAAGTTTACCAATGAGGCTTTCGTGCCAGACCCTGTCGAAAGCCTTCGAGATGTCGAGGGAGACGGCTAGCGCTTCCCCGTGTCTCTCGATGGCCTCACTCCAGATGTGAATGGCATACGCTAGAAGATCCCCAGTGGACCGATTTCGGCGGAAGCCGTATTGTCGGTCACTGAGGATGTCGTTCGCTTCTAGGTATGCCAGGAGCTTACCGTTGAGCACACGTTCCATACTCTTACAGAGGATGGACGTTACAGATATGGGTCTGTAGTTGGCCGGGTCAGCTCGACTGCCCTTCTTGGGCACGGGCTGTACGTTGGCTTGCTTCCAAGCCTTCGGCACTTTTCCAGTCTCTATGGAAAGGCGATACAAGCGTGTCAAGATCGGAGACAATTCAGGCGCACAGGTTTTAAGTACAATTGCTGGTATCCCATCAGGGCCACTCGCTTTGTTCACATCAAGGCTACGCAGCACCCTACGGACGTCCTTTTGATGGATGCGGATGTCCGACATTTTCGACACACATCCATCAGGAAAAGGAGGAGGCTGCGCGCCATCAGAATTCAGATGCGAAGATTCCGCAAAAAGGGAAGCAAACAAGTTTGCCTTCTCCTCAGCGGAGTGGGCTAATGACCCGTCAGGTTTCAGCAGTGGTGGTAGTGAGGGGCGACAGAAATTTGATTCGACCGATTTAGCCAGGGACCAAAACGCTTTGCTACCCGCTGGGTATGAAGCAAGTTTGTTCCCGATTCTGCTAATGTGGTCAAACCGTGCTCTTCGCATCACCTTTTTGCAGGACTTGGCAGCCGTGTTAAAGGCTCTCTTCTTCTGACACACGTCATTTGCTTTGCGCGTTCGAGCGTCAACCCATGCCTGGTAGGCCTTGTGTTTAACTGCGTTGGCGTGGTTACACTCGGCTCCAAACCATGGTCGGTCGACGTTAGACATTGCTACGTCAGAGAATGGAATATAGTACTCCATCCCCCGACGCAACACATCAGTCACAGCATCAGCGCATGCCGATGGATCGTCCGAAGAGAAGCAAGTGGGCTGCCAAGGATAGCATGCGAAAAAAGATCGCATCCCATCCCAATCTGCTGACTTGTACCGCCATACCCGCCGGGTGCCTCTTGGGCTGGGATCGGGCGGGGAGTAGACGGATACAGACTTCACCAGACAGTGGTCGGAACTACCTAAAGGTGAAGATATCGACACTGAGTATCTGTCTGGATCTGTTGTCAGCAGAAGGTCCAAGCAATTGGCTGTGTGCGAATCAACATCTGGCACCCTCGTTGCCCCTTGGACCAGCTGGGTGAGATTTAGCGCTAGCGCAAGCTTGCGCATCTCTCGACCAGCATGGTCAGTGCACTGGTATGGGAAGAGCCACTCCTGGTGGTGGGCATTAAAATCCCCCAGTAGCACTAATTGGGCGGAAGGATACCGCTGCTGTGCCGCATCAGCCGCCTCACTGAGGTACTCCATGAGCCTGGTCGTCTCCTGATCGCCGCTGTGCGAGCGGTAGACACAGGCGTAGATAATCTTATCCAGCCCTGTGTCCACCAGAGCCCACAGCACTGAGAACCTGGAGTCTTCAAGGTTACGGAGACGCCGATAGCAAGTGTCGTCACGGGCATACATGCATACACCCGCACGTGGTTTGAAATTGTGCTCCAGGGTAAACCCTGGGTAGGATAAGTACGACACGTCAGACGGACTTCCTATCTGCGTCTCCGTAAGGATAAACAGTGCTGGCTTTTCAGTCTCCAGATGATGGTGGACTGAGGTGAGATTGGAGTGCAGACCTCTAATATTAGTGAGGTGCACTTTGTGAGGGAGGGGGTGCAGCCGCTGTTTTACTCCAGTTTTCTTTTTGCTACTTGCCATTTTTATTTAAGAGTGAAAGGTGAGGAGAAGGAAGTGAGATGAGGTTCCACGCTACTAACCTACAGACACACACTGAAAGGACGCCATCATTGGGGCACTAGTCCGGAGACTGCGGGGACGCCCGAGCCCCCCCGGAGATGACCATCGGGCCCTCCCATCTGGTCGCCAACCAGCACGATGGTGCATTCCGGGATTTTTCGACAGTTGGCGGGGCAGCCTTTCGTGTGTGGCTGGCACACTACTTGGGCCCCCAACTACCTGCGGTCGGCCAGCGGCGCACCGTGCCTCGGATCCCGCTACCCTCCGCAACTAGTCTCCCGATACGCCCAAAACAGTGCGAGACAGGCTGGTCAGCATGCAGTGGAACAACTATCTCGACCCAACTCCTCTAGTGGCTACACCGAGCATCGTACCGGAACACGGCTAGGCCGCTTGGCGGTACGTCTTTGCCCGGTGGGTGGTCACAAGCCTTCGGCCGAAGCCTACCACCAGTAAAATCTCTTATTTAAACTGTATGAGTGAAGATAAAAGTACGCAACGGCATAACATTAGATATTAAAACACCCGTGTGATACTATTATATGACCGTTGCATAAACTACTATTATCTAGGTACACTCAGTAGATCTTAAACTAAGGCATTTGTCCCACCGCCGGCGACGACGAAGCGATTAGGTATCGACTATTTTAACGCAGAATAAACGAAAAATAAAAACCCACATGAGGTACATAATAGTAGTAGGTATAGACTAATTGAGTAATTACGATATGCTAAAGTGAATCATGACATTCCCAAACTGATATTTTTTTATCAATACAGGTACACAGGGGAAAATAAAAACCTAATTTATATAATTAAGATTTATCACTACTTTATTGATAAAATAAAAACAAAATTACACTTTCATCTTTATCTAAATTTTAAAGATAATTTTAATGATTTTATTCATCAGTTATAAATGAAGCGAAGATTATCGTAAGCTCCTGTCAAAATATGATTGATCGATTTTTAAACGTTTTTCATATAATTTTTTCGTCATAATTTTATCAAGGATTTTAATTTATTGATAGTAAAATGTAATGATACCTAGGCAGATGGTAAAAATAAAGTCACTTTGATAAAAAAAAACGTGAGTACGTGCCTACCGCAATGTTCGTTGATAAAAAGCGGTAGATATACCTGCTTGAAATCTTAATAAATCTTGCAATTTTTACAACTTTATTTTAGCATGAACCGTTTTAATTTTATTATTATCCACTTGTAGAACTATTTATACATGATTTATGTATTTGTCACTGGATTATTGCAACACTGTAACTTTTCTAATAAATCATCTGGTATTGTTAATTTTTTCGCCTCAATAAGAAAAAAAAAAAAAAATGTAAATATAGGTTTTGGTTGGGTACTCCCAAACAAATTACAATATAATACGATATTTTACAATATCGAATTATTTTACAAGTCTACACTAATACTTGAAGAGGAAATATTTGTTTGTAAGTTTGTTTGTTATGGATAAACACAAAAATTATTTAACCGATTTTGAAAATTCATTCACCAGCATAAAGCTACATTATGCCTGAGTAACATAGGTTATTTTTTATCCTGAAAACGGACCCTGTGGGGTGCACCACGGGAGCGAAGCAGCGGGGAAAAGATAGTATTTTAAAATATCAAGGTATTATTATTTAGCAAGATTTATTAAAGCGTACGAAACAATATAATACGATATTTTACAATATCGAATTATTTTACAAGTCTACACTAATACTTAAAAAGGAAATATTTGTTTGTAAGTTTGTTTGTAATGGATAAACACAAAAACTATTTAACCGATTTTGAAAATTCATTCACCAGCAGAAAGCTACATTATGCCTGAGTAACATAGGTTATTTTTTATCCTAAAAACGGACCCTGTGTGGTGCACCACGGGAGCGAAGCAGCGGGGAAAAGATAGTATTTTAAAATATCAAGGTATTATTATTTAGCAAGATTTATTGAAAGCGTACGAAACAAATAACAATATAATACGATATTTTACAATATCGAATTATTTTACAAGTCTACACTAATACTTAAAGAGGAAATATTTGTTTGTAAGTTTGTTTGTAATGGATAAACACAAAAACTATTTAACCGATTTTGAAAATTCATTCACCAGCAGAAAGCTACATTATGCCTGAGTAACATAGGTTATTTTTTATCCTGAAAACGGACCCTGTGGGGTGCACCACGGGAGCGAAGCCGCGGGGAAAAGCTTGTATTTTATAATATCAAGGTATTATTATTTAGCAAGATTTATTGAAAGCGTACGGTGTTTGCAATAATCCGTTGACATTTATTATATACGTATAGTCCTCGCCAAACTTCTTGGCCGCCCTGAAGTTGGCTACAATGGCTGCGCAGTAGTAAATCTCAAAATAAAAACAGCACCGATTCGTGCCTCACGCATCCGATAAACCATCTTCAGGGCGGCCAAGAAGTTTGGCGAGGATTATACTTAGCGTTCTGCTAGAATACACGATAGAAGTAGGTACTTACTACTTACATTCCTAACCTACTGCTTAAAACTACTACTATCACAGTCATTTTGTAGACTAGATATTAAACTATATTGATTAAAACTTAAATTATACTTTTTTTGACTTATTATTATTGAATTTATTTTATTCATATACTTTATTTGTACTTAACAGTCACTGACTAACTTAATTATCGTTTACTATTAAGTAGTCTTACTCTAATCTTTGGTAAAACTAATTACGGCTCATTTACTAAAGGTCGTTTTGAACCGATTCGATTAGAGCCCGTATTCATTCACCGACTAGAGTAAACAGGTCTTCGGTTAGCCGTATTCGACCACAGCCCGTATTCAGTCACCGACTTTCGGTTAGCCGTATTCGACCACATCCCGGATTCGGTCACCGATTAGTGTTAACAGGTTTTCGGTTAGCCGTATTCGGCTGCAGACCGTTTTCGTTAACCGAACACGGCTGACTTGCTGAAACGACCCACTCATTGTTCAGTTGAATGCGGTTACAGAATGCAGTTTGGTTGTATGCGGTCGCCGAATACGGTAAACCGACAACTTAAACGAATACGGTCGCTGTTTTCGGTGACCGACTTTATGTAAACTGCCCAATTCGGTTAACCGATCCGGTTTAACCGAAACAGTGTCGCCGTATATAGTTGCCGGCCTGATGTAAACGCACCATTAGTCTCAGCGACCTTCCTATGGTGTCATTCTAACACAACACGATCATCGCGCGAAAACGCGACGGTCGCGTCTATTTTGTATGACAAAATAGACGACGGCGGCGCGACTGTCATATAAATGCACTCGACGGACGGTCGCGTATTCGCGCCATCATCGCGTTGTATTAAGAGGACGCCTAATGGCTCGACGCGATTCGATTTATATCGCATCGATAAGCGTTTTTAACAAAACGATATTACAAGTAAATTCACAAATCACATGGACGCAATTTAATGCAATTCAACCAAGTTGCGCTTGAAATTTTCTTAGAACAGGCGTCCTGCATATAGCCTATCGACGCAATTTGAATTGTGTCGTGCCATCAGTAAAATAATTTATAATCTTTGGTAAAACTTAAATAATTTCTCTTTAGTCATTAATTAAAAAAAATAGTATCACTAGATACACTGTAATCATCTAAAATAACAATTTATCACATAAAATCACTATAATGAGACCATGCCAGAAAGACAAGCTCTTAGAAAAAATAAAGCATTTTTATCATCTAGTTTCTGCAATTTATAATTGGTCATGTCAATTCAAATTTATAATTGGTTCGTAAGCAGCCAGGCTTTTACCAAATATGTTTACTAGATGGTCAAAACCAGTGATGGGCAAACTTTCTTAATGAGGGGCCAGAAAGTTTAAGAAATTTCAGAGGAGGGCCAGAATTAACTTTTTAAACATATTTCTTTGACCAGATATTCTTTCTTTTTTCGGTTTTCCGCTTTCACCTTGTCTGCGTCATTCATCAAAGCATATTTGGTTTTAGGATGCTTGGTGTTAAAATGGCGAGCCAGGTTAAAACCTTTAAATACCGCGACTGCTTCTTTATTACATATAAGACATACCGGCTTACGGTTGTATTCTGCGCTACCTTCACCTATGTGTCTATTAATCTACTAAGTAGAATCAACTTTATACTTCTGGTCCCTCAAAATATAATTATCGCGGGCCATATACTATTTATGTCGAAGGACCGTCGGCGGGCCGGATTAAATGCTTTCGCGGGCCGGAGGTGGCCCGCGGGCAGTACTTTGCCCATCACTGGTCAAAACAATTCGACAATTGAGTGTGTTGGCTAGTAGGACCCACCCATGGTAGTGCTCAAGCATCATAGAAGACATTTTGCATCGCAATGTCCATCAAAATAACAACCTGATAGTTATTTTATTTCTAATTAATAAAAGAGGCCAGTATATCAAAGACATGCAAATCAATATTATAAAAAACATAATACTACTTACTAAGTAAGGTAGACAGAGATATAGTCGTCGCAAGCGTCGAGCATGGCTTTTGCGAGCATCTCATCCCGAGGCGTCGTATTTGCGTGGGAGGGTATGAAGAGACTCATGCGGGATGCTTCGCCCCAGGAATGGTTCAGTGTGCCTGAAGACATTCAAACGTTGTAAACTGCATACAAAAAAATCATTTTTGCAAAAAAAGAACTACCGACTTCCAAATAAGAAAACTACAAAATGAAAAATAACTTTACTTTTTGAAGTCGGTGTCCATAACGCAAAAAAATGGTGTACTCGTAGGTACCAAAGATTTTTTATTATTCACTTTTTAGTTGTACCTACCTAGGTACCTATAATGCCAGAATAGATTACGCGAATATCATGAAACTAAACATAACCGGTGAAATGAGAGAGTACCAAGGTGAACTCTACACAGATGTGTAGAGTTCACCTTGGTACTCTCTCATTTCACCGGTTATGTTGCCTACCCCTTTAGAGCGTACTAGCGTGATGTTATGTTATGAAATGGTATAAACAATAAACAGACATGCGATTGCAGCAATCCCGAGAGATTTGCCGTTATTTATTGAAGAGTTCTGTTGTATATCTCCAAAATTCTTCATCAGATCTTCACCAAAATAAAATGGGACCAATTTCAGAACATATACTATCACTCAGAAAAAGAATTTTCAAAATCGGTCCACAATTGACGGAGATATCGGTGAAATACATAAAAAAAATACAATAATAATGTCGAACATACACGGTAGAATCATTTTGATGTAACGTTCAAAAGTGCCGCTTGGTGGCCTAGTTGAAATTAAATATCTTTGTCTTTGTCATAGTACCTCCCTTTTGGTAAGTCGGTTAAAAACTTGAGTACATAGAAAAACATTTTTTTTGTAAATATTGTATCTTCAAAATGGCTGGAGTACAGTTGCCCAAAGCGGAGTGCTGACTGTGGGTTGCTGTGTTTATTCCTTGAATCGAGCATTAGTAGGAAATTCTCAGTAGCAGCCAGAAAACAGGATTTGTGTCTGGTTGGGGGCATTAAGCTGGGAACAAATTATCGGACGCGGCTGACAGCCGCGACTTATAGAGTATCTGTGTAATGAATGTACATTACATTGTGCAAACTATCGGAGGTAAATCGCGGACGTGACATTGGGTGTTCGGACGGCCGATAGAGATCTGGCCCGCTGGATGTTTGTGTCAGCCGAAAACGTCCGCGGACAGTGTGCACTGGGTGCGGGACGCGTCACGGCGTCAGTACAACTCTGACTACGATATCTCGCACGTACATGCGAGGTTACAAATAAAAATGGAAGAAAAATTAACGAGTGTGTTCGCAGCAGAGAATTGTGTTCATACTTTCAGTACTCAACATGTTTCTACACAAACATAATCTTCGTTGAAAAAGCTATATTATCTATGGAGTAAGCGCTCGGATGCGTCCGCAAGCCGTGTCCCAAGCGACTGTGCACACATATCAGTCGCGGCTGTAAGTCGCGTCCGTCAGCCGCGTACGATAATTTGTTCCCAGCTGTCCTCGATTTAACATAAAGCAGATGAACTTGACACTTATTCCTCGGGGAATACTGGCTTGAAACTTACCGTAATACTTGAGTGGCCATTGGTGCGGCGAGTGGCGCGTGGCTAATAAACAAGATGGCACGGCGCCGGGCGTCAGCACTCGCGCCGGCCACCACGGACAAGGGCCCAGCTTGTGCCAGACCACGTCATCGTACCTGGAAGTAAAAGCAAGCTCTGTGATATGGCACGACACGGCGTGGCAAAGGATTTTTCGCTGGCAAATGATTTGCGACCTTATATCAATGAGTTTAACACGAATAGGTTGAAACGTCTCGCGTTATGACGCTACGTACCGCTGCAAAAGAATTTTAGCACTACATTCTTTAAAATAAGGTCTAAAATCATTTGTTCACGAAAAAATCTATTGCCACGCGGCGCCGTGCCGTGCCATGCCATCAGTCTGCACCAGCCCTAACCCACCAGGCAGGCCCAGAGCGGGTAGCTGGATGTCACGGGGGATTTGGTTCTGGGACGTGCAGGTTTCCTCACGATGTTTTGTCGGGTAATGTTGGGTAAATAAAAACTATTCACTCTTTTTGAAGTTATGGATCTTGCATTTACTTGAATACAAATCATTTAACAATCGGAGAGTTTTGGGAATAGTTATCCATACTTCTTAATATTATAAATGCGAAAGTAACTCTGTCTGTGTCCGTTTGTTATCGTTTTACGCTTAAACCACTGAATCGATTTAAATGAAATTTGGTATGGAGATAGTTTGAGACCCTGGGAAGGACATGGGATGGGAATTTTTATCCCGGTAGTGTGCCCTTGGGATAAGAAAACACATTTCACGCGGGCGAAGCCGCTGGCAGAAGCTAGTTGTGCTGTATTTAGTACTACACGTTCAGTCAATTAGTACAGGCACAATGCTGTATAGCGCCTTCCATACGATCAATGAAAGTCGCTTTATACCTGCATGCTAGTCCAAGAAAATTAGTCAAACTAGGGCAAGAATCTCGGACTGAAAGATAGTCGGCTATAAAGTTGTATAAACCTTTATTTTGACACCATAAGGGTGTCCGCGTCTACAGATATTCCAAGGTCAAAGGTCAAAAAACGATTTTTTACACATTTATTGCAAATATCTCGTTTCCTATGGGTTTTATGCTATTTTATTCACTTACCCCACTGCTGGTCCCCACATGCAACTGGGACACAGCTCAATATTCTCTTTATCTTTCCTCACAGAGCTTATAGTGCGTGTGCTGGACAATATCTTCTCTATGAGGGTCACTGGCTTTGTGTCCTTCTTCGGCGGGTTCTTGCGATCTGGAAGTTTTGGATATGTGTTTTAGTGCTATGCTTAAATATTTAGGCGTTAATTTTAAAAGTGATCTACATAAAATGCTGTTTACAGTTTTAAATGTTGTAAATGAAAGATCAAAGGAAAAGTCTACCACAAACTGTACCATGTGCCCAAGGATATCAAAAACAGAATCGATAAGATACTTAGGCATAATAATTGACGAAATTTATCTTTCAAACAGCACATTTCACATCTGGTCCAGAAAACAAGAAAACTCGTTCACGTTTTTAAAAATCTTAGGCATGTAGCGAGCTGGAAACTGATTAAAACTGTGTATCAATCTCTTTGCCAATCAATCCTATCGTATGGTATTTCCGCCTGGGGCGGCTCGTTTAAAACGAATATATTAAATGTTGAAAGAGCTCAACGATCTCTTAAAGTTGCTCTTTTCAAACCACGTTTATACGCTACAACTGCCCTCTATAAAGAAGCAAATGTATTAACGGTCAGGTAGCTTTATATACTGCTAACAGTTGGAAAAAAGCACTCCTCTATAGACGGTCCTACAGCTACAGCTAAACAGAAGGTTAATACTAGGCGATTCTATGAAGTCTGTGAAACAACTCCGGTAAGGACATCTTTTGCCCAGAATTTCTTCAATTTCAGAGCAAGCAGACTATATAATAAGATAACCAAAGTTCTTGAAATTGTTAGATTGTCTAGGGTAGAATGTAAAAAGAAGCTTACAAAGTGGCTTTTAGAACTTGATTATGAAGAAACGGAAAAATTGCTTAATATCTTATCCTAGTTTAGCGTTTTTCATAAAACATACTGCCACCCTTTTACGCACACATTCATACACACATCCATCTCTATACCTACTCACACAGAACACCATTCTACTCTCTCTATGTCACACACACACACAACACCACACCACACGCACGGCACCTTCCACTACACACTCACACTTCGCATACTTACAAACATACACACACGTTTTTAATTTTAATTATAATGTTATTTAAGAAAGAAAAAAATTATGTATTTTTTGGTTCCTTTTTTTATTGTTTTTCTTCTTACAATAGCCCTACATGGCCCACGTTCTACATCTGTATAAATTTTAATCTCTGCGAGGGGGGCCAGGAGTCCATAGCACAGGATATCCTAGTTTGGATTCCTGACACCCACAAACCCTTGTACCTCCAATATTTGTAAAATAATATAGAAACAAATATGTACTTTGTGGGAGATAAATAAATATTACTATAAAGTCTGATGGAAGCTCACATACAATGGTCCTCACTCCAGGAGTGCCAAGGTAGTGAACTTTAGATGCGATTTTTACCGACTCCAAAAAAAAGGAGGTAATCAATTCGACACGTATCTATTAATATTATTGGAATTGCACAATATTCCCATATGGTACTGTGTATGGGCTTCTAACCACGTGTGCCAAATTTTATAAGTATATGTATGTTTGTTTGTCTACACATATCTCCAAAACTAGGAATCGGATCGTGATCATTCTTGTTTTTATTGAGGCTCGTGTTTGACCACTATCTCACCTAATGGTACCTAAGTGAAACACGCTTGCCTAGAAGTAACCTGTTCACTTTTGACTTAAAGATTCCGAGATAGTAGCTAACAGAAACACAGTCACCAGCAGTGAATTCCTTTCCTTAGATGTATGCACAATGGGAGATTCCTAAAATGGTATGGGTGTGATATCTACTTTGTACCGATGATGTATCGCCGTACGTCTTGTAGTCCAATGATGGAAGGAGTTAGACGGAATTAAATCATGCAATTCTTAGGCACAAAAAAAAAAAAAAAAAAAACCCCCATAAATGACTTTAAAAAGTCTTATCTTTAGGTGTATGGTGTTAAAATATCCATTATGGGCCGTCGATTTGGAAGTTCATTTTTTTTTTACTCATAAATAGAAAGCTTTTGACAAATGTTTCTGGACTCGGAAATTTTATGTTTTTTTGTATGTTTTTCGTGAGGTAATAAAATACTTAAGACCGTGCAGACAAAAATAGCCGACTTCGACTTAGTCGACTTTGTTGCTTAAATAGTAATCTTATACTTTAATTATGGTTATCTCCATAACCATGATGTTCCGTGGGGTGGAGATGGTACAGTGAGGTAGTCCCTCTATCCCCTTTCTCTCCTCCCCTCCGCGCCCCTTAAATCGATGGACATTTATGGAAATTTATATTCTAACCTGAAAACTTTAACCATGGATATCTCCAGAACCATGGGGCTCCGGGTAGTGGGGATGGTACTGGGGGGTAGCCAATAGGCAATACTTCCCCCCTCCCCGCGCCAGAAATCAACGGCCCATAATCGAAATTTTAACCCTCCACTTAGTCCTTAGTGTACAATTATATTTACTAACGCAATGGCGGGCCGACACTCCAACAAGCAAAATGAAGACACGTTATTAATATACATACGCAAAATAGTGACGAGCCACTCCTTCCTACAAGCAAGATGGAAGGCCGTGGGACAGTTAGGACACTCTCGGAGTCTCTCCCCCTTCCCGCAGACGAGGCACCATGGAGTATGCAGGGTTATCTCTGCTTTTACTGGTGATGTGGAGTTCTGTAAGCAAAAATGGTTTTCCATATAAACATTTTTATAAAAAAATAAAACCGACTTCCAAATAAAAATACTGCAACTACGATAACTTCAATTTCGGAAGTTGATGTTTCTGTTTCTTTCTTCTTTTGACACTGACTTCCGATATTACCTAAACTTATTTTTCACATTGCATTTTTTCTTTATTTTTAAACTTTATCCCATACTAGGAATTTCTTCCTGTACCGTGGGTGATTTTACAATATTATAAACTCACATACACAACACCCAGAGTTGGGAAAACTATCTGTAGATCATACAAATATTTGTTTCGTGCGGGAATCGAACCCGCGACACGCAGCGCAGCAGTCAATCGCTCGACCACTGCGCCAACCGTGCGCCCGATTTGGATGTTGGTTTTATTTTTTTGTAAAAACGTTTTTATTTTTCAATCTTTATTTGTGGTACATAATGGGCAAGTTCTATAGTAAGAGTACCTATAATGGCCAAAGTTACGCCAGAATAGGTTACCCGAATAACATGAAACTTCAGTGAAATGAGAGTTTACCAGGGTGAACTGTACATCTGCATACGTCCCCTTTAGAGCGTACTGGCGTGATGTTGTGTTATGAAATGAACAAACAATAAACAAACATGCGATTGCAGCAATGCCGAGAGATTTGCCATCATTTATTAAATAGTTCTGTTCCTTATCTCCGAAGTTCTTGATCAGATCTTCACCAAATTTAAAAAGAACTAATTCGGGAACATACTCTTTCAACCAAAAAAACTTACATACAGCCGAACATAGAACCTGCTTCTTTTTGGAAAGTCGGTAAAAAATCACAAGCATAATGTAAATGAGCTAAGCATGGTATTGAGAGTAAAGTGCGATGCCAAGGCTTCTCAAGGTGAAAAATCCTCAGAATAGTAAAGTCACTCCAAGAAACTTCTGTACTTTTGGGCTGAGCTAGGCTGGCTATGTTAGCCAGAATCCCCACACACAATGGACCAAATGGAATGGACTAAGTGCAGAAAAGGGAGTCCCCATCATCATTATCATCAGGTATGGTATTTATTTATATCAAAAAGTGACATAGCAACTAGTTGCATAGCTAAGTATTGTTTTATTCATGTTTTAATCAGCATCTACAGTTGCAAAAAAAATTTGTCTGTTTGGTAGTAAGACCTTACTGCAAATCTGTAATTTCCATAGTTTTGAAACACATTATAGTAGAGTACATATCATTTTCTGTTAGAGAACCTTATATTAAATCATAAAAAAAACAGCTGTTTTTACCCGACTGCGGGTGGGTAATGTTTTTTCTTTCTGCTACACCCAGATTCCATAACTTTCTTTGAACAACAAAAGTTATACTCACAGAATTATCCGAAGCATCCTCATTATTGTCCGTGTACTCACGAACAAAGTTGTATCTCCAGCACTGATGCAAATAATTCTCTATTTCCTTCTCCGAAGCGATAGTCTTGGTAACTATCTCGAATTTGTCCTCCGTACTTGCATCTATGTTCATCAAATAGTCCAGACGTTCCATGTTTATGTCTATGTCGCGATGCAAGTAGTTGTAGTATTCGTCAAAGAGGCATTCTTTGCCTCTACGAGTGAACTCTTTGAAAGCATCCTCATTTCTGCCTTGTTTTAATGGAGTGTGTGTCACATTGTATGTTGCGTTTAGGTCTGGTTCCTTTTGGTTGTTTATTTTCACATTTATAGGCATTGTGAGATCTTCTTTTAGTTTTCTCTGAAAGGAATGTTAACGTATTTTAGAATATTGGAAGTAGAGATAGGATTTATTCAATCAATGAGAAGATAATTATTTCATTACATTATTTCATAAGGTCTCCAGCAAAGAGAATGCTACTGTAAAGCCAAACTTCTAAATTCATTCATTTGAATCAAAATAATACCCAAGCCAGACATTAATGTCACTAGTAACACAAAGATTTTGTTGGCAGCACCATGAATTTTAAAGCAATAACTTTTACCTTTCTAGAATTACTTATACCTTTCTAGGAACTGCAGAGGTCTTAGGAGGAGATATCTTGGGAGCTTTGTCTGCAGGTCCGTAGAAAGGTCTGGATCTCCCAGCCAGGTGCAGGCTAGTGTATGGCACCCAGAACCTGTTCTTAGTTTTACAGGTCTCCACGTAGTAGCATAACTCCTCGGTGACTGTGATAGAGCCTTCCTCATTGGCTGATATGCCAAGAACTGAGGAACATGTGTTTGAAAAGTTGTGAGACAAGCAAAAACCTACTTTGTAAACAGCTTCATCTTAGTAAATGCCAAATATATTGATACCTAGGGCCTTTTACCACTTCCCCCCCTGGGTTCCCGCATTGTCGAGGCGGGGGGCTTAGTAACTGTGTCTTGGTCACCCACGGTGAAGGGGACCAAGGTGCTGGTTTGGTCCCTGGAGTGGTCAAGGCGCTCAGTGTGTTTTGGTGCGCCGATGATGGGGGGTACTCTCCCGAGGAGGGTCCGGTGACGGACAGCCGCGGCGGGTTCGCGGTGAGTGCTAACGCGTGCCCGTGTTCCCGCCATAAGCGGCACAGGAGGACACCGTGGAGTTTTAGTGGGTTAGAGTCCCACATAACTGTGCTATCTCCCCGTGGTAGTGCAGTATGCATGAGCATTTCTCCAGGACAAAAAAAATAAAAATAAAAGGGCCTTTTACCACTTGGCCTTGACTTTTTTTTTATTTGAAACTCTTTCTATGTTAGTTACTTACACCATGGTCCATGGATCATGTGGTCGCATCAGCAATAAAGGAATGAAGATGAAGAAAGGAAGATGAAAAATTTCTCATTTATTTTCTTCTTCCTTCGAAGGAAGAAGAATAAATCATTTGCATTCACTTACTGCCAAGGTGATAGCTAATCAGTTAATGTATCTATAGCTGTTTACAAGATCTAAAGGAGAATGTTATCTGTTATGATTAGCAATATTTAGGTACCGAAGACAATTAATTCTATTCAAGCTCTTCCAAGAAATCTGCTTGTATTCATAAATTACACCTGAGAGAAATAATGCTAGAGAATCCCGTGTGATCGAGCGTCATTCCTAACTAGAAAAATATAAACACAGCGCTTGTTTTAATTTACATATTTTGTCTAAATCGAAACAATTGAATGTTTACCTTTGTCGTCGTAAAATAATCCATCTTCGTTTTTCACAACTTGCACCTTTGAGTAAACTTTTTTACAAAGTCGTGCAAGCGCTATGTCGCCCAACTTCCAGTGGTAAATTCCTGTGTTTTCTGTCGTCATGATGAATAAATGATGAAATTTAACCAGCCATAGTTATTTTTGATGATTCTAATTCATTACCTATAAAATTAAAATAATGAATGAAATGAAATGAAAAATTTGCTTGAATAGTATAGGTGGCTTGTTCATTCATTCAAATATCCGCGCGTAAAAAGTCTTTTTAATGTTTTGTATAATATTGGTTTAATTATTTAGCTTTTTAAACTACTGTTTTTTTAATAAGATATATCAAACAAATATTAGGCTTGAAAATCTTTAATTTAATTGAAAATTAGTTTTTTTGATAGCTTTAAGACACTGCCATCTTGTGTTGAGTAGCATAACTGAATAATATGGAAACGAACAAACGACTGAACGACATTACGACAACACTTCGTAAATTGTTCCAAAGAACGTCAATAGAGGGCAGTAGGGGTATTGTTATTTTACTCATTACACATATAATATAATACTAGCTCATTATAAGCAGGGAGTGAAAGGGAGTGAAAATTCGTGAATACCTTTGAAAAGGACGAATTTTCGAAAACAGATACAAATATGAAATCAAAAAGGGTAAAAACTTCAACTACCGCTGTTTGCAGATCAAATGCAAACTATAGAGCGTATTACACTACACGGTATTCAGGGCCCCAAACTCTAATTTAGGGTGGTGTAGTTATTACACTGTTAGGGAGTTAGGGTTCCCAAATAATCGACCTTATTAACACGGAATAATTTAGTGACCCGGTATTCAGGGCCCTGAATACCGTGTAGTAAAATAAGCCCTTAAGTTAGTATATAGTAATGTTAGTATAGGTCATCGTTTCCCATCCCTATGACGCTATCCCTACCTACTCACCATTTCACGAGAAGAAGGTTAGGGTGGAGTTTGTTTCGCAGAAGTCATTCGGCGTCAATGAGAAAATAAATGAAGTAAGTACAGTGCAAACATTGATCAAGAGGAGTATAATTTAAGGGCGTATTACACTATACGGTATTCAGGGCCCTAAACCCTAATATAGGGTGGTGTAATAAATGTTAGAAAGTTAGGGTTCCCAAAATATCGACCTTATTGACACGGACTGGTGGAGTGACCCGGTATTCAGGGCCCTGAATACCGTGTAGTGTAATAAGCCCTTTAGATAGAATTTATGTAGGTAGGTAATAATTCATTCATTCAATAGATACCTACTTACCTTACCTAAGACAAACAAGATTTATGAAAAACAATTTCTGACGTAAATATGATTAAGTACGTAGTAAATAACACCTATTTACTTAGAAACGAACATCACATCAATAATATTTTCGTTAGGTAGGTAGGTACTTATCGAGGGGAATTCAGACTTTACGGTACCTAGTGCTATTCTGTACAAAAACTCACCGTAATGACTCGAAGTGAACTCGAAGCAAGTCTTCAAACCCTATCATCGGTTGGAAAGACAGCTTCACTTCGAGTTTATCATCATCGTCACCAGCAGCCTGACTTCACCCATTCCTGGCCTCTCTTTTCTTGTGCCAATCTCCACGCTCCAGCACCCTCCTCATTTTTTTTTAAATATTTTTCTATAGACTCGCGTTTGACCACGATCTCGCCTGATGGTAAGCGATGATGTGGTCGAAGGTGAAGCACGCTTGCCTAGAAGTAATCTCTTGACTTAAAGACCCCAAGGTTGTAGCTATCAGGAAACAAAGACTCCGGCAGGGAATTCCACTCCTTAGCTGTGCGTACAATGAAAGTATTCGCAAAACGCTTTGTACGTATGGTTGGGATGTCCACCATGTACCGGTGGCGCATTGCCGTACGTCTTGTTGTCCGGTGATGGAAAGGGCTACTATCCTCATCCAGGTTCTACCCGTGATGCTGGGCCTCATTTCATCTGCCAGTCCTTGGACGCCCCTCGGTTACTTAACCTAAATCATCACGGTGAGATGTCTCTGAATCGACCGGCTGTTTGTGTATACAGGCAACCGCATGTTCAAAGAGTACCTATTAGGGACCTACGAAATTTCTACGAAAATAACCCTCTTTATGACGCAGTCGGTTAAAAAGATACTGTCAAACTATTACAATGTACCTACGTTGTTGCGGTTGTCTGTAGGTAAATACCAATAATAGTTAGTCACTACCTAACTAAGTACATAATTATATTTCATAATACAATAAACAGTACCTACCTATAACTAATTAAGGAGAAATATATGACTTTGTGGCGTAAGGAGGACCTATATCTAAGTATTAAGGCACTTAAAAAACTGGCCAAGTGCGTGTCGGACTTCGAGCATTTAGAGTTCCGTACCAAATGTAGAATATATTAGTATCTATTTGTTAGTTAAACATACGTAAAACAATATACCCTTTCAAGTTCATAGGTCAATGGGAAGTAAAAAAATCTTCGGAACAAAACTTTCTGACAGACGATGCACGGACAGACGTAAGTACAAAATCTGTGAATAAGTAGTAAACATCGAAAAAATTTACGATAAAAACAAAACAATTGCCCAAACATATTGCGAACAGAACATGATAGAAACCTGTATTTTGTATTTTCTATAATAGAAACAAAGCACACACAAAAATGAAAATGGCATTGTATGCTGGTTCCGGTATTGCCAGTAGTGTGGTAGTGGTGTGTTGGTTTTTTCTGAAATTCATCCTATAATTCTAATATATAAAACACAAAAAAATGTTTCACCTATGTCCGTTATAGACTTTGAAACCATTCAACCGATTTACCCCAAACCGGTTTCATTAGAATGGCAATGCGAAGTTGGTTTTGGAAGAAAAAAAAAATTTTTGGGAAGTCGGTTAAAAAAGATAACAAATATTCCATGAGTAACTACAAACCAGACCATTTTTACTAAAATATTCGAATAAAATAAAAATTACTGCCTCTACCCATTTTTCGAAAGTAATAACATGTTTACCCCATGTCAGTACGGTATCTGGAATAATGTATCAGTTAATACACCAATGTATAACTTTTTACACAAAGTGCTTCTTAATATGGATACTAGGTCGGTAGCCTTAGCACTGTACATGGACATATCAAAAGCCTTTGACCGAATCAACCATAAAATACTCTTGAAAAAATTATATGCATGGTGTAAGAGGTAACGTATACAAATTAGTTAAACTATAACTTAGTGACAGAAAACAGATGTTAGAATTAATCAGAGTCTCTATAACTACCAGAACTGAAGAAATAGCGGTTTCTGGGGTTAGAAATATCGTTTCCAGTGTCCCTCAGGGCAACATTCGAGGCCCATATTTATTCCTGATTTATATAAATGACATACAACAGTTACAATTCAACATATGACTTTATTTGCTGACGATAGTACTGTATTAGTTACCGGTAAAGACAGAACTGATTCAAAACTTGACTTAAATAGTACCCTAACAACAATTATAAAATGGCTTGATGAAAATTACCTAAAAATGACTAGAAATAACAAAAATCATGAATTTTAGACATCGAGTACAACCTGATACCATATTTAAATATGTGCTACTCTCAAACCATCATAGAAAAAATCGAAGTAACCCTATTTCTAAGTCTTTATATTGATAGCATAGTAAATTGGAAGTCACATATAGATCAAGTTTGCAAAAGATTTAGTCAGAGCTCTTATGCTCTATACAGATTAAGGAATTTAGTGCAGACAGATTGAGAGCAACCAGTCTGCATTACTAACTGCCTATCATAGATATGTTGCTTCAATCATTCGCTACGGAATGATTTTCTGTGGTAACTCTGTAGAAAAAGAGCGTGCTTTTAGACCTCAAAAACGCTATTCATGTAGGCCATACTTTATTATATATTTATTAATTTAAAAATATTAACTCTCCCTAGTGTTTACATATATGAAAATGTAATGTTCATAAAATCAAACCCAAACCCCCAAACTTATCTTTTGTACCAGGGCCAGATACAAAGCCATGCTGCGCATAGTTACCAGTAAAACAAGGCTTTTGCACAAAATATTTTTTTGTATGGTCCACGTATTTATAATAATCTGCCGCCCTTTTTCAAAACTATGAGCGATATTAATGCCTTTAAAAAAAATCTCTTGAATTTGAATGTAACTGACTATTTTTATAAGTAATCGCGTTTAAGGTTACACTAGTCGATCATTCTTCCATACAAACGTAGTCTGGCGATTACTACTCTTTTTGACGATGTTACGTTCAAAATAAAAATAAAATATCAATATATGAATATATATATAATATAAAATAAATTATATCAATATGAATATATATATAATATAAAATAAATTATATCAATATATATCATATATGAAAACAAAAAAGTATAAATAATATATATTTGAAAGTTCTGAGCGTCGAAAGTTCCACATTTCGACACTAATTTTAAGGCAGTTTTAGGCGCAAATAAATACCATAAGAAGGCGAAAAATTGCAAAACAGTCATCATACAGGGATAGATTAGTATTTCAACAATGCTAATAATTTTATTTTGATCAGATACGTTTAGTCGTTTTTACATGATATCCAGACTCCCAAGGGTCTGTTTATAATATTTCGCGCGCTCGATTACGTCCTAAATCATTATCCATTTCGCTACAAAGGTGCAAAAGTGTGTATTCATACGCGAACTAGCTTCTTACTGCTTATCATAACATTTATCTCTTCCGCACGTGTTGTCAGTTGCCTGCATTTTAACCCCGCGCACAAAATAGTTCGTGCCGTCGACTAGTGTAACCTTAAGGATTGGTATTCCCTGCCAGAGTCTGTGTTTCCTGATAGCTACACCTATATAGGGTGTCTTTAAGTCAAGAGTGAATAGGTTACTTCTAGGCAAGCGTGATTCACTGTTGACCACATCATCGCTTATCATTAGGTGAGATAGTGGTCAAACGCGAGCCTAAAGTTAATAAAAAAAAAAAACTAAAAAAAACCCCGATTTAAAAACCTTTAAAAAGCAAAAAATAAGCCTCGTACTCGCGTCGGGGAACCGCCAACGCTTACAGCAGTTTATTTTATATACTTAGCGGTTCTCCGACGCGAGCACGAGGCTTATTTTTTTGCTTTTTGAACTATATATAATATACCTAATAGTAGACACGTTTCAACCGACAATTTAACGAAACACGTAATTATGATATGATATCTTGCGTAAAACCCCAGATTCAAAGAGTAAAATATGAATTACTTTTGGACGGTTGAACCGATTTCAATCAAATATAGCTAAGAACACTTTCGTCAAAGTCACCTATCAAACAAAAAAAAAACTAAATCAAAATCGGTTCATCCGTTTAGGAGCTATGATGCCACAGACATACACACATATACACAGACACACACGTCAAACTTATAATACCCCTCTTTTTCCGTTGGGGGTTAAAAAGAAGGTATTTGGCGAAATGTTGGGTATATAGACCCAGAAACCAACCGGTTTCTCTGTCTAGGGTGGGGTACCTACTACTAAACATATATAGGTACATCTCCATTTTACCCTTTGGAAAATAAGTAAATTGTATCAATTCTTAATTCTTTATTGTACTACACCAAGTTAATTCATGTATACAATGTAAATACAAATAAGTTAGTGTACTATGGCGAGCTTAACTCCAAGTGGATTTTATTGGAGGCGGAGTGATTGTGTCTTTACAGTTTTATCAACTTTTAACGCTTCTATGTTTTACTTAAATTTTTTTTTCTCGCTTCTTTCAGCGGCTTCGCACGCGTCAAGGTCGAAAATTATCCCAAGGGAACATATTCCCGGGCTAAAAAGTACCCTATGTGCTATTCCCGACTATAATCTATATCTGTGTCAAATTTCCAGATCCGTCAAGCCGTTTGAGCATTAAGAAGTAACAAACATACAAACACACACACACTGACACAAAATTTAGCCTTTATAATATTAGTGTGAAGTGTAATAAAGATACAATCACCCCGCCTAACATCTACGGAAAACCTAATCTAACACACATTTTCCTATCTCTCTCACTCACCCCAATAATACCTCCTCATTTCTCCTTACATACCTAAAATTTTCCCCTCTCATACAGTTCCACAGATTCTATTGACAGACCGCTTATGTATATCGCCGAGCGAGATTTGAGATGCTGGCCTCTGATTGGACGATATCGCGAGGGGCGTGGCTCGAGATCACAGCATCCACTCCACACCTCCATAGCGAGGTTGACATAAGTATATAATATGTAATGCTGTCGAGATTTCAGAGTTATCTTGTTATGTATCTTATTATAAATGCGAAAGTGGACGGATGTTTGTTACTCAATTACGCCAGAACGGCTGAATGGATCTGCAGGAATTTGTCATCGAGATAAATTATAATCTGTAAAAGCACATAGGGTATCTTTTGTTTTTTTTTGGTTTCTACGTGAACGAAGCCGCGGGTAACAGTTAGTATATCTTATAAATGGGTATTTTTTGTGCAAAGAGCTAGTTACATGTTTGGTCATCGAAAGATTGAGATAAATTATATTAGAGATTGACCGACGATTATCTAGGCCAACTAGCCGAATAGACGACTAGTTGGCGCTCAATTGGCTGACTCGCCGACTATAATGTCGGCGACTAGTTGATTAATGTCTGTTTATTTTTTTGTTATTAAATTAGAATAGTACTTATTATAGAAACCACTGTTCTTATAAGACTTATTTTTAACCCCTTGAGTGCTAATTAGCGTCTGCTAATAAGCGCTCAAGGGGTTAAAAACAGTTGTTTGTATTATCATAACTAGGACGGTTTTAGCGTTCAAGCTCTTATGAGATATTAACTCATTACTGAAAATAATTGTCAAATAAAGGTTATAATTTGGTATTGGTTTCATTAAACTAGTAAGTACCTACCTAAATAAAAACGACTGAACATGGTTTTGACCAAAAGGTTTGTAACTCATGAAAAGTCTAGTGAAAGTTTAATGATTGGTTGGCTAGCGTTTGACCACTATCTAAACTGATGGTAAGCGATGGTGTGGTCGACGAAGCTGTGATAAGGTTAGTATGTGAAACACGCTTGCCTAGAAATAACCTAAGTATTCGCTCTTGGCTTAAAGACCCTTAGGTTGCAACTATCAGGAAACACAGACTCTGGCAGGGAATGCCACATTTCTTAGGTATATTTTCCTTGTGCTGACTCGTCTACACCGTTTGCCGTCTAATCGCCGACTAGTCATCGACCATAAATATGTCCCTGGATAGTCGGCTTTTGCTACTAGTCGGTCTAACTATTATTATAGTTAGACCGACTAGTCGTATGGTAGTAGAGTATATTATTGGGTTATTGAGGAAAAGATAGGCGGAATTAGTGGATGAGTAATATCACAGATTATCTAAAGACGTTATATAGATAACATATTTAGAACATGTAATCGACGGCTTATTAAGTTATTATCTTGCAAGAGCAAAACGATAGCGATTTTTGCGCAATAATTGCTCATCAATACATAAGTTTCAGAGTTTTGGCGGTTTTTTAGAAGTGAGTGCATTTGACGAAAACCGAGCGTTTAGCAAACGATTGTGTAGGACCTACCATGCCTACGCTACAGCTGTTACGACATAAAGCGTTTGATCGCGCGATGGTTGATGATTTTTGTTTTTTACGTAATAAGACTGCTACCGGTCAGGTATTTGGTGAATATTTGTTTGTCAAGCTGATTTTATTTTCTCTGTTGACACATTGGTTGTCGCGCTTTGGGTCGCGTTCTCGATTCCCTGACGAAACAAAATGTGTAGGTCTCTGAATTTCTACTTAATTATGACTGTTGTTGAATTCAACACATACCTACATAGATAAATTCGTGATTCTAATTTGAACTTTTCCAATAAGAAATGTAAAAAGTATTTAAACTTCTCAAGATTTTAAATACTTAGCTTTATAATGTCTTCTGCTGATTGTCTGGTATTCGAGAAGGTATGGTAAGTTTTCTTGTAGGCGTCTATAAGTGTGTCTTATTAGATAATTTGAATCAGAAAAAAATACATGTCATTCAAAAACCTTATTAGGTGCAATATGCTAAAAAACATTAGGTACAATTTAATCAATTAAAAGAACTTGTTACTAATTTCGAAAGAGCAACCCGGCAGCAATGTAAAATGTACTATATTTTTATAAATTACTCATTTAAATAACGTTTTTGATTGAGATGCCTTCGTATTTTTGCCTTCGGATCTTTTACTAACGGTTCCACGAGAGAGAAAGCTGGTGAATAAAGCTTGTAAAGATTCTTTTATACAGCCAAAAAAACCTTTTTAATTCACTCATTCCGGAAGTAAAACCTTTACCTTTCATTAAATACTTCCTTGAGGCCAAAATTGTTTGCGCAAAATGTCCTTAACAAGTGAAAGTGTCCCGACAGATGCACAACTGTCTCCCAATTATATTGTGACCTGGCCTGTCTGTAGCCATGAATGAGCGTAGTTAATTTTGGCAATAATTGTACGGTTCTACTATGTCTGTCTGTCTTGCGTCAGTAGTGTCTTTTATGTACTGTATATTGTCCCAATATACACTAACGAGCAATGAAAAAGTTCCAAATCAAATCAAATCAAATCAAATCAATTGTTTATTTGCATAATACAGGTAGGTTCAAACAGATGTTACAAATAGATATAATAAAGTACACTGTATCATTACCTAATAAGGTGTGCAAATATTTATATTATTGCCAAATTTATTAAATAATTATTAAAATAACATTACAAAATAATTACACTCAAAAAATAAAACAAAATAAAATAAAATAAATTCAAAATACTACAAATGTCAAAAGTGAAAAAAATAAATAAAAAAAATAAAAAAAACATACAGTGACATAGCACCAAATTACTCCTAAAAGGGAAAGGCTAGCTTAATGACGCCGTCTGCAATATTGAAGTACATTTAACAGCGCATCAGAATATTACCAACTGAAAAAGTAATTATTGTGTTAAAATTTTAAATTAAATGTGAAAAAATTAAATTAAGGTGTTTGTCGGCATTTTTGGGTGGAACTTTTTCATTGCTCGGCAGTTTATTAGCTAGAAGAAGGAAACACAATGTTGTTAGCAGCCCTTTTGTAAAAACAGAATTTGCAAATATGCAGTATGACAGAAGCTCGTCTTAAATAAATAAAGTAATAGATACACATGCTAAACCATTTAAATAAAGCAAATTGTTGCTGATTAAATGGATAAACAAGATAAGCTACGATGAAATAGAGAATCTTCTATTTAATATGAGTTGAACTGTTTTTATTTACAGAAACCAGTTCCTTATAAAAAAACCATGCACACACACACACACATGCACACACCCATACGCACACACACACACATACGCACACCCATACGCACACACAGACTATTTATTTGGTTAACCAACAATAGGGGTGAGCACAGGGTACGAGACAGCAAATTCTATTTAGACCGCCGATTAAATTATCAAAAAATTTTGGACACGTATTTTTGCTTATTCAAATAAATAAAAAATCACCAAGATAAAGCGCATCACAGTTCGGGAGTGGGGGCTTGTGACGTAACTTCTATGTAAAAAGTGTACCAGGGCATGACGTCATGAGATATGTTAACGCACTGTATCGTTATAATTTTTTGTTAACGTGACAAAAGAAAAAATACGTGTCCAATAGTTTTTGGAAATCTAACTGACGGACAAAAAATATTTTTTTAGTCATCTTCCCTATTATTTTCACAATACGTTTACATTTTCTTTGTACCTTCATTTATAAGTGTAACAATTAATAACTCCACATGCACACTTTGTGGTTATACACATTATTATCACGTAGAATGTTTTTACTTAAAATTTAAGAACTAAGTTGACCACAGCAATTAATAATAAAAAAACCGGCCAAGTGCGATTTGGACTCGCGCACGAAGGGTTCCGTACCATTATCGCAAAAAAACGGCACAAATATCATGTTTGTTGTATGGGAGCCCCACTTAAATATTTATTTTATTCTGTTTTTAGTATTTGTTGTTATAGCGGCAACAGAAATACATAATCTGTGAAAATTTCAACTGTCTAGCTATCACGGTTCATGAGATACAGCCTGGTGACAGACAGCCAGACGGACCGCGAAGTCTCAGTAATAGGGACCCGTTTTTACCCTTTAGGTACGGAACCCTAAAAATACAGCAAAGTCTCTGGTTATTACGCCCATTAGTAAAATTTTAAAGCAACACATCACGTATACAAATAAAAACATTAAATTAAGATTAAAACAATACCAGATATTAAATTATAAAACAACTAGCTGACCCGGCAAACTTTGTTTTGCCATAAAAACACCAAACATTCATCTACCCTACCTAACCTACCCTAACTACCTACCCTACCCTACCCTACCTACCCTACCGTACCCTACCCTACCTACCCTACCCTACCCTACCCTACCTACCCTACCCTACCTACCCTACCTACCCTACCTACCCTACCTACCCTACCTACCCTACCTACCCTACCTACCCTACCCTAACTACCTACCCTACCCTACCTACCCTACCCTACCCTACCCTACCTACCCTACCCTACCCTACCCTACCCTACCCTACCCTACCCTACCCTACCCTACCCTACCCTACCCTACCTACCCTACCTACCCTACCCTACCCTACCTACCCTACCTACCCTACCTACCCTACCTACCCTACCTACCCTACCTACCCTACCTACCCTACCTACCCTACCTACCCTACCTACCCTACCTACCCTACCTACCCTACCCTACCCCACCCTACCCTACCCTACCCTACCCTATCTCTCAAGTTGGATCGAACTGCACATGGTGTGCGAATTTTATTATAATCGGTTAAGTGGTTTAGGAGTCCATTGAGGACAAACATTGTGACACGAGATTTATATATATTAAGATATACAACATATACAATGATAAAAACAAAAATGAAATACTTTTAATTATACATTTTCATTGCACCTTTGTTTTGTAACTTATTACACTCATCTATACTAATATTATAAAGAGGAAAGATTTTTTTGTTTGTTTGTTTGTACTGAATAGGCTCCGAAACTACTGGACCGATTTAAAAAATTCTTTCACCAATAGAAAGCTACGTTATTTCTGAGTAACATAGGCTATTTTTTAATCCCGAAAACGGACCCTGTGGGGTGGCCCATGGGAGCGAAGCCGCGGGGAACAGCTAGTAAGATATAAAGGAGCGGCGCCTCCTGGTAAAGGGGACGCCAGTATAACATTGTGTAACGTGTAATAACGAAATAAACATTTTTGATTTGATTTTGATTGTAATTTACTCAACAAGTTCATCAAATCCGAGCCAACCAATACCTTTTTACCCGACTGCCGAAGGAGGGTAATGTGTTTATCAGTCTATGTATGTATGTGTGTTTGTTCCTATGTAGCGTTCTAGAGACCAAACGTGTTGGCCGATTTTGATGATTCATACGTCAATCGATTCGTCTTAACCCCGCGAGTGTCACTGGCTACATTAAAATTGGAAAATAGAAAAATGGCGGAATTTGGGTGCCATATTGCGGAGGGAAAAATTTCTTTTTTCTTCCGTACCCATCGTGTGGGGTATCAAAATAAAGGGTTTTAAGAGGTGATTTCAAAAATATATAACACTTATATGTTTAAATGTACTTAAATCTTAAAAAAAAGATAACTAAAAAGTTATAAATAAAAAAAGTTAATTCAAAAAACCTAAAAACCCGACTGCTTTAAAAACGAACTAAAAAGACTTAAACAAGGAGAAAATCATGCTGTGCAGTCGGAGGATACATCTGGTTTTCGTCAGCCAGCTCGCGAATATGTATCTTCCGACTGCACAGCATGATTTTCTCCTTGTTTTAGTCTTTTTAGTTCGCTTTTAAAGCAGTCGGGATTTTAGATTTTTTGAATTTACTTTTTTTTTCAACTCATATGTTATTTCTAAGTTTATCTGACATCAGTGAAGGAAAACATCGTGAGGCAACCTGCCCGCATTGAACTAGTGTGGTGATTAATAAATAATATTTAATTATGAATAATTATATCAATATTCTATCATCATAAATAAAAATTAAGAAGACGAAAGATGCAGCGTTGGAAGGCCTCCCTCTCTAGGTGGGGCTACGACCTGGTCAAGGCTGCAGGAGTCCGGTGGATGTGAAACGCACAGGACCTATCAGTGTGGCGACCGCGACGCTTGGAGGAGGCCTATGTCCAGCAGTGGACGTCTTTCAGCTGAAATGATGAAGATGTTGATGGTGAAATAAATATCATCGCCCAAACTTTAACAAAAGTGAGTAATGTTTTTGCGTAGATACCCTTAGCTAGGGTTGCCATCCGTCCGGGTTTCCCAGGAATTGTCCTAGTTTAGAAGGCGTCTGGGGAGCGTCCGGGCGGGGTTTTATTTGTAGTCCGGGTTTTAAAGTCTTTAAATCACCTACGGCAATTTTACACCAATTTCTCCGTCAATTGTGGACCGATTCCGGGTCGCAAGCTCCAAAATCCGGGGTTTTCACGCTTCATGTTATGGTTGGCAGATTTAAGAGATGGCAACCCTACCCTAAGCACCTGATACCTGTAAATTACGTTCCAAGTACATTACTAACACTTCTTAATCCCACACATTTTGCGTAGAAAGTTGTCAGTAATGTCTGGGGCGTCTAGTATCTTGCTCTATAACTTAAAGACTAAGTGAAGAACGACTTCGGGGACTTTTTGACAATCTTTATCACTAACAGAGGCTTGCTTTGTCTAGGCATTACTTACCTAGATGCATTTTTTCGATGCTTTCCAATAGTTATTGCTCTAATCTGAAAATATAACAAGCCAGACTATCTAAGGGGGCGTCCATAAATTACGTGAGGTTTTTTAAATTTTCTGTCCCTCCCTCCCCCCCTGGTGAGATGTCGTGAGATTTTATTCAACCCCCTCCCCCATCCCCTAATTTCACGTGAGATTTTTCAAAATGTGTGTTTCTTACGTAAACTCTTTGGATTGATATTGTAAAAAGAAAAAAATAATTGCTTCGTGCTGTTATTTACGACTAGTTAAGACTAGTAATCAATATTATTACGATTACGCTTAAGATTAAATCTTAAGCATGTACAATCTGGATTAAACGGACCAAAATTTTGAAAAAAAAAATGCGTGGTTCTTGCCGAGAATCTCTCTCTCCAACGCGAACGTAAGATTAGATGAGATTTGACTCGACCCCCTCCCTCCCTTAAACATCTCACGTAATTTATGGACGCCCTCTAACCAGCAGCCTAATTGAGTAAGTAAGTTCGGCAGGGCAAAGGGAACACTTCATAAAAGAATATGACACATTACCTTAATTTTTTTCGGTATTGCGTGAATACCGAAAAAAAGAAAGAAAGAATCCTCCACCCTATAAGTTGAATTCACAGATCCTTTCCATGACCTATCCCCTTTCGACCCTTTCTCTTTTATCTGCTTTCGCGTGTATTACGCAATACGAAAGTCGTTATTTTAAAGGTTTCGTCACCGATGTCTTTAAGTGTTCTTTGCCAAATTCGCTTACGCAATCAGGCTGCTGTTCACCTTCCAACCGTCATGTCCTGGTTTTTAACCTCACCAACCAATTTGTTAATGACTTAGTAACGCCTTAAGATGTAACAATAAGAGTCGATAGTTCATGGTGTGTCGATCGTTGATCGATGTAATACAATCGACTACTTTTTACCGGTTCGTAGCTCGTGCCAACGCCGACTGGCTTCCGGTACGGGGGGGACGAAAAGTGTTGGTGGAAGTTTTATTTATTTCTGATTTTTCGTAAGTAGTTTTATTGCTTTTCACTTTATAAGACTACCTTGTACTTACTTCTTCGGTTCTTCCTAATAGTTACGCTTACTCTGAGATCAAAAAGGTATGTGATGTTTGATGAATGCTAATTTAATCAGAAGTGCAAACTCTAAATTATCTTTCTGAGCGGTGTTAGTAGATTAGATACCTACATATTATCTTATATACCTACTTAAACAATAAAAAATCTCATAACCCAAGTTAAATATTTATATCAACTAGCACCATTGACAGACACTTTTGAATTGTCAAGAAGACGGACATTCAAACAGTTGAAGCTATTTGCACGTTCCAAAACGTAGGTTACACTTACAATAATAAAAAACTCAAAGCCAAGGTAAGTATTCATATCAACTAGCACCATTTACACACACTTTTGAATTGTCAAGAAGTCGGACATTCAGAAAGTCAAAGCTATTTGCACGTTCCAAAACGTAGGTATCTATTGCGCAGAACCTCATCGACAATCTTTTATATCAAGTCATTTCAATATCTTTTATCATTATTAATTTGCTCACTGCTACGATTCTTGCAACGTGTGATGAGCAATCCACAATTTTAGACAAGGTTTGTGATTCAACACTGATCGAGCCGTTGAATCTGCCTAAATGTATACTTCTATACTAATATTATAAAGAGGTAAAGTTTGTGAGATTGTAAGGGGTAATCTCCTGAACCGATTTAGATGACATTTGGCATGTAGATAGTTTGGGACCCTGGGAAGGACATAAGATAGATTTTATTCCCTTGGGATGATAAAAAGACTTTTTACTATTTAATAATTTGAATTGGAATAGGTAGCAATTCTCCACCAGTAAATATACCTGTTTCTTGCACAACTCTTCAGAGCTCACCTGTACCCCCTTTGTCAGCATCTGTCGTCAGAGTTTTTGTGTTGTTCCGTTAATTTCTCCAGTTTTTTGTAGCATCACATTGTTCTCTCGGGGCGGATAGACGGACAGACAGGTAGACAGACGATTTGTGGCAGACGTTAGATGCGGTCAAGTTGTGACCTGAGGCACTAGACAATTAATCTGAGACTATAGACAAAGTAGCATTATATCTGCGAAGGCGGTGGTCAAAATGCCAAGATATATGGGACTAGCGGACGCCTCGCGGTTTCACCCGCGTAGTTCCCGTTCCCGTGGGAATACAGGGATAAAAAGAAGTCTATGTCACCTGGGGATAATGTAGCTTCCCAACGGTGAAAGATTTTTTGAAATCGGTCTAGTAGTTTTTAAGTTTATTCGTTGTTACATACAAAAATACAAATCTTTCCTCGTTGTTATAAATATTAGTATAGATAGAAGTATATATTAGCTGTCGCCAGCGGCGCCACCCGCGTTGTATTAGTAAACATTCATCCATCCATCCTCACAAATTTCACGTTTATAATATTAGTAGGATAGTAGGATTGATCATGTGACATTGCCATATCACTTGCCGATATCATACAGTTTTCGTTTTTTTTTCAATCGCTATCGCGACGCTCTCGTTGGTAGAATAGGCTATAGACAAGTGACATTCTACCAACGTTGCGATATGCGATGAAAATTACAAAAATACCTTCCTTAGGCCTTCCAAGTTCAACGGAGACGCCCTCACGCCCCTAGCTACCGAAGCAGACGCCCTGGGCGTCGAGAGTCGCAAGCCGATTCCCAGCCACCGTAGGCGCGGGCTTGCGGATGGCGAGTAATGGGTAGCTCGCCGTCCGATAAGGACCAGGCCCGAGTCGACGGCGCGTAGTGTTCCACGCGCGCCTCAAAGAGATGTCAGAAAAAGTGAAGGGGTCCGCTAGGGCCGATGCCTGTCTGGATCGCGGATAAATTTGAAAAATAGTTACCGCGGCCCTGGCTCAAGCAACTGAAAGAACATGGGTGGGTTTTAGTCAGTAAAAGTCAACACGGCCGTCCTGTTTCGCCCAGAGCGGGAGAAGTCATTAGATGACTTCCCAAGCCAAAGAAAATGTCCCTACACAAGTGACATGCTATGAACGAATGCGTTGCGATAGCTATTGATAAAATATCAAAAAATTATTAGTAAAATATTTTTTTTGAAACAAGCTTTATTCGTATTCTTCTCAGCAAACCCTTTCATTTGATACCCATATCATGGCAGTGCACAAAAAATAAATAGCCCGCCATATTGGACTGTCCATCATATTGGATTTAGAATGACATCACTTAGCTAACCATGCATTGTAATACAAACTAAACGTGTATGCAAAATTTCATCTTAATCGGTGGAGGATAACTGCTTTAAAATTCAGTTGCAAGATTTGACCCGAACACGCTTACACACATACATATATTGCAAGTTAAGTAAAAGCTGATCGATCCCGTACATTTTGGCATCTGCATTGCTGGTAGATATCAGTTTCTCTAGCTCCTGTGTCATAGAAGAAGGTGTTAAATTATAATGATGAGTCACTTAACAGTCTAGACGTTATGGTAAGAGTTAAAGTAGGTGCTGCGGTTGTTCTAGTCTTCAGTCTTCTTAGCTACTGCCCGATTTTACTGTATTATACCAAGTGTGACTCATAATGAGTCATTAGTGACGGTATTTAGGTATCTGTATAATCGTTAAAGATTATTATCATTTACCATTATTGATATTGTTACCTAAACTTCATTTGAAATAACATTAGACATATTTCCAAATCTTTTTACAGTCCGTTCAACCGATTTTGAGTTCTATCCCGTAAACATAAGGATGACATAAAAAGCATAAACCTGTTACCAAAACCAACTGTTTACTACAGTTACCATTTGTCGTATCACTAACGCAATAGAAGTCAAAATCGGTTAACCGGGCTTTAAAATGGGCTAATTTAAACGTCTAAAGTTATCGCAAATGGAGTATAAGTGTTTATTTTCGCATTTAGGAAGTCACAGAAATTGTGACAGACCCATTAGCAAAAACACTAGATAAAACAACACAGCAGACAACATGTGGCTCATGGGATTGGAACCTGTTAAGGACACAGGATGAGTAGATTCTTATAAGAATGATAAGTCGATTACCTAGTCAGGAAATACACTGAAACTGAAAGGACTCCCAAAACGTTTAGTGCATATGGGCTGGATGTCCTCCATATACCGATGGCGCATCGCCATACGTCTTGTAGTCCGATGATGGAACTTCTCTTGCCCGTTTCCGAATTTATCCGGTGTCGGCGCAACATGTTTCCTTCTTGTATAATTCTCTAGTTCTACTATCATCTTTTACTTAATCCATCCATGGTTACTTTAGTCAAAATAAATAAATGAATAAAAATAAGGGCCGATTTCACCAATGAAATTAGTCCGACTATACTCAGTTTATGCAAATAGCGTTCTATTTTTGTTGAGCCCGCTGAGAAAGTTCAAATCAGAACGCTGTATTTGCATAATCTGAGTTTTGAGAACTAGTCGCGATTAGTTTCATTGGTCAAATCGGCCCTCAGACTAAGTTACGATCGCCATTCCTGTTAGAGTCTGGCAAATGAAAGTAGACACTCGAATTATTTGAATTTTTTTTATATGGCAATGCTATACTAATGTCAACATCAATTTTTGGTGATTTGTTGTGGTCTTGATATTAGCATTTATTTAAGTGAAAAATTAATAAAATAGTTCAAAGTGAATTACGGGAGATGTCGTTTCGCATGATGTCTAAATATCAAGAAAAACATTAGGAGAAAGACGTCGAATTAAAAAATAACCAAGATTTTTTACGTGTGGTGTTAGATTTCATAAGTTATTATGACGCTAATAAGTTGAATAAACCAAAATTATTACAGAATACTGTTGTTTTTTTATTGAGATTGATACATAATATCTAAAATATTACCTACCTCAATTACCTATTGTATTTTTATTCAGACAAAATAAAATAAATATTTCTAAAGTATCAAATTAGGTTATTCCAGATATTTCATACTAGTTTTTGGGGTTGCTATGCTGATATTTTTTAAATTTTCCGCGCTTTTTCAGTCTCTACTTTCGTTTGCCAGACTCTAAAAGCGTTAACGCACATCTTCCAAAAAAGAAAGAAATATTAAATGTATTACCAACACTGTACAGAGGAGAAAGGAAGGGAAACAGGGTGCGATCCTTTTAATCAACTAAATCCTGCATCTAATCCTACAATTGAAACAAAAACAAAATAAATAGAACCATAGATCCGAGAGCAACTGGCCATAACCTCACTTTTTGTCTACGGCACGGGCCAACAGGATATCGACTATTTGAGATAGTTTTTGTTACTTCCTACAATTAATTTGAAATGTTCTTTTAATTTGGAACAGGATCTTGTTAACGTTTTGTTTGATTTTAAAAGTTGAACAAACAACAAAATTGTTGGTAACAAAGCAAAGAGTATCGTAATACCTCGTAAAGATAAAAATGCTTTTGGACTTCCATTCTTATGATCAAGTCAAGCAAATGAGCATTTTTGTTAGGTTTGTTTGTTTTAGGTTTTAATAGCTTCTGCTAGCGGCTTCGTCCGCGTGATAGTAGGAAATGATCCCAAAATAGCATACTCCTGGGATAAAAAGTATATTAGGTACATCTTAATCCAGGACAAGCTCTATACTTGAGCCACGTTTCATCCATAATCGTTAATATATGAAAGGTACTAAACAGACAGACATGGATACAGAATTACTTTCTAATATTATTAAGTACCTATGCTTTAACAGAAGTCAGTACACTAATGTTGAATTTAAACTACGTTTTTAACGTGACCACGTTCTTGCAACAGATTTTTTCAAATGTAGGAATCAGCAGCCTAATTGCGTAAGTGAATTCTACAAAGGAAACAAGTCGATTCTTTCAAAGAATCAGAATCACTTCTTTCAACTTTTTCGGTATTGCGAAACTAATTTGGAAAGCTAGCGTTAGCTTTCCAAATCCTCCTTTGAGTTGAACACAGACTACTTAGAGATACTACGTATGTTTAACGCTTGTCAAATATATGACATTTACATTACACAATACCAATAGTGAAGTTTTATCTCGATTCTTCCGCTTTCATTCATTCTTTTACAATCAATTCTACGTCAAAATATTGGTAATTAAAGGAGCATAACCTTTCCGTTTCAGAGTGTAATATGCAATACGAAAAGTCGTTTTTGGGAAGGTTCCAACTTGTTTGCTTTGCAGAATTCACTTACGCAATTAGGCTGCAGAAGCGCACGAATAATCTGTACCTAAATTAAATTTACAGATTTTTTGTATTTGTATTATTGTGTTGGTAAAACTTATTCTTAGATTTCAAAGTTTACAAACACAGAAAAAGGAACAAGATGACATTACAGGGGATGAAAACCTGACTTATTCCTCGGTTGCCTAGCAGCTGACATTCCTCTTCTATCTCAGAAATATCTAGCAGCTATCTAAGTCCACTTAATATTGCATATCGTTGACATAACAGCGGTAAGCGGAATGGCGGTAGCGTAAAGGTGGACGAGTGACGCACGCGCTCGAGATGTAATGTCGTAATTACAGAGACAGCGCGGTCAATGTCGTGGGGACCGAGGTGAGTCACCTGGCGTAAGTCGTGGGAGGGAGCGGGTAGTGTCAGGCGTTGTGGATCAATCTCTGATCTTTGTTTGTGTGGCTTGTGGTCTCTAAAAATTTGGTGTTTTAAGGCAAGTACTAATATACGAGGCTCTCGTTGGAAGAGCGTCCACTAACCGATGGTGTGGTTAAGGCTGCGAGAATTCGCTGGATGCGAGACGCATAAGACCGTTCGTTGTCGCTACAAAATTATGCTGGAGGCCTATAATTTTCAGTAGTGGACGTCTTTTGGCTAAAATGATGATAATGATAGAGGAGAGAAGAAAAAATCACTTTCTATCAGCATTTGTCAAAATGTTTGAGTTTAACCACATGGCATTTCGGTAGCGTATGTCAACTCACTTAAGCAGTTCTTTTTAAGGCGTTTGTAATGATCTTCTTAAGAAAGTGGTTTGCAGTTTGTGGTGGGAGGGTTAGCAAATAAGTAACTAAGTAGTTTTATAAGATATGGGTCATGTGATATATAATAAGATTCCATTATTAACATTTCAAAAGTTAATATATTATTGTTAGTTATTGTAAAATTAAGTGTCCGCACATAAACTTTATTTATAATACTGTTTGTTCCGTTTCCACAGACAAACCGTGAAAACGGTTTTGTGGGGCATAGTTCTTGGGGTGCATGTTGAAAGCCTCCACGCGGCGCACCCTGGGCAACGTCGGCTTCAGCTGCCCACCCGCTTTGGGTGGACAGTTGGTGCTGGCGGCTAATTTTCAACACACGAGGAAGGGTCACGGTTCCAATCACAGATCATCCATGATGGTTTGTGAAGGGAACCGGGCTAGAGACAGGACGCATACTCCCCCCTCTGCTTACAGAAGGCAGGTCGAGTGGGCGTAGAGAAGAAGGGAGATAGGGACCTCACCCTTTAAAGGAAAACTAAAAAAAAATCATTATAATGGAAAAAGACTTTTGTGAAAAACGTCCCCAGGTGGGTCCCGACTGCTCAGTGGTCGGGGAATCCCACCCCGCTTCGGCGGGCTGCCCTCCGTATTCTGGGGTGGGCAACAAACGTCTTCCGTCTGTCTCAGACAAAACCAACAACCACATGCATGAAATACGGACACCGATATTTTTAAATGAAGAGGTAAGTGATGCGGGGTCGGAGTGCGACCCTGAATCTAGCGCAAAAGGCTCACAGAGCCTTGAGCGTGAAGTGGAGGGGGCTGCTGCGGAGAACCTAAGGTTCTTCCGGAAGCGCCCCAAATCGGGGGATGGCCTGGGGTCGTTCTCCGATGACGAGCTGGCCTCGGCTCGGAAGATCCCTACCAGTAGGCGGGGTGGGGGCCGAGACAGAGGAGTGGGGAGGGGTTTCACCGCCCAGGAGGCTGTCCATCGAGCCGAGAGGCTTGCCGAGGAGGGGCGCCACCCCGGATCAAACAGCCGCAGGGCTGTCCTCTCGGGGTCTTCTGGCGACGAGCTGGACGCCGCTGGTGGCTCCAATTTGGAGCGAGCGGCCAGGTTCGCAGAGGTCGTGGGGGCCGCTATCCGGGATGTGGCCTTGAAGAGGAACAAATCCTCTAAAGACAGGGCCATATCCGCGGCCACGGCCTCCATTATGGCGGCGGCGGAGGCCAATCGCACTGGGCCCCCTTCGGATAGCATGTCCGAGATGCGGGCGGAGGTCGCCCGCTTGAAAGCCGACATGGAGCTTCTCCAAAAGGAAAACGAGAAGCTCCGAGCGGACCTGGCCGGGCTTCGAGGGGCCGGCCCTCAAGAAATGCTGCAGGAGGGAGCGCAGCATGGGCTAGTCCGGCCCGTGCCTGCGGAGAACCAGATTCTGAACTTGGTGCGGCAGGAGCTGGCTGCCTTTCACAGCAGGTTCTCTGCACTGGAGGCCATCGTCCTTCGCCCCCCGCTAAAGGCGACCCAGTCGGCCTTGGGCCAACGGAAGGAGGCCTCTTTTGCCGCCGCCGCAGCTGCCACGGGCTCGTCGAGACAGCCCAATAATGGAGCCATGCTGGAACCCACGAGGTCAGCCCCGGCGAGATCGGGAAATTCAGCACCCAAAAAAGCCAGAGCGGCTGGACAGGTGGCGAGGGCCCCAGCCCAGGTGGCGAGTCGGCCGCCCCAATCTCTTCCACCTCCTGACTCTCCTGCGGCCGACGCCGCATGGCAAGTGGCCGGGGAGAAGAGGAAGGCGGGCAAGGCAGCAAGGGCGGCTAAAAGAAAGCAGAGGCGGAAGCGGCGCAAAGAGCGAAGCTTCGCGGCTAAGCTACGCGCCCCGAAGTCCGCAGCTGTAGTGATTACGCTACAGCCGGAAGCGGAAAAAAAGGGCGTGTCCTACCGCGAAGTGCTCGCCAAAGCGAAGGCGGCGGTGAACCTAGAGGAGCTCGGCGTCACCGAGGGCATCCGGGTGAGGGTCACCGCGACAGGGGCCCGGATACTGGAAGTTCCCGGTGCGGCCAGCGGCCCGACCGCTGACGCCCTAGCCGAAAGGCTCAAGGCGTACCTAAATGCGGACGAGGCCCGAGTGTCCAGACCCACCAAGTGCGCTGACATGCGCATTCTGGGCCTGGACGACTCTGTGACGGAAGAAGAGGTGGTGGCCGCCGTCGCCAGGACCGGGGGGTGCTCTGTCGAGCAGGTGAGGGCAGGCACCATGCGCCCTGACTTTACGGGGATGCGAGCCGTTACGGTGAGCTGCCCCGTCCCGGCGGCCCTAAAAATTGCCGGAGAGGGCCAAAGGCTCTTGGTAGGCTGGGTTTCTGCACAGGTGAAACTGCTGGAACCCAGACCTCTGAGGTGCTTTCGCTGTCTCGTGGGCAACCACGTGGGAGCTAAATGCACATCGGAGGTGGACCGCAGCGACCACTGCTTCCGCTGTGGTCAGCCCGGTCACAAGGCCGGCTCGTGCAATGCCACACCGCACTGCGTCGTATGTGCGGCAGCTGGCAAGCCGGCCGATCACCGGGCTGGGAGCAAGACCTGCGCTCCACCTGCCAAGGCCAGGGGCAGGGGCAAGCCCACCACCGCCGTCGCCGCCGCAGCCGCAGCCACTTCCGCCACTGCTGCTGCCCCCACAGCCGTCGTCGCCGCTAAAATCACCGCGGCAGGACCCTCACAGGGGGCTCGGGAGGAGATTGTAATGGAATGCCAATAATGGCCCTATTACGCCTCCTCCAGGCGAATATCAACCACTGTGCCGCTGCTCAGGATCTTTTGCTCCAGAGCATGGCCCAGTGGTCGATTAACATCGCCGTGGTCGCTGAGCCGTACTTTGTCCCACCCAGAGATGACTGGGTGGAGGACCTGAGCGGCTCAGTGGCCTTAATTTCTTCGGCCGCCGCCGGTACCCCTTCCCTCGAGGATGTCAAGAGGGGACGGGGTTGTGTAGCAGCACGGTTTGGGGAGATTGCCGTTGTGGGGGTATACTTCTCCCCGAACCGAACTCTCGCCGAGTTCCACAACTCCCTTGCGGAGTTGAAAATCGTCGTCGTCGGGTACCGCTCCCTCCCTGTGCTCGTCCTCGGGGACTTCAATGCCAAGAATGTGGCCTGGGGTTCCCGGTATACGGACTCACGAGGCAGGATGGTGGAGGACTGGGCTCTGGAGACAGGCCTGGTCGTCCTAAACCGGGGTTCTGACCCCACGTGTGTACGGATGCAGGGCGAATCGGTGGTAGACATTTCGTTCGCCAGCCCAGCTCTGTTTCCACGTGTCGTCGACTGGCGCGTCATGGAGGAGGTGGAGACCTATTCCGACCACCGGTATATCCGGTTTGACGTCTCCGCCCAGACCTCGAGCGTGCCGGTCCGACAGACCCCGAGTGGTCCGCGGTGGGCGCTGAAGCAGCTGGAACGGGAGCTCCTCCTGGAAGCCTCGATTGTGCAGGCCTGGGTGCCATCACCGGATAGGCCTGCTAACATTAATGACGAGGCGGAGTGGTTCCGGGAGGCCATGTCCGACATATGTGACGTGGCGATGCCCCGAGTCCAGCCAGGACGCGCCCGGCGCCAGGTGTACTGGTGGTCGCCGGAGCTTACGGCTCTGCGCCAGGCGTGCGTTGCTGCGCGACGCCGGTACACCAGGCACCGCAGGCTCCGTAACCGCCCTCCGGATACGGAAACCATTGAGGCGGAGCTATACGAGAGGTACAGAGCGGCGAGAACCACCCTCCGAGCGGAAATCAAGCGGGCCAAGGGTCTGGCCCGTGAGGAATCGCTGGAGACTCTGAACAGGGATCCGTGGGGACGCCCCTATAAAATGGTGCGGGATAAACTCCGCCCATGGGCTCCCCCGCTGACGCAGAGTCTCCGGCCGCAGCTCGTAGAGGGCGTGGTGAGCACTCTGTTCCCTTCGCGAGGGGATCATACTCCCCCGCCCATGGCTCCGCCTCCTGCGGTGCCTAATGTGGACCACACTGCCGACGACGACGACGATGCTTCAGAGGTGACCGAGGTAGAGCTGAGAGTGGCGGTACGCAGGCTGAATGCTAAAAATACCGCCCCAGGACCAGATGGCTTACCTGGAAAAGCCTGGGTCCTGGCCTTGGAGGCTCTCGGGCCTCGACTAAGGGGGCTCTTTAGCGCATGTTTGGAGAGGGGCCAGTACCCACTTCGTTGGAAGACGGGGAAACTGGTCCTCATTAAGAAGCCGGGGCGCCCTGCGGACTCTCCATCCGCTTACCGGCCCATCGTGCTGCTCGATGAGGTGGGCAAGCTCTTTGAAAGAGTCATTGCAGACCGCCTCGTCGGGCAGCTGATGCGGGTGGGGCCGGATCTGGCAGAGAGCCAGTTTGGTTTCCGCAGAGGGCGCTCTACGGTGGACGCCATCATGCGCGTGCGAGCCCTCACGACGGGGGACGCAGTGGCCCGGGGTGGGGTCGTCTTGGCGGTGTCTCTAGATATCGCCAATGCATTCAACACCCTGCCATGGAGCTGCATAAGGGAGGCACTTCGTTATCACCGGATGCCGCCCTACCTCTGTCGCGTGGTCGAGGCCTATATGACGGACAGGGCCGTCATCTACCCCGGTCACCAGGGAGAATGGAATCGGCGAGAGATGTCGTGCGGTGTCCCACAGGGATCGGTCCTGGGGCCGCATCTGTGGGACATCGGGTACGACTGGGTGCTGCGCGCCGATCTCCCCAGTGGCGTCAGCGTGGTTTGCTACGCTGACGACACGCTGGTCCTGGCACAGGGGAGTTCGCACCAGGCGGCGGCTGAAAACGCGACACGCGGGGTTGCGACAATCGTCGAGAGGATCCAGCAATTGGGACTCGAGGTGGCCCTGCACAAGTCCGAGGCCATGTGTTTTCACGGTCCTCGGAACGCGCCACCGCCGGGTTCCCAAATAACGGTAGGAGGGGTTCACATCGGCGTCGGGTCGACGATGAAGTACCTGGGACTCGTCCTCGACAGCCGGTGGAATTTCGAGGAGCATTTCCGACGTTTGGCTCCCAGACTGGAGAGGGCCGGGGCTGCCCTCAAGCGGCTTCTGCCCAATCTAGGGGGTCCAAACGCCTCCTGCCGGAGGCTTTACGCGGGGGCCGTGCGGTCCATGGCCCTTTATGGAGCACCGGTATGGGCGCGTTCCCTGAGGCGGCGACCAGCACGCCGGTTGAACGCGTCCCAAAGGGTCATGGCCATCCGGCTGGTCCGGGGATACCGCACGGTCTCCGGCGAGGCGGCGAGCCTCCTTGCTGGATTGCCGCCATGGGATCTAGAGGCAAAAATCCTCGCGCAGATATGGGAATGGCGCGAGGAGGCGAAATGCCGGGGCGAAACTCCGTTGCTGCGACAAATCACGGCTTGGCGGACAGAGCTCCGGCAGGATCTCATGGCGACATGGAGAGGGCGACTGTCGCAACCCAGCGCTGGGCACGCCACAATTGTGGCGATAATGCCCCTCTTTGAGGAGTGGCTTGAGAGGCGTCACGGCGTCCTCACCTTCCGCCTGACGCAGGTCCTCACCGGACACGGCTGCTTCGGGAGGTTCCTGTTCAGGATAAGGCGGGAGGAAACGCCCGGGTGTCACCATTGTGAGGATCGCCCGGAGGACACGGTAGAACATACGGTGGAGGTCTGTCCTGCTTGGATGGAGCAACGCCGTGTCCTCGTGGAGGCGATCGGCGGTGGCGACCTCTCGCGTCCAGCCCTGGTTCAGGCCATGGTACGGAGCGAGAGGGAATGGGAAGCTATCACCTCCTTCTGCGAAGCAGTAATGCTCGCGAAGGAGGAGGCAGAACGCGTGAGGGAGAGGCAATGGAGGCGCCCTCATGCCCCAAACCACCGCAGGAGACGCCCTGGGCGTCGGGAGTCACAAGCAGATTCCCGGCCACCGTAGGCGCGGGCTTGCGGGCGGCGAGTAATGGGTAGCTCGCCGTCCGATAAGGACCAGGCCCGAGTCGACGGCGCGTAGTGTTCCACGCGCGCCTCAAAGAGATGTCAGCAAATTGACGGGGTCCGCTAGGGCCGATGCCTGCCTGGGTCGCGGATAAATTTGAAAAAGAGTTACCGCGGCCCTGGCTCAAGCAACTGAAGGAACACGGGTGGGTTTTAGTCAGTAAAAGTCTGACACGCCCTCCCACTTAACCCAGAGTGGGAGAAGTCATTGGATGATTTCCCACCCAAAAAAAAAAAAAAAAAAAAAAAAAAAAAGGGGCATAGTTCTTAAGTTAAGATGTTATAAACTTGTACTTTAATAAACAAATAAATTAATAAAAATAAAATGTCAATACAACTATACTTCCTAAAAGATAGCTTGATCTCTGCGACAGCTGTCAGTGTCAATACAGTAACAATTGCTCTTGACAGGCTAACAATAACGTAACAATAACGTATACGTCAGTTTGACATAATATGTCGCAGAGATGAAGCTATCTTTTATGAAGTATTGAGGTTTTTGGATAAGTTAAGTCCTTTTCGTTGTTGCAGTGCTGTGGTGAGATAGAATGAGATGTGTTCTGTAGAAGGATTGAGTGTAAAGGTCCGACCGCACTACGAGGCAGCGGAAATACGCGACGCGACACTTTATCTCATACAATTTCATATAAAATATATTTTGTCGCGTCGCGTCGCGTAGTTACGCCAAGTGCGGTCTGACCTTAAGTAGTGATTTCGTGATCATGGACTATTTTGGTTCAATGATTTGCGAATGTATTATCTGGCAAACAGGCAACGCTGCGACATCTTAATCGAATTTTAAGAAAACCAATGAGAATCGATTGATGTTAATCCTAGTAGCCAAATATGATGATAATCCTCTCTAAATGGCTATACTCACTCTATGGCACTATGAGAAGACTGGGAGCTACTATGGCGGCCTTTCAGTTAAGCTGCTTATGCCAACAACCAAAATTGCCAATGATCATCAAACAAATTATCAACACAATCCATGAAATACCTCTTGCGTATGTTGCTATGTAGTTACCCGCCAACAGCTTATGCCTTGTCCAGTGCCCCATCGTTTCCAGCCTCACAGACACACAGACAGACAGACGCGAGATGCGCGCGCTGCCTGCGAAGCAGCTGACCGATGATCGACGCCGACGCTATAGACTTGATACTTGCATATTTTATATTTATAGAATAATATTATTATATGCAGTGTTATTGTTTGACGACATTCGTTTATCCAATGGCCAACAAAATATGTTGGGATATTAATAAAAGGAAGCTTGGTTAGAGGTAACTAAGCTGCTTTCTAGAAAAATATATTTATATATACCATTAAAGTATATTACCAGTACCGTTAAACAAAGAATCACTCAGAAATGTGGATGTAGTGATTTGATCATGATTACTGAAGACCAGTTCCCACTTCAAAGTCCAGTCATCAGGTGAAGGAAACCGGCATGTCCTAGAACCAAAAAATCTAAGACGTGACATCCACCAACCCGCACTGGGCCTGCATAGTGGATTAAGACCCAGCCCCTCCCACACAGAGAGGAGGCCTGTTTCCCAGCAGTGGGAACATTGAAAGGCTATTTGTGTTGAGTTCCTACTTCAAATGTGCATTCTAAAAGTATACTTTAGCAGTTTCCCATTTACTGTTTTAAGACAGTCGTTTCGGAAAATCTCGTAAATGCCAAGTAGACAGATGAATTGCCAAACCAACCTTTGTGGTAGAAAACGGTGAACATGACAGGCAGAGCTATGTCCGTGAACGAGTATCTGATGGCTTCTAGACAAGCGTGCTTCATCGTCGACCACATCATCGCTTACCATCAGGTGAGATAGCGGTCAAGCGCAAGATTATGAATAAAATAAAGGTGACTTGATCTAGATAAGGAGTTGAGAGTTAATTACCAGTCCCTCTATTGTCTCTATCCCCATGTCTATCACCACATTAACCTATCATAATATTCATCATAATCATCATCGTTGCAGCTGAAAGACGTCCACTGCCTATAGGCCTCCGTCAAGTGTCAATCCCGTGCGTCTCGCATCCAGCGTGTTACCACAGCCTTCACCAGATCACCATTCTTAATATTTGGACAAAGAAATCTTTAACCCCCCAACAGTCCAAGTACCAAGATTCTCCACACCTACACTCTGCGCACGCGCCGCGGCAGATGTCCGCAGCATCTGTCGGCACACAGCCGCGCGGCTCATCTCGTCGCACGCACACCTACATCACAACCTGCCGCACAGCTGATAGAACCTGCCGGCTTTTTAACGTTTTTTGTTTCGAGGGATTTGTTTGTCCAAATCGGGATAGGCTATAAATTTTATGAGGTTTTTTCGGGTTCTTTTTCTAATAAGAAGTTCTATTCGTTACATAGGGTTGTATTGTTTCGGATCCGGACAGATTGCCTGGGGATGAGATAAAGTTAACTGGACAATTTGGGGGAGGCGTTTACCTAACAGTAGGCAAGTTTTAGCAAAGTAGCTAAAAACCAGATTTATTGTAAGGTGGTATCGGGCTGGTGTCCGCTATACACATCTTAGCACATATTCTTATTAGGATCCTTAATAATTTAGAATGAATGATACAAGATATTAGTTCCAAAGAGCATGACACTTCTTACATAGGTTCCTATTAGAATGTATGGTATTTTGGTCTTGCATACCACATCAGCCATTTCTTGCTGTTCGTTACTAGATAGCGTGACTAACGTTACTAAGAGCGACTGTTCAGGATTTCATATAGCAACGACAATAGTTTTAACAAGATAGAAGAAAAATCTTTTTTTTTAGATGTCCCTTTTGAATATTTTGAATTGAGATAGTAATGTAGATCTCAGTAGTTTCCCATGAAATTCTGGTTATATCAAATTCAAGTACATACAGAATTCCAGCCACGATATCCCACAGTATTGGGAATAGCCTAACCTTGCTTTGACCTGCCTGGTTGAGTCATCCTGAAATTATGCAATACATCTTTAAATCCTTAGCCTTGCAAGTGTAACCCTTTATGGAAAACCAGCTTAACGATAATCAGTAAGGTAAAAATCGTCATTAATATGTCGATGTTTTCGTTAGCATACACCTGGACTATATTACTAAATACACCTGCTTGTTTGGTTGTCAAAAACTACCGTATGACCTAGAGACCTTAATTTGACCATAGTGACTTTATATGACTGCAAAGTTCCAATGTCCTTCGTTCTTCTTTTTTTGAATTTTGTTTATGGTGATCACAATTTAATATTCGAAAATGGAACATTTTTTATAGCTTTAATTATGACATGTATTTTCGATGCAATATTTTATTTTAAGCGTTTCTTATTCCATTTTTTTTTGTCCCATAACCTGTTGAATTAAATGAAAAATGTACTGATTGGTTTTACAAAACGTAGTTTTATTCTTCGAGCTAATTTTTCTCTATAGACAATCACAGGAAATAGAGAGGGCAAGTCACAGACCACAGATAATGTACTTATAAACTAGAGATGTACTAAGTTACAATATTAGTCGGTAAACTAGGGTTCAATTTATTAAATCTAACAGTTTTCGCGAAAGAACGGAATGGCAGTAATGTATAATGAGGTTTCAATGACATTAATGATATTATAGTTTTAAATTTTATATTGATATGTTCGCGCTTCGGTGAAAATGGTCTTTGTGATAATAACAATTCCGTGCTACATGCAAACTGGCGGGCGGTTTCATGTTTGGGAACAAAGAAATAAAAAGTAGGTACATTTATACGATTTTGGGTCTAGCTTTGTAATTCAGGATTTGGTTATAAAATAAAATTTCCAAAACACGGCTAGAGTTTTTTGTTTTTCAATTTAACGTGGTAATTCAGAATGCTTCTTATCCAAAATGTCGTTCCATTGTATGAATGAGTAAAAATCCTAAATAAAAATGTAAGGAATCTATTTTTAACCGACTTACCAAAAAGGTGGAGGTTCTATGTTCGGCTTTGTTTGTTTTATTTTTTGTTTGTGTTCACGCATATCTCCGTCAATTTATGGACCGACTTTGAAAATTCTTTTTTTGTTTGAGAAAGTATGTTCCGAAATTCGTCCCATTTTAATTTGGTGAAGATCTGATGAAGAATTTCGAAGATATACAACAGAACTCTTCAATAAATAACGGCAAATCTCTCGCGATTGCTGCAATCGCATGACTGTTTATTTTTATACCATTTCATAACATAATATCACGCTAGTACGTTCTTAAAGGGTACGCAGATCTCTCATTTCACCGGTTGTGTTCAAGTTTCATGATATTCGGGTAATCTATTCTGGAGTTATAGGTACCTTACTAAACAACTTGTCTATTAGGAAGGTACAACTAAAAAGTGAAAAATAACAAAACTTTTTTACAAAAAAATACTACCGACTTCCAAAAATAACTTTTTTTTGGAAGTCTGTGTTTTTCGTAGGTACCAATTTTTAGCGTTATAGACACCGACTTCCAAAAATAAAGTCATTTTTCACTTTGTAGTTTTTATTTGGAAGTCGGTAGTATTTTTTAATAAAAAAGTTTTTTAAATGCTCCAAAACTTACCTACCATGGCAAATATAAGAAAATATAAGAAACACAAGTACACAAAACATCAAAATCTCAAAATCAAATACTTAAGAAAAAAAAACTATAATAAACTGCCTCCACGCAAAATCCAATAATCCCAATACGTAACTCCCTAGCCCCTAGTGTTGGGTCATCGGCCGGGAAATCCGTATGTGCGGCATGCGGCAGGTGGGTGGCACGCGGCATACGGCAGCTGCGGGATTTAACTGCCCATCACTATCTGCTAGTATCTACGAGTAGCTAGCCGATGGGGGATCCGTGGCGGTTACAGCCAGGAATCTTGAGTAAATGTCAGAATGAATTGGAGGATTTATTCAGGATTTTGGCGTCTTTCTGTCTTTGAGAAGACAGTTGTGCCAAAGTACAACGCATATTTTGGCAGCATTATCGTCCTTAGCGCCAAAAAGGAATAAGAGGTGAGAAGGTCATCAAGTATCTGCTAGTATATAGCTAGCCGATGGGAGGTCTGTGGCGGTTACAACCAGTCATCTTTAACAAAATAATGTCAGTTTAATGTTTTTTGGTGAATATTTTCTGGAGAAAAAGAAGACTATCGCTCTTACAAATAAACGCGGAATAAAGTTATTCCAGGTATAACAAAGGAACAACCATACATTTTCATAGGTTTATACTTGGTATAACTTTATTCCGCGTTTATTTGTAAGAGAGTATGAGTTTTGGTGTTAGTCTGTCTTACCATGAATAGGTGTTTAACACAGAGCCAGAATTTAGGCATCTTCAATACAGTCAAACGGGGTGAATAGGAACGCAGGGGTGAATAGAAACAAAACTTGGAAATGAAAGGAAATTTTCACGTTATTTAAAAATTGATTGTTTTTATTATTTTTTATTGATTGTAGGTACAGAAATATATTAAATAATTATTTATAAAAAACGATGCTTTGTTTGAAACCAATAAAGTGGTATCACAGTTAAAATTCCCTTCAAAGTTTTGTTTCTATTCACCCCTATTTTTTTTTACTACTATGGCTGCGCAGTAGTAAATCTCATACAAAATACAACACCGATTAGTGCCTTGCGCATCGGCAAGCCAACTTCAGGGCGGCCAATAAGTTTGTGCGAGTTTTTTCACTTTGTAATTATACCTACCTGCACCAGTGAAGAACTACAAATAAATGGAAATAAGTAAGCAGAATGTGGTTTATAAAAAAAATAGGTCATGGTAATAAATGATATTGGACGTACTTACTTCCTTATCCTTAGAGCGAGAGCAAAGTTCTCAACTGATGTTGACGCAATCAATGCATTAGAGTGCTGACGACAATGCTTCTACAAATAAATGTAGTGTCGCATGATTGTATAAAGTAGTTAGTTATTTTTATTTAATCCCTTTCCTTAAAAACTGCATTTCATTCAGTGTTAGCCACTACGAGCCAGCAGCTTCCTTCAATAAATTCGAGCTTCTCGCGTCTTTCCCGTTCAAACCATTTTTTTGTTTCAATAATAAATAAACAGGGATACATATCCTTACTATCCTATCCTATATTATAATATTATAAATGCGAAGGTTTGTGAGGATGTATGTTTGTTACTCTTTCACGCAAAAACTGCTGAACGGATCTGGATGAAATTTGGCACAGAGATAGATTATAGTCAGGAATAGCACATAGGATACTTTTTATCCCGGGAATATGTTCCCTCGGGACAATTTTCGACATTTACGCGGGCGAAGCCGCGGGCAGAAGCTAGTCATACATATAGCCAATCACTTCTAGTCGTATAGATGTGACGTAAGTACCTCTACTGTGAACTCAGCCTATGGACGTCTACTGCTAAACATAGGCTTCTCAAACTGTTCCACAACACCCGCTCCATCACCTTCCGCAGCCAGTCTGCCCTAGCCTGCCTTAAAGTCGGTGGTCCACCTAGCTTCCCAGCTAAGTATCTCTACCTCTTTAAGGCTTGCTTGCGCCTCCCTGGGTTATCTTACTAAAGTTGTCAAAAAATAAAAGGCAAGTTTTGACAGCTATAAAAATACTTTAATAATTAAACTTGATACTTGCGAATGATACTCGTTGTTATAGTGTATGGTAACATAGTAATTAATTAGGATTATGAATTTGATTTTTCAATTTCTTACGTAGAAAGTTATCGCGGCATGTAAAATGAGAAACGTCAACGGACTTCTTAGATTTTGATGACTTTATTTATTATTTATTTATTTATTTATAGTTAATTAAAACGGTACAGATACCAATTACATTAATTAACATAGAAATTGTAAAACAACAATGTTGACAACTGTGTTACACAAGATAACCCCGTGTTAGTGGCTAGACGCAGGCCCATTATGTATGACACATTTTATTCTAACCTCGTGTTGTAAACTAACTCTGACGGCGCAAGTGTGCTTTACTAGGACAAATAACTTTGAATACTTAGATATTAAAAAAAAATGCAAAAGAACGACGGACAGATCAAATCCATTGCATGCAAACGTACTTTTAATATTCACACTAACGCTAGCCATTCTCTATTCCTAACAACTCCAATCATACGATGAACTGTAACCACAAACAAATTAATTACTAAATTCGTATTAAAGTGCGTGCGCGCATGACTCAGAGTCTGCGCGGGGAGATTAATACAAAAATATTCATTGCATTCCAACCGCCGTGACAGACAGACGTGTGACTCATTGTGCGTTGACTCATTTTATTGTCTGCACTTTACGTTTAATTACAATAACTATTTTGTATGAAAAAAAAATTGCAAATTGTTTGCAGTTTTTTCACCTTTTACAACTGTTTCTATTGATCGATCTATAAATAGATCGTTTCTTCTTCAGTCTTTGTTTAATTACTAGATGATCAAGTATCAAGATTCTTCGGTAGCCCTAAGTCCCTTTCGTTGCTTTCACCAAAATGATAGCCCTATTCTCCCTGCTCTATATAAAAAGACCACGGAATACCAAAATGATGTTGCTTCTGGCAAACTGATGATTGATCCCAATAATAAAACGTTTTGCAGACGCAGTGTTGGCATTTGACACGGCGAATTTGGTCTACTGTTCTGTAAGAACTGTATGGCATTCATTGGGTGTTCTTATATGCTTATTCGCTAGTGTAGATTTTGTCTTACATAAAGAAGTTCTAACGATGTGGAACAGGTTCGATGAAGGAGCCGCACACACTTCTTCTGTCTTGGAGTCACCAGTTTAGAGGAGTAAAGAACAGGATGGAAAGTTCGTTATGCTCTATTGAAATATGAAGAATCCTCCGACCAGACGTGTTGTGTCATGCATAGCTTGCTTCAATGAAAATATCTTAAAGCAGGACGCTGATATCGTACTTTCTTTATCCCCTTTAGTTATTATGCTAATCAATACAAAAAAAATCAATCGACTAATAAAAACAATCGATTGGGAATTTAAATAGCCACACAATAAAACGCCAGTCTATTACAATCGCGTATCGGTTTCAATAAAAACTGCAGGTTTTAGTGTATAAAAACGTGAGATGATGGTGATTGAATCTTATTAGATTCTTATTGATCTATGGCACTTATATTTGTTAAGTTAAAATGCAAGGCATATGTAGGGTTTTTAAGTTAGGTTGGGCGTTTTGTCTTGTTGACCAAGCTCCCACTTTGCTGACTGATAGTTTGTTTTACCATAGTCCGTTTTATCATAATTCATTTTGCTTTGGTTAGTTATACCATAGTTAGTTTGATGCTAGAAGTAATTTGGTTGGCCCAAACAAGAACGGTCTTTTTCTAAAATTGGTAAATGTCCATTTAATTTTGGCAGCAAGCTCTTTACCAAAAACTGTTTTTCGCGAATCTACAAATGTGCATCTATTTCTGCTATCTGCGAGTAACTATTGCAACTTTAATTCCTTTCATTTCATAGTTATCGAATATATATCTGCCGATATGTGATGTAGGTAAGTAGTAGGTAATATATATCAATGTATCATAATCATACTTTGGAGCCATTCTATTATTTCCACAAAAGAAAATAGCGAAACAAATACAGCAAAAAAATGGCGGCGCTCATCAAAAGGCCCACCACCAAATTACAACTAAACACTCCTCATAATCGACTAAACGCACTCCATTAAATTACCGATTACGCCTTAAAGAATTCAATAAAAAGCGCCAAGACTCCGAGACACCGCGACTCGAGAATCGAGACAATACAATCTCATTTGAATCTCATGAGTCGTCTCGCAAGGTGCTCGGACACGCGCCGCACCTGCGCATGTCAATGCACCTCGTTATTCCACGAGATTGATATTTTAAGGATTATTTCATTGAAGCAGGTTTTTTAAAGGCTCTTTTTTGTTAATTATACTCGTGTTATTACGCAACGTTCATTGATGGATGGACACGGAGGTTAATTGCATAGTAACGTGCATTGTTTTGTGTTGCATCTTTGGAATTTAAGATCCGTCTTCTTGATGACTCACAAAAACTTTGGTAGAACATCTGTGTTCTCCGATGGGTAAGACACTATTACTAGTACTATTTATGGAAGTTCACACAAATTAATTTGCAACTTTTGTATAAGTACCACGTATAAGGGGGTAAGCCTATTGCCACATCATCATCATCATATCAGCCGATAGACGTCCACTACCGGACACAGGCCTCCCCCAAGAGTCCGGACCTGATCGGTACCGCGCATCTCACATCCAGCGAATGCCCGCAACCTTCACCTTCTTCTTCACACACACAAATTCAGACTATGAGCTACTACTTATAAATTCTAGATTGATAAACTTATTAACACTTTGTACAATCTGGGCATCGAAATCCTGAGCAACAGTAGATTGCAGCATTGATGAAGTCGTCAAAATTACCGCTGTCATAAAGTCAAAGTCAAAGCCTTTGCATTAAGGTTGCACTAGTCGATCATTCTTTCATACAAACGTAGTCTGGCGATTTACGTTCAAAATAATATCAATTTGTCTCATCATTATCTAGTCCTTTATGGAAACCAAAACGTAATGTTATGAGCGTCGAAAGTTCCTTATTTCAACACTAATTTTAACTCATCTTTGGGTGGAAATAAATACCACAAGAAGAAGGAAAATTACAAAATAGCCACCATACAGGGATAGATTAGTTCAATAATGCAAATTATTTTATTTTGAAAATATACATTTTGTCGTTTTTAGGGTTCCGTACCCAAAGGGTAAAAACGGGACCCTATTACTGAGACTTCGCTGTCCGTCTGTCTGTCTGTCACCAGGCTGTATCTCATGAACCGTGATAGTTAGACAGTTGAAATTTTCACAGATGATGTATTCCTATTGCCGCTATAACAACAAATACTAAAAACAGTATAAAATTAATGTTTAAGGAGGGCTCCCATACAACAAACGTGATATTTTTGCCGTTTTTTGCTCGATATTAATAACGGCAACAGGTAGACGCTTGAAATATTCACAGAATATTTAGTTGTATATTCTCTTCAAAAAATAATAATTATTAAATTAAAATAAAATAAATTAAGGGGGGCTCCCATACAACAAACGTGATTTTTTTGCAGTTTTTTGCGATAATGGTACGGAACCCTTCGTGTGCGAGTCCGACTCGCACTTGGCCGGTTTTTTTAGGGTTCCGTACCCAAAGGGTAAAAACGGGACCCTATTACTAAGACTTCGCGATCCGTCTGTCTGTCTGTCTGTCTGTCCGTCTGTCTCCAGGCTGTATCTCATGAACCGTGATAGCTAGACAGTTGAAATTTTCACAGATGATGTATTTCTGTTGCCGCTATAACAACAAATACTAAAAACAGTATAAAATAAATATTAAAGGGGGGCTCCCATACAACAAACGTGATATTTTTGCTATTTTTTGCTCGATTTTAATAACGGCAACAGGTAGACGCTTGAAATATTCACAGAATATTTAGTTGTATATTCTCTTCAAAAAATAATAATTATTAAATTAAAATAAAATAAATTAAGGGGGGCTCCCATACAACAAACGTGATTTTTTTGCAGTTTTTTGCGATAATGGTACGGAACCCTTCGTGTGCGAGTCCGACTCGCACTTGGCCGGTTTTTTTAGGGTTCCGTACCCAAAGGGTAAAAACGGGACCCTATTACTAAGACTTCGCGATCCGTCTGTCTGTCTGTCTGTCTGTCCGTCATCTCCAGGCTGTATCTCATGAACCGTGATAGCTAGACAGTTGAAATTTTCACAGATGATGTATTTCTGTTGCCGCTATAACAACAAATACTAAAAACAGTATAAAATAAATATTAAAGGGGGGCTCCCATACAACAAACGTGATATTTTTGCTATTTTTTGCTCGATTTTAATAACGGCAACAGGTAGACGCTTGAAATATTCACAGAATGTTTAGTTGTATATTTACTTCAAAAAATACCATACAACAAACGTGATTTTTATGCAGTGTTTTGCGATAATGGTACGGAACCCTTCGTTTGCGAATCCGACTCGCACTTGGCCGGTTTTTTTCATGATATTCATACTTTGGGAGTCTGTTTATAAATTTCTTGCGCTAGTTTTCGTCCTAAATCATCATCCAATTGGCTACAAATTTTCAAAAGTGCTAATTCGTACGTGAACCAGCTTCTTACTGCTCATCACAGCATCTATCTCTTTCGCACGTGTTGTCGGATAAGACTTATGCATTTTAACCCCGCGCGCAAAATAGTACGTGCCGTCGACTAGAGCAACCTTAAATGCGGTACAAAATATGGTATAAATAAATTATTAGCTTAATGATACATTTCGCCTAAGTCGGCATGCACATATTAAAATATGAGTTAATGTGCTTACAATAAGCAGATCTCTAATAACACAGGTCTGCAGTTTTTTGAGTAATTATTAGCATTAAGAATCTGTTAAATGATGATCTGTATATTGCAAATTTAAAGATAATGTGTCACGTCACATTTCTTTTTATTCTGTGGTAATCTATGCTCCTCTTTGTCTGTGGAGACGCGGCCTTTTCTTGTAGGTATTGGGCCAGTTTAAGGCTGATATAAAATAAATATACCCTAACCCTCTTACAAATAAACGCGGAATAAAGTTATACCAGGTGTAACAAAGGAATAACCATACATTTGCATAGGTTTATACCTGGTATAACTTTATTCCGCGTTTATTTGTAAGAGGGTAAGCCTTTAAATCTAGTTCACTGTACAAAACAGTAACTTAACATAGTTACAACAGTCCAATCGAAACCAAACTACTACTTTCAGTCCAATTGCTCAAGAAATACATAAATGAGATGTCACAGTACGACAGCCATATATAGGTATTCAGGTGATCTGTGATGCGTGGCAGATTGCCACCTAGTGTGGCGACAAATTGCCAGGCTAACTGGCAGAGAGCGCAACTTGGTGGCAAGCTGTACATCTCACTTAGCATGAGCAGTCTCGGGGAAAATAGTGTGGACGGTAGACAGTTGGTACAGCTTTCGATATTGTAACTGTTTCGTGGTATTTGCGAGTAGTATGGGCCATTTATTAGAGAATGGTACTTACGAATCATCATTATTACACGCTTTTAATTAACTTGCAATGTATGTATGTAAGTGTGTTTGGGCTGTAGTATTATATTATCTGTGGTTTGGGTCAAATCTTGCAACTGAATTTTAAAGCAATTATCCACCACCGATTAAGATTTAATTTTGCATACACGTTTAGTTTGGATGACAATGCATGGTTAGCTAAGTGATGTCATTCTAAATCTAATATGGCGGACGGCCCAAGATGGCGGACTAGTTATTTTTTGTGCACTGCCATGATATGGGTATCAAATGATCCTTTAATTTTACTGAGAAGGGTACGAATCTTGTTATAAAAAAAGATTTTAATGAATAATTTTATTTTAGAACAAGAAGGTTCAATTGATCCAAAATCCTGAGTACCTATTCATCATAACGTGGACTGCTACGGTTTCGTTTATCTTATTCTACTTGTATCTGGTTTTCGCAAATTAACACAAAAGGAATTAGAAGGTCTTAAATCCGATTTCTGAATTAAGAATTTGAAGTTGAATATTTGTAAAACTCTACTATAGCCTGTAAAGCTGTCAAAGTTTGATATTAAATTAGGATTGTACACATACTTAACTCCAAATATTCAGGACCAGCCCTTGGAACAGATTAGAAATATTATTGACTGTAGGATCACAAAAATACCTTAGTTATTTTGGAAAAATGTACTCTAAATTAAGTATAATAATTATTATTTTTGATACTTAGGTATGATAAAAAGCGGTATGTTGTAATATGATAAGTAGCCCGTAATCGGAAGCATTGTTTTGTAAGTTCATTAATACAAGTTGATTCTTTCTCTCTTTTTCGTACGAAGAAAGATTAAAGACAAAAAATGTTTAACGGTAGCAATAACATTAACCCAATCGCATAAAAACATCCAAATTATTGATAAAAGAAATGGTTTAACAAATCAACAGCCATTAGTAATAGTTTTTATTGAAAGCTTCGTCGATTGAAATCACGGCTTCCGGCGTTTTGTCAAACACGCCATTTTGATGCAGTTAATGGAGACCAAATGCAAATGGCGGCCAATTATAACCTTTGGCCCTTTTTACCTGTTTTTAGGAAATTAAGATTTGATAATTGATTTCTTTTTTGTGTTATTTGAATGAGAATTGAAATGGGTTGATTGAAAAGCTGCGAAAAATACATCGTGGCATGCTCTAGCTCTAAAAATTTGAAGACATGTGCCATCCAGCACTGGGTCTGTGACTCTGTGTATTGGATTAAGGCCAAAGAGGAGGAGTAGGTCTGGGTCCCAGCAGTGGGCACGTTATATTTATAGCCTGATTACGATTGAAAACAGAATTTGAGTTACTTATTCCTTAAAGGAATTGGTAAACCAATAATTTTTATAGTAGTGGTGGCCCAGTGGCAACGGCCCCGACTTTCTTGTCGTCGGTCGTGGGTTCGAACCCAGGCGTGCACTTTACTAGTGCAAATTATTTCATCACCACTGCTCTAAAAACGGCGAAGGAATACATCGTGAGGAAACCGGCAAGTCCTAGAACCAAAAATTAGAAGACATGTGACATCCACCAGCCAGCACCAGCGTGGTGGATTAAGGTCCATGCCCTCTCTCACAGAGAGGAGGCCTGTGTCCCAGCAGCAAAAGGCAGATGATGATTATGATTTTTTCTAGGAATTACCTGCTGTACCTGTAGTTAGTTACAAACGAGGAATATTAATGTGTTTGATTAAATACAAAGTCATAACAACCTATTTTCCATAACCCACATACACGTAGATGTAATCAAAATATCGAAAACATGCAACAAGCATTAATTAGCTTAGCATAAATCAACCGTTAACTTCTTTTCTCACAGAAAAAAAATGAAGTTATGTAAATAACACCTTTTAAATTCGTCCTAATAAGACTATTTAGTAACGGAACTCTGATTTCAAAATCACGACAATATCCAACTACAATAGACCTCTAAGCTAAAACTAAAGTCTTAAGACCAAAGGTCAACTTATTTTAGTCTATTTTCAAAATTCGAATTTAGCCCATTACTTTTTTAACCTGTGACATTTTGCGTTAATTTCTCAGAATGTTTCTTTTAGTTTCCGGTAGATGTCAATAGTTTAGCATGCGTCTATATAAAATACTCATTTGAAGTTTTTTAGGATTAAAAACAGGATGTTCGTTAAGGAATTAAATAGGTGTTTTTAAATTCAGTTTGTTTTCTAATTTCTGTTGATTGGAAAACACAAAGATGGGACTAAATGTGTTTTGCAATATAAAGATTTAAATTTATGGCGATATCTTTTTAATCCAATTTGAATGATAAAAAATAATCTATCGTTGAAATTTTGGAAACCAATTGGATCATAAAAAACCGGCCAAGTGCGAGTCGGACTCGCACACGAAGGGTTCCGTACCATAATCGCAAAACACTGCAAAAAAATCACGTTTGTTGTATGGGAGCCCCCTTAATTTATTTTATTTTAATTTAATAATTATTATTTTTTGAAGAGAATATACAACTAAATATTCTATGAATATTTCAAGCGTCTACCTGTTGCCGTTATTATTATCTAGCAAAAAACGGCAAAAATATCACGTTTGTTGTATGGGAGCCCCCCTTAAATATTAATTTTATACTGTTTTTAGTATTTTTTGTTATAGCGGCAACAGGAATACATCATCTGTGAAAATTTTAACTTTCTAACTATCACGGTTCATTAGATACAGCCTGGTGACAGACAGACAGACAGACAGACAGACAGACAGACGGACAGCGAAGTCTCAGTAATAGGGTCCCGTTTTTACCCTTTGGGTACGGAACCCTAAAACGAAAAAAAATATTGCATCAACTTAATTAACTTATTCTAATTACAATGAAAGAAATAAACCTGAGAAGATTTCGAAGGGTCCGCAAAAAACATGAGTCAAGGTCAAGGAGTCAAATAGCCTTTGTTAAGAAAGTTGGTAAAGGAACTTGGCACACCGCAGCTTCCCGATTCACATCCGATGTGCTTCGAGAGATGGGAGAGATGGGATATATTTACTTTTAGGGACATTTTTATACCCGTGAAGTAACGAACCTTAGAGTTGCAACATACATAAAGCGTAAATACAATAAAAAAAAAATAAAAAAACCTTCTGGCTGTCAGGTTTTTGGTCTTTTGTATACCCAATGTGTATCCTACAAATTCGTCATCCTTACAATTAAAGCGCAAAATTCTTTTCTAGCATTCATAAATAAAAAATAGAAAAAAAAGCCTTTTAATAAATTTTTATTTCATGCTTTTTAAACTAGGTACATACTTAGTAGTAGACACGCTTCAATCGATAATCTATCGAAACACGTAATTATGACACGATATCTTGCGAAAAACTGATATTCAAAGAGTAAAATGCGGATAACTTTTGAGCGGCCGAACCGATTTTAAACAAACATAGGTATGAACACTCTCGACAGAGTATAAAATCGAAAAATAAAACTGAATCAAAATCGGTTCATCCGTTCAGGAGATATGATGCCACAGACAGACACACAGAATAGAATAGAATATTTATTTGTCAGAAACATGGTGTTTACAGAGGTGTTCATTTCATGACATTGCATAGTGCTACATGTCTCACCGTTTTAACGGCATGCAAAATCTCTTTTTCCTTCGGGGGTTAAAATTAAATCAAAGTCAACTCATTTATCGAAATAAAGCCTCATTCTCACAAGCAGCACTTTTTGAGTGCACATAAATAGGTAGGTATGAACTACTTCTTTGTATGTGTGGTCACTTGACCCAAAACGCCTGGTCGTCACTAATTTCTAGTGATTTAGCTGAGAAGTAGAAGTAGCGCAAAAAACGCATGAACAACACTGTCTGTTATTGAGTTCCTTACCATAATCAGTTACACAATTCTTGCAGTAATTACTCGTAAGAAGATTCCACTCGTAAGCCTACTCACACATAGCCACCCTCTCGGGGAAGTCGCGTATGGCTTCCTATCGGGTTACCTTCCGACCGACCGGAGTGCCGGACATACACATCCTACACCGTCGGCTTCGTTTTGTTGCCGAGTTGCGTAGAGTATGGCGGTGGGAGTTCTGTGGTCAGGGAAGTTTGTGGAATTGTCTGTGGGTATTGATCGATTTGTTTTTTTTTTGTAGGAAGTGTTTTTGGACTGGACGGTCCTCTTCTATTCTATTTTTCTCTATGGCTATTGGTGCCGTTTTTGGAATATCATATCAACAATGTCAGGTGTAAGCATGAAAAAAAACTTTTTAAATAATACATTTTTGTGTTGATTTTTAGAGGGTTAGAGGGTCTGGTGTAGCTAGTAGTGGTTGCCCAGTGGTAACGGCCGCGCCTTACAAGTTGTAGGTCGTGGGTTTGAACCCAGGCAGGCACTTTACTTTGTGTAAATTAATTCATCACCATTGCTCTCAAAACGGTGAAGGAAAACATCGTGAGGAAACCGGCATATCCTAGAATATAAAATTCGAAGACATGTGACATTCACCAACCCGCACTGGGTCCACGTGGTGGATTACGGTCCATTCCCTCTCACAGAGAGGAGGCCTGTGTCCCAGCAGTGGGATCATTAAAAAGCTGATGATGATGATGATGATGAGGGTCTGGACACAGCAAAGTCCAAAACGACATATGTTACAGAAATGTCTCGAGGTCAATGCACATTTTGAACTTTTGAAAGTCGTTTTCGTTGTTGGATGTCAATTTGGGTGGAGCCCCAAGTATGATGGTGTTTCAGCAGGCATGAACTATTTATGTTTTGCAGATCGTGCAGCTTAAGCTGTATTTTCCTATATCTAACTCTTTCTATCAAGCAATACAGACTAAGGGCGAATATTGCCTTTGAAACCTGAACGCGATTAGCCCATCTAAACAGAGTTCAGAGTTATCATTGTCAATATTCCACAGAAATGAAGACACTAACTGTTCTTGTATTAAATTTAAATGCGCTAATTCAGTTTCATTGGTTTAATTTGAACTAATGAAGAATAAAAGATTATACCAATTGAAACATCTTTCGTAGGTGTACAAACCTTAATTAAATCAATTGAAATAGGAAGACATCAATGCCTCCCTCTATACTTATAAGAATATGCCTTGTAATGGTATGATTATCTCCAACAGCCCGACGTTTTTTAACAAGTAAAACTTCTTAGACAACTGTCGTGACTCGTAAAGCTAAGTGCAATCCCCCTCAGTTCGCACCTTAGCTAAGGATCAGCGTACACCGAGACGCGATGCGAAGATGCGCGTGCTTGTAAGATGGTGAGATATATTTTATTTATTTATTTCTACAACACTTAACAGGTTATCGCAAGAGATCTTAAGCATAATAAATTACAAATAATAAGGCTGCCAGTATCAGTCACATATTACTTTATTTAGTACTGTCACATTCCAATAAGAGAATTCGATTACACCTGAATAAACCATGCCCGATGCAATTCACTTGCTGCCGCGGCGCGACTTCGCGCCATTCTGTTTATTTTCAAAATCACATTGTGAAAACTTAGGCGAAGTATCGTAGCTTAGTAGTGAGCTTAAAGTTAGTTTGTCAATCCCTAGCATCAATTGCTTAGTTGATTATTGAAAGGAGGAGTGCTTTTATGTAAAATTGAAGCATCAACGTTGAAAATCTAATTGAAGTGAGCTTCTAATTCATAGCTTCAGCGTGGAATGATAGTTCATTTACGCTCAATTCGCTATTTTTACAGACTAAACCGACTGACTTCTAGCGAAGTGAGTGTGAGTGAAGTGAGTGTTTTCACGGTGACATGTCTACAGAATATCACTGCTGGTTTCTTCAAGCATCGTCGCATCGCGTCGCGTGTCTGTGTGAGCTGACCTGACTAAGGAACATAGGGTGTAAGCACCGATCGACGGCAGATGTGCTCACATCTGGACAGTCAGTGACCTAGCTAGCTCAGTAAAATGCTTTCTTTTATAGGCTTACGATTTTTTGTAATAAAAATTGTGCTATGCCTTTTTTAAATTTTTTTTATTATTGTTTGTCATGTCACTAAATTTAATCTTACTATTGTACTTTTTAGAGAGCTTTTTTGCATTTTATTTTTCAAAATACGAATCTTTGTTATTTTTTTTATAAATATCAATGATTTAAATTTAGTTATGTTTAATTAATCCTATTTATTCATATTTTTACCATTTTTATTTCCTATGCCTGACACAAATAGGTGAAAGATTATTCTCTCTTTCTTTTGAGTTTCAAAATACATTTTATTTCGTTCGTAAGTTTCAAGAATGTAATCGATTAAAATTGAATGGTAATTTTTTTATATGCCTCTGTTAATAAATTTAACCATGCAATTCCGTTGTTGCATCTGGTGAAGCAGAATGTCTAGTAACTAAATTACTTTCTTTAAAGCAGGCAACACTACAAGACTTTTTAATGGTAATTTATCGCTGGCTGGCAAAGGTAACCTTTAAGATTAAGATGCTGATAAAATGCTTCCTCTTGCCTTTTTAAAAACCTGTTTCATAAAAATAAAAATGTATTCCTTATTGTCTATGAATGTTGTTTTTTTTAGGCTAAATAAAAAAAGAGATTAGTTATGGCGAAATTCATTTATTCGTCTATTTTGTAGTGAAAACTTTTCTTATATTTTTTTGTGGTTATCAAGCTAAGGTTGTGTATTTTTATATAAAGGTTAGCCGTAGACGCATCTGGACTGTCAATGGTCTTAGCTATAGGTCGGTTTAGTAATATGCTTTTTTACGTATTATGGTTTCATAAGCATTATGATGTCAATGTTAGCATTTTGTTAGGTCAAGAAAATTACGTTTCTTTACTGTTATGATATTTTATCTACACTCACAACATAATGTTCCAAATATGAATTCAAAAAATATTGTCTAAACACGTACTTTATATCCACGGATAGGTAAAATTTAAAAAAATAACCATTACAGTTCAATATTTTCCTTCGATTTTAAACAACTGCATCATAAAATAACTTTTTAATTTTTATAGCACACTTTTACTTTTTAATTTATTGGCGCTTATGGGCTCATTGAAGTACTGTCATTGTCTAAGGAGGCGCGCGCTGCGCAGTCATACGCAATGAGAATCTAAATTGCCCGCCATACCAAATATTTTTCCGTTTCCACTTTTGTTTTATTGCAACTGTATGAGTGAAGATAAAGTAGTGTATGCAATAGCATATAATTAGGTATTAAAACACTCGCGTAATATTATTATCAAATTCAGCTTCGCCTCATTTGATAAACCTACGCTCGTGTTTTAATAACCCCTATTATATGACCATTGCATAAACTACTATTATTATTCTTAGCAGAACTATATTTTTTATTGCTTAAAGATAGTTTTTTTAGTACCTAGTGTGAGATTTTCTTTAGATTTGAGATTAGATTGTCATCATTTTGTGGTAATTAAGTACCTTTCTATTTTTGTAATTTTTAGGGTGTTTAATTTCTATCGAATTCTCCAAAAGGAGATCCTAATGTTATCGAGAGTTTGTACGTTTGTATTTCATGATGTAAAAAACACTGTTTTAAACTAGTGTGAATTTTGTTTTTTTTTATGCCGATATTTGCCCTAAAGTCAGATAATTGACTACATAATTACCTAAGTATTTCTACTGCAACATTTTAACACGTTTTTCCTATCACGTCAAGTCATGCTAACTATAGTGATATTTCACCCGATTATTATCTCTCTTTGATGCCGCAGTAACATGATATGGACATTGCCGCACTAGTGTTGAAAAATATGACATTATTTTTATTGGTCAAGTACAAAGAGTTAATATTTTTATCAAGCTATTCTGTTCGACAGTAATGTTATTACAAATGGTTTTATCGGTATTCTTTATTTCATTATTTTTTACCAGCAGTGAGACAGTATTTATTTTAATTTAATTGTTTAAGATAAGATAAAGAATAAATATTATTAGACTTTTAAAATAAAGGTGCTAAACACTGCATTAATTAAACAAAAAAATATAAAAAGTATCAATAAATAAAAGTGACTTAAAAATACATTTTGTTTGACATTTTTGTTTAAAAAACCTACACATTGTACCCTTTTTTAACTTCATTAATAATTTAGCATACAAGAAATAATTACTATCTACGTTACCTTCTTATAAGACCATCGAATTACCAAAAAACAAGGTGTAACCCCCAATTGCGGTTACATCGGCTACCTCGGTGAGGTTACGTAAGTTGTGATCGATCGCACCTGGGCTCTCACCTGCCGAGAACACGTGCTCTCACCCTGCCCGAAATTATCTATTAGGAGTACTGATCTGTTTATTTTTATTGGTAATCAAGTTATTTTGTGATCAACTTTGTAAGTGTGCATCGAGTTTTTCGAGAAATTAGCACAAAGCTCGTCGACTCTTCACGTGACCAGAGGGCTGGCCTTTTCTTCGGCCAGAGAATCAGCATTGCCATACAACGTGGCAATGCTGCCAGCGTTCTGGGCACGTTTCCCAATGTCATCGATGTGGACGAATTTTTTGATGCACTATGAGCTTTTTTGCCGTCTCCGTTTTGTATTTGTATATATGATTGTTTTTTTTTTTTTAGAATTTTCAATTGTGTGTTACTAAATTATATTTTTCAACAAAAAAAATATGTGACTTGTGTCATGATTATTTGTAGCTACATTGGAAGTGTGTATTATATTTGCATCTGGAATTCTATTCTCATTCGCAGTCGAAGCACAGACTGTTGGTTACTTACTTTTGAGTCAACCTCCAATTACTAAACTACATATTACGTACCTACTTATAGTACACACACCACAGATATAAATCGAACTAGATGACGCGTTCGTACGTACTTACTTCGCGTGCCAAAAAACCGGCCAAGTGCGAGTCGGACTCGCACACGAAGGGTTCCGTACCATTATCGCAAAACACTGCAAAAAAGTCACGTTCGTTGTATGGGAGGCCCCCTTAATTTATTTTATTTTAATTTAATAATTATTATTTTTTGAAGTGAATACACAACTAAACGTTCTGTGAATATTCTGTTTTTATATTTTGAATATTTAGAGCAAAAATATCACGTTTGTTGTATGTGAGCCCCCTTAAATATTTTTTAAATACTGTTTTTAGTATTTGTTGTTATAGCGGCAATAGAAATACATCATCTGTAAAAATTTCAACTGTCTAGCTATCACGGTTCATGAGATATAGCCTGGTGACAGACGGACAGACAGACGGATCGCGAAGTCTTAGTAATAGGGTCCCGTTTTTACCCTTTGGGCACGGAACCCTAAAAACGGAGTAAAATTACGATCAATGATCGTAATCTGAGCTTTTCATTTAGAAATAATAGGCACCGGATATCTAGAAAAATGCCTTTTATGCCATATTGAGCTGTAAAAAATGTATAGAAAAAGTTGGCCGAGGCATTGGAAATGTTTTCTTTAATTGGTACGTAGATTTATTTTTGAATTGTTTGTGAAAAAGTGGCACGCTTGGTTTTCATACAAATGGAGGGACTTGCGTTATCTAGTTAGATTTATGTCTGTGGTCTTAGGATTAAATCAAGGTTATTTGTAACTACAATGGAAGTGTCTATTATGTATTTCCATTTGGCATTTCTCAGTCGAAGCTCAGACTATTGGTTATTTACGCGAACCTATTGAGTCAGCCTCCAATTACTAAACTACATATTAAGTACCTGCTTATAGTAAGTACACACACCACAAATATAAATCGAACTAGATGACGCGTTCGTACGTACTTCGCGTGCCAAAAAACGAGATAAAATTACGATCAATGATCGTAATCTGAGCTTTTAGCAATATTGGCACCGGAAATCTAGAAAAATGCCTTTTATGCCATATTGAGCTGTAACGAATGTATAGAAAAAGTTGGCCGAGGCATTGGAAATGTTTTCTTTCAGTGTTAAGTAATTTGTTTTTAAATTGTTTGTGAAAAAGTGGCACGCTTGGTTTTCATACAAATGGAGGGACTTGCGTTATCTAGTTAGATTTATGTCTGTGATCTTAGGATTACATCAAGGTTATTTGTAACTACACTGGAAGTGTCTATTATGTATTTCCATCTGGAATTTCTCAGCCGAAGCTCAGACTATTGGTTATTTACGCGAACCTATTGAGTCAGCCTCTAATTACTAAACTACATACTTTCAATTTAACAGCGTGTTAGCAACTAACTCTGAGTTAAGTTGTTCATGCAAAGTGGGCTTTAGTACAAATTAGTTAGATTACTAGCCTTCACAGTACTTCTAAGATCTAACTAAGCAATCGTTTTGTTTATGTTTAATCGTAATTATAGACCAAAGTCTGTTCGCGATAGCGGGTCATCTTTTACCGACAGCCTGAAAGCAGAACTGTCCTGCCCAAAACGGGACGTAGGTTCAAGTTAGTTATATAACAGAATATATAATGTTATATAACAAAAAGTAGTTTTAACAACAAAAGTGGGACAGGTACTGCCGTTGTGTTGAGAGTTATGAACTCTCAATCGTCTCATTCTTGACTGAAATTAACGAATTCCTGCTTATACAAACACATTTCACCAGCAATGTTTAAGTTCCATGTATTAAGGAGTATATACGCCCCAATGTTAACGCAGTACTAGCCGTGCGCCCTTTCGATGCCAGAATATCAATATTGGACCTCCTTTTGGACAATTTTGTTTCCAAAATATTTTATGATTTACATATTCTATGTAGGTTAAGAAGAAATTCTAATAATCAATGCTTCTGTGTAAAAATATTTTTAAATATCCAAGTCGTTTTGGAGGAGTATGCAAATGAAAAAAAAATAGTGTTGTTAATATTATCTTTAAAGCTAAATTATTAGTCATACAAAAAACCATTTTTCACAAATAATGTACATGAATCAATAATAAGTAAATAAAGTCAAACCTTTTAACCATCCTCCAAAACGACTTGGATGTTTAAAAATATTTTTACCCAGAAAAAATTATGACTGGAATTTCATCATAACTGAAATAGCATATGTAAATCAAATATTATTTTGGAAACAAAACTGATCAAAAGAAGGATCAATATTGATATTTTGGCATCGAGCGGGCGCATGGCCAGTACTGCGTTAACATTGGGGCGTATATATCGCCTTAAGACGACGACTAACGCCAACGACCTTGAGGGAACAAAACGCGCACTCGTCTGACACCCGCGCGACCCAAAATTTAGTTGTTTTTTTGTACTTTTCTTAATATTCTACGACTTTAAAAAAAAAGCTTCAGATCAAAATGTAGATAAATAAATTGTCTTTGAGATGGTGTCAATTTCATTAAAATACGCCCAGCGGTTTTGGTGCGATTGTCGTGTTTTTGTCCGTTTTAGACATAACTTTACAAATTAATTACACTATGTTATACGAACAAAACTCAAAATTTTCTTAGATCAAATTATTAAGAAAATGGTCTAATGTAACATATATTTTTTTCCAAAAAAATACGACTAGCTGTTTAGACGTGATTCTCATTTTAAAATCAGCTACTCAAGGGAATCTGCGCCTTAAGAGGCGAGACCACTTCCATACTGCCATTAATTGGGCACAAATCTAGATTGCGGTCAGGAACTGAGAGATTTCAGATGGGAAAATTCAATAATACTTCAGCCGGAAATAGAATTCAGGACCAAATTACGAATACTCTGCTGAACAGTAGCGCTAACGACCACCAGACCACCATTGGGCCAGTCTTTCTTCAAAATCTAATTATTATTTTTTGGTCTCGATTATTTATGTTTCACTAAAGATCATATAGCAGTGGTAGCCCAGTGGTAACGGCCCCAACTTACGTGCCGTAGGCCGTGAGTTCGAACCCAGGCAGGCGCTTTACTTTGTGTAAATTATTTCATCACCACTGCTCTTAAAACGGTGAAGAAAAACATCGTGAGGACACCGGCATGTCCAGAACCAAAAATTCGAAGACATGTGACATTCACCAACCCGCACTGGGCCCGCGTGGATCCATCACGGCCCAGGCCCATTACCTCTATCATAGAGAGGATGCCTGTGTCCCAGCAGTGGGCACATAATAAGGCTGATGATGATGATAACGATCATACAAAATAAATAAATCTATCATAAACATAAAACTTTATTCATCACAAATTGCAGCAAGCAATACAAATAATAACCACACAAAACCAAAAACAAAAAAAGAAAAACAGTCGTAGTTACGTACTTACATAAATGACACTTACAAAATACACCCTTCAATCAATTGACATATATAAAGACATAATTATAAGCATTTAATTAAAATATAATTATTCGAAGCCGCCTCCAAAACGATCTCGATAAATGTCCCATAATTGAAAGTCGTTAGTTTTAAAAAGACTTTAAAACGTCTGAGTATTAATATGACAAGCTGAATTAAGTGTTTTTCTTTCTTTCTTTATAGATCTTCTACACATATAACATATATACAAATAGTGTCTGTTTGTATTATCAAAATAATATATTTTTAGTAAATGCATATGAATCGGTAGGTATAACAAAATGTCTGCCTGTCTGTTTGTGCCGGGTTAACGAAACAATCTAATACATTTTGATGCGACCTTCACTAGCAGATATAGCTCATGTTATATGGAGTTACTTCCATGTTTTTTTTTCGTGTTTCACGCGGTGAAGTCACGGGAAACAGCTAGTTCTTACTTATAAGAACGTATGATGTGCTTTTGAACGGGCCCGTAGTGAGAGCCTTTACTGACAGATAGCTCAAGTTATAAGGAGTAACTTAAGCTACTTTTATTATTATGCAAAAAAATAAAATCTATATATTTTTTTATTTAACGCGGGTGAAGTCGCGGGTAATAGGTAGTTCTTTCTTATAAGAACGTATGATGTACTTTTGAACAAATGCCCGTAGTGAGAGCCTTATTTGGTACCTACTGTCTAGTTTTATTGCTGTCATTATTGACGCGGTATGCTGAGAGAAACGGTTTAAAATATAATACTTTACTTATTTAATTGTTTATGGCAAGATTATGTGCTGATAAAGCATAATGGGTTGGTTAATGGTTTGGTATTGTTGTTCATTAAGATTCCGCCTGAGAACACCTGTATGGTTTTATGCGAATATTTCTCCAAACGGATAATATTTTAATGAATTTAATTGATACTCTTTCATATATTCGTAACTAGCTTCTATCAGCGGCTTCGCTCGCGTAAAATTCGAAAACTATCCCGAGGGATCATATACCCGGGATAAAAAGTTATCCTATGTGCTATTCCAGACTATAATTTATCTCTGTGCCAAATTTCATCCAGATCCGTTCAGCCGTACTGGCGTGATTGGGTTACAAACATACACACGTACATCCAAACTTTCGCATTTATAATATTAGTAAGTTTACACTTGTATGTAACCCAAGCAAAGTGGGGGATTATTGACCCATCAAACACCAAATGCAAGTGCGGTGCTCCTGTTGAGACAATGTCTATTTGAGTGCCCTAAATGTCGTCCACCTGAACCCTACATGAACTTCGACGTCCTCCTGAAAAACACCTCCAAACTGTAATAAACGTAGCTGTAGCAGCCTACTGAGTCCAGCTAGACAGTAAAATTATGGATATACTGCGTTACGAAAAGATAAAGAAAAAGAAACCCTTCCTGGGACCAAGATTAAATTTGTCAGAAATCACAAAATACCAAACTACTAAACCTATCCCTTTATAAATACTAGCCTGCACTACTACCAAAATTTCCATTTACTTAGACGAAAATGCACCCTCATCTTTGATTTTCCTCACAAAACCACCGGTCATATCAACATCTCATACTTCCTAAAGGCAGAATCTCAAGCCACCCACGCCTCGTCTAATCCATACTCCCACCAACATCTAAGACCCTAACCGCCTTAACGTACTCAAGGCATGTCGTACGTACGCAGTGACGTCACAACACTAACGTCTTGCATATGACGCGCAAATTGACGCCGCCTCGAAGGAACACGTCAGGCAAGGGTCAATGAAAGGAATGGAGGGATGTTACAGTTTTAATTTCTAACGGTTATATTGCAATGTGTGTTTTGAGAACCGGGCATACCGTGGAGGCAACTGAGATTATTAGTTTTGCGGTATTCTTTTTGAGAAAGTGATTTCGAACATGGCATTTTGCTTGTCGAAGACTCGAAACTTATGCTTTTTAAATGACATTTATTTCAAGGAGAGAATGCATCTCAACTGTCACCATCATATTTTTTGCTCTAATGGGATCTTCACGGACTTTTAAGGCAATATTACTACTAAGTACTATAATGAACATAATTCCGATAACAGGTATTTTTTTCGCAGATTGGCCTCTTTATTATTATTACAGATATTTTCCTGGGCTATGTATTTTTTTGTAAGATTTTGTTAACAGATCCAATGACGCTGTGGTAGTGTGATGTGGTGCAAAAATGTTTCCAACAAAAAAATGTTGTAGGTACAGTAAACAAAAATGAAACGTCGTCAAACTGTTTGACGACAAAAACAATGTAAATTAGTGATAATATATATTAATTAAATAAATGCTTCTTAAAATTTATTTAAACCGACAAGTGCTTGTCGCACTTCGCAGAATTTTCTATATATTAGTCTTTGTTATTAAAATATGCGTAATAATAAACATTATCACCAAATTTCAAGTTCATAGCTCAATGGGAAGTTGATAAATACTTTGGAACAAAATTGTTTGACAGACGATGGACAGACAGACGGACAGTCACGTGAGTCCAAACGGAGCCCTGTTGCTGCCAATAGTGTTCCGTTTGGACCCTTCGGGTACGGAACCCTAAAAAAGACTGCAACTGTAAATATGTATGTAGGAAGATACATATATTTTTTTATATTCTATAATTGAATCAACTCTATCTTATTTCAATTCTTACTTTAATGAAAAAGTCATACCAAACTATATTTTTTACATTTTTATCCAACTCTTCTTATTTTATTTCTTTGTAACTGAACCGAAAAAAATAACCACAGTATTTCACTATAATTGGCCATTCACTATAATAACCAACTCACAAAGCTACAACGTTCAAAGATAATGCTTGTCCTTTATAAATGCATTGCATTTTATTCCACTCCTGCGCAGAGACAAAGGGTGCCGGAGAAAAGGTTGCACCTCTGCCGCACAACGGGGTACTCGCACCTGTTTTTGTCCACTCTAGTAATTGTAGAATTTTTCTTTTTAATGACTTTGTTTTTTAACATTTCTCCTTTCTGTAAAAAGTGTGGTAATTAATTAGGTATTAGTTCGGTGTCTAGGTACTATTAATTATGAATTCATTGTTTATTTACAAACAATAAAAATTACGTGGGCGAAGCGAAAGGAGTTTGTAAGTATAGTAGCAGGGGGTGATCTAGGAGAGAAGTGCTTTTTAGGGTTCCGTACCCAAAGGGTAAAAACGGGACCCTATTACTAAGACTCCACGATCCGTCTGTCTGTCTGTCTGTCCTTCTGTCACAGTTGAAATTTTCACAGATGATGTATTTCTGTTGCCGCTATAACAACAAATACAAAAAACAAAAAAAACTAAAAAGTGCTCCCATACAACAAACGTGTTTTTTTTGCCGTTTTTTGCGATAATGGTACGGAACCCTTCGTGCGCGAGTCCGACTCGCACTTGGTTTTTTAGGTTTGTTATTTTTTGGTTGTTGTGCTGTACTGCACTTATTTATGTTACTTATTTTTCCTAGTTATTACTGGGGTATGTGGTTCAGATTGGCCGTAGTCAGTGGCTCAATTTAAAATACATACTCGTATTCAGCTGAAGCTGACTATACTGAGAGCTGACCCCAACATAGTTGGGACAAGGTTAGGCAGATAGATTTATCCCAGCCATTACCGAGTTCCCAAAAAGGAGGCGGTTCTCAATTCAGATGTTGAATTTTTATTTTATCTTATGTATTTTCTGGCATAACTCCGTCATATAGGTATAGACGGAAGTACATTTTTTTTTTTTGAAATGTTTTGGTACTCTCGAGGTGATCCCATGGAAATGAAATCGAAAAAATTTGAAATCGAGGGAACTCCTCAAATATTATAAGCAGAAATATAGCGATTTTGGTATTTTCAATAACATGGCAAGCATTTGTACTCGGAAAGTATCATTTGGTGAAGTGGAACTGATGAAGAAGACCAAAGATGACCACTGGAACACCTAAATAAGTATGTCAAGGGTATAAGATATCTCGAATAGTTAAGCGACTATGGTGAAGCAAATACATATAAATAATGGTACTGATGAAAATGGTACCATCGACAGTTCGATGATGAAGCCGGAAGGTAGACACTGGAACTCCGTAATAAAATAAGGTATCCTAGTCGTGTTTGGCCTTATTGGAATCGAAATGAGATGAACTCTGGCTATATATAATTTCCATGCTAGTAAAAAAGAGTAAAATAAAAAACATTCTAATAAAAAAATTAAAGCAAAACACTGCAAAGCGAACAATAACATTGTTTTCCCGAGTCAGTGTCGAATAACGAAAAACAATAGATATAACAAAGACACCGACTTCGGGAAACAAAGTTATTTTTCGCAAGTCGGTTAATCTTTTTTGTTAAAATGTTTTTTTAGACTCGCATTTTCCTGTAGTTATTTTTATAATTTAAGGTGTCTTTTTTATCAACTTTTAGACATGCATTTATATCAATAGTATTTCTTATCACTATACGTGACCTACGCTTTAACAGATTAATTTAAAATCAATGTAATAGTCACTCACAGATTGATACGGAACCCTTATCAGATAATGGGTTTGTCATCACTGGTGTACTTATGTACCTAGGTTGTATTGCATCATCAGTGAAATTTAATGAGTAACTTGTTATTTTAAATAACGATACCATGCTTCTATTTCTTGAATACACCAATGTATTAAGTCATTTCCATCACTCGACTCAGCGCCCTCCAATCAAATTGGATCGAGAGTATTTTCTTTTTCATAGCGATTGAGTTGAGGGCTGTGGAGGTGTTTTCTCCTTTGACTAAGGCCCGTTTTCCGGATGCTCAACTCGACTCAAACTCATAATTGGCCACACCTACCAATCAACTGCCAACCAATCACAACTCTCAAAGTCTCAAGTTTTCCATATGATTCTTCAGCTGGACATTATGTGTACTCAATAGAGCAAGAGCCCTATTTGTACTCAATAGAGCTGACTCCCCAGATGTCAGTAGATTGTGTGGCAGGTATTGAATGAAAATGAAAGTCCAACATAGTTGCAAGTATGAGTACGTTCCAAGTACATGCTAAAACAACTCAATTCCATAGATTTTGTGTTAAAAGAATTCATTAACGTTTGAGGCGTCTAGGATCTTGGACTTGAACACGTTAATGTAAAAAAACAAGTTGACCAACCACAACTGTCCATTGCCAGTTTGATTTGAGTTGAGCAATATAATCTGAAATACCGGCCTAAGAATTAGGGTGGGGTTCTACGTTTTGCCCTATTTCGTACGTCAGTAATATTCTAAGTCAAAATCAAAACAATGCCGTAAGCTCGTTTAAAATTCCACAGGTAAAAAGGAAATGAATTGCCTGAAAACATAGAAGTTCCATAAGTAAGAGGTAGCATATCGCCATTACTGGGCAAACTTACCAGACTTCGGACTACTTCGGACTGCTATTGAAGTAATGAGAAATTCTTACAAGAATAACTCAACAACCAGATTGAAACACTGGTGTTTACAACCCTCAGACAGAAGTCACTCTTGCGACTATTAAACTAACAAAGCAATTGCGGTGGTCAGTATCATTCGAGTATACAAATATAAAGAAGTAATTTTTTTGTTGGTTTCTGTAGAAGGTAATCTCTGAAAGTAGCTAGAAATGCGAGTACGAAAATTATTTAGCTGATAGAAAGCCACATTATTAATGAGTGCCACATTTATTGATGAGTGCCACTTTTATTCATGAGTGTCACTTTTATTGATAAGTGCCACTTTTATTACTACTTGTATTTCGGTAAAAGCCTGGTTACTGTGGGATAGCCAATGCGAGCAAAACCGCGTGAAAAAGCTAGCAATATTATCAACAGCAAATCTCTGAAAGTAAGGAACTGAGTACGAACATGTTTCGACTGATAGAAAGTACAATATTTTCTACTATAGTCGACTAGTCTAAGAAGTCAGATTTGTTTTAGTGCTGGTAATGTATTGTAATTGATTAGGATTATAAATAAAAATTTTCAATTTCTTACGTACAAAGTTATCGCGGATGTAAATTGAGAAACGTCATCGGACTTATTAGATTGTAACGATTATAGATAACAATATTAGTATTTTTATCCTAGTTCCTATGGGAGCGAAAAGGCGGGCAAAAGACAGTAAGTAATAAAAATAACGAATTTCGTTTTGATCAAGGCCAAGAGTCAGGCATTGGTCTCGGATCTTGATACAAAACGAGTAAAAAATAAATAACGGATCAACACATGCGCAGGTCGGTTGAGAGGAAACTGATGGGGTGCACAACATTTTGCTTTTTATTGATTCTTTGTTTTTACAAGATTTAAGTACACTGTCTTATAAGAAAACAATAATATAGATAATAATAATATAGATAATAATAATAACAAAAATATAAAATAATATAAATAATATAGATAATAATATAGATAGATGGAGATAGTTATAATATGCCAATCAATTCAGTCGTTATAAAAGATGACCACAGTTCAATTGGGACAACTTGGGTAAGCTGCGTATCCTCCCCTGTAATAGGCATACATCACTTACCAGCACCTATATTTTAACATTGTTTGCTACAAACTGTTTTGTATGTAACGCTGTTGGTGTTCCTTCTAGTAAATAAATATACTTGGGACTTTGGGCAAAAAGCTTTGCACGTAATATTATTCTAGAGATATTCGGATGTTCATATTTTGGGTAGGTCTGTAATCTGTGTGGGCTACACTGTATATTTGTATTTTAAATCAAAATAATAAAATCATATTTTTTGGTTTCAGGTTTCAGGATCATACTCCGGTTTCTGACTTGAAAATTTGAAATTGAGACCTTGTCAAACTTATTTAATAGTTCATGCACACAAAAGAACAGAGGGCGATTTAATGCCTTAGGCGTTTTCTGCCAGTCGACTATTACTTCTCAAATTTTAGCATTAAGTTATAGTTAGACAACAAGTTTCAAGTTCTCAATTAAAAAATCGGGGGTAAATTTCAAGAAAAAGACATCAACGAACACAAAGCCTCATCTCACCTACACCCGTCCCACGCTTGCGCTCCCCTGGCGAGGGTGGCGGCACCTGCGCTTGGGCACGTGCCAACTGTCCCGTGTCGCTCCCCCCCGCGCGATCCGCACCTCACTCCCGCGCCTGTGCCACCCTTCCCTGCTTCCGCTGCATCCGGCCACAGCCTTCGACTTGTTGTTATTCTACTTTTTAATCGTGTTCTGGTGGATCTGTGTTCTTTTTTTGAATTTTATTGAAGGAGGTGATTCATGATTTTCTGGATTGTGTTTGGCTGGCGTAATTTAGATTCATGTAGAGTACTGGTGTCCAGATGCATCTCATTACACTGAAAGCTGACCGCAAACGCAATATGGCAAGAAAAATATAAACTATGAAGGCGTACAGCTTTATAATAATCTACCCGCAGATATAAGGAACACATCTTCTTTTAATGTATTCATAGCTAAACTCAAACAGTATGTCACTAACAACACAAAACTTCTAAGCTAACGATATAAGTCTCACTAAATCAATGTCGACATCGTACCTACCATTAAGAAAACGTAACTTTTAGCTACTGGACTACACTAACCTTAGTCATGTATTTGTTCGCTAAGTGAACAACAACAATTCTTTGATAATAAATAAATAATCTTTAAACCCAAACCCAACATAGTTGAGAGAACGCCACGCAAGTTATTATTTGTTTTCGTCTCTGATGATCGACGATTGGAGATGACCTTTGGCACAGATAATATAATACTTGTGTATCTTTGGTAGTTTAGCTAAGTAGTGTGTGTTATTTTGACCTGAATTCCCCAGTGTCCGACTGGACCTCAAATTTAAGAACGAATTCATGTCGGTTTTGTATAACTCTGAAATCGCTAAGCAGAAGTGAACAAACGTGAAAATCGATGCTCATGCCTTTTCTGTACGCGAAAAGACCTTGGCCAGTGAGACAGTAATAAGCTGGTATTCATTGTTATTACGTATGTGAAATCATTTTAAGTCAAAGATAGGAAAGTCTGCTTATGGAGGTTGCTTATGTATGTGATTCTTTTCTTAAGCCAATAAAGAGAAGCAAGAATTGAAGTAAACCACGTTTATCGACCTTAAAGGGTGACTAAAAGCCACCAGAAACATTCTTGTAATTGCTTTAAGCTAAATTATTTCTGTCCTCTCGTCTGTAGGTACTCATAAGACTCATGATCATATCCTTCTAGAACTGCATTACAACCCTGTAAGAAATACATACATCCAATGTTGGCCACTGGCTGTTGGCTACAAACATTTAATTTCATCATAAAATTCCATCAACAGGAGCTGTCTACAGCCGACACCGCCAAGACACCCAATGCTCTCAACCGTTACGCCACCGACTTAAATACTATCGGCAAATCCGTTGGCCAACGGTCAAAATGACCCGACACAAAAACTGTATCAACCACCTTGCTAAACACAAAGCGAATCATTAAAAAGAGACCACTCCATTGTCTAGCAGACAACAGACCAACTTTCCCATATCCAACTTTAAAGGACTAAGAATCCTTTGTCCCTGTTACAGTTTTGCAAAGAAACTAGAGCAACGTTCTCACGCAACGCAAAAATTTCGCCGATAGACAAACGTCCGAAAATCGAAACAGAATGGACGACGAACAATAAAATAGATTCGCGAAAGGGATTACAAATAATGCCTTGTAAGAAAGGGGTGTCTTTCAAAAGAGGGGTCAGTAAGGTCACTCGAGGCGTAGGGCTGACCCTATAACTCACGGTGCAGCGATTTCGGGGTGTTTAAACTGGCGTAAAGGGTTGTTGTGACCTCTGAGACCTTTTGTATTGTGTGTGCGGGTCAGCACGGGTTGGCTACCTGGACCGGACGGGCTGGGTTGACCCTGCCCAAGAATGGACGATTAAAACGAGACGGTGCAACGGTAATTTGGAAAATCGCGATAACCTTTCCTCTTTTATAAAGCATTTAGTTGATAGTTTTGTGAGGCTATTTGTAACGTTTTATGAGGAATACTCGTTCTAGTAACGCAAGAAAGGTATGGCAGTTTACTATTTTATGTTGCTCTTAAATACTATTGAACTGTTTTGTCGGCTACAACTGGATCAATGAAATTATATACTCCATAGTTAACTGTTTTGTTATTGTAGTCATAAATATCAATCAACGGCAACCTTTTCTTTTTACAAACCTACTTTAAATTGAAGACCTTTTCAAGACTGTTTTTAATTATATCCAAATTGGAGTCTTCCTGCAGAATGTATCTATATTTCCGTTCCACGCATTTCTAGAAAACAACCCTTTCAAACAATCTTGTCTTAACGAATTTTTGCCACCGGCTACTGTTACATATAGGTGACGTATAACGGTCATAACTCAACAAGAATAGAGCAATACCGACCATTCTATTATGTTTGCATTATATTAAAATCAAATAAACATTTGCGAGCGAATCCGTAGGGCGTTGATGGACAATGCAAAAAATAGAGCATAGAAAACTGTTTCCCATAAAATTGTAGCGCGAAAAGGGTTTGGTCATAGCCGTCTTTGTTATGGACAGTGAGAAATTTTGCGTATACTGAATGGGCTACAGTTAGAAATGGGTCAGTTAGACCAGCAGGTAGTAGGATAGTGGTGTATTGTTCTCTCGCATCGCAGGGTTATGCAAATTGGTTGGTCACGAACAATGGAGCGATCTTTGAAGATGGGAAGATGGACTGTGAACACTATTGATCATTTGAGCCTTCTTGAGATATATTGGGTGCTGTTGTGATATATGTTGGTGCAGATTTGATGACGGTGTGAAAGCGTGGTTTTTGGCAGTTCTTTTGTTTGTCTTAACGGTCATTTCTTTTATTATGTTATGTCCGATTTTTATTTATGCAACGGTCATTCTTGAACTTGAATTATATTTTTTTCACATCTGGTAAAATATAGCCCACAAGAAATATACCGGGTAGGGTAGAAGGCTATATGAGAGGTCTTTGCTAAGCAGAGAAACAAAATTGGAAGAAAAAAATTGCAATATTCCAAAATGAGTTTTGCAGTCTTAAATACCAAGTTCAATAGCAGCCTCTACCACAGCACTTTCATATTCAGATAGTAAGATTGTTTTGAGATCAATCTCGGTTTTTCTTACTCGATTTTAATATATATTTTCTTATTAGAATTTGATTTCAATATTCTAATTTGATTAATTTCGTATTGCGTAATTTTCGGGTGCTACGGGGATGCGGTAGACCACGAAATAGATCGGGACGAACTGCATGACAAAAATAAAGAAAACATATTTATTTGTGACGCGCACAGGAAACAAGAGAGATAAGCAAAATTAATAAAAAGTATAATAAAAAATAAAAACCCCGTGCGAGAACAAAAAGGCTCCTATTTCAGCATGTGCAGCGATATCTAAAAGAAAATAACGCAGCGCTGGTTTTCTCACTGTTAATGCTACGGATACACACTCACGGAAAAAGAACATATTAAAAAAATTTACATAAAATAAATAATAACAAAATAGTATAAACACAGCAGAAGAATCAAAAGTTGTGTAAGTAAACAAGTAAAATTTCAAAATTTAATAAACCCCCGACAATTTTTTATTTCATGCTACATAATTTATCTAGTACATAGTAGATACGCATCGATCGGCAATCTATTGAACACGTAATTATGACACGATATCTTGCGAAAACACCCCGATTCAAACAGTAAAACGCCCATAACTTTTGAACGGCTGAACCGATTTTATTCAAACATAGCTAAGAACACTCTCGACAAAATCACCTTTCAAACAAAAAAACCTAAATCAAAATCGGTTTACCCGTCGGGGGTTAATAAAACATGAATGCGTTCCTTGATAATTAGAAAGAAGTAGTGCAGAATCTGACTGATGGAAATAATATGACCCCTGTACGATGGCCTATGTACGTTTGTGTGCTTGAAGTATTAAATAAATAAATAAGGGTGTCATTTAAGCTATCGCCAATTTAATTCGTTTTGTGTTTCTTAAATAATAGGGTTTGCCCGCAAAATAGTAGATTTGTCACCAAAATGTAGTCACCAAACAATATAAAATCAATTCCACAATAAATCACCTAAAATCATGGCGATATAGGGTCTAGTACCACATAAATGTTTTTGTATGTATTATAATAGGTTTGTCCTTAGCGACAGAGTCGACGGAGCCTATTTCTGTATGCAGGGTCTAAAGTAACCTAACACGAAGGAGATGACGGGAGCTGAGTTCGCTCGCTTTGCTCGCCCACTTTAGCTCCCGTCATCTCCTTCGAACCTAACCTGTCCGTGTTGGGGTGCCCTAAGCTCCCGAGCTCGCTTCGCTTGCTCTTGGACATTTGGTGACAGATCTACCATTCTGAGCACAAACCTATTATTAAAGTAATAAAACTATTATTATAAGAACGAAGTTTATATTCATCTAATGCACTAACATTTTATTGGTAATCTATCTCTTATTTTACATATATATTAACATTAATTTGATAATTCATACCTGGGAACACTTTTTGTTTATCTGAGAACGAAAATATTTCGTGGCGATAGATCTATTTATTAGGTGATACAACTTGATGACAAATATAAATTTTGGTGACAAGAAATATAGTCCGCAATAAATAATAGGAGAATTCCTTTCACAGTAGTGGGATAGTTCAGGTTAGTGATAATAATGATAAATTGTTACGAATCTGAGAAAATTGCAGTTGGGATCCTGAAGAGTTAAAAATATAAACAAAAAAAATTTATCTAAAAATAAACACATTACTTATCCAAGTTACATGAGGTCATACCAAAGCTAGTCTAATGCCCAATGTCAATGTCAACAGTCTGTTTACGCACGGTCAAACGTGAGCACGTACGCACGATCAGAGGTCAGACAGCATCTCGGCTCTGACTAGTGACTCACACTTCTCGGGAACGAGATGAACGCCCGCATTGCCCGAGTATGACATTTGTGAGTGCTTGGCAGTTAGTAGTAAGTGCTAAGTACAGGTAGGTAAGTACTTTGAGAATGTTATGGGAACCTGTGTGTGTATCTTGGACATCACAGGCAACGGTGAAGGAAAACATTGGGTGAAAACTGGACTTATATAGTAGATGTAAGTCTGAAATAGCCAAGTCAGAGGCCTATGGGGTTCTCAGAGGCGGCTTGATTAACTCTGACACCAGAGGCCACATCCTCAGACGAAATGCCAAATGCCATCAAGTAGGCACGAATCCATACTCCGGGCTAGTAGGTACTGAGAAATGCCAAATGGAATCCAATAACACATTGCCCGACAGGTAAGTGAAAAATTAGTGAATATTATCATAGGCTGAGTATTTTTGGTCTAGACTGAAATAGACCGATTTAATCTGGGAGCACGGTTGTGCCTCCATCAAGACGAGCCAAGCGAAGCGCAAGGGCTAAACCTAACTTTTCTCGATGCGCTTCGTCATTTTTTTTGAACCCTCATAACTTGGGTTTGGATTTTACCAGATAAATAAAATTGATCTTCTTCTTTTCGTGTCGATAAACTCCAATTTTGACTCAACTATTCTCAAATTTTGTCTGTCCAGTATGTAGCCACCTGGACCGCTCAGTCATTTGCCACGTTCAGGTCCTGGATGTGGTGTGGTGTGCAGGTGGCTGGGCACGAAGGGCAGACAAGGAGGTGGGGCATATCCTGCGACGGGGCCCCACACTGGCACTGTGTTTGAGATGGGTCTATGAGACACCATTTGGCCAGATTTTTTCTGCAGCGACCAACCTGTACCCGCAAATAAAATTGATTGATTGATAACTAAAAAAAAACACTAACTGACTCCTGACTTCCTGAAGTCCTAGAAAGAAATTTGGTATGAAGAATAAGAAAGCTAGTATTAGTACACATTTAAAACTTGGAACTTTAACCCCCCAACCACTTAAACTAGAAGATGGAAATTTGTATGAGACTGCCACAAATTTTGATGCTAGAGGTCTGAAAATTGATTAGGGACGTCTTGTTATAAATAATAAAATTCAATTTTCAGGATTTCTTGTTAATCAATCGACACCCTTTAAATTAGGAACAAAAAATGAACAAAAAAAAATTATTGTCATAAGCAACTTACTTACAAAAAGAAGTGACCAACAACATTTTCATGTAAAATATTGCCAAGGTGAGCCCATATGGCTCGTTAGAGCGTGCAGAGTTAGAAGCTTGGCTCTACATGAGATCTGATAACTTTTTGACAGTGCGAGCCATATGCGTTCGTCTTCTATATGAATATGTTTTTGGTGGGATTTAATAGGTCTTTTAATTCTTAATTTCGTTGCAGGATCCGTAGCAAGTAAAGCGATTCTGCGGGACAGGTTCAGCTTCATTGGATGTGGCACTGTGGATTAAAAAAAAAGTTTTAATTTTTAATGTAAAAAGTACAAAAATAAGTTTCGTTTTGGAAATCGGTGTCTTTGGTACCTCTTAATTTTATCACCGACTTTCGAAACAAAAAACCTGTTTGCACTTTTTAGCGTTTAGCTTTAGAAGTCGTTTTATTTTTTGTGAAATTTTATTTCTCTCTTTTCAAAATATCCATAATAACTTAATTTACACATTCGTGCTATTTTTCGCTAAGGATTTCGGTTGTATGTTCCACATCTTGAAAACTGCTGAACCGATTTTGATGAAACTGGCACTGTTCCCTAAGTTAAGAGACACTTAATCCAATAAAAAAAGAATAATCACGATCTGATATGTAGTTTCGGAGAAATGCGTGGACAAACATAAATACAAATAAACATAGACATACATACACTTATGTAATTTGGCACACGTGTTTAGAGAAGCCCATACAGAGTAACATGTGTGCAGTTCCAACTATTTTACACATACGTGTCAAATTGATTACCTCCTTTTTTTTTGAAATCGGATAAATACGGGCTCTCTCTTTAGAATAAAAGTTAAGATATTGCTTAGCAACAATTGTTAACTTTTATCAGACGTATTAATAAAAAAACCGGCCAAGTGCGGGTCGGGCCACGCGCAGTAATAGGGTTCCGAAGTTGCATATAATGCGGACTAAGAAGAGGGTTTTGTTGCTGTTACATGAACATTTTAAACGATTTGCGCGGCACACAACGTCTAAAAACGGGCCCACATAGGGTGATGTTTTTTTTAAATCTAAATGCTCGCGTTTCATCACTATCTCGCCTGATGTGGTCTAAGGTGAAGCACGCTTGCCTAAAAGTAACCTATTCACTCTTGAATTAAACTAAAGAAGGACTATCTGGTAACTGAAGAAGGAGTTATAAAATCCAACTTCGCAACTGAAGTTAGTAAGTAATTTGCTTGGCAATCGAATCTAATTTGACTTTAGATTACAAAACGTCAACAATACTTCTGCACTAACACAAAATAGACTCCCCGCGCGCATGCGCCGTATGGACTAAGGACTGGTATTGCCAACGACTCCGGCCACACCAATGCGTTATTCGAGCTTAGATATTATTAATTTAGAAATCATTATAATTAAGGATGTTATGGTTTTATTTTTGTATATTTTTACATGGTTTATAAGCATATATTTACTATCTGTTTAACATATCTAACAACGTTATTTAAGTATCATAGTTAATGGCGTTACATTTTATAAGTTGGTCGACTATTACTCGTAAACTTTTAAAGCCTGTTACGATTTTATTTTTGTATATTTTTACATGGTTCATAAGCAAATATTTACTCCTTTTTATACAGCTAACAACGTTATATAAGTAATTTTGCAATGGCATTTGTACAAAATTTTTACTGTTCCAAGTACATTTTATAAGTTGGTCGACTATTACTCGTAAACTTGTAAAGCCTACTTATCTGTGATAATTTTCCTTTTAATTTCGTTATATTTACTACTGCCGTGAATTTTTTCACATAGCCAAAAGCAACCATTTCGCTGGCAGAGGGGGGGACACTTGACTCTAACATAAATTTGCAATATAAAGCTTAATTTTTCGCAAACGGATCTCTGTATCGAAAAATGGTTTTAGCAAACCCATAATATTTTTGAATTGCCTTTCCAACGATACCCAACACCATGGGACAGAAGACAAAAAAAAAACAATCCCCAATTTACGTCATTAGGAGGAACCCCAAAAAAAAAATATTTTTCATGATTTTATTGTACCACTTTGTCGGAAATATTAATATGTATCTCCATGCCAAATTATAGCTTTCTAGTACTTAGATTCTCTGAGCTAAGCTGCGGACGGACAGACGGACAGAGCGAAACTATAAGGGTTCCTTGTTGACTTCGGAACCCTAAAAAGTAATGTATAGAGTATTTATTTATATTAACTTACGTCTTATAATTGTTTGGGATTCAGTCAATATTAATATTGTAACAGATGGCGCTGCCATGCAGATTTTGCAAGTACTCGCAGAATATGCATATTGAGTAGGTAGATGACGTGGGTAGTATGTAGAGAAATATTTTTGGAAACCATGCAATACTTTTTGAGGTTCTTTAATCAGCGTAGAGATTTTGATGATTTTCAATCAAATATTATTATAATATTACTGAACTTGCTTTTTTGCGACTGTTCTCCTTTGTTATTTCCCTCATGTTTGAGCGAATAAACAATGATTTAATGAATAAAAAGTATTGTAACCCGATCAGTAGGCTTCCAGACAACAAATAAACAATTTTACATATTACTAATATTAGTTCAGATTTAGGCTTTTTACCCGACTGCGCGATTCAAAGGAGGGTAATGTGTTTATAAGTCTATATCTGGTCTATGTATGATGTGGCGTTCTAGAGACCAAACGCGTAAGCCGATTTTGATGATTCTTACGTCAATCGCTTCGTCTTACTCTTAATCTTGCGAGTGTCGTTGTCTACACAAAAATTAAAAAAAAAAACCGGCCAAGTGCGAGTCGGACTCGCGCACGAAGGGTTCCGCACCATTATCGCAAAAAAACGGCCAAAAAATCACGTTTGTTGTATGGGAACCCCCCTTAAATATTTATTTTATACTGTTTTTAGTATTTGTTTTTATAGCGGCCATCGAAATACATCATCTGTGAAAATTTCAAATGTCTAGCTATCACGGTTCATGAGATACAGCCTGGTGACAGATGGACAGACAGACAGACAGACAGACAGACGGATCGCGGAGTCTTAGTGATAGGGTCCAGTTTTACCTTTTGGGTACGGAACCCTAAAAAGAAATATGGCGGCTTTTGAGCGCCATATTGTGGGGGTTCCAATATTTTTGTTCTTCCAAACTTGTCACCTGGGGTATAAAAATGAAGGGTTTTAAAGAGTTCATTAAAAAAATATAGGTATAACACTTAGGTATATGTTGAAATTACCTAATCCGAAAAAAAAAATTATAACTAAAAAGTTATAAATAAAAAAGGTTGATGTAAAAATTAAAAAAACCGACTGCTTACAAAGCGAACGACGTATCATGAAGAAAATCATGCTGTGCAGTCGGAGGATACGAAACCGCGAGCTGACTGACCAAAATCCTAAGTATTTCTGTTGTCTTGCTAACTTTCCCTAATAAGGTTTCATTTATTCAATTTATATTGTACACCAAAATAGTTACACAATTCTTTTACAAAAAGATCTATGGATAAAATGGCGGTCAATTCGCTGGCAGTTACATCTAGGTATCAGCCAACCTTTGGATGGACAGAAAGAAAAAAAATTAAAAAGGGCTGCAGTATGCGGTGTTCCGCAACTTAAAATAAAATCCTCGCCAAGGGCGTGTCGGATTTCACACATTTAGGGTTCCGTACCAAATGTAGAATATATTGGTATTTGTTTATACGTAATAATAAACATTATCACCAAATTTCAAGTTCATAGCTCAATGGGGAGTTCAAAAATTCTTCGGAACAAAATTTTGTGAAAGACGACGGACAGACAGCCAGACAGACAGACGGACACGTGAGTGATAGCAATAGGGCTCTGTATGGAACCTTAGAGTACGGAACCCTAAAAAAAGAAAAAATAAACACATATTAAGTAAGTACTTGGATAATTTTTATTATAGTTTTACATCCCTCAATAAGACTTTTTCTTGATGCATTATCCATCAGTTTCACCCAAAATCGACACAGTATTTGGTAACCAAGTTGAGTGAGACATTAAAAGTACTTAGCGTGCTTATCAGCCCGCATAAGTGGCAATGTAACATAGCAGTGTCGCATTCACACAGCCAACGAGCGAGACGGATCTAATGATGCGTGGATCAAGGTTACAATACGAAACATCACGCCTGTAAGCTACGATGGTGATGGCAGAAGTGTTTAGTGAACACCCACGTACGCAGGGATTTAGGGTTCAAAACTTCGGACAATATTTTCCTGAAAAAATCCCTAGCATTAGGCCTTTAATTATGCCTAAACATATGCTGTTTATAACCCAGTAGAAAATCGACATTATAATCGCAAAACTTGATCTTGTTCTTGATTTTTAGTAGGTATGTTGTATGTGTATTTTTAGCCAGTTAGGGTAGTGTTAATCCAAATTTACTTGATTTAATCCCAACCGCAGCTTTATAAACCCTATAGGGACCAAGTAAAGGCCCTAAGAAGATGGTCTAAGATGGCGAATTATAATGTGCTCCGACTGCACAGCATAATTTTCATCTTGTTTAGTTTGCTCTTATCTTTTTAGTTTGCTTTTAAAGCACTCGGGTTTAAGACTTTTTCATTATTTTTATTTTATTTAGTATCGACTTCTACTGGGCTATTAGCAACTGATTAGCAGATTACTGAAAACTAGCTGTTACCTGCGACTTCGTCTGCGTAGCATTAGTACTTTGAACAGCCTTATTTTTAAATCGCGCTTTAATATTGTAGGTGTGTGGCCGCCTTGCTTGAGAAATTATTAGTTGACCATACGAACTTCTACCCCCCTGTCCACCACCTAAAGATGATTTCCGGGATAAAAACTATCCTATGTCCTTCCCAGGGTATCAAACTATTTCCATATCAAATTTCATCTAAATCGGTTCAGCGGTTTAAGAGTGAAAAGGTAACAGACAGACAGAGTTACTTATAATAGAATATTATTAGTAGTAATATATAATATTATATACTAATAATATTAATATATTAGTATGGATTTGAACCTGCTAATCAGTTGCTAAACCGTCACGATTAAATCCTAGCCTAGTTGGGCTCGGCTTCCAGTCTAACCGAATTTAGCTGAGTACCAGTGTTTTAGATGGTGCAACTGTTTGCATGTCCCAGCAGTGGGAACATTTAAAGATTGTTGATGATGATGATGACTGGGCAACACGATACCCTTTGGCAAGGCTGGTTGCCATACTTTCGACCTTCTTATCCTCCTGCCGCACTGGAACGACTATCAAAGATCTACACATAAAGAAAGAAAGAAAAAGAAAGAAAGAAAAAGAAAGAAAGAAAAGGAAAGAATGAAAAAGAAAGAAAGAAAAAGAAAGAAAGAAAAAGACTGAAAGAAAAAGAAAGAAAGAAAGAAAAAGAAAGAAAGAAAAAGACTGAAAGAAAAAGAAAGAAAGAAAGAAAAGGAAAGAAAGAAAGAAAAGGAAAGAAAGAAAGAAAAGGAAAGAAAGAAAGAAAAAGAAGGAAAGAAAACTAGTATATTTAGCACTCACAGATCACACAACGTAGGTAAAAATAAAAGGGAACTTAAATGGTCAATTTATTCTAGAAAAGACCGTTAAAACAAGAAAAACGTTACAGAAATCAATAGTCAGACAGTTGTCTTTACCAATCCACATCTGCTGAGCTCACTGAAGCGTGCTGATAAAGAGACATGTTTCCCTGATAAGTGCATGTTTAAAACATACCGCTCTTAATTTATTTACCACAAAAACAAAGGACAACCTCTCTTATGATGTGGGAGATAAGGTTCAGGTGGATAGCAAAGGTAAGCTTGCCAAGATATCGTTACGGAGTGAGTGTACAATTACATATGCTGGGAGCACATTACAAAGTTAATTTTACAACCAATATTTTAGTCTGTAGCTCTTATTACTGGTAACTTAAGATTTAAAATTTTTTGGTTTTGGTTTGCAAACATATAAATAAGTGAGCTATTGAGGTCAACGATTCGCACCTTTGTAACTCATTTTGTTATCAGTAAGTACAAGAAAATGGGGAGAAAAGCGTCTGTTTCTCTAAATGTGTGGGCTGTTTATACAGCGTAAGAGAGAATTCCTTTTAAATGCCTTTTTAAGTCCATTACAGGCGATAAGCAAGGACACTTATTGGTTAAGTTCCCCTTTTCAAAGGTATTTTGAAGCGTAAGGAAGCCCACTCACCCAGTTAGTGGAGCCGTTCTTACAATAAAAAATATTTACGGGCGGAAAAAATAATGTTTAAAAAATATTTTTCCTAATGTCCAATGAACCTGGTTTTTCTGCTATAATCCGCTAAAAATCCTCATCAAAACACGGAGAATTTTTCTATCATATGAATAACTTAATAACTTAGCGATAACCCACGAGTATGTACTTAGGTCGTCAGATGTCGTCCATAGCTAAAATTTTGAGACATCAAAACTTCACAAGCCAATATCTACGCTCTCATGAGAAGACCCGCCAAAAAATTACAATTAATAAGCCGAACAAAACCCCATTTTGCTAACATCCGGCTATTAAGATCATAACACAACATCTAACCCTTAGCCAATCCTTACAGCGTCCATCTTAAATAAAAATGACCCTGTTTTATCTTCTCACTATTAATCGCCTAACCCTCAAATGCTACGGTCAGATCCGCAGGTAAGAAAAAAGAAAACAAAGGACACAATTGTGGAGCGGTGTCGCGGAACTATAGGATCCGACAATTTCCGGATAAAACCGGTTTCGACTGGTTCCAACCGTCTCATGATGCGTTGTTTATGGTAATTTGGACGTTTATTGTTAAATATCTTTGTTTTTTTTGGACGTGGGACTCGGAAGCTGACTTGTCTCAAATGGGATTAGTGGTCGTGTTCTCTTGGTTATTACAATAAAGGATTTAAACGCTTGAGGTAAAAGATTTTATGTGTTATGTTTTTTTTTGGCTTTGTTCCTTTAATTTCTTCGTGGTGTCCTCTACTTATTACACTTTGCTTTTGCGGATAAGACCCGTTTTTACTTGCCTTAATTTGATTTACATTGTGATAAGGCTGTAGTTATGTCTTTCTTGGAAAGTGGGAGGCCCGGCCCATACTGCTTATTATTTTATAGAGTGATGGATACGGAAAATGTCGATAGGAGACTAGTAACTGAAAAAGCGTCTGGATCCAAACCCATACACGTCCAACATGGACCTATGATGAGATCGAAAGCTAGATTAATTCGTAAGATCAAAAAAATCTATTAATGTAAACTACTGGCTTTTACCAGGGGCTTCGCCAGCATACTAGTCAAATTATTATACCGGAATATAAAGTATCCGAGGTTCTAATCAAATAAGGCAAAAACAAAAAAAAAAACAATATTGATTTATTTGCATAAATAGGGTAGGTACAGAAGGTTGGTAAAATGTACAAAATTGTTCTCTTATTCTGCCTTTAATTTCGGCGTGCAAATATAAAATAGAGCTACAAATTTTAATAAAAATTGTTATTGGTCAGAATCATGCAGTCGCTAAACAGATAAGCCCCTTAAAATTGTATTATTGATTTAAATAAATGTCAATATAATATGAAAAAATAATAAAGATTATAATCATAAGTATCAATAATAGGAGAGATTCACCACACAATAATAATAACCAAACACAAAATAATAATCATAAATTAAAAAATAATAATACACGTATGCTCTGTTTCATCCAACGCCGTTTAGTCGTTCAGGCTTGATTGACTTAAAAATTCTAATAACCCATTGAGCGTCTAATTACAGAGACAATAGAAAAACAATAGCTTCAAATAATTTATTGTGGATCATAGGTTCATAAGATGTTGTATTGGTTACAGGTAGATCGGCTATGTCCCGCCGTTGAGGCATACAAAAGAAATTCTATAATAGAGTAATAACATTTGCTTATCAATAATTCGTGCAGTTTTTTTTAAAGGCATTAATATTACTCATAGTTCTGTAAAACGGCGATTATAGATACGTGGGTCCATACAAACAACAAGCTTACACACTATAGTGTGCAAACGTCGCGTCACGGGAAAACACAAACCTACAGACTTTTTTTAGAGACTTAATATCAGCTGAAAAATCTGAAAAATGAGGAGCTCGTAGCTTAATAATAACAGCCGCACGGGTCGATCTTCAAGGTTAAGCAACGCTTGACGAGTCGGTCCGTGGATGTGTGACCATTTCAACATACCGAGATTCCTCCGTGACTCGGAAAGCATGTTAAGCCGTTGGTCCCGGCTGTCATTTGAAGATCTTTGACAGTCGTTACCAGTAGTCAGAAGACTGAAATCTGACACCAGTCTAGCCAAGGGTTATCGTGTTACCCAGTTACTGGATTGTGGAGGTCAGATAGGCAGTCGCTCCATGTAAAACACTGGTACTCAGCTGAATCCGGTAAGACTGGAAGCCGACCCCAACATAATTCGGAAAAAGGCTAGGCGATGATGAATCTATGAACTTATAGCTATCCCAAATTATCCCGTTTCTAAATACAGCAGTGTTAGCTAAATATTACCAACAGTTTCAAAAAACAATATCTCTTAGGCCAAAACAATCCTTTCACACTTTTTTGCGAGCATCTATACAAACATAAGATTAAGAAGCTTTTGCAACAGTTCCCCTTCACCGGCATGACCACTTATAATCAATCATAGGCCTGTCCCTACTGTCCTGTCTTTTATATGTTTTTGCAAACGTCCCTAAGAGCGTTTATGCAAATTTTGGCAATTAAAACTTTGCACGTATAACGGTCTTCGGATCTTTTGTGTGTAACTGCAGCTGACGGGTTACTTTTTAGATAAAAATAACATTGGGAAGAATGTTGGATGGCCATTCGTTTCTGTGTGAAGATGAGGATGAAGTTTCCATGTTTGGACGTATAACTAATAAATAGTAGTAAGATTGAATTGAAAGTCAGTGTTGATATTGGAAATAAATCACGTAGTATCTAGTACGTAGTACCTAGTTTAATCAATGTCATCCACTTTAGTAGTAATATTAAAGTGGATGATATTGTAATAATAGGTACATACTTTCCGCAATGACAGTTGAAGAAAATTGTAGTTCAGAGTTCAGATATTTATATTAAAAGATTAAAATTGAAAAATTAGAAATATAACTACATGTTTAGTAATGACAGAATACCATTGACCATCTTAATAGTCTCAGTCAACATTGTGTTAACAACTAATTCTGAGTCACAGATAATATAATACTAGTACAAGTAAATCATCATAGCTATACCACAGATAATATAATACTAGCACACCTGAGTTAAGTTTTTCGCGCAAGTGGGCCTTAGAATATTGACTGATTATTTTGAAAGACTAAATTTCATCGGGTTAAGCCACTGGATTCTTGACAAATAATTTGACTGACATTTTTACTATCAAATAATTCTGCAATTATAGGCAAATGGTTTTACAATTAGTACAGTATACAGTCAACCAATAGAGGTCCGAGATAATGATGGTGATGAAACAAATGAGCTAGATAGTTAAAATCAAACACACGGTTAACGAGATCTTATATATTTATCTGCCTTCACCTCACCACTGCTCGTTACTCGGGCTGGGCTTTCCGCTGACAAACATCTTCAGCAGATAGATCGCACTTCTTCATATCCTTCTCCTTCTAGACACTCGTCATCCAAGAGGTGTTAGGTCTACTTCTCCCTCTCCTTTCTCGTGGGTTTTTCTTCTTTTAGCCGGTTAACTAAATATTTATACCAGCCTGTAACTGTCCCACTGCAAAGGCCTCTTCTTATACAGGGAAGGCACGAGCATTGATCACCAGTTCATCTCGCTTGCTCAATGCGGGTTGGCGATTACAGACTTATATTAGCTAAAAGTCCAGGTTTCCTCACGATGTCTTTCCTTTTCCATTGTCAACGATGTCCAAATTAGAAAGTAAATATGAATTTGAAAAAGTAAAGTAAATCTTTGGTCGGTTAACTAAATGATGAAGTACCCGTAATTTATACAATAATTAATAAAATAATTACGCACCTGTAATAATTGTTTCGCCTATTAACGCTACATACTATTGCTGTTGGCACATATTATAATATTTCAAAAGATTGCGTTTGTTTGTTTATTGCCGTGCTTGCAGTATTTTTGTTAGTTGATTATAGTTTTTACATTATTTTGTAATGGAAAGGGCAGAGAATAATAAATAAGGATAGCTAGGCTGGTTCTGAACAGAACATCTAATACAAAGATCCAATTACTTGGCTGCCATTGAGTTATCTTGCCATTGAGTATCCTAATGAATAAACCCAATAATTCGAGGACAAACGAGACAGATTAGGAAGTATACCAGTACCAACACGGGAAGCAGCTTTTCCGGCATTGAAAAAAAATTGATAGCAGTTTTTAATTGTGAATAGTTTTTGCGAGTAGAACAGTATAGGAACCTTAGCTAGCGATATAATCTTAATTCTTTCACGCTAGATTTGATACCCTCAGTATCAATTAGGAACTTATTAGTAAATCTTATACAAAATAATTTCAAATGCTAGGGTTATATTTCCTATTGTTGATACCACTTACTATAGAATCAAGTAACATATTTTCTGTAAACACAAAAGCAGTAAAACAAATAAATGCTGGCGATGACGTATTAAATGAAGTATTAAGCAATATATTCCGGAATAATATTATTAAAGACTTAAAATTGAGAACATCGGAAAAAGCGAAGGTCGAAGAAATGAGATGGCCAGTATTAATCGGAGAGAAAACAGAAGATCTAAGAAGTAAGTGTTCTAAGTGTAGCCCTCGGTTTGAGACTTTTGGGCAGAAGCGATATAAGATCGTAAGTAACGAAGAAGAGAAAAGAAAGAAGAAACAGAAGAAGAAATTGAAAAATGAGGATTGCTGTGACCAATCATGGATTAAGCTCACCATTGTACCTGAGCACAGCTATTGTATTTGTGTCAGGTAAATACAAAATTGTTTAAGATTTCTTTTTGTTGTATATTATATAAAAAATCTTAAACTTTTTCTTTTGTAATTTTTCTGTAAAAAATCCGATAGGTAGGCGCGTTCCATCACCGTCAATGTTTATTTAAAAACTCGAGTTTGACTTAAGTATCTTCCACATCATCATAGAAGAAACTTCTTGCTTCTGTAAGACAATATTTTAACTATTATTGAAATGTAAAATGGTTGATTTTGATTCCATCTCCATTCAAATAAATCTTAACATTCCCAATCCCACGTGGGGTCAATATAACCCCACTTTTTTAACTGACCACTCATTCAAATCCAATTGACCCTTCTCAAATAACACTGAAATGCGACCAGGGGTCATCTGGACCAATTTCGGACAAAGGTGAAAGCTTGTAAAAAAACAGGGATTGGTCAAGATGGACAATAGAGGTGACCCTTGGGACTAACTAGTGTTGACCCTTAGGGTCTCGGTGTATTGAAAGGGTGCGGATTAGAGGTGTAACGGAAGATCATGAATGGGGTAACAGACGCTTATTCTTTGGGGTTACAATGAGCTGTATTGAATAAAAAGGTGAGTTCTTATTATTAGCTGTAGGTATACATCTTGATAATTATGAATAGTATGGTTGATGTAGATATTTAGACTTTTTACTGTTTTGTTTTTATTGAATGACGTGTAAAAATTTTAAAACCATTGTTTGTCGTATTTTTTTTTCTTATTCACTAAGTGACTTATTAAAGTAAAATTTAGAAAATGTCATGTGCAACATTTTCAAAATTTTACTTTAAACATTAATTTGTAAATAAGTCGTTATTGTGCCTATCCTACTAATATTTTAAATGCGAACGTTTGGATGGATGGATGTATAGATAGATGTTTGTTACTCAAACAAGCCAGACCGGCTGAACGGATCTAGATAAAATTTGGCACAGAGAGAGATTGTAGTCTGGAATAAGACATAAGCTACTTTTCATTCAAGGCTCCCTTGGGATAAAAACAAAGAAACACGCTGAAGAAGCCGTTGGCCGTAGTTAAATAAATAAATAAAAAATAAAAAAGCCTTTTATTTCTTGCTTTACAATAAAGATTGACAATTTAAAACAGTGCGCATGCATAATTAATTATATTAGCTTGTTGTTAGTAAAAGTAATTATCAATTAATTGATTCAATGTTACTGGTACTGGGCTAATTGTATTTTTTTGGTATTACATTACATATTTAGATATTTAAATCATAAAATCATAAAATAAAATTTCAATTTCTAATAAATTAATTACACTACAATTTAAATTATTAAAATAGAACAATAAACTTTCAATTTTCAATAAATTAATTAATTTACAATTAAATCATTCAAATAACAGGTGCAATAAACTTTCGATTTCCAATAAATTAATTGCAATACATTATAATTAAATTAAATTACTTTCGTACTTCTAAATTCTAATAATTGTCTTAGACAGTAATAAGAACACGTTATTAAATTTTTACATAATAAATTAATATGATAGTTTCTGTAGTTATTGTTATATAATTAAATAAATAACCAATGTAGGTATTATGCATTTGTTTCAACATTTTCTGTTCTGTAAATAAAACCATGGTCAATATACTGTTTATAAAAAAAACACTTTACCATCACCTTTGCTATATTTTCACTAAAATAAGACGAAGAAAACGAATAAATGCCTCTTCTATCAAAGCACCTCCCCCTTGTATAATAGTGGTTGGATTTGAGCGGCCATATCATGGTTTTGCTGTAAATCGTAAGGAGCTGGAACAAATATTTACACTATTAAATACGCATTGATGGACCGACTTGCTTGATGAGTTTATATACCAAGAACATAAAAAAAAACCGGCCAAGTGCGAGTCGGACTCGCACACGAAGGGTTCCGTACCATTATCGCAAAACACTGCAAAAAAACACGCTTGTTGTATTTATTTTATTTTAATTTAATTGAGCCCTCCTTAATTTTTTATTTTTTTTGTAACTAAACATTCTGTGTATATTTCAAGCTACCTGTCACAGGTGAGTCGTTATTAATATTGAGCAAAAAACGGCCAAAAATCACGTTTGTTGTATGGGAGCCCCCCTTAAATATTTATTTTATACTGTTTTTAGTATTTGTTGTTATAGCGGCAACAGAAATACATCATCTGTGAAAATTTCAACTGTCTAGCTATCACGGTTCATGAGATACAGCCTGGTGACAGACGGACAGACAGACAGACGGATCGCGAAGTCTAAGTAATAGGGTACCGTTTATACCCTTTGGGTACGGAACCCTAAAAATCATACTGGTTTGCTTTAAAAGAATCAATATTGCGTTAAGCTCGCTTTTGTTACATGTACTTTGTTATCACACTGTATTTAATGTTGTTTTTGGTGTACAATAAAGAATTAATATGTATAAAAATAATTGACCAATCACATGCGAGATGAAAGACGCGATGTGGATTTCCGTCTATGTGATTGGTAAATTTTTCATACTCTTTGCCCTTTGCCTTGCTTAATTCATAACGCAATAAGGCTGCTGATCTGACCTTTCTCACTAGAGTAAAGGTGGATAAAATTACTTGTTTAAGAAATCTGGTTTTACCGTTTTCATATTATTAAGTCGAAATCTACATGCGAGTGTTAAAATAAAGCCTTTTTCCACTACCTGATGAGATTACTTAATTAAATGCAAATTACAACAACAATGTATTAGAAACATTCAGACTAAAAAACACAGACTATATATACACAATCAACGCGCGCTTTTTCGAGAGGTAACATGTTCAGTATCATTCTGCCAGTTACATAATGATATCAAAACTCCATAAAAAATCATTTCGTAACTTTTATTATGTAAATTTTTAATTTTTATTTTATTCTTGTTTCTAAATGTTCATATTTCGAAACGAATTTCTTAGACAATGTGTTTTAACTAATAAACGACAAGTGAAGCAGCATTGAAAACTTAGCAAGCGATAAAACTTGATTACATATTTCACGCCACATTGGATATCCTAAGAACTTAACTAGTTATTGTCAATCAATGTTGATGACACACATCACACAGAAGAAATGAAAATGGTAGCAAATTTTCTTTTACTGCTACCAATATTGGAGTCAGCATTCGGCTCAGTTATTATTAATGAATATTCCGTAAAACAAGTGAAAATTGACGATAACACGATGAACCTGATTTTATCGAAAATATATCCTAATGCTATAGAAGCGTTACGATCCAAATCAGAAAAATTTATACATAAACCAAAAATGAGTTTTACTCAACCAGTGTTTGAAAATATGGGGCAAACGCGATTCAAGAAAGTCAACCGGTTTCCGGATAAGGAGAAGTTCACTTTGTCGAAGAAACCAAAAAAAAGTAAGAAAAAGAACTGTTGTAAGAATACAGCCAGTAAGAAAAACAGAAAACCTTCTTGTGCGCATAAAGATAATTAGCAGCTAATGAATAGACCAAATACCTGGAGATATATGCTACCTAAATTCAAGATAAATAAATAATAATAATATTTTTCTCTTTACTTTGTGTTTGTTGCTGTTGCATTGTATATGTATTGTGTCGATGTAGTATCAAACTCGAAATAATTTATTTCAATTTAAACATTTAAAGGTATTTTTTAATTGACAAGCAAAAGTTGAAGGTAGTTGCACATTCACAAGCGTCGTAGGTCTCTATGGAGAAAAACGTGCATGAAACTGCACGGACACTCTTTTCAATTAGTAACATTTTATTACAAAGTATTTAGTATCTGTTTTGTATCAGTGTTGTGTCTGTATCGAATTAGTACATTTCGTGTCGAGCACAAAAAGTCGAGGTTTTAACACGAGCGATGTAGCCGAAGTCGAAATTTACATGCAAGTATTTAAAGCCTTTTTATGCGAGACACGAACGATTATTTTTCCACTACCTGCTGAGATTACTTAATTAAATTCAAATTCCAACAACAATGTATTAGCAACGTTCAGACTAAAAAACACAGACTATAATATACACACAATCAACGCGCGCTTTTTCGAGAGGTAACACGTTCAGTATCATTCTGCCAGTTACATAATGAAATCAAAACTCCATACAAAAGTCATTTCGTAACTTTTATTCTGTAATTTTTTTATTTTATTCTTGTTTCTAAATGTTCATATTTTGAAACTAATTTCTTAGACTATGTGTTACATTACAGACAAGATAGTGAAAAAAAATGTTTTCTATTCTATTCTAAGATGCTTACTACCGAACCACAAAGAGAGTTGTGGATTCAAGTGTTGTGAAACAAAGATGGATTCCGGATATCTTAAGTAACTGGACAGCTAGCAGTTATTCAATTAAGTCCACCTTGAAATGGCATATATGTATTTGTTATTAAATATAGTGGTATTTATTATAGTAGGCCCTTGGTTTTTCTGCCACTTATCTATACTAATATTATAAAGAGGAAAGATTGTTTTGTTTTTTTGTACCGAATGTGCTCCGAAACAACTGGACCGATTTTAACAAATTCTTTCACCAATATAACACATTCTACATTATTCCTGAGTGACATAGGCTATTTTTTTTATTCTTTTTTTATTCTTATTATGGGGAGGTTCTTTTTTTTTGTTTATAATTTGCGCTTGACCACTATCTCACCTGATGGTAAGCGATGATGTGGTCGAAGGTGTAGTACGCTTGCCTAAAAGAAACCTATTCACTCTTGACTTAAAGACTCCCAGGTTGTAGCTATCGGGAAATACAGACTCCGGCAGGGAATTCCACTCTTTCTCTGTGCGCATAATAAAAGTATTCCCAAAACGTTTGGTGCGTATGGGTGGGATGTCCACCATGACGCATCGCCGTACGTCTTGTAGTCCGATGATGGAACGGGCTAGGAGGAATTAGTTCATGCAATTCCAACGCACACTCACCGAAATGTAACCGATAAAAAACCGACAGGCTGGCAACTCGGCGCCGATGTTCAAAGTTCTGGAGCCTAGATTCGACCAGTACTTCACTTGTGAAGAGAAAATAAACGTTTCATATTATTATTATTAAATAACAAAAACAGTTTAACAAAATAAAAAGTATGTGCAATTTAAATCCTAATTTTACTCAGACAGTATCGTTACAATTACTTATATAGCTGTCATTTCTTATAATAATGATTTCAGTGATGCGTTAATATGTTGATATTTTTAAACCCAATTTACAAGGCACTTGTCTGCATTCCTTAATGATTTATAAAAAAACTTTAAGAGTGAACAATAATAAAATACCCTGTATTCACGTGCACTATCATCACTAGATATAATATCAGATTAGATTATGGCCAAGCCCAGCCGAGAAGGTAAACACAGACAGACAGATCTTGGCTTCTAACTACCCATAATGATTTTGACCTACACAGTCAAGTGCCCAAGACCAACAGCTTAACGTGATTGCCGAGGTACAGCGCCAACCCATCCACGGACCAACCTCAGCAAGCGTTGCTCAACCTGAAAATTAAATTGATCGTTGATCGATGAAATTCACTCAATAAATAAAAAAAACCGGCCAAGTGCGAGTCGGACTCGCGCACGAAGGGTTCCGTACCATTATCGCAAAACACTGCATAAAAATCACGTTTGTTGTATGGGAGCCCCCCTTAATTTATTTTATTTTAATTTATTAATTATTATTTTTTGAAGTAAATATACAACTAAACATTCTGTGAATATTTCAAGCGTGTTGTTGTCGTTATTAATATCGAGCAAAAAACAGCAAAAATATCACGTTTGTTGTATGGGAACCCCCTTTAATATTTATTATATACTGTTTTTAGTATTTGTTGTTATAGCGGCAACAGAAATACATAATCTGTGAAAATTTCAACGGTCTAGCTATCACGGTTCATGAGATACAGCCTGGAGACAGACGGACAGACGGATCGCGAAGTCTTAGTAATAGGGTCTTAGGTAGGTTTTTACCCTTCGGGTACGGAACCCTAAAAATACCAGTGGTGGCCCAGTGGTATCGACCGCGACTTACAAGTCGTGGGTTCGTGCCCAGGCAGGCGCTTTACTTTGTGTAAATTATTTCATCACCACTGCTCTCAAAACGGTGAAGGAACACATCGTGAAGAAACCGGCATGTCCTAGAACCAAAAATTCAAAGACATGCGACATCCACCAACCCACACTGGGCCCGCGTGGTGGATTACGGCCCATTCCCTCTCACAGAGAGGAGGCCTGTGTCCCAGCAGTGGGAATATTAATAGAACATTGATGATGAGATGTGAAATACAAAAATATGTAATACGAATTCCAGTACAATTGTATTGTAACAAATAGCACCTCATTAAGTGGCGCAGCGTGGAATTAAATCAAGGTTGGGTAAAGCCTCAGGCTGTAAGCGGTCGGAATTACCCCCTCGGACATTTGAGGGTTAAAGAAAAATGTCTATGTTAAAGAATATTTTTGGAGAATTTTTATTTCACTCTATAGTATTTTATTTTAATTTAATGTTTTGAAAAAGCGTCTATTACCTCTTCTTGTGATTATTAAAGTCGGGATTTCGTCGAACCAGAATTCAACCAATATTTCAAAGAAATAAGTGTTAAATAGTGCGTAGGTACTGGCTAGGTTAAAGGTAATTTTCCTTCTACAATCTCGCTAGTTTGTATTTATTTATATTACATTATTAGCACAGAAAAATAAATATAATTATAGGCCGCACCAAAATGTATCCTAGCGAAGTTTTTTCATCGGTTTATTGCAATAGTAGCAATGTTTTTTTTTTTTTTCTTTTTTTTTCAATATTCTACCGCGGACATGTGGCACTCCGCGATCTTTTTTATAGTGTTTTTTTTTGCTTGTTTGTTATTTTTTCATTATCGTTACAATTGTCTGACTCCTACGTCGGACATTATTTTTAGGCTTACTTAACTAACTTAAGTCTACGCGAGTTCATCCCTCACTAAATACTATATATATATATCACACACCGGCATTACAATTTAAGTTTCTATTTGCTACTTATATTAATGTTATTAACTATTTTGTTACTTATTTCTATTGATACACTGCTTATGTTATTTTGTTTTCTTATATCTATTGGTACATTTTCGGGAAAGATGCATGGCAGTGCGAGCAGACCAGTCCCGGCCGACGGTTCCGGCTATAGAACCTCGTCGTTAGGACGTTAAGATGATATGTATGACTGACTCGCTCCACCATGCAGCTTTACAAATCTATATTTTTTTTTTGCGTTTCAGGGTTTAGACAGGGTGATGGTTTGGGTATGTGTTTTGGTTGGAGTTTTTGGATGGGACTTGTTAGGTGGTGTTTTGGTGATGTCTGCTGACCAGGGACTTCACCAGCGTGAGCAAGGCCTCTATGACGACTACGTCTCGATGCTGCATGGCCGTCTTAAGATTGTAGTTGATGACCGTTTTAGTCGGCGCATCCATCGCCCTCTTAGCAAGGCGGCCTGCGGCGTCATCGGCGTCGTCGGTGTAATAGACGCAACTGACTGTATGTCTAGACACCGCCACTACCGCGTGGGAGATGCTGTCGTGGACCTGAAGCCTCCTGGACTTGGTGTTGATGATGATGACGCTGTCGTAGGTCGACCCCTGAGCCTCGTGTATGGTTAGCAGGCGCGACCCTTCACCGGACCCAAATCCCTGGATCGCAAGAGAGGCTTTCTCCTCCTGCGTATGAACCAGGAACAGGGTGTTTTGGGCAGTGCTCGGTATTTGCGCCCCTGTGTAACCTTTCACCTTCAGGGAGTGGACCCGCGACAGCGACGACTTGGAGGAGTATATACCGGGGTATATATCACTCAGTGCAAACGCCACGTCCATTGGATTGCGGTGTGTGCAGAGAAACTCCTGGGTGATGCCAGCCACCAGGTCTGGACAGGTGTACCTAAGCTCGAAAAGGTTCTCTCTCTCCAAAAATGGGAGCTGGTTAACGTCTCCGACGAGGACAAGCTCGCTTGCTCCAGACAACTTTACTGCCATGACTATTGCCCCAAAGTGGTTCATAACGTCTACCGTAAGACGGTAGCATTTGTCTTGGCTCTTGAAACCGTTTGCTAGGATTGAGGCCATAGTGCGCACCTTGGTCTTTGCTCGGTCTCCTAAGCGGCGCGCAAGCTTTTTCCTAAGGTCTTTGGCAGCTTCTGTTGTCGTGGTGGCTATCACGTCCCTGTCCTCGTCGAAGTGCTTTACCAGCCAGGTTGTCTTACCGCAACCCGGAACTCCGTTAATCCACCTGATATTGGGTACCGCCCAACTTTCCTGCGATGCCGGGATACCTGGGGTCCCCGAAATGGACTGTGCCATTTCCAGAATCTTATCATCCGGCATGATCTTAGTACATTTGGCGGTAACCACTATCGGGTCGTCATTTGGCACACTGAACTTGAGTTTGCCTGAGCGCTCCGTCTCCTCCTTGTCCAGGGCCACAAAACCACTCCTCGCGCTGTAGGCTGCCATATACGACCCCGTCATTTCCCCTTTGATGACTTGGGATGTGACGTTGTCGTAAACCGCTGACCCTGCTTCCTCGAGCAGTATCCTTAACAGACCCTCTGTGTCTCTTTGGAAGGTCTGCAGGATCTTCCTGCATGTCGTAAGATTGACATGTCTGGTCGCTCTTACGATTGCTACGTACTCGAGGAACGCGCTTTTTACGTGGTCCGTGGTACCCGACTTTACTGCGAGGGTCGGCGGGTTGACTTGCCCTTTGTCGGCTCGTGTTGGCTTAGGCTTTTCCTGGGTTGGTTCCTTTGGTGTTTTTCTGAGGAACCTCTCCAGTGCTGTCTCCTGCTTGTGAGATGGTGATGCATGGCTGGTGCTTGGGAGCAGTGCACTGAGGAAAGTGCCAAACGCTTTCAGACGACTCCTCGACCGGGCCCGGTCCTCCGGGTTTATGGTATTGCACTGCTTCTTAGCGGCTTTTTCGGCTGCTGCCTTCTGCTGGGCCCTTTCCGATCCGCTTTGAGTGGTAGTTGTGGAGCTCGTCGCGCTGGCTGTTGGTTGTCTGACCCCGATAGGGGACCGGGGACACTACCTGATCATTACCATAGACTTGATACACAAGCATTAATGTTAATGCATTAATGTTGTTGTTGTGCTTGTGTATCAAGTCTTTCCATTGGATAATTTTCTAATCTTATTTCTGATTATATCAGAGATTATTTAAAATTCACAAAAACCAGTAAAAACAATCCTTTTTTGGCATGGTGTCGGAAATTGTTGGTTATTTGTACATTTAGGAATAAACTTGTTGCATCTACAAGTTTATTCCTGACATTTAATGTGACCAAAACAAAACAAACCTCTCGTGTGGCTTTGTGAACAAATTAATTGACATCAAACTTTTTAATCGAAATAACAAAAAGTTGAGTGTTTATAAAAGCGACGTTTTCTGTATATTTCCCTGGAGATGGGGTGAATAGAGGTTTTTCATCGCAGAGGCGTGTCTATGCTTCAGTTCTACCGCACCTACTAATGTTATTAATTGAATTTTTTTGACAGTAACCATAAAATAATGGTAGAGTTATTTGAAGGGGTGCAGAGGACAAAAATAAATTCAATGGGATCCTGCCGTTTTGCCGAAAAGATTTTGACAAAATTTCACTACCCTAACAAATTTTAGCAACCTTTTTTATACCAATGCAATATTTGGAATGATTTCAGTACGAACATTTTCATTTGGTCAAGTTTTTACTTGGCAGAATATTACCAAGGATAGTATCATTAAGGCATTTGGTCTTTAATCAAATGATTTATTACAGCAAACAATCTTTAGACATTAAACGTTTGGTCAAATTATTTGTTATGACAAAAAATATAAAGGCAAAAATAAGATTTTTTGGGAATTATATAATAAAAAATACAATCTTATGTTAATATTATAATCATTTATTTTATAAAAAATATTTGTAACTTACAATATTAAATTTTTGTGCAATGGACATTAGCAATTTTGCCGCGTGCAGCAGCTGCCAAGCGTCAGATTTCCTCTTTTGCAAAGCAAGCATGCATGGTAGATTAATGGCAATTCGATAATTATGGTCAATGGATTAATGCAAGAGCGAGCGAAGCGAGCTCGGGAGCTTAGGGCACCCCGACACAGATAGGTTAGGTTACTTTAGACCCTGAAGACAGAAATAGAAGCCCCGCAATTTTTTTGTCATTGACTAAGCAATTGACTGAATAGAAACGGTAAATTGAAAACTAAATATTTGGCTTATTTTATTTTGCGTAAAATTTATTATTCTAACTGAAATATTTGACTATATAAAAATTGCTAAAAGTACTAGTTGGTAAACAAGTTATTGTTTAACCATTTACTTGCCAAACATTAGGTTTGCGTTACAATTATTTGTGAAGACATTTTTTGCTAAGTAATAATTTGGCAAATGTAAATATGCGGATTTTTTTTTGGGAAGTGATAATTTGTCAATTACATTTCGATGAGATAAGGGTAACCCAAGTTCAATAGCTCATCATCATAATTTCAGCATTCGCATCCACCGGATTCCCACAGCCTTGACCAGGTCATCGCTCCACGTAGAGGGAAGTCTTCCAACGCTACGTCTCCGGTACGCAGTCGTCAATCCAGAACTTTTCGGCCCCATCGACCAACCGTTCTGCAAGCAATGCGGCCTGCCCACTGTCATCTAAGTTTGGCAATAGAGCAATGGAGAGGGCTATGCTCAGAGTTTCCTTGCGTGATCGAATCAGAAATGAAGATACCCGTAAGAGAACCGACATAGCCCGAAGTATTGCCAAACTTAATTCAATATGTACTCTTTATAAATTGTACACAATTACAAAGTGACTATCTATCAGCGATGACGATTGCTTAGGCTCGGCGCAAACGGGCCAACGGTGGCTGTCGCGCGCTACCGCCACATTTGTAACAGTGGCTTAAGTGCGCGACAGCCACCGTTCACGGTAATTGATTTTAATATTTAGATTATATGAAAACATCATGTGTGGTATAAAATATAATAATTTACTTATTGTAACACGTCGTCACGTTCCCGCTCTACTTCCCAATGATGTTGCATTTAAATATTTAACCAATAAACATTTTTAGAATATTTTAATTCATATATTTTGATGAGCCTAAAAATTTGCAACTATTACGTTATTACATAAAAAATAAAATGGTTGCGTGTTCTTTAGAAATAGACAACCAAATTATCTTTAATTTTATTTGGGTGAAATATGAGTAAAAGACGCTTGAATTATCGTGAATGTTCTGTCGAAGAACTCCAGAGATATACTTATATCCTAAAGTACGAAGTTCCCGAGATCTTTGGAAGTAAATTTCTCATATAGCATTTATCTCGGTAACGCGACACTTTTATGTCGGGATTGTTTTGTGTATACTGTCCTTAAAATATGGCAAGTTTAATTTGTTTGTAGATCACAATTTTACCTTGGCTAACCTTGTGTTCAGTATCCTTTACATCTCTGAAAAAAATTCTAATTATTTACAGGTAAGTGAACACGTATTAATCTTAGTTTGAAATACTTTGCTCTAATAAACTACATCAGAAAAAACACTATAAATAAGTCATTATGTTACAAAGAAGGCGAATTCAATAAAAATCTGTAGTTTATGCTGCATTTCTCAGTAACGCAATACTAGGCGCGCAGAAGCGTCACTTATGCAAAAGTTACATAAACATTGTTTTGTGCATCGATGAGCTAGCAAATGGAGTGCGTCACGTCTTTCATTCTTTTTGTGTTAATAAAAGATATAACTAGTTGAGTAGGAATAAAACCCAATAAGAACTGGTTGATTGTGAGGAGCTCGTGGCTAAATAATAACAGCCGCACTGGTCGTTCATCAAGGTTAAGCAATGCTTGACGAGGTCTGTCCGTGGATGGGTGACCATTTCAACATACCGCGTTTCCTCCGGCCCCGGAAAGCACGTTAAGCTGTTGGTCCCGGCTGTCATTTGAAGATCTTTGGCAGTCGTTACGAGTAGTTAGAAGCTTGAGATTTGACGCCTGTCTTGCCAAGGGGTACCGTGTTACCCAGTTGTGGAGGTCAGGGGGGTGACCACAAGCCCTTAGAGTAAGGTTATTTTGAGATCGCGTAAGTGACAGATGTATACAAGTCATATACATTTATCCCTTACACACACTCAAAATAACCTTACTCTAATAGCTTATGGTCACCCCCCAGATAGGCAGTAGCTCCATGTAAAACACTGGTACTCAGCTGAATCCGGTAAGTGTGGAAGCCAACCCCAATATAGTTGGGAAAAGGCTAGACAGATTGATTGATTGACGAACTGGATGATTGTATCGAATTTTATGATACATTTCAGCAACTTATTAACCAAACATTGTGTATATTCTCTTTGTCCGTGTTACATACGGCGACAGATTAAAATTTGCCCGAATATTATTATGACCACGGGATAGATAAAATATTGATAAAAAAACATGAAAATTCATTGTTACCACGCTTGACAATTCAAAAATACCTTTTAAATGGTGTTAATTGAAATAAATGATTTTGAGTTTGACAACAATTCTTAGAAAACTGAAACCTTACTAAGGTTGAATCTGAAGAACTTTGTTGTTCTCTTTGTAACGAGCAAGCGTCTACGCTAAGGTGATAAAAATGACATTTTCTCAAACATGCATGGAAATATTGTCATGATTTTAGAAAAAAAGAACACGCGAAGTACCGAATTTACGGACAAAGAAAATCAAATACATTGCTGGAGCGTTTTTTGAATTTGGAACATTACAACGCTCCAGCAATGTTGTATGAAACGGCGTGCTAGGGTTATTAGATACTCTTTGATTGGATCTCTTTTATCATTCTTGGCATACCAAAGTAAGTCTCTTTGCTTAGTACAAATTGTGTTCACGTGGCTGTATAGCCATAAATGCGTTTGCCTTTCGACACAGATGATAAATAGAAAATCAGCGGCAAAGCTGAAAATTCGTCTTGATTTGTTTATAAATATAAATTTAATAATTAAAATAAGTTCCAACGGTTCAGAGAGTGAAATGGAGATTGATTGTACTCCACCAGATTTAAGATCAAAAGCCAAATTGGCAATGGAAAACCTGCTTCCAACGAAGTCAAAAGAAAAATACATGAAATTATATGAAAATTTTATGATTTGGAAAAACGATAAAAAGTAAACATTTTCTCCGAAACTGTATTTTTGGCGTATTTTAATGAGATTGCTAAAACTAAAAAGCCATCTAAATTATGGGCAATTTATTCCATGCTGAAATGTACAGTTCATGTTAAAAACGGCATTAACTTGAAAAATTATGGAAATTTAACTAGTTTTTTATTTCCCTGCATTCTTTTGAGAAAAGCACTATATATGCCTCGGCGGAAATGGCAAATGCCTGTCTCGTATTAGTGACTCATACTCGACCTGCAATTGCCTAATTCCCGGCCTTTGCAATAATGTACTATTACCTACCTGACTGTAATTACAAGGACAGACTTGAATATTCCAATCAACTTTTTTATTATTATTTAGCGATAGGCTCGCGTTTGACCTCTATCTCACCTGATGGTAAGCGATGATGTGGTCGTTGTTGAAGCACGCTTGCCTAGACGTAACCTATTCATATCTGCAGTACATCTCGTCCGATGGTCACTAGATACGATAGATAATTTCTACAACTTTTAACAGTATGTATTTATATCTATAATTTCCTTCCGTTTCATAGCACTTATAAAGCCCGTTGGGAATCAAGAGCTAATCGACTCTTCACGTGACCAGAGGGCTGGGCTTTTCCTTGGCCAGAGAATCAGCATTGCCATCCAACGTGGCAATGCTGCCAGCGTTCTGGGCACTTTTCACGTTGACAGCGATGTGGATGAATTTTTTGACGCCCTATGACCCCTGCCCTTTTATACGCGTTCGTAGTTTTATTTTAATTTTTATTTAACTGTATATATAGGTAGTTATTGTTATTTAAGTATTTAATAGCATGTAAATTTTAATTGAAATAAACTTAGAGCTAAGCTGAACTGTGTAGAACTATACTGTGTACTGAACTGGACGGCCTGTTATTGTATTTTTTTTAATTGTTTGTTACTCTAGACGCTTTTACGTGCACGTCTTTTTACATCGTTCTCACCATAATTATATGTATTTTTTCAACAAGAATGATGTAACCAAAAACTTGTAATTAAAACTGATTGAAAAGAGTGTCCGTGGAGTTTCTTCCAAATTCTTCTCCATTGAGACCTACTGACGCTTGCGAATTTGCAACTAGAGTCATCTCTTTTTTTTGTTTGAAAATTTAAAAGTACCTCTAAGGTTTATTTGAAATAAACTATTTGATTTGATTTTGATTTTGTAGTATACAAAGTTAGATCAGCTATGCTAGCTAAACCAACTTATAATGTGATTTTTTATTTCGTGGACTAAACTGACATTTGGAGGGTTGTTACTTTATCGTTACATTAAAATAGTGTTGTAACCTAACTATCCTGAGTGATCGAAAGTTAATCGAAAATCGAAAATGAAACTATTTCACGGCATAAAAAAATAATTTGTTTAGAAACTAGCGGCCCATACTTAGTTTCTAGTCATTTATGTCAGACTTCATTTTATCGATTGCATTTATTTTATTGTTGATTTCATATTTAACACAATAAAAGTTCATGTACTATGTGTATGAATACTGTTATATTTAAATATATTATGTTTATATTCATAAAACATTTATTTACACCAATTATTAAAAATAAATTCAGGAGTGTCATGTCACATCGATTCGATGAATCACTTATGATTGAGCCTTACCTACAACAATATGCTCCGCGCTTGCAACATTTTTAAAAAATAAGGTCAATAGCAGCTGTCAGTTTAGTCCAAGAAATTAAAAATCACAGTTATAGCTTAGCTCTTGGTCTGCAATCTAGGTACAGTATCAACCCGTTATTCCGCTTTAGCACTCCATTCCTCTCTCCTCCGTGTCTCCACATGATTCAGTTCAGTTTTGCATGGGAATGTGTCGAGATGAAGTTACGTCGCCATTGATATGCGACTGTCTGCTGTTTTTACTACACACACGAGTACGTGGAAGTCGTTGCAATAGACCAGCTGCCAGGGAAATGTATGCCTAATTGATTAAGGAAAACGATTTCACTTTGATTGATTTTGTTTAGTGGATATTTGACTCGTTTTTGCTTGCACATACTGCCTGTCTATCTGTCCATCTTCCGTACCTTTTCGGCCAGAGGTATATGACAGCGTCGGTTCAGTAACTATAAAGGGTTAGAATTAGGGATGGGTCCAATATATTAATACGTAACTTATATCGGTAACGATATTACAAAAACTGTATCAAATCAAAACCTCTTTGCGTTTGCTTTAGTTTGCATTCGTTTTTAGTTTGCTTATCTAAATAACATGTTAACTTTTGCAAATTGTACTAATAATATCGATATCTGAAAACCAATTTCGATATCGATATGAAAACTGTATATCGGTTACATAACCGTTTGCGCTAAAAACCGAAAACGCCCATCTCTAGGTTAGATTAGCTAGTGTCATTTATCAGGAACTCGACGTTTTTAGGGTTCCGAAGTCAACAAGGAACCCTTATAGTTTCGCTCTGTCCGTCTGTCCGTCCGCAGCTTAGCTCAGAGAATCTAAGTACTAGAAAGCTATAATTTGGTATGTATATATCGCAGGGATATGATGAAAACAGGGAATTGATCAAATCTCTCTAAGAGCGAGCGTAGCGAGCTCGGGAGCTTAGGGCACCCCGACACGGACAGGTTAGGTTCGAAGGGGATGACGGGAGCTGAAGTGAGCGAGCAAAGCGAGCGAACTCAGCTCCCGTCATCTCCTTCGTGTTAGGTTACTTTAGACCCTGCATACAGAAATAGGAGCCCCGCGCAGCGAATTAGTATTTGTGTGGCTCTGCCACACAAATACTAATTCAACGTACAAAATAAACCTTTAAATTACTACAGAAAAGTTATTTTTGTCATTTCACTGAACCAATTTTGCTTAGAGATTTGATCAATTCCCTGTTTTCATCATATCCCTGCGACATATATACATATTAATAATTCCGACAAAGTGGTAACATAAAATCATGAAATATTTTTTTTTTCGGGTACCTCCCATGGACGTAAAAGTGGGGATGTATTTTTTTTTTCTTCTATCCCATAGTGTGAGGTATCGTTGGATAGGCCATTCAAAAATATTATGGGTTCGTTAAAACCATTAATCGATTCAGAGATTCGTTTGCATAAAATTAAGCTTTAAGTTGCAAATTTATGTTAGAGTCAAGTGTCCCCCCCCCTGCGAGCGAAATGGTTACTCTTGGCTATGTGAAAAAATTCACGGCAGTAGTAAATATAACGAAATTAAAAGGAAAATTATCACGGATAACAAGGCTTTATAAGTTTACGAGTAATAGTCGACCAACTTATAAAATGTACTTGGCACAGTAAATTTTTTGTTCAAATGCCATTGAAAAATTATTTATATAACGTTGTTAAAATAGCTGTGTGAAACAGATAGTAAATATATGCTTATGAACCATGTAAAAATATACAAAAATAAAATCATAATATCCTTAATAATAATGATTTATAAATTAATAATGTTTAAGCTCGAATAACGCATTGGTGTGGCCGGAGTCGTTGGCTGTACCAGAACGTAGTCCATAAGGCGCATGCGCGCGGTGTAGTCTATTTTGTGTTAGTGCAGATGTATTTTCGACGTGTTGTAATTAAAACTTAAAAGTAAAGTTAAATTAGATTCGATTTCCAAGAAAATTACTTATTTTCTTTTGTCGATATCCTTCTATAAAGTCAATATTCGACCCGACTTCATCACTAATTGAGTAGCGTAAAACTTTCCAGAATGAAATAGTGAATACCACAGATTAGAGGATTCACCTTTAATCTGCGGTATTAGAGGAGATTAGAGGTGAATACATACGCTTTTTTTCTAATTCCGAAAGAGAAATAAACAAGGAGAGTGCATGCAAGGATCCAGGAACGATCTATACCATTCCCCGTGGCTCTAACGCGCGCTCGTATCGGCTCCTTTCGTAATTCGCACCCGCGGTGGTATTCAAATAGATAATATTTTTCTAACTTCAGTTGCGAAGTTGGATTTTATAACTCCTTCTTCAGTTACCAGTTAGTCCTTATTTAGTTTAAGTCAAGAGTGAATAGATTACATCTACTCAAGCGTGCTTCACCGTAGATCACATCATCGTTTACCATCAGGCGAGATAGTGGTCAAACGCGAGAATATAGATAAAAAAAAAACATCCTATGTGGGGCCCGTTTTTAGACTTTGTGAGCCGCTGAAACCGTTCTAATGTTCATGTAACAACAACAAAACCCTCTTTTTAGTCCGCATTATTCTGCAACTTCAGAACCCTATTACTGCGCGTGGCCTGACACGCACTTGACGGTTTTGTTTAAATAAGTTTCTTGAGAGAAAATTTGATTTTATCTAGGATAGTCTAATCTATTGTTGATTAGTGCTCTAGAGAAAGGATGCTCTTAAAAATACGTAGGTGTCATAACCAATTTCTGTATTAAATCCTTAGGTCCCAGATAAAGTGACTGTCTGTCAACAACAACGAAAAAAAAAATCTAAAGAAAGAAAAGACATTGTTAGACTGTCGGTTGAACACACCATTGAATTGTCCTGTGTTGAGCTTGATAAGCATGTTGTAGTATGTGTCTACAGACCTCCAAGTTACCAGAATCTATCTGTGTTTGACTCTTTAATGGAAGATGTGTTAAAAAAAGTTAGTACTAGCAGTAAATCAATCATCATATGTGGCGATTTTAACATTAACTTATTAGAAAATAACTCTAACAGTATTAGGTTATTGGGTCTTTTTAAATCATTTAATCTAACAAATGTTTTTATGGAGCCAACTAGAGTGACAGCTTCTTCTGCGACTTGCATAGATAACGTTTTTTGTAATTGTGATTACCTAAATAAAGAAATTGTAAATAAATTAACATTTGATCACAGTGGGCAAACAATAACGTATAGCACCTACATACCTTTGCAAAAAATACAAATAAAATTTAGACCAATTACAAGTAAAAATTTAGAAAAATTTAATAAAACCTTGACTAGTAAATTATGTGTTCAAAACTTTTTTAATATAGATGACCCAAATGAGTTCTATGCCGAGTTTTTTAAAGTACTCAACATGCAATTTAATGACACTTTTCCACAGAAAGCGAAAAGTATTTACACCAAGTTCGTATTTAGCGATTGGGCGACTCCAGGCATTCGTAAAAGCAGGGAAAAGCTATATGAGCTTTATGGCCTAAAGCAACATATGAATAATACAAGTTTTGATAAGTATGTTGCGAAATATTCAAAAACCTTTAAAATTGCATGCAAAATAGCTAAAGCGCTGTATATAAGCAATAAAATAAAATCGGCAGACGATAAAATAAAAACTACCTGGAAAATAATAAATAATGAAACAGGTAGGAAAAAACAGCGTAATACTGAATTTAATTTAGCGACTGCACATGGCCCCATATCCTCAGATATAGAGGTAGCTCAGGAATTTGAAAACTTTTTTGTTAATATTCCTCTTAAAACTACAGCAGCCTTAAACTCGTCATCCACACTCTCTGCTGCCTTACTAAGAAAGAACGTAAATGCGTGCCCATCGGAGTTCAAGTTTCAACATACAAATCCACAGGCTATTTTAAAAGCTTTTAAAGATCTTAAAATTAAATCAACAGAAGATCTTTGGGGACTATCTGTAAAAGTGTGTAAACCAATCATTGAAACTGTTGCACCCTATTTAGCTTTAATATTTAATGCTAGTGTCGATCAAGGAGTTTTTCCGGACCTCATGAAACACAGTAAAGTAGTTCCGTTGTTTAAATCCGGGGATAGCAAAGAAGCCAATAATTATAGGCCAGTGTCAATACTGCCGGTTCTCAGTAAGGTCTTCGAAAAGTTAATGCTCAACCAATTGTTGCGTCATTTTAACAAACATTCTATCTTTTATGATCAACAGTACGGTTTTACCAAAGGGCGTTGCACAACTGACGCCGGTGTCACCCTAATAAAGAACATCTTTAACGCCTGGGAGGAAGCACAAGACGCCATTGGAATCTTTTGCGACCTCTCGAAGGCGTTCGATTGCGTTAACCATGAGACACTATTGTTGAAGTTCGAGCACTATGGAATTAGACATACAGCCCTTGGGTTACTTAGATCATATTTAAAGGACAGACAAGTTAAAGTTCAGATAAACGGCGTAAACTCACTAGGGTCTGAAATGACAATGGGTGTTCCTCAAGGCTCGATATTGGGTCCATTCCTCTTTTTAGTTTATATTAACGATTTACCCCAATTACTACAAAATCAACCGAAAATGGTGTTGTTTGCTGATGACACATCTTTGATATTTAAAATAGATCGGCGGTCACAAAATCTTGATGATGTGAATAACTTGATTCATCAGGTCCAAAATTGGTTCACGGCAAACAATTTGGTACTAAATGAAAAAAAAAAACCAAATGTATTAGATTCACATTGCCGAATGTTAGAAGTAGCGAATGCGACATCATATTGAATGGCGAAAAGCTGGACTTTGTAAATCAAACAGTTTTCCTGGGA